>OX383960.1:0-1370000 GCA_947532105.1 Athrips mouffetella | reverse complement strand
CATCCATTTGGTGCTACGTCTTGTCTTGGCATGTCGTGGTGTTTCGTTGGGTTATACTAATGGTGCTTATTGTGATTTATATCCTCATAAGACAATGGTTTAACTGTAGAGTGACAGCCTCCGTGATCAAGTGGTTAGAGCGCCCAGCTCTCCATCCAGAGATTCTGGGTTTGAGTCCCGGTGGGGAAATTGTCTAACAAATATCCCTTTGTGTGACCTCCCCTGATTGGTCAGGATATTTCAGGATGAATCACCTGATTGTCCAAAAAGTTTGATGTTATCGTGCTTCGAAAGGCACGTTAAGCTGCTGGACCCGACTACTATCTACGGAAGTAGTCGTTAATGAGAAAGAGAGAGTCAGAGGCCTTTGGCAGCTCTATAACTCTGACACCAGGGAGCGTGAGGTCGGTCACCAAACTTGCAGCCCACAAGATATGATCATATGATGATCACTGTAGAGTAATTTTTTTTTTATATTAAAGCACTTGTTTAGTTCCTATGGTATTATTATTATTTTTTTATAATTATTTTTCGTAGTTTTTAGTAGAACAGCCACAAAAAAAACCGGCCAAGTGCGAGTCGGACTCGCGCACCGAGGGTTCCGTACCACCACATAATCATAATTGTATTAGTTGAAATTTCAGTAAGTAAATGTGCTAGATTTTTTGAGTCCGACACGCGCTTGACCAAATTTAATTATTTGTTGTTATTTTATAGCTTATGCACTATAAACATACCAATTTTCAAGTTTGTAAGTGTTCCCGTTTTTAAATTAGAACTAAAACAAAAATCGCCTCCTCGTCCATCCAACTTGACCCCTCTCTTATATGAATGTTCTTGAAACGGGAGCTCACCACAATTGGTTACCATTAGTTGTGAGAAAAGTTGTAATATTTAATGATTTCAGACTTTTCCCATTATTTGTACTGTGAGACTTAGCTTCTTGCCAAATTTCATAATTTTAGGTCAACAGGAAGTACCCTGTAGGTTTTGCTTTTTTGCATAAATGTATGGAGATGAGGACATAAAATGCCATATATTTTGATTGCGTCGTTGTAAAAAATTTAAATTTTCAGATCTTATGTGGTTCATGGATCCTAATATATGATATTAATTTCAACCTGATACCTCTACCCGTTCGTGAGATAAAGGGTCTTGACAGACAGACAGACAGAAAGACGGACAACAAAGCAATCCTATAAGGGTTACGTCTTTTTCTTGTGAGTTACGGAACCCTAAAAACATCTGAACGTTCAAATTACTTGCATGTTGTACTGACTGACGCCTTTTGTCTCTCGGTGGTTGCGCTAAGTTAAAATTTAATGATAAAAACATACAAAGAACCGAAATCAGCTTACAACACGTGCAACTCGGTATAAAAACCACGAACATAAAACATGTTTTAAGAGGATTATTACGTGCTTACCACGCTTTGAAAAGAAAAATATCTCATTTCGTCAACCGCAAAGAGTAAATTTGCCTTCCTCATTACCTTAGAGAAGGGATTTTAGTTTAGGCTGTGCAACAAGTAATTTGGGTTAGTGGCGACAAGTTTACGAGTTAGCTAAGCTAAGGTTGCACGGCCGTCATAAAGTTAAGCGAGATTGAAGGATAGCAGATAGAGGAAGATCTTGTCAACGTTGAAATCGATAGATGGTTGTGGCAGTGGTTTCTTGCCGTTTCTTTTACGCTGCCATAGCACGATCCAAAACGGCGTAGACTCGCTCTATTTGCATTGTATTCTGCATGACATTCAATAAGTATTCTGTAAAGAATCTACATTTAATAAAATTATCTGAATCTGAATCTGATGTACTTTAAAGATGTGCCGTAAGGTCAAGACGCTTTGGCACGTGATCGGCTGTTTTATTAGAACGAAGTTCTTTACCATACGTTACACTTGACGAATAAGAGCTATAAAGATTTGAACCACTTTACCTTACAATAATTTTTTTCTTTTGAAATTATAAAAACAAGGCCGCCTTTTATCTACATTTTATAAACTCGTTTATTGTCTATGGTTTTACTTTGTGTCAATATAGTGTTATTCATTCATTCAAGGAACCTCGACACTTCTCACATTAATATGTATGTATAATGTTTTCACTTGTGCTTGTTTTTGTAATGTATTCGTGTACAATAAAGAATAATATGATAATGATTTTTTTTTACCAATTTTTTTTTGTGATGATAATAATACATAAATAAAATCAAAGGCAGAGACCACACCTGCTAAGAGACCACACGCACTCCACCTGCTAAGATCTTGACATACTTTAGTTAGCCAACGAAGCAGTTGACCCCAACATAAATATCTCAGGCATATTTTAATTGACGGGATGATAAAGAATCATGAATTAAATGTAAATACAAAATATTTTTTGTAATTTTTGTATGGAAAAATTAAAAGTACCGTTTTTTTGGATTTTTTATAGAAGGTTTGTCTCATGTAGTGTAATACCCCAGCAAAGTTTCATCGACTAAGGATTTAATGTGGGGGGTCTTCATACAACGATCCGCTTCATTGCCTAGTATACTTCCCTTGCTTCCTCTTCTGTGATGTGATGTTAATCTAGAATCGCAGATAGTAACGAAACGTTTAGTTTTTATTTATAGAAATTATAATTAAATTAAAAATAAACTTACAATGTTTTTTTTGTACAGTCAAGAGAACAAGCTTGACACATTGGACTTTGTACTACCGTTCTTATTTCAATAAATGTACGAGTTAGAGTCGCACTCCGAGTGTCAAATTCGACCTGTCGTTGACTGTACGCCAAATAGCAAAAAAGGACGGGTTGCACTCCGTGAGTGCCGGCAGAAGTGAAAACTTGCATTTTTAAATATTATGCTTTTTGTAAGGGTCAATCGCGCCATTGCTCGCGTACTTCTTTGATGTCACTGAATAAAAACCCGTATTATAATAACAATACGGTTGACAGTTGACGCTTTTTATATCAGGCTACGGATCTGACGCGAGAGTGCCAAGCGCCGCTAAAGAAGTTTTCACTTCAAAAATTCTCTAGAAGAATTTTCTTGGAGGAACATACGTATTTGAAACATATTTTCGATGAACTCTACAAAAACATCTTAAATTCAGAGTAAATAAACTCTCGTTTGATCGTAAATAGCCTTACAAAGAGAATCACATCAAATGCCACGCAATATCATTCCACGTTATATGGGTCATGTTCTAATTTCAAGGGGGTCATGCTCTAATATATTTGAAATGATCACCGTGGTCTTCTGATAAGCTTATTAAGGTCTTTACCCACAGAACCTTACCTTTACCCTTTGCTGGGCACTTAAATCATGACTCCCAAATCTTTGAATATTTTTGAGAAAGGCGTTCAGAGTTTTGCTCTACATGCAACCTCAGAATTGCTCACCTCTTTAAAACTAAGATAGATTTTTTAACATTTACCCAATTAATGACCTTCAACTTGAGCCATCAATAGTTATTTATTTATTATTATTTATTTAACTGTTTATTGTCCACATAAAAATACAAACAAAACATACATTTAGACAACAGACACAACAGATGCTGCTGCAATTTGTTTAGACCTTATTTTATGCATTGTGACTTTGATAATTTTACAAAATATCTTTACATTTTACTCACTCAATAATCTATCAGTCTATCGAAGGCATGGCTTCTCAAATTACTTTCACAAATCCATAACAATTTTGATTCTCTTAGATCCTTCAGAATTGGAAATTCACAATCTCACTTAGAGAATTCCTTGACCTGATTTGACCCTATCGAGATCCATCAACCACAGTCACGTCTTCGAGGTCGTTAACTTGGTTGAAGATCCCGCCTCAATATTCAGGGTCCACGCTGAGACTCCACTAACTCCAGTAATTCCACCAGCTAACTTGTTACTTGGGACTTTGGATGGACGATGGACGAGACTTGAATGCAGTGATACATTTAGAAGCTACTAGCAAAATTGTTAAGTATTTTACTAGAAATTAAAACATGTTAGCATGTTATGTAAGTTTTTACTCTACGGAGGAATTTTTGACGCACCAGGTATCCTCCATACATCAATTTGGCATGCCCTAACTGGTTAAATGTGCTTGAACATTATTTATCTTAACATCTTGCCTGCGTGCAACACCACATTTATTGCAAATAAAGTTTTATGATTATGATTATGATAGCATGTTGCATTCGGATTCTATCACTTCTTTTACTTTACTTTTATATCCCGGCCCAGTGCGTGTCGGATTCCACACATTTAGGTTTTCGTACCAGTTGCGTGCGTGTGCTGCATTTGACAGCAAAATCAAGTTGGTTGTAATAGATCAAATGAGGGAATATCAAAGATAAAATCTGTTTTATCAATACAATGGTATTTGTTAATAAAATATACGTAATAAAAACACAATCACCAAATTTCAAGTTCATACGTAAATGAGAAGTTAAAAAAATCATCGGATCAAAATATTTTTCTAATTCCTTTGTTTTCCAATATAAAAAAAAAAAATATATTTATCTACTCACCACGCTCTAAGGAATGATACCTCACTTAATGGGGTAGATCAATATTTTTTTTCGTGCCCCCCCGTAAAAACATTTAGAAATATTTTTTGACAATTTGCATGGCTTTGGGTCAACAAAATGCTTATAAGCCCACGTCACACAGAGCGGTACAAGCGGTAAAGTGGTCCGAGGGCGGACCTGCGGGAAGCGAAAGCGTTCCGGGACCGGTCACACAGAGGTACCGCGCGGAAACCGCGGCGGGACAGCGGGGCGGTAGTGGTCGGTGTGACATTATTTATCTGTGATTATTCAAAAGACGTAAATCCTTTGCTCTAAATAAAAAACCAAACTGATAACCTAAAAAAAACTCTGCGCAAAGCCGCAAAATTCTTGTAAAAAAATACAACGACAAAGTTCGCGCCCGGACCGCACCGCACCGCGCCGCGCCGCGCCGCTGCCGCTCTGTGTGACGGGTTGCATTGAACGCAATGGAATACAGCGCCCGCTCCCGCCGAAAGTTCGGCCCCGCGCCGCGCCCGGTCCGCGGGGTTGTACTAGCGGCCCGGCCGACCCCGCGCCGCACCGCGCCGCGCCGCGACCGCTTTCAGTGTGACAGGGTGCATAAGAACTCATACTTTACAAAAAATACCGGCACCGGAACGCTTCCGCTACCGCCTCAGTGTGACTTGGGCTATAATGTGAAAATTTGAAGACAGGTAGCTCCAACCGTTTGGCTGTAAAACCTGTGTAACAGACGGCGGACAGACAGACGGACACGTTAGTGAAAGCAATAGGGATTCGT
Organism: Athrips mouffetella; assembly: GCA_947532105.1. Lineage (NCBI taxonomy): Eukaryota > Metazoa > Arthropoda > Insecta > Lepidoptera > Gelechiidae > Athrips > Athrips mouffetella. The sequence continues at coordinate 1,364,706 of OX383960.1, read as the reverse complement.
TTGGACGTTTCGGGTACTGTAATGTATTGGAATAAAGTGGGTCGACTTCTCACATGCTTGCTTGAGAGTCGAGGGAGCGGAAGTGTGCGGGTGACGGTCTTGCAAATAAAGCTGTTTTAGTTAATATATCACCATTACCCCATCCTAAATAGGAGACACTGAACACCACAGATACGAATCCCTAAAAAGTGGTGTGGGCATCTTTCTGCTGATATAATATTGATGAATAAATTGGGTTATTCCTCGTGTCCGTACTACTGCCCTAGCTAGTACGGGATCTATAATTCCTTGTGTCCATACGACGTATGAAAGGCATGCTGTATCATGTTTATGGTCAGTTTTGTGGTTTTAAAGAGTTTCTAACGGAAGAAATGTGTCTGTAATTTTAATAAAATATTGAGAAATCGTGATCCTAAAAGTAATGTTTAAAAGCCTGTATATCAGTTTATTTGCTTGAAACTAATTTACAAATTGACAATTGCACTACCTGCGAGTATGAACTTAGTTTAGCCACGAACCGAACTAACTCCCTGATGCAGCTAACTAGTTATACAACTCCGACTGAGGTTTCGACGGAAAATTTTACAGTAAACAACTTTAATGTACGTGGATGCAATGTTAGTATACTGGGTGTAAGTTACAGGCTGGCAAATACTGAAAGGGCATGATCACTCAACGTAACTAAACAACATTCATTACATAAAACTTTCCGAAAATGAAAAACAAACAACCGGCTTCTCCATACAAAATTGCAAACGTGATTGGACAGTTTGTATGGGGAAGCCGATTTTTTATTCATTTCCGGAAAGTTTTATTTAGTGAAAGTTGTACAGTTACGTTGACTGATCTTGCCCTTTCAGTATTTGCCAATCTGTCCCTTACAACCTGTATACTTCTACTTTGATAACTACCTATAACAACATGGCGAGGGGCGAAGAGTGTCCTTCCTGAATGATTGGTACTTTTTTGTGTCCTTCCTGAATGTTTAGTGCCAACAGGCCAGAATTGAATATAAAGTGAGCGATTCATGACGTTATAAATTTTAAAGGAAGCTCAGAAAAACTAGATATACAACATATGAAACTTAACAATCTAAAAGTATTTTACTCGTATATTGAACAAATATCAATTGCCCATGTGGTGCCGGCAAAGAATAGTACCAACCCATCTCTACCCGTGGTTGTCGTAAGAGGCCACTAAGGGTTAATGAACCAGAGGATGGGCAGCAGCATCCTTCTGTGTATCATCATTATCATCTTACATTCTGCGGTCACTAATAACCGTGGTCCATGGTGCCAACCGTAATGCTAACAAACGTGGTGACTATGGGTATTTATCTCCTCCACACAGAAAAGCTGGAATTACGGAGGGAGCTCCCTGTCCTGTAGTGGAGGCTTCATGGGATGTTATGGTGATTATGATGATCAATCTTAATTTTTGAAAAGAAAACATACTTGGAAGGTGGTAGAGCTTTTGTGGAAAGTCCATTTAGGGAAGTACCACCCCCTTCCTTTTTTCTGCCGTGAAGCAGCAGTGTTTGCACTGCTGTGTTTCAGTATTAAGGGCAAAAGAGCCAGTGAAATTACCGGCACATGTGATATACCATCTTAGTTCTCAAAGTGAGCAACGCGCTTGTCTTATTAGTGTCAAAATATGCCATTAATAAGACAGTTGGTGCTAAGGGCGGTGGTGACCACTTACCATCAGGTGGCCCACCTGCTAGTTAGCTACTTGTAACAAAAAAAAAATACGATTTAAAATTTTTCGAGCGATATTTTATTACCCATGGATGTTCAAAAATTCATCCCCTTTTCAAAAATAAAATACACAGCTACTTTCTCTATTACCAATAAAAATTCAGTAGAGTAACAAATTTCACCCAATAAACTGCTAGTGGCAAAATAAAAGTGCCCAAAATTAACTTGATTTAAAAAGGTCTCATCGCTATACGAGAAAAGAAAACGGTTAAGAGCTCCATCAAGCCTACACGCTGGTAATTTTGCAGGAGTGGGCAAAATTACAAGTACGTGTGATACGCTCATTTGAACGTAGATTTTGTATTTACGTACCTTAATTTATATTCCTTCTATCCCGAGCGGAGTAAGGTGTCCGAATTCTTTGACATTTCCAACCATACATATTTGGCAAGCTAGGAAAATGGCGCGATCCTATTGGTTGGAATTTTCTCAGCTCATTTATACGAGGGACTGTAGCACTGGTGGAAAATTTCGAATGTAAATGCGCTTGCCTTGCTAATGTTGAGACAATACTTTGAGTCACAATAGTAGTTTAAGATACAAGTTCCGTAAGTAGGTTATTAGAAACGAGTTGACGTTTTGTAAGCCCGAGACGAAGTCGAGGGTTTACCATCGGAACGAGTTTGTCATAACCCTTACGGACGTGTATCTTACGACGTTTTTCAATACATTTGTGAGAAAACAGGTATAAGTAATACACTTGGTAAAGGAACCAACCATGGGTACTGTCAGCCTCTTGTCGATTTATGTTCTCCTGGTACTCTCCATTTTATTTTAAATATAGGTAGGCAGTCTTGACCCCAGTAAAAAGTCACCACTGTAGTATTTTTACAAAATAATTTTATGATCGGAGTGTAAAAACTCCTTGGTATTATACTTTTTTTACTTACCGCACTAGTTCGGTAAGTAACTACTTACGAGCAATGTTTACGTCCTTGTAAGTACGTTTTTCGAGCAAATGTTTTGAAAAAAATATTTTCAGGTTAATTCGTACGCTCAACCGCACGTCAGTGGACACATTGTCAACTCTCTTACCATGCCATAAAGTCCAAAGTGTTTCTACTGACGTGCTGTTGGGTGTACGTATTATGTTTACCATCCAAAGTGTGAACAGCTAATTCCTTATTCAATAATAGCCTACGAAATTGAATCAATATTCGTGAGTAACTGATAATCACTCCACAAGTTTGCAGTGTACAAGTTTTCTTACCTAGAGAATATTAACTATTAATCATTATAGATATGCTTTAGGTTGTGTTCACAGAGTTACGTTTTGTAGTGGTAAGCGTTTTGCGTATTTTATGTCTTTTAGGGCAATTAATTTAATAGGCTGACAGGACAAAAAGTAAAAATAATAAGGAACACTGTCAAATAAAAATTCCTTTGTGCGACCTCCCCAGTTTGGTTAGGACATTGCAGGATGAATCACCTGATTGTCTGAAAAGTTAGATGATTCCGTGCTTCGGAAGGCATGTTAAGCCGTTGGTCCCGACTACTATTGACTGATGTAGTCGTTAATCAGCCATGTCAGAGGCCTTTGGCGGCTCAACAATACTGACACCTGGGTTAGTGATGTCGGTCATTGTCCTTGCAACCCACATGATATGACGATGATGATGATTTAAAAGACTAAAGAAACGACATTTTTTTATGGTCAATAGGCTTACTCTTGACCTCGATCTATGAGGACAAAGATCTTTAAAAAAATGGGTGATATCGGAAATGAGTGCATAGATTTATAAAGCCTGTTTCTCGTAAGGATAGGCAGAGACCACATACTTCCACTACTATTTCGTAACAAAAAACGAGGAAAAAGATACATTCCTGGCTTTTTCTTCTCTCATCAACCCGCACTTACTTTAAATAATTATTGAAGGACACTTCACAGAAAGTCATCTGACCCCAAATTAGGCTAAAATTGTTCTATGGGTCATCATCATCGTCTTATCAGCCGATAGACGTCCACTGCTGGACATAGGCCTCCCCTAAAGATCTCCATGACGACCGGTCTTGCGCTGCTCGCATCCAGCGGCTTCCCGCGACCTTGACCAGATCGTCGGTCCACCAGACGAAAGTACTATGGGTACTAGAGACTAATATATATGTACCGTTTTGTACAAAGAAATAGGCTGTACGATTATTCGCCTGAGCCTCATCTTCGCTCACTGTCTTTGCTGTAAATAAGTATAAGGGCCGAAGCTACATTTAGTTTAGAAATAGATAAATAACACCCAGACACAGGACAAACACTCATGCTAAACACACAAATGTTTGCCCTGGACGGGGATCGAACCCGCGGCCGGCCGTGAAAGGCCGGCTCACTATCAACCACACCAATGGGCCAACTTTTGACCTGGTCTTTGTTCCTTCATAACATCCCATGAAACGTCTACTGCAGGACAGGGAGCTTCCTCCAGAACTCCAGCAAAAACACGTATTCCTTTTGATAGGATTTACCATAGTCATCAAGCTTGTAAGCGTTGCGGCTGGCGACCGCTGTTGTTGGTGACCGCAGTATGTAAGATGGTACGATACATAGAAAGATGCTGCTGCACATTCTCTGGTTTATAAGCCCTTAGTCACCTCTTACGACATCCACAGGTAGAGATGAGTTGGTACTATTCTTTGTCGGCACCACACGGACAGTGTTCCTTAATCAAGGAAAGTTTTTGCTTGAACTTGAACCCGTGACCTTCAAATTGGCAGTTTGGATCAAACACACCGATCTGCTGGTCAAAATGTTTCCAATAACAACACGCTTTTCGCTTCGTTTTTCAATAACCACAACCTTAGTTACAAATAGAATGGATATACGCTAAGATTAGTCGGTAATCATAGAGGATTTACTTAAGTGCTCCTGTCTTAACGTCAACGCTGGCTCGATGCATATTCTAGTAGCTGAATTAGATGCCTTGATTCAAACGCATACATTAACAAACTTTACTTTGCTAGGGATAAGGAAATTCCAGTATTTAGTCATCTGAGACACTTTAATTGACCTATGCTTTAAAATTTTGGTTACGCATTTTTAGGGTTCCGTACCTCAAAAGAAAAAAACGGAACCCTTATAGGATCACTTTGTTGTCCGTCTGTCTGTCTGTCTGTCTGTCTGTCTGTCTGTCTGTCAAGACCCTTTATCTCACGAACGGGTAAAGGTATCAGGTTGAAATTAATACCATATATTAGGATCCATGGACCACACAAGGTCTGCAAATTTCAATTTTTTACAACGACGCAATAAAAAGATATGGCATTTTATGTCCTCATCTCCATACATTTATTCAAAAATGCAAAACCTACAGGGTAGCTCCCGTTGACCTAAAATTATGAAATTTGGCAAGAAGCTAGGTCTTACAGTACAAATAATGGAAAAAGTCTGAAATCATTAAATATTACAACTTTTCTCACAACTAATGGTAACCAATTGTGGTGAGCTCCCGTTTCAAGAACATTCATATAAGAGAGGGGTCAAGTTGGATGGTCGCTGAGGCGATTTTTGTTTTAGTTCTATTTAAAAACGAGATCACTTACAAACTTGAAAATTGGTATGTTTATAGTGCATAAGCTATAAAATAACAACAAATAACAAAATTTGGTCAAGCGCGTGTCGGACTCAAAAAATCTAGCACATTAACTTACTGAAATTTCAACTAATACAATTATGTTTATGTGGTGGTACGGTGGTGTGGTGGAACCCATACATACCCGTGGGTGTCGTAAGAGGCGACTAAGGGTTAACTGGAGGATGGGCAGCAGCATCCTCCTTTGTATCTTACATCTTACTTACTGCGGTCACATAAAACCGCGGTCCATGGTGCCAGCCGTAACGCTAACAAGTGAGGTGACTACGGTAGGTACTTCCCCTCCACATTTTTCCAGAAAAAGTAAAATTCTGGAGGGAGCTCCCTTTCCTGTAGTGGACGTTTCATGGGATGTTATGATGATGATGATGGTGGTACGGAACCCTCAGTGCGCGAGTCCGACTCGCACTTGGCCGGCTTTTTTTTACGATTCATCCTCTAAATCTGAACCAATCAGCCTTTTTAATTTAAAAATAATAAAACTTGGAACCTCAAGACTATTTAGTAATCTGTGCCTCAAGCAGGATCAGCCGAAAGACAACTGAACATAAGCGATCCCTTAAGCGATCGCCACCACAACTGTATGAGTTTGTTATTTTATTGTAACTAAGTATTTGACTGAATGATACCGGAAAAAATAGTAACAATCCATTGCTACCCCTACGTGTCGTAAGAGGTGACAAAGAACAGGATAGAAAGGGATTATGAACTGGAGGATAAAGTATATGTCTATTGTTTTGTATTGAGGATGGGCAGCAGCGTCCTCCTGTGTCTCGTACCACCTTACATACTGCGGTTACAAACCATCGCGGTCCATGGTTCCAGCCACAACGATAATGAGCGTGGTGACTAATGTACTTCCCCTTCACATTGTTCCAGCATAAGCTGGAATTTAGGAGAGAGCTCCCTGTCCTGTAGTGAACGTTTTATGGGATGTTACAAGTTTTTAAAATCAATCAATGATTTCACTAGTACTGACTATAATGACTAGTCACATTTATGCAAGATTACCTGTTAAAATGCGAAACATTTTACCTGCAAAAATTAAGTTTGAATTGAATTTTTGATTGACTTTTTAGAATGAACACTTCTAATTTAGTGAAAATCGTAGAGGTTGGCTACGCCGTAGCAAAGAGCTACGGGCTCAGGCCACGGGTGTTCTACATTTTAGAAAATTTGTGAAAAATACAATCCACTGTCAAAAGGTCGTAGCTCCTCCAAGGTTAAAAGTGATATGGATAGTTTTGTCGGGATTTGTAACAGTGGTAGCTTTCCAGTAGGTTGACGGCAATGTATTCATATACATACATATAAGGTGTTTTTTAATTAGACCCAAATATTGTTAGGGTCCTGCGCTGCTCGCATCCAGCGGCTTCCCGCGACCTTGACCAGATCGTCGGTCCACCTTGTGGGGGGCCTGCCAACGCTTCGTCTTCCGGTGCGCAGGACCGGTCGTCATGGAGTTCTTTAGGGGAGGCCTATGTCCAGCAGTGGACGTCTTTCGGCTGATATGATGATGGTGATGATTGTTAGGGTTACCTCAAGGACCTAAATGAATACTATTGGTGTTATTTTTTTACATTTCTATTTGCTAGTTTTGTAGAAAAATCCTAAAAACAATACCGTTAAATATCGTAAAATGAACACTCCGTATCAGCACAGGCGGCAGCGCGGAGTCGTGAGCCAATCACGCGCAAGCCGAGTGCGCGGTTCGGGCGTTTTCGGTTCGGTTTCGGGCTCTTAGTACGGTCGAAATTATTACTACAGGATGATTGCAAATAATAATGATTTTTTGTTTGAAAATTATAAAAAAAAACTAGCGGGAGGATTTTTCTAAAACTTTGATAAACCTTTTTCTTTATCATAGTTACACCACCCCTAGAAATATTTGGGTCTTATTTAAAAACACCTTATATATAGATAAAGAAATCGAAAAAGCATAATATATATATTCTTTATTGCACACAAACTTAAAATAAAATTACAAAATTAAAGGACATATACAATAATAATAGTGTAAAGGTACTTATAAATGCACTACAATATACCTATATGCACATGGCCTTTTGGCAAGGTTGGTAGAGACTCTTTTCGGGTTTCATTCTTAGGACAAATGTGTGGTGAACATTATATCAGTAACAGATACCCATACAGGCAGTTATCCATACTTCCTATTATGTTATCTATTCCGTGGTGTCTTTTGCCTGTTTTGGGAACAAAAATCGTTGTGCATAACACTTATCATGTTACCATTAGCATGCAAAGACTATAATCCCTATACAATAATAATGTCGATATAATAATCCCGAAATTTGGCTTTTGTGATCCGATAGTGATGAGTTGACTGTGAGTATGAGGTAATTGTATGTTTGACTGCTAATGAACCGACACTCGATGTAGCAGTTTTTCGTATTGGCAGACGTTTTTGTGTTATTATAATGATAAAAACGGAACTTTTCGTGTAAATATTTTATGGTTCGGAAGAATGAGAAGGTATTTGAAAATTTGTATGGTACTGGCGTTATTAAAACGCCAGTATGCGTCAGGCGCGTATGCCAAGTCGCTAGCATCACAAAAAATATGGAGCTCAACCTAGTGGGCGTGCCAGATGAGACGTAAAATCGAAGCACTTTTACAGGTCCGATCTTAGTAAGGGTCTCATTCACCCCATCAAAAAGCAAGTACCTAAATAATTACATGAGACATTGCACATAATGTCATTTGATCCTAAAATGCGGAAAGCCTTTACTGACATGACATACCATGAAACGTCCACTACAGGACAGGGAAATCCCTCCAAAATTCCAGCTTTCGCTGAAACTATGTGGAGGGGAAGTACCATAGTCACTACGCTTGTTAGTGTTACGGCTGGCTACATGGACCGCGGTTGTTGGTGACCGCAGAATGTGAGATGGTACGATACATCTGAGGACGCCAGTTCATAAATCATTCCTCCGGTTCATAAACCCTTAGTCGCCTCTTACGAAACTCACCCACGGGTAAAGATAGGTTGGTACTATTATTTGCCAGCCAAACACGGGCTTTAAGTTACAACATCGAACAATAACCCATACGATACTGTTTTAATATATCGAAAAGTCCTATTGAAGTAAATATTCCAAACAAACTTATTATCAAATACGATAGCCAGAAGAACCGATGGCCGATGGGGCTCTAGAGTGACGACCACGTACCGGAAGACGAAGCGTTGGCAGGCCCAACAAGGTGGACCGACGATCTGGTGGCGGTCGCGGGAAGCCGCTGGATGCGAGCCAAGCAGGACCGCGAGTCATGGAGATCTTTAGGGGAGGCCTACGTCCAGCAGTGTACGTCTTTCTGCTGATATGATGAAGATGATTTGATGGGATTGAGGGTAAAAAAATAAAAATAATTGCTGGCAATATCAGGTAATAAAAATTATCAAAGCAAGTTTTAATTTAAAATAAAACCCATAAGAAAACAGTCAGCTGTTTGAACAAAACATACCACTTGAAATATCCTCTAAATCTAATCTCTTGTAGATTTATCGCTAGAGACGTAGCGTGGCATCTATCATTTTCGAACCATTACCGTCAAATATGTAACCCCCCCTCTCCGCTACTCCTTGCTGCCCCTCCCCGCATTCTAGTCTGATCAATAAGGAGTTAAACTTGACAATAATTCCTGAGTCTCAAATTGTGTGAGGTGATAAAGTAATCGACGTAGATGGAGTACTTTATGTTTGTACATACATACATAACATCACGCCTATTTCCCGTCAGGGTAGGCAAAGACCACGTTATGTTTGAATTTAACATATTTATAGGTAATTCACTAAACATCTAAGTAGCAATAATATTTATTTCCTTATAATAAAGAGAAAAATTTCAGCAACGGAATAGTTATTGTTGGGGTCTGGACACAAAATGTTCAAGTTGATCGGGGTACTTTCCTGATTTACCAACCACATTCTTAATATGAAAGTGAATTTGAGAAATAGGATTGCACTAGATCGAGTTTGGTTAAAGTATCTAACATTTTAAGGCCCATCTTTTTAGAATAATTTTGGAACTAGGGCGTTTGTTGTTACATTTTTTGTGAAAAGTGAAAACCTACAACCTTTTGTTTAAGTTTTCTGATAAATACAATACAAGTATACTTTATTGCACACCAAGAAATACAAGAAATAGTTACAGAAATGTTAAGATAAAGTATAGAGTTGTACAAGAGGTGGCCTTATTGCTTAGGTAGCAATCTCTACCAAGCAACCTTTGGGTGTTGAAATGGGCGTAGATTGGATTATGTGACGCAGGTTGGTGGCTACTTATCATAAACCTACATAAAAATACACCATATAGGTTAATAAAATACTTTTCAACACATTTGCTCATAAAACAACTCTATTTGCACTGTATTTAGGTCCATAATCCAGCTTATTAAAAACGCGTGCTTTTCTCATTATATATTATAGCACTAGTTATATAATTTTTTTATAGTAACAAAGAGCAAGGAATTCTAATGTCTAAAATATTTATAACATTTTCATTTTCATACCTAATGTTGATGAAAATATAATATATAAACAGTTTGTTGCATGAGATTAGTTTTATTTGACAACAAATTAACATTAAGCAATAAGTTTTAGGTTTTTGTACTTTTTCAATGACTACGCTAGTTGGGAGCATTGCCACTGCTTCGTCACAGCTCCTCATTTGAAAAAAGAAATGCGCGCGCAACAAGAATTCCGCGCGCCATTTTTCAGAAGTATTTTCATTTGCTTTGATTTTTGTGAATGTCGTCGTTGGTTTCAAGCAATGAAGAAGAACTTAATTTAACCCCACAGGAAATAATTACTGGGGCACAAAATGCAAGTGAGAGTCTCCTTCCAGCAAATTCGAATAAGAAATACATTCTTGCCTACGAAAAGTTCATTGAATGGAAGAACATCAAAAATTCCAATTCGTTTTCAGAGAATGTCTTTTTGGCTTATTTCAATGAGCTGGCGAATAAATATAAACCTAGCTCTTTGTGGTGTATTTATTCCACGTTGAAAAGTATTGTGAGAATGAAAAATGTAGGCTCAGGAATCGCAGCCCGAACCGCAAAAAGGTAAGCTAATTTGATTCGTTTTTATTCGCAAATGTGTTGAAAAACGTCGTAAGAAGCTTGTGCGCTTTGGTGATTACACCCTCGGGTCTATTACGCCCTCGCCTGCGGCTCGGGCTGCAATTTCTGAGCCTCGGCCGTAATATCCAAAATAGTGCACGTGCATCTTAATGTACTATATTACACATACATTATTAGCAAAAATTTTATTTATCTTAAGTAAATTGTTTCTTTTGCTTCTCAAAAGGAAAATGCTGTTCGAAAATGAAAAAGTACAGAACAGAAAAAAATCTAATGATTCTCCTTTATTTAGATTACTTTTTTAGGGTAATATGAATTCTTGAGTGATTTTATTGGTAAAATCTATTTTAAAATTGAGTAGTTATATTTTATACGCAGACAAGTTGTATTTTAATCTGACAAATATTCTCCACAAATTTGCTTAAAGCTTCTATGACGAATATTCTAGAAAGCATGTGTGTAGACCGCTTCACAGTTTAAATCCTGTCTGACAGGACATTTGTCATAACTAACCACCCCGTGGGTTGAGTTGTAACTGTAGACATCTTTGCTTTCACTGCAATAAATAAGCAACTGACAATTCTATCAATGGTGATGTATCTGTACGTACGCTTTGATGTGTGTGACTAAGACCCTGTCCAGAAAGGGCGAAGTCGCCGCGATTTACTCGCGCGTGTTTCGCGCGTTCAACTGGACGCAAACAAGGCGCTCCTAGTATCTGGACTCGCGACCGAGAAAATTCGCGCGATTCTTGTGGAGGCAATGTATTGACACCCAGTACCTCGCCGACGCGCGTAGAAACTCGCGCGTAACAATTCGCAGCGAATTCGCCCTTTCTGGACAGGGTCTTAGGTTCAGATGGTTTGAGATGAATGAACGAAGATTGACGATAGAGATCTATTTGGCGAAAGTGAATGGAAATGTTGGAAGGGGAAGGACTCAGCGATTATTATGGATCACTTGATATCTAAAAATAAAATTTATTTAATTAAATTAATTTATTCAGCGAACGTACCAGGACAAAACTCAGGACGTTCTAAAAAAAAACCAGGTTAAAAGTACCCTAAACCGACGAGCATGTATGAAAGGATTGATGATAGTACAGGAAGCGATGGAAGTACTAGGTTGATCAATAAATTCTTGAAAACGCAATGAAACTCTAGGAAAAGTATATGTAAATTGTATTTATTTTTCAACGTAATCACCTTTTAAGCTAATACATCTTGAGTAGCGTTTTGCAAGCTGGTTTATTCCCTTAGAAAAAAAGGCTTGATCCTGGGACTCGAAAAAGGCCTCTACAGCATAGATCACCTCATCGTCACCATCAAATTTTGTACCACGAAATTGCTTTTTCAGGTGAGAAAAAAGGTGGAAATCACTCGGCGCTAAGTCCGGAGAATATGGTGGGTGCTGCATCAACTGGAATCCAGCCGCTTGGATGGCAGCGCCTGCCACATCAGATCTATGGGCAGGGGCATTATCGTGATGAAAAAGCACTCCAGCACGCAATTTTCCTCGACGTTTATTCTTTATTTCTTAACGTAGTTTTTTGATTAATGATGCGTAATACTCTCCAGTAATTGTCTCTCCTTTCCTTAAATAGTCGATCATTATTATACCTTCCGCATCCCAGAAGATCGAGGCCATTATCTTTCTTGCGGACGCAGACACCTTGAATCTCTTGGCTGGCGGAGAAGACGGTCTTTTCCACACCTTGCTTTGGCTTTTCGTTTCCGGGTCAAAATGGTGTACCCATGTTTCATCAACGATTACGAAACGAGCACAAAAACAATCTGGATTCTCTTCAATGATAGCTAAATTTTGCTTTGAAATGTCAACTCTTGTCTTCTTCTGGGCGTCTGTTAACATTCGGGGAACCCAGCGCGCGGCCACCTTTTTGAAATTTAAGCTATGAGTTAATATAGACTGAATTGTCCCAAACGAAAGTTTTAGAACCTCAGCTAAATAACGAATGGTCACACGTCGATCTTTCAAAACGATTTCTTCGATTTTATCAACATTTTCTTGCGTAGCGGCCGTTGTTGGCCGCCCGGAGCGAGCATCGTCATTGCAGGCGGTTCTGCCACTTTAAAATTCGGCGCACCAGTATGCTACTGTCGAATAAGACGGAGCATTGTCTGCCAAAGTAGCCTGCAATTCTTCAAAAACACATTTAGTAGAAAAATTTTTCAGGCAGAAATATTTAATAACCGCACGAAGTTCGAGCTTTTCCATTTTGTGTACGAATCGAATTCCCGCCATATAAGAAGTTCAAAAAATATTATTGGTAATAGTTTTTTTTTCTTTTTTTTTTTGGCTTTAGCTACTGATGAATTTAAGATTCGAACAAAATAGATCGCATGCATGTAACGCTTTTATAAGTATCCTCTTTCAAAAATTTATTGATCAACCTAGTATGTCAAGATCATAGCAGGTGGAGGGCTGTGGTCACATGTGACGAAAAAATCGTTTTTACCGTCTATTTAAGCATTTTTAAAATACTGCATTTTAGACAGAAACCTTAAGCGCTATCTGTTGGCAGGTAGTATAGCTTGCTCACCCAATGATTTTTAACATTGACATTATAGAGCGAAGCTTGGTCGCCCAGGTTCTGAATGAGTAATATGATGTAGTACGAAAGACGTCATAATTAAATTCATCGTAATAAAAAATTAATCTCAGCAACCTTTTAGTCACTACGTCTTTTTTTGCTCCACAACGTTCTCTTATCACACTTTTTCTTCCTAACATAACAAAAGTAAAGTAGTAGTAGTAGTTCTAATGTAATATTCTATAATAAATTGATCCTATACTATGAAGCGAGCCTCTCCGAAAAAAGTCTAATTATTTCGATAAAATTCATTTTATTTTCAATAGAGAGGTTTTAGGGGGCGAAAAATCGTTCAAGTTAGGTCTAATTTTCTCTGTGGTTTCGAGTAAAAAAAACTTAAGCGTAAACCCTATTGCACTATCTATTGGTATTCCGAGCATGATTCGGTTGCCCATAAATTTTTTAGCTCAAATTTTGGTGGCACTGTACACACGACCGCACGTCAGTGGAAACACTTTGACCTTGAGCAGGTCTCTGGTTGCGGGCGATTGTAGCGTAGCGCTAGTTCAGAGTATATTGGTTTTGTTTCCACTTCCTTGCTGCCGTGCGTACTTGGTACAATTCTACCCTCTGTCGGGTACACACAAACACATCGTCTACATACACGTCTCACACGAGTCAAGGCAACGTTTGCTTGTGAAATATTACTTATATTTCCAAGTTAAACTCGAGCGTTCTTGCTACATTTGTCGCCGGGATTGAGTCGTTTGTGACGAAAATGCACTATAAAGTTGGATACTGTTAGGAAGAGAAGCTTTAGTAAATACGAATAATGATTTTATTTTTACAATTCCTGTGTTTATAACTTATTCTAAAAATATAACATCATAGTTGGTTAAGGCGTGTTCAGTACAAAGTGAAAAGACGCATGTTCGACTCCAGCCTGTGGTTGTTAATTTTGCGATTTTCTACTATGCAGCGTGAAATTTTATTGGTTTTGCTCCAGAAGCCCAGTGATTCTACTCATGAAAACAAGTAACTTTCTCAAAGAAATATTTTTTTCTCGATTTTTTTTTGACGAAATGAGTCTTAATCACGTGACTACTTTACTATGGGAAGAGGATTTTTTTTTATTATGAATAAGTGAGTGATCGTTAGCTGAGACACAGATAACGCAGGGCAGAAAGCGTCTCTCCTTTCACTTTAATACAAAGACAACTGAAATTATAGAAATACTGTTCTGTGCTGCAATTTAGCGCCATCAAAATTTAACTTTCACTCTTACCTAAATAATTATAATAGTCATTCTTTGCTTGACCTTTTCAAACATGTAATTTTTTACAAACTTTTAGGCAAAGGCATCAAACCATGCAACCTCACCACGCTTAGAGCAGAGCATCACCAAAATCATACTTTCATATTGCATTTAAGCAGAGCAGGATGTACGAGGGTAGTATTAGATTCCCCCCCTCCTCCCACTGCATCCCTCCCCCTTCCTCGCTCGTCACAAGGAAGACGATTGATGCTGAATTACTTCAAGCGTGAACTTTTGGGGCTTGAATCCGATTTCAGACATTCATTTTGCAGACGTTATATGCTCGCGAAGGAAGAAATAAGTTTTTGGTTTAAGTAGAGAAACATTGAAAAATAAGTTTAATTAGTAATTAAATTTTGAAAGATCAATGTGATTGTGATCTCTGTTTTTGGAGTGTTCTGATCCAGTTTTTTCATAAATTATGAATTTTACAATAGATACGCAGGCTTTCTATTGGGTGCTAATTATAAACAATGGCACCCCTACCTTGGTACAGTCACGACCTTCTCTTTACTATTACTTAGACTTTTAAGGTCCCCTTAGGTATTTTCTTTGACGTCCATACATACCTGCGATCAATGGACATCCATCCAAAATGTATGAGCGTCCAAATTAAAAATTCATAATTAGCGACATAATTAATACAGCGTGTAACGCAAAGGTGTGATAATACTGAAGGGTGTGAATCTGCCCATTAAACTGAACAACTTTTCCCTAGGAACATAGGTCGAAATACGAAAAACCAAATTTGACCTCCCTTACAAAATATGCTATCATCTGATGCAGTTTCTATGGGAAGTCAAGAATTGATTTTGTTCTATGACCTTTGTTCCTTGGAAAAAGTTGTTCAGTTTCGTGGGCAGATAGGAACGGCATGTGAAATTTCGTCGATCACAACTTTTACGTAAGCGTGCACTTTTGCTTGGTCTGTGACTTTTACAGATTACAATCGTCACTAGTCTCAACCAATCAACAATCAGGATTCAATTGTCCTTTTCCGCCATATCTGGACATCCACCAATCAGGGCTTCGCGCTGACACGACGCAGTAGAATTTGAATAAAAACTACCATTACAAAGCATCGCCTACTGCCTCTGACAAGCTGTGAAAAACTGGAAAAAACTGGTTAAAAAAGAATTCCTGACGGCAAAAGTTTGAGTGTGCAAAGAGAAATATGTGATCTCTGTTGTCAGAAAATATTAGAAGCAGTTTTCGGGTGGTTCTCGCTAAAAGGCAGGTAGTATTTTGACTCTTATTGAAAAGGTTGTCCAATATTTTGGCTCTTAAAACAATTGAAAACAAATATATTGTAAAAATTGATGAGAGAAAATGGTTTCAAATAAACTATTACATCTACATTATTATTTTATCATATAATTTTTGGTAATACTGATAGTCATAAAATTAAATTAAATTATTTTTCTTCTTACTTGTAAACTGTGTTTCTAGTAGTTATGAGGTAAATTTTCAATTGGATTATGAGGCTTGTACTATAATGTAACGATTTTGTTTTGAGACCCCACGATACAGGTTTGCCTAGTGTGGGGACCATGGTCAATTCAACTATTGTAAAAAATAAATCTTCAAATAAATATATATGTATTTGTTGTACCTACCTATTATAGACTACTTAACCAGGCAACATAAAAGACAACTAAACTTCAGTTGGCTGGAAAGCTCAAAGCTCTTCGTCGTAAAGCACTCCAGTTATCATTTAATTGAGAATCAACTTTAATTACGTTTTCTGTAACTATAGATTTTTGGCTTTTTCTACATCCATATAATTTTTACCCAATAAAAAAGAGGAAAGCGAACTACTCACACTTTTGAAAATCGAAACGCGTCAGGATTCCAATTTCAAAACCCGATTTATCCTTTTCTATTTCTACATCGCTAGCAATCTCGCCGAACATCGCGACCAAATAAGATAAAACTTGATACCAATTTAAGTGGACTATGAGTATTATCCACTCGCGCTCCCCTTTCAAGTCCCACCCAATGTCCGGTGCGATTTTTTCCTACATTTCGCGCTCAAGTGAGTCTTTGACGATTCAACGGTACTTGAGTCAGATCTGTTTTTTTTTCTCGTTCAGTGAAGACCTTCCGTAATATCCTGAAGATTGTTTTGTTATACCGATAGAGCATTTTGGAGATGTTATTTTAACGCTATTTTACTTTCACATGATCGACCTCTAATTATAGCTTCGTCCGTTGGGTGTCGTTAAAGGCGACTAAAAGATCTGGGCAGCAGCGTCCTCTTGCATCGATAGTATATCACTATCATACTGTAATCAGGATCAACAAACATTAGGATACTCTTTTAGCAAGCCGTAACGCTAAAAAGCGTGGTGACTATGTCATATATTCACCCCAAAATGTACGACGCTTTTTTTGCTGTTAATTTGTATCCAGCAGTTGACATTTTAACTGCTTTTTATAATTATCTTATAAACACTGACCACAGTTACTCAAAATTGAACCACATTTACAAAAAAACAGACAGAAATATTTGGTCATCGTTTGACGCCAAATTTGTATGGTACCAAAAATTTTTGTGTACCATGCAAATCAAAAGAGAAAGTTGTCCAGCTTAAGTTCAATTTTAAAACACAATAATCGAAATTCAAGCTTAAATATTAACAAAAGCAAAACATTGAAACAAAAATAAGAAAAATTAAATTAAAATAAGCTCCCGAACAGATTTCCCGAGCTCACGAAAGCAACAATGGGAAAATTAAATAATTTCCAAATGTAACACGAAACAAAGGGTCTAATTACGACAGCCGAGCGAACTGTGGCACATGTATTAAATTCTTATAGACCAGTCGATTTGATACTTTTAAATGAAAATATACAGGGTTTTACAAAGCTACAACTTTTTGAAACTCGCAATACTTTTTCTTTGAGTTGGAGACGAAAATGAAAAATTCAAGACCGATAAAGTGTTGTTTGTCAGGATAGCGTTATTTTGAACTATTACAATAAGCTTTATGTTATCTAGTTTATTTAAAATCCTTTGAACGGAACGCGATTTTCAATGAACAAGATAACATAAAGCTTATTGTTATAGTTCATAACACTTTATCGGTCTTAAATTTTTCATTTTTGTCTCCAATTCAAAGAAATTCATTAAATTCTGATGAGGGCGCTAGTGTGCGCGTGATGCAGCCTTAAGCAGATCGGTCCCAATTTTGTGAAACCCTGATATAACTGTTAGAATTGTCATGTAAGCCGATTTTACTGGTGCACACAGCCGCAGAAAAATGGTAGCAAGACCATTAAAGGCAGGACCATCGCTACGCAAAGTCTAGAAACCAGAGACCAGCTCCCAAAGGTTAATAAGAACATGCCACCAGGGAGATTTCGCCCACGCTTCGCTTTGGGGAGGAGTGTGTAGTGGCCAACAAAAAGCGTTTTTTGCCCCTTGCTCGTCAAAATTTCTCTATTTCGCGAATCACAGGAATTAGTACCGTATTACAAATTAACGAATGACTAATTTTGTTAAGCAAGGTTTTTACATTATGCTCTCCTCCCCAAAGCGTGGGCTAAAATCTCCTTGCATACCACCTGGTGGAGACCGCAGATAAGCAGATTCAGATTCAGATTCAGATTCAGATAATTTTATTCAATGTAGATTCTTTACAGAATACTTATTGAATGTCATGCAGAATACAATGCAAATAGAGCGAGTCTACGCCGTTTCGGATCGTGCTATGGCAGCGTAAAAGAAACGGCAAGAAACCACTGCAGCACGGCCTACTTTAAGAGTCGGCTTTTTACAATGTGTTTCTTGTGTTTCGCTGGAATATCAGAGCACCATACCTCTTTGTCATTCATATAGTCATCCAATCTATAGTAAGCTTTTTTACATAACGTTTGCTTTACACATTCTTTAAACTTTCTCTCAGGTAATTGCACTATATTGTCAGGTATTTTGTTGTAGTATCGTATACACAGACCAACGAAAGATGTGTTGACTTTACTTAATCTAGTATATGGTTGATCAATTTTATGCTTATTTCTAGTATTAAAATTATGCCTGTCACAAATTTTAGGTAATTGATGAATGTTCTTTCTAGCATACATTATATTTTCATAGATATACTGGCATGGCACTGTCATAATGTTGATTTCCTTGAACAGTTCTCTCAGGGAATCACGAGTCTTCAGGCAATAAATTGCTCTTATAGCCCTCTTTTGTAAAACGAATATTGAATGTATATCAGCTGCTCGGCCCCAAAGCAGTATGCCATAAGACATAATGCTATGGAAGTAGCTAAAGTAAACCAGCCTTGCAGTAGCTACATCAGTAAGTTGTCTGATTTTTCTAACAGCATATGCAGCCGAGCTCAATCGACCAGAAAGAGCCGTTATATGAGGGCCCCATTGAAGTTTAGAGTCTAGTGTTAACCCTAAGAAAACTGTACTATTTACAAAATCTAATGGTTCATTATTCAATACTATGTTATGTGAAGTAGACCTTACATTTGGTAGTGCAAATTTAATACATTTAGTTTTTTTGGCGTTTAGGACTAGATTGTTAACAGTAAACCATGCATGAATCTGTCGAAGTGCATCATTGACTTCGTTATAATTTTGTGATTTCCTACTTACATTGAATATTAATGAAGTATCATCAGCAAATAACACAATCTTTGACAGATTCTTCACCACAGAAGGAAGGTCATTAATATAAATAAGGAATAAAAATGGCCCCAATATGGACCCTTGAGGTACGCCAATTTTGACAACAGATCCCAGTGATTTCGTCCTGTTTACTTGTACCTTTTGAATCCTGTTTTCCAAATATGACCTAAGTAGTTTAAGTGAATTATTCTTAACACCGTAATGTTCAAGTTTTAGCAACAATGTGCTATGATCTACGCAATCAAATGCTTTGGATAGATCACAGAAGATACCAATAGCATCTTCAGATTTTTCCCACGCGCAAAAGATGTATTTTAAAAGTGCAGTCCCGGCATCCGTTGTACTGCGCCCTTTCGTGAAACCAAATTGATGGTCATGTAGTAAGTTATTTCTATTGAAGTGTGAAAGCATTTGATTGAGTATGACCTTCTCAAAAATTTTACTAAGTACAGGTAAGACTGATATTGGTCTAAAATTACTGGGATCCTTTTTGTCACCAGCTTTGAATAATGGAACTACTTTACTTTTTTTCATTAAGTCAGGAAATGTACCATGATCGACACAATCATTGAATATAACAGCTAAATATGGAGATATAGTATCAATGATCGCACTACAGACTTTTACTGACATTCCCCATAGGTCCTCAGTGGTTTTCATTTTAATACTTTTAAAGGCTTTAACAATTTCGTTAGGGGTGACATGATTAAACCCAAATTCAGTTTCACAGGCGTCCACATTCTTTTGAAGTAAATCGCTAGCAAGTGAAGATGATGAATTGAGTGACTCTGTTGTTTTCAAAGGAATATTAGTAAAAAAGGTTTCGAATTCTTGAGCCACTTCTACGTTTGAACTAATAGTTCCGCGATTTGTATGAAGTGTGATTTGATTGTCACGCGGTTTCACTTTTCCAGTTTCACTGTTTATAACATTCCATACAGCCTTAATTTTGTTATCAGCAGACTGTATTTTTTTCCGTAGAAAAAATGATTTTGCTTTTAAACAAACTAATTTAAACAATTTTGAATAATTTTTGACATATTCAATGAAATTGTCGTCATTTGAATAATTTCTAAGCTCATATAATTCAAAAAGTCTCTCTCTACTTTTGCGAATACCAGCGGTAGCCCAGTCACTGAATTTGAATTTTACAATAATTTGCTTTTTTCTAATAGTGAAAATTTTACTGAATTCAGTATTAATCAATGTGAATAAATCTTCATATGAGTTATTAGGGTTGTTAGTATTATAATTGTGACAGGGCAGTTTTTCTAGCAACGTGTTTTTGTACTTTTCTAACCTACCGCTCGTTAGGCTCCTGGTTTCTATATCTATATTCTGGGTTACTCGAGAATAATTAAAAGTAACACTTTGACCAGAGTGGTCAGACTGAAGCGAGTTTATGATACTTTTCTCAAAATAATCGCAATTACAAAAGACGTTATCAATACAGGTAGCCGAGGATGACGTCACCCTTGTAGGTTCAAAAAATACATGCTCTAAATTAAAACATTTGAAAAGACTTATAAGTTTGTTACTATAGGTATTATTTTCTAAGATATTGACGTTAAAGTCACCACACACTATCACAAACTTATTTTCTTTTGTCACTATTTTTAAAACATCTTCCATTACTAACTCGAACATTGAAAAATTTTGAAAAGCGGGAGGTCTGTATACGCATACTACAACATGCTTGTCCAGCTCAACACAAGATATTTCAATACATCTTTCAACCGAAAGTCGAACAATATCTTTACGGTTCTTTATCTTAAAACTGTTACGAACTAAAATCAGTGATCCACCGTGTAAAGCAGACTTTCGATTGAAAGCACTGGCTATACAATAATTTTCATAATTTATCAACATTTGATAGTCTTTTTGCCAGTGTTCTGTCAGACAAATAATGTCAAATTTTGTTCTTTCTAAGAATAATTCTAATTCTAAAATTTTTCCAGAAAAACCTTGAATATTTTGATGTAAAATTTTCAAAATATTAGATTTTTCCTTTGTCTTTGCTATAGGAAGTTTTTTGCCAGAAGGTTTTTTTTCATTTACTTCAGTAAAATTTTGTGTAGAAAAACCCTCTTTTGTCGGATGAACTAGTTTAAAGAATTGGTGTTAGTAATGTTACTAACTATAGAAGTTTTTTGTGTATAACTTCCTATAACAGAGTCAGATATATTATATGCTATCAATGTAGCCAGGTCTTTCTTAAACTTAAGAGGCAGATACATAGTATCCTTTGTCAATCTAAAATAACTTACAAAAATATTCATGTCAAGATATAAAATGTCACTATGACGACTTGTCAAATTTTGTAAATGTAAATTCATTCTGTGTATACATTTGTTGTGTTGCTCAGTAACATTTGAACAGTATGGAAAGTTACACAGAATAAACCTACACTTAGTTTCACTCTGTATCTTGTTTAACAATGTCACAAAATTGTTTAATTTTAATCTACTTATGTCAGAATGATTGCCTACCACGATAACAACAGTGGTGTTTATGTCAAACTTGCCTACAGCAATCTTTCTTACAAGACCATCGAAAGTAATATCGGGACAGCAAATATTGGTCACCTGCTGATTATGGCAGTAATTAAAAATAGACCCTAGACCTACTCCTATCCTGTCTGAATATACAAAGGTCTTCTTTTTATTGGAAGTCGACGAAAAGTCCTCGCCATCCGTGGTCTCTGTGCTGTTATCGACAGGTGGCTGCTGTTCCACCGTGGCGCCACCAGCGGCGGAATCATGTGTTGGCGACATTGGCGACGTGGTGATGTCTTGACTCGCAGTCACCACTCTCTCATCGATGTGCTGCCGTGGTGCCACCACGATGACGTCATTCACAGCAGTTTGCTCACGCGCGGCGGCATCATGTGTTGGCGACGTGGTGATGTCTTTACTCGCAGTCACCACGCTCTCATCGATGTTGCTAAAGATATATTATTGCATGAAGCTGCTAAAGATATATTATTTCTAGCTAGCTATCGACTTCAATCAGACTAAGTTTGTACTTACATATACAGGGTGTAAGGGACGGGCGTGCCCAGTCAACGAAACTGAACAACTTTCTCAAAGAAACATGTTGGGAAATGAAAAAAAAATGACCTCTCGATACAAATTGTTCGACCAGAGTGAGCAATTTGTATGAAGAGGTCACATTTTTTTTTCATTTCCCAACATATGTTTCTTTGAGAAAGTTGTTCAGTTTCGTTGACTGAGCACACCCTTTCAGTACACCGACCTTTACACCTTTTATACACGAATTCGGAAGGCACGCTGAACAGTGATTATTAGGCAATTTGGTAGTTTAAAAAATACCACTTTACCTCTAATTTAAATATTTATTACAGTTTCCATAAATGTAATGAAAATTTACATCTGCGTCGGTTCTACAAATTCTTATTATTTTATCTGCCGAGTCGAGTTTTGGCTCGAGGCCTGTGAAAAGTGAATCCCTACCCTACTAATTGAAATTCTCACTCCTCCCGCTTTTTGGTGCCAGCGGGTGTATTCAGATCTTTGGTGCGATTTTGTTGCTTTTATTTTTAGGACGGAAGGTCTATTCTGAACTTCCGACGACAAAAAAGATATCAGTCAAAGCCTGAACTTCATGATTTGGTCGGACAGTGATTTAATCAATCGATTAATATTCTACTCTATTGTCAGTGGACGAACATTGAAATTTGTCTGTTTCAAAGTATTATGGTAAAGAAATTTTCAGACGTCTCGTTTTCCCAAAAGCTATTTGACTTCCTGCAATTTAGCTGCTGTGTCGTGTAAATCAACTCTTCATTAATTTAAACATTCATATAGGATGTTTGAATAATATTTCTGAAAATTATGACTAAGTGTCCAGACTAGCTGTGTGTTCAATCTTCTGTTCTATCTTCCATCAAAAGTTTCAATTTTCAAACTTTAAATAAACGACTTTACAGGACTTTTTTTAATGCGTCGAACTCACTTCTGCTCCTCACCTAAACGTTTTAAATAATAAGGTTTGGTGTTCTAGTTTTGCTCAAGAGCATCCTTTATTTTACTTTATTAGACTCTAACGCCGGTTTCTACTGTGGGTTTTTAATTAAGTCAGACAATCAGTTACCAGAATCAGGCTTCAAACGACAAGTTTTGTCTGGCAACATTGCAGAGAAAGTGAGCGTCTGTGCTTTACGAATGGATCCAATTGTGGGAAAGGACGGGAGGCTGTAGAGGTCATGTCCAATTTAATTGTAGATAGATAAGCAAACAGATTTATGAACTTCTTGAGAACTTTGCGGCAAAGGGATTTCTGCGAAAAGTCTCCTTTGTTTGAGCGATGAAGTTGCTATAATTTTAACAATAGTGGTGTTTATATGGTTTTCAGTTTTCTTATCTACTTTTCATCTTTTTTACACAACGTGTAACAAAAAACCCGTTGAACAAAACAACCTTTTATAAAAAAGAAATCGAAATACGGTCTATGGATATACGACAGTAAAATCAACTTTCCACTCAAAAACTGCATCAGCTGATCGTATTTAATGAGAAGTTAAAAATTGCTTTATCTTTTTTTTTATAGTTTGTAAATCGCCAACCCGTATTTGGGGACATTTTTGACAGTGTATAAATTCTTTAGTTTTTAGAATATTAACTGTAATTTGAAGTTAAATAACTATATGTCGAACCGCCAGTGTCGAGTGAGAGAATTACACAATGCTCCCCTTGAAAAGGAAAATGTCCGTGACTTATTGAGACAAAAAGAACAGGGTTGCGATTCTCCTATTTTTAAAGGCTTTTGTCGACTAACCGGCGAAAAGGTTGCAAATCTTGGCTGATAAGAGATAGGGATTGATTGTTTTCTTTAAAGAATATGTTATTGCGTAATATGGAAGCATCAATCTATAGCCTCCCTTTTCATACCCAAATTTTTGGAGTCCTTATTCTAGATCATATGAAGACGATATCATTTTTGCAGTCTCACTCTGTCTGTATAGGAATCAGTGAGACCGGATAAACAATTCGATTCGTACACGGATTTATACGAGTCGTACACGGATTTCTCGAAAAGATTACGTTCTATAAGGTTTGCATTTACTTCCCCATATTCTTTTCTGAAGAGATTATATTATAAATGAGTAACTCTAAGGTAAAGTACACATAGATGCGGGAGATGTTTACATAACAATTGTGCTTACTAAAACTATCATGCGCACTATTCAAAAGGTTACCTATTAGAGAAATGCTGCCAAAGCTAAATTCAAGAAATATCCTTCAGGTGAAAATAAGAGAAACAAGTTTAAAACCGCAAAAGGTAATTTTGCTGATTTTGGTCGTATAGGGCAGTTTGTGTAGAGAATTAGGTTCTTAGTATAGAAACTGGTCTAAGGGCTCATTTGGGGATGCATACCTACAGACAAAGGGACATCACAAATTACTATTTAAACAAATACAAATAAAACAAACAACATGAGATTCTTTTTAATTTAAGTTTAGTCAATAGGAAAGATATACAACGTGCAACGGAAAGGTGTGGTAATACTGAAATATTTAACCATAAAACTGAACAACTTCTCCGAAGGAACATAGGTCAAAATACAAAAATATATTTTTGACCTCCCATAGTGCATCAGCTGACAGCGCCATTTGTATGGGAGGTCAAACAATTGGTTTTTCGTTTTTCAGCCTATGTTACTCGGGAAAAATTGTTCAGTTTTATGGGCAGATTCACACCCTTTAGTATTATCCCACTTTTTCATTACACGTTGTATAATGATAATTTTAATTGGTTTTGCTTCCCAAGCCCAGTAGACTATTACTAAAAAGAAGAAACTTTCCCAAAAAAAAATTTTACTTCCCGTATGAATTGAGTCGATAACGTGACCACTTAAGTATGGTGTCGAAATTGATTTTTTCGCGAACATTGCTTGTTTTAGTGAGTAGAATCATTAATAAACCCACCGAAACCAATTAAAATTCACGGTCTTATGAAATTTCAGTAAATGCAGATAAAATCAACATAGACAGTCAAAGTGACCAACCCCAGTTGGAAATATGTGGTAATGTGTTTTGGCTGAAAGAGACCTGTGTTGAGTGAGAATACTTTTCAATCGCGAGTTTAAAGTTTAAGTTATGTATGTGTTACAAAAAATATTGTTTATTTGTTTTAAATCAACTGCGTGAAACGTTTTCAGTTTTCAACCCTGATCAGGTATTTACTTTATTTTGGGCGGGGGTGTCGCGAAAGCTTGCAAATCAATAGGGTGTTTTCAACCAGCTTTTGGAAGTTTAACTACTCGTATTAAGCGCTGCTAGTTAGCAGTAGGAAAATATAAAATGGAAACACTGATACTGAACGTTCCCCCAGTATAAAAATAATTAAATTTGTTTGATTGCTGCTGTTTTTTCTTCGAAATAAAAAGAATTAATAAACATTTAAATTAAAAAAAAAACAAGGTCCTTCATAGGGGCATACTAATTTCACTATCAAGGTCCTAGCTGCCGAATATTACACACCTACAACTAGAATACTGACAAACATAAGTAGATAATGAAAAATAAAAAATCTTTATTATTTCAACTCACAAACAAAACAATACATTCAGTGTAGAAATAATTACTAATTGGCATTCTCAAATAGTGAACACAGCATTTCAAGGGGTATACAAAAACGTCATGCAGGTACATAGTTCTAGTTTTAAGTTACGTTAAATTAGGTAAGAAGTAAATTACTAAGAAGTGAGGGGACAATTAGGTTAAATTAGGGAAGAATTAAATTACTAAGTACCTTATCTTTAACTGAGGCCAAAGAACCAGTGAAGATGTCAAATGAAAAACGAATACCGTAGTAACCGGTACACAATCTGTGGACAGGACTGTGTTGGCCAATGTTGGTCCTAACCTAACATAAGGAGGGACAATAATGTTCTCCTATTTAGAAGCCTGCTGCCTGCTGTTTGGTCGTGGAATTTCAAATTGTATGGCTTGTAGAATCTCCATGAAGTCAATACACCCATTGACTAATTTGTACAGGAATGTTATGTTTTCATATTTTCTTCGGATACTTGGTATTCTTTTATAGAACTTTAACCTAGATTCATATGAAGTAAGTGTTACGTCCAGTAGGACGTACTGTTATTTATCGGGATGCATCTAGTAAAACTAACTATTAATGGTACGTGGGACACAGACAGAACATCCCCGCTCGCCAGCCTGCAGTCGAATGATATTCTCCCAGAGTACCCACATTTATTGTGTACGTCACATCTATTTATTGTTAGCATAAGCCAAATGATATAGAAACATTTTTGGACCCGCTCTTTACGACTGATATGCACTTGATAACATGGATTCCATGCTGGACTTGCATACACTACGCACCACACAATTATAAATAGGGATAATAACATCTGGATCTTTAAATAGGTACCTGCTTTAAATTGTCTTATTACAAATCCTTATCCAGTTAGTTAGAAAGCTTTTTTAAGAATTTCATAAATCTGGGTCCTGAAACTTATATCCGAATCTAAATAAATCCCAAGATCGAGGATGCTAGCAACTTGTTGTAAAAACTTACTGGAAATGTTTTATTTGGTAACCCATTGTTTCTTTTTCCTGGAAAATTCACGAAATAGTATTTGTCACAGTTTAGCTTCATTTCATTTTCTGAACACAACTGGTACACAAAAGTGTTATTTCGCGCGAGTGCTATGAATTGAAACTTGAGCAAGCGAAGGATTCTAGGATTGAGCCACAAGCGAAGCGAGTTTGCTGCCGAGCAAAACAAAAATTTTCATCTCACTACAGGGAGAAAAATGGTACCTAATTACCTATATGCGCCGATACCTTATACTATAATAAATTCATCATCAGGTTCTAATTTCAAAAAGATCTTCCACGTCAGCGGCCAAAAATAATCTTAGCACGCAGACATCAACCGAAAAAAAATTCAAAAACCTTTTCCACGCAAGCGGCAAAAATGACTTGTGCACGCAGATTCAACCGATAAAGCAAAGTTTTCCGAGCTTGTGAGGTAAAAAAGGTATTTTGCCATGGAACTCTATTTTGTATAGAGTGTGTCTACTCCTTAAAATTAAAACTTTTTTGGGCGCTGTTATGTCACTGGTCACGGACATCCCAGATTAGTATGACAGACATCCAATATGACAATGTAAATATTATGATATTCTATCTAGATTTTCATCAAAAATTCTTTACTGTAACATTATGATCGGTTTAGCTAAGTTTCAGCTGGAAGACGCCACCAACATGTATACCTTGCCCAAGACCGTTAAACATTATCTTTGTTGGATTGAGCAAAAAATTTAAAAAACTACCGGCACTATGATCGTGAAACTACGGGCACCGATTTGTGTTTTACAACTATAATTTTATTTTTATTTTTATTTTATTTTTATTTTATTTAAGGACCGCCATTAGCAAATTACATTGACACTTATATTAACAACTTACTTCTAAAAACATAATTGAATGCACTGCTTGTTAAGGCAGCCACAACATGCTTAAATTTATTACATTGCAACAAACAAATAGAAATAAAACATAATATAAAAAACAGAAGTAACTAATGCTAAATGTGCAGGAAAAAGTTAACTAACAGACTGCTGTTCCCTTGCAGCGAGCAAAACTTTATTTCTGAAGCAGTTATATGAATCCTTGAAGATGTCGATGGTACCTCCAAGGGCATTGTAGCTACGGCTTAGCCTAGAAACAGCTGAAGACCGTTTGAGATTGGTTCGAGAGAATGGTAATTTAAATAAACCTACCGGTTGGCGAGGAATACGGGGTGGAACGTAGATTTGAAAGCTTTCTAGGAGTTGTGGGTTATCTACTCTGTTATTGAAAAGTTTATGCAGAAAAGTTAAGTCTATCAATCGTCGTCGGGTATTTAGTTTGTCTATTTTATAGTAATCTAGTCTTTTTTCATATGAGTTGAGTTGTCGTTTTATGGGATTCCGTGAAACGAGATGTCTTAGAAACCTCTTCTGTATACGTTCAATACGCAGCTGATGAATATTGTAACCGGGTGTCCATACCATACAACAGTATTCGAGGTTGCTTCTAACGTAAGCATTGTAAATAATGATTTTGGTAAAAGACCTTTTGAAAACTTTGCCATTTCTTATAACAAAACCTAACATTTTACTGGCTTTTGAAATTATATTATCTAAGTGCGGCAGGAAAGTCAGTTTACTATCAAAATGGATGCCCAAGTCCCTAATCTGAGTAACTTCTTGAAGAGTAGTTCCATTGATATCATAACGTGAGGCAAATATTGTTCTATTCCTAGTAAATTTTATATGATAACACTTTTGTGTATTTAATGACATATTGTTTTCAGCACACCAGGAGGAAAGAGAATTTATGTCTTGTTGGAGAAGTATGTTATCATTACTGCTTTTTATAACCCGGGATAATTTTAGATCGTCAGCAAAAAGAAATATTTGGCTATAATTAATTTGTTTAGTAATATCATTAATAAATAAGTTGAACAGCCAGGGACCCAGATGAGACCCTTGGGGCACTCCTGAAGTTGCTATATATTCATTTGATTTAAACCCTTTAACAACGACATGCTGTGATCTATCCGTTAAGTATGAAATAAACCATTTAAGAAGTGGGCCACCTACACCACACGAAGATAGTTTCATGGCCAGTCTAGTGTGGCAAACCTTGTCAAACGCCTTTGAAAAGTCCGTATAAATAACGTCTACTTGATGACCAGCGTCGACTGCTTCCACTAGATGATTATGATAATTAATAAGATTAGTGTTAGTAGATCTGGACCTGACAAAACCATGTTGAAAGTCTGTTAAAGACTGCTTAAAAAAATACTGCAAATGTGGGTATAGAAGGGATTCAAATACTTTGGCAAAAACTGATAGTATAGAAATTGGTCGATAATCGGAGACTGAACCCGCATCACCTGATTTGTAAATGGGTACAACTTTAGCGCTCTTCCAAAACTGGGGAAAGTTTCCAGTTCTTAAGGACGTATTGTAAATTAAATACAAAGGCACACTAAGAGTTTCAGCACATTTGACAATGAATAAAGGTGCCAAATTATCAGGACCAGCTCCCTTATCCGAGTCCAGACTTTTCAATTTTCGAAATATATTTTTCTGCGAAATGTGTATATGTGAAAGATGGATGGAGTTAGTGTGGGATTCATCAGAACACGGCAAAAAGTTCGAGGATTGTGAGAAAACTGATGAAAAATGCGATGCAAACAGGTTACATATCTCGGTTCCATTAGAAGTCTGTGTGTCGTTGAGGTACATTTTAGAGGGATATTGGTTTGATGCGTTTCGTTTATTTTTTGAGTATGTCCAGAAATACTTGGGATTTTTACTAATACTATCTTCTATTTTACTAATGTAAATATTATAGCATGACACAGAAAGTAACTCACATCTCTTACTTATTGTTTGCAAAGAAATTTCGTCTAGTGGGTTTTTAAACGTCTTGTATTTGTGTAACAATTTTTTCTTTTCTTTTATTAATTTAACTAAATCTTTTGAGAACCACGGAGAGTGCAATTTTGCTTTGAATCTAGTAATAGGAACACACATTTTAATAATGTTGTCAACAATCCCATAAAAAACTGAAACCATTTCATCAACATTATTACAGTGTTCAAATTGTAATGTCCAATCAATTTTGTCTAGCTTAGCGATGATAACATCATAATCGGCTTTGAAGAAATTATGTTTTACTTCGGTGTTATTGATTTTAAGTGTGGGAGTAGTAACAAAAGCTATGGTTATATCTAATGGAGGATGCAAGGGGTCAATATTTACGAGAGCATTAGTACTGATATTTACTTCGACACCATTATAACTGCTCAAAACAAGGTCTAAAATTTTTGCTCTATTGTTGACAATTTTGTTATACTGTGCGAGGTTATTGAGAGAAATGAAATCAACCAAAGTCTGTGCTAAAGAAGAACCATTACAGTTGTACATTGGTGAGCGATTATTATTAACCGAGGAAAACCAGTCAATACAACTCAGATTAAAGTCACCAACCAAACAAACGTTGTCAAGATTTTCAGAGATTCTATTAAAGTTGTCTATAAATTCAAGTAAAATATTTCTATGTATTGGTGGGGGTAAATAGACAGCACAGAAGTCGACACTTAACTTCTTTGACAATTCAACTCTGACCCAAAGATCTTCACAATTACTTTCATAATGTATTATCCGAGATGAATTGAGTTTAGATGAAACAGCGATAAGCACTCCACCACCATTTTTAGTTCTGTGAAAATTTGAGGTTTCACGATCACGCCTGTATACAGTATAATTGTCATCGAAGAGCTCAGCATTGTATACACTACTGTTTAACCAGGATTCAGTGATTATTATAACATCATAGCTACAGAGAGAAACATTTTTTACAAAGTCATGAGTTTTGCTCCGTAAACCTCTTACATTTTGATAAAAAACATTTATACAATTGAATTTTAACGAAAAAAGCCTAAAACATGCATAACAATAATTAACTTACTTAATCTAGCTTATCTAAAATTTGTTTGTTTTTAACGTAGACATAATCAGAGTTTTCACTTTTACGCATAAAGATTTTACCTTGTTTGACCCAAACAAATTTGTAGCCTTTATCTTTTGCCTTTAGTCTCGCTTCTGCATGCAACGCCTTGTTGGCCGGTGATAGGTGCTCAACTACGTAGATTGGCTGCTTATTGCCTCCTAGACCAATGTGCTTCGTGTTGAGTTTATCAGTAGCATTCATTCTGTTGAACTTTATGACTTGGGCCAAGAAAGTATCACGTTTAAATGGTGTCGCCAGTTTGACTACAATAGAGCGTGGGCGGTTGTCATCCTTGTTAGATTTTGCGGTACGTGTGCAGTGGTGTATGTCTCCGTCCTGGATGTCGCAAGACACTGCAGTTGATATTTGGTGGATAATCTTCGGTAAGTTTTCATTTTTATGTTCGGGGACACATTGAATCTCAATGTTACTCGATCTGTTAAATTGCTCCATATATTCAAATTTACGTCGTAGGTCTTGAATGTTTCGATCAAGATCTTCATTATTTTTTTCTAGTGTATCAAAAGTATTCTGGTAGGTATCCATGCTTCTTTTAGTGGTTTCGTAAGTAACGTTCATAAAGTTCATGGATGTTTCCATCATGTTAATTTTATCATTAATCGGTTTTAATTCAGTTAGTACCATTTGTTTTAAGCTCATCTTGAGTTCGGTAAGCAACTCGCTTTTCATAGTTTTTATTTCGTCTCTAAAGACTTGTCTCACATCATCTATTGATATCGAGTTACAAGAACAAGACATTTTTTGTGGCGAGGTACTATTGCGGTCTTTGTTTTTGACATTAGTTGACTGCTGTGACATGAAACGAGTAGTCATATTTCCATAACCCGACGAACGTTTGTTAGTAGAGGCGGCATGCGACATTGTTCGTTAGTGTTGGCAGCATATATTTAGCTTATTATGAACCAGGAAATCGAGCTGAACGTGTAAAAGCTGCTCTCCGAGAAAACAATGTCCTTCCGGCGATCCCAACTCTAACCCTGTTGAGCACGTATGAGATGATTTTAAGCGAGCTGTTCAAATGCATTCGCCAACTTCTCTGACCCTGTCAGAGATAAGGGAAACTGCCGGTTATGAATAAGACGGACTACCGCAATAGCTATTGAATAACTTGTACACAGCAGGCTCAGCCCAGAGCAATATTGGATTGTTCTAACTGCGATTTATAATCGACTAGATTGTTCTGAGCGACCTCACAAACCCTGGTGCCAGAGTTGTTGAGCTGCCCAACCCAAGGCCCCTGACATGGCTCATTCAACGACTACTACATAGATAGTAGCTGGAACTTGCCCTTACTAAACATTCCTGAAATGAATGTCTCTATACGCGCATTTTGGCAGAGAAGTACTCGTACAGGCAAGGACAGCACTAATGTGGTTTCTCTTTCACTCATATGAAAAATAGTGTTTCCATAACAAAATGTTTGATTAGTTTATAAATATAAAAAAAATATATATATTCTTTATTGTGCACAAATTACATAAAATCGTAGTCAACATAAAATTTGTTTACAAAGGTGAGCTTATCTTTATAAGAGATCTCTTCCAGCCAACCTAGCTGGTGTGAAAGAATGACATGAAAAGGGGCACAGGAATGTGCATTTAGAAGTGTGAAATGAGAATAAAAAAAAAATGCATATGTTTTTAATAAATAGCAAACTAGCATAAAATATGGAGAGAAAAAAAATACCTACTTATACTACACACTAATATACTTAAAATTACAATATAAACAATAAGGCATATATAAAGAAGGATAAACATCCTTTTAAAATACATACAAACATAAATACTTACATAAGCTAAAAATAATATTATAATGGTTGCGATAAGTAGTGCTCTTTTACTCGCATCTTAAACGATGTTATTGAAGGACTGCTTTGTATATCCTTGGGAAGTTTGTTCCATAGTCGCACAGCTTGGGAAGAGAAGGAGTTGAAAAAGAATTTGGTGTTCGCTCAAGGACACTCCAACATCGCAGTGATGCAGTCGCGCCTAGAGCGGGGATCAGGAGGTAAAAGTTTGAAGCGGGAGCGAAGGTAGTCAGGGGTGGCAGGGTCATTCAGGATCTTATATAAGGTAGAAAGGATGTGCACATTACGACGAAGTCGGATAGGTAGCCATTTTAATTGAGCGCGAAATTCGGAGATATGATCATATTTGCGAAGACCAAAGATGAAACGAATAGCCAGATTTTGTAGGCGCTCAAGTTTGTTCAGCAATTTGGTTTGGTTGGGAGTGAAAAGAGTAGTGCATGCGCCTACTCACCTCACTAACTTGCGCTGACCATGACAGGTCACGGTCTATAATAATCCCTAGGTTCTTTGCTTTGTCCGTGTAGGGAATACAGACTCCGTTGTAAAATATTTTTGGCAACGCTAAGTCCCCTAACCTACCCCTTAGTCTGCTGCTACCAACTATTATTGCTTGAGATTTAGTTGGGTTTACAAGAAGCCCGAATGTAAAAAACGATTCGAAATGAAAGATTTAGATATTTTACGTGTTAGCACGAGTCCGCCATATTTATTACTACACAGAAAAAAGCATACAAAATGAGGTTTTCAACATCCTCCACACGTAACAAAATAACTTAATGTACCTTCTTAAATTCACGAACAGGCAAAGGCAAAGTAACATATTAAATAACGCGAAATTATACTTAGTAACCTACCTAGTACCTAATCAAAATTTAAGTCGGTCAGGGATCTTAACTTCTCTTCCGTAACGTGTTCTAACTGTTTTGTCTTTTTCTGTAGTTACAGGTAGCACCTCTAACTTATAAAGTTTTTGGAATGGCCTGAGTTTTATACCTGTAGATGTTTTTAATTTTGCAACTCTAGGCACTCCATCTTTTCCTTTGAATATCTCCTCCACAAGCCCAAGAGGCCACTTTAGTCTCTTCTCTTCTGTTTCTATTAACACAACTTCTCCTATTTGTAAATCTTTAGTCTTCTGTTTCTGTTTTTGTACCAAGAATGTTAAGTATTCTTTACGAAATCTTTGTTTGAAATCATCTCTAAGTTTTTGTAAATACTGTAGACGACAATTCAAACTTCTTCCATCAATTTCATCGAAGTCTGAAACATCCGAAGAAGGTAACGAATGTAGAAAACACATTGGAGTTAACGGTTCTAGAGACGATGACTTATCGCCTTCCACATACGTTAACGGACGACTATTCATTGTGGCTTCACAATCGCACAGTATCGTTTGAAGTTCTTCATAAGTAACCGAGCATTTGCCTAATACTCTCCGTAATAGATCTTTTAATATCTTAATAAGTCGTTCCCAATAACCACCCCACCAAGGAGCAGAAGCAACATTAAATTTCCATTTAATGCGTACAATATTTGAATGTCTTTGTACTTCATTCCAGTCAATGCTGGCAAACAAATTATTAGCACCGACAAAATTAGTGCCATTATCTGACATGATTGTCTTTACCCTCCCACGACGCGCAATAAATCGCCGTAAAGTCATGAGAAAATCATTGGTATATCTACTCTTAGTCAGCTCTAAATGTACCGCTCTGTACACCGCACAAGTATATAAGACGATCCAACATTTTGTGCCACCTCGCAAATACAATGGTCCAGCTAAGTCGACTCCTGTCACTTCAAAAGCTGCGCTACAATTAATGCGATCAAACGGTAAGGGAGCTGTTGTTGCTTCTATACGTTTAGCTCTAAATCTTCTGCATATAACGCACTTTGATATTATTGACTTAACTAAAACTCTCATACCGATGACCCAAAATCTTTGTCTTATATCTGTAATAACTATATTACTTCCCGCATGTTGTAACTGCTGATGACGCTCTTCTATCATGCGTTTTATAACAAAATGTTTACCAGGTACTACAACGGGTTTTTTAGTACTGTCTAAAAAATCACCGTAAGTAAGTTTTGTTTCAATTCTCATTATATTATTTTCATCACAGAATAATTGTAAATTAGAACATTTCTGTTCTATGAAACTTTTATTTTCTTTCTGTATCAACAATATTATTTTATTTTCTGCGTTTTCAAATTCATCATAACTCAATTCTCCTTTATTTTTATTGACGATTTGTCTCAAGTTATGAATAAAACGTAATATCCACGCTAAAGTGCGAACAATTTGTGTGTATTTAGAAAAATAAGTAAATCTGTCTAAAAAACTTTCCTCTAAACACACGTTTACATTGCATGACGTCTTTTTCAGTTCTTTTACAGCCTCTGATTCCTCTATATTAACATCCGATTCAGGCCAGTTTTCAGCACTGAGTAATAACCACGGAGGTCCTTCAAACCAACGGCAATCAAATAGATGTTTTGCATCGCAGCCTCTAGAAGCCAAGTCAGCCCAATTGAGTGGCCCTGGAATATGATGCCAGTCTTGAGGATTAGAATTCTCCCTTATTTCTTTAACTCTATTTCCAACAAACGTTTTCCACGGAAGTTCCCTTTTGATCCAACATAAAGTTACACTAGAATCTGACCAAAAGTACTCACGATCTATAGGGAAATCTAGTCCCTTTTTTAGTTCTGTAACTAATCGTGTTGCTATCAAAGCCGATGTCAATTCAAGACGAGGAATAGTTACTTTTTCTTCCGGAGAAACGCGAGATTTAGCTGTTAGTAGTTGAACTGAAACATCAAAATCATTTTCAAATCTTAAGAAAACACAGGCAGCGTAACCATCTTTGCAGGCATCGCAAAACGCATGTAAACTCACTCTGCAGTTTTTAATTATGTCTTTAGACATTCTTCTTGGAATTCTGCAGAGCTTTATGTAAGGAATATATTCATACCAGTTTAAAAATCTCGTTAATATGTCTTCCGGTAAATTTTCATCCCAGCCTTAATTACGACGCCACATTTCTTGTATAATAAGTCTCGGCACTAAAGTCACAGGACACGTGAACCCGATAGGGTCAAATACTTTTTGTGTCAAGGACAAAATATTTCTTTTTGTATATTTATCTATATATTCCTTTGGAGGTAAATCAATGTTGCAAAATAACTCATCCGACTCGGTATCCCACATAAGTCCCAAGACAGATATTTCCTTTTTTCCTGTCTCGTTAATCGGTAAAGGAGACATAACCCACTGTCGTAAGTCAAACTTTGCCCAGCTCATTATTTCTTTTGCGTCACACATAAATTTTTGAGCCTCTTCTTCAGAATCAACACTAGTTATGCAGTTATCTACATAAAACGACTTACTCATTTCTTTAGCGCAGTTTGAATATTCTCCAGCAACGTTTTCTAAATGATGGAGTATAGTCGCTGAAAGTAGGAATGGGCTCGACGTTAAACCGAAAACCACCCGACAATGACGGTAAGTTATAAGTTCTGTAGCCGACTCATCTTTCCACCACAGGAACTTCAAATAGTCTCGATCGTTAGGAATTATTGATATTTGTAAGAATGCCTTAGCAATGTCAGCAGTTACGCCAATAGCACCTTTTCTGAACCGAACTAGCAACTTAGGAATATTCTCAATTAAATTCAGCCCTTTATCGAGACATAAGTTTAAGGATTTGCTATTTTTATCTTTAGCTGAGGCGTTGAAAACTGGTCTCGTTTTGGTTGTAAGCCTGGCCTCGTTTATGACCGCGTGATGACTAAGATAATGACCTGACTCATGATTGTCCATCGATGCTGAGACAGTTTCAATAATGCCTAACTGCTGCCATTCATTAAAGACTGTGTTGTAGTCAGCTAACTTACCACATTTCTCAAGACGCTTAGTCGTGGTTATTAGTCGTCCTTTGGCTAACTCGTAGTTGCTAAGTATATCTTCATGCCCTACCTTCCACGGCAACTGCACCTCATACCTTCCTTCATGGTTTAATTTGATACCGTTCTCAAAATCTGATAAAATCTGAGCTTCTTTTTCTGCAACATTTTTCGATTCCGAAGGATCTTTTATACCTAATGTCTCAAATGACCAAAAGGTGTCTAAATCTGTTGAACAAAATAAGGTATTAATATTACATGCTACATTCTTAGCACTCGTCTGTTTTCCTACTAATGTCCAACCTAGTTTCGTTTTACACGCAGTTAGTTCATTATTTAGACATATAAACTCATTGGTCATCAACTGACCGATAAAATCCGCGCCTATTAGCAAACCTATTTCTGAATTGTCAATGCCCTTGTCTGTCAGTGACACATTGTGACTTTTTAACAAATTTGACAATTTACTGTCACTCAAATCAACACAAGGAATGTCACCCCAGATTAGTAAGTTTATGTACAAATGTCACCACAAATACAACTTTTTGATAAAGCGAATAAATCTAAATTAAATAATTTATCTAAACTTTGCACGCTAAATTGATAAACGTTGTATTCTTCACTCTTCGTTTGTATGCCGCCAAACAAGGAATGACTTAAAAGTTCTTTACTTACAGGTTTTAGTCCTAAGCTTTGCGCAATGGATTCTTTTATATAAGATCGTTGTGCTCCGCTATCAAATAGTGCTCTTACAGTTATCTTCTTTCCGCAGTTCACAATAGACACCAACAGAGTTAGGAGAAGCGTCACACCTCGTATCTGTGTAGAGTTATTACTGACTGTTTTGCTATCATTCGATGTACCAGCCGTTTCTTCCATCTTACCAGGACACAATATAACAGAGTGACGTTTCAAACAAATACAGCACTTTGTATAGGCTTTACAAAATTTTGCAAAGTGCCCTACTTTCAAACATATAACACAAGCTCTCTTCTTCTTCAAAAACTCTTTTCGTTGATCTACGGACATTTTCTGTAGCTTATAGCACTCAACACTAACGTGCGAAGTTTTGTCGCAAAATACACATTGTTTAATATCTAGTTTTTTAATGTTAGCGACTAAGCATTCAGCAGAGGGAACTTCAGGGCTCGGAATTACATTTTTGGTTTCTGAGAACGTTGAACGCGCCATATTCACTCTCTGTTCGCTATCAACTTCTCGTTTTAAAAATTCCAGTAAATTATTTAGTTCCTTATCTGAACTTTCTGCAGTGAGCTGGTGAGGTCTGGTTCTCTCCCATATCTTTAAAATATCACTTGGTATAGCCGACTCTAACATTGGAAAAATAAATGCTGAGTACTTATCTTTAGTTACTCCGAGCGACTCCAACGATCGTATTTGTGCACTGATTTGATCATACAGCGATGTCAGTGACAGACGGCTACCCTCCTTAGCTTGGAGAAGCCTCAGAACAAAAACCTCCTTGCTTCGCTCGGAGAAGAAACCATGCTATTTTTTTTCAGTATGGGATGACAACTGCTAGCATGTCTCATGCCATGTCAAGTCGTCAGTGATCACATCCTACCAAATTAGATGAACGACGCGTTCATTGCATTTACAAAGTTTATAGGATTATTGTAACTTGTTGGGATTTTAACGGTTGAAAATATTTCCTAAATTATATGTTGTAAACATTGTGTAAATTATAAAAAACATGTAGTGAATAACTTGAAAATATCGTGAATTTATTCTTAAGTTGCTCTCCATATTAGTGATTGTTCTTTTTAATAATAACGTGTGTAGTTGATGGCTGTACATCTTCAAAACAACAAAACGAAAATTGCAAAGAAATTTTGTCTTTTCATCTGTAAGTTTTATTCAGTATTTTTCATGTTTGTGGATTATTATCACAAATATTGCATAAAAAAATGTAGTCAATTAACTATTAAATACACTATCTTTTTTATCTAATAAATCACTAAATGCACAAAAAACACCAATTTCCACTCTATATTCCCGCCAAAAAGTCAGTTTCTTTCATATCCCCACTGATACTGGTCGGGATATGACCAGACCATATGATTATGGCCAAATGCTCGATGGCAGATTATTAATAGAAAAAAAAATCTCGACCTATGTTTCATGGGTAAAGGTGATGATACTGTTGATATTTCGCTAAAAAACTATACCAACCTACACTGAATTGTAATAATCAAATGATTTTACTACATAATTAAATTTTGCATTATACCTATACGTTATCAAATTGGTCTTTATAAGTCAACATTTTAAACCAACAAAAAGAATTAAGTACATTTTCTGTTTCATCATTATACCGTTTGAAACGAAAACGCAGTACAGCTCACAAAGCTCCTAGCAGAACGGAGACCCTCTTTGAAGCAGCTCATACTACCCACGACATCTTTTGATACCAACCTACGTACCTATTACCCGCAATTGTAGTCCCACTTGCTAGAAAATCACAGAGCATTTAATAGGGACGAGCGTTGTAGTGTCTGTTTATACTGACTATGGGATGCTATACTATGTAGAAAATGAATGAATGGCATTGAATGAATGGAAATTTGTTTTCTGTGCTGCAATCCGCGAGTTTACAACGTAGTCATTTGAGCTACTCTTTATCGAACGTTAAAACATATCTTCCAGTTGTACGTATAGTACTTATCTAGTCCCTGATCTTCCATAGATTTTGTATGAAGTTTTGGAACGATGACCTATTTTTTTTTGCCGTCGGTTAGTAATTTTTTCATACTAAAATATAGTTGACGTAAAATAATTTGAGCTGACGAATGTCATCACTAATCACTCCCGAACAAAACGGGTAATAAAACTAGCAACACCTCTGTTAGCAAAAATATAAAGGAAACAATTTACCGTTTAAGACGGGCTCGCGTTGGCTGAACCCTACGAGATAGATCAAAATAATGTACTACAGTATTGTACATATTAAAAAGGTCTACAAAAAATTCCGCGACAGTATATGTCTATCTCTTAGGCATAACCACAAAACCATTTTTTATCCTTCGAGAAATACTGGCTTATTTACGAAGTGATTTTAAGCAATACAGCATTAATCCTTATACAATTAAGTACCTTAATACATTGGGTATTTAATATAGATCAATAAGGCCCATCACTGGATGTAATTTAAATGAATACTTTCGAAGATATTACAGATATAAAATGCAGGGAAAAAGTGTAGTTTGCGGCGGTACCGGTCGATTTTTTAATTTAAACGCCTCCGGTAAAGATATCTTTTGATAAATCGCAGGGTCAAACTTTCAACGTTGCAGGCTTAGATTTGAGCGTTGAGTTTTTTCCACATGACCAGATATATGTAGTTCTTTCAAGAGTAACCTCTAAAAAAAACGTGTTTGATATTGTCTAATGACAAAAGAACTGTAAACGATGTATATAAAGACATTCTATAGTATTAGTATCAGCATTGCACCCGTGCGAAGCGAGGGCGGGTCGCTAGTACTAAAGAAAGTATTCTTTTATTTCTCTTATTATTTCGTAGACAGGCCGACTGTGCTCTATCACTAAGTACATCTAGTTTGGCCTGCTGTATGTCTACTTAGTCTAGGTAAAATACTCAAGTAGTAGACAAATTGCTCTGTCGAGTTGTTTGCGGATAATATTTCCATGTCCTTGTTACGGACTAGAAACTGCTTGTTTTTGCTCAAGAGTAACTGAGTTTGTAGTTTGTTATAGTGTGATAGATGGGGTGCACGGTGATATGAAAATATATATGGAGATATTTGTTTGTTTTAGACTTTGTGTTTGAAGAATTTCGTACTTTGTCAAATTATTTCATTTTTAAGGCTTTTCTTGCTCCTTTCAATAATCTCTACAGATATTTTTGAAAAATGACGACACTACTAGAATTTAACGA
This sequence comes from Athrips mouffetella, assembly GCA_947532105.1. Lineage (NCBI taxonomy): Eukaryota > Metazoa > Arthropoda > Insecta > Lepidoptera > Gelechiidae > Athrips > Athrips mouffetella. The sequence continues at coordinate 1,324,535 of OX383960.1, read as the reverse complement.
TTAAATTCGAAATTTTTAATAATTTAATAGTGACAAAATCTCTATTTAATTATTAGATCTAGGTATTAAGAGATTTTGGTTTGTATTTTAATGTATTGATTTTTTATCATTTTGTTATTTTTTTGTGAGTCTCTGTTACTTGACAATAAAAACAAATTAAATTAATCTCTATCATGCGACAATAAGCTCCTCTTTAATTTTTCTTCAAATTTATATATTTTGTTAGTTTTAATACACAAAACATAGAATGAAGAACTTGCATGTGTGTAAGTTATAACATTCTTCAAAATTAACGTTATATAAAGGCAACAAACACAATCTAATAAAAAATTCTCATCTCGACAAAGCCATCAATAAGATGAATCATATCTACTTAAGTCGGTCCCTGAGGGCACGTAAACCTTTTATACTTATGCCCTCCATTCGAATTCAAATTGGTTCGTTGGCTGGAACACGACTTGTTGATACTTCGTGTCGTGATGTTATGCCTGAGATGTCTACGAGCAGGTCTTAACCCACACTTAAAGCGCAGTGTGGGTTAAAACCTCCTTGGATGTCTCCGTGAGTTTTTTTAAGCTGGGACAGCAAACTACACTGAAGAGAAAAGAAAACAGGGCGCTACCGCCGAACTCAATCGTTATCGAATCTCTCTTTTCTTCTTGTAAAGAAAAAAAGAGAGAATCGATAACTATTGAGTTCGGCGGTAGGGCCTCAGGTCAGTAGTTTTTCCGCCATACATTTTCATACAATGATGGGCTCAAAGTAATCGTTAATATCTTATCCAAATTGAATAAAAATACGAATCTGATGTGTCAGATCTTTAGATAAGAACCTTTTCAACAAATCTCTCGCACGCTTCTCGACAGTATCCAGGAAAGCCAGTACATTACTTAGATGAAAAAACGGGACTTTTCGTCCGATAAATATTGGAGGGTGAAATGTTCCCCACATTTCACACTAGGTCATCGGATTCCAATTTAGGCGAAGGCTAGTAAAAAATCAATTATTGAAGTGACACACGGGGTTTTTGAACATTTTAGATGAGTACACAGATTTGTATTTTTTTTCGATTTGGATAAGATATTGACGATTACTTTGAGCCCATCATTGTATGAAATGTTCGGTGGAAAAACTAGCGATCCGTTTTTTTTTAAATTGGCAATGGCCTTACTTTGACCTCGATCTATTCTTGAAGACAGAGATGAGGTCGACGATGGAACGAGCTTGGCCAGAAGAAGCCTATTCACTCGCAACTTGAATAGATTTCGGTTGTATGAACTCGGGAACACAGTGTAGTTCCAATAACCTAGCAAACAAGCAGCTTAATTTATCAGCCAGCATGTTAGTAGTTATTTTAGTTTTTATAAGGTTCAAGGTTTTATTTGTTTTGTTTTGTAATGTGTTCAAGGAGCAACAGCAAATATGGTAACACAAAATATGCAAATACGTTGAAACGTACCCAATTACAGGAGATTGCAAGTATTTTTAAACTAGTAGCGCTCTCCATTATAGTCAGTCTGTATTTTTCTTTCTTGGTTCAAAATAAAGTGTATTTATTTGCAGCATGAATGGTAAAATACAATGTATGAAGGTGTAAAAGTGTATGGAATTACTTCACTCTTTAAAATGCTTTAAGGTGGAATATCGTTATTGGTAGATATCATATTTTCTTAAGTCGCAAACACACCTTCGTAAATTTAAAGACTCATTCGACATACATTGCTGGGAGACTTGGTTCTGTTAATTCCAATATCCTTACTTCAAAAAGCAATGTATGACGATTAAGGAAGGTGTGGCGTCTTTAGTGTGACGCTGAGACTGTGAAAGTTGCTTTATAGCTTAGAACTAGTCTAGCGAAGCTCGGTTCAACAGCAATAGTTTCGAAAACTCGTAAAAGAAGTATAAAATAAAACTGTTACACGTTCGTCCACTTAAAGTGAGGTAGCTCTGGGGGCCGATATAGTCTGAAAGTCTGAACTTTGGACTTTGAAATGGGACACTTGTTTTTTGCACAGGTTTTTTGCAAAGTCAAACCAAAGAGATGTATGTTAAGAGTCATTTTTGTTATATCATTATTTTTTGTTAGTTAAAGTCATCAAAAGATGGCTGCACGGATGCACACACGGCTGCACGTCAGAGATAACTCTTTGATTTTAATCCGATCTGTGGTTTCAGGCGTTTCTAACGTAGTCCTGGTTCAGCTTATGCTGGTTTTGTTATCACTTACTTACTGCTGTGCGTACAAGCAAAATTATGCGATAGAACTTAACCTTATTTGTAAAATATCGAACTTGGCTCGACGAAGAACTGACTGATTTAACAATAGGCTTACAAAACATGTATGTACGCTAAGATTTACGTGTTTTCGACATACCTCCTCCTTCACATAAACATATAGGGTAACTTTTAATTAGTTCTTGATGGCAAAAGATATGCATGTACTCATAATAATGAACCACTTTTCCCACGGAACATAGGTCGAAATACGTAAAACCAAATTTGACCTTTCATACAAAATGCGCTATCAGCTGATGCAGTTTCTATTGGAGGACAAAACTTGATTTTCGTATTTCGACCTATGTTCCTTGGGGAAAGTTGTTCAGTATCATGAGTACATTCACACCTTGTCTATCAAGTGGTGACTATGGTAAATCTCCTCCTAAGTACCACGCGTTTTTGCTGGAGTTCTGAAGGGAGCTCCCTGTCCTGCAGTGGACGTTTCATGGGATGTTGTGATGATGATGGTGACCTACTTTTACTTATTTCATTCTGCGAGCGTCATGTAAGAATTTAGCGTCTCGATTTTTTTTTACCATTGGTTTCTCGGTTAAACTACAATTCATAACATCCCATGAAAAATTTCCACTACAGGACAGGGAGCTCCCTCCAGAATTATAGCTTTTGCTGGAAAAATATGGAGGGGAAGTACCATAGTCACCTCGCTTGTCAGCGTTACGGCTGGCACCATGGACGGCGATTGTAGGTGACCGAAGTAAGTAAGATGGTATTATACACAGGAGGATGCTGCTGCCCATCCTCCAGTTTATAACCCCTAGTCGCCATTTACGACACTCACAGGTATGTATGGGATGGTACTATTCTTTGCCGGTACCACACGGGAAAACTACAATTATTACCGATTATTCTGCAGTTCTGCGTCGGCATATTGTGAGTTGTGACGGAAACCAAATAAACCGTGGCGTGGATATTACGGATCCGGCATATCGCCACATCGCGATGTTTGCGAATGGGAATTCGTGCGGCAGGTACCATGAAGAACACAAGTGTTTCAAGAAATATTTGCCTTCAAGTCACGATTCATACAAACTACTCTATGTAGTTTTGGAATATGGTATTCTACGCATCTTATTTCCTCGTCGATTGTATCATTATTCTAAACGTATTTGTTTGACATGTTTTTACGAAAAACGTGGTGGTGCACATAAATTAGGATATGAGTAGGCGAGTAATGGATGACAAAAACTAAAGCTAACAAATAAAGAACAACAACGAATCATACAAACAAATAACTTTTGACCGAAAACGAAACTTTTGAGAAAAACATTATACCTACATTTATTTATAAATATGTAGTAATATTACAGAAAATGAGATCATAATTATTTAACGTTATCAAAATATTTATTATTTTCTTTAAGAAGTAATTCTTTATTCATCTGAAAATTAGAAGTAAACCTAAAAAAACTTAGTTTTCTGTATTATCATTGATGTAGACAGCAGCATTTCATAAAATTTACGTTGTGTTTTCCAACTTTATAAAAATAATTACTTTGAGACGAGTTATGAAAGTTCTTTGCAAATTACACTCAAACTAATGGCATGGCTAATAGATAAAGTTGGAACATTAGAAAGAAGATAAAAACCATTTATTATGATAAATTCCACATGAATAATGTGACTAAGATTTTGTTACTTGAGTTGAACAACATTTTGTTACTAGCAGCTTGGTGATAAGTATCCAATAGCAAAAAAGGGAAGGAAAGTACAATAAAATTTCTGTAACAACTAAATGATTTTAAGAGGCTTAAGGATACTCTTTCTGTTAGATTTATCTTGTACAAATAACATCCACAATTGATAAATATTTCTCATTAAAATGATTACATAATTGAATAAGACAAGGGTAAAAATGGTATTGCAAAATACACGCAAGAAATAACCAAACTTCGCAGCATAAGATGATAGAAAACAAAAATAAACATGACGACAACAATTCTGATTAATTTTATTAACACTTTTCTGCGTACCAGTCCACACTAACGGATCAATCAATCAACCATTATGCTAGGAGTGTTGAGGAAAAAATGTATAGGAATCATTATTGCGCGTGTGCCCTAATAGGCCGGTGATTATCGTGATTTTAGCAAAATATATCATACATGATTATTATTTATTATTGTGTTTTGTGATGTAATTCATGTATTGTATTTATGACTATTATGAATCTATTCGTATTGTTTCGTAATAGCTAGATGATTACCGTAACTTTTCGATAAATGAATCAGATCAGGCGTAATAGGGCTTTTGTGCTCTCCTCTTATGGAGATGAGTTCGATGATAGAACGGGCTAACCCAAAAGACGCCTATTCAGTTGCGACTTGAATACATTCACGTTATATGAACTCGGGAACAGAGACAAAGGCAGAGAGGTCCACTTCTTCTGGAGAAGTAGCACTCCTTTTCACTTAGTCTGGGGAAGTACAAACGGCGGCTCGTATCTACATGGAACCACTTTGACCTTGAGTGGCGTTTCGGGCGTTTGTAGCGTAGCGCTAGTTCCACAGAGTGAAAATTGTATAGAGTCCGTCATATACAGAGTCTGTATGAGGTAGTTAAACGACTCCTAATCGACTATGACTAGTCGGTCAAAAGACTCAGTTACGTTTTACAAATACTTATAAAAAAATCGTCAAGAAACCTAATGTTTCATACAAACTTTATTTATGAAAGTGAAAATAACTTTATTTATAACATTAAAGTAAAAAACCTGTGTGTTGATCATTAATAAGTAGAAAAGGAAACGTAAATGATTCGTATATCCATTTTAAGTGTGGTTTTAACACCATTTTCTTAAATATTGTATTTTTACTTGAATAACGGTAGTCATAAAAATTAGTAGTCACAAGCAAAGAGATTTGAACCTCGCTGCGCTCAGTTCAAATCTCTTTGGTCACAAGTTACATATTTTTTATAGAGAAAGATAAAAATTTAACGATTTTGGGTTTTGATAAAAATTTATAGATTTTGGTACGGAAATTTAGAAATGGTTACGCTTATGGCTCCCTTCTTAGCAGAAAGTGCTGCTACTTAAACCTCCTAGGCTGGTTCAGCTTATACTGGATTTGTTTCTTCGTGCTTGCTGCCGTGCGTACGGTCAACCGCTTGTCGGTAGAAACTTTTTCAACTCTATTACCACGCCATAAGGTCCAAAAGTGTTTCTACTGATGTGCGGCCGTGCGTACCACCCCTTTTCACTTAGCATCTTTCGTAGACTTTCGTAGCATCGTATCATCTTTCTCTCCAGACAATCAAGAGAATCTATTTAATACATCTAGTGTATTTCATTATTATTGTGGCTGTGATAAATGTGTTTATTTGTGCGTTCTCTTTGAAGACTATTTGTGCCTTATTTGTTATATTGTTTGTCCGCGAGTAGTTCCACGAACAAAAGAAGTTGGTGTCGTGTGTAATATTTGTTGACTCAGATGTTTGTGATAGCGTTTAAGATAATTATTCGCTGTAAAAATTTACAATATGAGGGTTTATCATAAAGCGTGGGCTAAAACCTCCTTGGGGTTTACGGAGATAAAAAATTTGCGAAATATCAATGTAGCAAGCAAGGAGGTTTAAGTAGCAGTTCTTTCTGCTAAGGAGGAAGCCATAAGCGTACCTTTTTCTTGCGAGGGACCTTCATACTAAAATGTATGGAATTTTTTCAGATCCTAAAAACGTGAATTTTTTATCTTTCTCTCTGAGACATATGTGACATGGGACTAATAAATGCTACTACCACAGTTTTTCTGATGAAAACACATACCATTCAGAAAAAAAACGGTGTTAAAAATCACCCATAAAATTGCTATTACGGATTATTTACGCTTCCGTTCTTAGTATTAGTGATCAATTCACAAGTAAAAAACTATATATTTTCACTTTCGCAAACAAAGTTTATACTAAAACATTAGATTTTTAAAGATACTTGATTTTTGTAAAACTTAACTGAGTTTTTTGACTGACTAGCATGGGCGACAGTGAGACGCTTTACACTTCACTAGCTCATACAGAATATATATATGGCGGACTCTATAGTTTTTTACTCTTAGGTAGCAAGGTGTCAATGCAAAAACTATACTCATGACCCAGTTTAAACTTATAGTCTAAAGCGAGTCTACACGACCTTCCAATTTCAAATTTGCACTCGATTAACCGGGGCAAAGATTTCGGACCTCCTTGCTTCGCTCGGAATAGATACCTTGCTAATTTATTTTACTATGGGATGACATCTGCCAACGTGTCCCAAATTTTTATGTCAAATCATCAATGATCACTAGGTAATATTCAAAATAACCCGTCAAATCCATAGAACGGCGCGTTCACTACCTTGTGACAACTTATTTCTTTAATCCTCCTTCTAATTACCCTTATTTTTCTATGAACCGGGGTGTGTCCAAAGTAAAATAAATTAGCACGGTATCTATTACGAGATCTGAAATCTTTAACTATATAACCCTTTAAAGATATTTTTTCCACAGGTCACCCTAAGCCTCTGTATAGCTAGGCAGAATAAAATTAACCTACATGCTGGAGCTAAACAGTATCGGGATCTGAAGAGCTGTCGGAATAAATTATTGGGGTCGATATAAAGGGCCTTACGAACTATACAATTTTCGGCTTGGATAAGATATCTAAATAATAGGTAATATACTCGTATGGTTTTAATCGTATAGGTCCAATCAAGAGCCCGTCAAGGTTGACACATTATTGACTGTACTGTTCTCCACGAATAATGCGCCGATTTGTGAAATGCCGCCATATTAAAAATTCTGGTTCTGATTCTGTATAACGTAAATTGACGAATTAAACATTTTTCGGAATTTTTTAGAATGCCAAGGCATAATGTAAATTGACGAATTATACAATTTGCCTGCGACGTATATATTCAGTAGCGGCAAGAAATTTCTTTTATTATCGTGGGTCCTTTTTTTGAACTTCTTTTTTTGTTTTTTAGGTCGAATGATCATCATGACCCCAACTTCCTCCTAAAAAAACCTAACACCCTGAATTTATATTGTCATTTATATTTGGTAGCTTTAATCCTAATTTTAAAATATCTATAAGTAGAAAATTGTAAGGTAAGTCTCTGTATAAATTGTCTGAAAATCCTACAAAATACATGGCAACCCTATAGTTTCGATACGTTTAATAGCTTGTAAGACCCCTTATGATACAAGCTCATAAATGTTTATGCGGGTACCCTCGACGAGCAATATGTTGAGGGTCTAACTTGTATTAGTTCAGTTGAAATTTTAATACTAATTGTATGTAGGCATAGTTACATGGTAAACAAACTCTTGACAAGGGGTTAGTAGTTTGAGTTTCGCGGTCACTGTCACTGTAAATATATACACTCACCGGCAGAAAAAACCGGCCGGTCTATTTTCTGTCGTACATTTTTATACAAGTAAGGGATCAACTGAAGCGTCAATATATTTCCTAAACGAAATAAATATCCGTGAATAAACAGTGAGATCATTAAATAAGGTGTCTGACTACCGATTCTTGAAGATTAAATCTGTGCACGGTATCCAGGAAATTCCCTGCATCGTTCAGAAAAAAAATATACGTCATTTTGTCAGAAATCTCTTACATTTAGCGAATTAAAATGTTTTAAGAGTCGCACGGTGTAACGACCTGCCCTAAGCCCTGACTTGACATCGCGACTCACGGCACCAGACTGTAACGATCCTACCTACCTAACTTGATCCTACCTAACTTACTATAACTAACTTGACTTACTTGCTAAACGAACACGGCCTAACCCGATTATTTTTTTTTTTTTTAACTTAATAATTTAAATCAAACGTTATAGCATTACCTAAAAATTGTTCCCTACTATTCAACCCTGTTATAGTAAATAATTTGGCTTGTGATCGAACTAGTGGCTTAAGACCTAACGTTATGTCTGAAGATATTGCAACAATGACCAAAAGTAAAAATAACACAGGAAAAGTACATACAACAGGTTAAAGATTATAAGGTTAAGTTAAATAGGTATATGAGATGATAAGTGGAAAAGGGTAAATTAAACAATTACGTAATAAAAGGGAAAGTAAGTCAAGAGGCTAGTATTATATTGTTAGTCTATGTGGCCCTTTTCAGGGGGAGGGCCCCCCTCCTCCGGACCCTCCAGTAGGTCTCATACCACTTGCGGACGACCTCCCTCCGAGACTGCCCCCAGGTATGCCTGAGTTTTTACTCTATTCACATACATACCTTTATAACATTAATATTTTATAATGATAGTAAGGGAACTTTTATTTCCAAGTCAAATTCAGTTTGTAAGTAGGTTAGTAAATTGTACAGTCATAACTAAAGGGAAGGAGGAGACAAATTCCGGACTCATCCTGCAATCCAGAATATAAGGATATATACATAGATACAGGATATCGTTTTTCTTACAGCAAAACAAACTCGATGGACGGGGCCTTAGGATGATCGACTACCTACTTAGACAATTTACATTTAATTTTAAGTCGGGATAGTAAGTCAGGAGTCGCCTTAACTGCTAATCAACGGTCAGCATTATTAATCTTAGCCCAATCTGAACAATGAAGGAATCGGTAAAATATAAGTGATTTAGTTCTTGTTTCGAACCCGAGAAACATTATTTTAGGATCTCGCTAGGATCAAGGAATGTTACTTATCTTTCCCGTCCTCTCAGCTCAATTGCATTTTATTGAGATATCATTATTTCAGTACGTCCATACGCACATCTGACTATACATTTAGTTCGATAGCTTAATGATAATTCGATCTGCTCAATGTGGACATTTTGCCTTTACTAGTACAAAAGTGGACCACAGGCTTGCTTTTGCTTCACCTTGCAGAACCAAATATTATCAAGCATTAATTTCACTTGTAGGAAATCCTTTTTAAATTTAAGAAAAGTATGATTTAATATGTCATACTCCATCACACAGCAATTTAGCCAAGGTAGGTAGGTACTAAAACAAGACACATTCCTATCTCATTCATTTATCAAAATTAGATGAATTTATAAAGGTAGATGAAGGTAGGTAAGAATATTTTTTCCCGATATATTATAATATTAGATCAGAGACGTCCACTATACAACAAAGGGACCCTTCGAAATCTCATTTGAACAAGTAAAGTACTAGATTTCATTTAATCTAGATTATGAAGCTACCTTTATACTAAAATATAGCGTTCAACACCCGACTATGCATATCAGCCAAGAAAAATAGTTTATTTAGGCAAACTACATCATAAAATTATTATCTTTTAGATAAGCAAGCTAGATTTCGTGCTGATAGTCTTTAAACATGGTCACAGAATTTATGAACAATTTCTTGGAATCTTTAAGCATTTTGTACGGTCTATTTCGCATCAAAAGGAACCTTCTCAGCTTTTTTACCGAGACATTAGGTCCAAAGTGCTCCCACACAACGTATTTGGGAGTACAGGTTTCCGTAAAATATACCGGAATATCAAATTTTAAGTAGGTAATCTAGCGTGATTTTTGTACTATAAATCTTTTAATAAAGTCACTGGATTTAGGACGATTTCTACAGCTTTTATAAGCATTTTAAACACATCGCACAAATTTTATGAATAGCACAAAATATTAAAATATTATCACAATATCAAAACACGACAAGGAAGATTTTGAATTACTCACGGTTTTTCTTCGATCAAACCTTGACGTGACCTGGCCGGTGAACGTCCACTGCTGGACCAGGACCCTTCCAGACAGCCAGAGCAGAACGAACGGTCTCGAACCGTCCGCTTAGGCACAGGCCTGCGCCCGGCTGGAGGAATGCCCACTGCTGGGCAAAGTCTTCGCTCGGAATGTTGGTACAGCACGACAGGCCATGCGTCGTGCCTCCAGCATCCCGCGCCTTGTTGATGATTGCCCACAACTGGACATGGTGGCCTTCCCTACAGTCGCGCTGACCGAAACGTTCCTCGAGGAATCGTGGGACGCCCGAAACCGTAAAATTCTGTGCTCGCGGGCAACCTGGACGCACACGTGTTTAGCCGCCGAAATCACGAAAACCGAACGTGCCGAAAGATCGAACGAATTTAAATTTACGCACCGCGCAATATATTAAAAAAAGCTTAAGAGGAAGATCGCTCCGCATTCGGGCAGAGTAACGTTGTCGCGATGAAATTCAAATAAAAGATGGGGCCTCAGGGCAGCGTTCTTGCTTTTGTACACTCGAAGTCCCCCCGCCGATGACGCAATATCGCATTCAACCTAGCTGATAACGCAATAACGAATTCGGTTCGGCATACATTGATGGTTTACTAGCAAATTGAATGTCGCCACCCGCGCGCTGGCACGCAATAGTACGCTACCTCCTCAGTCGGCCGGCGCCAGCCAGTCTGGGTTTTTGAAACGAAGTATCTTTTCACCTGAAAACGAATCCTATGCATTCTTCTGAATATGAAAACGTGTTAATTAAGCTCAAATTCATAGAACTAAATGTCTAAATTAAGTTTGAAATGGGTTTTAGTATGTCTTTTTCGATCCGAAACTACGATTCTAATCCATCCAGCTGATTTTAAGTTCTAAACGAATCTTTCCTTTTTATTAGAATGCCTTATCATAGTTTGACTTTACAACAAGTTATTTGGGTATTTTTAAATTCAATTTAATCGGAAATGTGTTTGATCAAAAATTTATCTAGACACGCGGTAGCGTGTCAAAGCCAAGTTCAAAGAGAATATTAGTTACATTAACCTAAACTTGAATATTTCGGAATCGCTGACGGCCAAACCGTCACAGCCAACCCCCAAAATTTGTGCAGAAGCTATGTGCCGCCCGGAGCAAATTTTCACCCCCTCATTCCGCAAATATTCACTCTTAAAAAGTCTAAACTAAACTCAAACTAAATTTATTAACTTTTAACCCATACCTGTAACGTTGATATGAGGTGTAAGTTTTAAACCAAAGGACAAATGTCTTCAACCTGAATTCAAGAGTCAGACCACTGACATATTGCTCATCTTCCAGTCCATACCGAGTACAAACAAACTCCACTCAATACAAGGAGCTTGGGTTGTGAATCCAGCCTGCCCTAATGACAACATAAAGTCATTTCACCTGCTGAGCAAATCGTTATTTTTGTATTTCAACTCCAGGATAGACATATATGTCCCTGTTAGAGTAAAGTCAATTCTAGTGGCTGCAAGGTAGAACCGTTCTTTGACCAATATTCCCAATCTAAAACTTGATTCTATATTGCTTTCCTTCATCCTTTGGAGCATGTGCAGTGTAGGGTTTTGCATTTGAGCTGTGCCCACTGGTAGAGTAAAAGTAATTTACAGGCTGTATAAACACTCCTTCTGGACACCAGAATAAACATTGCTTCCAATGTCCTCCAAGAAACCTAACACCTAAGATCCCATAAATTACTTTTTGTAAGTGTATTGTGTACAGGTCAACCGTCAATAAATTTTGCTCCACTGGTTGAGTATCCATTGGTTCATTGCAACCCTCCATACTATTAGTCTTTTTATACATCAATCTCATATTCATCCGTCATAGTCATAGTCATCCAACCCAAAACAAATTTTCTTTCATCATCTTCATACTACCTTTCTCACCTTTCTCTCCGTCCTCCTTTACGCTGTTACTACGAACCACTGGGGACCAATGAAGCGCAAGAGAATAAATTATATTTCGTCGCTTCATTCGAAGATATAGTTTGTTTACAAGTAGGAATATAATAACGATCGAACTTCACTCCTGGAGTTCGTTTGATCATCTAATATTTGATTATGCTACTGAGTAAAAACCGCCAAGGCAAACGCACAGGCGCTGCGCAAAATTAGTTTAAATTTCCCAAAACTAGTTGATTATATTAGTCTATTTTAATGTCTACTGATGCAATAATTCACAAGAGAGAAACACAACACCAATTGTAAATTTACCCCATCAACCCTCGATTTACACCGTACAAAATTTATTTAAAATGGAAGAAGTATTTTGCCAGGAAAGTTGGGAATACGGCTATAAGTCCATCCACAAAGCAAAATGATTCCTAAGAAAACATATTTCTTTCCAAGGACCTACGAGTCGGTCCCTCAAAGATCCCTTCAAATAAAACTCCTCGTCAACTTGTCGCAACGGATTACTCACGTGTAAACAAGTCGTCTTGCACAATACTTTAAAGGTGAATCATCGAACTCTCTCTCAAAACCTTCATATTGAGCTCTATTTACGCAATCAAAATTGTTTAATGACACTTCAAACGTGATGGATTTTCTCATTTTTCACATTGGGCAACTGAATCTCCAACACAATCTAGATGTCTACATTGGTAAATTATATAACTGACCGAGAATTTGACTATGATTTACGAAATTTTTACTATTTAATTGAAATTCACTGTTTACCTGAGCCATCATTACCTGCCCACAGCGGAGCTTACTCGTACCTAAACAGCACAATCCAAAAAAAATTTCAAAAGCCTCTACACAAAGCTAAAATTTATCACAAAATATAATAAGAGAAGAAAAAAATTCAAAATATTTACCTAATAAAATTCAGAAATGTGTATGCTCTAAATGAGCTGTCCTCCGAGTAAAATAAAAACAAGACCCTAAAATGAAGAATTTGAATAATACAGCTAATGTTTCCCGAATCACGAAAGGTATACAAAATCCCTCGCCCCATCTAAGAAAAGGTACGCTTAAGATTACCTAAGAACTTCCGGTGACATTATAACTCCAGCTCCTGTACTAATAAAATTTATAATTACGCATACGTGCCAATGTGTCTTGCGCATCGTAACTAACGCATAGTCTTACACACACCAATACCTTACTCCTTACACCCTACGCTTTACCTACACATAATAATGTGAGAATTATGGCTATACGCATACGTGGCTTACATACAGATGCATGTCCTATACCTTATATGATTATTTTTTTTTTATCCCAGCAGTAATCAAGGTATCTGAACGCAACCATTCCTCCAACCTATAGTAAACCCTTACTCCCCAAAAGTTAACCAAGTCAACTTCACTACGTATGCCGAAGGGAGATACTTATCATTTAGAGAAATTTGAACGAATTATTCCCGTTAGTTTTCCTTAAATCTATTTAAAGTACTATTTGATAGCTACAATTGCCTGCTATCAGTACGCTGCTTCGAAAATGAGCAAACTTCTTGAAACCTCTGAATTTTTTTTTAGGAACTTTTTGAAATTTCGGAACTTTTTTAAAATCAGGAACTTTTTGAAAATTAGAAACTTTCTGAAAATGTATTTTGGAAATTTAATTTTTGGAAATTCGGATCTTTTTGTAAATTCGGATCTTTTTGGAAATTCGGATCTTTTTGGAAATTCGGAACTTTTTTGAAAAACTGAACCTTTTTTTTTTTTAAACAACTTTTTTTTTTTGAAAACTGAATTTTTTTTTTTTTTTGGAAAACAAACCACTTTTTTTTTTTTAAAGGGCGGGATCTTTAAAATTATGTGCACTTATTTATTCATTTAAGTAATCTTACCCGCGAAAATATATGCAACGTTTGATCTTGAAAGGTGGCAATAATGATCACTTATTAATAAAAGGAAATTCCTTCCTACAGACCTAAGGTTATGCACATTGAAAATTAGAAATTAGTGCATTATGCGTAGAGACCATTCTAAGGTCCTTAACCTATTTCATCATTAAAACAAAATGCCTTATGCCCACAAAATAGCAGACCGTATAAGTCAAAGAAGGTTTTAATCTAACCAATAAGTAAATATGAGAAAGAACTAACTGTATAATTCCATATTCCTACAACCGAACGACGTTATGTTACGAAATTACTAACCTAAAAATTTAAAAATTGAAAACACTAAAGTAACGAATGTATGACAGTGGTTATACGTATGATGTATGATAATGATCTACGTTTACTCCGTTAATTATCCGTTTAGCATGATACCTAAAATGTTTTATGTAAGCTATTAAATTGTGTATCGTGTATGTATTTATGCTAACTTACAATTAGCAAAAACAAAACTTTCACTCCCTTTCTTGGAAAATGCAGCGAAATGCCTAAGATTATCTATTTACCCAGCTCAAATATGCCCATCTATTAACGAACCGAAAAACAAAACACATTCTCATTGTTAATATACGATGTAGGTGAATGGATTATGACAACGTGATAAAAATATTATATGAAGATATGTAAAAATAAAGTTGTTTTGTTTTGTTATGTTTTACAACCTAAGTCAACCCCCAGACCTCACTACGTCTCTTATTCTACAATAATATGGTGATGTCACAATTGTACACTCGGCAGCAAGTAAGGATAACCAAAGCAGTATAAGTAAGTTAAAGTAAAAATGAAAAATATCTACATTGTAAGCGCTAACAAGATACGTGGTCGAACGCACAACAATACCAAGAAAAAGAAATCTAACACCAGGCTAGTCAGGTCGGTCGATGACCTTACCTTTCATACGTAAGAAGAACAGGTATAATTAAAGTATAGTTAATCTTCGAACCCCAGCATTAGACTAGCCCCTTTTATTTACATTATTGCGTCATCGACTGTACAGTCAAAGCAGTAAATCACTCAACGCAAAATATTTTTTATGCTAATAAATCAACGGATACTTTAGTTAAAGAGGATAAGACTTAAAATATAGAATTTCCTACTGTATCTCGAAGGAAAGGAAACGTTCAGTCACCCAACCACAACTGAGTTCACGAAAGACCGTGGAGATTCGTAAATTTAAAAAAAATTGATTAACTTTTGGATGTGCTACGATTTTTTTCTTCTTAAACTAACCTATAACCTAAGCATTCACTTCAGTATTGTATGTGGTTTCCACCGCGCACCTCACGTTATTGAAAACCAACTGTAACCGCAAACATGACTACAAAACCTGGTATTGTTTCGTGAACTCACAATATCGTTCCACCGCTCCTAGTATAGTAACCTCACGAAAAAGTACACAAAGTGTTTTAATTCTTACCCTCTATTGTTTTAAACTGGATGTTCATAAAATTATAAGCCCTATTAAAGCAGATTACGTCTACTGCCCTATTATCGTAGAGAGCTAACCCCACTACCTTAAGCGCGACAACCCTTCATCTTATTAGAACATACCATATTATCAAGGTTACAATACCCACATACTAATCTCCTAGTAAGCTTATAATAATAGTGTCTTCCCCCTACCCCCCGTAACGAGTAGTGTCCTAACATCTAACAACTATTGGTAGAGGTACTCTTATCTATGACCTACTAGGAATGAAACGTAAACAAACGAACCTATTCAAACCACGAAAGCAAATGTAAATAGGTACCGTTAGTGAATATAAAGTTTTCACAGTTCAGTTAGAAAGAGTATTTTTCACCTAAATCGCATGTTTGGATTCATCACATCCCCACAGTGTGTATGACCACATCACCTTAGCGAATTGAAATAATTTGTTAACCTACAATATGGTATTCAGATAAAGTTTGCATGAAGAGGAAATAAATCACTACAGCTTATACCTACCTCAAACCTACCTCAGACGACACAAATGAAAAAGTTACAACGAATAAATAATATAAATAATTAAAATAAATAAATAAATATGAGAGAGAAAATTATGTCACGAAATATTCAAGAAATATTACAGTTCGATTTAATTGTTTGTTGTTTCGCGAAATAGCCCAATGACCTAACATTGATATGGGTTTTCCTTTCTTGCTCGGACCCGTATGGAGGAAGTTATGTTAAGTATGGGGTGTCAGGTATGACCACGAAAGGTAAAATAACACTAAACCTACCTTAAAATTATTAACCATGATAATATTGTACGAAACCAAGGCATATATCACATGAAAGTTGGTTTCAAAATCCTAACCAGGTACTAAAATAAAAGTGTGATATGGAAACTTACATTCGTAAAAATTTTGTGGAATGGTTGATAAAATTAGTGAAAATTTCACTTAACACACTTTATTGCAGCCGCAACATGCAGTGATGTGTTTTTGTTCACAAAATTATGCATACAATCACCAAATAAATTTAAAAGTTTGAAGTAAATTGGAATGGTTCTGTTAGTCTAGAAAATTCGTAAAACTTTCATAAAACTTAACAAAAAATGCAATATGTCTTTGGAAAAACTTATCCTATACTAAAATTAACCGAAAACTTAGCTAATATTACGAGTAATTATCTAAAAATAAACTAAAAACGTAACCGCAAACTCTTTGTTTACTTTTTAATGTTGACGTTTATAGTGTTGTTCCGGGAAGACCGAACTTCATCCGAATATCCGAACGGAATGTCTTATGTCAACACGATGACTTGAGTCAGTTCCGTATAACCAACGAAGGAACGGCACTACGTGGATTGTTCCTAATAGTACCACTATTCGACGGAAGATGGCGTTCGGTGTACCTTGACGAGACGACCTTCTTAAAATTTAAAACCACCACCGAATCTTCTGTATGTATGATGATGAAAATATTTTACACAATACCACCCATTTTCAAAGTAAGTTTGGACCTCTAAAATATACGTCAAATCGATTCTTGGCATACCTTACTAGATTCCTAGGTGCGCGTACAACTCACTTTAACTGCAATCCTAATTACAAAAGTGCTAGGCAACAGGCTGTATGGCGAAAGGCTTCAGCCTGCCCAAAAGAACGGAACGCATATAAAATAACCCAAGGAGGTTTAAGTAGCAGCTCCTTCAGCTAAGGAGGGAGCCATAAGCGTATCAGTTTCCTGCGAGGGACCTCCACACTAAAATGTATGGATTTCCATCAAATCCTAACTTTTATCCTTCTCTCTGAGAAACATGTGACCCGGGACCAACCAATGCCACCACCACAGTTCCTCCGGCGAAAACACCCACCATTCAGAAAAAAAAGGTGCTAAAAATCACGCAGAAAATGGCCATTACTTACGGATCATTTACGCCTCCGTTCCTAGTACCAATGATCAATTCACAAGCAAAAAAGATATATTTTCACTTTCGCAAACAAAGTTTAAAATATAGATTTTTAAAGATCTCTTGATTTTTGTAAAACTTCACTGAGTTTTTCTTTTGACCGACTAGTATGGGCGACAGTGAGACGCTTTACACTTCACTAGTTCATACAGAATATGTAGGACTCTATAGTTTTTTTTTTACTCTGAGAAATAACCGGTTCATTCATTCATTCACCCGTCATCCGCGCCCCGACCGTTCAGTATTTTTAGGGTTCCGACACAGTTGCCAAATAATGAAAAACCCTCACGGTGCGACCTCGTCCGCCCGACCCGCTCGTCACAATCGATTATCTCAGCAACCACTCACGCGATCGACTTGAAACTTGGAACAATTTCGGAACATAATTACCCGACTTAAAAATAGAAGGTAACCTTACCACTATTATCATAATTGGTAGCCAAACAAGGGGTCAAAACTTGAAGTCTTTGCTAAAAGATACGAAGGTGCCCCACTAATTATACAATCCAAATAGCTGTACTATTTTACCACTCTTTAGACTTAAGTTACTACCGGAAAAACGTCAAAAAACAAGATAACATCCCCTTACTTCCGAAGATTGGAAAACGGAAAATCCAAACTAATCACTGTCCCTAGAGCTTCATGTTTAATCTTACGGGCAAAATAAAGTTACCAAATAGCACAGTTTCCCTTTTTTTTCTCCTTGGAAATATGCAAATCTCCTGCCAGAAACCAACTCAGCTCCGCGGTCCCAAAAATGTACCCAACTGTCTCAAAAATAAATATCCCAGGTATACGGAACCCTCGGCGCACTAGTCACTCGCAGCTTGACCGCTTTAATTTTCCTTCACGCGTGAGTGAGTGAATGACTCTCGGACCAACGAATGACCCGGGACGAACGAACGAACGAGCCGCTCGCGATTTTTCCCTGTCAGACGACCAGTGGTGGATGAATGAAGTCATATCGAAAAAAATAACCTCTGAAACTATATCTATCGATCTATTTGGAAGCTTGTAATGGTAAGTCCTATTTAAATACGTAGCAATATCCATAACTTACATAATAATAACGCAAGTATACTTAACTGATATTCGGACTTGATACG
The DNA here is from genome assembly GCA_947532105.1 of Athrips mouffetella. Classification (NCBI taxonomy): domain Eukaryota; kingdom Metazoa; phylum Arthropoda; class Insecta; order Lepidoptera; family Gelechiidae; genus Athrips; species Athrips mouffetella. The sequence goes on along the minus strand of OX383960.1, from coordinate 1,306,201 downwards.
TAAATTGAAAATGATCAGTTTTGCTTACAAGAAGTCATGGGTACCCGAAATGGATTCTAGATCATAGGTTTATTTAAATTGGAAAACTTTAGGCTATGTGGTCCTTGTAATAACCCTAAAATTTTGTTTGTTTTACAGAATGACTACACCGGAGGAACAGTCTACCTACTGGTACAAAGAGCAATGTTCCTGTTGTCAACTAAGCATACCTGTTGAAGAACAAGGACCCTGAAGTGCCCTGATTCTCAACGCATACCTAGTTTTAGGCCTAAAGAAGCTTAAACCTGCGACCCCCCGTTTCTAATTAACTTGCTACAGTGTTAAGTGAAAATATGCCAATAAAACAGTGATATAACCTTTGCGCAAAACTAAGTGAGAATGAAATTAGAATATGTATAACTGTCTATTATGAAGAGTGAATAAGATACACAACATAATTATAAAGTTTAGCGTGTGTCAGTACAGAAAAAGTCAGAGTGTCTCCCGAACGGATAGTCGGCTCGCCTAGGGCGTGCGCCCGTTCAAGCTACAAGCAAGGACTTAGTCTGATGTGGCCAGCTCCTCAGGTATTCCCCGAAGGAGGTATCGCCGTAAAGTCTGTAACCATCACTAAATTGATCGGCCCTTGAAATTAATTCCAAGTTTAACCCGAACAACTAGTAACGGCTATGAATGTCCGTGTACAGACACATGTCAAGTGTAACTGTAACCTAAATGTAAAGGCAGCTATTGTGTTATGTCATGTATAGTATTTTGTAAGTATACTGTAAGTGTGTTGTGTTTGGTTATACATAAAAGGTTTAAATATTTTATAAATTGTGTGAGACCCTTATTTCTAGAAATTTTACCTATGCATAGCAACAGAAACTTAAGTAGCAGTACTAATATATCAATAAATATCTGAAATTGGAAAAATAAGTGGCCGCTGTTAACAATAATATCCGTAGTAACCTAGAAATTCGAATCCGTGGTTCACGGCAACAGATTGTAACGACCTGCCCTAAGCCCTGACTTGACATCGCGACTCACGGCACCAGACTGTAACGATCCTACCTACCTAACTTGATCCTACCTAACTTACTATAACTAACTTGACTTACTTGCTAAACGAACACGGCCTAACCCGATTATTTTTTTTTTTTTTAACTTAATAATTTAAATCAAACGTTATAGCATTACCTAAAAATTGTTCCCTACTATTCAACCCTGTTATAGTAAATAATTTGGCTTGTGATCGAACTAGTGGCTTAAGACCTAACGTTATGTCTGAAGATATTGCAACAATGACCAAAAGTAAAAATAACACAGGAAAAGTACATACAACAGGTTAAAGATTATAAGGTTAAGTTAAATAGGTATATGAGATGATAAGTGGAAAAGGGTAAATTAAACAATTACGTAATAAAAGGGAAAGTAAGTCAAGAGGCTAGTATTATATTGTTAGTCTATGTGGCCCTTTTCAGGGGGAGGGCCCCCCTCCTCCGGACCCTCCAGTAGGTCTCATACCACTTGCGGACGACCTCCCTCCGAGACTGCCCCCAGGTATGCCTGAGTTTTTACTCTATTCACATACATACCTTTATAACATTAATATTTTATAATGATAGTAAGGGAACTTTTATTTCCAAGTCAAATTCAGTTTGTAAGTAGGTTAGTAAATTGTACAGTCATAACTAAAGGGAAGGAGGAGACAAATTCCGGACTCATCCTGCAATCCAGAATATAAGGATATATACATAGATACAGGATATCGTTTTTCTTACAGCAAAACAAACTCGATGGACGGGGCCTTAGGATGATCGACTACCTACTTAGACAATTTACATTTAATTTTAAGTCGGGATAGTAAGTCAGGAGTCGCCTTAACTGCTAATCAACGGTCAGCATTATTAATCTTAGCCCAATCTGAACAATGAAGGAATCGGTAAAATATAAGTGATTTAGTTCTTGTTTCGAACCCGAGAAACATTATTTTAGGATCTCGCTAGGATCAAGGAATGTTACTTATCTTTCCCGTCCTCTCAGCTCAATTGCATTTTATTGAGATATCATTATTTCAGTACGTCCATACGCACATCTGACTATACATTTAGTTCGATAGCTTAATGATAATTCGATCTGCTCAATGTGGACATTTTGCCTTTACTAGTACAAAAGTGGACCACAGGCTTGCTTTTGCTTCACCTTGCAGAACCAAATATTATCAAGCATTAATTTCACTTGTAGGAAATCCTTTTTAAATTTAAGAAAAGTATGATTTAATATGTCATACTCCATCACACAGCAATTTAGCCAAGGTAGGTAGGTACTAAAACAAGACACATTCCTATCTCATTCATTTATCAAAATTAGATGAATTTATAAAGGTAGATGAAGGTAGGTAAGAATATTTTTTCCCGATATATTATAATATTAGATCAGAGACGTCCACTATACAACAAAGGGACCCTTCGAAATCTCATTTGAACAAGTAAAGTACTAGATTTCATTTAATCTAGATTATGAAGCTACCTTTATACTAAAATATAGCGTTCAACACCCGACTATGCATATCAGCCAAGAAAAATAGTTTATTTAGGCAAACTACATCATAAAATTATTATCTTTTAGATAAGCAAGCTAGATTTCGTGCTGATAGTCTTTAAACATGGTCACAGAATTTATGAACAATTTCTTGGAATCTTTAAGCATTTTGTACGGTCTATTTCGCATCAAAAGGAACCTTCTCAGCTTTTTTACCGAGACATTAGGTCCAAAGTGCTCCCACACAACGTATTTGGGAGTACAGGTTTCCGTAAAATATACCGGAATATCAAATTTTAAGTAGGTAATCTAGCGTGATTTTTGTACTATAAATCTTTTAATAAAGTCACTGGATTTAGGACGATTTCTACAGCTTTTATAAGCATTTTAAACACATCGCACAAATTTTATGAATAGCACAAAATATTAAAATATTATCACAATATCAAAACACGACAAGGAAGATTTTGAATTACTCACGGTTTTTCTTCGATCAAACCTTGACGTGACCTGGCCGGTGAACGTCCACTGCTGGACCAGGACCCTTCCAGACAGCCAGAGCAGAACGAACGGTCTCGAACCGTCCGCTTAGGCACAGGCCTGCGCCCGGCTGGAGGAATGCCCACTGCTGGGCAAAGTCTTCGCTCGGAATGTTGGTACAGCACGACAGGCCATGCGTCGTGCCTCCAGCATCCCGCGCCTTGTTGATGATTGCCCACAACTGGACATGGTGGCCTTCCCTACAGTCGCGCTGACCGAAACGTTCCTCGAGGAATCGTGGGACGCCCGAAACCGTAAAATTCTGTGCTCGCGGGCAACCTGGACGCACACGTGTTTAGCCGCCGAAATCACGAAAACCGAACGTGCCGAAAGATCGAACGAATTTAAATTTACGCACCGCGCAATATATTAAAAAAAGCTTAAGAGGAAGATCGCTCCGCATTCGGGCAGAGTAACGTTGTCGCGATGAAATTCAAATAAAAGATGGGGCCTCAGGGCAGCGTTCTTGCTTTTGTACACTCGAAGTCCCCCCGCCGATGACGCAATATCGCATTCAACCTAGCTGATAACGCAATAACGAATTCGGTTCGGCATACATTGATGGTTTACTAGCAAATTGAATGTCGCCACCCGCGCGCTGGCACGCAATAGTACGCTACCTCCTCAGTCGGCCGGCGCCAGCCAGTCTGGGTTTTTGAAACGAAGTATCTTTTCACCTGAAAACGAATCCTATGCATTCTTCTGAATATGAAAACGTGTTAATTAAGCTCAAATTCATAGAACTAAATGTCTAAATTAAGTTTGAAATGGGTTTTAGTATGTCTTTTTCGATCCGAAACTACGATTCTAATCCATCCAGCTGATTTTAAGTTCTAAACGAATCTTTCCTTTTTATTAGAATGCCTTATCATAGTTTGACTTTACAACAAGTTATTTGGGTATTTTTAAATTCAATTTAATCGGAAATGTGTTTGATCAAAAATTTATCTAGACACGCGGTAGCGTGTCAAAGCCAAGTTCAAAGAGAATATTAGTTACATTAACCTAAACTTGAATATTTCGGAATCGCTGACGGCCAAACCGTCACAACGGGTTTTCTTCAACATTGTAGATATACCTAATCTTTGACAATACTGTTAATAAGGTTCTTATCTAAAGAACTCATTAATCAGATTTGTATTTTTATTCAATTTAGTTAAGATATTGACGCTTCGTTTGCCCCCATATTTGTATGAAAATATATGAAAGAAAACAGACCGGCCGGTTATTTCTGCCGGTGAGTGTACATACACAAACATGGAACCTCTTTCCCATAGAGGTAGGCTCTGGGGTAGGTACTAAGAACCTTTTTCCACCTGCTATGATCTTGACAAAGCTTTCTCGCTTTTTCACTCTTATTAACCCTTCTTAGAGACCGCTTAGAGAAGGGAATTGGGTTCTTAGGAAATAACGTACACTACGTACAGATAAACCTAACCAATATTTATTTAACTTCTTGTTGAATAAGAAGTTAAAATAAGAAGTTAAATAAATATTGGTTAGGTTTATCTGTACTGTCCTGGATATTTTACTTGTTGTGTTTATTTAATAGAAGTTTTAAGAAGCATAGAATAAGACTCTTAAAGCGTAAAAAGTTACCTAGGTACCACAGCTAATAGCTAACCCGACAGCATGTAAAGGAAAGGTACGATAATACTAAAGGGGTGAATCTGCTCGTGAAACTGAACAACTTTTCCCAAGGAACGTCATAGAAAAAAATCAATTTTGACCTCCCATGAAAACTGCATCAGCTGATAGCGCATTTAGTATGGGAGGTCAAATTTGGTTTTTCCTGATTTTGGTTTGACCTATGTTCTTTGGGAAAAGTTATTCAGTTTCATGGGAAGATTCATTCTCTTTCTTTTTATCTAAACTTTCCGTTGCACGTTGCATACGCTGATCGTTTCAACTGTAGAGCCGCAACTGAGAGGGCACACAAGGCGTCTACCTTCTGTATCTATTCCGATCGAAGAAAAGAGATCCGAAATCTTTGGTGTCCAGCCTGCTTTATAGGCGATGGCGGTTGGTGTTGCCAGTGCTGGCGTAGTGGTTGCGCCTTACACCATTTTATATATGCTCGTCGGTTTAGGATACTCTTGATTTGGTCTTTTTAGGGTTCCGATACCAAAATAGTAAAAAAAAGGAACCCTTATGGTGCCGCTCTGTCTGTCTGTCTGTCCGTCTGTCTGTCAACCACTCATGCTATCGACCTGAAATTTGGAATAGTTTTAGAATATAGTTGCCCAACTTAATTGCACATGAATTTTTTAAAAAGAAAGTATGATTATTAATGTAAAGGGGGCCAAAATAGGGGGGGCCAAATTTCAAATTGTCGCTACTAGGTCGAGTGGGGTATCATAAGAAAAGGCCTTACCTGTACATTTTAAAATTTATTTTTGTATTTTTTTAAATTTCTTAGTTTTCAAGGTATGATGAAAAATGTCAAAAAAATACCATTCCCCCCCCCCCTTATCTCTTAAGTTTGAGTAAGGAAAAATCTGAATTAATTACAGTTGACAGAAGTTTATGTAAACTTTACAGCAAAAATAAAACGATCTTTCTAAGTTGCACAGTTTTTCAGAAATCTGCAAAATCCTTTACAAACAAATTTAGTTTTGCGGTCCTGAAAATGGACTTTATTGCTTCCAAAAATACTATAGGTATATCGGAACCCTCGGCGCGCGAGTCCGACTCGCACTTGACCGGTTTTTTAAGAATGTCCCGAATTTGCTCTTGAAACGTTCTTTTATGGCACACCACGGACACACCATACAACAAGCGCGAATGTGAAATTGGGCCTGCATATTCACTACAAAAGAACCAAGAGAACCACGCGAATCGTGCGGGAGGGTGTGCGCGGGGGTGCGGGGTAGATTGCAAGGTAGGACGGTCAACCGCACGTCGATAGAAACTTTTTCAACCCTATTACCACGACATAAGGCCCAAAAGTGTTTCTACTGACGTGCTGTTGAGTGCACTATATATACCTGCTATTACTTTATTCTGTGCCTATGCATAACATTTCCTTAAATTCATTTAATTCTTCATCTTTAGGAATTAGGAAGGATAGGAATTTCTCTCAAAATTTTTGTCACTGTTCCGAAACGGTAGAATTCAAATTCGCTTTTTGCATTTAACTTAAGCAACGAATAATTTGTGGATGGAAAAGTCGAAATCAGAGTTTGGACCAGTTAGGAGATAAACATACTAAAAGTCCTTGCCCCTCCGAGGTTCTCTCGGGGGGGGGGGGGGACAAAGAAGGTCGCATTTATTTGTTTTTTGCTTACATCTCGAAAACGATGCGTCGTACGAAATTTTTTTTGTACTGCATAATGCAAGCTGATAAAATTTTCTACAACTTTGTCCTTCACACTTTTAATCTATCTTCAATCGTTGCCTAGTTAGGCAGCTTAGGCAGCCTAGTTAGGCAGCTAGGCAGCAGGTTAGCGAGCTCCGAAAAATGGCCAGGAAAGAGGCTGAGATTATGAGACCGGACATACAGAGTCAACATTTTTTAATTTAGAAGTGTATCCTGAAATCTACGGTAGCACTAGAGAAAAGTTATGACGTATGGCTATAGAAAACATTTTTGAAAATCGACCATTTGTCGAAGCTCATAGTTAGGCAAAGATAAGAGAAAGATAAAAAGTGTGGAAGCCAAAGTTGTAGAGAACTTTATCAGCTTTTATTATGTAGTACAACAAAATTTCGTTCGACGCATCGTTTTTGAGATGTAAGCAAAAAACGGGTCCTTCTTTGTGCCCCCCCCCCCCCCCCCTCGAGCAGACCTCGGAGGGGCAAGGACTTTTAGTATGTTTATCTCCTAACTAGTCCCAACAAAGTTCTTAAGTCAAACTTTCTGCTTTCGACTTTTCCATCCACATACCCCTTGTATTATTATTTTATTTTTATTCTGCATGTTCTGACGTTCAGTAAGAAGGTATTCTATAAAGAATCTACATAGAATAAATCTAAAAGAAGGAATAGTTGTGTTTTCTCCAAAATATAAGCAATATTGGACAGTCAGCCACTTATTGGCCAGCCAGTAAAGTGGAAACTATCTGACTAATACTAGCAAACTGTGCTAGCAAAAATCCTCTGGCAGAGCTCCAGGAACGGTCGCGAGATACCCACCAGACGGTTTTATGAACACTTAACATCAGGTTAGTCGGTAATTGAGCATAATCGACTCTTGAACAGCTGTTTCGCTAAACTGGCTGCTAAATGCTTTTTCATCTACCCTCATATTTATAAAGAGGTAAAATTTGCTTGTTTGTGTCAAAGGGGTAATACTGAACTGATATTTTTTTTATAGGAGACTGAAGGGAAATACATTGGTCTAGCTACTGTCACGAGCGGAACAAGGAGTCCGAATTCTTTAACTATCTCAGATAAAGAGTCAATATGAGTCAGCCTCCATGGTCTAGCGGTTAGAGCGCTCGGCTCTCGATCCGGAGGTTCTGGGTTCGATTCCCGGTGGGGACATTATCAAACAAAAATCTCTATGTGTGACCTCCCCAATTTGGTTACGACATTGCAGGATGAATGACCTGATTGTCCGAAAAGTTAGATGATTCGGTGCTTCAAAAGACGTAAAGCCGTTAGTCCCGACTATTATCTACGGATGTAGTCGTTAATGAGCCATGTTAGAGGGACAATACTATAGAACGATAACTACGCTTCAAACTTGACCCCATGAAATAGTTACCTAAGTAGGTGGAGCTAAAATAGTTACCTCTCAACTACCCACTAGCTGACATTGCAGCACGCGCGCGAACCAATCCCCCGTTCTGGATTTGAACCAATTGATTCGTATTTTGAATTTACGTCCTTTTGGTTTCACGTAGGGCCACTTTTTGTGTGAAATTTGTTCTGAGTTAGAGTTCCATAGTATTGTAGTTCGCTCACCAGGGTTTGTGAGGTCAACCTTGTAACCTACACGATATGATGATGAGTAGAGGCCATTTAGCGGATAAACAATATTGACAGTCTGAATGGCCACTAACCTGACAAAGGCCTAATCTAGATTTAGGTCTCTTTTGCCGTCTAGGTTGTTGAGGTCAGATAACAGCCGCTCTGTGTATCCACAAGTGTCCTTGTTTAATTCCCTACGTTACGCAGCAGAGTCTGTAGTAATCAAATAAGGCTTTTTTATATTATAAGTTGTCAACACTGCCTATAGCACCCACTGTCTTATTATTAGTGGCATAATTGACACTAAACAAGCTAGCATAGCGCGTTGCCCACCTTGAGAGCTAACATGGTATATCTCATGTGCCGATAACTTCAATGGCTCCCCAAAACCGAAAAACAACAATGCAAACGCTGCAGAAAAAGGCAAGGGGGTGATATTTCCCCAGACGGATTTTGCATAGAAGCTCTACCACCATGAAAAATTACGTAGTTTCCGTCGACACAAATAATAAAGGTATTTACAATAAGCCACTAAACGCAGAGCTTTTAGCTAAAAGCCTTATAACAAGGAACATTACGCAGTCCACGACCACCCATTCGTCTTCGAGTAGAGCCCACAAATTACACCAAACCAGACATTCCTAAGATGCTAGTTGCCCAAATTTCATTGTATTTATCACGGCAATTGTGTTAATACAGCTGTAATCGTCTCTAAATAGGGAATAAACATATATATTTTTTGATTTATTTATATTTATTTTTGTCGCAATTATTAACAAAATATGAAAATAGCGTAGTAGAGATGACAAAAAGTGAAATTAAAATTTTAATCGGATAAGAAATATGGCCGATACAAGCCTTTAAAACTATTAATTAGGGCCATCACGTATAGCTCCGGCACGGCGCCGTGCCGTGCTCCGGTGCGGCGCCGGACTACGGCACGGCGCCGTGCCGTAAAAACTCAAGGCGCGCGCCGTGGAAATCTACGGCACGGCGCCGTGCCGTACTCCGGTGCGGCGCCGTGCCGTGGAAATAGCAGTGTGGCCAGTCATATGCTAGTTTCTGCGATTTTAGCAGGATTAGTTCTCTGATTATTTTGACGATTTACATATGAAAATGACTGAATGTTAGAATAGAATGAATTGCAGCTGCAAGTTTACCTAGTATAAATTTAACTGAAATAATTTCTAACTTGCAATTGAAGTAGAATTAAATTGGATCGGAATTAAATGTAAATGATTGAAAATTTAATTGGAACAGTGTTGGAATTGAAATGGAACAAAATTGGAACTAAATCAGAACTGAATAAAAATTTTATTGAAATTGAATTATTGAAACTTCTTTAGCGGCGCTTAGAAAATTTCATATGGGGAAAAATGATAGATTCGCATCAGATGGCGCGTCAGAACTCAGATCAAGTATAGAAATGGATTTGCAACTAATCATACCAAGTTAGAGCAAGCTCAATATATACAAAAGTTCTAAAGTGTGATAAAGACCAAAACATCTTTTTTGTCTTTATCGCGTCAGATCTCAGATGAAGTATAGAAATGGATTTGCAACTAATCATACCAAGTTAGAGCAGGCTCAATATATACAAAAGTTCTAGTGTGATAAAGACCAAAAGATCTTTTTTGTCGTTGTCATAGTCTCGGCTTTTTTAGTTGTGCACAAGCTGTCAAACTAAAAATCGCTATAACTCGTAAACTCGTAAAATTTGACGGGTTATTTTGAATGTTTCCTAGAGATCATCGATGATGAGGAATACTTAGAATATAGACATAATTAAGTAAATACATGGTAAATACTAATTATTTTTAGGTTTCTTTGAGATTGATTACTATTATTAATGCTGATGTAATACTTTGCACGCCTTATTGGTAGAATACATGAACTAATATAATTATAAGACCTATGATATGACACACTGTATTCAAGCAAATAAAATATTGATTGATGGGATTGGGACATGTTGGCAGATGTCATCCACTACTAAAATAAATTAGCAAGGTATCTATTCCGAGCGAAGAAAGGAGGTCCGAAATCTTTGGTAACAGCCTCTGCCTCTCAGCCTCTGTTGTTAGAGCGTTCTACTCTCCAACTGGACGTTCCGGGTATGAATCCCGGTGGGGAAACTGTCTATGATTCGTATTGATAAATCCCTCTCAAATGTAATATTGATCTTAAAATGTTCCATACTCATACAAACTATACATCTTGAGGGCAATCTCAAAGTCGAGAGGGATTTATCAATACGACTCTATGATCCATATTTTTTATTTATTTCACCGATTCATTTTGCAAAGCAATCGGCTAAAGCTGTCAGAAAAAACAACTTTATAAAACAATGTTTTTCTCTCCGTCAAATATACTCTGCTGCAAAATAGATTAGTTAAATGGATTATAATATCTGGTATAGGTAGGTATCTCAGATAAAGTACACACACTGGCGTTCGCCATATTTCTGGTAGGTATTATGTGTGAAACGTTTTCTGCTAGTGTGAACGCACCAGCAACTATTTACCCAGCTGTGCTCCACCCCCATCCTGCATGAAACTCGAATACAAATTACACTCACAATCACATATTCCCACATAAAGGGAAATAAGCTAGTTTATACTCAATTTTGAGACTGTTTTCATACAAAAAGTTTCATGTTCAAAGCTCCAAAGAATATCATGTGGGATGCAAGGTGGATGACCGACCTGACAAACTCTGGTGTCAGAGTTGTTGAGCCGCCAAAGGCCTCTGACATGGCTCATTAACGACTACATCCGTAGATAGTAGTTGGGCCCAACGGCTTAACGTGCCTTCCGAAGCACGGAATCATAAAATAAAAAAATCTGTAGATAGTAGTCTTCTGAAGCACGGAATCATGTAACTTTTCGGACAATCAGGTGATTCATCCTGCAATGTCCTAACCATAGGTCCTAACCAATCTAGAGAGGTCGCACAAAGGGATTTTTGTTTGATATTGTCCCCACCGGGAATCGAACCCAGAACCTCCTGATCGAGAGACGAGCCCTCTTACCACTAGACCACAGAGGCTGTTCCAACCAAAGATAAAGATCGTTTATTGAAAGAACAAACAAGAAAAGAAGAAGAAAGATCGAAAAACATTTATTTGTTATGTTAAAGGGTATGTGTTATATTTATTATTTTGTACCTTATTCGGACCACAGCTCTGTTTTCCGATCGGTTCCTCATTGCGGGTTATGGTGACCCCAATTCGACAAGACGATGCGCCTTTGGTGTGGTAGGTAGTGAGCCTGCCTTCTATGCCGAGGGCCGCGGGTTCGATCCCCGCCCAGAGCAAACATTTGTGTGATGAACATGAGTGTTTGTCCTGTCTATGTATGTATGTATACAGACATCAGGATTGTAGGATGGCTAAAGTGTCATAATGCTTTTTGACCTACAACACTCTTGTGTGGCAAGTACTCGTATCTGGAGTGTAAAGCGTGATGAAAAACTTCGTTCTCAAGAATCAAACTGACATTGACACGCAATTCATTTTGTATGAGATGGACTCGGCAAGCGAAACTCTTAATTGCTGCGTAGTTTAACGCAAGCAAGTAGCGGTATTATACAGCCACCTTACCTAATTACAAAACTGATTAGATTTCAATCACAAGCTTTACGGATTTTGATAAGGATTGATCGGTTGCTTATTGACTATTGATCGACATCTGAATGTGAGCTAAATATGAAGATTTCCATGTAGAGTCAAGAGCAGGTCAACCTTGACAACATGACTTAAGCAATGCTCTTCAAATCAGAACGGTATGAAGTCCAGTGTGTAAAGTCGATGTGCTCTTGTACCGTTGTAATAGACAATACGATTTTTTTATTACTGTTTATCTGCACTAATTTTCGTATTAGTGTAGGCAACGAAGCAGTTGACCCAAACATAAATTTCTCAGGCAGATTTTATTTGACAGGATGATAGAGAATCATGAATTAAATTGAATTATTCAAAATATCAAAAAAAAACTACATAATTTTTTTTCATACATTTTTTGTAATTTATGTGTGGAATAATTAATAGTACCAATTTTTTTTTGATTTTTTTGTATAGAAGGTTTGTCTCGTGTAGTGTAATACCCCAGCAAAGTTTCATCGACTGAGGATTTAATGCGGGGGTCTTCATACAACGATCCGCTTCGTTGCCTAGACTTTATTTAGACTTTGGAAAGATTTGTTCAGTTTACTGAGCTGAATCACATTAGCTAAAATTCGTAGTGTAACAATTACAAGATTTCTTACAAAAATAATGATTTAATCATGTTTTGGTTAATCCAAAAAAAACTTTTTTTACAATACAATGATTCAATTCTTCTTGACCTAAGTACTTAAACATACAAAACAATGCAATTTTATCAATCTAATGTAAATCAGCACTTGAGATAAAAAAAAAACCAGCCAAGTGCGAGTCGGACTCGCGCACCGAGGGTTCCGTACCACCACATAATCATAATTGTATTAGTTGAAATTTCATTAAGTTTATGTGCTAGATTTTTTGAGTCCGACACGCGCTTGACCAAATTTTATTATTTGTTGTTAATTTATAGCTTATGCACTATAAACATACCAATTTTCAAGTTTGTAAGTGTTCCCGTTTTTAAAATAGAACTTAAACAAAAATCGACTCCGCGACCACCCAACTTGACCCCTCTCTTATATGAATGTTCTTGAAACGGGAGCTCACCACAATTGGTAACCATTAGTTGAGAGAAAAGTTGTAATATTTAATGATTTCAGACTTTCCCCATTATTTGTACTGTGAGACCTAGCTTCTTGCCAAATTTCATAATTTTAGGTCAACGGGAAGTACCCTGTAGGTTTTGTTTTTTTTGCATTAATGTATGGAGATGAGGACATAAAATGCCATATCTTTTGATTGCGTCGTTGTAAAAAATTAAATAAATTGATACGTTTACCCGTTCGTGAGATAAAGGGTCTTGACAGACAGACAGACGGACAACAAAGTGATCCTATAAGGGTTCCGTTTTTTTCTTTTGAGGTACGGAACCCTAAAAATGTACCATAAGGTAATCGAAAACATAGTGAGCGTAGAGAGAGAAAGAAACAGAGCGCTGGATATCTTCCGTTTCCTTTATTTTCTGTCTCTTTCGGCGACACGCTTGGGCATAGTCTGTAACGTAGTGAATTCCTTTGTCTAAGATTTCCAGATATCCAACAAAATTCAAGTCAAGCCTTTGGCTCACAGACTATAAATATTTAAGGCGGTGAAAATTGTACACTCTGGTGAGTCGTAAACCGTTTCGAGGTGTATTTTTAAAAATTCAAGGCTCTGTGTATCTGCCTTATGTTTGCGAAACTATAGAAACCATTTCTAACTTTGGGAACTCGCCGTTTTTAGATACTTTTTTAGGGTTCCGTACCTCAAAAGAAAAAAACGGAACCCTTATAGGATCACTTTGTTGTCCGTCTGTCTGTCTGTCTGTCTGTCAAGACCCTTTATCTCACGAACGGGTAGAGGTATCAGGTTGAAATTAATACCATATATTAGGATCCACGAACCACACAAGATCTGAAAATTTAAATTTTTTACAATGACGCAATCAAAAGATATGGCATTTTATGTCCTCATCTCCATACATTTATTCAAAAATGCAAAACCTACAGGGTACTTCCCGTTGACCTAAAATTATGAAATTTGGCAAGAAGATAGGTCTCACAGTACAAATAATGGGAAAAGTCTGAAATCATTAAATATTACAACTTTTCTCACAACTAATGGTAACCAATTGTGGTGAGCTCCCGTTTCAAGCACGTTCATATAAGAGAGGGGTCAAGTTGGATGGTCGCTGAGGCGATTTTTGTTTTAGTTCTTTTTAAAAACGGGAACACTTACAAACTTGAAAATTGGTATGTTTATAGTGCATAAGCTATAAAATAACAAAAAATAATAAAATTTGGTCAAACGCGTGTCGGACTCAAAAAAAATCTAGCACATTAACTTACTGAAATTTCAACTCATACAATTATGTTTATGTGGTGGTACGGAACCCTCAGTGCGCGAGTCCGACTCGCACTTGGCCGGTTTTTTATTTTATTAAAAACTAGCTGTTACCCGCGACTTCGTCCGCGTAGATTTTATAAAAAAACAGAACTCGAACTTAATTGAAACATATTTTACGGAGCGCTTATCCTTCTTGATCCCTACGTAAAAGATGCATTTGTACTTATCCAAGTTGAATAAATGCATCTTACTACAAACTTAATTATCTTTTGATTTTATTTAACTGGTAGGTAGTGCGGAATTTTCATTGTCAACCGTTACAGGCGAACTTAAAAAAGAAGGCAATAAAGGGAGTGAAGTGAATGGGTAGCGAGGAGGTATTCATAAAAGTAAAAAAGGTCCCTATTCCTCCCTATCTATCCTTTTGTATCCCCCCCCCCTACATTCCCACTCCCCCTCCCTCACCCTCTCCCACTCTCTCTTCCTCTCCCTCGCCCCTCCCTCTTCCCCCCCTCACCCTTCCTTCCCCCTCCATTTCCCCCCTTCCCCTCTCCCCATCACCCTCCCTTTCCCCCCTCGCCCTCCTCCCATTCCCCCTTCCCCTCACTCATCCTCCCCTTCCCCCTCTCCCTCCCTCTACCCCCCCTCCCTCTACCCCCTCCCACGCCCTCTACCCCTCCCACCCCCTTTCTCACCCCCCACATTTTCCCCTCCCTTACACTCTCTCCCTATCCCTCCCCCTCTCCCTCTCTCTATCCCTGACCCTACCCCTATCCCTGCTTCTACCCCTAACGCCATCTTAACCGCTATCCCTATCCTTATATAAACATACAACTGACACTCATATTGATTTTTAGACATTTCAAACCTATCGAATCCCAACCCCATCCCAGGGGTGGTGGTATTTCACGTCCACCACGTTGGATTTCAAAATCATTGTAGTTTTCGTAATCAGCGACCCGATAAACCATACGAACGACACCCATATTGATTTTTAGACATATCAACTCTATCGCACCCCAACCTCATCCCCAAGGGATGATAGCATTTCACGTCCACCATGTTGGATTTCAAAATTGTTGTAGTTTTTGTAATCAGCGGCTCGATAAACCTTACAAACGACACCCATATTGATTTTTAGACATTTCAACCCTATCGCACCTCAACCTTATCCCCAGGGGATAATGGTAGTTTACGTCTACCACGTTGGATTTCAAAATTGTAGTAGTTTTCGTAATCAGCGATACTTAGTTGAATAAAAAAAGTCCCATCAAAATCGGTTAAGTAGTTTCGGTGTGCTGTAGCAGATACAACCCCGCTAGAGTATTATTGTATGTGTAGATTCCCACGGGAATGAGATATTTTCCCGGGGTAAAAAGTAGCCTATGTCCGTCTCCAAGTTACCATCTATCGCCATACCAAATTTCATCAAAATCCGTTCAGCCGTTTAGGCGTGAAAGAGCAACAAACAAACAAACAAACAGACAGACAGACAGAGTTACTTTCGCATTTATAATATTAGTATGGATTGAATTATTGTGTTTAAACTAACTCTCCGCCCCCTTGCACTCCACCACGCACAGTACACAAAACAAAACATCAAACCATTGACAATAACATTAAATAAAAATCACGTTAAACAATCTTAATTCAACAAAAAGCCTAAATCACAGAAACAAATTGGTCCAGATTAACGCAGACTTTTATTTCAAACATTAAATGCTGTCATAAAGGAAACCACAAAAAAAATATTACTGCATAAATAACAGCGACAGTCAACGCTGAAATTCGGTGAAACAAAAGCACAAAGGCTGCGTGGCGGAGCGGCGAAGCGAATGACGGCGTAACCCGTCAGCGAAATATTATACATCCGTTCATTCTCTAGTTTCATGTTATCATTCATTCGGGTGCAGATGAAAACTGAAAACGCAGCGCGAGTGGCTTGCTTAATGCTTAGCACCTAGAGTCTAATACGCCTGGATATCGGTTCAACTAATATGGTGCAGGCAAAGAATAGTACCAACCCATACATACCCGTGGGTGTCGTAAGAGGCGACTAAGGGTTAACTGGAGGATGGGCAGCAGCATCCTCCTTTGTATCTTACTTACTGCGGTCATCTACAACCGCGGTCCATGGTGCCAGCCGTAACGCTGACAAGTGAGGTGACTATGGTACTTCCCCTCCACATTTTTCCAGCATAAGCTAGAATTCTGGAGGGAGCTCCCTGTCCTGTAGTGGACGTTTTTTTTATGGGATGTTATGATGAATATGGATTCAACAGCCACTGTGATATCCTAGCAAGTAGCATGAAACAGGTGACTAAAGATTAAAGATTGGAGTCTAGGGTTTCTTAAACTTTTTGCTATCACGGACCACTTCCAGAATGAAAAATGTTCCACGGACCCCATTTAAACAATATTTTAGTTTAGTTAGGAGAATAAAATAAACCTTATAATAAGAAATGACTTTTATAGGTATTTTACTAACTAATACTTAATTGAGTTAATTAAATATTATAATAACTAAGTTAATGAGAAGGATGCTGTTGTTTGGCCTTAATGAGCACGTTTAATTGTGGAATGGTCTTCAACAAAGCAAAGCGCATGTCATCTTTGACGTTTAATCGATTGCGATTTTGTGTTTTTATCGATACAAAAACCGAGAACCTAGCCTTACAAAAATACGTAGTAGCAAATGGTATCAGAACGGCTATAGCTCGTTTGATAAGAAGTGAAATTTTGTAGTCAATATGTTTAATGCAACAAACAAAAAATTTTTCTTACATACATACGTCATTTGTATAAATGCCTACTTATATAGAGTGGCTATGGAGTGTGATGTGACCTTGAAAGGAGCAGTGACAATTACAACAAAAAAAAGGGTCACAGAGTGTGATGTGACCCTTTTTTTTTCTACATGAACAACTATATCAGTAGCAGCTATTACAATATACATTGACGCAAGAGTCACAATACCGAGTGCTCTATTCTGTGAGAGAGAAGGGCTTGGAAGGATTAATTACGAACGCGACAAAGGACTCCGCAGTAAATCCTTCGCAATTAGAGAGGGGGTACGGATGGAGGTTAGGTTAGCTGGATTCAAGTAAATAAAGATATGTTACGCGATAACTCTGAACCTTTCTTTTATTACAAGTGTGCAAACGAGCAGGCGGGCCATCTGATGGTAAATGGTCTCTATGCCCATAGCAACCACATTCTTATTAGTGACATCTTTGACACTAATGAGACAGCAAATAAGACAGAAAACCCTGAGAACAAAGATGGTATTTCTCATGTGCCAGTAATTTCACTGGCTCCCTTACCCTTCAAACCAAAACACAACAAGGCAAATATGCAAAGGGGTGGTACTTCCCCAGATGGACTTTGCACAAAAGCCCTATCACCTTCAAAAACCTACGTGTATACTATTGCTCTTTCTTTCCGATCACGAAAGTTAAGCTTTTTTTTTTTTTTAAATATTGGGGGACATTTCACACAAGGTCATCTGATCCCAAACTAGGCAAAGCCTGTACTATGGGTACCAGAGACTGATATACATACATAAATAGATAAATAACACCCAGACACAGAACAAACACTTGTGTTCATCACACAAATGTTTGCCCTGGGCGGGGATCGAACCCGCGGCCCACGGCGTGTGAGGCAGGCTCACTACCAACCACACCAACGGGCTTGTCAAGCTACGTGTATAATACTGCTGGTGGTATAATGGCTTAAGAATTTGCTGTCGTTTCGGGCCGATAGTGCTTGTAAGACTATTAGGCTAGTTAGTTAGTGGGCTCCTGTTTCCGCAATTAAACACTTGTTTGGTCCTTTTTGCGTGCAGGTGAGACTGGTTATATAAGCCAGCCCAGCTCCCTCCAGAAGCTCAGAAGTCTCCTGGGACATTCACAGGCTTCGCGGAGCGACCTCGTGTTGTCGAGGATTTTTGCCCGTTGGTCGGTCAGCACGTCGCAGTCCAGGATGACGTGACTGACCGTTTCTTCTGCGTGTAGACAGCCCCTACATATAGGGCTATCCGTGGCGCCGATTGTGAATAGATGCTTGTTGAGCGGGATGTGTCCAGTAATGGTGCTCACAACTATTCGGAGGTTCGATCGGTTAAGGCTGAGGAGCCGGCGGGTCAATTTAGGAGATAGTGTGGGTACTGCCTCCCTTGATTGCCTGCAGGTTGTTAGGTTAGCCCAACGGGCATTGTGTTGTTCTTGAGTAAAGTCGACTATTAGGCTACTTAAAAGACTTTAAGAAGGTATCTTAGGTCTGCCACTGGCCAGATAATGCTTGCAAGACTATTAACAACACAATGTATATTGTACATGAAAAAAATAAAATAAATGAAATAACTGAAAAGGAGTTCCAGAGTTAAATTTCACGCAACTGCACCAACATTAGTATTAGTATTAGTATTTATTCATTGCAAAGTGTACATACAACAGTTATTGATAATGTACATACCCTGTAAGGGTGTAGCAAATTACTAACCAGTATTGAAAGGGATTAATTTTGGAACCGCAGCCAGTGACACTACCATAACATTTCACCAAACGTAGAAGCTAGACAGGTACAAGGATTATCCGTGCTGTACGCTAGTACTACCACAGATTAAATAAAAGTGAACTGACGATTTACAGTCAAAACACGTCAAACTTGACACATTGGACTCTGTACCGCACTTATCAATAAAGAGACGAAAATCGCACTGCTAGTGTACAGCTTCACCTGCTGTACTACAGATACAGATTCTTTATTCATAACCATTGTTACAAGTCATCATTAAATTGTATTAAATTGTATACAAAAACAATGTACATATTAAAATATCATAATATGCAATACATTTATCACAGATAATAATTATTCAATTTTCTTGCTCTCAGGGAGCACTGGCCTATTTAACAGTTCGTTAAAAAAATATTTTTTTTATATCATACTCGTAAAACTGCTCTTTCAGCAACCACAACCTTAAACGGTTCTTAAATATTTTACTATTACGTTATACCTCACCCCGGACCCTACTTACAACGAACGCGAATTTGAAATTGGAAGAAGCGGTAGGCCCGCATATTTAAGGGTCCCCTGGAGCTGTGACTTCCCATACAAACTAACTTTTGCGATAACTTCTAAACTACTAAATACATAACGACAAAATTTTCTACATACAATTGGATAAGGTGTATCAAGGTTTAAAATAGGTTTTTAATTGAAATAAATCAATCAATATAAAGATAGAGCTAGTTAAAAAAGCTAGAAGCTAGAGCTAGAAATATAAACTCGCTCTATCTTTGTATTGATTAATTGTTTTCAAAAGCCTGTTTCAAACCTTAATACATATTATCCAGTTGTGTACAAAATTTTGTCAAAATGTGTTTTGTATTTTAGAATTTATCGCAAAAGTTAATTTGTTTGGGAAGTCACAACTCCAGGGGACCCTTAAGTACCTACCCGCAGGAGCACTACGCATACCGCGGGGCGGTCCGCACGGGGGTGTGGGGGTGGATTGCAAAGGGGGTGGAGAGTCTCCGTTCTGTAGTACTACTTTATTCTGTGTTTATACTGTGGCATGACTATAATTTTCACTAATCTCATAAGAGACTACCCACTAATCGGGTAAACAGTATGGCTGCTTTGAGGCTGCTAACGTCTTGTTTTGTCACAAAGGATAGCACGCCAAATTAACAGGGATTATGCCATTGTTTTATGTAGCATATACCCATAACATGGTTTGCCCACGTTTTCATTTGCGGGATATCCCAAAAAAGCCTGTGCCCTCCAGGTTTCAAAATATGTCCCTCTATACAAAATTTTGAAAATATAGATTCAACCGTTTGGTCGTAGAAGAATAATGCTATCGGGCTAATCCGCGCAGACTATGAAACAAGACTAATAATAAGAATGCATGGCCCGGTGAGTTGATTCGATCATACATTGATAGATGCACGATAGCTGTTCAAAAAATGGCACTTTAAAATAAGAGACTTGAGCACAAAGATTTTGGAAACTACGCGTAGAAGCGGAGCGTTTCTCTTACGTCAATGCTCGATCGAGCTGCGTGCTCGAGCCTCTTTTTGCTCCTCTTTGAAATATCAAATTTGGAACACACGAAAGTGGGGACATTTTGCAGTGCATTTTTTTTTTGTATTTCAAGCAGTCGTAATAATAATATAAACTATTAAAAACGCCTTATATACACGGAGAAGTCGTGGGTTTTCAAGAGGTTTTCAAGTTCCGAACGTAGCTGTTTTTTTTAAATCCGATAAACACAAAAGCAAAAAAATAAATAAAACAGAAAATAAAGAACAAAACAAAAAAACTAAGAAAATAAAAGAACTTCTGTACGAAATAGTCACATACAGCCCGTCAGAATCAGGCAGAATTTTTCTCTGCAAAAACAAAAATAATAAACATTTTAAATGTAAACAAAATAAAACGCGAAACTTGGGCTTTAACGACGAAATATTAATTGAAAATGCGGAATACGGCGAAGTGAAAATTAACTTGTTATTTTTACATTAATTTATCTTGTTTAATTAAATATGATGAATTGTTGGCTACTTCACTCGTTTAAATATTTACTCTTGTTATTATTTACCCTTTTTACTGCGGGTTTTATCTTGTTGCTACTCTTGACGTTACTTTAAATAATCATGGGAGATATACAACGTGTAACAGTGTAATTCTAAAAACGCACAACCTCTCGGGGGTTGTTCCACACATGTAACTGAACAACTTTTGTTCTACAACTTTTGGAAATTAAAATTTATAAAAATATGATCCGGTCAATTTATATGAAAAACAATTTTTTTTAAATATTCATTTCCAAAAGTTTTGCGTATTTGGAATTACATGTTGCCCTTGCCCATTAAGGGCTTATTGTGGAGGCTAAATGCAACAACTTTTGTTCTACGACTTATGGAAATTCGCAAAAATAAAAGTTTACGCTCCATACAAATGATCGACTGATTGACCTGATTAGTATGGAAAGTAAACATTTTTTTTTGCAAATTTTCAAAAAAGTTGTTGCATTTAGCCTCTACAATAAGCCTTTAACGGGATCGTGACGCCAGTAACCAGTAACTCTGTATACTATCATAGTACGGTCAACCGCTTGTCGGTAGAAAGTTTTTAACTCTATTACCACGTCATAAGGTCCAAAAGTGTTTCTACTGATGTGCGGACGTGTGTACCTGGGCCCTGAGTCAAGTGGTTTTCTACAATCGCAAACGCCAGTAAAAGAGAATGAAAATGTATGGGATTGACATTAGCTAACGAAATGTCACGTGACAGCTTATGTTAAATCCATAGAGTTTTATTCTATTCTACTGGCGTTTGCGATTGTAGAAAGCCACATGACTCAGGGCCCTGGGCGACTGAGCTTCGCTCTATAATAGCCGCTTCAACACTAAAATATCATCGGGTGAGCAAGCTATGCTACCCGCCAACAGATGACGCTGTAGGTAGGTGTTTGTCTAAAACGGAAATGCTTAAAAACACGGAGAAAACAAATTTTCCCAGACATGAGACCTACCTAGCTAAATCGATTTTCCGCCCCCAAAAACCCCCGTATGGTAAATTTCATCGAAATCGTTAGAGCCGTTTTCGAGAAACCGATTACAAATATTGCTCGTTTAATAGTATAGGATTACATAAGGACATTGATTCTGAAAATGACTTCTTTTATACCAATATTTATCCTTTTTGCGTAAGAGCAGTTGATACTTCGGCGTTCAATGAGTAGAGAGAATGACCCAGAATATAAACGACTATTGATGAATTAATATTGCACTTTTCTTTTATACTTCAACTTTAACATTTGAACCCTGAAAGAAACAAAGAAGAAAGAAATAAGGAAAAAAAGAAAAAAGATAGAAAGAAAGAAATCTGGCAATTTTACGATGCTTCGATTCCTTTGAAAAATTAAGCTTTCATTTTGGTCCAACCAAAGCTCTCCGAATGGAATCCGATTTTGTTGTATTTACGTTTCTCCTTCGATGTTGGGGAAGAAATACAAGTTACTATGAGTGGAGGACTGTCAGTTAAATCTAGTAAGTGGGGAGAGTGGTCAACTTGTTCAAACTCGGATTGTTGAATGTCATCTATCGAAGCTTTCGTTTGTCTGAATTTTCAAGTGACTTGCTGGATTGGCTGACTGGCTGTTCAACTTTACCTCATTATTTGTACGCTTCTAAATATAATGGCCAATGTTTTATACCATCTTTTTAATAAAATGAACTATTAATATATCAAGACTTTACAGCCAACTAGTCGTTCATTCTCACAACTTATTGAGCACCCCTCGTAATGAATAGATGTAATAATGTAATAAGAATCTGTACAAAGGTTGTTACGAGTAAGCTGCCATTAACAGGGTTAGATTACTCTACATCGCACTAAAAGCAAGAAGCTAAAAGTTAGCGTTAAATGTAGAAAGAGACGCGCTGCAGCGGTGTGTTACCTAGATCGCTTTTTTTGTTGCCTTAGTGAATTTATCTTTCTGATATTCCGTGCTATTTTGCAAACCGGATTCAAAGCTGGTATAGACAGACCTGCGGAAATTGAGACGCGGAAAGTATTGCGACCAAAAAATCTATCAAGTATTACACCAGCGGAAATTCCGCCAGGTATCCTAAAAAGCGTTGTCGCCGTGTCGGAAAGATTCGCAAAATTGTCACTAGTGTCTCATACAAGGAGGAAAATCAGGATGCAACGTTTACACGCATTCGGAACAATCGCACTCGATCCCTCATTACTGAATACGAAGCAATACCATTGAGTTGTTGAAAAGGCAGTCTATTTCGCTGTCCGACCGTTAAAGAGCGAAGTTTCGTGATTTTTCAAAGGTTCTGAGCGCAATGTGCTACGCTTTTCTTTTTGCCGATCAAGTGACGATTTTTTTGGCATGAAGCACATATATGGGACGGAGGTAAAGACACGGCACAGGCTTGTAACGAATAAGGCAGGAATGCGACATTATAAATTACATAGAAAAGGCGTAAGACGCGGCGCAGACGGCGAAGCGGCATGTACGCACCGCGTCGCTCGTGCACGATTTACGACACGTCGGTTGTGTAAAGAAGTTTTGAAGCAGGACCGCGCTTTCTTCTTGCCTACGCCTGATCTTCGCCACGCGTTTCCCTTGCTACCACCTCGCCTTTACCTCGCCACCGCCTTATCTTTGCCTTACGCCTTTTATGTGTAATTAATACTCACGAAGTTGTTCCACTTCAGACGTCGATGACGTTTCCCAAATTGGAATTGTACTGTCGTGATAACGAAGCGTTTTTTTTTAGTTTAAGTAGCTTTCACAACTTCACCGGATAGTTGTGAAGCGGAAGGCTTAACCCAGACAAGTATAGTTAGGCAACAAGCCTAAGGGTGTCTCGCGGGGCTCGGGCCACGGCTTGTTGTTGCCGGAGATCGGAGAAAACTAAGCGGGTATTAGAAGACGTTCTAGTACAACAGTTCAATGACGAAAATATGCCTTCATCGATCCCGAATAAACCCTACGTTTAGCGGCGACATTTGCATAAAACATCCCTCTGTGTACACAGTGTTGTTGAGAGTCGCATTTGGTATTCCATTAATGTTTCCCAGTTGAAAGCGGCAGCCAGTGTGTTAATTAATACGGAACGATCTAGCTGTCGTATCACGTCAACTAAGAGAGTACTGAAGGAATTTAAAACATATTAGGTCCTTCCTTACCTATGAACCTTACTTGGTTGATATTCCACTCATTCGCACTAAGCGCTTTGAAACATCTTTTATTATGCACACGACTAATGTGTTCCCGAGTTCATGTAACCCGAGTCTATTCAAGTCGCGAGTGAATAGGCGGCAAGCTCGTCCCATCGTCAACCTCATCTCTGTCCTCAAGACTAGTTCGAGGTCAGGAGTAAGCCCATTGACAATAACAAAAAAAAGAAATTAGTATTTATATGGAAATTTTCAGGTAAACCCAATTTTCAGTACTATTACTTGTAAGTATTTCATCCATAAGTCCCAAACTAGGGTGAATTCTGTGCTAAATAAAATGGAAAGAAGTGTCCCTTTTCGTACTGTGCCTGCCACCCATTGTGTTGCGCCTCAACTGACTGTTTTTTTACACAAGTTTTTTGTTTTTATTATTCAGTACTATATAGTTTTTAAGTTACATTGGAAGGCCTAAATACTGAGTGCACTTTCGCAAAGAAACTGATTTTTAGTTAGGCGAATATTTTTAAAATTTATAAATGTAATGTATTATTTGATAAAATAAATTAAAAAAAACTTAGGCATTAATAATATCATCAAAAGGAACCACTTTTGTTGCACGATGACCACGACTTTTTAAAAATCGCAAGAGACTCCCAATATTCTATTAAAATTTATCCTTTGTTTAAAGATAGGGTGAACATTGACCGGAGAAGAAAGCCGGGGCCCTTAGCAAAAGCAAATTAGCTTGGAAATCTGAAAGATCTTCCTGAACACCGGGCTCTGGTCTGGAACTTCTCAATATAATTCTCAATACATTTGCTCGAAAAACGTACTTACAAGGACGTAAACATTGCTCGTAAGTAGTTACTTACCGAACTAGTGCGGTAAGTAAAATAAGTATAATACCCAGGAGTTTTTACACTCTGATCATAAAATTATTTTGTAATAATACTACAGTGGTGACTTTTTACTTGGGTGACGACTGCCTACCTATATTTAAAATAAAATGGAGAGTACCAGGAGAACATAAATCGACAAGAGGCTGACAGTACCCATGGTTAGTTCCTTTACCAAGTGTATTACTTATACCTGTTTTCTCATAAATGTATTGAAAAACGTCGTAAGATACACGTCCGTAAGGGTTATGACAAACTCGTGCCGATGGTAAACCCTAGACTTCGTCTCGGGCTTACAAAACGTCAACTCGTTTGTAATAACCCTACTTACGGAACTTGTATCTTTAAGTTTGACATTTATTTTGTATACATGTTTGATATTTATCCCTCCGACGATCACCCTATCATCTGACATGTTATATTTTATTGTAATAATTAATGTAATTATCAAATTGATAAGGTAAAATAAATAAATCTAATGTAATCTAATCTAATCTAGTCTCTCATGGTTTTTCTTGATCCTCTAATAACCTTTCATGTGTTCTGACATCTCTTTTTGACCCTCGACTCCCGGTGTGTTAGCCCAACAGAACACTGCATTGATAGCCAAATGGTTTTCTTCTCCAAAGTTAAGTATCGCGCTAAGACCCGGAATAAAATAAACATATAATATGAGAAGTGCGAAAATTTCAAACAAAATTTGTTTAGTTCAGTTAATCGACGTTTTGTAAAGAGAAGGTAGCTTTCTTTTTGCTGGTTTAGATATACAACGTGTTAAGTAAATTGCGCAAATCCTCTCGGGCGATGAAACTGAAATGTAACTGAACAAATTATGTTTTACGACTTTTAAAAATTCGCAAAAAAATTTTGCTTCTTCATATAAATCGGTCAGTTGACCAAGCCAATGTGTATGATAAGCTAATTTTTTTTGCTTATTTACAAAGGTCGTAGAACAAAAGTTGCACAGTTTCATGTTGAGAGCTACCACCCGAGTGGTTTTGCGTAATTTAATTAACACCCTGTATAGATTGTTTTCCAGTTTTGATTTTCCATGCTCCTTTCCTTTCTCAGATTCAATTTAGTCCCGTTATTCGAACAAGGAATAATTTAATTTCAAGAGGTTGCCGACATCTGACTGTTTTGCCTTTTACGGCTGAATGTAAAATTTCCATTGCCTTTTTACGTTTTATATCGTCTGTGGCTTCATCTTTGGTTTGGTTGTGCGGAATGGCGGGCGGGGTTGATGTTAAAAGCAATTTTATTAGCGACTTTTATGAGGATACGCAGATTTCTGTAATGTAAAAGACATATTTGTTGACTTAATATTTTACGTACCTCTCATCGAATGCAGATAGAAAATTGTACCTATGCCTAGTCTTGTACAGGTAGCCAAGAGCATTTGACTGTTTATCAGTTTCTCTAGTTTTTATAAAAATATAAAATACCAATACAGAAAAATTTACTCTTAAAAGAAATGCCGTCTGAAAATTCTGTTATAGAAACCTATTTTTATTCGTGAAATATCTTCGTCCACTATATCTTTCACGGTAAAATTTACAATGTAAAATATAGGTAAAAGCTGGTCTGTAAGGGAAATTGTAAAAATGAATTCTGTAGTTACAACAAAGCTTCATCCAAAGCCCACTCGACGGGAGCACTCGACAGCTGTATGAGATAATCCCGCAGCAGGTATGGTTGAGATATCCCGGTATGTTGGAGATCTATCATCCCGGGTTCTTAATCCAAATGGCCCGATCGTCCCGATCATCCCGGAATATGTGACCCTGGAGGAAAGGATATAGACGCGGCTAAAGAGTGGAATTCTCTGCCTGCGTCTGTGTTCCCGAGTTCATATAACCCGAATCTATTTAAGTCGCGAGTGAATAGGCTTCTTCTGGGCAAGCTCGTTCCATCGTCGACCTCATCTCTGTCTTCAAGACTAGATCAAGGTCAAGAGTAAGCCCATTTACAATAAAAAAGACAGATGTTACAAAGATATCTAATCCTGTGACCAAAACTGAAACTAATATTAGTAGAGGAGTTGTATAAAAGTCAATAGGTGATGAATTATAATAATTCCCACAGAGTTAGATTTTTTTAGTTGTTTGTTGGTTCCTTTTGGAAGTTTTAAAAAGCTAGAAAAATCGAAGTGCCCAAAACACGGTTTTCCCAATTTTAGGAAATGTACAAGCAATATTCACGCATTTTTCCCAATATTGTTTTGCGTCACATGTCAGGCTAACAAAACTATGCTGATCTTCGCGTACTAATTACACAACTGATCCACCTATTATGCGCTTACATTTCCCTTTCCTTGGACTTATTCACACGATCCGATCATTCTGATGCCTCTTAGTAGCGCTCGGGGTCAGGCCATCCCTTTAGTTCAGATGTTTTTGTTTGAATGAATAGTAATTTTCAGTAAAGTTAATCTGGGCTAAAATATGTCTTTGTGTGTTTTGGTTAATTCTATTTTAAATATTTTATCTCAACTTTGAAAATCAATTACAAGAGTACCTATTGAAACAGAAACTATTGAAAAAATTCAATAGTTTCTGAACAAAGTTATAAACGGTAGTTACAAAACTTCATTTTGCTTGATATAGTGGCTTTTGTTTCGACTCCTCACGTACTTTTTACAGAGAGCTGATACAGATTTAATATTATATTTAATACACAGGTATATTTTTTGTAAATTTAACTAAATACACATTTTCTGAATCATTGGCTTCCTTTTGTACACACTGATAAAGGTAACAATGCCACAAAAAAGTCTATAAAAGGAGTTCGGGATAAGTGATAAATATCGGGACGGAATACAGAAACACGAATAAAGCTCGGTCAGTTCCGCCGGTGATGATTGATGAGACATTGTGTCCCGGGATCCGGAATTTCCGGGACGATGCGACGGGACCAACGCCCGCAGCCCTAATGGGTAGCTCTTATTATCGGCAAAGTTATCGGACAAGAGATCAAGAAGACAATTTTAATACTTCGTTACGTAAGATGAGGGAATTTTCAATTTCAGGAGGTTCATTTATAACAAGCTTGTAAAAAGCCCTATGTAAAAAATAAGATATCACATTAAAATAAATTTAAATAAAAAAATTTGGGTCCAATTTACACAAAGTAATCTGATCCCAAACTAGGCAAAGCCATTCATACTTAAATAGATAAATATGAAATAAAATGACGCAGAAGACGCAGGTTCGAATCCTGCCTGTGGTTGTGAAATTTTGCGATTTTCTACTTTGTAAATAAAATGACACTCATACAACAAACACTTGTGTTCGTCATACAAATGTTTGTCCTGGGCGGGGATCAAACCCGCGACTTACGGCGTGAAAAGCAGGCTCACTACCAACCAGACTTACTTCAAGATTATTTCGATTATAATTTTGAGGAAATAAAAATATTGTTTGAAAATCCTAATGACGGTCACCTTCTACATTTTAAAGTGAAATAACAATGAATCTGAATCAATGATTTGTGGCCAATCAACACGTTAAAGTTATGTAAAGATTATGTTGATAAAAATCTAGACATATTCGCATGCATATAATCTTTATTGGTGCCAAACAACAAATGAGAAAGCTGTAGCTACAATTTTAAATAGTTTTACTCAAAAACGTTCATACTTGTAGAACAAATGGATAATTGGACAAATTCACTTCCATTTATGTCTGAAATACTGAACTGAACTGGAATTTCGCGTTTAAACGTATATTTGAGCAGTAAATATAAAATCACTGTGGAAGCTCTGCGTCCGTGCGGGTAGTTTTATACAAATTGTGTTCTGCTGGATTTTACCTGAAAATAGGTATTTCTACATAAATACGAAAATTTTACGTAATTCAGTAGGAAATGTTGTTTGAGGGTGACCGCAGTATGGCGGCACGACACTTAGTAGCGCTGCTGCCTATTCTTTGGCACAGAATAATTAATAGTAACAGAGTCTCGTGTCTAGTGACCCGTCTGGTGCCGGAAAATAATAGTACCAACCCATACATACTCGTGGGTGTCGTAAGAGGCGACTAAGGGTTATTAACTGGAGGATAGGCAGCAGCATCCTCCTTTATATCTTACTTAATGCGGTCACCTACAACCGCGGTCCATGGTGCCAGCCGTGACGCTGAAAAGTGAGGTGACTATGGTACTTCTCCTCTACATTTTTTTAGCAAAAACTAGAATCCTAGAGGGAGCTCCCTGTCCTGTAGTGAACGTTTTATGGGATGTTATGATGAAGTAATAGTACTATCATATATTTGGTTAAGAGCCAATTTCTGTGGAGTCATATGGTAGTACGATTCTACATACATTCCTGCATACATAAAATCACGCCTCTTTCCCGCCGGTGTGGGTAGGCAGAGACCACAGCCCTCCACCTGCTACGATCTTGACATACTTCCCTCGCTTCCTCTATCTTCATCAACCCCTTCGTACACGCTCATCGGTTTAGGGTACTTTTAACCTGGCCTTTATTTAGAACATCTTGAATTAGGTCATGGAACTTGAATTTGGTCTTTACGCTTCCAACGATGTTCAAAAAAAAATTTTTTTTTTTCAGAAAAAAGCATGCAAAGCATTTTCCGAAATGCCAAAGAATTTTTATTCCATCATTTTACATAATGCCTTGGCATTTTATAATAAGCTGCGTAATTCGTTTCTAGTCGTAAGGTAACCTAACTCAACCTAAACGATCTCTACTCGAGATCGGTTAGGTTGGGTTTACCTTAGCTATCGAACCTAAAATGCACCAGTGATCTATCTAAACCCATTTACAATCTGCCGACGCTGTTTTACAATTTGCCGACTGTTTATTAGTTGCCCGCCGTTTGTAATAGCAAATTATAAGTTTTTCCTGCGTCATGTCCACAGTGATGATACCGACCCGATATAACAAGAGAAAAGCGCACATACGAGTATGGCGCCGATAGTAAAATTTTTTTTTCGTGTTTTTTTTTTTTTTTTTTTTTTTTAGGCTTACTCTTGACCTCGATCTAGTCTTGAGGACAGAGATGAGGTTGACGATGGGACGAGGTTGCCCAGGAGAAGCCTGAACAGACATGAATAGATGTCCTTAGAGAGGGGGTGGTACTATTCTTAGCCGGCACCACAAGTAAGTTACCTTTAATTTTCTGTACAGTCTAATCTTCAATCTAAAGACACAAGTACAAAGTAAACTCGTTAACCCGGATAGTCCCTTACGATAACTCCAAGTAAATGAACTCTCCAAGAAAATTACTCGTCGTACAAAGAGCCCCATTCTTTTATCAAACTCCACATCAACTCGTTTTAAACAACTACTTAAAAGTTTAAATAGACGTCTTGCAAACAAGAATTTTCAATTTAAATTTTATCCTCGGCAACTCTACCCGCCTTGGATAAAAGGCAGGGTTATTATCGATTGTGTTACTTAATAGCCCTTTTGCTGTCCAAATTCTCGCTTGAATAGCTTTTGTCCGCTGCTTCGCTTAAACAAGATAAATGGGTCTCATAGAAATTGCATTCTTGAAGATCTATCACTTTTTTAAGCGTTATCTTTGGAGCGTTTTGGCAACCATTGAAAGCGATTCCAAGTAATGAATTTTATGAAAAACGGCATAAATCAATAGCAAAGTAATTTTTACATTATGCAAAGCAAAACCGTTTTTAACTTTTCTTTCTTGGTAATTTGCAACTAAATGCTTTTGTTTGTAAATTTGCGCAAAATGTAAAGTTCATGCAATATATCAGAATTTTACTTTACAACGCATTTTCCTTATTTTATTTGAAAGATTTTACAGAAATACAGGTTTGTCACCATCAAATCGGAGATTATTTTTGGCTTCTCCATACAAAAATTATTCGCACTCCCCTACGGGTCGTGCGAATACGTAAGGCTTGTATAAAAAGTCATGTTTTATGCACTTGTTGTAAAAACTACTATATACTCGTAATACTCTTACGGTCAACCAAACCTCTTCTTTCTAGTTTTCCAAACACAACATAAACTATCACAAACAATATCCGCCTTAGAATACAGTCAGAAAAACAGTGAAATGGAACAACAAAAGCGATAGAGAAGCCTTGCCCCTATTTGTTATCGTTTTTATGTCCCTAATGATATACAGCCTCTCGTTTCGTACACGTCGTTCCTATCAGCATTCGCTGCGGAGGTTCTTTAGCATATCGAATGGAGTAGCGTTTCGTTTTCTGCTCGTATTTGAACGCAAATAAATACCTTTGACTTTTATATATAGGTTTTTTTGTTGAAAGTAGGGGAGGAAGTTGCATTTTGGTTTCTATCTAAACATAGTTTCTGTACATCTGTATACTTACCTATCCGCACCTATGATTCTGATGTTGACATTCGTTTAGTTTTACTAATCTACAAAAGGCAAGCTTGTAATCTCTTTGCTTGCAATGCTTAGGACTGCTGAGCTCAGCAGGCGAGAGCCAGGCAGACACGGGCAGTCGCGGACTTTATCCCTCAGTGTGGCCGTTATTGCGTAAATTATAGCTTTTATCACAATAACATTCAAACTTACAATTTTTCGAAATTGCTCTACGTTTTAAACTAAATAACAATTAATCTGAAAAACCTTTTCGACTACATAACTGAACAACTATTCAAGCGGTTTTCCTTCCAAACCAAAGATTTTGGAAAATACGCGCATAGAAGCGCTCGGCTGTGCCTCTTATTTCCAATAATGAAAGTTAGGTATTGTCTGGGTTAGGTTTGGTATTGTCTGGGTTAGATGTCTGCGCTCTTGACTGTACTTCATAGTATGGAAAGTAAACAGTGCAAGTGTAAAATGCACCCTTAACGCACCAATTTATCTCAATAAAGAGTCAATAACCGTCATAACTATGTCAACTTATTTGGCATAAATAGCTCCTTTTTTTAGCTCTCCCAAAGGCCAAAACAGCAGTCAATTTTAGTATGTCATTAAACATCATATTATCCTTTGACACAAGTTCCCAATGGAATTTTTATATTTTTTACAGAAACCTATAATGTGGATTGACCAATGAAAGGACTTTTGAGCTGATTCTAAAAATCTACATTTTAGTCACTGATTTCCACAAAACAAGTGTTATGTCGTCATACCTGAGGATCCTCGCACTTGAGAGCTTGTAAGCCAATTGCACAAAGCTTCTCCAAAGTTAAAGTTTCTTTAAATCTACTGCTGTCACTTTCTTTGTCAACATAACAGAAAGTACGCAATAGACTTAAAGAAGCTTTAACTTTAAAGACTAATTGTGCAACTGGAGGTGTATTTACATGATGTTTGATTGCATAATTAAAATCGGTGCTGGTATCACCGGGCGTATCGTTTATACCGGAGAAGGAACTATAGTATCCATACTATAGTATCCATAGTAATAGTATCCCCATACTCTTCCTTTCCAACCCCACAAAGGACCATAAAACACTATCACTCGACAAACAACTTACAAGTAATTTGTCCAACAAAAACCGCTACGTGAATCACAATATTTGACCTACAAGGGAGGCTGGGGGCATTGAACTAATATCTTATAACATACTAGACTAGACGAATCAATGTAATTTTATTTGGAATAAAATGTTATTTAACTTGATCTCGTAAAACTAAATTGTTATAGTATTATGTGGAATTTACTTTTGTGTAAAGCTTTTCAACAAGAAGAATTATTTACTTTTTATTAAATGTTAAATAAAAAACCATTTATATTTTTGAAGAAATGTATATTATTAAGCATATTGCTGATTACAATTCTCCTACTCTTATTAGACTTTGTTTGGGGTAGGCCCAATACAGCAATCGTTTGTCTTTCCTTGTGTCGGCCGTCATATCAACATTTGCCTTTGTGGTCATGGAGTGTTCGGCTCTCCATCCGAAGGTTCTGGATTCGATTTTCGGTTGGGACTCCGTTCAAACAAAAGTAGGATTCCGTGCGTCGGAAGGTTTAAGTCGTTGGGTTTGTGTGGTCAGTCATCGATTCGACAACCCATATTATGTATTTATGATGACTTGTGATTTTGTTTTTTGCAACTTGCTTGGACTTTTATGCAAAGTCATAGTCTTGCCAATTTCTGCCGTAAAGCAACAGAGTTTGCACTGCTGTATTTCGATTCGAAGGATAAGAGAGCCAAAAAAATTATCGGCACATAAAACATAAAATCTTAGTTATTAGAGTGGGCAACGCACTTTGCTGTCTTATTAGTAACAAATTATTTCACTGATAACTTGTCAGTGATAACACAGTGGGTGCTATGGGTGGTGGTTAAAACTTATCATCAGGTGGTCCAGCTGTTCGTTCGCCAGAGACGAGGTCCTCTAGTGGCCCCAGGAACACTCAAGTCCGTGTCGCCATCATCAGCTAGCCACGAGCTGCTCTGCGGGTAGCTAAGGGTGTCTTGAGAGGTGTGCACCGGTTTCACCATCGCGGTTAACTGAACGCTGACCGCCCTTCTCTCTGTTTTCTCCCTTCAAGTTAAAACCCTTGCCCATTCACAGGCAAGCCAAAGGCGGTTCATATAGGACCACCCAGGAGTACTCGGGTCTGTGGTGTCGCCACACACCAACATCTTGCCAAAACTGACATTATTATGAGCCTGTTGTGTCCCACTTCAAGGCAAAGAACTCTCCCATCGTTCCACTTTACCCTTTCCTGGGCCCACTCCTTCCTATTCTTAGCGCAAGTGTAGAGCTCCTCACTCAATATTTTTTTAGGCCGACCACGAAACAGAGCAAGCAACGCTTAGCGTTGGGTGGAATCGCTTCCGTCTTTTATACTCCTTAAATTATGAGATAAAAAAATCTGTGGAGTCTTATTGAGTAATTCTGTGGAGGCTCCATAGATAACCATCGGTAGGAGCATAAAAAGAAAACAGGAAAAAAGGCCCTGGCTCTGCCATATTGACTAATGGTTTGATGGTAATAGTCCACTACCACCAAATTACTTACATAAACAATACTCCTACTAAAACATTTATGAAACCTGGTAATTTCTGGCAAAATATTACCATAGGTAGAAAAAGAGGGGTGTTCACTGTCTTTATGTTGATATATTATTTACAAAAAAAATCTTTGTTTTTTTCTTGTTGCTTCTTGTTTAACCACATGGCGTTACTTTGTTTGAGATACAGTGATAATAGAATACTGAATATCCTAACATGAATAAATGATTACTTTAATTTTACTTAAAAGTATGGATGGCTGGAAGAGATCTCCCTAAAGAGATAAGCTTGACTTTGTAAACTTCTTATTCATTGTTCTTGTGTACAGGAGATAATATAAACAATTGAATGTTTTAAGTGCAGCTTCAGAGCAGTCGCGAATTTTGACTAAAACTCATTAAAACTATTTACAACTGAAAACGGGTTTTGATTGTAATATAACTATTACTCTACCACAAAGTGCATCACACTTCAAAATATTTTAATTCCATTTTTATTTATCTCCTCCACAGCAAATTTGTGGTGGAGTACTTATACGATGTATTTTTCATCGCTCTATCTTTCCCCCGTAATAACCATCCCAAGCCCATAACAAGGTCAGGAAAAATAAAAAATAAAACAGTCTTCAGGGTAATTTCGTCACAAATTGTGCCATCAGAGAATCACTCACGTAATAATAAAGACCTACCTACAAAACGAGTTCTCCGCAATTATATTTTTTCTCTTATTTTTCCTTCTCTCCTTGGCAAAATGTTTGTTCGAGAATATTGTTTGTTGAGCAAACTGGATGGATTTAATTTGCTCCCTGTTTTGTAGATTAAACAAACTTTATTTGTTTAATCGTATGTCGTGTCCAGATACTTGCACAAATTTGGTCAGTTTAAATAAAGACTGGGAGGAAAACTACTTTGTCGGTGCACCACAATTTCATGGCCGGAATGACAACAGGTTTTTTCCTTTTGTATTTTAACACCAATGGGAAAGGTTTCCAAAAACTTAAATGAACATAACTGAACAACTTTTATAAAAACTTTCAGGAACAGAAATAAAAATCGGCCCCTCCATACAAAATTTCAAATTTGAAATTATTTGTGTATGAAATTATTTTTCTCATAAGACAGTGGGTGTCTTGGGCGGTTTTGACCACCTACCACCAGGTGGCCCGGCTAGTTTTCCCACTTGTGACAATAAAAAAAGGCGATTTTTGGCGATAATTCCAGTTTATAAGTTGATAATTCCAGTCCATAGAGTTTCAGATAATCTATCGAATGGCATTCAAACTTTAAAACCACCGAAAATCGACTTCCGCGAAGTCTTTTCTTAAGCAAAGAAATATTTTCACTCTCTAAATTTAATTTTATGACATAAACTGCAGCTTTAAAAAAAAATAAACATCGTTTAAGATAATACACTATTAACGTCGACTGCAGTTCCTGGAACCAGTATGACAAACAAACAGACAGGAGTAAAACACATCCAAGTTGCATGTGAACACAGACTGCAGCAAATGAATTATTAATGTTAAACAGACGATGGAGCATAAACGCGGCGGGTAATTTGGCATAGTTATAGATTAGAGATTCAGAAAATTCTTAATAAATAAGAATAACTTTTTCTCATTTTGCTCATTTTGTATTGTTAGGAAATGCTAAGGTGAATTGAATGTAGCAATAAAAATGTTTTATTAAGTTCATTGAAAATATAAAAATACACCATCGTCATTATTTATTTGTTACATTATCTACAAGCAAAAAAACTCAAATCAGTAAGAACCTCAAAAAAATAACCTAATATATTTTACAAATAAATGCTATTTCTCGACTAGATTTGACCAAACGTCAGCAGTGTGTTACTAAGTGACATCCACAATGCGACTGCAAGCAATGTTTTATTCATGGGTGGAGATCCGAGCACAGATAGTGGTAAGGAAACGCGACGGTTAAGAGGGTTGTCAGACCTTAGCTAGCTTAGAATATGCTCTGTACCGTGACTAGTTTTTATAGACTAAATCGGTATCTTTTAGACATGAGCGACATTGCATGTCGTTGCGGTGCGTACTGCGTATCCTAGTTTTCGTCAACGTAGAATTTTTAAATACAATGAAGTTGCACAATGCCTCATTAAAATTCTAGCAGAAAGGGTGTGTCCTTGTGACATAACGTGAAATAAACTTAATAAGTCTTTTACAACTGATTATACTTAGTATATATGTTGCAGCCGGATTGAAGAATCCGCCGTAGTACAATTTGGCGCGCCCGATTGCTAAACGTCGCCGTTTTGCAAATTGTAATACGGTGGATTCTTCAATCTGGCTGCGTCATATGTATAAATTAGGTTTTATTTGCGGGCTAATAATATTATTTCCTGTTTTGTTTTAAATTGTTACCTGTGCTCGTCACGCACGCTTTTCGGCAAAATATGAACTCATTTTGCTATTTCTTTTTGTCCAGAAATTTCAGTTTTACATTTGGTAGCCCTACGCTCTTCAAGAAGTGTAAGAATAACAGACACGGTGACCTATGCGGACGGCGGAAAAGATAATGAATTATTCATGTTAGTTAAGAACACAGACAATGATAAAAGTTCGCGTCCGTTAAAATATGCATTAATTTATGAAACTCTAGTTGCTTTTTTACGTTGTTTGAAGAAATAAATGTGCCTCTCAGCTAGTTGTACAAAGCTTTGTTAAAAGTAAAGCTCCTTTACATCTATTGCTGCCATCAAATATATTTTAAGGACCTTTAACTTTAAGACGCTGTGCCTAATAGGAGGGTACGAATTTTACTTTCGAGATTGTCATCAATCGCACCCTGGACACTACATACAACGAGCGCGAAACCACGACCTAATAATTTTTTTAAATAACAGAAGCGTAGGACAACTAGACCAGGCTGCGAATCACTATAACCCAAATTTATTAAGCATGGCAAACGCTTACCAACACATTTTGCAGCCATAGAACCAGACAAACTACCACGAACCAGACGAACCAGAGTATATTTGACCGAAAAAATAACATTGTTGTACAAACTTGTTTTTTCTGACAGCTTTAGATGGAGCACAAAAGTCTTGATATAGCTGCAAAATGTGTTGGTAAGTTGGTAAAATGTTTTGCCATGCTAAAAATTTTTAGCTATAGAATCGAGCAGGCGGGTTGAGGGGGTGGATTCAAAGAAACGGAATGTCCGTTCTGTACGATGAGAATTATTACTTTATTCTGTGAGAAAATTCTGCTTATCATGAAAACGCATACAACGCTTTTCGACCATCGCCTGTTTGAAATATGTATACAAATACTTACCAAAGATTCGTAGAAGGCAAATAAGTTCTTCGTTTCGGAAAGACTGCATGACAAATGGATGTCTTGGTCGAACTTCACAGTATATTTTACAAACTTCAAGAGAACGATTTGTCTGGAAACTTAGCTGGAACTTCAAAGCCAGCCTGCTTTCTCTTTTAATCGATTTATTTTCAGGGGTTTAACGAATTGCAGGATTTTTTTTTGGTTTACTTTGAAAGTGAACTGTAATTCTGTGCACAAAAGAATGCTCCCAATTTATATATTTATTCTAGAAGATGAACAGTTGTAACTACAAAGCTTACTAAGTGTAAATAACTTGTTTACAAAATTAGCTAATAATGATTGATGTGCCATATTATTATTATTAATACCATCTTTATTTTGTTTGGAAAATTTACAGCCAATAATGTTTTACTTAGTAATTTACATACATACATAAAATCACGCCTCTTTCCCGTCGGGGTAGGCAGAGACCACAGTCCTCCACCTGCTACGATCTTGACATACTTCCCTTGCTTCCTTTACTTTCATCAATCCTTTCATACATGCTCGTTGGTTTAGGGTACTTTTAACCTGGCCTTTATTCAGAACGTCCTGAATTTGGTCCTGGTACGTTCGCCTAGGCCTTCCCCTTCCAACGTTTCCATTCACTCTCGCCTGGTAGATCTCTTTCGTCAATCTTCGTTCATTCATCCTCTCTACATGACCAAACCATCTCAGCATCCCTTTCTCGATTTTGGTCACTACGTCTTCTTTTACTTAGTAATTTAGATATAACTAATTACAATGAGCCAATCACAAATTATTATTTTAAATTCTTATACATGCATTTAGTGACACACTATATGCAAATATCCAGATTTTATTGAAATATCTTTATTCGAAATTAACTGATGGGAATCCAACTTTTTGAAGTGAAAACTTCTTTAGCGGCGCTTGGTACTTTTTTAGATGGGTAAAAAAAAATTGAACTCGCGTCAGATGTCGCGTAAGATCTCGCGTCAGATCCGTAGCCTGATCGAAAAAGCGTCAACTGTCAACCGTATTGTTATTACAATACGGATTTTTATTCAGTGACATCAAAGAAGTACGCGAGCAATGGCACGATTAACCCTTACAAAAAGCATAATATTCAAAAATGCAAGTTTTCACTTCTGCCGGCACTCCCGGAGTGCAACCCGACCTTTTTTTTTTTATTTTTTTTATTTTAAATTTATATTTTGAAAAGGAGAACTATTTACAAACTTGTTTTTTCATGAGATAGGCTTGTATTTGACCTCAATCTCAGCTGATTCGATGTGGCCGAAGATGTAGCACGCTTACCTAGATATGACCTGTTCACTCTAGCATTGAAAAGATCCAGATTATATTGCTCGGCGAAAAGATCGGCAGAGAACTTAAAAAAAAAAGTTACAGTAACTATAAGGATTCCATTTTGACTACGGAACCCTAAAAACTTGAATAGCTTGAGTTGTTATTTTTTTCAAGTCAAAGTTGGTGTTATACGTAGATGGTATTTGGAGTAAGTGGTATTTTGCGTAAATGGTTTTATGCGTCTAAACGGACCAGAAATGTTTCTTTCTTATTTCGGTAAAGATGTTTTATTCAATATGAAATACAAGTATTTGTTAAAATTTCGATAGAGAGTCAAGAATTAAATGTCAACCTTAAATGTGCAAGGTGGTAGGGCTTTTGTGCAAAGACATTCTGGGGAAGTACCACCCTCTTACCTATTTCTGCCGTAAAGCAGCAGTGTTTGCACTGCTATGTTTCGGTCTGAAGGGTAAGGGAGCCAGTGAAATTACTGGCACATGAGACATAACATCTCAGTTCTCATAGTGGGCAACGCGCTTTGCTATCTTATTAGCGTCAATGTATGTCACTAATAAGACAGTGGGTGCTATGGGCGGTGGTGACCACTTACCATCAGTTGGCCCACCTGCTCGTTTGCTCACTTGTAACATAAAAAAAAACTATAAAGTAGAGTTAATATGCAAATACATGCATATTTTTACTTTTATATGATATTAAACAAAAAAGTTTGTGTTGAAACCCCGTAAATGCCTTAAAACGGGCACTTAAAACTGGGTGTTCAAACAATCAACCTCTCGGCGACCCGTATCACGGAAATTAATGATTCCCTTACTCGACAAAAATTGAGCAATCAGTGAATTTTGCTCAAAATATTATAAGCCTTCCCTAACGTTGGGTCTTGTTTAACTCTTGCGACGTTTTTATACAAAGTTAAACAGAATCAGGTGTTAAAACAGACACCGTTAAATTTGCAAGTGAATTTTAGTGGATTTATTTTTGTACACGTGAATGATGAATGAAAGTTAAACTGGAAAAATGAAAAAAAAAAGTAAATATATTTTCAACGTGATCTGGACGCGTGTTTTATTCTAATTAAAGGAGACGCTTCATCTCCGGCCATCTCTAAGTACAACAGCTAGAAAAAAAAATACACTTAGTTTTACCCAGTAACTCTTTTCGTTTATGATTTTTTAGTTTTTACGAGTAAAATAATTGTCTTATCACTAAAATACACCCAATTGTATGATGTGGCATGGCAACATTCATGTCTCAGTGGTCCAACTAAGCAAAATAAAAATGATAACATCTTAAAAATGCAGTTGGTCTTTTGACACACATACGCCACATCAAATGACCATATTTTATGTTGTCGTTATGGCCGGTCAAAGAAAAAAAAATCAGAATATTTCAAATAAACTATGCCGAATTCAACGAAAGTAATAACATTAAGGCGTTCTAGTAATCCTATACGGTTTCCGAGGGCGAAAAATCAATTTAGCTAGGAAAATTTGTTTTCTCTGTTTTTTCTTGCAAATAACAGGTTTCATAAAGACTACAGCGCTATCTGTTATTGGGCTCTGGTTTCGATTATACAGCGCTAAGCTCGGCCAACCAGGTACTGTACAAAGTCAACTAACAACTGTACAAGGACATGGCCGCGGTACCATAGTAATCTGAAACGTCTCCTTTGTTTTCTTATTTATTTATATTGTCCTTAATAACTTTCTTTAGAAAGTGTATATTCTTTCAATTTTCACTTTAATTTTGCCTTGCAGTATGAATAAACTTAAGTCAAGTTCACGATGGACGTTTTTATTTCGTACGTTTGCTTGTAACACAGTGCATTGTTGTATTATTTATTCAAAACAAAGTTGTCATAAAAATCGAGCAAAAAAGCACTGACTAAAAACCTTGACGAAACTTCGAGACACTTGGCTGTCAAAACTTCATAATCAACCTAAGTGATTAGCCAAAATTTGGAGTGTATGATCAAGTCATTAGACGCAGTAAGGGCAGGGCCCGTCATCCCAACTTGCGGTTTCAAGTAAAGAGGACCGCGGGTGTCTTTGACATATTACTTGATGAGCCTTCCCACAAATTTCGACTCTATTCACCGGTGAGCCATTTTAATATGATGGAAGTGGGTCGCTTTTTGTTTCGAAGGTTTCAGGGGATTATGGTTCGGTTTGGGATACATAAAAAATAATTATTCTTTCACAAATTGGTTGACATAAAACTAAGTGTTAATTAATACTAAGGACAGAAGCCTAAACTAAGAGAGTTTAACAATAGAAAAGATAAAAATAAGAGTAAGAATTCTGAACCATCCACATACGCCTACAGTGGCAAATTATATAAAAATAAAAGCCATTAATTTAGGACAACATGATCCATAAGGGTTAGTTTAATAAGTTTAAGAGAAAACAATAAACTCGTTAGTTTTAATTAATATAGAACCGTTAAGACCCTGTTGTCGCAACTTAAACAGTTTATTTTGAAAATGTGCAATCATAACAGTATTTAGGCAAACGAGAAGTATAAAAGACTTAGACCTCGCTTTTCATTACATCAGATATACAGTTTTTTTTTTGGATTCTCAGTAGTAATTCTGAACAAATTTTCCTAAAAAAAGTATGTTGGCCTAAATTTTTAATAAAAGATTTTCACGTAAAAAAAATCTTAGTAACATCATACAAGGTTATTTTTTTGGCCCTGATATGAGTATACCTACCTTGTTATAAGTCAAAAGCGCCAAAAAAATTTCGACTTCTCATACAAAGTAACGTTAGTGACCAACACATTTTGTATGGGAAGTCGAAATTTTTATAAGCGTTGTTAGCAAAGTCGTAGAACAAAAGTTGTTGCTTTTGACCTCACTAACAAGGTAGGCATACTCATATCAGGTCCAAAAAATAACCTTGTATAACAAAATCTACAATAACATAGTTTTACTTTTGATCTTGTTTTTATCTGACAGCAAACTGATTGCATTTCAGCAAAAAGCTATTAAATTCGAGCCGCAATCGCTGATTCAGCAAAAACCATAAACAAAACCACACACAGCGGAACAACACAATAGCGATGCGATGACAGACGGCAGGATGAAAAGATATACACCGCTGGTCTTGATCCGAGACCGCTGGCAACCAGCTGGCAATATTCAATTTAACCTCTGAAGCACTGTCAAAAAAAAAAAAAAAAAAACGTATTTCTCTACGTAATAAGGTATTTACAGGGTGTAAAGGACGGTGTAACGAAAGCTGAAAGGGGCTCACACGTGCTCAGTCATTGAAACTGAACAACTTTCCCAAATAAACATTTATGGTAGAAACATTTTTTTGACCTCTCTATACAAACTGACCAGAGTGAGCAATTAGTATGGATAGGTCAAAATTTTTTTCAGTTCCCAAAAATGTTTCTTTGTGAAAGTTGTTCAGTTTCGTTGACTGAGCACGCCCGTTTAGTTTTCGCCACAACGTTAACGCTCTGAATTTGAAAAAACTTCAAATCAATTTTCATAACTTTTCCATTTCTCGGTAACTCTATAGAAAATTTAACTGAACTGAGAAACGTATCACAAGAAACGTAAAAAAAGTCGACCTCTCCATACAAACTCTTCAATAAAATTTGTAATTTTGTATGAAGCGGCCGATTTGTTTTTCATTTCCGGTGATATGATATGATTCTTGGCGAAAGTTTTTCAGTTTCATCGACTGATTGGAAATGTTTTTTTAATTTTTGCCAATCTGACCCTTACGCCCTGTATGGGTTATAGCGGTTACAGTCAATTATCTTGATTGCGAAGTTGCCAGATGGTACAGGATAGTGGAGATGCTACTCGTACTTCCGGTTGGTAATTAAATTATGGACGGCTTAACTTGACCGACTATTAACGAGATCCGGATGTTGTTATCGACTAGTGGAGAGTTTAATAAAAGGGTGGGTTTTGATTGGTCCATCAGGGCGCATGCGGGATACAGGAGTTTTCTTTTTTATTTACAATGGGTTTGCTGTCAATCTAAGTCGAAGAAGAAGATAACATGTTACTTTACTTACTCAAAAACTTACTAGGTAGGAGAAGCTTGGAACAACGATTGGAATGTTTTTTTTTAAATTACACTGAAAAAACGGAGAGCCAAACAAGATCAATTTTCTCTTGTTTGGCATTTTGTGATTAAATCGAAAAATATATTGAAAGATTCAATAAAGCGTCTTAGTCAATTTAAATTTGTGATCTATAATTCAATAATCAAATTGAAACAATCTAATAAGGTCTTTGCAAGCTCAGAGTCAAGATGCTTGTTTGAAACTATCAAAATCTTGATTGAATCAGCAAATATTTTTTTCAGTGTAACAAAAGAGCAAACTATCAGGTGAGCCACCTGATGCCATAGTACCCACTATCTTATTAGTGACATAATTTGATGATACTATTAAGACAGAAAAGCGCAAAGCCCACTGCAGCTTTACATCAAAATTAGGCAAGAGGGTGGTATTTCCCCAGACAGACTTTGCACAAAAGCCCTACCACTTTTAAAGTTTTGCAGATATAGCAAAGGCCCCTGTATATGTGTGCACTTGGGTATGATAATGTGGGAGGGTTTACGTATTCAGCATAATGAATCTCTTCCTCTGAAACGAATGCGTAATTGATCAAGCTCGGGGGATTTTATCTCCCTGATAAGTTTGCGAGGCATCACTCGTGTGTACTTTTAATGAGTTGGGCTAAGAAATACTAAGAACGAGGATTTTACCTGAGTATAATTATGTGCTTTTGTTATTATAACAAACATTGTTGAATATGAAAGGATTTGTTGTTTTTAGGGTTCCGTACCTCATAATAAAAAAATGGATCCC
Organism: Athrips mouffetella; assembly: GCA_947532105.1. Taxonomy (NCBI): domain Eukaryota; kingdom Metazoa; phylum Arthropoda; class Insecta; order Lepidoptera; family Gelechiidae; genus Athrips; species Athrips mouffetella. The sequence goes on along the minus strand of OX383960.1, from coordinate 1,263,230 downwards.
TTATAGGATCACTTTGTTGTCCGTCTGTCTGTCTGTCTGTCAAGACCCTTTTTCTCACGAACGAGAAGAGGTATCAGGTTGAAATTAATAACGAATATTAAGGCCTATAAACCATACAAGGTCTGAAAATTTAATTTTTTTACAACGACGCAATTAAAAGATATGGCGTTTATGACCTCATCTCCATACATTTATGCAAAAAAGCAAAACCTACAGGGTACTTCCCGTTGACCTAAAATTATGAAATTTGGCAAGAAGCTAGGTCTCACAGTACAAACAAAGGGAAAAGTCTAAAATCATTAAATATTTAAATTTTTCTTACAACTAATACTAACCAATTAAGGTGAGCTCCCGTTTCAAGAACTTTTCTATAAAAGAGGGGTCAAGTTGGATGGTCGCGGAGTTTTTAAAATCAAAGAGCAAAAGATTTTAGTATATCATATAGTAGATAGGTATGGAACCCTTAGGGCGAGAGTCCGACTCGCACTTGGCCGGCTTTTTTTTATGTGGGATAGGAAGGCATTTTCAAACGATGGGATCGAAGATATAGATGCCTGCCTAGATAATGGTAGGTTTACTCATGCCTTGAAATTGTGAATGTGTTGTTCAGGGGCGAGTTCTGCAGATTTTTCCACAAAGTGGGCTTTCCACTCCTTAGTTAAACAAAAGATTGGAGGACAATTCACACAAAGTTATCTGATCCCAAAATAGGCAAAGCCTGTACTATGGGCACTAGAGACTGGTTTACATACATAAATAAAGTCAGGATTCAGCCGATAAGGACGAGTGTTGAGATTGCATTCTTATGACAATTCCATTGTTGATATTAGTCTAGCTTTTTTTTATAAAATCTACTAATCTACTACCAAACTGACCAGTCGAAGCCGCACTTAGTATCCATGTCTTCTAACTCAAGCGCATACTCGTAGTATCCAAATCAAACATAGTGTAGCGTTTTCAGTGTAATAAAATCTACTACCAAACTGACCAGCCAAAGCTGCGCGTACTATCCATCGCTTCTAACTTTAGCGCATAGTATCCATATCAAGCATAGTGTAGCGTTTTCAGTGTCTTGGAAGGCATGTATATAAAGCCTTTTGTCTCGTCAGCTACATTTGGCTCCGACGACACAAATTATACGATAACTCAATTTCATCATTTTTAGTACTTGGTGAAGTTTTTCCCAAGCTTCGTTTACAGTATAAGTTTATAGTTCATCAAATTGAGAAGTGAATGTTGGTAATACGATTAGATATAACTTGATTATGCGCAGGTTTGACGAAGCCTTCTCTTACTAACCTAGTTAAGAACTGCTGCTGAGCTTGGTATTATGATATTACTTAGAATTTCGTTGTTCGTGTGATTTCCGTACTAGCTTTAAGCACGCCACACTCTGGAGCATTGCATTATATGGTTGTGAGACGTGTACTCTAATACTAAGAGATAGAGAGAGGTTGGAGGTGTTTGAGATGTGGTGTTAGGTTGGAAGGGATCAGCTGGACAGAAAAAAGATAAACGATGAAGTTCTGGACCTAGTTAAAGAGAAGAGGAATTTGCTGAGAACAATCGAAAATAGAAGAGAGTCGGTGGTTGGACATCTAATAAGATTCATAAGGAATATTATTGAAGGAAAAGGTTGCAGGCAGGAGAGGAAGAGCAAGACGAAACACTTATTTTGACTTATTAAAAGAGAGGGTAAACGTCGAGTCTTATCAGGATGTTAAATCGTTAGCAGAGGACAGAGATAAATGGAGATTACTCCACCAACAAGAGCGCGGCTCCTAAACATAAGAAGAAGATGATTAAGACGGTATTTTACTTTAGTGGTACGAAGCCCTCGGAGCGCGAGTCCGACTCGCACTTGGCTGTTTATTTCTGTCATTTATTTTTTTGTTACCTTTGTGCGTAAAAACTTGAGTAAAAAAACTCAACGCTTAAACCATACATCTGACAATACTCGTTCCCATATTAGCACAAGACATCCACGCCTCTTAATTTACAAATTGTACGAAATTAATAAACTTTCCAAGGTCACTTCCACAGCTTAAGCTCCAGCAGTTAATCCAAGTTTATAATAAAATTCCTTGTCAATATCAGCGCAGGTGGCTTCTAATATACAACCCTCATTAGTCATTCGTTCTCCTTTAATTACACAAGAATTTGTTGCGAAGCTTTTAGAATTCTCGTTAAGAACAAATTGATATATGAGAGAGAGGGTTTAAGGGGAAGTTAGAGGGTTTTTCAACAGGTTTTTGGAGTTTTTTCACAAGGGCGAGAGCATTCTTGCCCTAGGGGCGGTTAGTCTTTTTGTCCGATAAATGACCTTTAGTGATATAAAGACTGTAAGGACAGCTTTTCAATTACTGAAACGGCACGATTAGTCCAGGAAACTGTTAATCAGTGAATGTATATTTCAGGAATTGAAAAAAAATTGGCCTCTTCATACAAACTATCCGATCAAATTTAAATTTTTGTAAGGCAATGCTGATGTTTTCTTTCACTTCACTTCTCAAACAAAGTGGTGCTACGTAGAATTAAGAAGCGACTAGAAATAACCCACGAGATATTTTTAATAAATGTAGAGATATATGAATATACATTGACAAAATAAGAACATGTCAGTTTGATGATGTTTTCATTAACTTCGCTTCACAAGAAAAGTGGTGCTACGTAGAATTAAGAAGCGACTAGAAATAACCCACGAGATCTTTTTAAAAATGTACAGATGTATGACTATACATTGACAAAATAAGAACAAGTCAGTTTGAATCAGCCTGTTAGAACCGCAGCAGTTTAGTTCCAAGTCATGAGAACGACTAGTTTGAAGATAAATCGCCAAACTAGACCAATACCAAAGATCTCGTTCACACAAGATATTTACCCTCAGTTATTTACAAGGCACATAAAGGCATGCGATCTGGTTTCGGCACCTTCGGCGGACGTTTACTGCCCATAAACTCGATATGGTCCCAAATATTGCTTGCTTTGTGTTGCCATCTAACTGAAAAAAAGTTGCTGAGTATCCAATAGCGAAAAAATATGTGGGAAAACGTTTCAGTAATTAAATGTTTGCGATTAGTTAAGTAGTTACTTCGAAGGCATTGTCAGGGTAGTGGATAGCCTAACAAACGCTCATGTTGTTAAAATTTACAAGCAACCTAGTAGCTGTGACATGTAAATAAATAAACAGAAAAAACACAGAGCCGAGCTATAACCTGCAACTTTTGGCAAACCATGCTAACTGCCTTCCAACTGACTTATTGCATCTTCAAGCGAGTCTACCTGTCATCATGATTCAGAAGTGAACTAGTGCGAATCGCAAAGGGTCAGTAGTTCACTTAACAGAAATAAGGGATACTTTTGTCAACAGAACTACTGGGAACAAAAAAGTTCCACTAGCTCGGTCAACAGAAGTATAATAGTGGGATAGAGACCATATCGGTTCTAACGACGACCAAGGTTGCTTAACTTTCGTAATACTAAACAGAGATTTGGCTAGGAGCGCTTTGCTTTTGGGGTTTGAAGGGGGAATGCCTTAGAAATTAGCATTTCTAAGGTATGTCAACTCTTATATTATTGTGGACCCTGTCTTTCTCATCATTTGTTTGTCAAATCAACTCACCTTCGACCCTCACCGTAAATCACCATATCCTTCAAAGTTTCTTTCACAATCTTCTATCTTTCTTTTACTTAGACAAACATGATTTAAAATGAGTAAAAATTGGTCAGAAACAGTCAATGACAATTTTTAAAGTAGACTCTTCCTTGACATGACTTTATACAACCACAGCCACGGCGCAGTTTATACTAACATAGTTTTATAAGTTACTTGTTTACTAACATAATTATGGACCAAGTCTGAAATAAATTGGTTTTATTTATTTATTTATACACAGAAATCCCAATCTTTGTGGTAAATAAATTGAATAACTTGGCAACATTGGTAATGCGATTCAGAATATTGGTCGAAAATATTTGCGACGTCTTTCGAAACGGTTTGAACACACTCGATGGTCCTTAAGGGAAGATATAGATGTTTGCTAAGTTTTTGGGTACGTTTTAGATTTTTGTGTTTAAGGGGCTACCTGCAGTCCACTAGCACCCTCATCAGTTACAAAAATATTACTCGCTAAATACAAAACCTATCGATAATTCGGAAAGACAGATTGAAGTAAAGGTACTGTTGTTTATTTAGAAACTATTTATTCTGTACAATAAAGTTCACTGATGTTACAGAACTATATTTTTCAGAATTGATACATAATATCACACCTTGTTCCCGTCGGGGTAGGAAGAGACCATAGTTCTCCACCTGCTACGATCTTGACATACTTCTCTTGCTTCCTGAACTTTCATCAATCCCTTCATACATGTTTGTCGGTTTAGGGTACTTTTAACCTGGCCTTTATTCAGAACGTCCTGAATTTGGTCCGCGTACGTTCGCCGAGGCCTTCCCCTTCCAACGTTCCCATTCACTCTCGCCTTGTGGATCTCTTTCGTCAATCTTCCTTCATTCATCCTCTCTACATGACCAAACCATCTCAGCATCCCTTTCTCAATTTTAGTCACTACGTCTTCTTTTACGCCACAACGTTCTCTTATCACACTATTTCTAATCCTGTCACTCAATTTCACACCAATCATACTCCTCAACGCTCTCATTTCTACTGAATTAATTCTACTTTCATGCTTTTTCTGCCATACCCAGCATTGATAGGTTCTAAATAAACTAATAGATTATTAGAGATTGAACTACAGATTGAACTAAAGGAACCCACCTTTACATCAATCTGTCTTTCCGGATTTTCGATAAGTTTTGTATTTAGCGAGTAATACTTTTTTAATTGATTGGGGCGCCAGTGGGCGGGAGGTAGCCTAAGCTGGCCTTAAGTAGTAGTACAAGAGAAATATAATAATAGGTCTTTACCTATGAAATTGCCGAAATTTTCTTACAGATTAATGAGATCATAATACCTGTAATTCTCATGCTATTTTTTTCATTTTCTTTTATTTGAAAGTTGTCTTCAAGGTTATCAATTTACGCATCAAATAAAGTTTTTATTTTTAGTTTGATATAAAAAATTAAAGGTTCGAAAATTGTTCGTCTTAAATGTCGTCCGATTTCATCATTAGATTTGTTATATTTTTTTACAGATAATAGTTTTCAAAAATTAAATTTAAGTTTCTGTTAGCTTAATGTCTTCCCAATAATGCTTAAAAATATAAAAAAAAATGGATTTATAATTCCTAAGAAAAATGCAAAAATGTTAGTACTGAAAATTGAGTTTACCTAAAATTCCCCATACAAAACGGCAATTTCATAGGTAAAGACCTATTACTGCTAGCTTAGAGTCCATTTTAACACTCTTGATGGAAGAGTAAAACAGTGTGAATTTCCATTGGTTCTGCTCTCGAAGCCCAGTGATTGTACTCATGATAACAAGCAACTTTAGCAAAGAGAAAAAATTTTACCCCAAAAAATTTTTCGTCTTCCCATAAACTGGTCACGTGATCGACTCATTTTGTATTGGAAGGTGAAAATTTTTTTTCGAGAAAATATTTTTTTTCTTCGGGAAAATTGCTTGTTTTTATGAGTAGAATCACTGGGCTTTGGAAGCAAAACCAATGACGCTGTAGAATAAACTTTTCATTATTTTGTACATTCTACTCCACTCAATTTAATTTTGGTCTATTTAGATTGTACTACATAACAGTTTATAAAAAACATATAATTCTAGCGCTTTGAATTTGACCTGAAAAATTATGTTACACATATTGCTCGAAAAAAAAAAAGCGAAATCTCTTATGGGCAAGTTTTTGTGTACTTTTTCGTGATCCTAAAAATGGACTCAAATTATAAGTTTTTATTCATTGTAGGATTGGATATTTACCAATCTTTTAATGACTTACATCACTTCGCAAACAAAATGGCGCCATGTGGGAAAAAAGAAGCGAAAAAAACCCTCGCGCTATTTTAAATATGGTTTATAAATAGTTTTAGATGTAAGTTTTTAATACAACCTTTTCCCTTTATTTAGACAAGGACAATATACTCATAATAGTGTGAACCAAAGATTTCGGACCTCCTTGCTTCAGGGGATGACATCTGCCTACATGTCCCTGGTGTATCCAGGGTGTATCTATAAGCTTTTTGCACATCACCGATGATCACTAGGAAATATTCAAAATAACCTGTCAAATCCATAGAACGACGCACTACCATGTGACGAATTATTTCTTTAATCCTCCTTCTAATTACCTTTATTTTTGTGTGGTGTGAACGTTTTACACAAGTCTTCAAAAATAATTTAAGCTGTCCTTTCGTTGTGAATTAGCGTTGTCAGTATAATTGATGGACGGGCAACGTTCATTGGCCTTTTTCGCACTAATTCTACTAAATCTGCGAACAAAAATCACGGAAAAAGCGTTTGTAAATAAATTGTAGGACTAGCTACATATCTTTGTAGTGTTATGTCCATTAAACTTAATGTAAAAAAAATATATCTGTGTAAATATGTCTGTGTGTACTTAGTAAAAAACTAAAATTTTTAAAACCTTAAAAGTTATGAAGAGTTGCTCATTACACAAAACTTTTTTGCCTTTTTGTAAGGGTCAATCGCGCCATTGCTCGCGTACTTCTTTGATGTCACTGAATAAAAGCCCGTATTGTAATAAAAATACTGTTGACAGTAGACGCTTTTTCGATCAGGCTACAGATCTGACAAGAGATCTGACGCGACATCTGACGTGAGTTATTTTTTTTTACCCATCTAAAAAAGTGCCAAGCGCCGCTAAATAAGTTTTTACTTCAAAATTTTAGAGTTTTATCCTTAGAGCGTCACGCGCCGAGGTTCGAGTTGCTGTACGGTTTTATCTGATACATTGAAAACGCTACTACTCGTACAATAATATTGGAACAGTTTTCGACCAACAGTTCTTCGTGTTTCGAGATTTTTTCTATCATGGCGGCCATTTTAGGGGCGATGGCAAGACTATCCCTAAAATAAGCGTTTAAATATTTAGTTTTGCGGTCCTGAAAATGGACTTTATTGCTTCCAAAAATACTATAGGTATATCGGAACCCTCGGCGCGCGAGTACGACTCGCACTTGACCGGTTTTTTCTTGTTATCAAAGTGTTATGTTAAGATTCTCTCACTGACGTCTCTTATACTGTTAAATTAATCAAGGTGGTAAGCTACAAGAAAGTTTTCATCCTGTTTTCATAACCAGTTATGTTTACGAGAAAAGTTAATCAGATTCCTCGAGGATGCCTTTTCAGTTAGATTCCTAGTACTCTGCATTTTTCATTCAATTTCCTTCAAAGTCGATGTGTATTTGCTTTGACGAGTCGGAGTCGTAAACCGTCTCAACTCTGTACATAGCATACAAATTCAAGATTCTATGTAGCTCATGTACATGTTAGCTCGCGATCTTATTTGAGAAATGTCAATAATAAAATAAAGAAGACATGTTGAGAGCTACGGATATGCAAGCCGTGAGGAAATACAGCGCGGAATCAAGATGGCAGAGCTGGAGCTCTACTTTTGATTCACTCGCTGCATTTCGAGTGATATGTTTGTGAGTAATATCGTTCGAGATTCAAACTTAGGAATGGTTTAATCAATGGGAAGTTTTCTGATTGCAAAAGAAATGTCGTTCTAAAATCATAGATAGATAGCGCCGACGAGACTTGATTCTCTTTTCTCGAATTTATTCAGTAAAAAAAAAGACGGTTATTTTTTGCAAACGCTAGGCCAGTAAGAAATAAATTTATCTCGCATTCGGTACATTATCAGTCCGGTATAGAGTGCACTCGCCGCGCCTCGCTCTGAGGCCTCGAGCGAGAGGCTTTATTTTTGCCCGAGTGCGACCATGTACCACTCTCACCTAGATTAGTTGTACTCATGTAATCCGAGGAGATGGACGTATGAACATTATATTTTTATGGATTCTATGTGGAAGGCCCCATTTGGTACATATCTATGAATTGAGTGAATTTTAGCTGACTCTCGTTATTTTACGTAACTTTTCCACACGCACAACACGTCCTTTTTCAGAGCCATGTTTCATGAACGCCATCTATCCAATTTACAAAAGTTTATTTGTGAAAAATATTGTACGGTCAACCGTACGTCAGTAGAAACTTTTTCAACCGTATTACCATGGCATAGAGTCCAAAAAACTTTCTACTGATGTGCTGGTGAGTGTACATCATAGTTGCAATGCAAATTGACACCCACAATATACAGCGTGAATTTTCATTGGTTTTGCTCTCAAAGCCCAATGATTATACTTATGATGACAAGCAACTTTCGCGAAGTAAAAAAAAATTGCGTTTTCCCATAGTAAAGTGGTCACGTGATCAACTCATTTTGTATGGGAAGGCGATAAATTTTCTTATAAAAAATGTTTTTTCGAGAATGTTGCTTGTTTTCATGAGTAGAATCACTGGGCTTAGGGAGCAAAACCAATGACAATCCTGTATTGTGGGTTGCCAGCGCTTTTTATATTTCTAATTTTAAAATAATTTTATTAAAAAATAAATAACAATAATATGCAAGTAAAAAAGAGGAGACTAACGTGTTACATCAGTAGTTCAGAAACCATAACTATCAAACAGGCCTTGCTTAGAGTTGTTACTTTAGCTATAGTACCTGGTCGACCGAGCTTCGCTCTATAATAGCCGCCTCAACATTAAAATATCATCGGGTGAGCAAGCTATGCTACTCGCCAACAGATGGCGCTATAGGTTTCTGTCTATTCGACATGAGACCTAGCTAGATCGATTTATCGTCCCCGAAGAACCCAGTCTAGTAGGTAAATTTCATCAAAATCGTTAGAGCCGTTTTCGAGATACCGATTACAAAAACATATACAAAAATTGCTCGTTTAATAAGATAGGATAGAATGTTAACTTTATTTGTATTATTGATATGATGAGTGACATTGATATCGTGATATGACAATAGTAAATAAACTGGTACCATGTTGAGAGCTTTTACGGAAATGCAAGCCGTACGGAAATACGAGCGCGGAATCGGAACACAGATGTTTACACATTTCTGAGTGCGCCATATGTCGACGGGAGACGTACACTCTTGAATTAAGTGTCAGGCTTTGAAAGGTACAATAAGCTCTTGAGGCATAACAGCCTCCGTTTTGAGAGTTCGGTCTCGATCTGGAGGTTCTAGGTTCGATTTCCAGTTGGGACAATGTCAAACAGACATCACTTTGAGGACATTGCAGACTAAGATGATTCCATGTTTCTGAGGGCATTAAAAACCATTGGCTTCGGCTTCTGGCTCCTCATCGTCTGGTTTATAGTATTTTTCGTCATTGTATTCATTCAATATGGAGGTGGAGGCCTGGTTGCCTAAAACACAGGACTATCTATCTAGCTTAGGAACCAGCTTCTACAGAGAAATTTTTATTGTGCCTACTTTTTTGTCCATGTTTTTTGTAGAGGTAATAAATTATTTTTTTTTACTTTCTGTCTATCACAGTAACAGTTAATGAGCCAAGTTAGAGGCCTTTGACTGCTCAATAACCCGACTCAAGGGTTTGTGACATTAGTTATTTATTTTGCAATCCACACGATGATGAGCACTTGGTTGCTATATTTTATACTAGCTGTTGCCTGTTACTTTGTACCCGTGGAAATAGTAGTTTCCATGGTTCAAACCAAAGATTTTGAACCTCCTTGCTTCGCAGGGTATAGAAACCGTGCTAATCTATTTTACTAAGTAATGACATCTGCCAGCATGTCACATCTCCTTTGCTATGCAATGTCACATCATCATCAATGATTATGAAATATTCAAAATAACCCTACCAAATTAATAGAATGACGCCTTACTGTGGTATGACATGTGCCAGAATTTCACGTCTCCTTTGCTATGCAATGTCACCTCATCATCAATAATTATGAAATATTCAAAATAACCCTATCAAATTAATAGAACGACGCCCTCATTTCATTTACAAAGATAATAGAATAGCACGGGGTAACCTAGTTTGGGCTAGTTTGCACGAGAAGTGCGGCCGATTAGCTATTTCACGTAAACACGCCTTATAATTTCACCAAATTTTTTCCAGGTACTAGTTAGGTACATAGGTCTCAATTTTTAATAGGAGCCAATTCTTGAACATCTTGAAAATTTCCATTGAAAATTCAAGAATTGGCTCCTATCAAAAATTGAAAGCTATGTACCTAACTAAAAAATTTTGGTGAATTTGGCGAATTAAGACGTTAAGCGACTGGACTAGAGTACTTTCTACTTATTACATTAACTTTAAGATTTGTATTACTACCTTTGTTACTGTACTTCATTGTGCGAGAAAATAAATACGAGTACCTACATTATTACATTACTATGTAATTTCTTGTAACGTTACATCACACGTCTCTAACTTGTGACAAATTATTTCTTTAATCCTACTTCTATAACCCTTAGGTTTAAACTTGGTTTAAACTATCTCAAGGTTCAAGCGTAACAGACAGACAGAGTCAGACAGACCATGAGAGAGAGCGTTTAGTAACTGCTTAGTTATCCGCACCCCTAACGGTGCCTAGACAATAACTAACTACTCCGAGCTGACCGTTTCTAGACAAAGCTACGTCAGACCTCAACTTGACCCCGACTAAAGTTGCCTCTTCAGCTTTGTATAGTTAAGAGCACTTCAAGCGTGACAAGCCGCGCTAATACCTGAAAACAGAAAACAAAAAAAAGTCTAGTGATGCGATGAGCGGCTAAGGAAAAATTTCTTGTAACTTGTAACAAAAACTGAATAAAAACTCGTTTTGATTTTTTATTTGATTTTCGAAACTGCGGTAGACATAAAACTTAAAACTTTGATTTTTACATTGAGTCGAGATGTCAGATATTGCACCCTAGAGCGAGGCCCTAAACTCTTTTATGGTACCTAGCAAGACTAGTAATTCTGTTACGAAAACTGATTTCACTTTTCGATTCAACATAAAACGTCATCATAATCACCATAACATGGTAAACGTTCACTACAAGCGGTTTATTACGGTAGCTGGAACGTGTCTGCCACAAGTGAACTATTTACTTTGCAACCAATGATGTTTTATTTCTGGATCTCCTTTCAGCGGCTGAAAAACGGCTCGCGAAATAAGACCACACTGGCAGCGTGTGATCGTATTTCAAATTAATCTATCCAGCTACCGCACAGAACTATATATAGCTACCGTAATAAACCCCCAGGACCGGGAGCTCTCTCCAAAAACGCGCGGTACATTTTGGAGAGAAAGCACGATAGTCACCACACTTGAGCGCAGCATGGGCCGCAGTTGTCGGTGACCGACAGACACAGGAAGACGCTGTTGCCCATCGTCCGGTTCATAACACTTAGCCGCCTTTTACGACATTCACAGATAGAGATGTGTCGGTATTATCCCATTCTGGCACCACACGGACATAAAACACGAAGAATCTAATTGAGAAGTGAAATGAGGTTCCTTTACAGAAAAGCACCCCTGAGCTGTTATCAAAGTACATCAAAACCATAATTCATCTGTACGAGGCATTAAGCCACTTCCCGATGTGTTATAACAGCGCCATTCGTTCTTATCTAAGGATGCATATTTTCAGGCGCTGAATAGGAGCGGGGTTAGGCGGATTTTATCACTGAACGGTGTTATACAGTGATGTAGGTTAGGTACTGTATACGTTACATACAAAATGTTGTGTGAAGACTTTTCAGTGTTAGTTTTAGCGTTTTATAGGATCGTAAAAAAATGTATTTCAAAATTATTTTTGAATAATGTTTTTAGAAGCATTTGTAATGTGTACCTTGGTACCTTCCTATCGAATATCAGGGTTATACCAACGACAATGAACTTGAGACTGATCTTATTGCTACTTAACAAAAAAAAGTAGCAATCTACACGATATGACGAATGTTATGGTCGTACTCGAATTTTCTGCTAATTTCAATGTCTCAGCGTTGGTGGTAACAACCACGTTGCAAGCAACGACGTATAAATGAGGTCGACATTTGCATTGATAAGCGTGCAACTGTGAATTTCAGGGTTTTCAGAGTAGTACGAGTATATAAGCCTTTATTCATTTTGCAGAAATCTGTAAAAAATACGCTTCAATTACTTTTTCAGATACAAAGACTTACAAGAAAATCTACGGAACATTTTGCTTATCACAGATTGGCACAGTTTGTCAAAGGCTGTGAAGATCGAAAGGTGTTTATCATACCGCCATCGCGAGATCGTGTCGAAGTAGACTCTAGACTAACGTTCAGCTTATATTCCAGACTCTCGTTGAATAAAGTTTTGTATTTCTTAGAAAATTTGGTGTAACAGAAAGGGAAAGATAACAAAACATGTCTTAAGAACCAGGACGTGAAACTGACCATGGAACTGAACAACTTTTCCTAAGCTCATATCCTAACGGGAAGTAAAAAATATCGCATTTTGACCATTGTTTTAGAAACTTTTCTCAAACAATGGTCAAAATGCGATATTTTTTATGTAATTTTTTTTTATCACTAAACGACTCGTGAGTGTTACACATAATTATTAATATGAACGGATAAACTCACGTTTTACACTGACGGTATAGGACCGACAAAAGTTGTTCACGACGACGATAAAAGACGACAAAAGTTGTTCAGTTTAATGGGCACATTCTTCTAAAAGATTGAAATAATTTTGTTAATTGAGCGAGTGCAGTACAGTGTGCAGATTTTAATTGAATTTCCTTTCACAAACATGCTACTTTTCGGTGGTACTAAAGTATTTAATTTGTATAAGGGCTGGCACACATGAAAGCATTGCGTCGCCAAACTGCTAATATCAAACTTGGGTTGCATTTTCGCGCCGACGACGTTCCGGCTGGCAGGGTCGCCAATTTTAGCGGTGCAACGCCGCAACGCGGTTATTTGTTTCAGCCCTAAAGCCATGTTCGATAAGAGAACCTATAACACAGTTTTTTAACGATAAATATATTTATTCCTTTTACATATCTTACGCGTTAATAAAACACGGTGACGTAGCAAAAACCACACCACTTGGCAGCTCTTTTTTATAACTACAAAACCAAACCCTTCTACCACCCTCCTCCGTACAGGAAAACTGATAACGAGTTCGGAAAGTCTCCTTATCCGCCGACCCGTCAGCGCCGGCTTTTGTTGACGATCCCTATTGAAAACCTTCAATGTATAGCTTTTTTACGACGTGATAGCAGCGTAATTGAAGCCTACTGTATCGGATTATAAATTCTGTAGAATGGCTTTTTAAAGGCATTCTACCGTTTCCGGAGATTTAGAGCTACGATTTGGCGCTATATGGTTTGGTGGACTTGGCTACTAATTTTAATGAACATGTCACAACCACAAACGCCGACTACATAGGGTATAAAAAACAAAAACTATGGGTTCAGACCATGAAACAATATCCCCCAAAGAACATAGGTTAACATACGAAATAGTAAATTATATACACCAGTGGTACTCGAGCGTGATCACCAAAATAGCGCACTTGCGACTTAATGTACTATTCCTTACACATAGCGGGCAATGACCTCTATTTTGCATCTGTGGTTTCGAAATTGGAATATTCCGATACGAGAATATATAAATAAACAACAACAAAATAAATATTTTTTGGACAAACTGAAAACGTAAAAAGCCTGACGATATTATTTTCTTTTAAGAGTTCAGAATTGGTCCTTCAGTAAAAGGTTTTTATTTGCAGTACGTCCTATCAATATTTGTGGTTGTATTGAGGAATACCAGTTGCGAAATACTGGGTTATTCTTGGAATGGAAAGCTGATGAGATCAACACAAATAGAAGGAAAATTTAAGAAATAATTCACCACAATGTAGTGAAGCCGTCGTTCTATGAATTTGAATGGTTATTTTGAATATTTCCTAGCGATCATCGATGATGTGACATTTAAATTTGGGACATGTTGGCAAATGTCATTCCATGCGATGGAAGGAGGTCCGAAATCTTTGGATCTCATTAACTTTCCTAAAGAAATATAAGACGGTAATGAGTTTTTTTCATCATTCTTTATTCAGAAAAAATATTACTGTGTACGAATTTTATACACCTATATTGAACAAGGTAACATTCCAATTACAGCCTTAATATATACTTTAACTAGTAGGTAGTCTAATAGTAGCATGCAGTCGTCATAATATAGTAGGTAAACAGTATTTAAGAATCCAAGAAAACTACAAATAATATACGAAATGCCCAGTTATTTAGCAATATCAGTATTCGACAATTGTATCAATATTTCACTGTCTCTAACTTCTTATAACCTATCTATTCACGCTTATGAATCTTCCACACAATTTTTTTCTATAACATAAGTTACCAAAATATCGTTTGGTAACTTATGTGATAGCACTATATACATACCAATTTTTACGGTAGAGCTAAAACTAAAATTGAGCAAATATCGCCTAAAATAACACATTTTTGGTATCCCTACGAAATACGTTATTTTAGGCGATTTTTGCAGAAATACATATTCTGTGAAAATTTCAACTTTCTACCTATTACGGTTGATGAGATACAGCCCGTTGATAGACAGACGTACAGACATTGGAGGCATATTAATAGGGTCCCGTTTTTCACCCTTTAAAAATATGGACAGGAAAAAAGGTAAAAAAAAATTGTATGAAAAGAAAAAAACAAAACCCGATTAACGTAAAATGTTGTCATCGACAGAAGCTTTCAGCACGTGAGAGTAAAGCCACGATCACACCTAGCTGAATTCAAAGACTAATTCGGCATACATTGCTTGGAGGTTTGGTTATGTTAATTACAATATCCTTACTTCAACGAGCAATGTATGCCGAATTAGTCTTTGAATTCAGCTAAAATGTGATCTTGGCTTAAAAGAGACGCAAACAACAACCGTGACGTGACTCGCGTTTTGTTTCGCTCGCGTACCCTCGTTTAGGGATGATGTCATGATTTAGCAAATTTTTAATTCAGCCAACTTCATGCTCCAGCTGGGCTAAGATTCTTTTTATAGTAGATTTTACAACAAGTGCACAAAACGAACCATTTTTCCGAGACTTTTAGCAGCCCGAGCCGAAGGCGAGGGCTGATAGAAATGTCGAGGATAAAATGGTTTTGTGGACGAGTTTTAAACTCTGCTTTTCACTTTGATTGCGAGGAAATAAAACGTAAAAGTACTCTCTAAATGTAACTGAAGAATGAGTTGTTCTGCTTTAGTGAAGAATATGTTGACGCGCACGCGTACACCAGGGCGTACACCACCGCGATTACTTTTTTGCCCTAGTGCACAAAATTCGACTTTGTGCAGCCTATATCCTGCACAAATAAGCACTTTCAGAGCATGAGAAGTGAAAAATTATTTTAATATATTTTCATCTCTTATAAGGTTTTGAGGCTGCTTTTCCACCAATGCTGTGCGGTGCGAGGGAGCTAAGGCACAGAATAAAGTAATAGTATAATAGTACTATCGTAAAGAACGGACACTCTACACCCCCCTTGCAATCTACCCCACACCCCCGCACGCACCCGCCCGCGAGATTCTCGTGGTCCTTCTGAGGGTCTTTTGTACTGAATATGCGAGCCTACGCGACCTTCCAATTTCAAATTTGCGCTTGATTTTATAGTGTGTGGGATGTAGCTAAAGGAGTGATCACACCTAGCTGAATTCAAAGACTAATTCGGCATACATTGCTGCGAGGCTTGGTTATGTTAATTGCAATATCCTTACTTCAACGAGCAATGTATGCCGAATTAGTCTTTGAATTCAGCTAGGTGTGATCACTACTTAAGGTGTGAGCTGAAAAAATCACGTATTAGGATTGCTCATATGACAGCGCATTCGACAAGCTAGGAAAATGGCGCAATTCTATTGGTTGGAATTTTCCCAGCTCATAGCTTAGCTCACAGCACTGATGGAAAACAGCCTAAAAAGCATTCGATGTCAATGATTCTATTATACGGGGTGTAAGGGACAGTGTACCGAAAACTAAAGGGGCGTGCTCAGTCAACGAAACTGAACAACTTTCCCAAAGAAACATTTCTGGGAAATGAAAACTAAACCTACATGCAAACTTCGATCAGAGTGAACAATATGTTTTTTTTAAATTTCCCAATAATGTTTCTTTGGGAAAGTTGTTCAGTTTTGTTGACTGAGCACGCCCGTTCAGTTTTAGGTACACCGTCCCTTACACCCTGTATTTAAGACTCACTTATTATCGATCACTCAAGGTCGATGCCCGACCTCAGAAGTCCTGGTGTCAGAGTTGTTGAGCCGCTATAGGCCTCTAGCATGACTCATTGACGAGTACTTTCGTACATATTAGCTTAGACCAACAGCGTAACGTGTCTTCTGAAGCACGGAATCATATCACTTTCCGGAAAATCAGGTGATTCATGCTGAAATATCCTAACCGTAGTACGGAGGTCTTACAAGGTAATTTATGTATATCTCAAATGAAAGCCCAAATCTTTATTGCATTCAATGATTACTAATAGACAGTAGCAGAATGTGTCTTTCGAGTTAATACTCCTTTAGAAATAATGTGACATTAATTGGTTTTTAGCAACTGACAGTGAGATTATCAACTTCTGTTCTGTATATTTTTTGGAATTTCCGAATGTATATTATATGTTTTTGTTTTATAATGATTTTATTTTAACACTTCCTGTGATTATGTTTTGTCTTTCTTTAGATTTTTTTAAAATTTTTCACAATTCATTTATTCATGTAAAATAATCAGGTAAGTACGTAAGAGTTGAACATATATAGTAGATTTTACAACAAGTGCACAAAACGAACCATTTTTCCGAGATTTTTAGCAGCCCGAGCCGAAAGCGAGGGCGTACACCACCGCGATTACTTTTTTGCCCTAGTGCACAAAAAAGCACTTTCAGAGCATGCGAAGTGCTGCTTTCGCCTATATGAAAAGACAAAAAGTAAAAGAAAAATGTCAAATTATAATGCCTATGTAAAATTAAATTCAAAATCATAACGTAATGTCAAATTAAATAATATATACGCATTATGTCAAATTAGTACAAAATAAAATAAATAAATAATCTGCATTCTACAGTTTAAGTATGTGATCTCTTCAATTTTTTAGCATTACGTTTCTTAAATTGTTCTGGAATGCTCTTTGACTAGTTAAGTTTTCTTCAAGTTGACACTTTCTAGGACAACTACTAGGTGAAGCTATAACAGAGAACACTACAAAAACTTACTTCGAACCTATTCAAGTCGCGAATGAATAGGCTTCTTCTGGGTCAGGTCGTTTCAACGTTGACCTTATCTCTGGCATCAAAGCTAGATTGAGGAGAACAGTAAGCAAAAAAAAAACTAAATAGCAACCATGCCGCAGAAAATCTACACGTGCCTGAATACAATTATGTTTATTTTATCAACTATAGCACCGAATGTGTAGATAATATTTTCTTCAATAACCCAGTTTTATCAGATTATCTTAGTCATGGGACAATATCCCATAACACTGCTTTATGGGGATTTACAGATCATATAATATTGAACAGCTGACAACCCTAAATCTTGGTGACAGCCCTCGTCAACAAGCGAGCGACGTGTTTTTTTTTAACGTCCAAACCCGGATCACGTCGAAATACAGGCTGTACTATAAATCAAGGATCAAACAAAATAAATTTGGACCACCTGTCGTGAATTATTAGTCGATTGGCATGAAAAATACAACATATTTTTAGGCGATAAAAATCATGGATATAAGAGCTCCATATAATGATAAACTTTTAAGTTACTTTGCTTTATTTTTACTTATGGATAACGGTTAGAATGGTTTCTAATCATCACTAGCAAAGTTAAAAACCATCAACGACTCCATAGTTTTCTTTATTAATGTTATGTTGATAAATGCTCTATTGTCCATTCCTAAGTTTGTCTAAAGTACCTAAAGCTTTTTTTAAAAACTAAATCACTTTAACAAACGAAATTAATTCACTCTCTTGTCAGTGCTTTTAAGCCGCCTATCGAAGAGTAATCGGGATTACTTATATAACGTCTACAGGCGCTTTCCGTATCACTGAAACATTTAGGTTATGACCAGGGTTAACGTTGCTCAACTCTAGTTTTTTTTATTGTCAATGGGCTTACTCTTGACCTCGATCTAGTCTTGAGGACAGAGACGAAGATAGGACGAGTTTGCCTAGAAGAAGCCTATTCACTCGCGACTTGAATAGATTCGGGTTATATGAACTCGGGAACACAGACGCAGGCAGAGAATTCCAATCTTTAGTCGTGCGCATAATAAAAGATGTTACAAAGCTCTTTGTGCGAATGTGTGGAATATCAAGCAAGTGTGGGTGATATCCGGCGGAGCGTCTAGACTCCCGATGGTAGAAGGGGGATGGTGGAATAAGCTCATGGAGCTCTTAGCACACTCTCCATAGTACAATCTGTAAAAGACTGACAGACATGCAACTTTGCGACGGTGGGTCAAACTGTGAAACTTGATTTTCACCAGCATCTCATCACCAACGAGCTTGCAACGAGTAGCCGTAAATAGATCGACATTGCCAAAGGAATGTGCATTTATTATATTTTATTGTTGAATATAAAACACCCTCTATTCACTCCAATCGAAAGTTACGAAGTAATTGGAGCGTTGTTGGCTGTAGCGCACAAAACCGTGATCGCTTGCGAAATGTTTTATGTTTTGTTTTGGAACGCGGCCGTGTAAACTTTGCAAACTCATACGCCGAAAGCTAGAATGATTTGTGGGGGGGGTTGTTTTTTTAATATACAGGGTGCCAGAGACGATATACTAAAAACAAAATAAAAAATCAAAATGTTCTTTATTCACTGTAGGATATTAAAAATCTCTTAATGACGTCAGTTACATTTACGTCGCTTCACAAACAAAGTGGCGCCATGTGAAAAAAAAAACTGCAAATACACATCTGTTGGGAACTGAGAATGAATTTCGACTCTTCCATAAGCGGCAATTTTGCATGGAGAGGGCGAAGCTTTTCATGATTGCCCAACACATGTTTTTTAGAGAAAGTTGTTCAGTTTTGAATCCTAAACAAGTCCTTCCATTTTTCGTAATATACTATATGCAAAGCTTATGTGTGATTGATCTTCATCTAGGTACTGAAACAACGGAATCAAGAGAGAATAGCATTTATTGCTACAAAATATGACTGGGGACGTATTTTAAAGAAAAAAAGAAGGTAATTTCACATAATTAGTGATCGTGATCGATAAAAATTAGGTGGGCTTATCTCTACAAGAGATTTCTTCCAGCCAACCTAAGGTCGTGAGATATAAACATTAATAAAAGGAAATTATGAATTCGTGACAGCCAGTACTAAGCTGTAGATGTATAACCCTAAAGCTCGGGTTCCACAGTACGTTCAGATTGAAGCGTAGCGTGTCTTTAATCTAGATTAAGATTAAGAGCAAGCCCATTGTAATTTAAAAAAAAGTTATCGCCATTGGAATATTGGAATACCTTTAACTTCTGTCTGTTTCAAAAGGGAACTAATCAAAAATTGCCGTGTTCTGGTATAAAAACCGGCCAAGTGCGAGTCGGACTCGCGCACTGAGGGTTCCGTACCACCACATAAACATAATTGTATTAGTTGAAATTTCAGTAAGTTAATGTGCTAGATTTTTTGAGTCCGACACGCGCTTGACCAAATTTTATTATTTGTTGTTATTTTATAGCTTATGCACTATAAAAATACCAATTTTCAAGTTTGTAAGTGTTCCCGTTTTTAAATAGAACTAAAACAAAAATCGCCTCAAGACCATCCAATTTGACCCCTCTCTTATATGAATGTTCTTGAAACGGGAGCTCACCACAATTGGTTACCATTAGTTGTGAGAAAAGTTGTAATATTTAATGATTTCAGACTTTTCCCATTATTTTACTGTGAGACCTAGCTTCTTGCTAAATTTCATAATTTTAGGTCAACGGGAAGTACCCTGTAGGTTTTTCATTTTTGAATAAATGTATGGAGATGAGGACATAAAATGCCATATCTTTTGATTGCGTCGTTGTAAAAAATTTAAATTTTCAGATCTTGTGTGGTTCATGGATCCTAATATATGGTATTAATTTCAACCTGATACCTTTACCCGTTCGTGAGATAAAGGGTCTTGACAGACAGACAGACAGACAGACGGACAATAAAGTGATCCTATAAGGGTTCCGTTTTTTTCTTTTGAGGTACGGAACCCTAAAAAGGACCACTGCCTCGTGGTGCACGGCTAAGAATATAACCACCTCATACTTTAGGGGTGTCGTAAAGAAAAAGCTATAATGGAAAGAGATAAAAGCTTTAAAGATACTGAATACACACAGCAAGGGCATAGGACAGGCTAGGAAAAGGCAAAGTGCCAGTTCAAAACTTGTTCATACAAAATGTATGCAAGCAACGCGTCGTAAATTATGCATAAGCGACATGGTGCAGGCATGCCGATTCGCCGCCTGCTTCTTGCCTTACGCTTTTTCTATGTCGCGTCCGTGTCGTATCCGTTCCACGCCCCTGCCGTGCCTGCTCCTCAACCGAAACTTGCCCTGACCGTATTATATATTTTACCCCTTCATTCATAGGCAAAGGGCTAGCAACCTTACATTGTTCGGAGCACTTCAGAGAATACCATCTAAACCTACTCTACTCCCAACACAATCGCTAAGTGTGGCTTTAGTACAAGTAAGTTTTAAATGTAGTATCGACAATCGATAGTCTATCTCTACTGCGGTGTCACGACCAGGAATTGGTTTTCCCTCGTTGTTACACTGGTGTAACAACTGGGTGTAACAGTATGGTGGTTCGCATGTTGCTAGGGTGCTGGCACTACTATTTAACCTGTGTATCAGCCATAGTTACCTGCCAAATGACTTAACGAGAACTATAGTCAGTCCTATCATTAAAAATAAGACAGGCGATGCCTCAGATGCAGGTAACTATAGGCCTATTTCTTTAGCAACTGTGACGGCCAAGGTATTTGACAGGTTGCTAGACGCACAGTTAAATAAACATATTAAACTTCATGACAATCAGTTCGGCTTCAGACCTGGTTTGTCTACAGAAAGTGCAATACTGTGCGTTAAGCAAACTGTCAAATACTATACTGAACGTAATACTCCCGTTTTTGCCTGCTTCCTTGATTTATCCAAGGCTTTTGACCTGGTTTCCTACAGTAAACTGTGGAAAAAACTTGAAGACACTAATCTTCCACGAGAACTTGTTAATATCTTCAAGTACTGGTATGGAGACCAGGTCAATAGCGTACGATGGGGAGGGACTTTGTCGGAACCATATAAACTAGAATGTGGGGTAAGGCAGGGCGGATCGAGCTCGCCTACACTGTTTAATATTTACATTAACGAGCTTATTGGGGCACTCAGCAGTGAACGTATCGGCTGCTACATTGACGGATTCAGTGTCAATAATATTAGCTATGCGGACGATATGGTCCTGCTGAGTGCGTCAATCTGTGGTTTAAGAAGGCTTATTACCATTTGCGAGCAATTTGCGGATGACCATGGGCTGGTTTATAATTCTAAAAAAAGCGAATTCATGGTCTTTGGGGACAGGGGGAGAGATGTGCCACCAGTGAAATTGAATGAGTTTCCCTTACAGAGGGTTTACAAGTTTAAATACCTGGGTCACATCTTGACCCCTGACCTTAAAGATGATGAAGATATTGAGCGGGAGCGAAGGGCACTGTCAGTGAGAGCTAACATGATAGCCCGCAGGTTTGCACGATGCTCAGCGCAGGCCAAAATTACTTTATTTAGAGCATTTTGTACCACATTCTACACGTGCAGCCTGTGGGCACGCTATAATGCGAAATCCTACAATGCCCTTCGCGTCCAGTTCAATAATGCTTTTAGAATGCTGTTGGGGCTGCCTCGATATTGTAGCGCATCAGGGATGTTTGCTGAAGCCCGCGTTGATTGTTTCTACACAACGATGCGAAAAAGATGCTCTTCCCTGGTGCGTCGCGTGCGGGCCAGCACCAACAGTATTCTGCAAATGATTGCTGAAAGGCTAGATTCTTATTATGTGAGACATTGCTGCTTAGTTTCCCATGGATTGCTGGGCGGCAGTTTTTCACATTATAAAATGAGACGAGGGTTCATTACCTAAAATATTATGTTTGTGTTTGTTTTGATTTTAATTTTGATGTTTGTTTTAATTTTATTCAATTATTTCACGTATTTATTTATTGATTGGTGCTTTATATAATGTATGGGTCTTTGTTACTTGAAATAAAGTTTGAATTTGAATTTGTAACTATGAGGTAGTCGTCTCCATATCATGTGGCTTAAAAGATCGATGACCGACCTCACTAACCCTGGTGTCAAGCTATGTGTGATCTGTATTTATCCATGTGTCAGTCTAAGATTCCTAAAGAAATTATAACGGTTGTGTAGCAATACCTTCCGTAAGAATTCAACTTCCAAAACTTTGTATATTAAAATCACCATAAGTGTGAAAGAGAGTAACGTATCTAACTTTTCAAGTGGGATAAAGAGGGATGATCCTAAGGGAAAATACCTGGAAATTCATAAAATGGTCACAATTTTTCCACTGCGGCACTCGCTTCGGTTTACCTCGGTCACGGTAAAGAAATTTGTACAACGCAATAATCTGTATTAACTTGACGTAAAAATTACGATAAATAAAATAATGGAATTTAATTTAAGAGCATTACTCCCGCAAAATTAGCAGCTATATGCTCGTCACTGCAAATATAGACTTAATTACACGACAATAACGAACTTTATTGAATACATAAGCGTTTCTTGCAACGTGGCTGTTACGACCAACGGTGACCCCGAAATTCACAAAATTGAGAGAAAAGTATTTTTTTAGTTTATTACTAACCAAATATAAAAACCAAACACAAAAAAAAATATAAACGACCACATCATTAAATATTGTTTTGTCTAAAATATTGTAAATTATCATATATTTTTGATAAAAAATGTAGCAGTAAAATGGTTACAAATGGGAAAAAAATTACAAAATAAGGGTAATTTTAGATTGTTTCTTCACTTAATTAAACAAAAATTCTATCCCGACCACATCACTTTATCATACTTTTCTGTTAAGGTTAATGCCATGTTTAATGTAATAAGTGGTTACCAAGTTATTCGACCTCAAGGGAGTATTATGGTAATTTGAAAATCTTCAAATTGTTATGATATTTTTTGTTTTATCTGTAGGATAAAAAAACATTCTTTTTGAAATAATCAAATGATTTAAGCTAAACGTTGACTGTGGTTACAATTTATAAACATAAATGTTAACATTGTAAAAGTACTTTCATTGTGCCCCACAATCTGATGGGAATTTTAATATCTTTCGGGGATGACTTTTCCTTTACTAACTTTAACATTGTTTAGAACTGTATGCTCGGAGGATTTGTTTCGTCTTGTTTATTTGAATTTTTGTGAAGATTATTTCAGTAAATAGAAAAGAAACAAATCGTTTGCTCGTAAATGATTTTTTTCTTCTTGCTTTTATACCAAGTTTCTATTGAATATTACAGAAATGATAAGGGCTATTAGTTTTTAGCCTTGCGCTGCAAGAACAAGGTTCACTTAATTTAGAAACTGTTTGCTAAAATAAAAAGTAATAAATTCAAGTTACATTTTAATGAAATAATCCACATTATTTATTTATTAAAATATATTTTTCGACCGGTCATGACCTTTCGGGGAAGATAATGTAAAAAAAAAAAAAAAAAAAATAAAAATCTTTATTTATTAAAACACATAAAACACAGCACATTTTAACAAATGAATGGAGTCTCCAGTTAAGCATTGCAATGCCTGTATTAGGAGACTGCGCTCTTCCCTATCCAGATACAAAGCAAAATGTATTATGTATTAAACTAAACAATTTTTTTTTCATCTTAACTAAAGTAATGTTCTGAGATATATCTGAAAATTGGTCGAAAAACTGACCTCGCATAAATATGTTTTTACATAATTATAAGTGAAAGGAGAAACTGCATTGCTTTTTCGCACAGTGCCACACATTAGGTCTTAAATACTTTTTTAAAACATTTGTTTAGTGGTTTTTTAAATACTAACATTGTAGAGCCACTAATGTAACATTTGCGAACACATTAAAAATATTAGTACCAGCGGAAGAAAACAAGACGAAAGCTGTTGCTATTATTTGGCAGACATATATTTCACAGTGCAATTTTCATACACGATCCAAAAACTGTAGTTGCTATGAATAGCTAGTACACAAAGCTTCGTAGTTGCCTTTAACTGTTGATTAGTTTCGGGGGAAATGTACTCGTTTACCAGTGACTTTGTTACAACGAGTTTTCGTGATTGGCTCTACACATGGGTTCCATTCTATTTCGTTTTGTAGCAACTTTTGTAAAGCTTACAGTTGTTTAAGTTTGTTCTCGATAATAACAAAGAAAGAATAAAAAACCGAGCAAGTGTGTGTTGGACCACGCACAGTGAAGGGTTCCGTAGTTGCTTTAGGAGTTGTTATTGTTGAGTAGGGGGAGTCCGGGATTGTTGAACCTCGTATTTACTATAGGTCACTCCAATAAATTCATTTAGATATGGATAGCTTGGGGAAATGGGTACCTTTTGTCATAATCAAAGTTTTCCGAAACTATTTTTTTTTAAATATGATAGATTTACAAAAATGTAGGAAGTGGTTCAAGTCAGCCCATACACACAAAACAGGTACTCTTATTTACGCAGGATTGTACTTTATTAACTCTTCTATAAGATCATCATTAAACGTATGATAAGCAATACTTAAAGTATGAGACACAAAAACAGTCATTATTTTAAACTGCAATTAGGACGTATGAATTTTTTTTTACTGAACTGCTGGTCACCTCTCCCTATGCCAGAGTGTTTCAACTATCCCTACCCTGACCACTTAGTATTTCACATGTGATGGCTTCAAATCTACAATTCATAAAAAAACGAAACCAAACAAGCATTCCTCCATGTTGACTGAGTAACAAAAGATCGAAGGTATAATTTTTTTTGAAAATGATCTAGTAATTAAAAAAATTGTGACATATAAAAAGTTTTCTCTTGAACGCATAATTGACGTTGAAACCACTCACTGTCGCACGTATCTGTTTTTGCGCAAGATGGCAAAATGTGCGTGATTGGTCATCTCCGGGCGAACTTCTCTTCTCTTAGCTTGGCTGGGCCATCAGCGCAATACTAAAAAAGTTATTGAGGTTGGTTCAAGTCTCCTACCTGGTCAATATCCCGGACTCCTACGTTTTTTTTTCATAATTTCTTTTTCATCTGACGCCCAGCGGGTTCAAGCGGCTGATTGCTATTATTTACGGTTTTCGATTATTACTTTGTAACCTGCGAAGCTTACTTAGTTGTATTAGTTATTATTTATTTATTGTAAAATTACAAAAGAATTTATTTAGGTTTAGTTAATTTTATTTATGCTACCGGTGTAAAAAAATCATATTTCCAATAATAATCGTTTATGTGGCAGGGAGAGGGAGGGGGAAGGACACTTGTCCTTAACAAAAAATTTGCCTATTTTCCCGAGATTTCGGGTAAAGGACGGCAGATAAAATATGTTTTAAAAGATACATAGTGCTTTTAAAAATCGCAATGGAAATAGTGGGACAAGCAGTCGCAAACAGTCTCACTATTTCCATCAATGGAAATTCGGAATGGAAATAGTGGGATACACCGAGATATCCTACCTTCACTTGAACCCTCAAGCTTTCAACCTCATATAAAAAAAAACTTAAATAATTCCGTATTTTGTAGTTGGTCTTCACGGAATTAACAGTCAAGGATGGGTCCTTTCCTTTTCCGTAAGACAGTATTTTCCAGAGACAGGTTATTGAACGGTTGATAAAATTTCCTCCCCAATTTGACAGGTTGATTTCCTTTATCTGATGTGCTTATCAAATTTGGCGGGTGGGGTGACGTATATTGACACATTTACTCTCGTTTTTAGGGTTCCGTAATCCAGAAAGACCCCTCATAGTTCCATCCTGTCCTTCTGTCTGTCTGCCCATCTGCGGCTTAGCTCAGCAATTTAGAACTGTTAAAAATATTAATCATGCAAATCTTCATTAAAAGTTTTTTTAGGATAACTTCCTTAGACCTGAAGTAGGTTATCGTTGGATAGGTCTTTTAAAAATATTATGGGTCTGTGCAGATCATTCTTCGATTTAGGGATCCGTTTGCGAATCTCCACTGGAGCTCATTATCATCCGGTCGGAAAAAGGGAAACTTTGACAGTCTTGTGGCGCCGCGCTCCCCCCCGCGACAATTTTTTTTACTTCTGCGCATTAACGGTCACAGACAGAGTTATTTTGCACGCAGTATAATAGGCGAAATGTTAGGGGGCGTGGCACTAATCTTATTAAGTGATTAGGCACGAAAGACCGCGATGATACGAAACCATGCCGATTAGAAAAAATATATAAAAAGTCTTTTCAAAATTTATTGGTGTACCACGAATATAACTAAATATTTTTAAGCTACCGCTACTTTTTCCTTAAAGAGATCATCAGTATCTACTTAAGTTTTTATGTCGCCAATTGCTTGTCTGTAAGGCTTTATCTTGATCATTTTCCTCAACATATTTTCGTCCAAATTTTGTTATAAACGTTTTCGTGTGGTTCTGATAAATTGGATGTATGGCTGTCTTTGATGAAGACTTTGTAATGAGATTTCAGAGTAACTCATAATGTCGAATATTTCATAAATACTTGTGTAACATAGAAAAATAATCTGTTAAAGATGTTTTTTATGAAAAAATTAATATGTCTATATATTTGATTTTCCCTACATCAGATGAAAATTCAAACTGTGTCAGACAAAAGCTATGTCATTCTGTTTGAGAAGTGACAAAAGAGCAAGTTATTTAGAATTCCTACATCAACAGATAAATTCTGAAAGTGTGCACATAATTTTCACATGGTAACGATAGCTATCAGTACAAGGTTTAGCGCGCGCCAGAAGTTTACTTTATTCGATGAAGTTTGTAAGAGTTTCAGCCAGGTTGCCTGTACAAGCACTATCCTTTAATAGTTTGATGAGTTTAACCAGCCTAGGAACAAAGGAACTTCTTGACTTGTCCTTGCGGCTATAAGCTCCTAATGAAATAGTGAACATAATTTTAGTATTTACTCAAACCATGAAACTGAACATCTTTCCCCAAGGAATATATTGATTTCAGATTTTAGGAACATTTACATTTTGATAAGTATGAAACTCAACAACTTTTCCCAAGAAATATAGGTCGAAATACGATATTAAATTTTTAACCTTCGATAGAAACTGCATCAGCTGATAGCGCATTTTGTATGTTAGGTCAAATTTGGTTTTTCATATTTCGACCTATGTCCTTTCCTTGTGGAAAGTTGTTCAGTTTCATGGTACAGGCTACTGCTGACCCCGGGTCAGAAGAAGACGGCCATATTTATGGTATATCAATATTTAAAAGAATTACGTAAAAATAGCTAAAAAAATCTAGTTCTACAGGAAACTTGTAATTACTGTACCCAGAATGCATGCAAGATTCAAAAATATCGTTTACATTATAGTTCTGTCCACGCAAGGTATAAAACAGTGACCTTACAATCAATGGACTCCGGTTCATAGACAAAATTCACGGAAACAGTGGCCTAAGTCAACCTTTTATCTTCCAGTAAACTGTCCTTATGTAATAGAATTTAATAGATCAATGGCCGGCGCTATCGTGTTTATGTCGTGCGGCATGCGTGGACACAGTTTTTTTTGTTTCTATGTAAGATGCAAGCAAGTGATTAGTATCACTATCGTGCCGATTAGTGCGGTCAATTAGCTGTTTCACTTAGACACGCTAATAAAAAAAAAATCGATCTAGCTAGGTCTCATGTCTGGGAAAATTTGTTTTCACCGTCTTTTTTAACATTTCTTAGCGCGTGTTAGTGCATTTAAGAAACTTACAGCGCCATTTGTTGTTGAGTAGCATAGCTTGCTTGCCCGATAATATTTTAATTAAACAGAGCATAGCTCGGTCGCCCAGGTACTTTCTTCTTATACCTACGTCTTAAAAACGGAATATTTCGTCAACATTTTCGTTACAGTTTTATGGTATATTTTCCTTCTACAAACCCCTATTACAAGTTGTTATTTCATACAAAAGTAGGCCATTTTCTCGAGATTTCCTTTTAACGAGGTACCTGTCCTGCCTAAGGCGTTGTTTTCTTTGTAAAAAGGTTTGTCTTTGTACGTAAGAGCGTTACATACAAAACCTTGTAAAAACCCTCATAAAAATGTATTGTACATTTAATCAAATGCAGAAAATTTTGGTTTGAAATTTGCTACTAAAATAAATAAAGAGAAGTAAATTTTCACGCAAACTGGACCTAAATCTGCGATATTAAACACGATAATATATTGTCCAACTGATTTTGCTACGAGTATAAAGTCTTTGAGCAACTCGTATATATTTTGGGCACTAAAGAGAACTAACAGAATACGAAATTCGAGCGAACGATAGCTCAGTTGGAAGAACGTTTTTACGGTATGCCAAAGGGTTTTAGAGGGTTGCCATAGAGCGGCTGGTCGTGCAGGGAAAAGTGGAGGGAACCAGATCACGCGGAAGGTCACCTATGCGCTGGACTGACCAAGTAAAATCCGCAGTAGGAAGCCGCGTATCTGACTGCACCAGACAGTCTGCAAACAGGGAGAGATGGCGGGATATCGTGCGGAGAGCTGTATCCGCCTCTACCACCGACGTGGATGCCTCGACGTGACCACGACCGCTCTGCTAAGAGCGATACGACAAAAATGAGATGAAAGGGTTTAGATTCAAGCCCAGCCCACAACGAATTTTTTTTCTCTAACTTATTTAAATAGTAATAGCGACACTTAAAGATGTTTCTTATTTGATAAAAATGTGTGCTTTTTCTTTGACCCAGGCATACTGTAAATTGTTAGAAATAATTAGATTAGTACATAATTGGCCCAAACTTCATATTCTCACAGATTTTAATGTTAGTGGCGCGATGAAGCTGCCACAGGAAGAAATACAAAAGATTTTTGTATCAATACTGTAACTATACCAAACAAACTAAACCCGCTGAAATGTGAAGAACACCGAACATTAAGCTTTATTTCACAAGCATAAAATTTTTTACTTAAAATTATGCTGAACCGACTTTAAGACTCATAGCTGAAAACAATGTAGGAACAACCAGATCAGTACCGATTAAGTCAGTAGAGATGAACTAGAAAAGCGAAACTGGCTCTAAGATGATGATGATAGGCAGGCGAATGGATTTACACTGAGATACACATAGCATTCATACACGCCCGTCGGTGTGGTCATTAGTGTGATAAACACAAGTGTTTGTTCTGTGTCTGGGTGTTATTTATCTACTTATGTATGTATATCAGTCTCTGATACCCATAGAACAAGTTTTGCCTAGCTTGGGATCAGATAAATTTGTGTGAAATGTCCCCCAATATTTATTTATTTATAGATTTGGAAAAGGCTATAGATAAAGTTGATTGAAAAAAGATGATAAGAGTTCAGCGCGTTCAGGAAATGTCTGTCTATGATGGTTATTTTCTGCGCATGGGTGACAGGCGGAGAGCCAATGAACGATTCGCTCGCGGCATGTGGGGGGCCGTGCTAACCCCCGCGACTCATTTTTTGACTTCTGCGCATTAACGGTTACAGACAGAGTTATTTTGCGCGCAGTATACCGCGTGATGCTACAGAGATAGAAATATTAGTGCCCCGTTTTATTTCAATTTATTACGAGTATTTAACCAAAGACTTTCACAATTTATTAGAAAAAAAAAAACCACCGCTACGAACTTCAACAACGTAGTAAGCTCTATGCCGCCAACGTAGCAATTCTCTACGCCGTAGCTTAGTAGCTAACGCTCCACTGTTGGTGAAGATAACACACAAATTACCACATTAAGCGGAATTTTAATCCAACTTCGTCTCCTCACCATTAAAATCTTCATCAAAAATTCTACTGAAACATATGAATTTCATCTACATTCGAATTAAATTCCAAATTCGTTTTAATTTATTCACAAAGTTTCACGAATGGCAGTTTTATGCAAAATCTCTCGCTGCTCTAAAGAAGGTACGCGTAATAAAGTGGGAAGTTAGGACATCGCAACTTGCGAGTGCAGAGAATTAGAACTTAGGAAGAAAGTGTTTGAAGCTCGAGTCATGAAAAAATAAATAACTTTTTGATCACTTTTTGATTCTCAAAATTTATAGATGCCTGCACGACTCACTACTAGATGTTTTATGTATTTTTTTTTAATTTAATTTGCAATAGTCTCTCTGGAAACCTTTGATTTTAGAACCCTGACGATGAAAAGTAATAGTTTCTGGAAGTTCTCATCAATAATAGGTGTATTTTTAGCGTTGTCTATGTTTTCCTAAAAATACATCATTATCATCATCATCTAAATATATAAAAGAGCATGTCCTGACTGACTGACTGACTGATTCATCAACGCCGAGCCGCAACCGCTATAAATACAGATCTGAAATTTTGTACACAGGTTCTATGCACGTCAAAACCACCCACTAAGAAAGGATTTTGAAAAATTCATCTCCCAAGGGGGTGAAATAAGGGATGAAAGTTTGTATGAAAGTCCTTTGTTTCTTGAGCTAGATGCACACAAATTTGAATTTAAGATTCTGGTAAAAAATAAAGTAACACATGTTTAAGCATTTCTTAAAAATAACCCTTCAAGGGGGTGAAAAAGGGGATGATTTTTTTCCGTATGTTGGTCTCTAAGTCTTTCATTTTTTAAGGTAGAATTATAGAAATTTGGTTTCGAGCTCACAGTAAAAAATAAAAAAGTACGTTTAAAAATTTTTCAACATTCATCCCCTAAGGGGGTGAAATAAGGGATGAAAGTTTGTATGAAAGTCCTTTGTTTCTCGAGTTAGATTCACACAAATTTAACGTTGTGCTTTTAGTTAAAAATAAAGAAACACGTGTTTAAGCATTTCTTAAAAATCACCCCAAAACGGGGTGAAAAAGGGGATGATATTTTTTCCGTATGTTGGTCTATAAGTCTTTTATTTTTAATGGTAGAATTATAGAAAATTGTTTTTGAGCTTTTGGTAAAAATAAAAAAGTACGTGTTTGACAATTTTTTAAAATTAATTCCCTAAAGGGGTGAAATAAGGGATGAAGGTTTGTTTAAAAGTCCTTCAGTTTTGAAGTTAGGATCTTCAAAATTTGTATTAAGACTGACGACTAAAAATTAAGTTTTACGTGTCTCGGGGTTTATGAAAATTCTACACCCTAAGAGGTGAAAAGGGGGATAGTACAAAAAAAAATTGTTTATTTCTCTTACAATTTTTAGAAGTAATTTAAAGTAATGAATGATGAAGTAGAAACTCCTTCATTTCAAAGTAATATCCACTTAATTTATTATTTAGGCATTATGGTTGTAATTCTGTAGACATACATCACTGTTATTGAAATTCCACCCCAAATTCAACCCCTCAAAGAGGGAAATGGGGTGAAAAAGTCTAAAAACCATTATAGGTATCGTTTGTATGGTTTATCAGCTCGCTGATTACGAAAACTAAAACAATTTTGAAATCAAATGTGGTGGACGTGAAATACCATCATCCCCTGGGGATGGGGTTGGGGTGCGATAGGGTTAAAGTGTCTAAAAATCAATATGGGTGTCGTTTCTATGTTTATATAAGGATAGGGATAGCGGTTAAGACGGCGTTAAGGATAGGGATAGGAGTAGGGTTAGGGGCAGGGATAGGGAGAGGTTGTGGGATGGAGGTAGAGAAAGGGAGTGGGAGAGGGTGAGGGAGGGGGAGAGGGAGAGACTGCACATTGTCTGAATATCACGCGGGCGAAGCCGCGGGCACAGCTAGTAACAGCATATAGTTATGGGAATAATACGTCCACTACAGAACAGAAAGCTCCCACCAGAATTCCAACTGTTGCTGGAACAATATGGAGGGGAAGTACCTTAGTCACCACGCTTGTCAGCGTTACGGCCGCGGTAATTGGTGACCGCAGTATGTAAAATGGTACGATATACGGAAGGACGCTGCTGCCCATCCTCCGGTTTATAAACCCTTAGTAGCCTCTTACGACACCCACAGGTAGAAATGGGTTGGTACTATTCGTTGCCGGCAACACACGGGACTTTCCCATCAATAACAGGTGTATTTTTTAGCGTTGTTAATGTTTCCCTAAAAATACTTACAAGCGTATATTTTGGTGTGATTGTAATCATTAAGTTGTCAAAAATCTACAAAACCGGTTAAAGTGCCAATGAACTTTTATCTAACCATCGATTTTGACTCATATTTGGTCAGTATTTTTAAGTATGGGAAGGGCTTCGAAGTCTATGTTCTTAGGCAAACTTGGAGAGTGGCAAGTAGTCTAACAAAAAGTTTGTTCGGTGATTTAGCCAGGGTTACGGCGAAAGTTTGATTGGGTGAGGTGTTTGTATGAACAAACGTTATTATATCAAGGATGCCCGGAACCCATTACTGTTAGAGTAAATGTATGTGTCGCAGGCAAATCATATAATTCGCCGTTCACAAACGGCGGGAAAACTGTTAACGGTCGGCAAATTGTAAAACGGCGCTGGCAGGTTGTAAACGGGTTTAAATCACTGGTGCATTTAAGGTTCGTTAGCCACGGTCCCGAGCTGGTTACCCATCGACCACAACGCACGAGCCGAGCGAGCGGAGCGAGCGTGTCGCGGCAGCGGCCGGCGAGTGCCAGAAACTAATTACGCGGTGTTTTGTGAAATGCCACGGCATTATGTAAAATGATGAATAAAAAATTTCTCGAATAATTTCTGATTTTTTTATCGTAAATGCCAAGGCATAATGTAAAACGACGAATTATAAAATTTGCCTGCGACATATGTATTATATTCAGTTTTATTTGAGAAAAACATTTTCAAACTAAATACTCTGAAATGTGAAGAAAATACCTTATATAAAGCTTCATTTCAAAAGCATCAAAAATGTTTTACAATCGCATACATTTAACACTATACTTTAACTTTAACACTACTTAGCACAGTAGATAGAAATAAGCGAGACACGACATCAGAATAAATATCAAAGACCTTAGCGTTCTACCAAACAAATCCGGTTAATCTCAACCCTCTCATATCCTTTAGAATACACAAGCTTACCACTTTTACCACTAAAAAGACTTTACTACTGGTTTTACGCCTGTCTCGGTTCTAACCACGGAATCTCTCGTAAAGGCACATTCACACAGGAGCTAAGGGGTCGTTCACACTGGCAGGTAATCTCGTCGCAGCGAAATAATTAATTAAAACGGTCCCGAATGTCCTTCTGCGGAGATACGAAGGCTTTGCCGCGAAATTACTAACTACAGAGCGGTTTTTAAGTAAGAGAAATGTTGCTGAATTTAGAGGTCTAGGAACTGGGGTTGTCATATCAAATATTGAAAGTCTCAGCGTACCCAGAGAAAGAAAAATATCCAAAAATAAACTTTAGCTCCGAATTGGCTTTTAGTTGTATGATTCGTACGACCATTGGGCCAACAATAATGTTAAACGCGATTGTGCGTTTTTAATTCTTATTCTTAAAACAAGCATTCTTTTTCGGAGTTATTTGATTGTCTGTGTAAAGCAGCTTGCGCTACAACGTGATGTCTGGAAGTTACTCCATCGACTAGAGCCAAGCTCTTAAATTAAAGAAGAAGTACTCCGCCCATTTTGCTGCCTTGGAATCTAGCAAGCAACTTCTGTTCAAGATGTATTTTCTAGGGTGGGCGTAAACTAGGGCGCAGACGGCGCTAGTGAGCACAGAACAGTATTTCTATGTTTTAGTTGTCTGTGATAAAGCGTGTCTCCCACAAGTTCTGTCCTGCCCTGCGCCATCTTCCTATACTTGTATTAATTTCTTCATGTTTGTAGCAAGCCATCTCTACCCGTGGGTGTCGTAAGAGACGACTAAGGGTTAATAAACCAGAGGATGGGTAGCAGCATCATTCTGTGTGTCATACCATCTTAAAGACTGGGGTCACCAACAACAGCGGTCGCCAGCCTATGGTAAATCCCTTCCTAAATACCACGCGTTTTTCGTAGAATTATGGAGGGACCTCCCTGTTCTGCAGTGGACGTAACATTGGGATGTTATGATGTAGCAAGCAAACAGAAAACGATCGTCATTGTCCTCATAGTAGATTAACTAACGAACGAGACACTCGTCGGCCGCTTGATTGGATTCGGAGGCTTCGGAGGGAGGGAAAATTGGCATCAGTCCCGTGTGGTGCCGGCAAACAATAGTACCAACCCATATATACCCGTTGCTGTCGTAAGAGGCGACTAAGGGTTATAAACTGGAGGATGGGCAGCAGCATCCTCCTTTGTATCTTACATCTTTCTTACTGCAGTCACCTAAAACCGCAGTCCATGGTGCCAGCCGTAAAGCTAACAAGCGAGGTGATTATGGTACTTCCTCTCTACATTTTCCCAGCAAAAGCTAGAATTCTGGAGGGAGCTCCCTGTCCTGTAGTGGACATTTCATGGGTTATGATGAGGAAAATTGTGTCGCGTGAGTCATGCTGCCTTCTAAACCATAATTGAAAAACGCCTAGCCATATTAGTGGATTTGATTATCCCCTCACCTGCTAACCAGCTATATTTGCGAATATGGTCAAGTTTTTATTCAAATCGTGAGTGAATAGGCTTCTTCTGGGCAAGCTCGTTCCATCGTCGACCTCATCTCTGTCTTCAAGACTAGATCGAGGTCAAGAGTAAGCCCATTGACGATAAAAAAATATACGAGAACTATCCTGTTACCAGCTACGGGAGGTCGCACGTGTTCTGGACTATATTTTTCGCTTATTAGTATTAACTGAAAATAATAATTCTACAATCCTTTCTAATATTTACTACCCAGTTGCTTTTTTCTGCCTTAAAGTAGAAGTGTTTGCAATGCTGTGTTTCAGTTTGAAGAGAAAGGGAGCCAGTGAAATTACTGGCACATGGGACACACCGTCTTAGCTCTCAAGGTGGGCATCGCGCTTTGCTGTCTTGTTAGTGTCAATTACGCTACTAATCAAATAGTGGGCGCTATGGTCGATGGTGACCACTTTCCATCAAGTGGCCCACAAGCTCGCTTGCTTAATAAAAAAAAAGTTTCAACCCATATATACCCAGCACTCTACCTAAAAGTGGTTAAAATATAGTAAAGATTTATTATAAGAAAAGCAACTTTTGTAGCACACAAATTCAACTTTAATTACAACTAAAACTTTAACTAAGCACCTTTTTGCTTTTCATGTGCAGTACAGCAGCTATATTTCAAACACATCCGCAAGTAAAACATCCTTGAGCTTTGCAAAAGCGTTAACAAGGCCCTTCCTTCGCTTTACTACAAAAATGAAAGAAATCTCTTTACAAAATTAACCAAATGTTCTTTTTAAAACTAGTAAAAACCAGTTCAAAGCGGAACATGAATTCCGTCTGGTTCCGAGCTAGATTATACTCTAACAACACGACTGCGCAATCTAGGTCGGTAAAATATTACACCTGCATTTAATTAGACGCTTTTTAAAGTGAGGTGTGGTCACAGTCAGAGCGATTAGCGATGCATTTCTTTAAATATGTTTTTCCTTACAGAATACTTATTGAATGTCATGCAGAATACAATGCAAATAGCAGCGTAAAATAAACGGCAAGACACCACTGCAGCAGGGCCTACTTAAGTGTGAGATTGTCCTTAAGGGGCATCTTGAGGTGTTGCATTAATTAATAAACAGAAATTGAGTAGCTGTCATCGGAGCAATTATCACTTGAGTGTTACTAACACACTCACTAATTTATAAACGAAACTTAACTCAAAACGCAGACATAAATTCTTTTTGCTCTTTTAACGTTTGACTCAAAGACGGACACTTGAGATGGGTATTTGGATAGTAGTTTATTAATGAGCAAGATCTTGAGATGCTAATTGCATCTTGATAATTAAGTCAGTTGACATGGTCTTGGGGAAGATTTTGAGAGGGATTTCTCAATACGGGCCTAAGCAACAGATCATAGAAAACTTTTAATGCAAAGCTTAAACAATCCGCAGTAAATTACCTGTCTTATGTAAGCTTCATTTTGCATACCTAATTCATTTAGTTAAAACCAAAGAAAATATATTTGGCTTAAACAATATAACGAATGGCAACAGATCATAAAAATCTTTTAATACAAAGCTTAAAAAAACCTCACTAAATTACCTGTCCTATAGAAGATTAATTTTGAATAATTCAATTGGTAAAACCAAAGAAACTATATTTGGCAATTATTTATAAAAAATGGCGTAAGTATAAAATCGAGTTTTAGGAGACTGTAAAAAAGTATTTCAATACAATTTTGTTAGTAATACTAAAGACAATTTAGTAAATTGTATAGTTTTGGTAATAGTATTGAGTACATTCCTCGAAATATTAAACGTATAAAGTGTGGCTTGTAAGATTGATGAACTTACAAGATATTGTTGAGCCTTCTGAATGGCTCAAAAACAACAATATTACTATTTCTTGTAAATATTTCTAATTGTAGGTGACCGCAGTAAGATAGTATGATAAACAGGAGGAGGCTGCTGCCCCATCCTCCAGTTTGTAACCCTTAGTCGCCTCTTACGACACTGACAAGCGAGGTGACTATGGTACTTCCCCTCCACATTTTTCTAGCAATAGCTTGAATTGTGGAGGGAGCTCCCTGTCCCGTAGTGGACATTTCATGAGATGTTATGATGATGATTTCTAATTTGTGTTTCAAAGCTACTTAGTACAGGATTGTTCAAGTCAAGTTTCATTAAACGTGGTAGTAGCTTATCATGAGCTACCCTAACTCTTCAGCTATACCTCCGGGAATTTCAAGGAACGAACCACAGAGGCGAAATGCAGATTTCGCCTCTGTGGTTTTAATTTATACTTCATATTAATCCTACTGTAGGATTGTGTAGTATCATCTCAGGGCCCTGAGACAACTGGCTTTCTATTATCGCAATCGCTATAGAATAGAATTAAAATGTATGGGATTGACATTAGCTGTCACGCAACATTTCGTTAGCTAATGTCATCACATACATTTCCATTCTTTTTTATTAGCGTTTGCGATTGTAGAAAGCCACTTGACTCAGGGCCTAGAATAACTAGTACCATCTTTATCATCTTTCCCAATAGGTGTAATAAAAAAGGGAACAAAGTTGATCTGTGACCAAAACTCACTTCACTTTTCGATCTGATCCTTCAAAATTATGTATTCTATGTACATATGTCGTAGGAAAATTTGCCATTCCCAATCGACCGGCAAATTGTAAAACGTTCGGCATGTTGTAAAACGGCATCGGCAGGTTATAAATGTGTTTAAACCACTGTGCATTTTAGATGCGTAAATTCACGAAATGGCAAGCCAAGGTTATCTAGCGACCACAAAGCACGAGCCGAGCGAGCGAAGCAAGTAAGCCGCAGCAGGCGGGCGAGTGCCAGAAACGAATTACGCGCTGTTTTGTGAAATGCCTAGGCATTATGTAAAGCGGAGAGTTATACAATTTGCTTGCGTCATGTAGACTATTAACAGCCTCCGTGGCTAGTGGCTCTCGATCTGGCCGTTCTGGGTTCGATTCCCGGTGGGGACACTGTCAAACAAAAATCCCTTTGTGTGAACTTCCCAGTTTGGTTAGGAAATTGCAGGATGAATCACCTGATTGTCTGAAAAGTTAGATGATTCCGTGCTTCGGAAGGTACGTTTACGTTAAGCCGTTAGTCCTGACCACTATCTACGGATGTAGTCGTTAATGAGCCATGTCAGAGGCCTTTGGCGGCTCAACTACTCTGACACCAGGGTTTATGAGGTCGGTCATTGGCCTTGCTATCCGCACGATATGATGATGATGCGACATATAGACTTACATACATATTAGGTAGATCACCCTGGTTTCCTTTTTCGGGTTCATACAAAAGCCACACTTAGCGATTGTTGGGTTTAAATGGCGTGCTCCGGCTGATAACAGGTTAAGCCATGATCACACCTAGCTGAATTCAAAGACTAATTCGGCATACATTGCTGGGAGGCTTGGTTATGTTAATAGCAATATCTTTACTTCAACGAGCAATGTATGACGAATTAGTCTTTGAATTCAGCTAGGTGTGATCGTGGCTTTACATACAATCCTACAGACTTGGATTTTGAAGTAGCAAATCGAAAATTCAAATGGGACCCAGACAAGTAGCTTTTTAATATCGTATACTTAGTAGAATGGAATGAAAATTAATGGGAATGGCATAATAATTTGCAATCCAATCTCCTAGCGTTTACTTACGATTATAGAAAGCCACCTCAAAGGTCATAACACCTGCTTTGGTCTAGACGTTGCGTTAGAGCGTTCGGCACTTGATCCGTTGGTTCCGGGTTCGATTCCCAGTGGGACACTGTCAAACAAAATTCACTTTTAGACTTCCCCAGCTTGATTAGAGATCACCTGATTTTCTGAAAAATGCACGATTCCGTGCTTCGGAAGGCATGGTCAGGGTTAGTCCCGGCTACTATCTACAGAGTCAATAAGGTTAGAGGCTTGGGCGGCTCAACAACTCTGTCATGAGGGTGAGTGAGGTCGCTCATTGCCTTTGGAACACACACGTTAATAATGATGATGAAACGTCATATCAACTACTGGGGTCGCCAAACCGTCCAAAGCCCATTTGCCAAACGTGGCGACTATAGACTTTCCTCTTAAACACTGCATGAAGATCTTTTTGAGTCTTTTAACTAGAGTATGAGGAAATATAGAGTATGAGAGGTACTCGTAATAGAATATGTAATGTTAAATTCTATGTAATTTTTTATTATAATTTGTTTATTAATATTTATAGACATTTCAATACTAAAATTTAACTTTAATTTTAAATTACAATCATTAATTTAGGTTGAAAAACTAATATTTTGCACACAGACATTCTTATATTTCAAGAAATAAATAATGTTCATTAAATAAAATAAATTTTCTTCAGTCAGTTTTAAAGTAGTTAAAGAACATATAGCTATATTGCAAGATACAATCATTGCTAGACTAGACACTATTGTGTTACGAGCTAATTACCCAACTCTTGTTGCTGTAGTTAAAACGCTTTTCTCTCTAGAATGTCCATAGTAAGCTATATTGCAAGATACAATCATTGTTGGATCCTAACTTGTATTACGAGATAATAAGTACCCAACTCTTTTTGCTGTAAATAAAACGCTTTTCTCTCTAGAATGTCCATAGTAAGCTATATTGCAAGATACAATCATTGTTGGATCCTAACTTGTATTACGAGATAATAAGTACCCAACTCTTTTTGCTGTAAATAAAACGCTTTTCTCTCTAGAATGTCCATAGTAAGCTGTATTGCAAGATACAATCATCGTTAGATCCTAACTTGTATTACGAGATAATAAGTACCCAACTCTTTTTGCTGTAAATAAAATGCTTTTCTTTCTAGAATGTCAACAGTAAGTTATATTACAACATACAATCATTGCTGGATCCTAACTTATATTACGAGCTAATAAGTAACCAACTCTTTTTACCCGACTACGGCAAAGCAAAAGGAGGGTTATGATTTTGACAGGCTATGTATGTATGTATGTTCATCTGTTCCATCATAACTTCTAAACTACTTATCATATTTTGACAAATGAGATGTCGTTAGAAGCGTCTTAATTATCCGCTGGTTATAGGATACAAGAAATCACGCATAAAATGGCTATTACGGATCATTTACGCTTCCGTCCTTAGTATTTATGATCAATTCACAAGTAAAAAAAGATATATTTTCACTTTCGCAAACAAAGTTTAGCTAAAACATTAGATTTTTAAAGATTTCTTTATTTTTGTAAAACTTAACCGGGATTTGCGACCGACTAGTCATATTCGACCACGAGACGCTTTACACTTCACTAGCTCATACATAATATTTATCTGACGGACTCTACTTTACTCTGTGATACCAATACTAGATTCCAAACTCTATGGGCGTATCTTGGCTCTATGGCATAATGAAAATTGATGAGAACAACCCGCCGCGTTATTTCGCCATTTATTTGACTATAGATGTAAGTTAATCTTACTTAGAATAGTAATTACTGAACAATAATAATAGCTCGTGCTCGAAAGCTTCTTAGTATTAATGAAGGAGAGTGAAATTTCAACAGAAGTCTGGAAAACTTTCTTTATTTTTCGATTTGTTTGTTCTTAATTCAAAATTGGTATTAACTGAAGACTGGAGACATCACTTTCACTTAAAAATACATAAATTAATATATTTAAAAGGATAAACTGACTGACTGAATGAATGACTGATATATCAACGCGCAGCCCAAACCGCTGGACCAAGAGACTTGAAATTGTGCACATAGGTAACTTATATAGTGTAGGCATCCACTAAGAAATGATTTTTGAAAGTTTCACTCCTTAGGGGGTAAAATAGGGGATAAATCCAATACCATTAAACGAGCAACGTTTGTATATATATATATTTTTAATCGGTTTCTCGAAAACGGCTCTAACGATTTTGATGAAATTTAGTATCCGGGGGTTTTTGGGGACGAAAAATCGATCTTGCTAGGTCTCATGTCTGGGAAAATTCGTTTTCCCCGTGTTTTTAAGTATTTAATAAAAATACCGCGTTTTAGACAGAAACTCGCACTCGCCATCTGTTGGCGAGTAGCATAGCTATTTTAATGTTGAGGCGGCTATTATAGAGCGAAGCTCGGTCAACCAGGTACTTTTGTATTAAACTCCTATCGTAAAAACGGGAACACTTACAACCGTGAAAATTGGTAGGTATTTTTAAAGTGCATTTATAAGCTATAAAAAATAAAAAAAGTGGTCATGTGCGTGTCGGACTCGCGTGAATTTGAAACACTTCTGCGTGACTGCGCGTCTATGACTTAAAGGTTTTTTTTTTTACTTTACCGAGTCCGATTCGCACTTGGCCGGTTTTTTACGGTCCGACTCGCACTTGGCCAGTTGTCATTGTAATCAAGCTTCACGACTTAGTTTGTAATAGCCCTCGTTCTGGACATAGCAACAGGCTTTTATTCAATATAGCTATTAGAATAGTACATAGGTTTAACACTATAAACTTCACTTCAGCAACATGGACCCAAAGTGGTTGGTAAACGATCAATGCATTTATTTGGTCGAGTATTTTCGTAGGGTTGGCAACAATCTGGAAACACTATTTTTATATGTCTCAACTGGCTGCCTGATGGTAAGTGCTCATTTCTGCCCGTAGCACCTGTTATCTTACTCGTGACAATATTATCAACTTATAAAAACTTGAAAGCATAAAAAACAATAAATAAATCCTATACTATTAAACGAGCAATATTTGTATATATATAAATATATATATTTGTAATCGGTTTATCGAAAACGACCATACGGGGGTTTCCAGGGGTGAAAAATCGATCTAGCTAGGTCTCATGTCTGGGAAAAATCGTTTCCCCCATGTTTTTAAGCATTTTTATAAAATGCAGCGCCATCTGTTGGCGGGTAGCATAACTTGCTCTCCCGATGATATTATAATGTTGAGGCGGCTATTATAGAGCGAAGCTCGGTCGCCCAGGTACTAAATG
Source organism: Athrips mouffetella (assembly GCA_947532105.1). Classification (NCBI taxonomy): domain Eukaryota; kingdom Metazoa; phylum Arthropoda; class Insecta; order Lepidoptera; family Gelechiidae; genus Athrips; species Athrips mouffetella. The sequence goes on along the minus strand of OX383960.1, from coordinate 1,221,576 downwards.
TAATATAGTAAAATTAAATATATGACATTAAATTAAAATCAATCAAATACAAAATAATTAAAATAAAATTCATTTACATTCATATATTCATATAAATTTAGGTCATTAAACCATGTTTCATTTTAAAATGTGAACCAGAACCCAGAAACCCGTGGGAAACTAAGCAGCAATGTCTCAGATAAGAAAAGTCTATCCTTCCAATGACGAGCCACGTGAGTCATGTCTTATCATTAAATGACGGGCCAGTACCAACGATAGTATTTTGTGAATTTGGCAGAATACTGTAGGTACTGCCCTCATTTGGTCTTTTTTAGGGTTCCGTACCTCAAAAGAAAAAAACGGAACCCTTATAGGATCACTTTGTTGTCCGTCTGTCTGTCCGTCAAGACCCTTTATCTCACGAACGGGTAAAGGTATCAGGTTGAAATTAATACCATAATATTTGGATCCATGAACCACACAAGATCTGAAAATTTCAATTTTTTACAACGACGCAATCAAAAGATATGGCATTTTATGTCCTCATCTCCATACATTTATTCAAAAATGAAAAACCTACAGGGTACTTCCCGTTGACCTAAAATTATGAAATTTGGCAAGAAGCTAGGTCTCACAGTACAAATAATGGGAAAAGTCTGAAATCATTAAATATTACAACTTTTCTCACAACTAATGTTAACCAATTGTGGTGAGCTCCCGTTTCAAGAACATTCATATAAGAGAGGGGTCAAGTTGGATGGTTGCTGAGGCGATTTTTGTTTTAGTTCTATTTAAAAACGGGAACACTTACAAACTTGAAAATTGGTATGTTTATAGGGTATAGGCTATAAAATAACAACAAATAATAAAATTTGGTCAAGCGCGTGTCGGACTCAAAAAATCTAGCACATTAACTTACTGAAATTTCAACTAATACAATTATGTTTATGTGGTGGTACGGAACCCTCAGTGCGCGAGTCCGACTCGCACTTGGCCGGTTTTTTTTTAGGGTTCCGATACCAAAATGATAAAAAAAAGGAACCCTTATGGTGCGACTTTGTCTGTCTGTCTATCCGTCTGTCTGTCTGTTTGTCACACCTCTATATCTCAGCAACCACTCATGCCATCGACTTTAAATTTGGAATAGTTGTAGAATTTGGTTGCACAACTTAATTGCACATGGAAGAATAAAAAAAAAATATGATTATTACTGTAAAGGGGGCAAAATTTCAAATTGTCGTTACTAGGTCGAGTGGGGTATCATATGAAAGAGCTTTACTTGTACATTCTAAAATATATTTTTGTATTCTTTTACGACTCTTATTTTTCAAGTGATGATAAAATTTTTAAAAAAAAACATTCCTCCTCCTTATCTCCGAAGTTTGTGAAAGGAAACATCTCAATTAATTACAGTCGTTAGAAATTTGTGTAAATATTACAGCAAAAATAAAACAATCTTTATAAGTTGCACAATTTATTAGGTCTTTACCTATGAAATTGCCGTTTTGTATGGCGAATTTTAGGTAAACTCAATTTTCAGTACTAACATTTTTGCATTTTTGTTAGGAATTATAAATCCAATTTTTTATTTTTTTTTTGGCATTATTGGGAAGACATTAAGCTAACAGAAGCTTAAATTTAAATTTCGAAAAATATTATCTGTAAAAAAATATAACAAATCCAATGATGAAATCGGACGACATTTAAGACGAACAATTTTCGAACCTTTAATTTTATATATCAAACTAAAAATAAAAACTTTATTTTATGCTTTAATTGATAACCGTGAAGTCAACTTTCAAATATAAGACAAATGAAAAAAATAGCATTAGAATTATAGGAATTATGATCTCATTAATCTGTAAGAAAATTTCGGCAATTTCATAGGTAAAGACCTATTATTAGAAATCTGCTAAAAACCTTTACAAACAAATTTAGTTTTGCGGTCCTAAAGATGGACTTTATTGCTTCCAAAAATACTAAAGATATATCGGAACCCTCGGCGCGCGAGTCCCACTCGCAATTGACCGTTTTTTTCGTTGCGTTGATCAACGTGAGAACTAACTAAATAATGTCTCGTTATAATTGCACGAGCTGCAATAAACTTTAAACCGAACCGAAACTTTGCAGTGCACTTCAAACTAATAATGTAAAGGTGAAAGTTGGAATGTTTGTTGGTATGTTGAACGGATGAAAAGATTCAGTTGAAAATTGATAGATTATAATCTAAGTTAGAATTTAAAATTTTTACCTTTGGAAATTTACAATTATCAAAGCAGATACGATTTTATTGTTTTCGTAATATACGCAGATTATTATTCATCGTATGACAATATTATATACTGTGTATGTATACAGATAAATTTGCGAATAATATCTAGTATAAAAAAATTGAATGTTTATTCACGACAGTTACCTTTGACATGATTATTTCAAATCTGAAGTCTAATTTACCGCTGCGAATTTTTTTCATAGATGCGTAAATAAAAGATTTTCTCCTCAAAAGTAATCAAATTATTATTTTGTACAAACTTTTAATTGTTCATAGTACCTAACCAAGTGGTTTTTTTAAATCGAAAACGTACAGGATTGACATTAGCTGTCACACAATATTTCAATAGCTTATGACAATCTGATGCGATTATAGAAAACCATTTGTATAAAGAGGAATTCATAAGCTTTTATAGAATAGGGTGTTTTAGCAGCTTTTGTAAGTTCTACTGGATTGCACTACTAATCATTGTTGGGAAAATGGAAAACGGAAACAACGGTGTTAAACGGTCATGAAAGTTATTAAGTCAGTTTTGTTGCTATTTCTTCTAAAAAGATAACATTTATTTTATAAAGCCATAAAGAAGAAATTACTAACAGTGATGAGCGTGCCATCTATTGACATTTAAAGAAACGTGGTTGACAAACTTTAACTAAGTACAAATAGGCGTAAGTAGTGTACGTTTGTTACGTACTTTTCTACGCCCATTGTATTAACGATTGACCACTATAATTTTTTCCTTACTCCAAGGCCCTCTTTTATCTGTGAGGACCTATAACTGGCTTTCTGTTTTTTAGGTTAGTAGTAACATATATTTTGTAACTGTAGGACATCCAAAAAAAAATTGCAAATAAAAACCATTCTACGCATTGTCCTTTTTCCTGTTTGTCATTCCCAAAAACAAACGAATAATTTCCAAATACCCACAAAGGTAAAGTTTTTGATCAACACTCAAGCCACAATGGGCGATACGATTCCATTTTCAATTTCAGTGGACCAATCACGACATCCTTCAAAAACACAACGCGGGAAAACGATTTTTTTTTTCAGCCCTACTCAACGATTCGGAGCTTTGTATCTGAATCGACCTATCGGAGGTGATAGGGTTGTAAAAAATTAAAATATCGGTCAAGTGTGAGTTGGATTCTAGAACCGAGGGTTCTCATATACCTATTAGTACAACCCATATCAGAACGCAATAAGATACTTGATATTTCCATTTTCATCAGATTTTTTTATGACTTCCAAAAAACTGTTTTAATTAGCTACATCTTTATATTTTCCGAATTCATCCTCGTAGATTTTCGTGGATTCATAATATTCTTCATGCTTCATCTTGACAGATTTATTTCAAGTTCTTTAGCAACTGTCTTCAGCGCAATCTATCGACACTTGAATACTCAGTTGACACTTAACCGTGAAAACAGCTCATTGTTTCCTTAGTCAAAAAAATATTACAAATGTTATTTTTATAAAAAGAATCAATTCCTGAAAAGCAGCTTATTGGACTCTGCAACTACTGAAACGCCCAAGTATCAACCCTGGCGAGAACTGGGGCAAAAATTGAGGTGGCTGGTTACTATGGCAACGTGTACCCCCTCCCCCGCAGCTGCTTCCCGCCTCTCCGCCCGGGTGTAGGTAGGCTTATAATTGATCGCAATAAGACTACTAGATATTTGTAATTAATTTTAGTTTGTTATGAGTTTACGAGTAATAGGTACTATCTCTTCTATACTAATATAAAATTGTAAGTTGATTTTGTCTGTATATTGAAGATATTCATAAAAAAATTATCACGTTATGCTATTTTGGTGCCCCTTAATCCGAATCACTTTTTTTGGACTTTTTGTCTGTTTGTTTATTTGTTCGAGCATCACGCAAAAACTACAGAACCGATTTTAATGAAATTTTGGGGGCGATTCTAGCGTGGCCGCTAAATTTAAGGCTATGGTTTGACAGGTCTAAAAATGTTGCTATCTTTGTTACTGCCTATAGGCTGAAAAAAGACAGCATCACTTTTAGACCTGTCAAATTTTAATCATAAATTTAGCGGCCACACTGGTACCTAAACTTTTTTTAACATGCGGAAGAAATCGCGGGCATAAGCTAGTATATAATAAAAAATATGTATTGAGGAGAAGGGGAATAACCATGAAAATCTCTACTATAATCTACTAGCCGTAGCCCACGACTTCGTATGCATGGCATTTAGAATAAAACTAGCACATGTCCTTCCTTATGGTTCAACCTATCGTCAAATCAAATTTTATCAGAATCGGTTTAGCGAATCAGCCATGAAAGCGTAACAAACAGACAGACACAGTTAATTTAGCATTTATAATGTTAACAATATGAAGTTTGGACGTAAAGATCGATTACAACCACATACGGGACTCGAAACCACAAAGTTATTGATCGTATGTACGTGGATCTTACCGAAAACGCTGACCCAACAAGAAATCTGTTTTGTATGGAATATTTTAGAGATCTACTTTTTTTAATTAAACATTACCGTGCTTTTATGGGCATGCAAAGCTATTGGTTTCGTCCGGCTACTGTCGCTGTAGTAGACGTAACGAGTATACCAAGTCAGAGGCTGTTTAGGAGATCAAAAACTCTGACAGTCAGGTTGGCCAACACAATCTAAGATTGAGTCAGTTTGTCCTCTGGGTTGTGGAGGTCAGAATGACAGTCGCTCTGTATAAAAAGCAGTGCCCTCATCGAATGTTAGGTAGCCGACATCGTAAAAGCATTGGTCATCATCATATCAGCCGAAAGACGTCCACTGCTGGACATAGGCCTCCCCTAAAGATCTCCATGACGGCCAGTCCTGCGCTGCTCGCATCCAGCGGCTTCCCGCGACCTTGACCAGATCGTTAGTCCACCTTGTGGGGGCCTGCCTGCCAACGCTTTGTCTTCCGGTAGGTTGTCACCACTAGAACCCTTACGCCCGAAAAAGGCTAGGCCAATGAGTAGGTCTTTGGTTCCGATGTATTTCCCATCGTATTACCGTGTCGGCAAACAATAGAACTAACCCATCTTTACCCGTGGGTGTCGTAAGAGGCGACAGAGGGATAGGTACTAGAGAATGAGTAGCTGCTTCCTTCTGTGTATCGCACCATCTTACATACTTCGCTTTCGTCATCTCTAAATTTAGTGGCACTTTGTCTAGACCCTCTGGATTTCTAGAAGATTTATTCAGTATACCTTCTGACACCGCCGATTGGCTCAAAGGAGTGAAAAGGCTATAGTTATCGCCCATTCAAACTCAAACTCAAAATAGTTTATTCATTTTTAGATATAAAAATCTCTTAATGACGTCAGCTAAACTACATCGTTTCACAAACAAATTGGCGCCATGGTTAGAAAAAAAGAAGCGGCAATAAAAACCCACAATGCCTTACTCGTACGATTAAATAAATAAGCATGTAATTTTATCATGTTTAGTTTGTTGCAAGTCAAATCAATATTTAAGTAAAAAGTGAAAGGTACGTAAAGAGCAGCTAATCCATTTTGAACTTCCCTCAATCTTTTTAATGAAACGTTCAAGAACTTTGTAATCCCGGTAGATCCAGACGGCCGATAAAACTCTTGTAACGGGCGTTACGTCATACTTTAAGAGAAGCGAATGTTGTAAGCTTGATTAGAATGAGAGCACCAATAGGATGTCAAACGAGCAGGAGGGCCACCAGATGGTAAGTGGTCACATACATAACATAACATCACGCCTTGTTCCCGTTGGGGTAGGCAGAGACCACAGTTCTCCACCTGCTACGATCTTGACATACTTCCCTTGCTTCCTGAAGTGGTCACCACCGCCCATAACACCCACTGTCTTATTAATGGCATGTTTTGACACCAATAAGACAGCTAAGCGCGTTGCTCACTTTGAGAACTAAGATAATATATCTCATGTGCAAGTAATTTCGCTGGCTCCCTTGCCCTTCAAACAGAAACACAGCAATGTAAACACTGCTGCTTCACGGCAGAAAAAAGCAAGGGGGTGGTACTTCCCCAGACGGACTTTCCACAAAAGCCCTACCACCTTCAAAAAGCCCTACCTTACATCGCATCCCTAAAAAACATGTCGTCTCAAAAAGAAACACGCTGCATAGTTATAAATACATTCAGACACAGTAGGACCAAAGTTTCGACCTCTGAAGAGTTTGAATAAAGACAGACGGATGGCCTGGAGGTCAAAGTTCTAAGCTGGTGATAAAGAGGTCATAGGTTCAATAGTTGCGTTTAAAATGGCGGATTGGCTAGAGTACTGGGTCCCAGATTCGATTCTCATCAAAAGCAGGTATTTGTCACATTTGTAGAAGACCACGATCACAGTAAAACTCAGAACAAAGACCTCCTGGCTTCTTTGCAGTAAATAGATGGGCTTATCAGCAGTATGGAAACTCGGCCTCTTTTTTGAAAACCGAATCTTGTATCATTAGAGCGTCAGGGTCAAGGAGGTTTTAAGTAGTAGCTCTTTCGGCTAAGAAGAGAGCCATAAGCGTATCACTTTCTTGCGAGGGGCCTCCATACTAAAATGTATGTATTTTTATCAAATCCTAAACACGTATTTTTTTATCTTTCTCTTTAAGAAATATGTGACATGGGACTAATGAATGTTACTACCACAGTTTTTCTGGTGAAAACACTTACCATTCAGGAAAAAAACGGTGTTAAAAATCACGCATAATATAGCTATTACGAATTATTTACGCTTCCGTTCTTAGTTATAATAATCAATTCACAAGTAAAATATTTTCACTTTCGCAAACAAAGTTTATACTAAAACATTACATTTTTAAATATTTCTTGATTTTTGTAAAACTTAACTGAGTTTTTTGACCGACTAGTATGGGTGACAGTGAGACGCGATACACTTCACTAGTTCATACAGAATATGTATATGACGGACTCTATAGTTTTTTACTCTGAGGTCAGAGTTGTAACAAATCAAACATCAAATCAAAATTTTATTTGTCGAGTAACAAAGACCCATACATTGCAGAACCAAACAATAAATAAATACATTGAATAATAAATGAAAACAATTTTTTTTTTATTAAAGGATATGATTTATGTATTTGTTCTAGTTTTATTTGGAGTTATTTAGCTACACGGATCAACTCACGTTTTACATTAATAGGCGGCATCGGCTGCCACGATAGTCGAATGAAGGTGCAGATCGACTCATATCCGGAGGTGAAGAAACTGGCGAAAGCAAGGAAACATTGGCGATTACTCCACCGTCAAGAGCACAGCTCTTAAGTTCAGAGAGAGTGGAATGAAAGCGATCGTGACCGCGGTCCATGGTGCCAGCCGCTACGCTAATAAGCGTGGTGACTATGGTACTTCCCCTTCAAATTGTACCACGCGTTTAAGCTGGATTTATGGACAGAGGTCCCTGTCCTGCAGTGGATGTTTCATGGGATGTTATGATGATGATGAATGGAATATGATCGTGGCTCATCAGTTATCCCAGTTTGATTTTTATTGAGTACGTTCAATTCATTTCCGAAACACTCTTTTTAATATCTTTGATTATTAGTCCTCCTTCTTTTCTTATACAGGGTGTTAATTTAATTGCGTGCCATAGCTTAAGGGGTGTTTCAGTTACGATAAAGGAACACAAAAAAAAATAAAAAAAAATCCTACTGAAAAAAAAAAACTAAAACTGCATTGAAGTTGCTCCGCGCGAGTATCAGTGAATATAGTAGGCACATCATCATCACATCAGCCGTAAGACGTCCACTGCTGGACATAGGCCTCCCCTAAATATCTCCAAGATGACTACGTAACAGAAACTCTTTCGCGCGCTTTTGATAGCGCGCCCATTCGCGCGGTCATTGCCCTCCGCGTTAGTTTAGTTTCAATGGAGTTTTAATTTCTTTTTTTGGATTTTTTTTAATAATTTTTTTGAGTTTCTTTATCGTTACTGAACCACCCCTTAAGCTATGGCACGCAATCAAATTAACACCCTGTATAATGACTCTCATGAAAGGAGATGAGATGTGAACCCAGTATAAGTTGAAATAGCGCTACGCTAATCGCCCAAAATAGACCCGCTTAAAGTCACAGTGTTACCACCGTCGTGCGGCTGACTATACCTACTACACTTAGCTGGCAAACAAAACAAGAAACAACTCAGAACCCTTCGATGGATAAATTTCTTAACTTTACAACATAGTGTCAATCGAACTATTCGTTGAGACTTGAGCCGCTAGGCTGACCGCCTAACCGGCGGACGGACATTTTTTGGGAGACTTGCTTTTTATGATGTATAAGTGATTTAGAACACATTTATGAGAATATCAGAATAACTTTTTTTTCACGAATACAATACTTTCCTCGCTCTGTTCGAAAGTAAAAACTGTAAGTAAATTACAAGTTTTTTTAAATTTAACTCCTACTTCTACAAAGAGATAATTGTACAAAGATAAAAATCGCAAAGTTACAACTACAGGCAGAATTCCAACTTGCGTAGTCTCCACGATTTCTTTTTGTAGTACCTAAATGTGAAAAGCGATTCAAATTATAATAATTTTCTCATAGCTTTTTCTATTATTAACATGTAAATAGTCAATATAAATGTAAATACTACGTTATAATTAACCCCCTTTCATCACCCATGGTAGCAAGGTGTCAACAGAATCCCACATTCGATTACCGCGTGAATTGAGCGCCGCGCGACCGTTTTGTATGCATTCACTCATTCATTCACTCATTGCCAACGGGGCTCCATTTAATATCGTTCAATCATTCAGACGTGAAACATGACGTGTTGAAAAGACAAATCAATTTATTATTTCTTGAAATAGCTTCATGTGCGTTCTTATTTACTTATAAATGAAGTCGTAAATCGTTTTTATTTATTCTTTACAGTTAAATCATTTAAGTAGCTCAAATAGCTTTATCCTATTCTTTTAAAAAGGACCAAGCAGTAAGCAGTACAAAATGTACGTATAGATGACCAAGTAAGAAAGCTGATGACTTTATAATGTTATGACCTAATTTCCTTCAAAACCAAAATTCCAATTATGTAGGTACTCATATTTCAGAATTAAAGCACTTATAAAAACATTATATTTTATTATAAATTTTTTGCAAATGATTGCTTGAAAGGATTTAAAAGTTATGACGGAGATCTGAGTAATTAAATAAGCTGATTGCGTTTCAATCCTTAAAGTAAACATGAGAAAGCTTCTAAATCTTACTGGTGAAATATTAGAACTCTGAAATTATTTACATAACAAGTCTATTTTGGTTTTAAATATTGTTTTTACAGCAGTGTAATATGACGTCGAAATTATATGGCTTGATTAAAATGACAGCAGTGTGAGAGAGCAGACGGAGTAATGCGTAAGAGAATACAGCGATAGAAACACGTATCGCCTCGTCCCGCTCTAGTTCTGTCCTGCTATCATTCTTATCATGCTACATTATTTCGCCTGTGCTTTCACCTATAATGGGTAAGTTACTGACATGGGCCTAATAGACACAATAGAGACAAGAGACACAAGGACCTGTAGAAAAGAGGCTTTCTATGATCGTAAACGCCAGTAGAATAAAATGAAAATGTATGGGCTTGACAATAGCTAACGTAATTTTGCGTGATAGTTTATGTCACGCCACTTACGCCGTAGACAACGTGATGTGTAAAAGTTCCCTAAGTACAGAAAATGAATGCAAAATGAAATGCAGGCAATATCTGTTTTGGAGTAGATTTTGTCCCTGTATTTTTAAGTTTCCCTGTTTTTAAGCTTCGTCACGTTCTATAAATTGCCATGTCACCAGGCAGTGGCTGAAATTCTCTACTATCATAAAATGGTAAATTGATTTCGTCTGTACATTCAAGATATTTATAAAAAAATTATCACGTTATTCTATTCTGATACCTCTGAATCCAAATCACACATTTTTGGAATTTTTGTCTGTTAGTTTGTTTGTTTATTTGTGGAGCATCACGCAAGAACTACTGAACCGATTTTAATGAACCTTTTTTTATAGCTAATACTTTGGCTGAACACTGGGATACAATGTTTTTGAACATGCGGACGAATTCGCGAGCATAAGCTAGTCGCGTGTAAAAATAAAAATACCACGTTTGCTCGACGCAGCGGAGCATTGGGTCGAGAGTGCTATTGGGCCGTGAGTGGCCCAAGGTTGCTTCTATATGGGGATTTGGCCTACAAGGGAACTGGAGTACTGGAGACACCGAACCAGATCTAAAATAAGGCATACAATGCTCGTGGCTTGGTAGCACAAAATTCTCTCTGCGTCTATATGCCCGGGTTCATATAACCCGAATCTATTCAAGTCGCGAGTCAATAGGCTTCTTCTGCGCAAACTTGTTCCATCATCGACCAAAATTTGCAATGTCGGGGCTGTAGATAGAGCATAGGAATTGGAGCGCTGGATATCTTTTGTTTCACTTGCACAATAAATAAAGAGAAATTACTAATTTGCTTGTGAAAAAAAAGATAAATTAAGATTTTTTTTGTTTCTTTCTGTGTGCCGATTTTTTATACGAAGGCACACTGTGTATCTACGTGACTCAAGGTAGAACTCGCTTATTTCCTGGCCCTTTTGTTGACACGCTCATGCAAAAGTCTATAGGGAAGTTTAAATGTCTGATATATTGTTATAATTATAAATTATGTCAATGTGCTTTTGCCACCGATATTAAGTCTAATTTTGAAACTCCTATGTTTAACAAACTGTTTAGTAGCCACGAAGGGACATAGGGTCAAACATACATACACACAAACATACATTACAGGTCAAACACATAGCCTTCCTCTTGGGCTTTTCCATAGACTGGTAGAAACAGATATAGGCATTATTTATAACTGCTTTAAATGTATATGGCGCTACTTTGAAGCGACATAATTTTACCTCTAACTGTCGTCATGAAGAAATATATTGTACCTAATATGAAATTTGAATTCGCGGAAATATTATAAAATGGGGCCTCATTTGTGGCAAATCTCTCGAAGAGTCTCAATGAAACCTCTAATGACTACAGGGCTGGCGGATCTTTTGCTCGAAATTGAGTCTCGACATTCAAAGCATTGGCGTAGTTTCCAAAATCTTTGATTCAAAGAGACAATAGCAAAGATTTCGGACCTCCTTGCTTCACTCGGAATAGATCTTGCTAATTTATTTTACTTTGGGATAAAATCTGCCAACATGTCCCTAATTTAAATGTGCACATCATCAATGATCACTAGGAAATATTCAAAATAACCCTTCAAATTCATAGAACGACTCCTTCACTACCTTGTGAGAAATTATTTGCTTGATACTCCTTCTATTACCCCTATATTTCTATGGACAATGGTTCCAGGCACCATGTTTTGTAGGGGCTTTATGGAAAAACATTTATCTAGTAAGATTTATCGTTACTGCGTTATGGTATTCAAGTTATTGTTGATTTTAAAATAAAATGATCTAAGATAATATTCCTGATTTTTATTAATCACTTTTGAGCAATCGCAATGTCTCTGTGTTTTTCATCAATAATCAGTTGGCAGTATTGCTGAACGTACGAGTCACAGTTACTTATTAGGTGATCATTGGTAACCAATTGTCAGTGAATAGTTATGTACTTATGTATACTGGTTGCGTTTTCTCTGAGTAGTTTCGTAGACAAGCGGCCTACAGAAAAAAACTTCCCTTTGTTTCTATTTAACCGTGTTGACAGAACAAATTCGCGAGTCACTCCAATAAGCACTTAAAGTCTTGTTAGTCGAATATTTATCTGGGATTCAGCGTGGGAGTACCAAGGGTGTGAGGAGGGGGGGACTTGTTGAGTGAGGGGTGGGGGAGGGGAGGTAAGGAGAGGGAGGGCCGAGCCCCGGGCATGAATGGTTCGCAACACGTGGTACGTTCCGAAACCTGCTTAATAATTTTATGTAGTTACATCGAATACTCAAGCTGCAGAGGCAAAATTACGACAAAAACATGATTTCTCCTGTGTACAGGTTGTAAGAGACGGTGTACTGAAAACTGAACGGGCGTGCTCAGTCATCGAAACTGAACAACTTTCCCAAAGAAACATTTTTGGGAAATGAATAAAAATTTTAACCACTCCATACAAACTGTTCGATCAAAGTGAGCAATTTGTATATATGGAGAGGTCAAACACTTTTTTAATTTCCCAAATATGTTTTTTTAGGAAAGTTGTTCAGTTTAGTTCAGTGAGCTCGCCCGTTCAGTTTTTGCCACACCGTCCCTTAACACCTTGTATATCGTGAATTTACTACGTGATTTTACTACACTACAAAATTAACATACTTGTACTAAAGCCACACTTACCGAATGTGCTGGGGCCGTCAAGCTAAAATGGAATAAAACGAAATGTTGCGTGATATAATGTGCTATGTCAATCCCATATGTTGTGTGGAGAAATAAATAAATATTTTTTTTATTTATTATTACATATTATACTAGCGTTTTCGATAATAGAAAGCCACTTGTCTATAGGCCCTAGATTTATATTGTATTTTGAGAATAAATTATTTTGTGTCATTATTTTGCAACGGCGGCTGCTCCAGTCAGGTAGTGGAAGAGGTGATAGAGATGGGATCACAGCAGAAATACACAAAATGATTTATTCAGAGCAGTAAACTTCAAAATATAACGTATTTAAACTTGTACACTTTAATTAAAAATCGACAAGGATAAAAATATTTGATATCAGAATCTAATTCAATTCGATTCTAATTCTATCGATTATTATTCTTTTTATAAAATATAGAAAATAACAAGAAATCTTGAGTGAATACGAATGAAACAACGATGATACAACCAACGAATACGTAAAAGTACGAGCGACAAGAGAATAGAGAAGCGCCATTTCGGCAAGTGGATGATAGTGACAAGAGGGCGTTGCTGTCGCATATTTAGCTCAAAAAGTGTCAAATTCCCAAGGAAGTGACGTTAGCTGTGACTAAAACTGAGACAGTGCGTGATGTGGCTGAGATTTCACTTATGTTACCAGTTACCACTAAAGATTTTGGAAACCCACGCGCAGGATGTAGCGCGCGTTTCTTACGTCAATGTAGGCTCTCTCACGTGAAAGAAAAATTACCGTCCCTAAAAAAAAAAAACAAAAGATGTCTCTATCTCTTTCTTCCAACCGTTCCAGCGGTATGCTAGAAAGAGATGAAGGCATATTTAAAAGGAATGTTCTAAGAAACTTCAGGGACGTTTTGCCACTCGCGTGCACTATTATTCTGTGCTTGTATCGTACGTCTGTGTGGTGCTGGCTAAAAATAGTACCATCCCTTCTGTACCCATAGATGTCGTAATAGGTGACTAAGGGCTCATAAAGCGGCACCTTTTTGTGTATCGTATCATCTAACATACTGCGGTCGCCAACAACAGCGGTCCCCAAAAACTACGTTTAAAAGCGTGGTGCCTGTGGTAATTCCCCTCGAAAGTACCACGCGTTTTGTTGGAATTCTGGAGGGAGGTCCCTGTCCTGCAGTGCACGTTTTATGCGATGTCATGATGACGATGGTACACAAGGCCGCACATCGGTAGAAACACTTTTGGACCTTATGGCGTGGTAATATAGTTGAAAAAGTTTCTACCGACAAGCGGTTGACCGTACGTGGAATCTTTTTGGACAGACCCTTATCTTTTTAAGGCATTATATATTAAATAAAATAATTGCCTCATTTTAAATGGTATTAGAAAAAAAAGTAAGATTATTCAACTTTAAACTTCTCCGCTCTGGTTTTAATTTCAGAATAATTACGCTTTGCTCGAAGTAAAAGTATTCAATGGAGAAAGACTTTTAAGAAAACAAATAAATATAATTAAAGAAGTAAAATTGAGCTGAAAAACTGAAGAAATGCAGATAAGCTGGTTTATTGCCTAACTTTTGCTCTACATTGCTTACTTTACTTTGTTAAAAATCTCAGTTGAGTTAATTTACCGGGCTGGAGCATTTCCTCCCAGTTTCGTGATGTTTTTAAAATTTTAATTGGAGTCGAAGAGAGTTCTTTCATCTTGGAGTTTTTTAGTACTTTTTAGGGTTCTGAAATAAAATAGTAAAAACGGAACCCCAATGGTGCGATTTCTTCTTTCTGTCTGTCTTTCTGTCACACCAGTTTATCTTAATCATGCTGTCTATCGATTTGCAATTTGGAATAGTTTTATAATATGCTTGCCCAACTTAATGAAAGAATCAAAAATGTTATTTCAGCAAATATTTACCGCAAACCAGTTTTACATAAAACTTCGACATACTACATAACTGCTAGTTTCATAACCTCTTATTTAAGTACTGACAACATCTTAAGTTCACTATACTGCCCTAGATTTAAGGTCTAATTCTTAATTTGAGTCCCGTGTGGTGCCGGCAAAGAATAGTACCAACCCTTACATACCCGTGGGTGTCGTAAGAGGCGACTAAGGTTTATAAACTGGAGGATGAGCAGCAGCATCCTCCTTTGTATCTAACATCTTACTTACTGAGGTCACCTACAACCGCGGTCCATGGTGCCAGCCGTAACGCTGACAAGCGAGGTGACTATGGTACTTCCCCTCTTAATATTTCCAGCAAAAGCTAGAATTCTAGAGGGAGCTCCCTGTCCTGTAGTGGACGTTTCATAGGATGTAATGTGTACAATTATTTCCACTTTCGCCAAAGCATATATTTAAAACGAAAACCTTATTATTTTGACAATTTGATAGTATACTTTGTACATATATACATGCAATAAACTATACAGGGTCAGTGGAAATGATCAATGAAAGAAACTGAACAATTTTCAGTGATGAAAATTTAAAGAAATAAAAAAAAACAATATCCATACATAATTCTAAACTTGATTGGACAGATTTTGTGGAGAGGCCGATTTCTTTTTCCTTTCCTAAAAGTTTCTTTTACACAAAGTGTTCAGTTTTGTTGCCCATTCATGCGTTCAGTTTCTCCCATATATGTTAATTGGAATAATTTCACTCATTCCGTTGAATGAACAGTAGTTTCCATTTTAGCATTAAAACGGGTTATGGCTCGTGTAGTCGCCGCTAAGTCCCACTAAAGCGATTGCTAATGTTATTGCGAAGTTATTACTGTTTTAACGCATGTACGCTGTGAAATAGGGGATTTTAGTGCAAACATTTAGCTAAAGCATGTTTAGAAAATGTTTTAAGCATCTCACTTCTCATCTCACTATAACATTATAAATGCAAAAGTATGGATGTTTGTTTGTGTCACTATCACGCCTTAACGGCTGAACCGAATTTGATTTAAATTTGGTAGATGATAGATCCAGCACTGGAATGACACATAGGCAACTAATATTATAGACGTGAAAGAATGGATGTTTGTCCTACTATCACGCCTAAACGGCGATTTCGATGAAATTTGGGAGGCATACAGGGTGTTAATTTGATTGCGTGCCATAGCTCAGGGGCGGGATCAGTATTGGTAACAAGAACAACTTTTCCAAAGGAGTATAGGTCCCATGCTGTTTCCTGCAATTTTGTAATTACAAGTTTTTCGTTGTCATTTCAGGATTTAATCTGCCTTCTTATCAAATTTTTTTTGAAAATTTCATGGAAATCTTTTCAACGGTTTAGCCGTAAGAGCATAATGGACATGCAAATTTTTTATTTTCATTGAATCAAAAAAATTTGGGCTTATGCATGTCAATGTAATTTGAGTAATTTCTTTATACAGTCAGTGTTAATAAAGAAAGGTTTAATGAAATTTCCAAAAAATATCGCGGTTTAAAATTTCATACTTAAGTATTCTTCCTGAGTCAAAGGGGAAGTAAAAACAGGAGATAAAGAGTTGACAATCAATATTGGTATTATTAAATTGGATGTCGTCGAGTCCTCGATAACTCGCTAACGGAGGACGTGCACGGAAAATTTATGAGTTTATGTAGACTTGGGGTAACAGCTGTTTGTGTCCTCAAAAATAGACAATGTTTTAAACCTTATAGCTTATTTACGCGATATATCCGTTCTGCCAGCTGTCGAATTCTTGATATGAATTAGAATCGAAGAATCAAAACAAATATGAATTAGATTCTTTGAAAGTTTTCACATAAAACTAAATTGATACACCTCGTTCAAAATTTTGCTACAGGAGATGTCTATATGCTTATTTTTGCAATTATTGACCTATATGAAATTTGGTGAGACGTGGTTGTACACCTCCTCCCAAATGTCTGGATACAGCCTCCCCATAGATCTTGCTACATTGGGTGAAAACAGAAACAGCTAGATCAGACCAGTCAGGAAGAACTCGGTATCAGTAAATCAAGTTCAAACAACATGGGTAAATTTATCAGTAGTGCGCAGTGTTGGTGAAGGGGAAACGTCATAAAGGCCCTCCTGACAACTTAACAAGTCGATACAGGCAACCTGTAACATAGAATAATAATACACTATTGACCTGTAACATAGAATAATAATACACTATTGACCTGCAACATAGAATAATAATACACTATTGACCTGTAACATAGAATAATAATACACTATTGACCTGCAACAAAGAATAATAATACACTATTGACCTGAAACATAGAATAATAATACACTATTGACCTGCAACATAAAATAATAATACACTATTGACATGTAACATAGAATAATAATACACTATTGACCTGCAACATAGAATAATAATACACTATTGACCTGTAACATAGAATAATAATACACTATTGACCTGAAACATAGAATAATAATACACTATTGACCTGTTACATAGAATAATAATACACTATTGACCTGTAACATAGAATAATACACTACACCTGTAAACATTTTTTTCTTTTATTCCAACGCTTACCAGCTATGTCAAAAGCAATCGGCTAAAGCTGTCAGAAAAAACAAGTTTGTAAAACAATGTTATTCGTTCCGTCAAATATAATCTGGTGTTAGTGTCATGGCTGCAAGAAGACAGGTAAGCGTTGGAATAATCGAAAAAATAATGGTTTCTACGTATAAGGCATAAAATGAAATTACCTACCCTAATTAAATACCCTAACCGAAATTGTTCACTCTTGTTACCTTCTCATTAACTAGCATTAAATATGATTAACAGACACATTATGCAACGAAAGATTTCATACAATAATACAAAATGTTTTCATAATAATTTTACACAGTTTGCTCAAGTACCTGTGTGTAAGTGATGAATGTATTTCCTAAAACTGTGTGTGTGTGTGTGGGTTCTTCTGTGTGAGAGAGTAGTGCTAACCTGTAGGTGTTATGTACTTAATAATAAAGTCTCCGTTTCATTGTAGTTTTTCTTTTAAGAAACGTTCTACATTCATGGTACTGCTTCGAGTAGATGTATTTTTTTATTGATTTTATTATATTAGTATGCAGATCCCCCAGTATAATATCGTGGTAATTTCAACGATATTACCAAAACAAAAACGTTTGCCTCAAAAGTTTTGTTGAGTCTTAACTTAAGTGTTTTAGGCAAACGTTTTTGTTCTGGTAATATCGTTGAAATTACCACGATTACCCCTCTGAATGCTTGCGAATGTAGACTTGGAACCTAAACAACTCAATTCTTATTTATTAGTTATTTCCACATTCGGTAACATAACATCTTTTTGTCGGGGTAGGCAGACATGAAAATTTCGTTCGTTTTTTAATCCCGAAAGTTTCATAAAAACATTTTTTCTCTCGTTTTCATTAGGAGTATAATAAACATATAAAAGTTCACATTGTATTTTATCGCCTTCTTATATATTTTCAACAAAAGATGGACCACAACCCAAATAGCAAATCCCTCAACAATAGGAGAACCGTTCTACAATATTCTACATAATACAAAATTGCCTTGCGGTCTGAGGGGATCAACACCCTTACTCGATACCTTCGGATAGCATAATATATGTACACCCGTACAAGAAGTACTATCATACCCTTAAGGGATGATTCTGCGTGATTGATTGTGTGAATATTATTAAAAATGCTTTATAAATGACTAGTTTTGGTTTGAGAAGAAGTGAAACGTGGGGTCAAGCCTCGAGCCGAAACAATTTTTTTTACCTCTATGATCGAAAATTCAGGACGTTCTGAATAAAGGCCAGGTTAAAAGTACCCTAAACCGATGAGCATGTATGAAAGGATTGATGAAAGTTCAGGAAGCAAGGGAAGTATGTCAAGATCGTAGCAGGTGGAGAACTGTGGTCTCTGCCTACCCCGACGGGAACAAGGCGTGATGTTATGTATGTATGTATGTATGTATGCATGATTGAACTTGCAACCTATAGAACTGAAGTCCTGTCTTAAAATAATAACAAGTTAACTATCAACTACGCAGGTTCATCATCACCATAAAATCACATGAAACTTCTTCTGCAGGATAGGGAAGTCCCTCCAGAATTCCAGCTTTTGCTTTAGCAATGTGAAGGGGTAGCAAAGAGGGGAAGTGCCATAGTCACCACGCTTGTTAGGGTTGCGTCTGGCACCAAGGACCGCGGTTGTTATGATCTATGAAAAGTAGTACGATACACAGAAGGACGCTGCTGCCTTACCTTCGGTTCACAATCCATTAGTCGCCTCTTACGACACCCACGGGTAGAGATGGGTTGATAATATTTTTTCCCGGCACGACACATTATTGCACAGGTTATTTACCCGAAAAGGCTATTGACAGGGTATTGACTTCAAATACCAAGTACCTATTATTCCCTACTGCTCGCTCTAACATTCGATTTCATAGTTACATTATTTCAAACTTAACAGTAACAGCTACGCTGCTACGTGTTTACGACGTAGCAGGGTCGTAGCACATGGCTACGATGGCGTAGTAATGCTCTTTCTAGTAGCCATTTCGTTTGATTTCATATTTTTATGGCAAATTTTATTTACGACACCGTTCATGTAGATATGAAAAATAGCCTGACAGTTAGTAGGACAAAACATTATTAAGTTAATTTTGTTTTCATTCCAATACATTTTTGCGTCCTAGATCTGTCAATAACAAATTTTGGCCTTTTCCTAAAGGTGGTTTTGTGTGCGAGGACTAAACTTTTTTCTTATTTATCGTACATGGAAAAAGTTGGAAATGGGAATTCATAGAGAAACCTCAGGAAAACTTGATCAGTTATATGGTCTGAGTAATAATAATAAAATATAATTCTTCATTCATTGTAGGATATTAAAAATCTCTGAATGACGTCAGTTATATTTACATTAAATGTTTTTAAAAAATTGCATTGGGACAAAGGTTTGTATTGAAAATGATTTATGGAACTGCTTGTATATCTATCCCGGGATACAAATCCAACTCACAATTGAGAGTATTTTCACAAAGCATCTACAAAAAATTTATTGGCCGACCGGTATCAAAGAACTGCTCCTGCGCTGCATCTAATACCGACACCCTTCGTGCTGTACGTCTCAGGACTTTGATACGTTACAGTTCTATCCCCTGCCTTGATAGATTTTCATAAAGGTAACGCAAACTATTCAAACCGACCGTTCAAATTCACGTCAAAATATCTAGAGTTGGGATCCAAACAAATAAAGAATGGACTAAAATGACACATGTGCGGTAGTTAATTTTTGTTCTTTGGTAGGTTACATGGATTGTTTGTATGATTACGAAAAGAAAACAGTTTTGGAATGATCGTTTGGTTACTTCATGAATAAAAAAAAACCGGCCAAGTGCGAGTCGGACTCGCGCCCTAAGGGTACCGTACCTATCTACCATATGATATACTAAAAGCTAAAGCTCTCTGATTTTAAAAACTCCGCGACCATCCAACTTGACCCCTCTTTTATAAAAAAGTTCTTGAAACGGGAGCTCACTTTAATTGGTTAATATTAGTTGTGAGAAAAATTTAAATATTTAATGATTTTAGACTTTTCGCTTTATTTGTACTGTGAGACCTAGCTTCTTGCCAAATTTCATAATTTTAGGTCAACGGGATGTACCCTGTAGGTTTTGCTTTTTTGCATAAATGTATGGATATGAGGACATAAAAAGCCATATATTTTGATTGCGTCGTTGTAAAAAAATAAAATTTTCAGATCTTGTGTGGTTTATGGACCTTAATATTCGTTATCAAGTTCAACCTGATACCTCTTCTCGTTCGTGAGAAAAAGGGTCTTGACAGACAGACAGACGGACAACAAAGTGATCCTATAAGGGTTCCGTTTTTTATTTAGAGGTACGGAACCCTAAAAATGAATATTTCTCCACATAATAAGAAATATCGTGTCGGGGAAGAACTGTACGTGTATTATATATCATCAACATCATAACATCTCATAAAGCGTCCACTGCAGGATATGGAGCTCCAGAACTCCAGTACTTTGTACTTTAAACGCTTAGTACTTTGGTGGCAATTTACCATAGTCACTACGCTTGTAAGCATTGCGTTTGGCTATCGCAGTATTTAAGATTGTACGATAAACAGAAAGATGTTGCTGCCCATCCTCCGGTTTATAAGCCCTTAGTCGCCTCTTATGACACCTACGTGTAGAGATGGGCTGGTACTATTCTTTTCCAGCACCACATGGACAACGACCGACACCCATTATATTGAATTTCAACCTTTTAAATTTTAACCTTATTTGAGAAAACAAGGTTACTAAATTGTAGTAATTGTAGTTATTTGATATGAGTCGTTCATATATTTTTTTTTGTTTTATTAGAATGTTTGATAAAATAAAGGAAAGAATGACTCCAAAAATATGTGAGTATGGTATGATAAAACGATAAATACCCATGTTTACTTCATGCTAAAAACCCTGTTCAAAGTTGATTCCAACGTAATAAGTTATGAGACGGTCGCCTGATGGCGCTGGTACGACGTGACAAGCGGATTTATGAACAGCCAACGACAAGAATAATCTACTGAGGTCAGGGGCTGCAATATAACTGAGAGGGCTTTACGTGGAACTATTTATGTGGTTGGTACGTGGAGGGGAAAACTAGGGATATGTGACAAATATTCCGATGCCCTTTTCGTTGCGCTGTTTTTATAATGTTTTCTTGTTCCTGTATGTCCTGAGTGGTACCAGCTAAGAACAGTACTAATCTATCTCTACCCGTGGGTGTCATAAGAGGCGACTTAGGGATTATGACCTGGAGCATAGGCAGCAGCGTCCTTCTGAGTACCGTACCGCGTAACATAATGCGGTCCATGGTGCCAGCCGTAACGCTAACCAACGTGAGGACTATAGTACACACGATCGCACATAAGAAGAAACACTTTTGGACCGTATGGCGTGGTAATAGAGTTGAAAAAGTTTCTACCGACAAGCGGTTGACCGTACGTCCCCTTCAAATTTACTACGTGTTCTTGTTGGAATTCTGGAGGGAGCTCCCTGTCCTGGCAGAGGACGTTTTTTGGGATGTTGTGATGATGATGAACATCCTAAAAAAGTGCTCTGCTGGGCAGGCAGAACGCCACAGAATTTCGAAGGTGGTATACTTTGCGGGTCATCTCTACCCGCGGGTGTCGTAAGAGGCGGCTTAGGGCTTATGAACCGAAGGATGGGCAGTAGCATCTTCCTATGTATCGTACCATCTTACATACTGCGGTCACCAACAATAGCAGTCGCCAGACGCAACGCTTACAAGCGTGGTGACTATGGTAAATCCCCTCCAACGTACCACGCGTTTTTGCTGGAGTTCTGGAAGGAGCTCCCTGTCCTACAGTGGACGTTTCATGCGATGTTATGATGATGATGATATTTTGCGGTGGAAGTACCAATGTCACCACACTTATCAAAGTTTCGGCTTGCACATTGGACCGCAGTGATAAGTGACCACAGTAAGTACGTTACAACGCCGATCCCAACAATACAAATTAAGTAGGTATGTCAGAGGCTTCCTTTATTTTTGCTTCCTATCATACAATGTGAACATTCAGAGGCTCAGTGATTCTACTTATGATTACAAGCAACTTTCCTGAAGAAAATAGTAGATTTTACAACAAGTGCACAAAACGAACCATTTTTCCGAGACTTTTAGCAGACCGAGCCAAAGGCAAGGCAGCCTGCACAAAGAAGCACTTTCAGAGCATGAGAAGTGAAAAAGAAATTTTGAAAATAGTTTTTCGACATCCCATTCAAAATGGGTCGATCACGTGACCGTTTCAGTATAAAGTGTAAAATAAAAAAAATCCGAGTCAAATATTTTTTTTCGGGAAAGCTGCTTGTTTTTATGAGTAAGTAGAATCATTGTGTTTCGGGATCGAAAAAAAATTAAATCCACAGTGTATTTCATCCTATTTTCCAAACTAAGGCCAAAATTATGCTCCCTTTTTACTCAAATCTAGTGCGTTCACCTGTTCATAATCTCGCCATACATTAAACCTGTGGGTTTAGTATGATCCCGCCCTAACAATGAAACCGCAGCATCTAATGAAGGAGATTCTGCCCGATGATAGCTCTTCTAGATAGTTTCACTTACAGCCCTGTTTTTATACATAAGCTGCTTGAGGTTTTGTAGCTAGATTATTTGAAGTTCTGTTAAGGGTTTTTTGTGGTCTCGACCCGTAGAAGAGCTTCAGTTAACGAGTTCTCTTGTGGTAACGTGCCTAACTGTTAACTTTGTGTAAATACAAACTTTTAATTCGTTTACATTTAGTACAAGTTTTAATTTATAAGGAAATTGTGCATACCTGTACATTTATTGGTACAGTAAATAAAAAAATATTAAAAAACGAAAAACCTGAAAAAAAGGAAAATAAGCTTCGATCAAGCTTCGAGCTTGGTTTTGGTAACTTGAATTTTATAAGATATTGCAGGCTATTGTACATTGAGTCTGGGGACCGGCTGTACTAACTTAAACGGTAGATTCTGACCATGAAACTGAAAAACTTTTCCCCAGAAACATAATAAGTCTAAATACGAAAAACAATTTCGAACTCCAATACAAAATGTGCTGTCAGCTGATGCAGTTTGTATGTGAAGTCGAATTTTTTTTCGTATCCCGACTTATGTTCCTTGGGAAAAGTTGTTCAGTTTCATCGTTGGAATCTACCGTTTAAGTTTGTGCAGTTGGTCACCAGGCACATTGTATAGCTATTTGCACTATAAAATATCAATTTTCAAGCTTGTAAGTGTTCTCCATTTTTACGAACGAGTTAAAACAAAACACACCAAAAATAACACGTTTCTTGTGTGGGAACCCCCTTATTTTTAAATTTTCAAATTGTTTTATTATTTTTAAATTTTCTGTGATTTCAACCATAAAGCTACTGTTCAAAAGATACAGCCCTCGGACAGACAGCCAGAAGTAGGTTTAGTAATAGGGCTCCGTTTGGACCATTCGAGTATGGAACCCTAAAAATGGAGAAATGTTTTCTTTGAGTATTTGCTATCATTTTTATTTTTTCTTAACTAAGAGTAGGTACCCACTTTTAAGTATACTCGTAGTTAGAACAATCCACCCTATACAGCGTGAATTTGTACTGGTTTCGCTCCCGAAGTCCAGTGATTCTACTCATGAAAACAAGCAACTTTCCAAAAGAAATAAATTTCTTACTCGAAAAAAATTTGTCGCCTTCTCACACAAAATGAGTCGATCACGTGACCACTTTACTATGGAGAGACGAAAAATGTTTACGAGTAACAAATTTTTCTCTTCGAGAAAGTTGTTTGTTATCATGAGTAAGAGCAAAACCAATGAAATTCACGCTGCATAAATGATTAATTAACATCTAAATGCGCTATTCAAGGAATAATTTTAAGAGACTTAAATATACGTTAAACGTTAGAATACTCAACAAAGGAGCTCTGTATTTGAGTAAAGTTTTGACAAATGACCCGCTTTTGAGACGTGGAGTGGACTTATGACATCAACTTTAAGAGAAACGTTTATACAGCTCTTATATAGCGCTTATATATCTCGTGTAAAATTACTCGGCTGCAAGCTGAAAAGGACGGAAGATACGAGCATAAAATTGTTGATCTAAAGTACTCGTAAAAAAGATGATATTGAAAAGCGTTTTTGGCGTAAACACTTTTCTAGGATGCAAGTATACTAAAAAATTTACAGGTTGTTAAAATTCCTATTTTTTTGTTTTAAGATGCGAAACATATATTTATGCGGTCACGACCACAAGAAGTGTCACATCGGATTTTGTACTGTACTCATGTCTATATGATTTATGATAGATGTAAAAGTGTGTCAAGATCGTAGAAGGTGGAGGACTGTGGTCTTTGCCTATCCCGACGGGAAAGAGGCGTGATGTTGTGTATGTACGAGTATGTCTAATAGAAGTGAAAGTCACACTATAGCTTGACAACCAACGGGGCCCTTATACAAGGCCATTGGTACATGTCTGCAAATTTTTGCTCATTGAACTGAACAACTTTCCCTAAGAACCATACGTCGAAATTCAAAAAACAATTTTCAACGACCCATAGAAACTACATCAGCTGACAGCGCCTTTTTTGTGGGAGATCAAAAATTTTTTTTCGTACAGCTTTCACTTGAGAGGTTTGTGGACATTTACCAATGACCCTGTATACATTTGTGGCGAAAGCATATCGCTAATTGGTAGAATGGAAAAAACATCCTGGGATCATTCGTAATACAACGTTTTACAACGCTATACTACATACAACTTTTCGTTGATTCACTATCTCATTTGGTAGCTAATATAGATTAAAATAAGGTTTAGGTTTGATATGAGTTTTGTTACGAAAATGAATACTGTACGGGAAGTTGAAGGTGGTAACATACCATTGAACATTGACACGCGTAGCATATCACACACGGTTGAACACACGAGCAATGTTCGACCGCAAGGATACGCAAACAACGAATTTACACTCGCTATAAAAAAAATCGCAGAGCTATTTGCGAGCCCGGCACCAATGATTTAGCTCGCGCGTCAGCATGGTATCAATACGGGAGCTGCTCCGCGTCTTAACGTTCGGTGGTTTTCGCTTGAAGCCGAGACGCACTTTTAGGTACAGCCTCAGAGAGCGCAGCGAGGTTCAAATCTCTTTGGGTACAACCTTTATAGCGGTCATGTCAAAGTGACCTTTATATAGCCTCACCAAATCTCATGATCCCATACAAACAAAAGTTACCCTAATAAAACACATAAACCAAATACTTTCACTGCCTTATAAAATAAAATTGGTCGTTTATACCAAATTTTATTACACACAAAGAAACCATAAAAATCACTTACCGCACTTAGTGTTACAAACGTCGCTACAAGAGCTTGAAACTTTGGATTTATGGTTCACTCTTATACAGCCTTAAGCTGGCTTAAGGTCCAAACTTTGTACCGCGGTTGTGTATTACCAGTCTTACATCTTTGATACTAAAGTATTGACTTTGGTCAGGCAAGATATTATCTTCTTTGTGGCTGAGCATGATTATTATCTCTTAAGCTCTTATTATCTATAATAAAACCGGCCAAGTGCGAGTTGGACTTGCGCACCGAGGGTTCTCTATGAGTAAGGTAAAAATACCGTCTTAGTCAGGGCCGCTCAGTCGCGTAGTAGTGTATCAAATGCGCGTGGGTCTGAATCCCACTAGACCAGGAGACGCATTTTTGAAGCGTTCGAAGTGAATCTTTAGTTCGCATACGAAAACAAATCGTGTACGAATTTAATTTCTAATGCAATCGATTTTACGCATTTTTGAATCATTCGAAAACAGTGTTGCCATTAAATTCAAATCTTTCAACAATTTTCTTTTCACGCAGAATAAATAAAAACCGGAAAGCAATTACTCATTGATTTTAAAAACCGGTAATGAATTGCGAGGGAATGGAACGCAAATTAAAAAGTTGATATGTCAGTTTGATGTCATTTGTGAAGGAAACGTCAATGTCGTTCTCATCACAGATTATACATACTTTCGAGTGATAGAATTGCAAAACGAGTGGGTCGGACCACTCGTTGCAGAATTCACAGGTATGAATATTCAAAAATTGCGATTTTACGGATTCGTATACGAATCTTGCCAATCCGAATGCGAATTGAAGTTCGAACGCTTCAAAAATGCGTCTCCAGTTTTATAACATAATACACCATAACACGATTTTACAACTAACCTTCTTTTACGCTTGCGTTGTAAGTCAGTTAGAAAATCAGTGTTAAAGTTTTACTACGTTAACATTTTGCGATGTTTTTTTTATTTTTAATAAATTAAATGAAAATCATAACACATCAGGCAAATACTGCCTATATCTTTTAGATCACGAATCTGCACTCTTTTTCCTTGACACAATAAACCCATAAGACTGTCTTCTTCTGTAAAAAAAGGTAAAAAGGGTCCCCTGACTTATCTTAAGACACCAAGCCTCCTCATCCATCCTAATATTCTAATCCGTCTATCCATCCCGTTCTAACCTCAATGCGTCACGCGATCCTCTGAAACAAGTGTTTATTGCTGGTCCTTCGATCCGAATTCACTCTCTTGAGATACTAAATTGTACTTTATGTCGAGGAATTAAGGTTGTGGTCTAGGTGGAGGGTTTAGCTGGTTATTAGTCTTCGGCAGGTGGGTTCAGAACTATGGTGAGCCGGCAATTTGTTACGCCGTGTTTTGGTGGAAGTCTTTGTGGTTGTTTGAAGGGTACAGGTGACCTTACCTTTATGTAGCTGAATGAGAGGACGAGATTGGAATCTTTGTTTCAGGTAAAAAGGATGCTACTTTGTTTTGAATTGGAATTCCGTGGCAGTTTAGATTTGGTTTTATTTGCAAAGTTTGGATATAATTGTAGATTTTATATCCTTTCTGGTGATTTAAGAGATGTTAATGCAACGTTTTGAATTTAAGTATGACCACACACACATATAATAATATTCTTTCATGTCCTTTTTCCCAAACTAATATTTAAATTTGTCAGAATTTGTTTCTTTTGTCTAAATTAATATTGTATTAAAATAAACTCACTTATATTGTAATATAAATGAGTTTATTTACATACCTAATTATTTAGCTTCTTTTTCTTTATAGGTCTATTTAAATGCATTTTGGAAAATTTTCACCAAAATTCTTTTCCTTTATTGCATTTCCTCTAAAATAAATTCTTATTGTAGCCGTTTCTTTTTACGCAAACAGAATTTTGGCATAAATTGTTCAAATGGGAACAGTTACAGAAAATTGCCCCCCGAAGGCCTATAAAAGTATTTGGCACGCGCATTGCTTGTTCGATCTTGTTTTGCCTTTTTGAATGTACAGCCAGGTACAAAATTGGTTTTTGATTGACAGCATGATTGGTTTATTGCTGTCATGTTTCCGCGTTCCTACTGCGCGAGCCGTAAATATTATGGTATAAAGCATAAAAGCGGCATTTAGACGCAAAATAAAAGAGTAAATTAAAGCAATATATTTTTATCTTTGATCTTTGCCATTCAGAATTTAAAAAGATCTTGAAATATAAAATCGATGTCAATAGAACGATATATAAAGTTGCATTTTGTAAGAGTATTCTAAAATTTTGGATTACGTTGCAAGATAGTTTATGAGATAAAAGTAAAACTACTGTTCAGTCTGGAAAATATTTATGAAACTAGCTAGTAGCACTATTATTCATACTAGGACCACGAGGGCCTAGAAGCTAAAGCATCTCTAATAATAATAAAAAAACCGGTCAAGTGCGAGTCGGACTCGCGCGCCGAGGGTTCCGATATACCTATAGTATTTTTGGAAGCAATAAAGTCCATTTTCAGGACCGCAAAACTAAATTTGTTTGTAAAGGTTTTTTGCAGATTTCTGAAAAACTGTGCAACTTAGAAATATCGTTTTATTTTTGCTGTAAAGTTTACATAAACCTCTGTCAACTGTAATTAATTCAGATTTTCCCTTACTCAAACTTCGGAGATAAGGGGGGGGGAATGGTATTTTTTTTGACATTTTTCATCATAACTTGAAAACTAAGAAACTTAAAAAAATACAAAAATATATTTTAAAATGTACAAGTAAAGCCCTTTCATATGATACCCCACTCGACCTAGTAGCGACCATTTGAAATTTGGCCCCCCCTATTTTGGTCCCCTTTACATTAATAATCATACTTTTTTCAAAAAATTTTCATGTGCAATTAAGTTGGGCAACTATATTCTAAAACTATTCCAAATTTCAGCTCGATAGCGTAAGTGGTTGCTGAGATATAGAGGTGTGACAGACAGACGGACAGACAGACAGACAGACAGAGCGGCACCATAAGGGTTCCTTTTTTTTACCATTTTGGTATCGGAACCCTAAAAAGGTGCGAATTTAAGACACTGCAAGTATAATATTTTGAAAAAAAAAGAACATTACAGAAAAAAATATAAATGTAAAATACCTATATAACAGCCTGAACTTAATTCTAAATGCGAAATTTGAAATCAATTAAACAGCGCGCCGTTTTCGGCGTAAAGATGCCCATAACGCTATCATTCCCGCATGTTGATAACTTCAAGGTCAAGGTCACACTAACTTGTGTATTCTCTACCTAACAGTATCGGAGCAAGGTCCACACGAGAAGCGGCTGCTCAACGCGCTTCTCAACTCGTACAACACGCTGGAACGGCCGGTGGCCAACGAGAGCGAGCCTCTCGAGGTCAAGTTCGGCTTGACCTTGCAACAGATCATCGACGTGGTAAGTGTGCATACTGCTTTATTAACACCATTATACCAGAGATATATAAGTAGAACCCAACAGTGATGGTTATTTGTTGTGCATAGATACCGACCGCGATATATTTTTGAGATCTTTGCATTGACAGTCACTGTTGGAGTTAAAAGACCCAAACTGTCAAAGTATACAACTGAGACGAATTCACTTTATATACAGGCACGTTTCATGAAGTTACAAGTTACATTTTCTTGTACAAAATCTATTAGGTTTAACAGAAAGCGTGTAATGCCCGTGAAACTTAACAACTTTTCTATGGAACCATATTAGAACATAAGTCGAAATACGACTTTTTTGTTCTCTAATACAAATGAGCTACCAAAGGTGTCAAAGTTACTTTTCATATTACGACACATGATCCATTTTTTTGTTTGCTTAAACACTTACAAACACATTTTGCCGCAGTGTCAAAAGCAATCGGCTAAAGCTGTCAGAAAAAACAAGTATGTAAAACAATGTTATTCTTTCCATCAAATGTACACTAGTTTTAGTGTCACGGCTGCAAAATAGACTGGTAAGCGTTGGAATAAATAAAAAAAAATTGGTTCTATTTTCTATAAGAAACGTCAGTTTCGACTCACACCCTTCAGGGTTATAAATACTCTTTTTGTTAAATATTGCTTTAAATTATACGCGTGTCCCGTTTGTAAGTAGTCAAATATGTCATTTCAGTTATACATGAGTAATAACTTCTAGCTTTGTGAAACAAGCCCCAAGTAGTGGAAGCACCAAGGACGTAACCACCTGTTGAAAGTCGACACATTTTTTCAATTGCAAATTTCGTGCTCGGTGTGACCAGACTTTTTTTTACGTAGGAAATATTTACATGTATGTGGATCTTAACCTCCGTGCAGTCTGCAGACTTTTGATCGGCTGATAGTTTACTCGAGATATATATATATATATATATATATATTTTGTTTTTTGGAGTTTTGTGGCCCATTCAGCTTTATGCTGCGTTGGATACCTTTTAATGAATCTCAGATTGTTTTACACAACGGAAACATCAATGAATGTGTATGGTATTCCTATCAGTTTGTCGCGTATCAAGTTGTCAGCCGATCAAAATGTCACATCGTGCAGAAAGGCGATTGTTTTCCATCCAAATAATTAAAAAGTAATATTATTAATTATTTTTACTGACAACCGTACGTTAATACGGTGCTTCGGGTTACGTATAAAAAATAGTCAATATAAGAGCTGGTCCACACGGGGCGACTTTTCTTAAAGTTATGCCCTAAAACAAATTTTATTTCATAAAATTAAGACCGCAGTACAGTTGCATCGCTGAATTTAGCGGCGCGGTTGTCAAAATGCTGACTTTAGTACAATTACTGGTGCAAATATTAATGAATATAGCAAACTTAATTACAAATAATAGAGAAAACAACTTCGATTGAAATTTTCGAATAGAAAGTTTTAATGGAAGATAGACAAAAAGGGGTCGAGGTTTAGAACAAAAACTGTAATGACCCATGAAATTGTGAATAGAGTGAAATTTGCGAGAACTATGCTCAGTTATGACTTTAGTCAAAATTGTTGAAACACCGCAGGGTGATCTGATCATAGAATAATGTAAAACTAAAGTAAAAAATATTCGATATTTTTAATTGATTATGGAAGTTAATTTTTCTAAGCAGTAGAATATTTTCATATTTTCAAACTAAACAAAACTGTAACAAGTACATCTTATCATCATCGTCATTCGTTGCGCGCGGACTCGAATACTTTCTCGCTCGCACACATCTACCTCGCTCGCTCTGCGCGTCGACACTGCGGAGCGTACCCCACCACCAGCAAGCAACGCCCGGCTGCATGGACCGAAGCATATAAAAGCCGGCGCATCTCCAATATTCTCAATTTCTCATTATCTAGCTAGCGGTTAGCTTGAGCGATAGCCACGCAGTCCTCAAGTTATACCTTGCCTAGAAGCACGGGGTGCGATAGCCGCACTGCAGTCCACCCTTATGCTTGTATGTGAGAAGGGGTGCGATAGCCACGCAGTCCACCCTCCAACTCACCCCTTTAACTTAGTCTACGTATAACTTATGCCTAGTACCAGTCTATGTTATTTAAGTTCTGTATGAATAAACGTATCTCAACCATCTGGCGTCTCATTCACTCTTCATAGTGGCGCCCAACGTAAAAGAAAGGAAGGTCTAGACAGTCGATCTATCTGGCGTCTCATTCACTCTTCATAGTGGCGCCCAACGGAAAAAGAGATGAAGGTCTAGACAGTCGATCCATCTGGCGTCTCATTCACTCTTCATAGTGGCGCCCAACGTAAAAGAGATGAAGGTCTAGACAGTCGATCCATCCGGCGTCTCATTCACTCTTCATAGTGGCGCCCAACGTAAAAGAGATAAGGTCTAGACAATTGATCTATCTGGCGTCTCATTCACTCTTCATAGTGGCGCCCAACGTAAAAGAGAGGAAGGTCTAGACAGCCGATCTATCTGACATCTCATTCACTCTTCATAGTGGCGCCCAACGGAAAAAAGAGATAAAGGTCTAGACAGTCGATCCACCTGGCGTCTCATTTACTCTTCATAGTGGCGCCTTACGGAAAAAAGAGACGAAGATCTAGACAGACGATAAAACACGAAGAAAGAACGAATCACGATCAGATGGCGACGGTACAACTCACTACGGAACAATTTGAAGAACTTTTAAGTCGAATACCCTCATCTACAAGAATAAATAAAAACTTCACTCGATGTACCCACCGTTTTGACGGCGAACGTATCTACGAGAAAGTGGAAGATTTCGTGACGAGAGTATCTATCTTCAAGCAAATAGAGAATATATCATATGTAGCTTTAACCTCTGCACCGGTTCTGATACAAGCAGTTTCGCAATTGGAGCAGCTTTGGAGCAGGGGGAGGGACCAAATGAACATTCCATTGAATATGCAAGACGACAATAGACTTAGAGCAAATCAAAAGAGACGTACAGACCCTGGATATTCTGTCGGATATTTAGTAGAAACTCACCCTGTCAGCAACCAAGACAAACAATTTTCAGCTAAACTGGCCCCTCGACGTGATGGACCCTATGTCATTATCAAGAAACATGGAAGTTCAATCTATGAGGTAGCTAATGTCAATGAACCTGAAAACCCAAATGGAAAATATCATACGTCAGCCATAGTGAAATTTGAGAAAAGAGATGATGAAACTCCAGTACCAATGATGGTAACTCCAGACCCAAGAACGTTTTATCTTCTTAGTCCTGGTACTTTAACGGGACGTCTGCAAGTACCAGAGGGGGAGACTGTAACAAGTACATCTTATCATCATCGTCATTCGTTGCGCGCGGACTCGAATACTTTCTCGCTCGCACACATCTACCTCGCTCGCTCTGCGCGTCGACACTGCGGAGCGTACCCCACCACCAGCAAGCAACGCCCGGCTGCATGGACCGAAGCATATAAAAGCCGGCGCATCTCCAATATTCTCATTATCTAGCTAGCGGTTAGCTTGAGCGATAGCCACGCAGTCCTCAAGTTATACCTTGCCTAGAAGCACGGGGTGCGATAGCCGCACTGCAGTCCACCCTTATGCTTGTATGTGAGAAGGGGTGCGATAGCCACGCAGTCCACCCTCCAACTCACCCCTTTAACTTAGTCTACGTATAACTTATGCCTAGTACCAGTCTATGTTATTTAAGTTCTGTATGAATAAACGTATCTCAACCATCTGGCGTCTCATTCACTCTTCAAAACTAGTTAAATAAAAAATGCTAACTATAACGTACTTAATCGAATTGTCAAACAATAACAAAACACAGTTCTCGCAGATTTTATACAGTTTCTATTCAGCTTTTATGCAGCCATTATTCAGCTGACGTAGACGAGTCTATGTCCGCTAATTCTGTTACTCGGCCAATCACAAACCGGATGTTTCGGACGGAACGCCGTTCCAAACTTTACGTGCTTCATATACGACTGTTTGTTATGAAGTTGATATTTATTTATTTAGGAACGTGACGTGAAGGAGCAATCAAATATACAGAACTTTTTAACGATCATATACTTAGATACATTTTCTGTTAAAAGTGTGAAAGAAGAATGAAAAAAGTTATTAAATTTTAATTAAATTAATAAATTTTATTATTTTATTTTTAAATAATTGACAAAAAATAAGTATTTTAAAGAAATGCAAACGTATAGAAATATTGGAAACTGCAATACATTCGGTCTTATTTTGGGCGATATTTTCGACTAAAGTTTGTTATAGCCGTTTGACAATTCTGTGAATTTATTTGATGTTCAATATTGTTAACATTTACAGTTGAAATTCTAGGAAATTGATCAATTTACGATTAAAATTATTTGCGGTTGGTATTTATTCGATTGGATTGCATTTCCCATACCAAATAATATGAAAGCCTTTCTGTACCAATCCCATTTATTATTAATGACGGTACATAACTGTCCACTCAAAAGCTCATTACTAATGACTGAAGTGAGTGAATCCATAGATTACAGAAACCTACAGGAGATTGAACAAACCGTTGTCTCGATGTTTGTATGAAACAACTGCAGCTGTCTACAACCCTACAACCTTTATAAAGACATCTTTTTGATATTGTGAGTCCTTTACGAGATATAATAGTAAAACTCTTTTTGGGGGTACATTTTTACCACCCACCACTTTTGCACAGCTTCGTCTTGGAGGATCGTCATAGTAGGTAACAAATAAAGCCATTAAAATAATAAAATCTTGTGTAGCAATTTTTTCCGAATTGAAAATTAACCCTTATGAACTAAAAGGCGATACAAACAATAATCGTAGCTTGGGGAAATACCTCTGCCTACTCTTACGGGAATTTTTTTATTTGTATAGCACATCTGTAAAGAAAATTTTCTCTCTAAGAACGCTTGCTTGCAGTCGTAGTAACGTACCTTGCTTAGGATAATAGCAGGACAGAGCATTGCGTGAGAGCAGGACGTAGCGATACGTGTATCTCTCGTTTTAATGTCTTACGCATCGCTCTGTTTTGTTGTCTATGTTGTTTTGCTGTCTAAGGTGTAGATAATCTACAAAATGTCGAGAACATTTTAATTTGTTATTTTAAATGCCTTGGCATTCTATAAAACGGTGCCTAATTCGTTTTAGCCGCAAGATAACCTAACCCAAACTAATTGATCCCTAGTCGGGATCGGTTAGTTTGTGTTTACCTTGCCTAACGAACCTAAAATACACCAGAGATCTAAACCCATTTACAATCTGCCGACCCCGTTTTACAATTTGCCGACCGTTTACAATTTACCCGCCGTTTGTAATTGGCAAATTTTACGATTTTCCTGCGACATTCACACTGCTATAATTCTAACCAAGCTTCATTATTTCGACTGTTAGGTGTGGTAGGTAATGTATGCCCACTGAGCATACATCAGCTGTCAGCTTTACGCGGAACTTTGTCCTCTCTCTAGCAGTCTGTCCATACTCTATGGAAATATCAGTCTTTAACAGAGTTCTCGCGTTTGGGGTTCGGGTATCGCGGAATAATTGACGACCCTCTTGTTTATTAAACAAGCTCGTATCACAATGGGTTTATGGCTTATTACTTAGGGCTTTTTGGTATGTGGCCGTTATTTGTTATAGAGAAGAAAATATCAGAAGATATTTTACGGCAGGTTCACGGAACCGCGCTTCCGGCGGTGCGACCTGCGATTTTGCAATACGTTGCGTTGAGTACCAACTATTCCGCACGCACGCAGTCACGCGGTTCCGTGGCCAGACCGCTAGACACTATGTATACCTAGAGAAAACATGGCGATGGGGTTCTATCTGAGAATTTAGCGCATTTGTTCTCTTATCCACTGTGCGTCTCCACCTGTAGCAATGTAAATCTTGGTGGTATATTTAATGCGTCTCGTCTTAGAGAAAGAAAGCAATAGAGCGATACATATCTTTCGTCTCACTCACACCAGAAAGAGAGGAAAATTGATGATATGCTTGTTAAAAAAGAGATGAGCATGACATGACGTCCCTTTCTGCGTATGTGGTGTGTACGGCAAATTTTCTGTCCCTTTCAGTGACGCTGTTGGGCAAGTCCGTAGTGTATTCCTTTGTCTAAGCGTTCTTTATTTGAAATCTAAAAGTACACGTGCCTTTTTGTTAAGCATTGAAATACGTGTATTTCTTTGAAAACTTTCTCAGAATAATAAACTGTCTATTATTTAAGAAAATATCTTTGCGGTTTTTCTTAGAACTTTTTAGTTCTTTTTATTGGTAGATTAATTCAAGAGTTTATTGAACCATCCTCGAGCGAGCACGTTCGGAAAATACCTCCACGCTCCAATTGGGGTGGCGTCCGGGAACACGATAAAAAGTGGTGCTACTCGTAGCATGGCGCAGAAAATTGAAACATCTCTTTTAAGTTCAGTTGGAGGTGAAACGAAATAGTCCAGTTATTCAGAAGTTCAAATAGGATTGTAAAATTGTGGACATATTGCATCTGGAAAAATGGAGAGACATGAGAGTCTTGCTAGGTATACGGGCATTTTTTCAATTCCCGGTTTTTTTATTAATATAACTATATTCAAATAAATAAATGCTTTTCTTTACATTCTGTGCTTCATGTAGCTGTCTGTACCTCTTTCCGGTACAGATGAACTTGTTTATTAATTAAATTAAAATAATTTTTACTGAAAAATAAATGGTGGTTAAATATGTTGACCACTTAGATTTTTTTTTGTATATCCTGTGCTGTCCCACTGCTGGGCAACCGGTCGTCATCGGCATTTCCGCCCCTCCACTCCGATCGTCATTGCCGGCCACTCCTCTTCGAAAGAATTCAGATCATCATTTCACGGCTCTTTTGGTCTTCCTCTGCCCCGGCGTCCGCCTATCCGGGTGCATTCTAGCATGCCTATCCGGGTGCATTCTGGCCTGCCTATCCGGGTGCATTCTGGCCCGCCTATCCGGGTGCATTCTGGCCTGCCTACCCGGGTGCATTCTGGCCTGCCCATTTCTACTGCCGTCAGTGATAAGGGTTTAGAAACGTAGTGGCGTTTCGGATACGGTTGGTCCTCTTAACACCTAGTATAAAAAGCCGGTTAAATGCGAGTCGGACTCGAGCGCTGATGGTTCCGATATACCTAAAGTATTTTAAGAAGCAATATATAACAATTTGCATATTAAATTTTTCATTATAAAAATACAAAAATATGCATTGGAATGTTTCATACGGATAACTCGACCTAGTAACAACAATCTAAAAAGAAAACCCGCCTATTCGGGCCCCATTTCTAACAGTAATAATTTTTTTTTTATTATATTGTTTTAAATATAATTGAGCAAAAATATTCTATAATTATTCCAAATTTCAAGACTTTAGCTTGAGTAGTTGCTAAGATAAACAGGTGTGACAGACTAACAGACGAAGTCACGTCTTGTTTTTACCATTTTGGTTTGGAACCCTAAAAATGCGTTAAGAAAATTTTATATTAGACACATTAAACATCACTAAACAAAATTCTATACCATGCACTCGGTCGAGAAATAAACATAAAGTGCGTTCGGAAACGCCATAAAAGTAGTGTTAACATGCAGAAGGAAATTGAAACGTCTCTGTCATAATCGAGTTAGCTGGCACTGAACGACAGAGGGAGTTGAAAAATAGGCCAAACATGGACCAAACTCAGAGTGATTTGATAAAATATAAAAGGGTTCTATATATTTCTTTTAATGAATAAAACGTCCTTCCCAGTTTGCCTTTGTTTATTTAATCCATAGCAGTATTGTGTACTCACGCATCACCCTATCTTTACCTGTAGGTGTCGTAAAAGGAAGTTAAGAGATCCTAAGCCGGAGAATCGGCAGCACTGTTTTTTTTGCGTATTGACTATCAAACTATTTACCATGCTTACAAATAAAACACAAAAATCTTTATTCATTGTAGAATATTAAAAATCTCTTAATGACGTCAGTTACATTTACGTCGCTTCACAAACAGAGTGGCGCTATATTATTATATATAAATTAAGAGAAGCGACATTGAAAAGCCCACGCGCTTTTTACTTTCGAGCGGAGCGAGAAAGGTATTGTATTCGTGAAAAAAAAAGTTTTTCTAATTTTCTCAAAAATGTGTTCTATATCACTTATACATCATAATAAACAAGTCTCCCAAAAATGTCCGTCCGTCGGTCGGTCGGTCGGTCCGTCGGTCGGTCTGACCGTCACGCTTTGGCCTAGCGGCTAAACGAATTGTCCGATTGACACCATATTTTGAATTTAGGAGTTTTATGCAAATCCATCGAAGGGTTCTGAGTGGTTTCGTTCTGGCTCTCATTTTGAGGGTAGCTGTCATACAACGAATATGAAAAATTGAAATTTTCTCAAAAACGACTCATAGAATCTTGATGAAACTTTGCACGACCAAGCATCTTCATGTAAAATATCATTCACCACTATCAATTGATCTGTGTAATTTCATATAAGGGGTGTTCCTGTACCACCAAAACGTAAATATGTGATTTACCCAAAATTGGTTCCATTGAGTTTATTAAAATTCTCTATAATATTAATCCTGGATTGGTTGTCTACCTGACTGGATATTATTTATGATTTTTTTCAATAAAATTTAGTACACAGGGTGTACCAAAAACTGAAAGGGCTTGCTCAGTAGACCAAACTTAACAATTATCCATAAGGAACATGTGTAGGGAAATTAAAAAAATGTGTATGCAAGTATCCTACGGTAGTATCCATTGATCTGTGAAAATTCATATAAAGGGTGTTCCAGTACTACCAAAAGTTAAACATATGATTTACTCGAAATCGTTTGAAGTTTGTTTGTTTTAATGTTTGACAATTTGAATTCTGAATTGATCTGTATATTTCATTCAAACATTTTTTTGGAAAAACGTAAATAAAAGTTTGTATTTCGGTTGTATTGCGGTGGATAGTTTTTCTTGAGTATTGCGAGAAAGTAAGTGCAGTGCTGCTGTACCATTTATTAAATATGTTTGACGTACAGGGTTGACACAAAAAACATAAGTCAATTTGAATTAGCCGTTAGAACCGCAGTATAATCCCATGGATGTTTCTCTTCTAGATAATCTAATATTTTATACCAGTTCAACACGTAATGCTTATAAGTGTAGTAGCACTAGTGACTGCAGTGAATTACCCAAGAATATACCACATTTAGCCACAAAGAGACCTTTAACTAGCTGTGGACGTATATGGGCTGTACGACCACAAAAGGACCGTATAAAACCATTTTATTGTCAGTATAAGGAAAGATTTTTTTTTCGGCTCGCTCAAATTTTTCTTAATCTTTATTTATTGAAAAAAATAAGGAAAATATTATTTCCCATAACTTTTCGGTCAATTTTTTAGTACTTTAACCGGGATTTGTGCCTAATATCTAGCGAATATCAAAAGAAAGTTCAAAAATGTAGGTCTGTCGTTTAGTATTTATTTTTGTTGTAATGTAGTTAGTGCCAACTCACTGAACTACGGACCGAAAGAAGTGTTTGAGTTGAAAAATGGGCCAAACTGTTGAAGCAGCCAGTGCAGATTTGAAATAAATTTGTAGGGTTCTTTTTTGTGAATATTTGGATTTTACAGAATAAGTTTGAAGTTTTGCTAAATATATGACTAGAATAATGTAATGGGTTTAGCGTATTGACCGTAAAAGCGTAACAGACACTGCTAAATATTTGACTAGAATAATTTAATAAATATCCTTCCTCATGGGTTTAGCGTATTGACCGTAAAAGCGTAACAGACACTGCTAAATATTTGACTAGAATAATTTAATAAATATCCTTCCTCATGGGTTTAGCGTATTAACCGTGAGTATTAGATTAGAAGTACATGTCCTTTAAACACAATCCACACCATCCGATCCGATCATCCGACCATTCTTTTATCGGAAGAAATCGGATATTGTGTTTAACAATCAGATCCTAATAAGTTGGAATCCGATTGCACTACACATTATCTGAAAATCGGAAGATCGGATCGGAAGGTGTGAATCGTGCTTAAGCCGTAGGTAAGAGGTACTCTAAAGTAATCATCATAATAACATTCCATGAAATGTCCACTACAGAACAGGGAGCTCTGAGCTCTCTTTCACTACAGAGGTGCAGTACCATAGTCACCACGCTTATTAGCGTTACGGCTGGTACCATGGACCGCGGTTGTTGGTGACCACAGAATGTCAAAGATAATATTATACACAGAAAGATTCTGCTGCCCATCCTCTATTTCATTAATCCTTAGTTGCCTCTTACGACACCTACGGGTAGAGATGGGTTGGTACTATTCTTTGCCGGCACCACACGGACAATATATATACCTAGGCGAATAAGCTATGCTTTAATGGAAAGTGGACTAAAAGATGGCGCTGTACCACTGGGTAGGATTGTTGAATCGCGCTTTTGAGAAATTTTCTAGAGAAATATTCAAAAACACGAAGAAAACGAATCTTTCTAGTCATGAGACCTGGCTTTATATTTTTTCTTTGCCAAAAACCCCTATATGGTATATGAATACAATTTTACGATAGCTTTAAAACAATATCTTTTCTGCAAGTTCCTACAGATCTCCAATTCTCTTCAGAAGGAACAAAAGTGTAGAGTGCTCCAGGGAACAACTTTAAACCCTTGTGTGACGATGAGAGACGGTTTTTGAAAACTTCTCAAAGAGTAGTACAGGAGCCGATGTACAGCGGGATTCTGGTAAACTAGCGTTTTAGTTTAAAAATGAAGATAACTTTTAATACAATTTTTTTTAATGGTTAACCCTGCTTAACTTAACTTTTTTGCGGCACTAAAATTGAGGCATTTATATTAGGTCTTTACCTATGAAATTGCCGTTTTGTATGGCGAATTTTAGGTAAACTCAATTTTCAGTACTAACATTTTTGCATTTTTCTTAGGAATTATAAATCCAATATTTTTTATTTTTTTAAGCATTATTGGGAAGACATTAAGCTAACAGAAGCTTTAATTTGATTTTCGAAAAATATTATCTGTAAAAAAATATAACAAATCTAATGATGAAATCGGACGACAATTAAGACGAACGATTTTCGAACCTTAAATTTTATATATCAAACTAAAAATAAATGCGTAAATTTATGCGTTAATTAATAACCATGAAGTCAACTTTCAAATATAAGACAAATGAAAAAAATTGCATTAGTATTATGGGAATTATGATCTCATTAATCTGTAAGAAAATTTCGGCAATTTTATAGGTAAAGACCTATTATTCGATCAAAAGTTTTGACTTGGTGAAAAAAATATTATTAAAAGCCATATCAAGTCGAATTGAAATTATTTTTAATTACTTCAAGTTAAATTTTAATTGAATATTTACAACCCGAAGATATGATTATAAAAAAGTCGACGCAAGGTTTTATTTATATCAGTGTGCTTGAGTTCTATGGTGCTTGATATATAAAAATACAGCCTTGTTGAATGCTAATTTAAATATATATTATATAAAATGTCTGCTTCAAAGTCACATTCAAATGGAAGATTACTTGAACTACTTTGTAGCAGCAGACAAATTTTAAGATGTACCTAATTTGTACTTTCGTGCGCATAAATATTGAAGGGAAAGCTATAATTACTCTACCAAATATAAAATGCACTTATGTTTCCGCGTTGACTAAAAAGGAGTTTTGTTAAGTTTAATTGAATTACTTTGAGCCTTTTGGAGAATGCAATAACAAACAAAGAAATTAATGTAATATTTACACAATGTTTTCCAATTAAATCGTCACCGCAACATTTTATTTATTCTAAAAATATATGTAGTACTTTAAAAGCACAAAAAGTAAAAACCTAAAGAATATTATAGAATAGGATCCCGTCACCGCGTTGAATGTCGTCTTTCTGGTTCAAAGATTCAG
The DNA here is from genome assembly GCA_947532105.1 of Athrips mouffetella. NCBI lineage: Eukaryota > Metazoa > Arthropoda > Insecta > Lepidoptera > Gelechiidae > Athrips > Athrips mouffetella. Next base: position 1,180,842 of record OX383960.1, on the reverse strand, counting down.
AAACTGTTCTGTAGCGGTTATGCACCTTTTGTTCTCGCTTCGCGACAGCTCAGAGAAAAGCGGATAGGTATATACGTCGCCGGCAAATTGTATAATTCGTCGTTTCACAGTTGGCCTTGGCATTCTACAAAATGAAATTTTAAATTGTCATTTTAAATAAAAAATGGTGCGTAATTTATTTTTCGGTCGAAAGATAACCTAACTCAACCTAACCGATCCCTGCTCGGGATTGGTTTGGTTGGATTTACCGTGGCTAACGAACCTAAAATGCACCAGTGATTTACAACCTTTTACAATCTGCCGGCGCCATTTTACAATTTGCATCATGTGTATAAGTTCCTGATGAAATAATAAACATTTATTTAGCATGTTACTTACATAATTAAACTGAACAGGACCTCAATCTTGCTTGCTGTTATTTGAAAATAAGAAATAAGTAACTTTTCCTTTTTTTCCCACAGGAACATAGGTCAAATACGAAAAAAAATATTTGACTGTCCACACAAATTGCGCTATCATACGTTGCAGTGTCTATGGGAAGTTTTTTATTTCAACCTATTTCCTATGGGAAAAGTCACAGGGAAAACTTGTCCGGTTTCAGGCCAGAGTCACCTTAAAGCCTATTTCATTGTTGCACAAAGGCCTGTGCTTCTTATTGTACAACAAAAACTTTGTAGCTTAATTTAGTTGTTTTATGCAAATTGTTTCGCAGCTTCGAAAAATAAATATTTCGACGTTCGAGCAATGAACGAAACCTCGAAAGTCTTTAATCTTTTTCTCAAGAGTGACGTGTTCAATAACTCAATGCTACAGCTCTTGCGGCTCTACGAGTATCGTAGCTCTTCGTAGCCGCGTAGTACTTTCGTAGTGTTTCGTTGTGAATTTAAAAGTAACAAGCTTTTACCCGCCATTTTGTTCATACGTACATTTTGTTCAACAGTCCTGTTTTCAGTGGTTGTTTGTCATAGCTCCACCCGAGTGGCTCCTTGTGCTGAAGACTTACCTCATACTTAAAACGCGGCAAACCCTGTGGGCAAACCGTACATTGGTTTCACTCGCTCAAACTTGGTAGTGAGAAGAATTTTATATCTCCGGTTTCCGCTGTCAGGCCGAAATAAAATGTACCTACCAATGTGTAGGTATATTTTATTGTAGCGACATACCTGCTACTGTCTTACTACACACTACGGCAACGATGTCCAGCTGTTTAAGTATGCATGATGATTCCGATTATTAGTAACAATACTCGTAGAACACTGGGCAAATCTTTTTACGTTGTTTAACTAAAATATTTATCCCCATCGGTTAGAAGTGTACGTGACTCGGTATTCGTTAGGAAATTTGTCGACTGCTGACTCTGAAATAATGTTGAAGTTGTTTCAACTCAAGTCTCAATTTCATCTTCTAATCAATAAATAAACAAAGGGTTAAATTGTACCGTGAAGTAGATAGATTAGTTCTACATTTATCTTTAAATTAAAATCTCTACACAAGGACTTTTAAAATCACACAAACCAAGCGCCTAGTGGAAAAAAAGAAGGGACAAGGTAAATATACTAGGTTATTTTTGTGGACCTGATTTCCTTTTGCCCACTTATTAGTGAGGTCAAAAGCAACAACTTTTGTTTTACGACTTTACTAACAACGCACGAAAATTTTTCAACTTCCCTTACAAAATGGGTCGTTCACATGACCACTTTAGTATGGAGAGTCGAAAATTTTTTGTGCGTTGTTAGCAAAGTTGTAGAACAAAAGTTGTTGTTTTTGACCTCACTAATAAGTGGGCAAAAGGAAATCAGGTCCAAAAAATAACCTTGTATACAATTTAAAAGAGCGCGTCGGTTTTTTATTGTTACTTCTTTATTTTCTACATGGCACCACTTTGTTTGTGAAGCGACGTAAATTTGACTGACGTCATTAAGAGATTAGTAATATCCTACAATGAATAAAGATAATTTTGCTATAGTTTAAAACAAACATACATTCAGTTTTGCAGAGACTTTCTAATTTGATGGATATTTGAATTTGGTGATGTTACGAAATTTCTTTTTTTTATAAATGTATCGACGCACCTGCGAAAAATCGGACACGGAAAGTTCCGCAACCGAAAATCTGTCAGGTATGACACCAGCAAAAATTCAAGGTGTCATAGGTAACCTGAAAAGCGTTTTTTAAATAAATAAATAAATAGTACTTTATTTCACGAAAAATAACATTAACTAAATTTACATATTAGGGAGGAATTGCTTTATTTTATAAAAAACCATGTCTCCCAAACTAGAAAAAAATCTGTGTCTTGGGAGACAGTGTTCATACCGTGGAGTAATTATAAAGAATTTGGGCTCCTTGCTTCGCTAAAATTTATCATTACACAGGTACTATGAGAAATATACTAAAGACAAAATAAAAGTAGCATAACAAGCATTCGTATAATGTACCTTCATATGCATGGTTAAATAGACGTTGTAATTATATATTGTTTATTAATTAAATTTTAATAGGTAAATAAGAAAAATAGTTATAAGTATAATATTTATAAAAATAAAAAGATAAATAAATAATGATACCCTTTGCGAGAGCAAAGAGCGGAACTCTCCGCGTCGGAAAAATCCGCAGGTGTGTCGCTTCACCGAAATTTGGGTCAAAATAATACGAAATATGAATACGTTGAAATGCGTAGGTCGCAATTTTAACAACATAAGGCAGGACCACAGTAGCCTAGTTGTTAAAGCGTCTGCGCTACTGACGCAGAAGGCGCAGGTTTTAATCCTGCCTGTGGTTGTGATATTTTTCGATTTTCTACTTTGTAGATTAAGTTAAAATAAAATCAAAATAATACGAATACACAGTGAATTTTCATTAATTTTGCTCCCAAATCCCAGTGATTCTACTCATGATGATAACAAGCAACTTTCGCGAAGAATAATTTGTATTCTCCCTATAGTAAAGTATTTAGGTAAAGTAGGTATTTTGTATGGAAAGAATTTTTAGGGTTCCGTACCTAAAAATAAAAAATGGAACCCTTATAGGATCACTTTGTTGTCTGTCTGTCTGTCAAGACCCTTTTTCTCACAAACGGGTAAAGGTATCAGGTTGAAAGTGATAACTAATATTAAGCTCCATAAACCACACAAGATCTGAAAATTTAAATTATTCACAATGACGCAATCAAAAGATATGGCTTTTCATGTCTTCATCTCCATACATTTATGCACTAAAGCAAAACCTAGGGGGTACTTCCCGTTGATCTAAAATTAAGAAATTTGGCAAGAAGCTAGGTCTCACAGTACAAATAACGAGAAAAGTCTACAATTATTAAATATTAAAAATTTTCTCACAAGTAATAGTAACCAATTAAGGTGAGCTCCCGTTTCAATAACTTTTCTATAAAAGAGGGGTCAAGTTGGATGGTCACGGAGTTTTTCAAGACAAAGAGCAAAAGCTTTTAGTACATCATATGGTAGATAGGTACGGAACCCTTAGGGCGAGAGTTCGACTCGCACTTGGCCGTTTTTTTTTTCTTCGGGAAAGTTGCTTGTTTTCATGAGTATAATATCTGGGCTTCGGGAAGAAAACCAATGAAAATACACGATGTATAAACACGAAGCAAGGATATTTTGATGGCATCTTATTTTATTTGCGGTGCACTACAAAAGCTTGGGATATTGCTTAAATTGAAGTTTCATGATACCTATTTGAATTGTAGAAACTACATAAACAGCAATACAGATTTTTTCTTGGAATATCAAAGTTATGTAAGACCAGAAGGAATTAGTATTATTATTAAAAAGAGCCAATCCGAAGCCGCCTATCTCTCTTCTTGAAACAAATTACTTCATGTAGTACAGATATTTTGTGAATAGAAATCAAGTGCTTTAGGTAAAAATTGAATATATTAAAAGCAATTTTCTGAAGCTGTCCCTTATTTCTGGAAAAGTTAAAGATTTTAATATCTTAAAATATTTATTTGTAAAAAGGAGCAAAGTCAAAATTATCTCTTAAAGTAATTAATCAACGAAAGCGTCTTCTAGGGCTTTTATTTATACCCACTTTATCTAAAGCTTTTATAATCATTTAAAATATTTATACTGTAATTTTCACAAAAGTAATAAAAATAACTGTTTCGTAAGAGGATTAAGTATGCCTTTTCATAAATACCATTTTTTTTTCCAAATTATGTAATGACTTTTCAGTTTGATTAAAAGTAGATTAGTTTTCGTTCCCTTATACAACCTTAATTATTTATTATTTAAAAGTACCCTAAACCGACGAGCATGTATGAAAGGATTGATGAAAGTACAGGAAGCAAGGGAAGTATGTCAAGATCGTAGCAGGTGGAGGACTGTGGTCTCTGCCTACCCCGACGGGAAGGAGACGTGATGTTATGTATGTATGTTATTTATAACATCGGTAATTTATGCTATTTTAGCGTGATAATTAGTGTGTTATCCGTTCTTTTATAATGACGATTTGAGTATATAAGGACATCCAATGAAACGTCCACTAAAGGACGGGAACTCCCTCCAAAATTCCAGCTTTTGCTGAAACAATGTGGAGGGGAAGTACCATAGTCACCACGCTTGCTAGCGTAACGGCTAGCACCATGGACCGCGGTTGTTGGTGACTGCAGAATGTAACTGATACGATACACAGAAGGATGCTGCTGACCATTCATTAACCCTTAATCACCTCTTACGACACCCACGGGTAGAAATAGTGTGTATGGATATGGTAGTAACCAAAATAATAAAAGTGTTTAAAAATAATCTATTTAGCTAGTTCATATAAAAATAATAAATAGATAATAGCCTGTCCAGCCAGTAGCTCTTTGGTTGTTTTTAGGGTTCCGATACCAAAATGGTAAAAAAAGGAACCCTTATGGTGCCGCTCTGTCTGTCTGTCCGTCCGTCTGTCTGTCACACCTCTATATCTCAGCAACCACTTACGCTATCGAACTGAAATTTGGAATAGTTTTAGAATATAGTAGCCCAACTTTATTGCACATGAAAAAAATTTGAAAAAAGTATGGTTATTAATGTAAAGTGGGCCAAAATAGGAGGGGGCCAAATTTCAAATTGTCGCTACTAGGTTGAATGGGGTATCATATGAAAGGGCTTTACTTGTACATTTTAAAATATATTTTTGTATTTTTTTAAGTTACTTAGTTTTCAAGTTATGATGAAAAATGTCAAAAAAAAATACCATTCCCCCCCCCCCCCCCCCCCCCCTTATCTCCGAAGTTTGAGTAAGGAAAAATCTGAATTAATTACAGTTGACAGAGGTTTATGTAACCTTTACAGAAAAAATAAAACGATCTTTCTAAGTTGCACATTTTTTCAGAAATCTGCAAAAAACCTTTACAAAAAATTTAGTTTTGCGGTCCTGCAAATGGACTTTCTTGCTTCCAAAAATACTATAGGTATATCGGAACCCTCGGCGCGCGAGTCCGACTCGCACTTGACCGGTTTTTTTATTTTATATTTCTTCTTATTTATTTAGAACAAGACTTTAAAAAGTACACAACGTTTGCAAATGTTAACTGGCACAACATTGTACATAACTACTCCAAAATGTACAGCTCCCATACATCCCTCGAACACCTATTCGACTAAAAGCCCGCCCAGGAGGTTAATATCTCAAAATACCCCGCACTCAGTGTGACCAGATTCTGTAAGATTCACGAAAGTTGGCCAGAGTCAATTGTAGATCGTGATATGTGATCACAGAATAAAAAAAAAGCCAGGCAATTGCGGGTTGGACTCGCGTACTAGGGGTTCCGTACCTGTGCGAGTTGGACTTGCATACGAAGGGTTGCCTGTCCAAAATATGATGTTCTACAAGCTTTACCCTTAGATTTTAAAAACTCGGCGTCCACTCAAAACTGACTCCTTTTAAATATAAATGTACTTGAAACGGGGTCTCACTTTAATACGTTATAATTAGTTGTGAAAAGCTCTGTAATATTTAATATTTTTGACTTTTCCTTTTACTTGTGCTGTGAGACGTAGCTTATTACCAAATTTCATGATTCTATATCAAAGGGAAGTACACTAAAGGTAGGTTATGATTTGCTTCGTAAATGTATGGAGATTGGGATATAAATGGCATATTTTGATTATATTGTCGTAGAAGCTTGAAATTTTCCCACCTTCAAAATATATTGACCTTAGTATTTGATATTAATCGTTCGTGAGGAAATAAACTCTTGTCACACAGACAGACAAACAACAAAGTGATCCTATAATAAGTAATAAATCAAAATAAAATTCATTTATTTTCCACCACAGAGTTCATATAAAAATTACAATAAAATTTAATTTGTAAGGGTTCCGTCTTTTTCCTTTGAGGTACGGAACCCTAAAAATGGTCCTGGCATCTTAGATAGTGATTGTCAAGCTATACTGCTGCCATTTGGCTGCTTGACCACTTTGAAAAAAGGGTTTGCATTGACTTTAGCCTTTGTTTGACTATTGCTACGGAATCACTACTGATGATGAAGCACTCAAAACTTACGTAGCATAAAAATAAAATAGATTGTACCAATATATTTGCCTAATGTGCCTAATATTAATTTCTGTCTGCGTACCATCTTCACTACTTGCATACAAGTATACGACGCACAAAATAACTTTGGCCCTGTCATTGATGCGCAGAAGTCAATAATGTACCATTTTTGCCCAGGCTATCCAAGATGGGGGACCTGGTGACCTAAAACACAGGCTACGGCTTAGCTTAGGTGCCAGTTCTTCCACAAATAATTAGAAATTGTACCCTCTTTCTTGTATTTTCTCAATTTATGTACGTAAACCTATTTGTTTGTGGACGGAAAATAAACGAATTTTATAATTTTTTATTATTATTATATCTCTTTCAAATTTCTATCTCTTTTTATTTTGTTTTTAGTAACATGGTTTAATAAATATATTATATTAAATAATCAAGTTTTTACAAACTCTAAACAAAATTTAAACAAGTAAAAAAAAAAACTTTACTCAAGTAAGGCTGCTTCGCAAACAAAGTGCCGGAGTTTTAAAGTGACACAGAAAAATCAACTATTATGCGTTATCGATTCAAGAGATTCAATAACAATACCTTAACGCAGAGTCTGGTCACACTTCTCGTAACACTCACAGAAGGGGAAGGTGGGGTAGAGTGGAGATTGTTGTATTTCACGAACTATTTACCGCGTCCGTTTACCTGGGCGGGCTTCCTCTACCGTAAAATACTTAATTTTATTTCGTCGATCACGTAGTTTGGCCGCGTGGGCTAGTAGTCACTTCTCATGTTTCATTCTATATGATACTTAAGAGTGATAAAATTTCTGTTCAAAGTATTGTATAGCGGATATGGGAGTTTAGAAGCACTTGTTTTGAGTTAATTGAGATCATTGAGATAAAATTTAATAGAAATATCATCCGTATGTTTTCTCAGATGACGATGAGGATGAGTTAAATCAGTGTCTCTTTTTTTTGCACTAAGATATTTCACAAACAAAATCAGCTTTGTCAAAGAAAACAACACGAAAAACCTAAAAGAAGGTGCAAGAAATCTCTATCCAAGCTTAAGAGAACGAATAGTTCTACAAATCGAGGTGTTAGTATCAGAGTGGGGAGAAAATTAAGCGCTACCCATTTGCCTAATTGAATGGGAGTTCTCGATGTCGGAACTTGTGCGAGTCATGAATAAACGGAAACTTTTTGCTCCCGCACTTGCGAGGAACGATCCATCGTAGAATGGTTTATTCCAAGTTATTTTTGTGAAGACATCAGCGTTTCGAAATAATTTTATTTACATTTACTCCGTAACTTTTAATTACTACAACAAAAGTTTACTATGTATGGTATTTTACTTAGAAATTAATGCAAGTTTAAAGTAAGAAAAAAATTAACGTGGTGCATTGATGTGAAAAGCAACGCGCGATTTGCGGCGCTTAAGCCACAATCATACCTTCCTAAATTCTAAGTCTTATTCGGCATACATTGCTCGGAGGCTCGGTTCTTTGAATTCCAATATCCTTACTTCAACGAGCAATGTATGCGACATGTGTCATGGGATAACCGGGAGTGAGGTTTCAAACTCTTTGGTCGCAGCAAACTTCTTAGAACACGCGAATAGCAAAAGTGTCGTAACTCTGGTCGTAACGATTCCAAAACACACTGTTTTCGGTCTAGCTCCCAATGACCAAGTGTCTAGTACAGGTGTACCGGGCGATGATGAACTTCTTTCTAAAGATCTAAGTTTCAATAGACCGCTCATATACCGTGATGAAAATCAAATATCGGTTCTTACTGACATTATTCTGTCGCTTTCTCATGCTAACGTAAAATCTTGCCCTTTTCTTATCGGGATGAGGGTGTTTGTCAAAAACGGTTATTGAATATTGCGTTTATTGAACCCTGAAATTTCAATTTAGGAGTTACCTACACATATTACATCGGTTGAAGGGTGGCGCCGAAAAAAAAACGTCGTGATTTCAATATTTGGCCTTGTGAAAATTACTCGAATGAAAAAGAATCACAGTTGTTTATGTGTTTTTTTTGGTTAAGTTGTTTATTGCGAGGTTCTTGAAAACTCAGATCTTGCATTCTACGCAACCATCGAAGGGCAGTTGGGACTTCATGTATGCCACAAAAACAAGAAGCAACTTCTATCGCAAACAATTTTTTTCCTACCATGGTGCCACTCTGTTTGTGAAGCGATGTAGTTTAGCTGACGTTATTAAGAGATTTTAATATCCAACAATGGATAAACTATTTTGAGTTTGAGTTTGAAATTTGTCAATCGTTTTCTGCCGCATAAAAATCATATTAGACGATGAATAAACAAAAAGTGAACCGCTGATTTCAGTGGAAAAAATAAACATACTGGGTGTGACAGACAGGTTGGCAATTACTGAAAGGGCATTATCAGTCAACGTAACTGAATAACTTTCAGTAAATAAAACTTTCCGGAAATGAAAAAAAATATCGGACTCTCCATACAAACTGTCCAGTTACAATTTTGTGTGCAGAGGACGTTTTTATTTTTCATTTCCTGAAACTTTTATTTACTGAAAGTGGTTCAGTCAGTTACGTTGACTGATCATTTTTGCCACCCTGAATATGTTACTGGAAAATTATAAGAATCACAAGTTGATCAATTTCCAAGTAACTTGATCAACTTTCAAAAAATCATAAACAGCAATTGAAATGTATTATTATTGAAGCAATAAGTGTTCTCTATCATCATTATACTTAAACATATAAGCTATAAAACGCTTCATAACATCTCCAAATTATTATAGAAGACATAAGTCATGACAAAAGCTCTGTAACTCGTCGAAATGTATATTTGATTGCTCCTTTAACGATATTGAAGAGATTACTACCAGATGCCTGTAAAATTATAGTCTTAAAGTTAAACCAGATTTACGGTTTTAATCTTACGTTAAATTATTATGAATATTGCCTTAAGTTCGATTTGAGTATACGAAGGTTAAGAGGTTAATGCTTTTTTTATGTTGATGATATCATAACTTGTTCTCAGAAAAAAATATTCTTCTAAATTAAAGTTATAAAAGAATGTAAATAACCTTTAACGGTCATATCTTTCTTTTTATTGAAGTTATTTTTATGTCTTATTTTGTTATTTACTCTGACCATTAAACAGCAACTTATACGGAAAAATATGGGTCAAAAAATGAGAGGGGTTTTTGGTCGTCTGTCGTAAAGCAATTTACGTTTTCTTGTTTTTCGAAATAAGGATGTAGTTCTTAGTTTTTGGTTTAAGTAACATACAGGGTGAAGGGACGGTGAACCGAAAACTGAAACGGCATGTTCAGTCAACGAAACTGAACAACTTTTCCAAAGAAACATTTCCGGTAAATGAAAAAAAAATTATCGCTCCATACAAACTGTTCGATCGGAGTGAGAAATTTGTATGCAGAGGTCAAAACTTGTTTCGTTTCTCAGAAATGTTTCTTTGGAAAATTTGTTCAGTTTCATTGACTGAACACGCTTTTGCAATTTTAAGTACACTGTCACTTACACCCTGTATACTAAGATTTTAAATAAATGAAATAATATGACAGATATTTAAAAAATAACCCTAATCAAATTGACACAACTGACATGTTTTTCTGGAACAAGAATTATCTTATCATCATATTGCGCCTTTAGAAATAATAAGGTTAAGAGGTTACATGCTAATATGGGTAAAAGCCAGAAAACGACCTACCTTCTGATGTATATAATGTTTTCCGTTCCTTTCTTGCGACGCCGTGCGTTCTATTAACAAAATAAGGATGAGAAAAATCAAATCCTGACCACGAACGTCTGGCTTAATTTGGTAAGTGGTAGGAGCTGGGCCTGGCACCTCAGTTCCCGCCCCCGCTCACAGCGAAGCGGTAATAAAACCTCCTTTCACATAATCTTTTCTTTTATAACACTGGCACCAATGCACTTTCTTGGAGACTCGAGGCAGGGTTAAGACTGTCGTTTTGATCGCAATGGAAGCTCAAAAATGGAAGACTTGTTTAAACAAGACGTTGTTATTTGTATACATATTTTTTTTGAATAAAATGTTATGGAAGCCATTTTGAAGTTGCCCATTACGATAGCAACAACAGTCGACCCCCAGGTTTGAGCAGTGATGGTGGCGGGAGGTAGAGGGCGCCATGCAGCGGGTGTAGCATGGCCGTCGGTGTTATGTCGTCACTCGCTCGGTATTAGCCGCAGGCATATATATACCGTCTAGATAACGCAAATTCAAGTTGCAGGCAGAGCATGAAATTCTTAGTTGACTCCTAATAATTGTATGTCTGTTTAATTCTGTGAATGTGAATGTGAGTGACAGACTAATTCATGAGAGAACCTTCGGTATCCGATTTCATCGAGCGTGGATTGATGTATCCCATTTCCTCTCGCGTGTAACGTCAAAATTGATACAAAAAATGTGGCTTGCTAAAACAGATCGCTTGCGTTACCTATGCCGCATATATGTCTGTGGTTTTAGCTCAGTGTGCGGCGTGCGCGGTTTCCGGTTGCATGGCGGAGATGCGCACACGCCGCCTGTCCTCGTAATGTGTCATCCAGGTGTCGATCACGTGTCTAGACCATTATACTGACTGCGTCCTTTCTTTCTGTTTTTGTTGACATCGTCTAACCCCATAGGACGAGAAGAACCAACTACTTATAACCAATATTTGGCTGTCATTGGTGAGTGTGAATAAAAGAACGAACTAAAATAACATTTGATAAAACTTCTAACATTCCTTTCGTATGTTTCTTTCTTTCCGTTGTATTTCTGATTGACTCTTCTTTTTGTTTGACTCTGGTTTCGTTTTTCTTATCTATGTTATTTTTGAAAATTGCATAGCATTGTGGAATATGCGGCAGTTTTGCGATTTTCTCTGTTATGTATGAGACTGTTTAGTGTTTTCTCAACTTTATTAATGGCTGAATTGGTCTGGCCAGTAGTTATGTAGTCCCATCCCGTCCCTTGTGATGCATCCATCGTATATAATTTTGATAGTTGTGTAGCTAGTGCATTTCGGTATGCAATACTTTACAGAGCCATCTGTTTTTATAAACAGAAAAAATGCAATAGATATACATACAAAAGTTATGACTTAGGAGACCATACTTAAAACTTACCTTAAACAAATTATGGCAGAAAACAGTACATTTTGTGCACTGTTTTTTGTTGATGTTTTATCAGCGTTGGTCATGTTTCTCAGTTACATATTATTTGTGTTATTTTCCTGAGTTCACACTTAATATTTTGTATAGTTTTCTTTTAGCAGAGAAACTTTGTCATCCTAGTCAAGGTTGCCAAAAAGTTATTAGACACAAAGTGTTTGGAAAACTACTGTGATCTATTGAACTTTATACTCTATAAAACATAGGTCAGGTTATTCGATATTGACTACAAAACAGGTGTCTACTCTCAATTTCCGATACATCGATATGATGCTAGTTCGATTCAAACAAATTCATAACTTTGTTCACTGACAACAGAGTAGAATATTTTTCGAAATATCGAAAATTGAGAGGTAGACATCCAGACTGCGTCCATGTCAAAGATAGTATAAAAGTATAAAAAGTACTTGAGGAATCAGGAGACACGATATCGGTAAGTATGGCAAAGACAATAAAATACCTTTACATACATACAAACTGCCGTGTACGCCGCAATGCAATTAACAATATGTCCTAATGGTTGACTTTAATAAAACATTAAATACATTAATAAGTTACAAAAATTGTGTTTAAGAAAAAAAATAAAAATGATTACTAATGAAGTGGAAAAGAGAAATTATCCACGCATAGAAGAGAAATATGCTTTTAAAATTATTACACAACTTTTCTTGACTAATTTACCTGTTTCGTAACTTCTAAAAAGCAGAGCTCTTATAACGGAATGGTTGACTGTTCAAAATAATTTCCGAATGTTAGCCAAAAAAGCGAAAAGATTAAATTGAAAATATTTACTCTTGATAAAGTAATGGAAACTTTTGTTTCTGGTAAAGTACGAGTAACATTGGGAAGGGCAACATTGAGCATATAAGAACTGCTGAGAGCATGAAATGAAACACTTCAGAAAATGATTTTCTCTTCTAAATGTATGGAAACAATAATATTTTATCTCAACACCGAAGATGAAGCGTAATGTATTGGAAAATTTTTCATTATCGTGAGCACTAAAACTCTGTAATGTTGATACTTTAGCATAACGTTATATTTGCAGAGGGATTTAAAAATATTTTCTGGTTTTTGCTTTAACGCTACCAGCGATGATTCTACTATTGTAAAATATATATCAGTAACAATCTGATCATTGAAAGTAACATATTAGTCGGTTGTTGTCGACTGTGTATGCGCGCATATTGTTATATTGATATGTGATTCACTGTATATTGATATGCACTCGGATAACCCGCTGTTTTTTTGTTTAGCTACCGACGAATAGTTTTTCTCTGCATGGCCATGGAATGTTATTTATTCTATGGAATTGTGAGGCCCAGAATGGCTACCATGGTATGTGTAGATGCCTGCAGAAGATTTTCCGTATGACGAGAAATCGATTCTTAAAGCTGTTCTTAAATAAATTTTTTAAATCTTTTGTAGTTTATAGACCATTTTTGGTATAGGAATCATTTTTAAAACATCAATTTCAGAAAATGGAGATTATTACAATCATGAGTCAAATTTATTTTAAATTTAATTTGAACATCAGCATAAAAATTATAATTTTAGTTCAGGTTATGTTTTTGAATATAACATTGATTTACCTTGAGTTTTTTATTAAAAAAGAAATATAAAAGAAATATGCTTAATGCACATACTTTTGATGTTGGGTGTATATATGCCTAATTTGTAAATGTATTTTTTTGCCGTGAGAATGTTTTTTAACCTTTTTCCAGCACTAAAGGTATGTTTGTTAAGCGATTAAAAACGGTTTATTTTAGCATTTACCAATATGGCAGCTTAGATCGTCCTCAAAACTTGTAGTACCCCCAAAACCCCTGTTCGGAGTTCGAAAGCTGAAACCCCTGCTACAAATCTGATAGTGTCTGAAGCTTCGAGTTTGTCATGATCGAAATCTATCTTATTTTTCTATCGTCCTATTTCTTGCATGATGTTTTCTTCCCTTGCATGTGTTTAGCCCGCTTTTGTATTCTTTGTATGTATAGTGCATATCTTTATCTCTTCATCTCTTTTCTTTGTATGTCGTTTAAACTGTAATTAATATTTAGAATTTTGTGTGAAATGTTGATAAGGTGTTTTCAGGGCGTCTATAGTAAATATGTGCAATGATGTTCTTTTTCTACTTTATAATTTCCACACTCAATCACAATCTTGATTCCTTACTTCATTGTGCATTGATATTTATTTTGACGACTTTCTATTTTCTTCAAGAATATTCTTGATAATAATTTTAAGAGGTTTTCTAATGAAACTGTAAAATTAAATTAAAAAGTCATTGAGTTTCATAGAATGGTTCCTAAAGTATTCCATGCCCTAGATCCAAGTTTGCCCGCAAATAAACTAAGAGGAAGTGAGCTCATTAATATGGTTTCATGAGAGAACTAGGAGTGTTAGAGTGGAACGGAAGATTCAAATGAATACCTCTGCCTCGCTCTGGCACAAACAAAAGCTACCACACTGGCTATCAAGTTCCGACAGCTCATACACAAGGACCCTACGCTTTCATATTATCCGTTGTACTGTTGTACGTGTTAGTGATGCACGTCTTAAAACAAAAAGACTCATTTGAGTTAAGTACTTGACTTGACTCATCATACCTTTTGATTCTGTTTTGAATCAAAATTTGCTGTTTAAATTTATACTTAAAACTAAACAATAAAATTAGAATTAACTTAATTTCGTGATAGGTGCAACCATTTAGCCTATTTTTGCAACTGAGAAATCAATTGCAAAAACAACCGCAATGACATTTCTTGCAAACAAGAGTCAGACTACTCTGCATGACATTCAATAAGTATTCTGTAAAGAATCTACATTGAATAACAATATCCGAATCTGAATCTAGGCACAGAGGCTAAACACAGACAAATTCTAGTAGTTTCGTGGTGATGATATGTATTATTGTAACTTTAGCTATGCTTAGTAAATAATTTAATAATAATAAAAGCTTATGCACGTAATAAGTTGTATAACCTAATTGAATAGGCAAAAACAAAGAGGCTACCCAACACTAATGTACAAGTAGGTATAAATACATAGCGCGGGCAGATATTGCCGCTAAGTTTGAGAGTAACTTTTGTAATATTAGTGGAGGGTCCCAAGTTTGTATTGTAGGGCCCGTGAGTTGGCTTTGTTTCAACTATCTAAATAGCGCTGATATCGCCGGCACTGGCCATATCGCCTTATTGTCAGTTTGGTAGATTCTGTTGATTAGAGTCGAAACAATATTGAACCTTATCCGCTTAGAATACGAAATTTTGGAGTGCTAGCGTTTGCTAGCGGCTCCGCATGCATGGATTTTATATTGTGTACAAAAAAGTTAGGTACATGGGTTGAATTTAATAAAACTGGTCAGTATTTTGATGCAGTTACATACATCATTATAGTAACGGAATTATCAGCGATCGGTAGCCGGAACGTATCTGCTATATGCGAACCACTTCTGACCACTGACCACTGACATTTTTGAATTTGGCAAAGAGAAATGCTGCGTCGGGCTACTCTCTTCCGGACTTTGCTCGGGAAGTTGTGTCGCAAGAGAAATAGCCTCTGGTGTTGATAGTAGACGTAACCTTTCGCAAACCAATGTTATCAATATACATAGTTAGATGACTTTTTACAATAGAATAAAGATGAGATACAGAGGGCTTAACCCAGCTATGAGCTTAAAGAAGATATTGCTTTATTTATAGGGCTTTAGATTATGTTGTTATTTAGACCGACACACCTGCAGGAGTTCCGTTTTGGAACGATCCGCGTCGGATCTTTCCGTCTTGTCTGATATATAAGAGCGGAATTTTCGCCCTAGAACTCATCGCAAGTTCTTGTCATTTATGACATTTGTTTTGTCGTTGAAGCTCGTTTCTACTCGGAAATTCCCCTCTAGTGCGTCATACTTGAAATAAAGATCTGCCGTGGATCGTTCCAAAGAGAAATTTCTGCGGTTGTGTCGCTACATTTAAATAATAACATTATCAAAAGCCCTATAAATTGAATTATTTTCTTCTTCTTCTATAAATATAGCAATATTTTGTTAAAGGTCACGGCCGGGTCAAACCTTCTGTAGCCCATCTTTAATCTATTATTTATTTTAAAAAGATTATAATTTTATTGCTAAAGTTTACAAAACTAGCCGCCAGTTGCACAAAGCGTATTTAAAGTTAAAGCTCCTTTGAATCTATTGCTGTCACTTTCTGTTTTGTTGACCAAGAAAGTGACGGCAATTGATTTAAAGGAGCTTTAACTTTAAAGATTCTTTGTGCTACTGGCTGTAAACCTAGTCTGCTATCAACACCTGTTCTCAGAGATTTGTGGCTAGCAATCGTTGATGATTCTGTGGCAGGTGTAAATACATATTTTTGTTGTTGTTTTTCCTCCGACAGACTTAACGATATAGAAGCCCCTTAACTGAAATCGTGGATTCAGACTATGAAACTGAACAACTTTTCAAGAAGAATTTATATAGAAATGCAAAAAAAAATGACACGTGACAAAAGTGACATCACGTGATGGTGAATTCCGTATGGGAATACGGAATTCACCATCACGTGATGCCGTTTCTATTCTAAGTTCTTTTTTGGTTTTCGGCTTATATTTTTTGGGAAAAGTTGTTCAGTTGATTTAAATCTACTGTTTCAGGTTTCGGGAAATGTCTTTGATCACCCTGTATTTTTACTGTTTTGAGACTAAAACCTTCTTTCTGCAATACCTACTTCTCAGTTCATCACGACAGGAAAGTGAAACAAACAAACACTTTCACCACAGAAAAATAAGGGTAATTAGAAGGAGGATTAAAGAAATAATGCGTCACAAGGTAGTGAAGGCGTCGTTCTATGGATTTGACGGGTTATTTTGAATATTTCCTAGTGATCATTGATGATTTGACATAAAAATTTGGGACATGTTGGCAGATGTCATCCCATAGTAAAATTAATTAGCAAGGTATCTATTACGAGCGAAGCAAGGAGGTCCGAAATCTTTGACTTTCACACGATCACACCTAACTGAATTTAAAGACTAATTCGGCATACATTGCTGGGCTAACATATCCAAGAATGTTAATTGCAATATCTTTACTTCAACGAGCAATGTAAGCCGAATTAGGTGTGATCGTGGCTTTAGTTGGGATAGCACAAAACACAAGAGGCAATTTACTCATCCAATCGTTACAGACGCTCCAGTCGCAAGGTTAGTGTGACCATGTTTTAATTAATTTGAAGGCCCTGATAATTAATTTCAGATTGGATTTTGTACTTCAGCTTGGAGATTCCATAAGCCGGTACAAGTTTGACAGCGTAAGAGGATTGTGGGTTGATTTTTGGAAACAGATTCAAGCATTTTGTTATAATTGCTTAGGGTTTCTTGGGAATGAAATCAAGTCATTTACTTTGTGTTGTTTATAATAAATTGTTTTATTCAAAATCAACTAAAACTTAGAAAATACAATACTTCAGAGTTTTATATCTTAACATGAAGCAAAACATTTTTAATTTAGTAATATATGGAAAATTATACCTTCTGTACAAAAAGTGTTATTTATTCATCGATTATTTTTTAAATTTTACCAAAAAAATGTTCGGTTTATTGTATTATCTTTCTTTTACGTAACACATTGATCGTGCTCGCAAATTTTTAGAGAATCAATCATAAAATTTGTTCAATCTGTTCAAGAATATGGATAAAGAATTTCCACGTAAACTACGTATTTTTTTACAATCATGCTTTTTGAAAAAAAAAAGAAACAGTTTCAGTGCGTCTACATTTGCCTCCTAAAAAATTGTTACCCTTCTAACACCATGCTTGCAATACACAATAAAAATGTATTTTACTGTATTTTTGTCTTTAAGGTTCGATATTGTTTCTCATAGCATTCTTGATAGCTTATAAAATCACGAATATATTTTTATACGCCTATATCTTTCTGGTGACCGTATTCGATATTGGACTTTATTTCTTTTAGGATATGTGTTTTTTTTTGTCCGTAAAAATTATTAGCTCACGCCGCCATAGTCATAATATCGTTGGTCATAATTTTGCCCGAATTTAAGATTTATCTCCCATTACTACTTATGTGTCTTAAGGATTCATGATTATTGCTTTTCTTTGATTTTTAGTACTTAAATTGGTACCTAGTCCGTTAAATATTCCGTATTTATGTAAAAGACCCTCTATCAGACGCCATTTTGAAAACAATTCGTTGTTTGTGACTTGTGTTGGGATGATCACAAATGAAATACAATAAAGATAAAATATCTTTCAAAGATAAAAACAATAATAATTTAAATGGAATAGTTGTTTTTGGTGAAGAATGAAGATAGTAACGCGAATGGGTGCAAATAAGAGTAAGTTAGGCGTATTTAGTACCCTTTTTCAGCAATATAGACGCATTCATCTGGGTATGAATTACTCGTTGTACCTTGGCGACCATTATATACTATACACATTATATACTACCTTCGACCAATAGGTGGCGATGTACTATTGGACAGGTATTCTTATACGCGCCGAACGCACGTTTCGTTTGTTGGAAACTATGCTCTCAAAAATAATAAAATGTACTTTTTCAGAAGCTCGATATTTTTTCACCCATTGTAAATTTGATCTAAATTGTTAGAGTCGTTTTTGTGAACCTAGTCGTAGTTTCTCGTTCATTATTCTCGCATAATAATATACCTATAGGACAAGGAAGGATGTCAAATTATGACAAACGAAATGAGTATTAGCATGGTACGAGTATTAGCTACAGTTTCAAGCTTTCAACCACAGTCGAATACGGTCGTAATTGACAACACAAAATAAACTCAATTGTATTATGATTGTATCCAACCATCCCTTTCTATCTACTAACATTTTGTATGCGTGTGACAGGAATGGAATGACTACAACTTGCGGTGGAATGACACCGAGTACGGAGGAGTGAAGGATCTCCGCATCACTCCAAACAAACTGTGGAAACCCGACGTACTCATGTACAATAGGTGAGCGATGGCCCCGGGTTACATTTGAGGAACAAAGGACTTGGAACGTTTTGGTATTTTCTATGAAGTTATCTTAAAGTTACTATGGATGAAATTTTCAGGTGCAGCCATTGGTAAAACTTAAACACATTTAAAGAAAATTAATAAAATTAAAAGATTTATTTAATTTTATATTCATAAATTATCACATATTAAGTACCTCTATACTTGTTTTTGAAGTTATCATTTAAAATGACATGTTTACCTCCAAATTTCCTTTTATTGCCACAATTAAGAAACTGATTACGGATTTGATTACTGATTTGATGATTAATAAATTTCATTTCATTTATTACCAAATTTGCAACGGTACATGTCATCACAGTTGAACCCAAATCGACAATGTAGATTTCATAGATTTAGTTATTCATTAATAAATTCACAGATAATAATAACAAAATATAAAAACACTTCAAAAAATTTGTACCTAAAGGATAAACAAGTGTGACCGTTATTTTCGGCTTTGGATGTCATTAGTTAAGGCTGTTAGCGCCCTGTCAAGTCCTGTACCTTAATAATATCAGCACTTATGGGCGTGTTCATTAAGAACCTAATCACAGCTTATGGCCACTCGAAAGTGTCCATGGTAAATATCAATTAAGTCTGAAACGTTCCAACATATTAACACGGGGCTAATATTTAACTGAACCTTATTTTCCAGGCCGTTTAATCTACTAAGTGGTGTAGGAATGCAATCAGCGTAAATTGACTTTTTGGAATGAGAACTTATTTGCAAATTTGCGTATATTTTGACGACTAGCTGTTTCCCGCGAATTCTTTCATATAGAATATTTACTAATTATTGCGTAGGTAATCACATTTAAACAACATGAATTTATGATAAATCTATGTATTATGATAAATCGCGTACACCTACATAATTTTTTCAGGAATAGTAGCTCCATATCTCTACTCTTTAGGAAATGATTAAAAAAATTGCCTTAGTATGTTTTTCCCATGGTTTAAATAATCTTATTCCAAACTGCATCGCAGAACACAGGATTGTCAGTTTTCTGAGTAAAATATTGATTTTATAAATGTCTGTCTTTCTGTAAAATTTTATATAAAATTGTTCAGCCATTTAAGCGTAAAATATTAACAAACATACGAATATTTATTGTATTAATGTGTTAAGTTCGGATTAATTCACAGCATTCTCGCGTAATGCGTATTGGTTTCACATATTTGTTTGATTGATCAATCAATGCTTTTATTGGCGATAAGGATTAAAATTTTGCGTATTTTATAATAAAATTGCGTAAAACAGCGATGCGAATTTGGTAAAATATGTAATTTTTAACCTGTGCTTATTTTTTTTTTTCATCACTTTGCACAGCAAATACTTAATTAAGTATACACAATGAAAAATTTATTATTATTTAAATATAAAAAATCTCGTCCAACCGAAACAAAATATATTTTTTTTATTTTCTTCATTTGAATTTACAACCAAGTGGTCAAGTTTCAACTTCAAAAATTCTTTCACGTCAAAAATAAATATTTCTTTTCCTTGAGTATTTAGTTAGGTACATAGTGGTTTATTTCTAGCTCTTTGTACTCTATATTCTATTTGCTTAATTTTCTGATATGACACGACATTGACATTTTTCTCTATATTGTAGTCGGAGTATATTTTCCTTAATATTTAATGAATTAAGGACACCCTAAACAAACTTTCTGAGTTTCGTGAAAATCGTATGTATATTTGTATAAATTCCTTCCAATGTTTTCCAATGCATAAATTTGACTTGTGGTTTAACAAAACGTTGATTTAATTTTACTAACATAGTATGCGTGTTTGAGCTATGAATTACACTTTTTATTATGACAGTTGATCGTCACGACATCAGGCTTGCACATGTCCAATGTCACGTTAAAGAAAAAACACGGTATTAAATATTACATAATAAGCTTTCGTGGCCGAGTGGTAGTTGCTCTTTCTTTCGGAGCACGAACCAGGATGGGTGACCACTAGTGGCATAAGCACTTGAGCGTTTCCATACTTCGGAAGGCACGTTAAGCCGTTGGACCCAGCTACTGTCAATGATAGTAGTTGTTAAACCAAGTTAGAAACCATTTGGAGGCTTGAAAACTCTGACAGCGAGGTTGGCCACTACCTTGGCAAAGCCTAACATAGGATTGGGTCTGGTTTGACCTCTGGGTTGTGGAGGTCAGATGGCAGTCGCTCTCTGTATAAACCTCGTCGAAAAGCATTTAGCAAAAACGGAATAAGGATAGGGTAATGAATAACTTAAGAAGCTTTCACATGTAACGTCCGATTAAATTTTTATTGGTTTCGAGTAAAAATTAAATTCTAATATAATTTATTTCAAAAACTACATAGGTCAGGTCATACACACATCAATAAAATTTCATCATTTCAGAAAAAAAATGCTTTGTGTGCAAATATAATTGAGATTGTTTCGCCGGTTTCGCCTTTCAAAAACCGTTCCAATAAAACCTAAACAAGAATACTTTTTTGAAACATTTGTAAATACTAACTTCGTAGAATAAGATACAGTAGTTGCCAATTAGTAGATTGACTTTGTCGTGTTTTTTTTGGTCAAAAAACTTTATATCGACCTATGTAACTTGGAAAAAGTTGTTCAGTTTAATGGGCAGATTCACATCCTTCAGGATTGGATGTTAGACAAATTTTAGTAGGTTCAAAACTACTGTTCCAAATTTTGTTGTGTCTGATTCGCAATAAGTCGATTTTTATTTTTACAAAAAGAACTAGAAAAAGTTAAAAACTACATGCTACTTGTTATCTAATATGCTCGTATATTTTACCATTTTTACGCTAAAGCTATTTATGAAAAAAGTTGGAAAAATAAACACGTTTCATGAATGCAATCTAAAGAAATAAATAAATTGAACACAAAATTTCGTACTTGTGTAATTTTATAATTTGTAAGAAAATCCGCCAGTCTCTGCAAACGACCGTCTACCTATTATGGTGCCCTTTGAAGATCAGACGCCAGACAAACTGACAACGTATGTTTATCAATGACCTCATTACATCGATACTTGTTGGCGCCTTTTAAACCCTAAAAAACACAGTTCATCATGACGTCCCATGAAACGTCCAATACAGGACAGGGAACTCCCTATCAAATTTCAGTTTTTGCTGAAACGATGTGGAGGGGGAAGTACCATAGTCACCACGCTTGATAGTGTTACGACTGGCACTATTGGCCGCTGTTGTTGGTGACCGCAGAATGTAAGATGATACGATACACAGAAGGGTGCTCTGGTTCATTAACTCTTAGTCGCCTCTTTCGACAACCACGAGTAGATATGGTTTGGTAATATTCTTTGCCGATACCACACGGGGAAAAATACAGTTGCTTGTGTGCATTTTACGATACGAGTATCACCAGAGTGATCGCCTCGTATTGGTTGGTTTCAATTTCCAGAAGCATTGGTGTTAAACATTTATTTCTACAAACCACTCATGCTGTCAGAGGAATTTATCGACAGATAGCGGGGCTATTCGCTTGCAATTCAATTTCGTTCCATAGTTGCTACTTACTTTATTGGAGAATTGCGAATGACCAAACTTGCTCAAAGATAAAACGTCGATTACTTGCACTGTATGACCGCAAATATCTGTTCAGTTGTCAGCGGCGCTAGTCGTTAAGATTTAATACAAACTCTTTGTCAATTTACTACAAAAAAATTTAAAATTTTGATCACCTGAACAGATCATCATGACATCCCATGAAAACGTCCACTAAAGGACGCCCTTCAAAATTACAGCTTTAGCTGAAACAAAGTGGTACCATAGTCACCATGCTTGTTAGCGGTTGCTGGTGACCGCAGATTGTAAGATGATACGATACACAGAGGGTGCTGCAGCCCATCCTCTCGTTCATTAGCCCTTAGTTGCCTCTTATGACACCCAAGGGTAGACATGGGTTGGTACTATTCTTTGCCGGCACCACACGGGGCAAACAGATATCGCGTTATACTGTACAAGCCTCTTTTAAAAAAATAAAACAGAAGAACATCACAATATCCTTGCCGCGAATTAAGTTTGCAAACAAAATCACACCTTTGTCACTGTAGAATATACAATCGAATGATGTAATTCAAGTTCCCTCTTTAGTGGTTTCGCCTTAACATGCATTCAGGATCCCCTAATTGCTTTGGGGAGTTTTAAACAAATTCTCGTTGAAAAGGGTCACGATATAAATGTGAACAATGGTACAGTTAATGATAATTAAATAGTACTTGTGTTCACCACACTAATTTCTTATCATCGTATATGTGTGTGAAGAATGCACAGGTGTTCATTGGGTTATCATACAAATCCAACCATTTAGACCTTGTTGTTGATTTTGGAATCGACTGCTTGTATAAAATAATTGTCTCTCTGATACATACCGCTCAGCCGCGCCCTGTCAGCGTATCGCACCACCCGATACGGTTATTCGCTTGTCACTCACCATCCTGCGAACGTAGCTTATTTTATTATTGGATACAGATATTACGAGTCATGTATTTATTTCTTTAACAACTCCAGTAATGCAGAGTCTTGAGTGTTCTCGCTACGCGCTACCAGCCTATACAATTTCTATGGAATGTTGTTTTTTTTTGTATTTCGCTCTAATTTTCATTTGAAAAGTTTTTCAGTTTCATAGGGAAAGTTACATCGTTCGTTTTTGTTACATGTTATTGTAAAGAGTGTTGTCAATCACGTGGCTTGCGCATGTAGCCGATGCGTTTACTTGCTCCAGCTACTAGCACTGTAAACAAGCATCGTACGAGTTCCACTAACGCTCCGATAGCTACATTTGTTACATTAGCTTGCCATTCTCGTGCAAACGTAAATAGGTTCAGTCAGATGTATTGCGTTGACAATTTGATAACCTAATCGAGTTAATCAAGCGTGTTTTGTTTATTGGTACTGTTGAATTACACTTAACGTTCTATGTATGTAACTGACTTAAAATGTTTCAACTAAAATTTCATACAAATTTGCTAAACATTTTAGACATGTAACTTTCATACTTGCATTGTCATTCTTGTATTAGCAAAATATGAATGGAATTGTGGATTGATTTGGAATATATTTATACTATGCTTTGCAAAAGCCATTAAAACAATAAAAGGAATTGCATTATCTCTTTTCAAACAGTGAATACTTTGTAAATGAATCAGTAACTCCACAGGATTCTTACGAAAAACATAACCCTCCTGTTTTGGCAGTCGGGTAAAAACTTGGGTAGGAAGCAATTACAGATTTCTGTTATTCAATGTCGATTCTTACTGAATTATTATTAACCTGTGAAGACACTTATCACATGCGATAAGTGAAAATTTTGACATTTGATTTCTATAGCAAATTTTCAAGTTTTGAAGTTTATTCAAAAATATACCTTATTACGTAAACAACTACAATTTATTTTTGATGCCTTCAAATTTTAACATAGTGCTTGAGAGGTAAACGTCTTAACGCAATGCAGAATACAGTGTAAAAAACACGTTGGAAAATACTGAAAGGGCATGTTCAGTCAACGTAACGTAACAACTTTCAGTGAATAAAACTTTTAGGAAATGAACAAAAGTCGTCCTCTTCATACAAATGTCCATTCAAGTTTGCAATTTTGTATCGAGAAGTCGATTATTTTTTTCATTTCCTATAGTTTTATACATTGAAAGTTGTTCAGTTACATTGACTGATCATGCCCTTTCAGTATTTGCCAACCTGTCCGTTTTACCGGGTATAGATTTATACATTTGATTCCTTTAATTGATATTGTATAAGCGGTATTGCCAAGCATTTCGCGGAAAAGCGGATCCGGTAATCCCAGCTTTAGTTGACGTACGTGAGTTGGCAATAATCAGACCAATTTCCGAACTAACGTTATACTATACATACCTAGATATATAGTATAGTTCTATACACCATTTCATAGGCTATCTTTTTGAAGGATCAAGACGAAAACACAGCAAATACAGTGTCGCTTTGTTTTTTTATTTTACCTTAAATTAAGTTTTTATACCTTTATATTAAAATAGCTTGATAGTACCAAACCATCTCTACCGAGGGTGTCGTAAGACGCGACTAAGGGATTATGAACTGGAGGATGGGCAGCAGCGTCCTTCTGTTTATCGTACCATCTTACATACTGCGGTCACCAACTACCGCGATCCATGGTGCTTTGTGGCTAGCGTGGTAACTATGGTACCACATAGTTTCAGCAAGAGGACACGACGTTGGACGTTTCATGGGATGTTATCTATGATAGTATTCAGTTCCGTCCGTTTGGCTATGATAGGGTGGTAAAGTTGAGGAAATGAAGGAAGTATGTCAAGATCGTAGAAGGTGACGGGCTGTTGTTTCTATCCACGCCAAAGGGAAAGAAGCGTAATTTTTATGTATGTTTGTATGTTATACTCGTACGGCATCAGTTAAGATCATATGTTAGAGAATATAGATAATTTATGAGAGATGATGTAACTCTACAACATCTCTTATTTTGAAGTATAAATGCAATTAAAAACATGTCATATACAGAAGATAAGTCGTTAGCACTATGAAAAATAGTCATCATAACATCCCATGAAACGTCCACTACAGGACAGGCTCAGCTTTTGCTGGAAAAATGTGGAGGGGAAGTGGGGTGTGTGGGGGTTTCGAAGAATATTACATAACATTAATATCTCCTTAATGTCTTTTTAAAAAAATTTCATAAGCAAAAAAATGCTGGTATATAATCAGTAAAGTGATTTACTCAAAACAAATAACCAATCAGTTAAGTGCTTGGCGAAAAGAACATTATAAAATATTATTGTAATTTTCCTAACTTGGGAAACTTCTAGCTGGAACATCTAACAACTAATTGCAGTTCTTATATTACCTAGTGAGAAATACTACTTCATTACGTATAACAACTTGTTTGAATTGAATAAGTTCTTCCTCGTTTACGAGTGTCATGAAAATTTATGAGCTTGTAGATCCATTAAATACTTGAGAGTTTTTGGTATTATAATTCGGTTTCGAGTTATCAAGAGCTTTTTAGCTTGTTTTTGAGTGCTCAGTAAATCTCATCTCACCTCACTTCTCACGATAATATTATAAATGCGAAATAATATAATTATAACGTCTTTAATATTTTTGATTAGAAAGTATGGACTTGTGTTTGTTTGTTCCACTATCATGCCTAAACGGCTGAACCGATTTCAATGAAATTTGGCAGGTAAACAGATCAAGCACTGGACTAAAATATAGCCTACAAATAATCAGTTTTGTTTTTTGGGAGACCCACGCAGGCGAAGTCGCGGGTTCCAGCTAGTACTTAATAACTTACACTCTTAATTAAAGATGATCCCACTAATAATATAAATGTATTTATAAAGGGGCAAAATTCTGCCCAAAGGCTTCGCCAATTAAATAAATGACATCTAAATGGGTTCAAAGTTCTACGAAAGTTAATAATGAATGAATTAATAACGTTCTTCAACTGACTTTAAACTAAAATTGTTATGAGTTCTGTGATATTTAATGGCGCAACTTGACAAGTTTGACTACGTAATAGTATTTTAAATTATAATACAAGCGTATTACACCTTCTGCCTTAATGTAATTAATCTTATACTTAATCAGCTAAAGGTTATGAAATCTGACTTTAAATTAAGTTGCTATGTGAATATTAAAAGTGATGCCTTGAAAAAAAAAGCATCGGCAAGAATTTGTACTTATCTGCTCTTTACGTTCGTGAGGGTGGGCGTAAGTTAAGACGCAGGTGGCGCAGCGCAGCACAGGAAAGTATTTTTATCCTTAAGTTTTCTTCGTAATAAAACGAGAGGGAAGATGCGTATTACCCTGCGCTGCGCCATCTGCATCTTAGCATACGCCCACATATAAAGCTGAAACGCTCGTAGTACCTAGTCGTAGTCTAGTTGTGTTGCTTTTTCTTTTTTATTTAATACGACGAACGCGAATTTGTAATTCGGAATTGGAAGCGCGCGTAGGCCTGCATATTCAGTACAACTGACCCGTAGGAGGACCACCACGAATCACGCGGGCGAATGCGCGGAGATGAAGGGAAGATTGCAAGGGGGCGGAGAGTGTCAACAGCTTAGTAGAAGTCGTTAAGCGAATTCAAAAGCTATTGCGTGGCTTGAAGACTGACAGACAATTTCACCACTAAACTGGCCAAAATCCTTTTCTAAGAATAGGACTGGTGTGCCCTCTTAATTGCGGAGGTCAGATGGATGTTTAAGTAGTCGACTCCATTAAACAAAATAAAGCTATATGGCACTAATGATTTCTGAAGCTAATGTTATTTTTACGCTTCCTGTGTTCAAATATTTCTACGATCGCAAAATTTCACAATCACAGGCAGGACTCAAACCTGCGTCTTTTCCGTCATTACTGGAGACGCTTTACCAACTAGGCTACCGTGGTCCTCTTGAAGTTGTGAAATTTACGACCTCTATATAGGTACGTATTTAACGTTGCATTCAACGGTACTAACCGAGAAAACGCAGGTTTGAATCCTGCCAATCGTTGCGATTCAGCGATTTTCTTCTTTGTAGTATAAAATTTATATGCAAGGATTGACTGGTTGAGCTAGTATAGCAAATGCTTACTAGGTGGCAACACAAACACAACTTTGAATGCTTAAAGAGGTCGCAAATTTCACAACAATAGTTGGTCAAGCGTCTCCGGTACTGACGGAGAAGACACAGAAAATTTGTGAAATTTGGCGATTTTCTACTTTGCACTCAAAATTTAGCTTCAAAAGTCTAAGACATGATTTTGAATCAAAACATGATATTTTCTTTACTTCTCGATCACATCTCGAACCTTATCCCTTAAAAGGATTACTTTCCACTGCGTCCTAATCTCGGAGGGTCAAAACAGGTCAGCCCGAGCTCCAGATAAGTTTGAATCAGATAGTTTGTCCCTCACTTGCCGGATTGGAAACGGTCGAGTGTATGGATAGGATTCGATGTGTCCTCCGTTCTGAAAGGGACGGTTATGAAGCAAGGAAGTAGGGATTATCTTAGTTAGTTGCTTGCTTTGAAAGAGTTCAAATACTTTATCGTATTTTTTGTAGGTAGTGGATGAGGCGGTTTTGTGCTTATAACCTGCAATGTATACGTACCTACAGGCCAACACAACTTTAAAATCATATTAATTTTATTAACATTGAAATTTTGAAATTATCAAACAATAACGGAAAGGATACAATAATATAAACTATTGATTGAAAGAATTTATACTTAAAATTAGGTTGGTATTTAAATTTTTCTATGTACTCGTATAATGAATAAAAATGAATAGTATTGTCAAAAGATAAGAAATAATTAAAATCTAGTGAAGAATTAAAATTGTCCAGAAATAAAATTTTCATCTCCGTTAACATAAAGGGTTCAAGTTATTGTAAATTGTGCAAATGTTTCGTAAATAAAGATTTCTATTTCTATTCTATTCTATTTCTATTTCTATAAAAAAATAATTTAATTTATTAATTTAATAATTTAAATGAAAAAAATTAACATGTCAATTCAAAATGGCCATACATTTTGATTGTGTTGCGGTAGAAGTTTTAATTTTTTACAAAATTTCACAACCTTTGTATTTTTTTGGTATGAATTTCATTTTTACCCGTACGTGAGAAAAAAGGTCATGACAGACACACAGATAGACAGACGGACAACAAAGTGATCTTATAAAGGGTTCCGTTTTTTTCCTTTTGAGGTACGGAACCCTCACAACGAGCTCTTTTATTTGCTTTCATACTCATCACATTGACGCTTACTGCCGGCGTTATCTCACTAGTTAGTCTCCGATATTATGTAAGACGTGTCTCCTACCAAATTCGGTCTCATTTTTCTCAGAATTTCTGCAATAGAAACATGTTTTGCCTGGGACGTTATTAAAACACGCCGCTCAAGCGGAAAATTCTCCATAACACCGTGTCTACAAAAAATAATTGATACCAATCAATTTTCAAATATAGCGCCGACAAAACATGGAGGCAAAAATGTTGTTTAGTAACCTACTTTTTAATTGGTCTCCTTTTAAAAGGAAAACTCCAAACGCAAACCTGGAACGGATCAATAGTCCGGTCCCTTATGGTCTTATATCGCCAAATTCACCAAATTGCACTAAATTTTTTTCCGGTATTAGGTACTCGTACATAGCTCTCAATTTTTGATAGGAGCCAATTCTTGAATTTTCGCGGATTTTTTTTTTTATTCAAGCATTGGTTCCTATCAAAAATTGAGAGCTATGTACCTAACTAGTACCTGGAAAAAAATTGGTGAAATTGTAAGGCGTGTCTACGTGAAACAGCTAACTGACTGCACTACAAAAACAATTTTCATATATGTAATAAAATAAGATAATTTAAATATTGATCTAGAAAATCTTAGAAGCTTAACAACTGGAAATTGAATAGCCATTTTTCGGTATGTAACTTAAATAATTCAGTAGTGACTTTGTTACGTGGAGAATAGTTACCGGTATTACTCGTAATAGGCGTTACACATTACAAATTGTGTTATTTCGTACACTGGTTTCCTAGTCTTATTAGAGCAAGGACCTAGGCGACCGAGCTTCGCTCTATGATAGCTGCCTCAACATTAAAATATCATCGGTTGAGCAAGCTGAGCTACCCGCCAACAGATGGCGCTGTAGGTATGTGTCTTAAACGCGGTATTTAAAAAAAGGCTTAAAAACACGTGGAAAACGAAATTTCCTAGACATAAGACCTAGCTAGATCGATTTTCGGCCCCGGAATCCTCCGTATGGTAAATTTCATCGAAATCTTTAGAGCCGTTTTCGAGAAACCGATTAGTAATATATACAAATATTGCTCGTTTAATAGTATAGATAGGGTTTGAGTCGGAGCACCAAAAATTCAATTCAGGTATGGGAGAGTTATGACGTCATAATTTTATAATCTTTGAGCTGATTCTAAAAATATAGTATATTTTTACATTTCACTCACTTGGTTTCAAATTAAACATACCGAGTTTGAGCTCTTTGTAGTAGAAAATGTCTGAACGATTTATTCTAAAATATACATAAAATGACTCGTTAAATGACCTCATATCCAAGAACAAGACAACAACAAGAACTAGCTTTTTTTATAAGATGGGAGTATGGATATCTAGCCAATTTGTGATAAAGTGTGACCCATTTTTTTTTTTGCTATTGCTTACCCAAATTTTTATGACATAACAGAAAGTGACATTAAATGATTTAAAGGCGCCTAACTTTAAAGACGATGTCTGCAACTGGCTGTGCAGTATTTATAACAAGTACTTAAATCGTATTGCTTGATATGAAGTTGTGAAAACTTATGCCAAGTCAATAAAATTTCTGCCTTCAGTAATATGGCACATAAAACCGTAACTATTTATGATCCTTTAACCGAATATGGACTCGTAAAGATTTTAAAACAACACATCAAAGAAGAGCGGATAAATCTGCTTCCTTCAGTCTTCTACTACCTCGTAAGACGGTAGATAAGGAAAACACTAAGCGTTTACTGCTACTTAGCTTCCCGTGGTAAATTTTAAGAGAATTTTATGGTAAAATCAGGTAAAATTACGCTTAGAACGGGCTTTGGACGTGGCTTGTTCAGCTGCTCAGCTAATCAGCCCAAGAAGATTTGGTAAATCATTTGACAAGTCGAAAATTCCTCGCAACATCCCCGTATTCGGCAATTTTTTTTTGTAGACGTTGTACTTAAATAGTAGTGGAAGAGACACCTTTTATTATGTTAAATTAAATTAAAATTCATTTAATTAGATAGTTTATAAATTTACTACTACTTATAAATTTACTTACTGACTAAATAAAACATAGAAACGACACCCATATTGATCTACAAAGTAGAAAATCGCAAAATTTCACAACCACAGGCAGGATTCGAACCTGCGTCTTCTGCGTAAGTACCGCAGACGCTTTACCAACTAGGCTACTGTGGTCCTGCCCGATGTTGTGAAATTTAGCGACCTCTATACGCATTCCAACGTTGCGTTTGTGCTGCCACCTAGCAAGCATTTTTGCTGTACTAGCTCAACTAGTCCATCATTGCAGACAGATTTCGAGTTGAAAATTGGTAACACTACGTATAATTGAAAATGATTTTATCATAACACTTCCTGTGTTCGGATAAATCTACAAAGTAGAAAATCGCAAAATTTCACAACCACAGGCAGGATTCGAACCTGCGTCTTCTGCGTAAGTACCGCAGACGCTTTACCAACTAGGCTACTGTGGTCCTGCCCGATGCTTGCTAGGTGGCAGCACAAACGCAACGTTGGAATGCGTATAGAGGTCGCTAAATTTCACAACATCGGGCAGGACCACAGTAGCCTAGTTGGTAAAGCGTCTGCGGTACTTACGCAGAAGACGCAGGTTCGAATCCTGCCTGTGGTTGTGAAATTTTGCGATTTTCTACTTTGTAGATTTATCCGAACACAGGAAGTGTTAAAATAAAATCATACCCATATTGATATTTAGACATTTCAACCCTATCGCACCCCAACCGTATCCCCAGGGGATGATAGTATTTCACGTCCACCACGTTGTATTACAAAATCGTTGATGTTTTCGTAATCCGCGACCCCAGAAACCATACAAACGATACCCATATTTGTTTTTAGACTTTTTCACCCCATTTTCTCCTTTTAGGGGTTAAATTCTGAAAAAAACCTTAAACATGTGTTTACTCATCTATTAATAGGAATACTCCTATGAAGTAAGGAATGAAATGGTCTAACTTATCTTAATTCGCCATACAAACTATGAACCCCCTTTTCACTCCTTTGTGGGTTGAATTTTCGATAAGGCTGACACATTTGTAAATTTATTTTCAGTTCTTAGTCTTAATACAAAATTTGAAGATCCTAACTTCAAAACTGACGGAGTTTCATACAAACTTTCAACCCTTAATTCACCCCTTTAGGCGATGAATTTTACAAAATCCTTCCTTAGTGGATGCCTACACTATATAAGGTATGCAAAATTTCAAGTCTCTAGGTCCAGCCGTTTGGGCTGTGCGTTGATATATCAGTCAGTCAGTTTATCCTTTTATATATTAAGATTTAATATCCTTTAAAACAGCCTTTTTAGCTGTTGCACGCTACTTCGTCCGCGTGGTTTTCTATAGATTTATAAATGGGATAAATTTTGCAAAATCCTTTCTTAGCGGATACTTACGTTATATTAACTATTTTAGTACTTGGTCGACCGAGCTTCGTTCTATGATAGCGCCTCAACATGAAAATATCATCGGGTGAGCAGGCTATGCTACACACCAACAGATGGCACTGTAGGTTTCTGTCTAAAACGCGGTATTTAAAAAAAAATTGCGTTAAAACGCAGGGAAAACAACTTTTTCTAGCCATGAGACCTAGCTAGATCGATTTTCCGCCCCGAAAACCCCGTATGGTAAATTTCATAGAAATCGTTAGAGCCGTTTTCAAGAAACCGATTACAAATATATATAGAAATAAATATATTTATAAACGAATATTGCACGTTTAATATTATGGGATTATGTGTGCTAAACAACCCAATCCGTCAGTGGTTTGAGCTTCGCGTTGGCAGATCAGTCAGTCTCGGTTATCACAAGTACACAGATTTACTACAATAATAATTATCTTCGCTGTATGTATGCTAGGCTTTACTTGTCAAACAAATTTTCGTAGTAACAACGAGAAAATTGAAGTGGAGAGGTGACTTGGCTCGGCGCCAGAAGGTTTATTCATTAAACGTCAGTTCAACGATCTTGTGTTAGCAGTAAGCCCATCGTGATTTTAGCTCGTTGAGCTGTTTGTTTTATATATTAGACTTGTGAAGAAGTTCCTTGGCGTCAAAAGTGTTAGGATTGTTTATCTTTAAATATATGTTTATATTTTGATTAGAGAAGGTCTTCAATGGTGCATTTTTTTAAACAAGTGGTTTTTTATTGAATTTGATTGATTAACTGGAAAAAATAACAATTTACACCGTATTAGCTTATTTTGGTGAAATACATGCATACATACATAACATCACGCCTGAAATATCCAGTGTAATTGCAAATAGTCGGAACATATACATTTTTTGTAAAAGATCTTTCAAACTTTTTATAGGATAGGTAGGCCTCTCTTATTGTATATTTTCCGTCATCATTACATCCTCAGCTCCCTCCAGAGTTCTAGCTTTTGCTGGAAAAATGTGGAGGAGAAGCAGTACCATAGTCACCTCGCGTGTCAGCGTTACGGCTGGCACCATGGACCGCGGTTGTAGGTGACCGCAGAAAGTAAGATGGTATTATACACAGGAGGATGCTGCTGCCCATTCTCCAGTTTGTAACCCTTAGTCGCCTCTTAGGACTCTCACGGGTATGCATGGGATAGTACTATTCTTTGCCGCCACCACATGGTACAGTAAATAAATAAAATTGTTACCTTTTATCGTTGAATACACGAAAAACCTTATAAATACTACTTCAAAATCGAGTTCATCTAAAAGCGATGATGTCGAAATACGTCTACGCTACGTATCTCATGTAAGTGTAAGATATTCCCATTTATAAACGTTCATTTCAAAATGGCTTCTGGCAAAGCAGAACCTTCAGCTAGAAATGTTCTAAAAGATTTGGCTTTAGGTAAGTCAATATTATAAGAAAAAATATATTTCATGATGTGATTTTTCGCTCAATAGAGTCAACGAAGCAGGTGACCCCAATACCCCAGCAAAGTTTCATCGGCTGAGGATTTAATGCGGGGGTCTTCATACAACGATCCGCTTCGTTACCCAGACTACAATAGATAACAACTTTTTCACTCAACAAGAAAAGTCTCTGGTTTAGTTAATCAAAAGATATTAATTAAATTCATTGATTCACATAAACACTACATAAACACGTAAAAATAAAAGTCATCGGACAGTTAGACAATCAGTCAGCGTGTATGAAAGGGTTGAAATAAAGTAGATGAAGTTAGGGAAGTATGTAAAGATCGCAGCAGGTGGAGGGCTGTGGTCTCTGCCTACCCACACCGGCGGGAAAGAAGCGTGATTTATGTATGTAGCCTGAGAGCCAAACTATTTCACTGTATGAAGATTCATCAAAAATTTAAAGAGAGGGCGCTATTTTGAATCCAAGGATTCTTGAGTAGAATCCCGAGCATGGCGAGGGATTCTGGAGTAGAATCCTGAACGTAGCGAGGGATTCAATTGGTCGCCCAAGGTAAAAATATTTTTGCAACCGCGTAACACACTCTACTTTTCATCTCCCGCTATGAGAAAAGAATAAGAGGCTCATTGAGACACACACTCGTCATTGATTTTAAATATAAAATACCATTAAAATATTATTACTTGATGAAACAATTCTAAAAATCATATTAATAAGTATTTGTAACAACTGAAAATGTTATTGACATTTTTGTATCAATTAGGAACAGAACCTCTTTGGTTGGTAGTCTTGTTTACATTTAGAGCATATTTCTTTTTTTATATTTATAATAATTTTAAAAGTACAACCGGCCAGTATAATTTTTCATACAATATTTTGGTTCGACCTCTATGGTTGACCTAAAATATCCCTTTGGTGGACCTAAATTCAAATTTTAAAACCCATTGTTACCCGCTACGAAAGTCTCTTGGAGAAAACAGCTATTTTGTTCGCCTTTATTGAGGAACCGTTCAGCGATTTTCGAATAGATGAGATGAAAAATAACTTCATGGCATCAAGTAAGAACTACGTTGCACAAAAAAATAACAAACGCGCTCCATTCGAAAGCCATTATCGATACAAAACTACAAAAGCATGTGCTTAATATAATGATTGTATTACAGTATATAACACGATAATCTTATTGAATACAATACGACCATTGTTGGATTTGAAAAGGCTCCGATCACAAGGCAGAATAGCCTTGCTGTAGGGTTGTCAAAGTTATTATTAGAAAAAAAATCATAGTAACATGTTAATGAAAACAGGCCTATTGCGAATCAGATTTGTGCACATTGGGTTCTGTTCTAAACGAAATTTTGATTGGGAGATTCTAAGCTATTCTAGTTTTCAGGAAGTAACTTGTTGTGTTGAAAACCAACTAAACTAAACTGGCTCCCGTACCCTTCAAACCGAAACACAGTAGTGCATACACTAATGTTTTACTGCAGAAAAAGGTACAGGGGTGGTACTTTCCCAGACGGACTTTGCACAAAAGCCCTTTCACCATTAGTTTGTAATGGTAAGTGGTCATGGTGGTACTTTCCTAGATGGACTATGCACAAAAACCCTACCACGACTAAAACAACTCATTCAAATTACACACCTGCCAACCCTGTTTGTCTTATCAAAGAAATAGACTGAACACTACGATCTGTATTCAATAGATTGGATTATTTTGGATTTTGCTTTCTCTTTGTGAAGGTAGATATGGATTTTGAAACTTTTATGTGCTATGGGCCTTTTAAAATAAGTGCTTAATTATATTTGTGTTCAAAAAGCTTTATAATTTAAAAGATAAAAGGCAAACTAATCTTGGTAAAACCGACAAAACATTAATTAATACTTTTTTGTCATCAAGAAAGTGAAGGAACGCTGTTCGTGATTGTCAATTAAAAGAGTCTCGTAGTCCGTATAAATTGTCATCACAAATAAATATATTAAAAGTAATAGGGTGTTTTTCGGTATCTTTTAAAAAAAAAAAAGAGTAATTACCAACAGTGATCAGCGTACACGCAATTAAAAGAACGTAGGTGACAAATGTTAATTAAAACTTCTTATTAGCTGTTCTCCATGGCTTCGATCGCGTGGTTTTTGTCCTTAAGGTGTGCAGGTTTGTAAGAATTGGTTCGTAAAAATCATTTAAAAAAAATAAACTTAATAATTTTATGTATCTCGTGTCAAAACTGTGGACTTACACAAAAATGTTCATCCTTTTTTCACCCCTACGAGGAATGAATTTCTGAAAATCCTTTCTTGGTAGGTAGCTCTGTACAAAACTTTGCATCTGTAGCTCTAGCGGTTATGAATATGAATCAGTCATTCAGTCAGGGCATGCTCTTTTAATTTAAGACGATTAGACATAAAAAAATAAACAAAATTTATCACTTTTGGCCTGCGAAATTGAATTTCGTAAAACCCTGCATACCTGAACGTAACAGCTTCTCAAATCATTTATCTAAAAAGTATTTCATTTACTCTTTTTCTATTCCCGTCTTTGTCTCTTTCAGGTAACTTCCTCTTGAGAACTTTCTTACACAATCACACTGATTGGTGCTCTATTATTCAGGCTAGTGCCGATACCGATCAGACTTTCCTTGTCCTTCAACTGAATAGTTTAATGGAGTATCCATTAGAAAAGCTGTTTCAGTGAGAATTACTTTTGAAAATGATTTTTATTTTAACACTTCCTGTGTTTGGATAAATTATTTAACAAAGTAGAAAATCGCAAAATCTCACAATCACAGGCAGGATTCGAACCTGCGTCTTGCGCTAGTACAGCACAGTACAGAAAATGCTTAGTAGGTGGCAGCACAAACGCAACGTTGAAATGCGTATAGAGGTCGCAAGTTTCACAACATGAGGTAGGACCACGGTAGCCTAGTTGGTAAAGCGTCTGCGGTACTAAAGCAGAAGACGCAGGTTCGAATCCTGCCTGTGGTTGTGAAGTTTAGCGATTTTCTACTTTGTAAAATTATTTTTGTTGAATAGTTTTATTTTTTCAAAAATATTATTTTCTAAAATTCAACTTATAGTTAACGTACCAATTAGTAGTCTGTAAAAAAAAACAAAAACAAACTATGAATCCATTTTTTTTAATTTTTACAGCTATGTCAAAATCAATCGTCTTAAGTTGTCAGAAAAGACAAGTTTGTAAAAAAAATTTTATTCTTTCCGTCAAATATACTCTGGTTTTAGTATAAAGACTACAAAATGTGTTGGTAAGCGTAGGAAGAAGAAAATATGCAGTGCAGCCTAAGATTCTTTGCACGTCTCAAGTGAGGAAATGAACAGGGTCTTAACTGTTGAATACCACCAAATAATATTTTTGTTAACAAAGTCAACAATCAAATACTACATTGTATTTAACATTTTTATTGACATTTTTGCTTTAATTTTGATATTGAATATTATTAATAACATTTCTTTGACATATTATTATTTTATATATTGCAATCCATTTTTGACATCATTGTTTATTCATTTCTTTTTAATTATTGTTTTGACGATCATATTATACTCTGACATTTGAACAATCTATGTTAATCTGAATTTGATAATGTGAATTAAATAAATCTAATCTATTCTAACAATTTTTTTTCTCTTTGTAATGGAATATCTTTTGGTTTTAAATTCCATGATATTCGAACTTTGATTCTCAGTTGGGACAAGGTTGGGACCATGGTAAGCCACCAACTCCCATAGAACCCAGTGTCATGAATATGACTCACTTGACTCGTCTATTTCCTCAATAGGACTTATAAAAAACAAATTAACCCTACATCAATCTAGCATGATTTCTTTTATTTTGGCAGTTATAAAAATAACTTATTTAACTTAACGATCTGTTCACTTTACACAACAGGAACTTATTATTTACAATAACTCTGTATATTTGTCTTACTTTCTCTTATTTTGGACACAATATTTTCATTTCAACCGAGTTCAGCTATTTCTCTTCATAATTTTCATCTGCAGATGTTTTTGCTTTCCTCAGATAGATTTATTAAAACTTGAACGTCTTCAGACTTTAACTGCAGCATTTCAGACGGATAGCGTTTTTAATTTTCATTTTACCCTGCAACAGCGCCATAAAGAAGATTTAAGTATTAACTTAATGCACATTTAGCTTTGGGCGGGTGCCAGCTGAGATATCTAGCTGTTGTAACATGGAAGTAAGATATGTTATTTAGTGCTAAGGGAGGCGATCGTCGTAATTTTGAACGACATTACCAATACAAAAACTGTTGCCTAAAACGCTTATAGTAAGAGTCATGAAGGAAAAAGTTCTATATGATTTGCTCATGTATGCCTCTTTGACTGATGATAAAGAGCATCCTCTAGAAGATACAAAAAATATTGGCAGACATCCACACCCCTTCGTTTTTGAGGAATTAAGTTTTAACTATTTTGAAATTTGACAATGAAACGTACACCTTGCTTCTCTACGGCTGCGAGACGTGGAGAGTGACAAAAGGCCTGACAAACAAGATTCAGGTCTTTATCAACAAATTTCTGCGGCCCATCCTCTGTATCTTCTGGCCAAACACTATTTCCAACGAAAAACTGTGGTCCTAATGCCAGCAAACTCCAATTGCACAAGAAATCTCCCAGCGCAAATGGTGGATTGGTCACACTCTAAGAGGGGAGGAAAATTCGGCCAGCATTGCCTTCGAATGGCAGCCGGGAGGCAGAAGGAGACGTGGACGTCCCACTTACACTTGGAGGCGTTCTGTAGATAAGGAGCTAAAGGAAGCAGGACTGTCGTGGAGCGATGCTAGGAAAATTGCGCGGGACCGGCCGGCGTGGAGACAACTTATTGAGGCCCTCTGCACCAGCGGGGTGCCATAGGACTACAACAACCCTCTTAAATGGGTAAAACATGGATCAAAACAAGAACCTCTTTGATGGCTCTCCCATACAAACCTTACGCCAACAATAAGCGGAACTTGAAATATTTTCTTTCCTTATTTGAATCATGAATGAATTATGTGATTCACCCCCCTGGTGTTGCGGGTGTCTATGGGCGTCGGTGATCACTTACCATTAGTTGACCCGTCTGCTCGTCTGCCTACCTATTCTATAAAAAAAGGTCTCTTTGAAAAAAAAACTGTTTAAAGTTCTGAGTGACGTACTTACATTATAGTAGTACCGCCTAAATGGGTCCTCGTCCGCGGGGTACATGGGCAGGTGCGGGGGGCCGATCCGCGTAGAATGCCCCCCACCCGCCGCCGCCCGCACCTATTTCGTTCCCCCTTTGTCGTCTTACCCCCGCGCCTCTGTACCCCGCAGGCGAGGACTCATTTAGGCGGTTTATCTAAAGGTCTAAACATATCCCTGTTTAGATTCTGATGGCTTCATAAGACCCCTATCTAATATAAATAAAAATACTAAATAGATTAATTTGCCTTCCCAAGCATAGGAAACGATGCCTTTGTTATACCACAAGCGGTCACTAATCAGGCTCTTGACAAGAACCTTTGTTACTTAACTCTGGTAATCGGCCAGAAAGAGAAGTATTTACTTTAATAGGAGCGCTTAGGAATAAATATTTTTAAAAGGATCAGAATTAATAACATGGATATCTCATTACATTTGAGCAGATCGCGTCTGCCAATATCCGGTAAATTCTAATAAAATCCGGTAACAGCCGGATTGTTCGCCGATAGATTGCCTACCGACTAATTAAAACTGATAGGTATTTGCTTGGTTATAATAAATTAGAAAATGATGTGATTTATCTAATTAAATTATTCTAGGTCAATCAATATTTAAGATATATAGAGTGATTCCCAATCAATTGCGATCCTGTGAAAATGGATCTTGGACCATAAAACTAAACAACTGAGGAACATAGGCCGAAATATGAAAATAAATTAAAGTCCCATTAAAAACTGGAAAGTATTTGCTTTTTAATATTTATACTTTCTGTTAAGTATGACTGTTAAATATACAATTTTAAAATATTTTTTTATATTGTTTTGTTTTTTTCTTCTGGTATTTTCGTCTCAAAATAAAATTTTAAAGAATTAATTACTAGTTCATTAAATCATGCACTACATTTGGTATCTATTAAATAACATACACTGACAATAATTTATTAGAATAAAGATGTAGCCGTATTTGACTACGATAGCGTAGCAACAATACTACGGCAGCGTAGCAAGAGTTCTACGAAAGCGTAGCCACAATACTGACCGATGCATTACGTGTGTTGTGTGACATACTGTGATTCAAATGATTGTACTAAAAAGAAAAATACTAAAAATCGAAAACCCGACTGTATAACAAAAAAACCGGTCAAGAGCGAGTCGGACTCGCGCGCCGAGGGTTCCGATATAACTAAATAGTATTTTTGGAAGCAATAAAGTCCATCTTTAGGACCGCAAAACTAAATTTGTTTTAAAAGGTTTTTTGCAGATTTCTAAAAAACTGTGCAACTTAGAAAGATCTTTTTATTTTTGCTGTAATAAACTAACTTCTATCGATTGTAATTAATTCAGATTTTTCCTTTTACAAACTTCGGAGATAAGGGGGAGGGGGGGATGCTATTTTTTTTTACATTTTTCATCACAACTTGACAATTAAGTCGTAAAAAAAATACAAAAATATATTTTAGAATGTACAAGTAAAGCCCTTTCATATGATACCCCACTCGACCTAGTAACAACAATTTGAAATTTTGCCCCCCCCCCCCCCCCTGTTTGGCCCCCTTTACAGGAACAATCATATATTTTTTTCTTCTTACATATGCAATTAAGTTTGGCAACCATATTCTATAACTAGTCTAAATTTCAAGTCGATAGCATGAGTGGTTGCTGAGATATAGAGGTGTGACAGACAGACAGGCAGACAAAATCGCACCATAATGTTTTTTTTTTACCATTTTGGTATCGGAACCCTAAAAAGAAAAAAAACAAGCTAGGACGATTTAGATAACTTGATTTAAGATATTTATACGTCACTCGCGGTATTTAGACAAATTTAAAGACTCATAAATCATTAAAATGAGTTCGGCCATTTCGTAGTTTCGGGGGAACATAGAAACGGGCATAAATACACTCAGATCAAACACCCTCCTTTTGGGCTTCGCCACAGTCGGGTAGAAAATAACTGATTAGGTCTGTAAGTATGTAAATTTCGAAATTAACTTTGTACGTTTAATTATTAATCAGTGACTTATACTTTCACTCCAAACATTGTGATTCCCCGTGTTGGTTGTAAATGAAACCACTGATGTAATATTGGGGAATGCGAGTGGGTCTAATCGATACTCAGCGGTTTAATCAAACGAATTCCGTCACTCGGAATGAGATAGTTCAGTTATTACCCTATATAACCCTTTGTCGAGTATAGACAAAGATGTCTGAATTCTAAACTAGAATTATTTGTAATACGATGTCCTCTAAGACCAGTCAAGTGATCACTGTGGCATTCGATTTGCAAGTTCAAAGAATTGCCTAATAATAGGTCCTTACCTATGAAATTGCCGATTTTTTTTACAGATTAATGAGATCATAATTCCTATAATTCTAAAGCAATTTTTTTTTTTTTTTTTTTTTTTTGAAAGTTGATTTCAAGGTTATCAATTTACGCACAAATTAAAGTTTTTATTTTAAGATTGATATACAAAATAAAAGGTTCGAAAATTATTCGTCTTAAATGTCGTCCGATTTCATCATTAGATTTGTTATACTTTTTTTCAGATAATATTTTCGAAAATTAAATTTAAGCTTCTGTTAGTTTAATGTCTTCCCAACCATGCTTAAAAAATAATAAAAAGTTGGATATTATTTATTTTATTTATTATTTAAAATTCGCTATACAAAACGGCAATTTCATAGGTAAAGACCTTATCTTACAAAATTCAAGTTGACCAAATCCTGTTGACCCTAGTTTGTTTTCCTTTTTTCTGTTTCTCTTTTAAATATATTTTTTAACATAGAAATTTGGCAGTTTAAAGCAGCCGAACCTGGACGAGTTACGGACTATAATTGTAATATAGAGAAACTAGATCCACCTAAACCACCTCATACTTTGAGCATATTCCTAGAAATAAACCTAAATTACACAATATGCGACAGCTTACGAGCCCTTTATGACTTTCAAATCCGACCTTACCCCTAAAACATTTGGGCGGACCGCAGTTACTTGGCATATTATCAGTGTAAGATTAAAGTCGTCAATTTTTCCAGAAACCACGATGAAGTGTCGCGGAAATTTTACCGTCACCGCCGCCATGAAAATGACCGTCAATTTCTAATATAGACCTACGAAAAGGCCCTTTAAACAATAGAACATAGGTACTTACTTACGGGTACTTGGGTTAATCAAATGTTAAAGTACTCCTTTACAGAAGCTATTCCTAAAGTTTAAAAATTGACCGAATTAATCATAGCTAAAGTTAACTTTGTTTATCTTTAAACAGAAAATCCAATAATGTTTGTATGAGAGCTATGTAAATTGTACAATAATTACTAAAATATTGAACACTGTCTTTTCTGGACGGTTTTCGAATAAACTGTAGTAAAAAAAAAATTTTTTAGCGTGTCAAGTGAAAGTGAATTTTTATGCAATTTTATTAAATCGTCTTCCAAGTATGTGTTCCAATAACCTTTTTTGTTACTTTAACATTTTTTTTAAATATGACATTATAAGTTATTTTTTGACATTTATTTCCTATTTTTGTATGATTAGTAAATTTTTAATTGTATTTTTTTTTTCTTGTAATTACAACGTGAAACTATATTTTTGCATGCCTACATATAGGTAGAACATAGGATTCCTAATTATTTTGTAAGACCTTTTGTACCATGTTTTGACAAATAAATAATTTGATATTGAAAGCTGTAGAAAAGAAACGTTCTTCGAAACCTCTTGCTTCCAAACCTCAGTGTTCGTTCCAATTTTCCCGGAAATTACTCTAAATTTTCTCGCAATATGCCATAGCCCTGCCGTTAGCCGTTTATGACTTTCGGATCCGACCTAACCGCAAAATGTAGTTTTGGGGACCGCAGTGACTTATTAAGATACATTAATCCAGTATAAGCGTTGTTTGTTTGTTTGTTTATAAAGGGCAGGGTGGACCGTTTGTTTTGCCGTTTGATCTTATGAGTTGCGTAAATTATTTGTCTGGTTATTAAATGGTGAGGTTTTATGATTACGACTATGAAACCCTAGCACTCATAGACAGCCTTGTTCTCGGAAGTAAGGTTGATCTATTCAGTGCACCTGAGACGAAGTTTCTAACAGCCACCGGCTGCTATCTGGAGATAATCACTGTCCGGAGCTCAGTGATTGAGATACAGCATCCAGTGATACCGACAGTGACCGTCTTTAACGCCTATGGCGACACTTGTATCTTAGTATATAATGGTATGGCTTACATATTTAGTTTTTATGACTGTTAATGTAAACTGAAATAAATATAAATAATAGATTATAATTTCTGAATAATGATTTTAGGCGATATAAACGAACCCATGACCGAGTGAAAGTTTATGAATACATAATTATGAATGAATTTCGTTTATCCCTACGGAAAACAAGCGAAATGCTTTTTAAATTTTCATTTCTATCTACTTAAATTTTTAGTACAATTCACTTGTCTAGCCAACTTTACCTGTTTATGAAAATTTAATGAAACTTTTAAATTGAAAGCCTAAACTAATCCAAATAGCTTTTAACTCAATACTCGATCAAAATTATTACATAGCAGATAGATCCACTCTTTGTAATAAGCCGAAACCAATAACACTCGGAACCGCTAGTGCTGGCGGTACAAAAAGGAATCGGGTGGAGGCTCAAACATTCCCATTTGCAAGATTGGGTCAACGCGAGGCGCATATTGGTGGGTACTGGCACATAATAAAGATGAGCAGAAGGTTCACTTGCATATGTGACGTCATGCAGCCGCAGTGCAAAAGTCGCTTTTTGTACAATACTGTATCATAAATTTTTATGAAGTGAAAACTTCCTTAGCGGCGCTTGGCACTTTTTTAGGTTGGGTAAAAAACAAGAAAAAATGTTAAACTCGCGTCAGATGTCGCGTCAGCTCTCGCGCAGATCCGTAGCCTGATCGAAATAGCGTC
Source organism: Athrips mouffetella (assembly GCA_947532105.1). Taxonomy (NCBI): domain Eukaryota; kingdom Metazoa; phylum Arthropoda; class Insecta; order Lepidoptera; family Gelechiidae; genus Athrips; species Athrips mouffetella. Next base: position 1,137,349 of record OX383960.1, on the reverse strand, counting down.
AACTGGCAACCGTATTGTTATTACAATACGGGTTTTTATTCAGTGACATCAAAGAAGAATGCGAGCAATGGCGCGATTGACTCTTACAAAAAGCATAATATTCAAAAATGCAAGTATTCACTTCTGCCAGCACTCCCGGTGTGCAACCCGTCCTTTTTTAAAAAATAATCACAGTGCACGACTCTTGTCAAATTGCTTATTTTCAGCTATTAAATATAATTTATGCCGCATGCATAATTAAAGCCCAAGTCACACAGAGGCGGTATGATTGCGAAAGCGGTCCGGGGGCGGATCTGCGGAAAGAAAATACCGCGCCGCGACTGGTTTTCAATGTGACAGGGTGCATAAAAACTCATACTTTACAAATAGTTCCGCTCCCGGAACGCCCTGCTACCGCCTCAGTGTGACTCGGGCTTAAAATGACTATGCGCTATGAATGAACTTGTCTGGAATGTCTGGTTCGGTCACAAAAATGGAAAAGAGTCTGCTGCCGTTAGAGGATAAGACGCGGGAAGGGGATTTTACACTGAGCGACTGTCACCGACCTTCACATCGACAATTGAAAATGAGCCTTTAGTATGCAGCTGACTTTCTGTACCCTTTTTCCTTTGTGGTATTGGAGCCAGCCCGCCGCGGGATGTTGGCTGGGGGCCAAAAGGAGCCAAACAGCATTTGATTATGGAGCTTTTAAATCACTTACCGGTGTATAGCACGTTGTTTACGGTCCCACTGGGATTTGTCGGTTTAAGAAGAGATCTCATTACACTGTGTCGTAACGTGCGTGTCAATATTTTTATACCATTCCCCCTCTAAAAAGATTCTTTCATTCACTGAAAACAGTGATTAAAAGCAGTTTTAATCACTATTTTGGTGTTTGAATTTATAACACACCAATATATTCGACCTACATCTCAATGCTATAACCTCCTTTTTTTCTTCATTAAATGTATGTTTTCGCTTAGATCTTTCTTTTTCTCTTAGTCATGGTATAAATTATAGTATGCAACCCGTCTTTTATTCACTAATTGCATAATATACTATTAAAAGATCTGTTGTATCTTTCAAAATTAGTACCTTTACATAATACTAGCGGCCCGCCCCGGCTTCGCACGGGCACACCTCTGAAGCCCAATACAATAGGGCTCAAAGTGACAGCTGTCATTTTTACACGCGCAAATGTGTGGGTGGGTTAAAGACGTGTGAGTGTAGGGTTGATGGTATCTAGAAAACACTTACCTACCCTATAAAACGTAGACAACAGAACATTCGCATTATACTTTTATTACAGTTTGGAGTTGCACATTGTTCGTTCGACTATAAAGCGACTTACACAATTCACAAACGAATTATAACTTCACTATCACTCGTCACTTCACTTTGTTGTATTTTGTAATCGAATTTAAATTAAAACAAACAAACACACGTTTAAATAATCTCACAAACTCTAAAAACTGTAATTTTTTTCACTAAACTTCATCTTTAATGGCTGGCTGGCCGCCGCCGCCGGTGCATCAGGGTGACTATCACGAAAATGGCGAATCTGCTCATTACTGCAAAAAAATCTGCCAAATTTTATTCCAGAAAATGACAAAAAATGCTGTTATATTATTGCTTTAATGTGGAAAGTAATAAATAAATACATACTATTCAAAGCTTTATTTTTTTCATTTAACCCAAAAAATGCACTATTAAATCTATCAATTAAAGAAATGTTTAAAGGAAAGAAAACATCTGTGTCTACCTTATGGTGTTTATTCCATAATAATTGCTTCTTATTATTGTTTAACTTTATTCCAAACTTTACTTTGTCTTGGAGAATCGAAAGACAACCGTAAACTGCACAACCACGCACCATTTTTTCAACTTTTGCAAGCGTTGCATATCGCGTGGCAACAGGACGAGAAATAGGACGAGATATCGCGCAGGGCCCCGCGGGGTGATGCGCGCGCACTTGAGGTACTCCGATTGGTGGGAGGCGGAGAGCTTCCGTTCTGTATGTAGTACTATTATTAATTCTGTGGCACGGGTACTAATCTACGGGTAGAGGTGGTGCCTTTTATTGCGATATATGACGTAACCTTTAACTCTAAAATAAGTATTTCGTTGTAACTCAAGACGACAACCTCAAAAGAATGTACCTAAAATTTAAAGAATCAGGCTTTGGACGACCAGTCGCAACGACGTGCGCCCTCAGCGCCCTCTGTGTGTGCCCCGTCAGGTTCCTGGCTCGCTGATATTAACTTCGGAAACTCGGCTACGCTCGGCTATCAACAGAAATGCGCATCGAGTGTGAAGCTCATTCTAGGACTTTAATTAGAGTGATTTAAATATTGTGATATCTTCCAAGATATTCATTTAAATTACATGGTGTATAGGACAATTTTGATCTACGTTCATTGCTTTTATTATTAACCTTTTAAATTAGATAAGGATCCATACCTTGAGGGCCAAAATACGTTCAAAAATACCTTATTTTGAAAATCTACTTTTTTGCTATAAATAGTTGGTTACTGTGGGTTATCCGTAAAAGATAGACAAACATTATCGCGGACTTTTCTTTAAAACTGTTAGAGAGCAACAATTCTTTCATACATAACTTTGATATAAAAGAAACCATTTACGCAGCGCACGCCCAGAAAGCTCTCTAGAGGCACGTTTTTTTCCGACTCGATCGACAAACATCATCACAGTTCAGTTAGTTTGCACTTAATGATTATAAATTATAGCCTCAAACCTTCCTATTGAATTAATCTATCTACTAATGAAAACCGCATCGAAATCCATATAGTAGTTCCAGAGTTTAGCAATCACAGACAGACATGTTGGATGACGACAGAAAAACGTTTTGGGGGACTTTCTTTTATAATATGTAGTGATGATGATTTATCTACCGTAAATCCTGTCAAATTCTCAACACTTTCCATGTAAGCTTAAACGTAAAGCATGTAATAAGCGGGCGACGACACACTCGCAATTCATCTTTACAATTAAAAGAAATTGAGCAGGAGATACAATGTAATATATGAAATTATTATGTCATAAACAGTTAATTTATTTTTTGGGCTTAGTAGACTTCATGAAATGTTTTTGAATAAACAATATTTTTTGACTTGCTTTACTTGCCACTCCAAAACATATTGACTGAAAATAAAAAACATATTATTACTATACCAGCAAATTAGCCTAGAGACAAAAGCTTCTTTTAAATAAATATTACCGCGCAGACTGGTCCTTCACTGCCTGCTTCAGTGGCTTGATAACAATCACAGGTAATTACTTACACATATCTTACAAAAAATACGCTTCGGTGTGACACACGCCCTCTCAAGAGTTGGCAAGCCGCCAGCCCTGATGGTTACACGATGCAACATCACTAGCAGAATGTAATACAATGTCGTGAATGCCCTTCTATCTAATAGAAGGTATTGCTTCCTTTTGTTGACTCCCTGGGAGCGTTTAGCTCTGACTCACTCGGTCTCTGAATGAACTTTAGTGTCTCTGCCATTTCTATATTTTCTCATTTCTTTCTTATCTGTGGTCTCGTGTGAATATTATTTACGTGAGTTTCTGACTTATACGTGTGTTATGGTTCTTGTTGAGTAACCATTGTCATTTCCTTCATTTTTTATTTTTTTTATTGTGTCAAAGAATTCGGACTCCTTACTCCGCTCGGAATAGAAGGAATAATAATTTATTTTACTATGGAATGACATCTGCCATTGTGTCCCAAGTTGAAATGTCAAATCATCAAACGTGATTTGTCATCGTCATACCAAATTTACAGAACGACGCCTGTACCGTATTTACAGTGACCGAATGAATGTCGGAATACCTTGTGACACATATTTTCATTAATCTTCCTTGTATTACTAATATGTATATTTCCATGAGACAGACAAACGAAGGGCTCCGATTTTATCATTTTGGTTCAGAACCATAAGAATAACATTTTCTTGAAAAAAAAAAATACTTTCTGTTGCGTGATGACCATTTTAAGAAAAAAGAAAACCGGCCAAGTGCGAGTCGGACTCGCGCCCTGAGGGTTCCGTATCTATCTACCATATGATATAATAAAAGCTTTTGCTCTTTGATTTTGAAAACTCCGCGACCATCCAACTTGACCCCTCTTTTATAGAAAAGTTTTTGAAACGGGAGCTCACCTTAATTGGTTACTATTAGTTGTGAGAAATTTTTTAATATTTTAGACTTTTCCCTTTATTTGTACTGTGAGACCTAGCTTCTTGCTAAATTTCATAATTTTAGGTCAACGGGAAATGTATGGAGATGAGGACATAAAAAGCTTTTAAAAAGCTTTTGATTGCGTCGTTGTAAAAAATTTAAATTTACAGATCTTGTGTGGTTTATGGACTTTAATATTAGTTATTAATTTCAACCGGATACCTCTTCTCGTTTGTGAGATAAGGGGTCTTGACAGACAGACAGACGGACAACAAAGTGATCCTATAAGGGATCCGTTTTTTTATTTTGAGGTACGGAACCCTAAAAATAGCAAATCGCTTTTTATCGGTTAAGTTGCTTGTTTTTATCATAAAATCACTGGACTTCAGGATTAAAATGTTTAAAGACAAGTTTTATAAGATTTTACGTCATTTTATTATAAGTCACGTAAGAACAAAAACTTTTATGTCTAATTAAAATTCTAAATAAAAGAATTAGATCCTTGAACCTCTATAAAAAGTCTAGATTTTAATTTTCCACTAAACCTGACTAGACTCCAGCTATAAACTTATCTTGAAAAAGGGATTGAGCAAAATCCAGAGGAATTTTCTTTTAAAATGAATTTTCTTCAGGTATTTTAGTTCATCTATAGTCTCCAATGTGATATTTTAAATGCAATAAATATTTTATGAGCATTTGAGAAAGAAAAAAGTAAAAAACTAGAAATAGAAATAGAAATAGAAATAGAAATCTTTATTTACGAAACATTTGCACAATTTACAATAACTTGAACCCCGCACTAGGTAAACCTGTATCGCGGGCTGGAGAAATTATGTACTTTTGTTGGAGATATATTAAATGAAACATGTTTTGTTATTAAACAACACTTAGAATTTATTGTTATACTATTACATACATATGGACTCTATCTGAAATCAATGAACATTCACATAATAATAACATCTCACGAAACGCCCACTGTAGGACAGGGAGATCAACCAAAACTCCAGCAAAAACACGAGGTACTTTGGAGGGGATTTACCATAGTCACCACGCTTGAAAGCGTTGCGGCTGGCGACCGCTGTTGTTGGTGACCGCAGTATGTAAGATGGTACGATACATAGAAAGATGCTGCTGCCAATCCTCCGGTCCATAAGCCCTTGGTCACCTCTTATGACACCCACGGGGAGATATGGGTTGATACTATTCTTTGCTGGCACCAAACGATCTAAAAAAAATAAATTAAATTAATTTAACAAAAAAGTTATGAACCAGTATTTATCACAATATTTATACCTTTGTTTAACTTATCAATGATTAGTTTTAATCAACTGATTTTAGATACCTAAAACATCCTCTGCGATTCAATGTTACGGTCAACCGCACGTCAGTGGAAATATTTTAAACTCTATTGTCATGCCATGAAGTCCAAAGTATTTCTTCTGACGTACTGTTGGGTGTACCTGCAATATATTTTACAATTTGGTCATATTTTTGTTATATTAAGTATGATTTACAATGGTCAGTTAAAAATATTGTATGTACAGCCAAAAATAACATAAAATGAGTAAGTTCCTATTTGCTGAATTATTGTACCTATTGAAGTCGCGAGTGAATAGGCTTCATCTGGGCAAGCTCGTTCCATCGTCGACCTCATCTCTGTCTCCAAGACTAGATCGAGGTCAAGAGTAAGCCTATTGACAATAAAAAAAAGCTTCATCTTTTAGATAGTAAAAATATACATGTGTGCTGCATGCGAGCGATAATATTCGCACCAAGCATAAACCGTGCTAGGTTTCAGTGGATAAAATAAAAATAATAAAATAAAATAATAATAGAAAAATAGAAACAGCTGCCGTACGCCGAAGTGAAACTACGATAATATCGCGCCGTTAATTAGTCTATGGTTCGGCCTTTGACAAAGAAATTCCCATACAAAGTAAATTTCCGAACGTAATTGTTGTTGTCAATCTGATAATATCGGAGCTCCGATAAAACTTCGGAATACGCACCCTGATCAGTTGTGCAACTGGCTGTAAATCTTATTTTCGTGTTCACTATACACACGAGAAACACAAAATAAACAAACACAAAGAAACTACAATAAACTGAGCTACCACAAACATTCTCATTCATTTTATTTAGCATTTTCGTACTTGTACATTTTCTACTTAAATGCCATGTAAAATAATAAAGTCTTTTCAGCTTGCCATCCAGTCGGGGCCAGAGTACAGACAGCTACGGATTTAATTCTGTAAATTTAAATGTTGTATTGCTATTTTATGAGTTTTAATAAAATTGTGTAAAAATAAATTTGAAAGTGGCTACATACAACAACTTTCGCCCAACGACTTTTTGAAATTCACTTCAGCAGCAGTTGTCTCATTTAAGGCGAATTTTGAAAAGTTGTAGAACAAAAGTTATTGCGTGAAGTCTCTAGAACCGAACTGTACCTTTTAATATTTTATACGAATTTATTAAAACTATACAAGGTCTTATTTAATGAACTGACACATCGAAGTACTATAATTATAACAAAATTTTACCGAAATGGCGCATAAGCGATTTTTTCGTTCCAGTACCGAAATGTAACTACTACTGTACTTTATTATTCCAAATATTTAAAAAAATGCGAATTTATTGCATTATCGGCGTTAATGTAATTTCAAAAGCTGTTTTTATGATAAGACCCGACCATCTGGCTTCGATTATGTCAGTACAATTGAAAAGACCTTACCTATATAATAGGGTTATTTTGTTATTACTGCACAAAATTTTCATATAAAAGAGATCGACTTCCTCGAAAATCTTGCGTCTGATAACGTAAATATAAATACCGAAAAAGAAATCTCGTGGCCAGCCAAAGATTTGGTATGGTATGACTAAAAGTTATTCTCGTTATCCACGCTTCTAATATTGTTCAGAAAAAAAATGTGCATTGATAAAAAAAAAAACTGTGTTGTATTTTCAGCTACAATCCAGTGCAGACAAGGGAAGGCGACGAGGAAACAGAGGGGACGAACCACAGAATAAAGATTAACAGCATAGAATAAAATAGTAACGATGCTATAAATCTTGCATACAGAAATAGTGGTTAGAAACAAGGCAAATGATTGGGCTGTTACTAATAAAAAAATAGTTAAAAACTGTTACTAAAAATAAAATCGTTGGTAACATTTACCTACTATTTTTTTTTGTAATTAAACGAAGACGCATCTAATAGTGGAATAAACAATGCCTAGAAATAACTCCAATTTTGATCATTCCTATATATTTTTTATGTTATTTTTATATTTTTTAAATTCTGAAACATGAATTGGAAAATTCTGAAGATAGTTATTAAATATATTATGAGTTTGTGTGCATTTCATTATGAATAAAATTAATATAAATATTAGTTAGTGCTTTATTAAATCATGTAAAAGAAACAATATAAATAAATGAAATTATTGCCTTAAATTATTTTAGTTTCTACAAAGTATCAAGAAAATAGAAACTATAAAAAGCTAAGTCCCAAGTCTTGTCCGCTCTATTTGTCCGAACTATATTCTACGCTTTAGTCTTTATACTGTGGGATGAACCTGCTTTGTGGCTTTACGAGCGGAAAAAAGTAAAATATTATGGCGATGACTGCGCAGCGTAGGGAATAATAAGTCTGCGTCTGGTTCTGTTGTGTTTTTGTTCATATTTTATGTACTGGTTTCATTGTTCCTTTAAAGGTTATCTACTCCCTTTAATACTTTCTCTTTACGTTACTGGGCTTTCTTTTAAGATGTTTTCTTGTTATTTTTGCGTATAATTCGAGCGATAAATTTTTTGTTTATTTTTATTTAAAGATGTTCAGGCGTATAATTTCTTTTTTATTCGAATTTTTATTGAAATTAAAGTTGAGCGATTGCGTATATATAGAATTTGTAGACCTTCCTTGCATCTATACCAAAAGCAATGCGTATATACTCTCTTGAATGTTGTTTGTTCTTTACCTAAAATTTTAAAATATTTATCCTTAAAATCGAACCTACCTAAATTTTTCTTTTTAAATTAACACTTTTCAGATCAAGTGACAGCACAGTAGGAGTTGGTTACCGTGTGACGATTGGTACTTGCTATTTTTATATTTGTTTTATAAAGTAACAATCGTCCTTAAGGTCTTTTTTGGAGCTCCTACTCAGTGCTGCCATTTCTAAAAATGGAATTAAACGTACATGGCATCATTGTCGCTGATTTGAAGCACCACGATCGTCTCCTCGCTTGTCAGATTCTTTTATATATATATATATATATATATTATATATATTGTTGAAAACTGCTTTATTAAATTTAAATTAAAACGAAAAATGAGCCGAATATTTTTATCTGATCAAAACGCCAAAGTTCTTTTAAAACTAAACGTTAAATAAGGCCCATTTTTTATTAAACTTCAATTCCATGATTGTCTTTTCTATCTGATTGAGCGAGACGACGACTTCTGTTTCGATTAGTGATAAACACTGTATTTAAATGATTTATCACTGACGTCACAGCTAAAAAGTCCCGGTGAAACCAAAGCACTATAAAATTAATTTATAAAATATACACTTTTAACACATGCACTTTCAAATCTATACTTCTCTCTCAACTTAATTTCTAATAAAAAAATCTTTACAGCACTGTAAAACTATAAATACCTTTTAAATATCGTAATACTATCTTTTGCTCTTCTTTGTATTTTCTGGAAGCTTAATAAAAAAATAATTAAAATAATATTTATATATTCTTTCTATATTTTACAGTTTTAAAGCTATGTCTAAAACTCAAACCAATTCCGATACATTTTTGTGATTGCTATGGAAGATTATGATGAAATAATTTTAATAAGGGAATTTTATATTTGATCTTTTTATTGCATCGGCTGGGTGAACGGCGGCAATACAATAAAACTGGGCGTAGAAAACTTTTTAACATTATTTGATTGGATGTAACAAACTGCTTCTTACGATTTTATTGCTTTTACTGGCTCATTGCCATTTATTTGATTGTTTAATATTGTAAAGTAATTATACAATACCAAGACTATAATAATATTGATCAGCTTTCAATTTGGGAAAAAACTACAACTACAAAGTCCAGAAAGAACATACTAAATTCCACGTTGGTAATTATTTAAATAAATGTATAGGGTTACAGCACAATAATAAACTCATCAGTCCAAAATTTCCAAACCTATTAAATCAGGGTAAATAAAGTAGGCAAAAAATGATGAATGTTCTTATTGGTACGTAGTGCTGACGAGGGTTTTGACGGGACATACCAGACCAACGTGGTGGTCAGGAACAACGGCAGTTGCCTGTACGTGCCCCCGGGCATTTTCAAGAGCACATGCAAGATAGACATCACGTGGTTCCCGTTCGATGACCAACACTGTGACATGAAGTTCGGTAGCTGGACGTACGACGGCAACCAGGTATAGCTGTCCTTCATTACCATGTAGCTGCTATTACATTCAGTTGGCGTCATTTGTTGCTAACTGCAATAGACTACCTGGCCTCACGCTATTTTGTATTCGTCAAATTTATGGCATACATTTTATGATAATTATTTTGCACTTTTATTTTTCAAAGCAAGTATTATTTGACTAATGCAAGCTAAGTGAACAGCCAGTACACTGGTTTAATGTTTTCGTTATATATAAGAAATGCAAGTCGCTAAATCTTAGTATTAAAACGCCTTACGCAGCTTTTATTTTGTTTTTGTTCTTTGAAAATTTTTAATTTCGGCAACATATGGCGCTCATTTGCAATTCATATGCTTCGGAGTAATGTGACAGCAACTACTTTTAAATTAAACTTAATGTTTAAATGGTAGGCAAATTAACATTTTAGGTTAGGTTAGGATCAAGACATAAAATAAATGGATAGGTTCGGGTTAAAGATAAGGGAACCATGTGAGAAACCAGAAGGATATATCAATATCCCAAAAGTTTTGTATGTACTATTTTGCATGGAGCAAAATATATCTACACAAAGCACAAAATGAATCGTATATACCTACACAAACTTTTGACTGCCATACGGATACATCTATTTAGATTTAACATATAGTATAAACTGACTCAAAATTTTACTGAGAGTATTTATTGAAGAAATCCCATGTACAACATGTGATCACGGCAGGTTTTTTAAAATCCTACCCATATTATATCACTAAAATACTCTTAGTAAAATTATTTTTGATATATTAAATCCATCACTCCGAGTAATACCTGGTGTAAAGGATTTCCATTGCTATTCAAAGAGATAATGCCACAAGTATTATAGGCAAATTTGCACCAGGGATGACTAGGGGCGGGTTATCTGTCTTGATTTAATTTAATTTATTTTCTATAAATTGTAATGTGACTGATCTTATACATTTCTGTAACCTAATAAATTGTTTTGTCTAACCTATGAGCATTGGTTATTGTTGCATGTATTTTTGTTATCTGAATGATTCAAACTGTGGTAATGGTATGAGAAAGAGGTATCAAATGATGAATGTTTTAACTTTGTAGGTGTTTCTTGAAGTTTGAATAGTTAGCTGTTGGGATCATGTTGTGATACTGATTTTCTTTGGAAATAAGTTTAAGCACTTACACATTGCTACTTATTTTTAATAACTTTTTGTTTATATTTTTTTTTGTTTTTGGAAATTTTCACTTAGAAATGAGTTGTAGTCTGTTTAAATATTATTTAGTTGCTACGTGACATTAAAACAGAGATGAAAAATTCTATTCAGAACAATAAACCCTTTAAGACATGTAAACAATCAGTATTTATAACCATAGCATCTTTCATACTGTAGATAATATATCCGTATGGCGGTAATTTTCTCTTCCTTGTGAAACAGGAATCTAGCGATACGTCAAGCAGAAAGGGATAGTGCTATACAAAAAGTAGAGAAGCAATATAAAAATACTGCCCTCCCTTTTTTTGGAATAGGACTGTTCCTCTCTTCTTAGCGTGCTGCTGGTGATATGTACAACTTAGCATGTTGCATCTTCTAGATGTTTTTGAAATAAAATAATAACGTCTTTCTAAATGTTTGTCAGACATTTAAACAAAATTTCTGGCAATGAGTGAAGATGAGTTATTGTTTTGATTCAAAAACATAAATGTTACCTTTGGTCTTGCACTCAACTTTTTAAGGTTCTCACATTACCCTTGTATCATAAGATCCTTCTGAAATAGCATGGAAACAGTTGTGAACGAAAACCTTGCATGGGTTCCCTGAATAAAAACGTGCGAATATAACCTGCCCATCAATTCTGTTGCTAAAAGATGTGATGGTATTTTAAAGTTTCAAGCCTAGAGTTGCATTTAAACCTGACGATGAAAAGATTGATAATCATACAACTTCGAGTCAGACTTCTGCCATCACGTCTTTGGTTTTCAAGGCTCCAGTAGTTAGTGTCCCTGAAACTAATAGTTTATTCCAACAGCTGGATCTGGTGCTCAAAGATGAAGCAGGTGGAGATCTATCAGATTTCATCACCAATGGAGAATGGTATTTAATAGGTGAGAGTTGAATACCTAATAATCCAGTGTTAAATGTGTGTCTGAGTTTGATTGTTTACACTTTGATATGTAGATGACCTATTAAGTATTTTCGCAGTGTTTTTGAGATACAATGGTCAATTGCATACTTATCTAGTTTGAAAAAGTAAAAAAGCCGCAAAATAACAGTTTGATCAGGTAATTCTTGTTTGTTTCCATCCGCAATGAGCGTATATGATTTTCCGTACTGCTGTGGTCAGAAAATCCTGGCTTGGATCCGCGTTGTCTACGAAAACAAACTGTTATTATACCGCAGATTTAATAGGTTTTATTACAAAGGTCCTGGTTAGTTAGCTTAAATCTTTAGTCATTGGAACAGACATTACACACAATATTGATATCCCCAGGAATGCCAGGAAAGAAAAACACAATCACATATGCGTGCTGCCCAGAGCCGTACGTAGACGTCACATTTACCATCATGATAAGAAGAAGGACCCTTTACTATTTCTTCAACCTGATCGTGCCATGCGTCCTCATTTCCTCCATGGCACTCCTCGGGTTCACACTGCCACCAGACTCTGGGGAGAAACTAACTCTCGGTTAGTATATTTTGTTATTGCCAATATGATTGTTACAAATATAACATTAGAACCTATACTGAAAATGAAAAGCATATTTTAAAACGATTAGTTTCTAGACAGCTACGATTTGTACTAAATGATTGTTTGTCAAGCGTACACTTGTACACTTTTCAAGCTAAGAAAATGAAATAAAATTTTGTAAAACGTGCAATATTGCTATTTTAAATTTAACAACTCCGTTCTTCACAAAAATTTGGCTAATGCAAACAGGTGTGACGATCTTGTTGTCGTTGACCGTCTTTCTGAACCTGGTCGCTGAAAAGATGCCAACCACTTCGGATGCAGTGCCTTTAGTAGGTAGGCACTGTAGGAATCAAAAGATATCCTTGACGTACGGTGCTTCCTATTTTCTCTAGAAGGATGCCGCAAGGTTTCGTACTTGGTCCAAATTCTTTTAATATCTATAACATTGACAAGAATGATGATAATGATTTAAGTAACAGAATAATTGTATTAAACTATTCACAGGAAATGAGATTTTATAAGATACATAAATTTCAAGCAAATATATTGATTACCAAAAGATTTTTATGAATATTTAAGTGAACCATAACACTATACAGAAAAACTGGAAGCAGCGTACTTAATCAAATCTTAGAAAGCCTAGATTGTGGTAAATGACTGTCCGTGTATGTGTTAGTCGACACAATCCCAGGATGGTAAGTGTGTTTGAGTAGATGCCACTGAATGTTCACAGCACCATCATCATCACGAAATAGGATATGATTGAGAGCTGCATATTGGTTTAATGATATAAAAGGACTAGTAACTAAAATTATTTGATATTTTCGTAAATTGTTTGAATTTTCACTGAGAAAATTTTATATTATTTTCGAACTTTACGTCTGATGCCTTAGTAAGTGGTTTCAGTCCTAGTCAAGACAAGCCTATATAATTAATAATTATGGTTAAACGTGGGGATGAAAATTAATGTTTAGGTGTAGGGTTGTTAAAAATGTGTTTGATTGCAGGAGTCACTATTCTTCTCTCGCTGACGGTGTTCTTGAACCTGGTAGCAGAGACCCTGCCGCAGGTCTCCGATGCTATCCCCCTGTTAGGTACACTACCCACACCTACCCCAAGCCTATTCATTCCAACCCGCTAAATTCCATACTTTTTATTTTAGTTATCTCTCTATATTTCATCACTAACAATCTTCTCTGTTTCTTCTTTCATTTTAACACCTTCTACAATTTTATGTTCCGCTTTCATTTTATCCTAAGTTGATACTTTGAAATAAATAGATTATTTTAAAACATTACAAGGAGTTAATTATGTACCACTACTAACAATTTTCAATTATTTTTAATATCGTTAGCTTAAATGTCGTTGTTGTGTAATTTTTTGTTTTGTTTTTAACGATATTTTCAAGTTCAATGGTTGACTAAATCGCGCTTCTGCTTTAAAAGTCATTTGTTGTATCACCAATTCATAATATTTTGACGATAATAGTTTTGAATATTCCATACTTATAAATGTTTTGGTGCTTTTATTCTTGTTTTGAAATAATTTTTGGATTATTTTAAAATGAGAATATCAAATCCTGGAATCGATTTCGTACTGTATGAAGCTTTATCACGTTTGCCTTAATTATACTTTCACAATAATTGCGATTGATTAGCAACCTACAACATTATGATTATTAATTAAATAACGTGCATGGCATAAGTGGGATTGCATGTTTTTGTCTACAGTATCCATTTATAGAGATTTATACTGACGGTAAGTTATAATTATTGTATAATGACGAGATGTAATCTACGCGTATACTTAAATAGTTTTTTTCCACAGTATTTTCATTGCGTAGTCGATTCCATGATGTTGTGTTTCGAATTCGTAGTTCGGTGTTTATCATTTTGTGTCTAAATCTCTAAAAACTACTTTCGATACTTGGAGGGTGTTTAGGTTATAAATAAAGTATCTGAAGTAAAAGTAAGACGTTAAATGGAAAAATATATAAAAAATGTGTATTAAAATAAGACGTGCATGAATACTTCCTTTCGCTTAATTTTTTATTTTACTTGTGCCCCCTTAACAGCACACATACAGCATAACCGACTGAGCGGGGTCTGTCAGAGTTAAAATAAATCTGCATTTCGTTAATAGAACCTTTTGTTTTCAAACTCGATTGATCTTTGCAGGTGTAACCATTCTTCTGTCCCAAACCGTATTCTCCCTATTGGTGGGACACGTCATTACTAAAACCTCGGAGGCGATCCCTCTAATAGGTGAGAAATAACGCGTTCTTTTACTTCACATAATTTAAATAAAAGTTTTTGAAGATTCGTTAAATAGATCTCTGTTTAATTAAAGGGATGGGATTCAAGGAATATTTTTAACTAATTTGTTTCTATTACTTTTTATTTGCTTTTACTATTTATTGTAAGTTTTTTTTTGTGTTTAAATATTCCTTATTCCATTCTTAAATTAATTTAAAATACCTAAATAGATCACAGATTTTGCTTGAACTTAAAATAATATTATTCAATTTCTTGCATTTTAGAAGGTCAACTCTCTATCTAAAGTCTTGCTTTTACAGCTCCTTCTTCTCACTTGAGATAGAATTCTGCACTTTCTTCATGTGTAAAATAATATAATAAACAATTTCAGAAGTTACAACTTTCCAATCAGCTGACATCTTCTTGTAATGTATTAAAATAAAATACCACAAACCTTCCATTCATTAAAATACTCCTAACTTTATATTTTTGTTTCGCATTCATTATATTGGCCTTCATTTGTAGATATGGCTAAAGGACTACCGACGTCAAATCAAATACCATGCTTGGGTTGAATTTTATAATTTTAAGTAGTTTAAATGGAAAAGTAAACCACAATTGTAAATAAGTTTTAAAATGTGAAGGGTTTGCTTTGTAGTTGTTAAATGCAGGATTAAAGTTAAACAAGGTTTGAACAACAAAGGGGATGCGGGCGCGGCCTCACTCTCCAAGTATCATGCGAGCTTGGGATCTTAATTTGACGGGTCTTTAATCCTTTCGTTCGTCTATTTCAAACAGGTTCACGTTAAATAGTACTGCTGGAGGTTTTGGTTTGAACAAAACATAACAACTTGTATGTACTCGTAGAGAAGAATGAAGGATAATCCAACAAAAAACTTTTTATACATTTTGGCCGTTTAGGCCGTACAAAACTGCTCATTTGTTTGCTACCTAAATTACTCTGCCACTTAATGTATTCAAGATTTATGTGATGATTTTTGACATTGACACACAAAATATGAAGACACTGCTCTGGCTCTCTAGATTGGCATTTTTATTGTTATGTAAAGTAAAAATACGTCATCAGACCTGGAACTGAAACCGGTTTCTATGGTTCCAGTGGTTGCCAGCAGTGATCAAACTAGTTGAAATTTCCATTTTCCTAAATAAATTGGATTGGATTCCAAATCAAGACTCATTTTTTGTGTAAGCTGTTGTTTAGGTGACTCATGTTTCCTTATATTACATAAAAGTCCAATGGTATGGCATACATGTCCATTGGCCTGTCCTTTTCAATAAATTCTTTGTAAAAAGGTATATTTCACAACACAAATCAAGAAACTTTATACTAAATAACATTTTCATTTTATAAAATATTATAATTTTTAAAATATTCAGACTTCTGAAAGGGCTTTTATTAAAATGAAGGTTTCATGAAATAAAATGTTTCCTTTCCTCAAAAGATCCAGGAATAAATTATGATAATGTTTCAGAATATATAAAAGCCTTTAGCTAGCTTTATTTACTTATTCCATGAATTAAATGAAATTAATTAATATAAATTTATTGAATCACTTTCGCCACTTTTAACCACAAAATAAAAAGTAATAAACATTAAGAATGTAAACACAAAATGGATTGTTAATACTATCGGGTATTAGTATATAATATGTCATTCTATATATGTGGTATAATATAAATGCAAAACAATCATTACATCATCTAAAACGCATGTATCGTTTAACTGCATGAATGTTGCTTTCAATGTTAATCATGTTATAACAATGACATTTTAGCTAAGTAATTAAATTATTTATAAATAGCACAAATAAAAAATAAATATAAAGGTGGGTACTTAATTTTCTCCTTATCATCACTTTACTTGATATATATTTAGCAATATATATATATTATATATTTTATGCCAAATATCTAAATATATATTTTTCTACTTGGAATTAGTGTAAAAAGATAGATCATTTGTTACATTATTATTTGGGTATGTAAAGTATTTAAAATGAATGCGCTCCGAGCAGAGAATCATTTATCTAAGATGAAAGTATATGACGCTTATTGAATGTCAGAAGACAAACTCTAAATATTTTTTTGTCACATTGACTTCAATAGGCTATACGGTCATGTCAAAATATATGTTTTAAATTTAACTTTCAATTAGTTTTATAAATACGAATAAATGATGATTTTACACTAATTTCAGAAGAAGTTAAAAAATAATTGAAATGAACCGTCAATCTAACTGATACCTTATGTTCTGGGTGGCAGGGACTTACTTCAATTGCATCATGTTTATGGTGGCATCGTCAGTGGTACTTACAGTAGTTGTACTCAATTATCACCATCGAACAGCGGATATACATGAAATGCCGCAGTGGGTGAGTAAATCTACCATTTATTATATTTTTTAAGGGTTCCGTACCCAAAAGGTGCCAACGGAACTCTTTAACTAAGCTCACGTGGTCTACCTGTCTGTTTCTATGGCTGCGTGTGGTGCTACTACATATAAATTATTTTATCTTATATTAATTTTTGACCGAATTTCCTGTATTCGATGAAGTTGAAATTTTGCAGATTTATGTGACTTGGATAATAAAACGTATTGTCCCTGTGGTGTCGGCAAAGAATAGTGCCAACACATCTCTATCCGTTAGTGTCGTAAGAGGCGACTAAGGGCTTATGAACCGGAGGATGGGCAGCAGCATCTTTCTATGTATCGTACCATCTAACATAAAGCGGTCACCAACAACAGCGGTCACCAGCCGCAACGCTTAGAAGCGTGGTGACAATTGTAAATCCCCTCCTAAGTACCACGCATTTTTGCAGAAGTTCTGGAGGGAGTTGCTTGTCCTGCATTGGACGTTTTGATAATAATGATGATGGGTAATAAAGCAAGTTGTCAAAAGTATTTTTATTCTACAGATTAAGTCAGTATTCCTCCAATGGCTGCCGTGGATCTTGAGGATGTCACGGCCAGGAAAGAAGATTACGAGAAAAACCATCATGATGTCCAATCGGATGAGAGAGTTGGAGTTAAAAGAGAGATCGTCGAAATCTTTGCTGGCCAATGTGCTTGATATAGACGACGATTTTAGACACGCCCCGCCGCCGCCGAATAGCACGGCGTCTACGGGAAATTTAGGACCAGGGTATGTTCATCGCTTACAAAATGTTCGACACTTATATATTTGTCATTATCACACATATTCACATTTAGTAACTATACTATAATTGTAAGTTATTTTCATTATTTAGGATTTTATAGTCTAGCCGTTCAGGTAGGTTCCATTGTTTTTGTTCACTCGCTGCACCTGGAGCGATAATTATGGTGGTGGTCGTTCGAGATCCAAAGTTAAAAAAATTCAAATCAATTGATTTCAAGGACTAAGATCTATTAATTGCTGTTGATGTTAAATGATAATCAGAAAAAACATATTGCTTGAGGTGCGGCGACAAATCAAAATATAACTTTTGGCGTTCTTACTGCGACAGGTTATTACCATACTAGACATCATTTTGTGGCTTGAAAACTTAATTTCAAAGAGAAATTTAGTCTTCAACACGAGAGTACACCCATTGTCATGAACGGTTGGACTATCAACTTCCAGTACTCAAGGCCGTGTCCATCATTTTACTCTTTCGACTATCAGCAAATTACCTATCTAGATCGCTTGGGGCTCTTCTACTGACGCCGAGACATTAAACAACAAAAGTAGATATTGTCGCGATCTTACCCCATATTTCGTTATATGAAAGAAATAATGGGTCGCAAAACTAATGTTTAAACTAATTTATGAATAAAACCAGTCTAAGATCTTAACTTCTGATGAAGGAGACGTACTGCTCGCATAAACGGTAAGAGCCATGAGTGAGCTGCTCTAAAAAAATTTGCTCAAATCTAGCTCAAATTCATACGAGCAAAGAAAAAGGACAAAATAGCTGATTTCACATAAGTGACTAATACCAGCCTAGGATTTGAATGTTGGGACCAAAAATTTCGGACCTCCTTGCTTTGCTCGGACCTTGCTAATTTATTTTAGTAGGGGATGACATCTGCCAACATGTCACAACCCCATCATCGATGATCCATAGAAAATATTCAAAATAACCTGTCAAATCTAAAGAAAAACGCCTACAACACCTAGTGACGAATTATTTCTTTAATCCTCCTTATAAGTACCTTTATTTTTCTGTGGTTGGGACTATCAGCAAAATTCATATCACTTACTTTGGACTCTTTAACTGACGAATAGTCTATATTGCATTTTGTTCAAATCGGTGTGGTTAAGGTTCTATGAACGCTCGTAGACTTTTGATAGCCGATTTACTGTTGTTGTTTCTTCTATCAGCAAATTTTATTTCTTCATCAATTTGTGGTTTTAAATTGATGCCTAAATTGAAACTCGTTTGAATAGGTAATTTCCTGATAGTCGAAAGAGTAAAATTATGGGCACGGGCTTGAGTACTTGTTTATCCATTCACGAAAGCACATTAATTAAATATTCCAGCACACAATATTTGGGGCACAACATTTTTTATTCCCATTTTTTCAAGGAGTGTCCCAATTTAACAGTAAAGGTTGTCTCTTTTCAGAGATTGTACTTTACCCAGGTGCTCCATATTCCGCACGGACTTCCGGCGGTCGTTCGTGAGGCCGTCGACGATGGAAGACGTGGGGGGGTTGGGGGGGCATCATAGAGAAATCCACCTCATCCTGACCGAGCTCAAGTTCATCACGGCCAGGATGAGGAAGGCAGATGAGGAAGCCGAGCTCATCAGCGACTGGAAGTTCGCGGCAATGGTTGTTGATAGGTGGGTGCTAGTTCACATTAAGGAAGTAGCTGAAGTTCATTGGTAAAAACTCATTGATAAATCATAGTTACTCTAGATTTGATTTACAAATTATAGCTAATTTTGCGTGCCAATTTGAAACGCCCCCAGTTAGTAATCACAGTTGACAGCATTATATTATTATTGGACTTGCTTATAATTTGTAACTAAAAAGATTATAAATATGAAAGTTTATTAAATTTTAATTGAGCACGAAGATTGTATAGATTGGGGTTTTCACTTTAAATTTGCCAGAATATTATTTAAAAAAGAAATATTTTGTATTTGCCCTCAGGTTTTGCCTGTTCGTGTTCACTCTATTCACAATCATCGCGACGGTGGCGGTGCTGCTGTCAGCACCACACATCATCGTCCAGTAAGTGCCACGCCACCTACCATCACTCGAGAGAACTAATCTTAGGAAACAACCGATTTACTATATATATAATAATTGTATAATACTGTACCTAAATACGTGTTTGAAACGCACACGACTCAACTAAGTCGCAAGACGGTAAATGTTAATAAACACTAATACATAAGTCCAACATATTATAAAACAAATGTGATGTTGACTAGGATGTTATACAGAATAAAATGTTGATGAGTATAATTTGTTAAAAATATAATTATATTTCTAATTAGTACGGGTAAAGAGGTTATTAATAAAGTTTTAAGTTAAAGGGAAGTTGGAAAGAGAGTTTGTTTATGAAAGTTTACGTTACTTCACAACTTTCAGAGTAATATTTCTGTAATAATTATTTTAGCGTTTGAGTATATAGTGCAAATAAAAATATCAGAAGCTTTTTCGGTTAAAATTATGATTTTGTAACAAAACATAATTATTTATCTAGTTTTTTATACAGTGGTTTTTCCTAGGTACATACATACATTCTTTGAATGGTTTAGATAATGCAGTTAAATACATAAATAAACTTTTTAAAAAATAACAGATTGTTTATAACGAAAATATAAACCTATTTTTGAGTTATTGCTCAAGTAAATTGAACTCGAGGTGTTGAAGATATTAAAATAATTAAATCCGAGTTAAGAGGGTATCCTTTGTAGAAGAAAATGAGGGATCATATACGATGACATTACCTTAGGGTTTTAAGTAACGTGTACATAACGCAATGGATCAAGTATGCTATATTTGAGCCAACTGTCATCAGCTCAACAAAAAGTAAGATTTACTACGAATATAAATTACGAATACTTATTTAAATATTATTATAACATTTTCACATCCGCGTTCAGGCCTTTGTGTAAGCGAGGTAGCCATATTTTATAACTTTTCTTGTAACATGTTCTCGTAGTTTTGCAGTTATATGTTTTAAAATTACGTTGAACCTCATTTCGAAAACCACTATAATTTTCAGAATATTTGTTAAAATTGATTAATCCTTCAGGAATTGTTGTCATTGTTACGGAATTGAAATAAAGAAAACAATTAATAAAAGAACCAAGGTAAAGCTAGACTATTAGATTAGTCAAAACAAAAAATGACTAGAGTCGAAAGTTAGCAAGTATTTGAGGAAGATATTGTAACTATATTTACATTCATTTTGTCTTTTATAGCCCTTAAGTGTCCCTACTTTTCCTCGCGTCGATTTCCTTATTGTTTAAGGTAACACCCCTTTAATTAAGCTTTCTCAAACAATTTTTTCCTATTAATGTCTGTATCTCCTTGGGGTCATCAAGCGTTTTGAGAATCTTTGAGTAGGATTAGTCTAGACTATCTCGGTTTATGACACTACATTTGATATTAAACTGCTGATAAAAGACCTTCTTATGTTTTGCCCGGCTTCCAACCCTGTGCTTCCTCTGGACAGTAAGCATAAGATTAGGATAATAATACAAGTGCGAAACTCTTTCTGCATGCCTACTCGTAAATGCCGCTACTTTGGCTACTTCATGTCGTAAGTAGTAAAGCTCTGTTATCACCCACGGTCGCTTACAGCAGTTGTTTAATACAACGTAAGACGAGCGCTTTCTTCAAACAAATCTGGCGTACGAGTTTAATTTTTGTCAGTTTTATTCGCTCATAGCTGTAAGGTTATCTAGTTAGTCTCATATTATCCACCGTGGTCTGTTACGTACTAAATTATATTTATGCATAAAATTAAATTTACAGTGAAGTGGGCCGCGATCAACAGCAATGAGGCAACGACTGAGGAGAAGGGATAATGAAAATCACGATACAGAGTAGTTTAATACGTTTTGCATCTCGTTCAATAAGAGTTTTTGTAACAACAAAATATGTGTCTTTTTATTTACGTCCTTCAATATTTACTTTGTAAAGACGTGAATTGAATAACAAGTAGATCTTGTTACAATATTTTCCTCTTTTGTTACTCAATATAATAATAATATAACGTCAAACATTTACAGCACGACACAAATAGTACCTATAGATAACCTGTTCATTTTTAGTCACATGTTAAAATTATACGAAGTTGCTGATGATTGATCACTTAGCATCACGTTTTAACTGTAAATATACAAAATATTGCGATGTGTATTTGTATATAAATTTAGAAAAAGCGGAAAAAGACTAAAACTAACTACTTCCTTCACCTTAGAACCGTAAATTGTGACAACTGCTTTTTGGGTCTCTAATACGAATACATATATAGACTCAAAACTGGGTTAACATTTAATTTGATCTACAAAAGCATATATTATTATATGCAAATTTATAGATGTCAACATGTTTTAGTAAATCAGATTTTCTTGTAATTGAGACAATTAAAGCGAACGAAATAAAATTATTATATACAATTATATATTTGCAGAAAACCCTTTACACATGGAAAAGCATAAAAATCAAATAAACCATTTCCATACCCAGTATCATTCAGATTTAGCTCGCGTAGACCCTAGCACTAACTGTAGCAACTATATCGTAACATAGGCATATTATTTATTGAAATACATTTAAATCACGTCTAATTCTATGTCCGTTCCTCAATTTCACTCTTATAGATGTCGTGATAGCCTAGTAAATGTCGTGTCCCTAATCAAATTAGGATATTAAAGGATTATTGTAAGAAAGCTCACTAATCATAGTGAAAATTTTTGAGTTGAAAGTATACAAGCATCGCTAATGGAAATCAAAAATACTTACTTAACTACTAAATGTTTGACTAAACACGATATTTTTACTCTAATGGTAAGTCACTAAACGTATGTTAAGAAAAGTAACATGGTGTTATGTTCAACTTTTTAGGTAAGTACTAGAAAAGACAGCACAACCTTTTTGACGGCAAACTTTTTTATTATTATTATTTTGACAAAGTTATTTTTGAAGTCCGTTACCTATGGTCGTATATTTTTAACAAAAAATAAATTTAATACGTCTCAGTGTGTTCTTTCTAATAAATTTTTGAATGTGTATGTTTATTTTGTTCATCGAAATAAATATTTCACGTGCGGTTCGTATATTGTATATTTTTGAGTGTATCGTTTTCTAAGAACCTATTGAATGAGATTTTATGTAAGAATATTTAAAAGTTAAAGTGTTAAAGTGAGAATGTGAGAAGATTTTTAGAAAATGGTATACAATGCTAAGAATTTTACTCACAAGATTATATATTGGAGTTAGGAAAAATAATTAATTAATATAAAGAAACCTTGATGGTTCCATTAAATGATTTCTTCCTGTAATAGTTGTGTTAAAGTTCTAATACTGTATGGTGCTCACATAATATCATGAGAAAGTTAAATTCTATTTGTTAATTTTGTGTTTCAAACATACCTATATTTACCATTAACTAATTTGCATCTTACAATATTTTTACCTACGATTTATAAGTATACCTATCCACTCATAAGTGAGAAATTAATGAGCATGTGAAAATATGTAATATTCATTGAACATATTTAATTAGATTTGTTAGTGCCAAAGCATAGGGTTTATAAATATTAATATAAGTTGGATTATAGGGGTATAAATAAAAGATGAAGTTGAGAATTTTATTGTATAAATAAAAACGAATTAGGGTCTTTGTTAATATAATTTAAAGTTAATGTTGAAGAGGCGCGAGGCCGCACCGCGGGGGTTTCAGCCAATTTTAAAAACTTATTTTGTTAAAAAAATAATTGTGAGGTTGTGACACGATTTTAAGCCCTTCGCGTCGGCTCGACGTCTGTTTAAATATACAATTTAAAACCGAGTAGAGATGATCTACATATTAAAATAAACTGAATAACTGAACGCCTGCTTGGGACCGGGTCACACTAAACGTACAAATGAACTGACATACACTTTTCATCTACATCTGTGACACTTTTATATTATTTTTTATATTTTTAATGCAGCTATTTCTTCTGTATTCTTGATAATAATATTAAGCTATATTTTGAAACTATACCGTCGTATTAATCATGGAAATATTTTAATATAATTTGAGCATAGATTTTTGGTATTCATTGAAAATATAACATCTTTGCAAATATTATATTAAAATATTTTGCATTACTTTTCGAATTTCACACTACGGCGATAAGGAACCACTTTACACAATATGTATATCTTAAGACACTACCTATATAAACACTACATTTTGAAAATTTTCGGGTATGTTTGTTTGATATAACGACAGCGTATTATATATTTCCTCTTAATATTTTTTTAAAATTAATAATATATTTCTGTTAATGTCACTGTGAAAATTACTACAGTGAATTGAAAAGAGCGTACCTAACATATATGTTTATTTTTTGTTATTTATATTTATTTATTGTTTAAAACTAAATTTGAGCCTTCGTTTATATCATACAAACATACTAAATCAGCATACTGCACAACAGAAACTAAATGCTTTAAATGTGAAACAGGTATTTTGAACTCTCATCTATATGTCATATTCTATCATATTCTATTATACGTTTGATATTATTTGCAATAATCTCTTATTATTGTATCTTCCTTAATGTGGGCTAATGAGAGTTTATTTTATAAGCTAAATGGGATAGACAGATTCAGCTTATATTATAAGAGTTCGTGTCAAAAATATACTACAGAGAAACATAATCTCCATTTTTTTTAAAGAGAAATAAAAATATATTTTTCTTGGCGTATTTAACTATAATCTGGAAAATAAGTTCATGATATTTGAATATAAGAAAACTTCATTTTACAAAACTATATTTTAGTAAAAAAGGGGGCCAAAATCCTCTTTGGGTCCTTGAGCCAGCGAAAGTATATTTTAGTATCAAATCTCTTAGCCCTCTCATCTAACATACATTATTTTTGATCTCATGTCGTCATTGGTTTGTAAGAAGTGTATACAAAAAACTATTGAAGTAATATGTCGCACTTCAAGGTTTGTCAATAGGGCAACAATAAAAAAAAATCTTGTTTTTGACTCACGTAGAGGGTTCGTTGGTGTTACGAGTACATGGTTGTTTTAATGTCGTCGCTTGTGCATTTTTATGTATTTTCTACAGTGCGTGTAATGTGGTTTTGTTTTACATCATTTATAATATGATTTTTCCGCGAAGTCAGGCTTTATTAGTACTCCTACTTCTACAAATCATAGACGACATTTTTTAATTTATATTTTACAAGCACATTTTAAACTAGTCAGTTTAGGGAAAGTTCTAAAAACTTGTAACATTACACTCGTTTACACTCGCTTACTAGCTATTTCATACTAACATGCAATAAAACTTTAAAAATATCTAGTGAATTGCACAAATTTATTAAAGGCAATTAAAAAACGGCACATGAAAGCCTTTCTGCCACTGATTGACGTCTTAAATCGTAAATAAAACTTAGAAACTTTACAACATGTGCACTGTCCTTTATTTTAAGGTGGCTTTTTATGAGTACTTAAAAATTGAGGTGAATGTTTCGCAGTCACAGTGATATAAATCTATTGTTATCAGCTTCTTTTTTTATTGTCAATGGGCTTACTCATGACCTCGATCTAGACTTGAAGACAGAGATGAGATCGACAATGGGACGAGTTTGCCTAGAAGAAGCCTATTCACTCGCAACTTGAATAGATTCAGGTTATATGAACTCGCTCCCGATATTTTGGTGCTGATTGCGCCATAAGTTGGTTTTCCACCAGGGTTATGCGACGTGGAAAATTCCAAGGGATATGATTGCTCCATTTTCCAAAAGCTAGAAGAATGTAGTAATCCTATGAGTTGGAATTTTCCAGCTTAGCAGCTAGGCTTACCTCGCGCAGCTCTGCTGGAAAACCACCCTTATTGTGCTTGTAATAACGCCAAATGTCGGGAGTTCACTAAAATCCTACGTCGTGGTAAAAAACCTTGAAACTGCTATCATTAAACAAACTTACATAAATTTTATCGGGACCTAGACACGCGGGAGCGTGTCAAGCCAAGTTCAAGCGAAGGAAAGAGAACTGGCTAGCAGCACCCATGTGTATTTATTTTATAAATAAATTTGCTTAAAAGCTTAAATACAAGTTTAGTAAAATGTCACCTTAAAATATTTTTATAAATAAGTCACAAATGTGTACAAAATGTTTCAAAAATTTCATATTTTATCAACACCACTTTGGTCGACCAACACTACACGCTTATTTATTTGTAAGATCATGTCAGCTTTCTTCATTTCTTAACCTCATGATAATCCTTGTGTTCCAGTGGCTTAACCATAGACCCTTTAGTAAGGTATTTTTAAAGATTTTCGGATATAATTAGTAAAAAAACATTATAGTTTCAATACATAGAAAACCAGAAAATCAGATAACAAAAGATTCGAAGATTAAGCATTTAAAAAAAAAGAAACACACACCGTCATTCAAAAAAATGCAGATATTATTGTTGTATAGGTTATTTGGTTAATTGTTTTTGTTGTAAATATTGTTAATGGTGGTTGGCATACTCGCAGTTCATAAATTCGCACCTATATAGTTATAATCAATTATATTCACTGACTCAGCCTACTTATCTGGCAGAATAACCCATATATATATATCTGTAAGTATAACAGTTATAATTTAAATGAGAGTCCCACAATTTAGAACGAAAATATGTTAACTTGTATGTTTTTACAAACCTTACAAGCGCTGATATCTGTATGTTTTTGTGACGGATTTAAATGTAGAGACATCTTAGAAATAATAGTGTAATATTATTTTTACTATTATTTCGCGAAGCTAGAATAAATCTCTCAATATTTAGAAATACCATAAAAACGAAGTTTGCGAGTCTGTATTTTGGATATTCATCTAAAACTTTCGTACCTATAATTGTAATGAATATCAAATATTGACGGCAAGCTTCTGCAAAGTCTCGAAGGGTCATAGAGAAAAATAATTATATATAAAAATTAAATAATGAAAGTAACGACTGCAGTAAGTTGATAAAAACCGTGTGTAATGTAAGTTTATAATACGAGGCCCCTATGGAGGCTTTTATAATAGAACAAATAAAAAACAAAGGTAAATTTGTAAAATAAACGCAACGGGTAAAATGTTTATTCGTTAAAATTGACTATCGTAAGTAGCATTCGATTTGTATAAAACTAAATTTAAATTAAAGCAATCTGATTTATACTAACTTTGTTGTTTTATTATAATCAAGGTTACAAAAACAGCTAAAATATACAACGTGTTAATGGAATAAGCGAAACCCAACAGATTTTTATTAAAATAAATCTTAAAAAAAACTGTTTCTAGATAAGTATTGTTATTTTAAAGTTTCATCGTTGTTCTAGTAGATTTTAAAGCTATCATGGGGCGTCCGCGCACGCCACGCCCACTTCCCTCCCCTCCTCACCGCTCATAAACCGCGCGTAGCCAGCCACAGAAATATTTAGATGCGGCAAATATTTTATTTCTTAAAAATAAAAATAATACCCCTATCAGAAATAAAATCCGTGAAATTGATTCAACTCCCGATTCTGAACAAACTATTTTCTCAGTTTCGCTTATTCCGTTAACACGTATATAGGGTGACTTTTGTAGCAAACGGTGAATTGTATGCATGTATTCGTGATCTATTACAACTTTCCCAAAGACATGGGTCGACAAACGAGTGAATATTTTGGTAGTGCTATAGAAAAACTATTGCTGGCGCAAGGTTTGTATGGAAAAGCCAAAAGAAATCTTGTAATTCAACCTATGTTTCTTTGGGAATGTTGTCTGTAATCACAAGCAGATATGTATGTTTCTATCAAGAACTAATTAAAAGTCACCCTACTTAAAATTTATTTTCTGATTACTATAATAGGAAAATATATAATTGAGAAACGCTATACTGTAAATATTAATTGGCTGTATCTGTTACATTTCATCATTGCCGACGCAAGGTTGGTTTGTATGGAAAGCCAGAAAATATTTGGATGTACGATTTAAGTTACTGTGGTAAAAATTTCCAGGTTAGTTTTTTGAGTTACATAATTGAACCACAGTTTTCCTGTTTTGAATAGTTGTGGCTACGGGTAAAAAGGAACCAGCCAGATGCCAGTCAGAATCGCGCACCCAGGGTTTCGTACCACTAAGATAAAAATACCGCCTTAGTCAGGAATGCGCAGTCGCACAAAAGTGTATTAAAAGCGCGCGAATCTGACTCGCACTTGACTAGCTTATATATTTGTTGCTATTCTATAAATATAACAGTTTCACACTTGTAAGACAAGTGTTCCCATTTTTACGATAGAGCGAAAACAAAAAATCGAGCATAAATTGCCTGAAAACAGATATGTAGCAGGGAAGCTCCCTTAATTTTTACTTTCGAGCGGAGCGAGAAAGGTATTTATTGTATTCGTGAAAAAAAAAAGTTTTTCTAATTTTCTCAAAAATGTGTTCCATATCACTTATACATCATAAAAAACAAGTCTCCCAAAAATGTCCGTCCGTCGGTCGGTTGGTCGGTCGGTCGGTCTGTCCGTCACGCTTTGGCCTAGCGGCTAAACGAATGGTCCGATTGACACCAGATTTTTAATTTAGGAGTTTTATGCAAATCCATCGAAGAGTTCTAAGTGGTTTCTTGCTGGCTCTCATTTTGAGGGTAGCTGTCATACAACGAAAATGAAAAATTGAAATTTTCTCAAAAACGGCTCATAGAATCTAGATGAAACTTTGCATGACCAAGCATCTCCATGTAAGATATCTTGCGCCAGTATCAATTGATCTGTGTAATTTCATATAAGGGGTGTTCCTGTACCACCAAATCGTAAATATGTGATTTACCCAAAGTTGGTTCCATTGAGTTTATTAAAATTTTCTATAATATTAATCCTGGAGTGGTTGTCTACCTGACTGGATATTATCTATGATTTTTTTGAATAAAATGTAGTACACAGGGTGTACCAAAAACTGAAAGGGCTTGCTTATTAGACTAAACTGAACAATTATCCATAAGGAACATGAGTTGGGAAATTAATAAAATCTCTATGCAAGTATCCTACGGTAGTATCCATTGATCTGTGAAAACTCATATAAAGGGTGTTCCAGTACTACTAAAAGTTAAACATGTGATTTACTCGAAATCGTTTGAGGTTTGTTTGTTTTAATGTTTGACAATTTGAATTCTGAATTGATCTGTATATTTCATTGGAACATTTTTTTGGAAAAACGTAAATAAAAGTTTGTATTTCCATACTATATGTATGGCATTACAAATTTAAGTTTGCGGTTGATAGTTTTTCCTTGAGTATTGCGAGAAATTAAGTGCAGTGCTGCTGTACCATTTATTTTATTTTTATTATTTGTTGTTAGAGCGGCAACAGGAATATTAATAACTTTAATAACGGTTCATGAGATACAGCCCGCTGACAGGCAGACAGATTGACATCAGAGGCACATTAATACGATCGTTTTGCACCCTTTATTTTATTTATTTGTAACTGTGTACTAAACTATGAGTAAAAATAACATATGATTAAATGTAAGATAAATACACAGCCAACTACACTATTTACAAGTTGGGTACGTAACCCTAAAAAGCCAATTATACAGTATATAATATATTATAGCTGTGTTTATGACGGTCAAGTATGTTGGGCCAATATATAGGAAAATCAAAAATTGTATTTGCTAACTTTGAAAAGTTGTGCAGCAAAAGTTGTTTAATTTCAAGAGTAGATAGAGAGTAGACTAGAGATCACTTATCAGTGAGTAGCCCGTAGCACATGATGTTGGGGCAGACAAAATTAATATTTCAATTCATCATCTTGGTTCCATAATATAATCGGTAAGAAAAAAAAAATGCTACAATCACCTATACTTAATTTGATGAAAAGCAAACCAATTGTCGATCATATTCAATCTTTATTACTATTTAATTATTTTGCCGCTATAAAATCTGCCAATCTTTTCTTTTCATAACGCGAATTCGTTCTCGAACATAGAGCCAAAAGCCAATCATAGCTTGCTTCATCAACAGATACATGAAGGAAAACGTCGTATCTGCAGCAAAAAAACTGAAGCAATTTGCAGCAGCTGACATAGGATTCAGCGAAGTCCAGCGCATCTTTGTTAACGATCACTTAACTCCGGAAAACAAATCTTTGCTTAACGAAACAAAGAAGACCGCGGAGGAGCTAGGTTATTCATATGTCTGGGTAAAACGCTGCAGAATATTCACCAGGAAGACAGATACAAGTCCAATCTGCTCAATCCAGTGCCAAGCGGACGTAAACAAACTTAAATGACTGATTGTTTTTTATATCGGGTTTTCTATATCTATCATTCACTTATTAACACTTTTTCACACCATACCTAAATTTGTATCTAGAAACGATGAGTGTCTGTGCCTACCTACTCAAATAAAGACGTATTTACTTTATTTTTTTGCATTGATGCATATTAAAACTACCGCCATCGCCTCAGTAGTTATCTCAAGAAATTACGCTATTTACTGTTTTAAATACAAGAACCTATCACACTTTATTAATATACTATTTATACACAATTATCAACACAACTTAGCTGCCTTATATTTTCATTCGCTGATCATTGCCAACATGACTCAAAAATATTCCAACTGTAAACAAAGTGAAAAAGTGCATAACCGCAGTACTCCCATAATACGGATACACCTTTTTACACGGAATACTTGTTCTCGAACCTCTGACATTTGCCTTTGCTTCTTTAACATTCTTATGAATCTAAAACTATGTCACTAAATATATACTACCAGAATGTCAGAGGATTGAGAACAAAAACTGATATTTTTAGACGAAACGTTGATCTCACAAGGTATGACGTCATTATTCTAACTGAAACTTGGCTAGTGGAAGGTATAGCGAATGAGGAGCTGTTTAGTAATAGTTATATTGTTTACCGTAGGGATCGAGACTATGTACAAACGAAGCAGTCGCGTGGTGGGGGTGTACTGATAGCCGTACAGAGAAGTTTGCACGCAGTTGAACATCCCGAATGGTGTTCAGATGCGGAAGATTTTTGGGTCACAATAAATTTAACTTCCAGAACTCGGCGTGACACTACGTTACACCTATGCAGTTTATATTTATGCGGGGGTAATAATTCGGACTTAACATTTATAGGTCGACTTAGCAGCTTTGGAGGAAAGGTTACGCAAATCTGTTCTGTTAATCCGACGGATAAAATACTGATAGTAGGTGACTTCAATATGAGCGATATTCAGTGGGTACTTGATGACGATACTGAGATCCTTGAACCGACCTTGACATGTATTAAAGATAAACATTTAGAGCTCCTTGACATGATTCATACTTGTAATTTACAACAATACAATCAAATACTGAATATCCAAGGCAGAATTCTAGACCTAGTACTGTCTAATGAAACAGTCAGGGTTCAGCACTGCGATGAACCACTTGTTGCAGAAGATGACTACCATCCAGCTTTGTTGATTAAACCAGATATTTCTTTTGATGACGCATTAGCACCACAGGCTAGGTTACGGTACTTGTACAACAAAGCTGATTATGCAAGTATAATAAAGGAGCTAGACTCTGAAGACTGGGTCACATTATTGACCGTCGGATCGATTGATGAGGCCGTAACTGTCTTCAACAACTTGATTTGCAGGCTTAGGGAGAAATATGTCCCAACGAAATTCGTACGTTTAGGCAAGTTTCCACCTTGGTACTCTCCAGCTCTAAAGAAAATACTGAAAGAAAAATTTAAGTTTTTGAGGAAATCCAGGGTCTATGATAATATATCCGATCGTAACACTTACCAACTCTTAAGGGATCGTGCACGCAATGTAGAGGCTATGTGTTTCAAGAATTACATGGATATGGTAGAAACTTCAATCCGTTCTAATCCTAAAGCTTTTTGGACGTACATGAAGGGTTTAAAACAAAATAACAATTATCCTCAGTCAATGACATATTCCACTACCGTGGCCAGTACTGGCGGCAGTATAAGCAAGGCTTTTTCTGATTTTTTCGCTTCAACTTACCTTACACCTACCGAATGCAACAGCGCAGGTGTCTCAATAGCCACGCCAGATACTGGGAACAGGGTTGAATCAGCCTACTCTATATCTTCTATTGAGATTGACAAGTATTCAGTTCTCCGAATGTTAAAATCCATACTATAATATTATAAATGCGAAAGTAACTCTGTCTGTCTGTCTGTCTGTCTGTTTGTTTGTTGCTCTTTCACGCCTAAACGGCTGAACGGATTTTGATGAAATTTGGTATGGTGATAGATGGTAACTTGGAGACGGACATAGGCTACTTTTTACCCCGGGAAAATATCTCATTCCCGTGGGAATCTACACATACAATAATACTCTAGCGGGGTTGTATCTGCTACAGCACACCGAAACTACTTAACCGATTTTGATGGGACTTTTTTTATTCAACTAAGTATCGCTGATTACGAAAACTACTACAATTTTGAAATCCAACGTGGTAGACGTAAACTACCATTATCCCCTGGGGATAAGGTTGAGGTGCGATAGGGTTGAAATGTCTAAAAATCAATATGGGTGTCGTTTGTAAGGTTTATCGAGCCGCTGATTACAAAAACTACAACAATTTTGAAATCCAACATGGTGGACGTGAAATGCTATCATCCCTTGGGGATGAGGTTGGGGTGCGATAGAGTTGATATGTCTAAAAATCAATATGGGTGTCGTTCGTATGGTTTATCGGGTCGCTGATTACGAAAACTACAATGATTTTGAAATCCAACGTGGTGGACGTGAAATACCACCACCCCTGGGATGGGGTTGGGATTCGATAGGTTTGAAATGTCTAAAAATCAATATGAGTGTCAGTTGTATGTTTATATAAGGATAGGGATAGCGGTTAAGATGGCGTTAGGGGTAGAAGCAGGGATAGGGGTAGGGTCAGGGATAGGGAGAGGGAGAGGGGGAGGGATAGGGAGAGAGTGTAAGGGAGGGGAAAATGAGGGGAGAGAAAGGGGGAGGGAGGGGTAGAGGGCGTGGGAGGGGGTAGAGGGAGGGGGGGTAGAGGGAGGGAGAGGGGGAAGGGGAGGATGAGTGAGGGGAAGGGGGAAAGGGAGGGGAATGGGAGGAGGGCGAGGGGGGAAAGGGAGGGTGATGGGGAGAGGGGAAGGGGGGAAATGGAGGCGGAAGGAAGGGTGAGGGGGGGAAGAGGGAGGGGCGAGGGAGAGGAAGAGAGAGTGGGAGAGGGTGAGGGAGGGGGAGTGGGAATGTAGGGGGGGGATACAAAAGGATAGATAGGGAGGAATAGGGACCTTTTTTACTTTTATGAATACCTCCTCGCTACCCATTCACTTCACTCCCTTTATTGCCTTCTTTTTTAAGTTCGCCTGTAACGGTTGACAATGAAAATTCCGCACTACCTACCAGTTAAATAAAATCAAAAGATAATTAAGTTTGTAGTAAGATGCATTTATTCAACTTGGATAAGTACAAATGCATCTTTTACGTAGGGATCAAGAAGGATAAGCGCTCCGTAAAATATGTTTCAATTAAGTTCGAGTTCTGTTTTTTTCTTCTAAAATCTACGCGGACGAAGTCGCGGGTAACAGCTAGTCATTAGATAAAAACAAGTCAGCTGGCCCCGATTCGATACCACCGGTGTTAATAGCCAATTGCGCCGAGAGTTTAGCTGAACCATTATGTATTTTATATAAAAGATCTCTGTCTGAAGGTATCGTCCCATCTATTTGGAAAGAAAGAAAAAAAGAAAGAAAGGAAGAAAGGATCCAAGCGGAAAATTGACAACTATAGACCAATTTCGAAACTGTGCATTTTTGCTAAGGTTCTAGAAAAAATTTTACATAGCCAGATATATAATGCACTAAAGTTAAGTTTTAGGCCTGAACAACATGGGTTTTTGCATGGTCGGTCCACAACAACTAATCTACTGTTGTTCACTGAGTATGTAACTTCAGGGATGGAGAAGGGAGGTCAAGTAGATGCTATATATACAGATTACAGCAAAGCTTTTGATCGTATTGACCACTGTATTCTATTGAAGAAGCTTTCAGAGGCTGGAATCCAAGGTGATTTGTACAGATGGTTTACTTCGTATGTCCAGCGTCGAAGCCAATCTGTTGTACTTAACGGTTATTTATCTGAACCCGTTTTGATTCCGTCGGGTGTGCCACAAGGCTCTATTTTAGGTCCGCTTTTATTTACATTATTTATATCAGACATTCACAATTGTTTCCAACACTCCAATGTATTGCTCTTCGCCGACGACATGAAAATTTTCAAAACTATACATTCTCATAATGACACTTTGTTGCTTCAAAGTGATATAAATAGGCTTTCGAACTACTGTTTGATTAATAAGCTTAACCTTAATATTGCTAAATGCAATAGTATTACATTCACAAGGAAGAGTAACCCTGTTTTATATGATTACACTATAAACCAATCTGTGCTATCTAGAACTAGTGTTGTCAATGATCTGGGAGTCACGTTCGATTCTAAACTATTATATGATCAACATATAGCCAAAATCACTGGAAAGGCTACTAAGGCATTAGGTTTTCTTTTTAGAGTGGGGAAAAAGTTTAAATCGGCAAAAACTCTAAAAATTCTTTACTGCGCCCTTGTGAGAAGCCAACTAGAATACTGTTCGCAAGTATGGAGTCCGTGTTACGCAAAATATATTGATAAAATTGAATTGATTCAACGTAAGTTTCTGAGGTACCTAAACCGAAGATTTAAAACAAATCTTAAGGATTATACTGATCGTTGCAAGCACTTTCACTTTCTGCCATTGTTCTTGCGAAGAGAAATATCAGACTTCACACTTCTCTCCAATTTATTTACTGGTAGTCTAGACGTGCCAGAGTTACTCTCTCAGTTTGGCTTGCAAGTACCAGTCGCGCGTCCATCGCGTCGTAACTGGTTATCGCTTCATGTTTCGGCCACTACGATTAACTATAAGAGCAACTCATATATACCGCGAGTTTGTAGGTTATTCAACAATAAAATGTCACAGCATACCGACTTATTTTTCAAGAAGGCAGCTCAGTTTAAAACCTTTATTAATAATGACTTCTTTTTATAAGTTCTTTACAGCTATATTTCTAATTTGAGGCATGATTTATTTTATTATTCCATACGTAAAAAAATATTTTTTTAGGTGGCACAAACACCCAGTCTACATTAGTTTAGTAGGTACATATAAAATATAAGTATTTGTTTAGTTTTAAGTTGTTTTATCCGATTGTTACTCACGTTAATTCATGCATGTCAAGCTCGTCACTTCGGACTTTGTATTGTTCTACTTATTTCATAAAGCATAGAAGCTACAGTTGCGCTGCAAGTGTCGAGCTTGACCTGCTTTTTGATATTACCTATAGAATTTAGTTTTTGATGTGTTTTTTTAAGCCTACCTTCAGTTCTTTTTTATCTTAAGTTTCATTTTTATAGGTGAAAACTTGTTAATGGCCCAGATCCTACCTAATGTATAATGAGTAATGTGTAAAAAATAAGGCTGTAAGTTTTCCAAACAAAATAAAATAAATAAATAAAATAAAATAAAAATTATGTTCGTAGCAATAAATGTTTCCGTTTCTAGCTGATTCTGGCGCAAGACTTTTGTTTATAGACTAGGACGAAATTCAGAATTTGGCTCTCCTTCTTAGGGTCAGAACTTAAACTGGACCAGATCAGACAATAAAGTTTATCTGGGACTTTGAACACCGCAGAATTCTAAAATCTATGTTGTCAAGCCGAAATCCTATTATTTCTAAAAAGACAACAAATAAATTAGGCTAAATTACGCCGGGAGTTTTCTGAAGTGTTCCTTAGGTCCCCCTGAACATACCTAGAAAATTCTCCGTTGATCCCATGTACGCTCCCGCTCGCCACTCTCAAACAGGTCCCTGATTTTAGTTTTTTTAATTTAACTCAGAAACGCTTGACAACATTGATTTCTGGATTCTGTGATGTCCGAAACCCCATAAAACCTTTGTTGTCAAAAATGGTCCCGTTTTAGTTCTGAGAAAATTTAATTATCACTTATCTCTCCCTCTATGAGGATGTCTGCTCTAATCTTAGAGCAACGCGTCAAACCGCACAAGCCCTTGCGCGCGAAAATCGTGTTACTCTATGGCTCTAATAGCACCGAATACCGAAAATACTTGTTACCAAGTTTTTTGGATTCAGTAACGTTAACGCCAATTCAACTTCCAGTTTTTCGCATTCCCGTAACTTCCAATAATCCAGCAATAACGCTGACAATAATTTTCTAATATCTGTTTATTAAATTCTGCCACCCAATAAACAGGGTAAGTGAAGAGCGGTGCAATATTCGCAGCAAGCATTCCTCGCCTCGATACCGTCAGGTGCGTAGTATTGCCCCGGTACGAGTATACCCGACCAGTATTGATCTAACTAACAACGACATCATTACATGAACTGATCTTGTCAGACAGGTAGCTTAATTGCTGGGTTGGGACTTGAAGTGTTTCTGTCAAAAGAATATTGAAGAATGCTATTGATTCGGTTAGGTGCGTGCTATATATCCTTCCAGTATCGATCTAGCTAACAATACATTACACAACAATATATGAACTGATACTGTCAGACAAGTAGCTACCGATACCGGCAGGCGTTTCTAGTATCGATCTAGTTAACAACACAACACTACATGAACTGATTTTGTCAGACAAATAGCTGCTGGTATCGCCGGGTGCGTGCTATTACCCTAGCATACCCGTCCAATCTACACAATACTACATGAAATGATCCTGCCAGACAAGTATTAAAGCTGCTGATATTATCAGGTACGTACCTACTGCCCTGTCATACCCGTTCAATATCGATCAAGCTAACTACACATCACTACATAAACTGATTCTGTCAGACAAGTATTTAGACCGTAAGGGCACTGCATGTTATCCTACGTCATCTAGTACACGAAATTTGCAACTTTGTAGCGATAGTAGTGGCCTAATAGGTCCACAAAACGTTGGTCTGCCAATCCGAAACCTGGCAGGTTTTGTACAGTTGGAGAGAAAAGTGGTTAAATGACAGATTACACGAATGAAATCTATTCGTAGAAATAGAAGGTATACAAGTAAAAAACAACAGGTCTGCCTTGCATCCTCTTGGCAGTTTCGCCAGCCCGACCAAATTTGTGGTCCAATCACATCCGACCACATTTGTGGTCCAACTAGCGAAACTGCCAGGAGGATGCAAGGCAGACCTGTTGTTTTTTACTTGTATAGGTACCTTCTATTTCTACGAATAGATTTCATTCGTGTCATCTGTCATTTAACCACTTTTATCTCCAACTGTAAAAAACCTGCCAGGTTTCGGATTGGCAGACCAACGTTTTGTGGACCTATTAGGCCACTACTATCGCTACAAAGTTGCAAATTTCGTGTACTAGATGACGTAGTGTAACAGCTGGGTCTAGTTCTAAGCCTGGTCGCGGCTAACCAGATTGTAACGTCTAGATGCCTGTATCCTAATGGCTTACTTAAACTTTACTTACTAGTTTCCTATCCTGGGCACGAACCCAAGCATCAGATTTTAACGTCTCCTAACCCCTAGAGCTATCCTAATAAGATGTAGGTGTGTATATGTAGTTTAAAAGTTTATGAAACTGTAAGGAATAATTGAATGTGGTAATGTCTAAATTTCTAACTATCCTAGCTGAACCAAAAGGGAAATCTAAGGAAAGTCCTAATGTTACCTAACAGTTGTCCTGTAGTTCTTGAAGCCTATGTATTGGGATTGTCCTAGTTGTAAATTGGCCGATGAGATGTTGAAGCTGCTTTTTGGACCCGACGAGGTGATCAACGAGTAACCCTAATTCGTTTGAGTGCGGACCATGAATAAGTTGAATTCCTATACAATTAATTTCCTAGAATAAATGTATTGATTAGTATGAGCCTATAGGTACTGTAAATAATTTGTGTGAAAGGAAGCAGGTAGATCCGAAGGCTGTAAATGGTACATGAGAACATCAAAATAGTACATCCAAACTTCTCCAAGATTGATATTTGACTTACTTCAAGGAAATTTAGTTTATTTTTAACAATGTAAAGGCCTGAAATATATCCAGTCCTTTCAGCTCAATCTTTCATATAGATAAAGGAGTTTTATTACTTTCTATGTGCGAGATGACTTACAAACTGACTCCTGTTGTATTTGCAACCCCGGTATGGATGTATTGCAATATACTGGGTTTTGTCTTTCCCAAAGTCGAATTTATATATCATCAGCCTTGTATCTTAGCTTGTGGCATAGAAAAGAGTGAGTTTATTAGATGAATCAAATGCGTTTTTCATTTGCAGCATTTGAGCCAAAAAGACCTTCTTTATAACAGACTTAGAATTGAATTTTATATTGAAGTGGGTAGTAGCTTTCAGTTGTAGCTATACCTTTTAAAGTAGTAAAATTGATAGTATAGAATCCCAGAGAAGGATAGATATGCTCAAATAATTGACTGGCATAAATAGTTCAAAGTAGATTGGCTGATTTGAGGAGTAAATATTAAATCTTCTTACCCGTCTGCGACTGGCATACTGCAATGAAGACTGAGTTGTCTGGACTGCTGCTGGCTTGGAATTGGACGCTCAGCTCCCCTGCGCTCAAATGGTTTGTAGCTTTCGGTTCCTATTTCACATGGTCCATAGACCTCCTGTAAGTTTAAAACGAATATGAACTAAGCACTAAGACATTTAGTCCCCCTTCGGGTAAAACTACTCTATAAATATTGGGTTTTATTCTTACTCAACACGCGTTTTGACGTTTAGAGCTCCAAAGGTCGCTATAACACAAAAATTTTTAGTAAAATAATAATTTTCTTGACAAAGATCGCCTTCGGCGGGTAACTTAGGAAAGCGTCATTTAATCGTAATGTCGAATTGAACTTAATTTACTAATTGGGTGACGAAATGCCCTAGATACTTAGCTTTTGTCAATTTCAGCGACGAAACTCGGCTACGGTCACTTTTTTTGAAGAATTTTCTCACATTTTTTTGGAGTCCATCTTGTACTCGTGCGGTCGCAGCAAGAAAAGGGCGATGTAGTTTCCATGTTCCACTCCTTTCGAATTTAGAGATAAGACCGCCCAAACCAGCCAATCAGAGAGCTACAAACCAGCAGCTACGGCTAACGTCACCAATCCTACCTACTTCCCTCACACATTTCTATTTCCTGTTTGACAAGTAGACTTTAACCAAGGAGGTTCTAATATGCGCCGATTCGCGGCGCTAGACGAGTATTTTCAAGCAATTATTTTGAGTAATAATGCATAATCAGGCCTTTATTTTCATTACGAGTCGAACAAAATCTATGATCATTTATATTAAGATTCCTAATGAATTATTACTCATTTTAAAACTCCTAAAATAGAATTTCCTCTATTATATTCTTCGTGTAATTCCGTATCGGACCATCGGCCCGTTACATCCACCCCCCAAATTTGCGCAGAGCATACGCGTCCCCGGAGCAAATTTTCCACCATTTGAATTTCACGAAGATAATCTAACATTTATTAACCTTTAACCCATAAAGTGGACACACGTAGATCCTGTTGTAGTGTAAGTTTTAAACCAAAAGAAAAATGTCTTCAATAAGAGTTCAAGAGTTAAACGTTGAACATATTGGTTATACCCCAGAAATGTCGAGAATTTCGAACAAACAATATCCACACAGGAACACTGAGGTCTCAAACTCAGCCCGTCAGAAGGACAGCTCATGAACACATCCAATCTAAGGCAGGTTGTTTTGTCTTTCAACGTTACCCCGGGATAGACACATAAACCCCCCGTAATGAACAAAGTCAGCCCTGTCCCCTAATTAACTGTTATATAACCAACAGTCGAAGTCCAATACTTGACTCAATATCGCTTCCATTTCTGTTTTGGAGCATGTGCAGTGTAGTTTTTGCATAAGCTGTCAGCTTCTTGTAGAGTAGAAGTCATTTACAGGGAGTACATCAACACTCACATCAGACATCAGAGTAATTTTCGTACCCAATGTATCTAAAGTTAACCTAGCACCTATGATCCCATAAATACTTCGTTGTAAGTGTAGTGTGCAGGGTCAACAGTCAATAAATTTTTCCATCGGTTGAGAATCCATTAGTTCATAGCAACCCTCCACTCTCTTATCTTCCATATCTCATATTCAATCATCAACATTTACCCTATTACCAATATTATCAATATTAGCAAGATCACTAATATTACTAATATTACCAATATTTCCTCTTACAATTCCAATCATTCCCTTTATTTTCTTTCAATATTCATATAACCTTTCTCTTTCTCCTCCTTCCACGTTTACGCTGTTACTACGAACCACTGGTCTCCCCAATGAAACTTATGAGATTAAACCAATCGATTATGCTACTAGGTGAAACCCGCTCAGGAAAACGCAACGGCACTGCGCAAAATTAGGTGAATAATTTACATTTCCCAAAACTCTTAGTTGATTCTATTGGCCTAATCACTTACAATGTCTAGTTTACTAACTCCTAAGCGCAACTGATGCAATAATTCACAAGAGAAATATAACACCAATTGTAAATTTACCCCATCAACCCTCGATTTACACCATACAAATTTATTTGAAATGGAAGAAGTATTTTGCCAGGAAGGTTGGGAATGCGGCTATAAGTCCGTCCACAAATCAAAATGATTCCTAGGAAAACATCTTTCTTTCCAAGGACCTACGAGTCGGTCCCCCAAAGATCCTTTCAAATAAAACTCCTCGACAGCTTGTCGCAACGGATTACTCACGTGTAAACAAGTCGTCTAGCACAATACTTTAAAGGTGAATCATCGAACTCTCTTTCTCAAAACTTTCCTATCGAGCTCTATTTTCGCGATCAAAATTGTTTTACGACACTTCAAAAGTGATGGATCTTCTCATTTTTCACACTGGGCAACTGATTCTCCAACACAATCTAGGTGTCTACATTGTTAAATTATATAACTGACCGGAAATTTAACCGTGAATTACGAAACTTTTTACTATTCAATTGAAATTCACTGTTTACCCGAGCCATCATTACCTGCTCACCGCCGAGCTTACTCGTACCTAACCAGCAAAATTCAAATAAATTTCAAAAGTTTCTACACCAAGAATTTATCACAAAAATATTTAAAATACATAATAAGAATTTTACCTGCGAATAATCGTATCACTTAACCCCGAGGAGTATCTATCTTAAGGTGGTATATCTCTATGTCGTAATTTAACTACCCAATTTAAGTAAATTTTCAGCTAAAACCTCAACCTCGAATTTCACTTAAAATATCCTAAAGTAAAGAAAATTAAAATACACGGCAGATGTTTCCCGAATCTCGAAAGGTATACAAAATCCCTCGCCCCATTTAAGAAAAAGTACGCCTAAGATTACCTAAGAATGTCCGGTGACATTAAAACTTCAGCTACGGTACTAATAAAATTTATAATTACGCATACAAGCCAATGTGTTTTACGTATTGCAGCTTACGCATCTATGATAGTCTTACACACACAAATAACTCATTCCTTACGCATTATGCTTTTAATAATATGAAATTTCTCGCTGTACGCATACATACCTTACGCCTTAAACACTCTACGCTTTACGCCTTATGTATATAATAATATAAAGACTCTTGCTGTACGCATACGTGCCTTACGCCCAATAAGCACATGAAATTCTTACGCAAAACTGAATCAGTGCCTAAGAAATTTAAATGTAAAGTATTTTTATTCTATTCTTACTACTAATAGACTACGCTTAAGCTTACCTACGACAAGTGAATTTACTAATATTATAACGTATGTTAAATGGTATTCTTCATAAATATAGACCCCTTTTTTATTTGATTTGGTTTAGTTTAGTTTGGTTTGATTTGAATTGATTTAATTACATTTTATTATATTACATTACATTTTATTGAATTTTTATTATATTATATTGTATTTATTATATTACATTTTATTTTATTAATCTTGCTAGGTTTCCAATCAAACCTTCCCAATAAAATTTTTACTTTAGCCGGAACCGAATTGACAAACACCCATATACAGGAATAGGATATGAAATACAACTTAATATTCTCGACCCCACTCCATATGTCAATCTCAACCTTACTTGAACTAAATTTATTAAATTAAGTTAAAACGAAGACCCCTTAAAATAATATTTTCATATCTACACGCTTACTACCCTAATTGCCCCAATTCTTTTCTTATCTACACATAGATCCAATTTCCTCAATATACATTCCTTAACTATTTCCTAAAGGTTACTTAAAAAAAAACCCCCCTGTATGTCTTCACTTTAAGAGTATCAAAATATATAATTATGAGTTCAAAATAACTAAAGGTAAGTTTTTTTTTATCATTACTTTATTGTTTGGCATATTATTATAATCTCCATATTGGTATGCAATTATTTAACCCTGTAAATTATTTTGTATAAATAAATTATTCAATGTTGACTCACTCAAACCTTCTAAAACAAATCCTGACCCTATGCGTATCACAACTGAATAGATATGCTTTATTATTTAACAGCAAGTCATCATTATCATAACATTCCATACAACGTCCCGTGCCACCAGAGAGCCTCTCCCTAAACGCTAACAAATATGACTGCTGTTGTTGGTGAATACAGTGTGTAAATTCAAAGGAAGGTGCTACTGCCCAACCTCCAGTTCACGAGCCATTAGTCGCCTCTTATAACACCCATCTAGTTGGTACTATTCCTTGCCGGTACCGCACAACGGTTGTAGTAAGTATTCAACCCTAACACATGATTTACCGTCGGCCTGTCTCACCCCCCATCCTGTTATGAAATCTACT
This sequence comes from Athrips mouffetella, assembly GCA_947532105.1. Classification (NCBI taxonomy): domain Eukaryota; kingdom Metazoa; phylum Arthropoda; class Insecta; order Lepidoptera; family Gelechiidae; genus Athrips; species Athrips mouffetella. Next base: position 1,094,755 of record OX383960.1, on the reverse strand, counting down.
CTATCAAGTAATCGACCGAACGAATAATTACTATAAAAACCTTGAAAACTCCTACCCCAGGTTTAATAGGTTGGTCGATGACCCTAGAGTGTTATGTAAATATTTCTATAATGATTATGCTATGGCATTCCGCAAAGCCCCAGTCGACCGCACTCGCCCCATAACAGCCTCCCTAACAAATAAGGTGTTACTATCAGTTGAGCAAGCTCTGCTACCCGTCAACAGATGGCGCTGTTGGTTTATGACTAAAACGCGATACCTACCTATCCTGACCTAACTTAAAACCTAGTCTAACCTTCGCACTGAAAACCCCGCATGACAACTTCATTTAAACCGCTATAGCCGTCTCCTAGAATCAAATTGCAAGCATATTTATAAAGATTACTCGCTAAATAGTATAGAATTTAGTCATGACTTACTTGTGTAAATAATCTAAAATAAGTATTTAGTATAATTTAATTTTATAAATGAATTAGCTAAAGGTTTTCATTTTTTTTTTCGAATAAGCAGGTATCAATTATTGTTCTGATATTATTCTACTGTAAATATTCCAAATTGCAACAAATTCCAACCTGAAATTTATATTAGCATAGCTGGTGCCCGCGACCTCGTCCGCGCAGGACAATTGTACCCTATGTGTTACTTTGATGTATCAGCTATATCATTGTAAAGTTTCACTAAAATCCATTCAGTAGTTCTTACGTGAAGGAGTAACAAACATCCATTCATACTTACAACTTTCGCGTTTATAATATTAGTAGGATAGGATAAGGATTTAAAAAGCTTTGAATTTTATAGACTCAATCTTTTAGCATTTTGTATCCTAATGTTTTGAACAAATTACTACTAAACAACTAAGTATTCAATAAGATTTAAAACTATTAACCAGATTCACTTTGCCTAACTCATCTGATTCGAGCCTTCAACTATTTTTCTTTGAATCTCACTGTTAACCTTTAAAATTTGCACCAAATACACATTTTCTAACCAATGTAGTACGGTTGAGTTTCTTTTATCACTATTTAGTACAGTTTTTCAGGTAATTTAACTATCATAACTTAAAATAATCGATAAACAAAGAGTATATTCTGACAGTCAGCTGTCCATCGCGTTCAGAAATTAGTCACATGGTTGTTCCGTTTCGAATAATAACTACCTTTTGACAGCAGTCCGTCTCGACCACACGTATGAACGTCATATTAAGCTAATCCTCTATCAGCACAATCTTCGCCCGATCTGGAACGTGCCCCCACGGTCGGATGTATAGGTATTCTTTACTTCAAATTTTTAACGCTAGGGCTGTCAATTCTGTTGTCGACTAAAATATTTGGTGTCGATTTTTAATTTTTAAGCTTTCACCCCCCATACAAAACGATCCGACTACAACCCGCACATAAGATATAGATTAGGTAAAGCAACGAAAAATTTTTATATCTTAAAATTCTAGTCAAGCTAATATTAAAATTTCATTATAGGTATTTATGTTTTATCTAGTAAGATTTTATTTGAAACGTAACTTGAAAGTATCCACGCATTTAAATTTCAATTATTTTTTTCTACGAGTATAACTACTACAACCCTTTAATTTTTCCTGTCATTTAGCTAATCCAAATGCGAATTACCTATATATATAGATTTTTTTCTCACCCCCCCAAGTCTCAACCTATTGAAATTTCGTCGAACTTAGACTACAGTAATGTATTTTTTTTTTTTAAGTTTTAAACTATCCCTATAACATATTCTAAGATTTTAAGCTACGTGATTAACTTTTGTTCATTTCTATTCCTAATATAACTATTCCTATTAAATCACTAACCCTAATAACATAACTTATCATGGTCCGCACCTTCCATTCCACAGCAACAGATTGTGGCCACGATAGTAGCCACTCTTACAGACTAAGACAATCCCAAAAGTCAAAATAAACCCTACATTAATCTACAGCATAATTTATCGATAAAATGCTACACTATTTATTCGCAACTATTCCTACACTACAATAGACAAATCTTTTCCCCTTTTTTTTCTTATGATAGTGTCATGTGTGTATCCGAAATTTTAACAAAAATCAGAACGTGTATTCGAATTCATTAATCACAATCGGAATTGCCAGACATATTAAAATTCTGCATACTATTATAATTTTTCTAACTATGCTTGAAGCACTTTTATTAAATTCCTACAGTAATAAATTTCCTGAGATTAGCTGAAAGAGATTTATGTAAAATATTAAGTATGACATTTTAAATTTTCCTATCGCTTGTTACTTCAAATCGCTAATGAATCATCGATAATTAAGGATTATATTTTCAAAAGCGCACAAAATTTTAAATTGAAATAAGTAAGAAAATGTGTGAGCTATTCTACCAATTATGTAATTATAATCATGACACGACTTGTTATTTATTACCGTAATACAGCAAGACGCATTGCTCCCCTAAGAAAAGATAGAAAATAAAATTAGTTCCTATTCGCGGCGCAAGTTCTATGTCATAAAATTAATATCAAGTACATCAATTGGAATTTTCACACAATTCTATTTGCTAATATTACTTTCTAAATTGTTCTACTGTTTTTAAAATACACTATTTGGCAACACTAGTTTTCATGACAACCCGTGACATGCGAAAAAAATATTACAATTTAGATTGTTTCGGTAAGAAAAATCACTTTTAGATGCTAAAATGTGTTGAAATTACTTCCTCAATCATTGCAAAACCTAATTATATTGTTCGTTTTTTTCAGATTTCCCATCGCAATAACCCTGAGTATGTAGTACTATTATTAATTCCGTGCCCTGAGGAAGGAAGCTTGTGAACTAAATTATAAAATGGCGCTCAATTTCAAGGTAAGATTTGTTTAGTAAATGCCGATTTTAATTCTACTTGTTTACTTTTAACTAAAATTTACTTTCTCGTTTTGATTTTTTTTCAGGTCAAATAAGAAAACTGAAAATTTCACGGCCCGCCGCCTCTCAGAATTACAATGGTCCACATTTTCAATTCAGAAACAAAGATTGTTTACTCATGCGTAGGTAAGTCTATAAACGTATTACCTATAACAAATAGATTTTTCCCTGCCTAATTCCCTCTCAAGCAAATAATTTCCATTATTTATTCTTTACATATTGTTTACTGTAAAAGAACATAAAATTCTACTTTTACAACTAATGTATCCTGATAGTAAAGTAACCTATTAATTTCTATTTTTCAGTGAAGTGTAAACTCAAGAAATTCGACAAGATGCAGCCCCGGACCTTATCAACAGCAAGATATAACGACAGCACAATGGACCCATCAGATATATCTCAACCCCTAATTCCTGAAGCTCTGAAGCTAAAATATTTAGTGCAAAAGTGATAAGAATTGTTTGTGAAACTAAATATTTCAAGTGTCTTTCTGTGCAAGAAAATAAAAGTGAATTGTGTTCTGAGGTGTAATTATTATCATTTATCATTCAATAAGTAAGTAACTAGGTACCTGATAAGTAGCAAGTCTAGGTATGCTAAGCTTATCTCATTTTGCCATTTAGCAAGTCTAGGTATGCTAAGCGTATCTCATTTTGCAACCTGTATGTATATGTGTCCGATCCCCTCCGTATGCAAAAACCGGTCGGCCGCCGGCCGCCGCCGCCGGTGCGTGCGGGTGCGCTCTATAGGTAGCTAGCTATAAGTACAATATGTCTTGTAATAGTATTTAGATGTTTAAGTACAGATACTGTGTAGTTTAAGTAAACAGTGTTGCTCGTTTGCTAATCACATAGCTCCAAACGGCATTGGGACAAACCCGATTGGGGTTTATCAATGCACTTTAGTTTTTATAATGTATTTTGTTTGTAAATTTGATGTTTAAATAAAAAAAAAAAAAAAAAAAAATTTAGTCAAACCTAGGTCAAATCAATTGCAAAATATTCAATATTTATTTCAGCTTTTAGAATACCTATCTATTATCATTCTTTGGCACAGATATTGACTGAACTTTAATAAGCTTTATAATAACATAACGGCAGTAAAATAAAAATTCTAAAATCTAGTCTAAACTCTTACATTTAGTGATATAATCTAACCTAGGCAATTTGCATATATCCTTAGTAACATATCTAGTTGTACCCTAAAGTCTAAATCCAATTTTTGCTAATAGAATATATAGAATTCTCCCTAATAAGTTAATAATTAAATTCTAACCTAGCAACCATATTAAAACAGAGCCTAAATATTCCCTACTAAATAATATAATATAACTTTACTAACAGGCCGTAGTAACATAAGGTTTTTATACTGGTCACGGCATCTTCAGATTGTAACAGCTGGGTCTAGTTCTAAGCCTGGTCGCGGCTAACCAGATTGTAACGTCTAGATGCCTGTATCCTAATGGCTTACTTAAACTTTACTTACTAGTTTCCTATCCTGGGCACGAACCCAAGCATCAGATTTTAACGTCTCCTAACCCCTAGAGCTATCCTAATAAGATGTAGGTGTGTATATGTAGTTTAAAAGTTTATGAAACTGTAAGGAATAATTGAATGTGGTAATGTCTAAATTTCTAACTATCCTAGCTGAACCAAAAGGGAAATCTAAGGAAAGTCCTAATGTTACCTAACAGTTGTCCTGTAGTTCTTGAAGCCTATGTATTGGGGTTGTCCTAGTTGTAAATTGGCCGATGAGATGTTGAAGCTGCTTTTTGGACCCGACGAGGTGATCAACGAGTAACCCTAATTCGTTTGAGTGCGGACCATGAATAAGTTGAATTCCTATACAATTAATTTCCTAGAATAAATGTATTGATTAGTATGAGCCTATAGGTACTGTAAATAATTTGTGTGAAAGGAAGCAGGTAGATCCGAAGGCTGTAAATGGTACATGAGAACATCAAAATAGTACATCCAAACTTCTCCAAGATTGATATTTGACTTACTTCAAGGAAATTTAGTTTATTTTTAACAATGTAAAGGCCTGAAATATATCCAGTCCTTTCAGCTCAATCTTTCATATAGATAAAGGAGTTTTATTACTTTCTATGTGCGAGATGACTTACAAACTGACTCCTGTTGTATTTGCAACCCCGGTATGGATGTATTGCAATATACTGGGTTTTGTCTTTCCCAAAGTCGAATTTATATATCATCAGCCTTGTATCTTAGCTTGTGGCATAGAAAAGAGTGAGTTTATTAGATGAATCAAATGCGTTTTTCATTTGCAGCATTTGAGCCAAAAAGACCTTCTTTATAACAGACTTAGAATTGAATTTTATATTGAAGTGGGTAGTAGCTTTCAGTTGTAGCTATACCTTTTAAAGTAGTAAAATTGATAGTATAGAATCCCAGAGAAGGATAGATATGCTCAAATAATTGACTGGCATAAATAGTTCAAAGTAGATTGGCTGATTTGAGGAGTAAATATTAAATCTTCTTACCCGTCTGCGACTGGCATACTGCAATGAAGACTGAGTTGTCTGGACTGCTGCTGGCTTGGAATTGGACGCTCAGCTCCCCTGCGCTCAAATGGTTTGTAGCTTTCGGTTCCTATTTCACATGGTCCATAGACCTCCTGTAAGTTTAAAACGAATATGAACTAAGCACTAAGACATTTAGTCCCCCTTCGGGTAAAACTACTCTATAAATATTGGGTTTTATTCTTACTCAACACGCGTTTTGACGTTTAGAGCTCCAAAGGTCGCTATAACACAAAAATTTTTAGTAAAATAATAATTTTCTTGACAAAGATCGCCTTCGGCGGGTAACTTAGGAAAGCGTCATTTAATCGTAATGTCGAATTGAACTTAATTTACTAATTGGGTGACGAAATGCCCTAGATACTTAGCTTTTGTCAATTTCAGCGACGAAACTCGGCTACGGTCACTTTTTTTGAAGAATTTTCTCACATTTTTTTGGAGTCCATCTTGTACTCGTGCGGTCGCAGCAAGAAAAGGGCGATGTAGTTTCCATGTTCCACTCCTTTCGAATTTAGAGATAAGACCGCCCAAACCAGCCAATCAGAGAGCTACAAACCAGCAGCTACGGCTAACGTCACCAATCCTACCTACTTCCCTCACACATTTCTATTTCCTGTTTGACAAGTAGACTTTAACCAAGGAGGTTCTAATATGCGCCGATTCGCGGCGCTAGACGAGTATTTTCAAGCAATTATTTTGAGTAATAATGCATAATCAGGCCTTTATTTTCATTACGAGTCGAACAAAATCTATGATCATTTATATTAAGATTCCTAATGAATTATTACTCATTTTAAAACTCCTAAAATAGAATTTCCTCTATTATATTCTTCGTGTAATTCCGTATCGGACCATCGGCCCGTTACAGTAGGATAACGTGCAGTGCCCTTACGGTCTAATTGAAGCTGCTGATATTGTCTGGTGCGTGCCATTGCCCTGGTATACCCGACGAAAATCGATCTATCTAACATCCACATCACTACATGAACCGTTTCTGTCAAACAAATATTAAAGCTGCCGATATCGTCAAGTGCGTGGTTTTGCTCTGGTTACCTGACCATATCGCTAACAAAAACGGCTCTATGTAGAGTGATTCTGTCAGGCAGAGTTTAAACATATTCTGAGAAGAGTGGATAATTCGGCTGATGATGATTTGCACAAGCGAAGTGTCATAGGACTAAAAAAAATATAGCTTTGTTATTTAAAATATTATTTTATCATCATAAGCGTTGTTATTATCTGGGGTGCATTAGTTTTAAGGCCAAGCTAATACGCTAATTAGAGCACTGAGATATTTTCGCTTACAGTTACGTTTTGTGGGACTAGTATTAACTGGATATATACATATATATACTATACTGGATATTATATACTATATCTAGTATCAATCTAGCTATTCAATGAAATCGCTCATTATGAACTGATTCTAACAGGCATGTTCAGACCATTTATTTCCAAACTTGACGACACCCCATACATCAAGTCTCAATACAATATTAAGTAGCGTGATAAATAACATAATACATTGCGTCACAACTAGAATAAGAACCGCATATATCAAGTCAGCCTGATCATATCAGTCCATGTGGATCCTGTTTAAAGTTATCCCCGGGCGATTTGGCGACTGTTTGAGATGGGCAAAGATAGGCAGCGGCGGGTTTTTTTGCCTCGTCGCTGTCTTCGCCTCTTCACGTGCAAATGACTTTATTTCAGTGAGAAAGCGAGATTATTTAAATTGAAATGTTTTCGAAGCAGGCACGTTTATTTGGAAAGGTAATTTGGAGGGATATTGAACGAACGTAAGTATCTACAGGTACAGTCAACGACAGTTCAAGCTTGACACTTGCAGTGCGACTCTAACCCGTACGTCTATTGAAATAAGAACGGTACAAAGTCCAATATGTCAAGCTTGATGTGCTCTTGACTGTACCTACTTATTTTTCTGTTGCAATCTTATTACAGCTAATCTAATTAGCAATGAGCTAGTTATCGTATAGCCACATTCAGGACATTGGCAATGCTAAGTCCTGCCGGACTATCTTTTTGTTTCAAAATGCAAGATATCCATTGTACACACGGCCGCACATCAGTAGAAACACTTTTGGACCTTATGGCGTGGTAATAGAGTGGAAAAAGTTTCTACCGACAAGCGGTTGACCGTACAAAGCCAACTTTTAAAGTGAGCGTGGTTCAAGTAGTTTATTGCCGTTCCGTTCACCCTGCTATCTCATGCGTGAGGAACGTATTGTTTTGTCAATTACAGGACATCACTTCATCATAACATCCAAAGCAGGACAGGGAGCTCCCTCCAGAGTATCAGCTTTTGCTGGAACAATGTGGAGGGTATATACCATAGTTACCGATGTGGCATCATGGACCGCGGTTGTTGGTGACCGTATAGGAGGATGGGCATTAATTACTTAGACATAATTTTCAAAAGTTTTGCTCCACTTTTCATCGATTACCTACTTCAAGCCCCTTGGATTAAGTCCTCTGGTCAAATAGTTCACTTAAAGAGACACAAACCAACAAATAAATATAAGTTTCCCATCTAATTCGCACCTTTCCCAAAGGAAAAAAACTCGTTTTTGACTTTTGGTTTTTAAGGGTTATGTACCCAAAGAATGCAAAACGGGACCCTATTAATATGCCTCCGATATCTGTCTTTGAGCGGCGCAAAACAACGAGAGGGTCACTCCCCTTGCGCGCGAGGTAAAGCGCATGGACTCTAAAGCTCTGTGGTGAGGTGAGCGAGCTGTATCTCATTAATCGTAACAGGTATACTAAATTTTTTAGCATGGCAAACGCTTACCAACACATTTTGCAGCTATAGAACCAGACAAACTACCACGAACCAGACGAACCAGAGTATATTAGACCGAAAAAATAACATTGTTTTACAAACTTGTTTTTTCTGACAGCTTTAGCTAATTACTATTAATCATGGAGTACAATAGCCTTGATATAGCTGCAAAATGTGTTGGTAAGCTTTTGCCATGCTAAAAATTTTTAGGTATAGACAGTTATTTTCACAAATTGTGTAACTGTTGCCGCTATAACAACACCTATAAAAATAAAACTATTTTATAAATTAAGGGGTCACTTAGCTGGTTTTTAGTTAAGTTGCATAGATTTGTGTTCTGACTAACACACGGTTGGGGGTACAAAAATAAACCCAGAAGGGCAATCAACTCGGCTTTGTAAGATACGAGTATGTCCCAACTCACGTAGTCGCACTAAGTATAGAAACTCGTTGCTAACTTCAAGTCGTGCTAAGCATGGTCCATTCATTCATCTTTAAAAGTTTTCTCGCGGCGAAGCGCGAAGTGGTCATCTATCAAAAACTCTGCACCAACGCCACACTACTTGTAACCGTCTTCATTTTTCATTTCCTAGCCCAGTGATTGTGTACGCTTAAAAAACTAACTTTTGCTTTTTAAATCTAGCTTGATAGATAAGTAGTTATCGTTTCGCGTTATTATCACATCTGGTGGTACTTACCCGTGGGTGTTGTAAGAGGCGACTAAAAACTTATGGATCGGAGGATGAGCAGCAGCAAATTTCTGTGTATCATACCATTTTACATACTGCGGTCACTAACAGCAGCTGTCGCTAGCCGCAAAGCTAACAAGCGTGGTGACTGGTAAATCCCATTCATAGTACCACGCGTTTTTGCTGGAGTACCAGAGGGAGGGAAATCATGTAGTGGATGTTTCGTGGGATGTAATAGACTTTTCATCCCATCTATTCGAAAATCGCTGAACGGTTCGTCAATAAAGGCGAACAAAAATGCTGTTTTCTGCAAGAGACTTTCGTAGCGGGTAAAAATGGGATTTAAAATTAGAATTAGAATTTGAAGAAATAATATTGTAATGGTATTTTTTGTTTAAAATTAATGACGAGTGTGACTTAATGAGCCTCTTAGTCTTTTCTCTTAGAGGGAGATGAAAAGTAGAGTGTATAACGCGGCAGCAAAAATATTTTTACCTTGGGCGACCTATTGAAGTTCAGGATTCTACTTTAGAATCCCTCGCCATGCTCGGGATTCTACTCAAGAATCCTTCACTTCGCTCTGGATTCAAAATAGCACCCTCGCCTTAAAAGTATTATTTTACAGCCTTGTGATACAATCTACTATTAAGGGCACTGCATGTTGTCCTACGTCATGGAGTACAAGAAATTTGCAACTTTGTAACGATAGTAGCGGCCTACTACGAGTAGGCCCACAAAACGTTGGTCTGCCAATCCGCAACCTGGCAGTCGGAGTAAGAAGTGGTTACGAAACCTATTCGTAGAAATAGAAGGTACCTGTATAAGTAAATAACAACAGGTCTGCCTTGCGTCCTCTTAGCAGTTTCGCTAGTCAGACCGCAAATGTGGTCGGATGTGATCGGACCACAAATTTGGTGACCTTGAAGTCTATTATGAGTTCAATGATGTGATGAGTTAGTTATTAAGGTTGAAGTACATTTTTTGATGAATGGCTTTTGTGTCTATACGATTCTGCCAATGTCACGTAGTGAAAAGAATACACGACAGGGATTCACAAAATAAAATGTAGAATCCGTTGAATAATCCTAGTACAAAACAAACACAGAACATCACAACAGATACATACATAACATCACGCCTTGTTCCCGTTGGGGTACGCAGAGACCACAGTTCTCCACCTGCTACGATCTTGACATACTTCCCTTGCTTCCTGAACCTTCATCAATCCTTTCATACATGCTCGTCGGTTTAGGGTACTTTTAACCTGGCCTGGCCTTTAATCACAACAGATAAAGTTAGTTATTATATTAGTAATATTTTATGTATAGGAAAACATCATCTATTTTGACAGTATAAGTATATGAAGGGAGAATAAATATTTAATATAAGTGGGCAGAGGGATCTCAGGAGGGAGAATAAGGGACAGCCCTCCGAATACTGAAACGGCATGATCAGTCAACGTTATTGAACAACTTTCAGTGAACAAAACTTTCAGGAAACGAATAAAAATTCAGCCTGTCCATACAAACTGTCCAATCAAGTTTGCTTTTTTTTATGGAGAGGCCGATTTTTTCTATCATTTCCTGAAAGTTTTATTCGCTGAAATATATTCAGTTACGTTGACTGATCATACCCTTTCAGTATTCGGAGGGCTGTCCCTTACACCCTGTATAGGGACATAGAAAGTTCGGGGAAAACATTCAAGTCAACTGCTAGTGCTAGTTTTTACAAGCTTTTAATTTTTATTTCATTTTTCAAAGCTGTCAGCTGCCGAAACGAAGAGGTTTGAAGGTATAATATTTTGCGTGGACTTTTACAAGATTCCATCATTTCATAAAATATAGGTTATCCATCTCCGGTTTCACTTTGCTTAAATTTGCGTATATTAGTGAAATAGGTTAGTTGGGTGAGAACGAAATTATTCACCCAGTTTCCGCGGCAGTAACGAAGTTACTCTTGCGTTAAAAATTAATTCCGGTTTGCGAGAAAAAAATATTCGCTCGAAATCATGAAAAACTCACCACTTATCTGAGCGCACGAGTTGAGAGGAAATGGGCTAATTTAAACAATTTATATCTTGAAAGTACATTTACCTAAAAAGCGCTGGCTGGACGTCTTGAAGGCTGACACCAGGACAACAATATCATACCATCTCAATAGAGAGTATGCTGAATACCAGGCAAAGTAAAGAAGACTGTGCCTGAAAGCAGACCCTAGGCTGGGAAAAACGATACAAGAAGATATATTGGCATCTTATACGTGGGACACTCAGAAATATTTGCGACACTAAAAAAAATTGTTCTACAGGTACATATATTTTTATTAAATCTTTTCAAAGTACTCTCCACCAGCCTCTATACAAAGATTCATGCGTCTGAACCAGTTTTCAAAACACTTTTTCCAGTCCGCCGTAGACACCTCGTTTACAGCCTGCTCGAACGCAGCCAGCGCATCTTCCGGCGACGAAAATTGTATCCCCTTGAGCTGATTTTTTATTTTTGGAAATAAAAAGAAGTCACACGGTGCTAGATCAGGGCTGTAAGGAGGGTGACCCAGGAGTTTGACTGGTGTGCTGTCCAGGAAGTCCCTCGTTTTGAGCGCGGTGTGTGCAGGCGCATTGTCGTGGTGGAGCAGTAGTCCGCGGAGCCCTGTGTTTGGTCGCTTGTTGCTCACAACAGAAAAAACTTCTGGTAAACATTTGGTAGTATACCATTCGGCGTTGATGCTTCTTTGATCTCGTAAGGGAATTGAGGCCAAGTGGCCAGTCAAATTAAAAAAGCTGGCGATCAAAATCTTCCCCCCGCTTCGAGATCGCTTCACTTTGGTAGGCGTTGGTTCATTTTGAAACACCCAAACTGTCGACTGGCGCTTGGTTTCTGGATCGTATTGATAAATCCAGGACTCATCACCTGTTACGATGTCGTAAACACGCCGAGACGAGCCTGCTTCAAATTTGTTCAGCATATCACGGCACCATTCCACCCGGGCCTGCTTCTGAGCGTCGGTGAGGTAGTGCGGCACCCAGCGCGATACTATCCTCCTCACGCGAAGATGCCCGTGTAGAATCTCGTGAACGCTTCCCGATCCAATCTTTAATATGTGCTGAATCTCCTGATATGTAATTCGCCTATTATCTTGGATTAAATTTTTCACTGCTAGCACGTTTTCTTCCGTAATAGCCGTCAAAGGGCGACCGCTTCTTTCTTCATCCCCCAAGGTTGGTCGACCGCGCCTAAATTCGTTATACCAACGATACACGGTTGCCTTGGAGGGGCCTTCATCCATAAATGCCATTTGAAGTCTATCGAACGATTCATCCGGTTTCAGGCGACACTTGAAATCGTAAAAAATCATAGCTCTAAAATGTTCCCGGCGCAGATCCATTTTTCAGTAAGACACGATACTTTGAATTGGCTCGCAAAAAATGTGGAGGGAAATTTTGAAAATGGAACACACATATTTTTACTTACAAGTAATCATATTTTCGAAAAAGATTCTGACCGGCCAGTCTCCCATATATAAAAACAATTTTTCGCAATACTTTCTGAGTGGCCTGGTACATGCTTATATTAAAGAAATTCAATTTAGATCCATTTTTAAAAAAAACATCAAGGAACGGTTTCTCATTGATTTCTTGGTACTAAAAGCCTCAGAATCGAGATAAACATTTTTCAGTTAAACTTTTGTCCTGGGGGCGTTATACAAAACATGAAGACAATAACACGCCGCAGGCGCGACGCAGACAGACATTTTTTTGAAAATCTAAGAATCTGATCGGCCAGGGTCACAAAATAGTTCTAAGTAGATAATGCTCTACAGTACCTTTTTTTATGTGACAAGTGAGCAAACGAGCAGGTGGGCCACCTGATGGAAAGCGGTCACCACCGCCCATGGAGCTCGCTGTCTTATTAGTGGCATAACTTGACACTAATAAGACAGCAAAGCACATTACCCACCCCGAGAACTAAGATGGTGTGTCTCGTGTGCCAGTAATTTCGCTAGCTCCCTCACCCTTCAAACCGAAACACAGCAGTGCAAAAACTGCTATTTCACGGCAGAAATAAGCAAGGGGGTGGTACTTCCCCAGACGGACTTTGCACAAAAGCCCTACCACCAGTCATAATAATAACTAGCCAACCGCTTCGGATTTTAGTAAATATTTAAACTTCCCATTCAAATTGACCGATTAGCATGATTATAATAATTGTGGAGAAGTATGGATTAAAAATATTTTATTATATCCTTTTATTTTAATTATTTGCATGAATAGTCTAATTATTTTTTGAGGGGAGGCTTTCTAAATTGTCTTCCAATTTTATTCAGGTGCTAAAACTGTAAATCACAGAAAGTTAGCCGTGCCCAAATTAGGGGATTAAAAATGTAAGTGGAATCTGGGAGACGGCAATAAGTCCGGTGACAAAGGCGCCTCGTTAAGATTAATATTTAGCAGTAGTGCGCGCTTGGCCCCGTTCCCACGAGCCTGCTACAAATATGGCAAGTTTACAACTAAAAACTTGGCTAAACTTTGATAAGCAACTGTAAAAAATGATATCCTAAAATATTTCTTTTATAACATGGACATATTATGAATGATACGACGACAGACGCAGTAACTGAATCCTGACTAGGAACCGGATGGGTGTCCGTTAGCGGCGTATTAAGGAGTGATCACACCTAGCTGAATTCAAAGACTAATTCGGCATACATTGCTGGGAGGCTTGGTTATGTTTATTGCAATATCCTTACTTCAACGAGCTATGTACGCCGAATTAGTGTTAGAATTCAGCTAGATGTGATCACTCCTTTAGGCAATTACGAAGGGTACGCTAAGGTGTTGGCTAGTATAATCTTATGTTCTCGTCAACTTACTCGCGGGTGCGGTGGCGTGCGTGGGCACGAAATATCAAACACATAGCTTATATTGGCAAGCTAGTGACTTTGCTAGTGACAGACACTTGCAGCGTTTTCGCGGCAATATAAAACGCCCAAGATTTTGGAAACTACGCGCAGTGTTTAGAAGCGAAGCGTTTTTCTTACGTCAATAGACTTAGAGCGCGATTGAAACGCGGCTCCAAATAAGACCCTCGTCAGTACGTGCGAGTCTGCCGCGTTTCTAAACAAAAGCGGTATTGTACGTGAAACCACGCCAAAAATCTCTGCGAACTCTCTTCTTCTGTACCAGGTCTAAGATCAATTAGTTTGAATTTTTGCCCGCGTCATTCTCGCGCAAATGCCTCTCAGCCAATGTGACCAATGCACCACAGGACAGTATTCCTATCCTTCAGTTATCAACGAAAGGAGAGACGTGTTCTACCACGGAGCAAATAATGTTCTACCCTGCGCTGTGCCACCTGCGTCTTACCATACGCCTACCCTCACTGCCGCCACCGCGCCCGCGTGTTCTATCTGAAAACATTTACCGGCTTAAAACATTTACAACGGAATAAAAGACAAGAGTGATATATAACAAATTTAAGAAATAAAAAAACAGTATTTAATCAAGCTTGTTACTAATAGAGAACATGCATAATTTTTTTTTGTCGCATTTATTAACAAAATATGAAATTACCGTAGTAGAGATGATAAAAGTGAAATTGAAATTTAAATCGGCTAAGAAATACGGCCGATATAAGCATTTAAAACTACTATCACGCGCCGATTAGACAGAGAGATCCAACATGAATAGTGACGTCACAATGCACTACGGCCACTCCATATTAAATTTCGTTTTGCTAGAAAGAGGTAGAAACAAATCTTCGATGGCCTATATCTTTATTAACATTATAGTTATTCGAAAAATAGTTTTACTAGACTGTTTATTACATGAATGAGAATATTTTTTTTTTATAAAAAAAAATCGTGCATGGAATCGTTGTAATAAATAATAATAGTCTATTTTATTTTCAATCGTTCTCTAGGTAACGCCCTGAGGGGAATTCTTTTGTCTCTACGCCCGTCCCGCATTTCATTGTTTCACTGAATAAATATTAATATTCTGCGAATAAATGCCTCAGGACCAGGAACAAAACGTATTTATTCATCTCACAAATACACTTGACACAGGTACTTCTGGATTTCTCCCATTAAAATGGATTTTGGGTATTTTGGAATTTGATAACCACAACAAGGTGATTTAATAATGAGAAATAAAAAACTACAAGAAATTTTAACAGAAATATAATTAAAATGAAGAAGTGTTAGGGTAGCTACACACATGTACGATTCGGCATGCAAGAAAAAGTTCTTAGAATTGAGTTGTCTGTTACCGAACATGCCGATTCGAACATGTGTGTAGCTACCCTTACTTACCTGCAACTCATTTGTAGAGACTTTTTTCATTTTTGAATAATCCCATCCTACCTAATGCCCATGCTAATGTGAAATATGCTCTGTTTGTCTGTCTATTACGCTTTCGCGGCTGAACTGCTTAACAGATTTTGATGGGTTTGCAGATAGTTTGAACCATGAGAATGGACACAGGATTCCGGCTGTTTTCTTGAATAAAGACATGCCAGGCCATTTGGCGACTTCAAAACTCTGATCTAAGATTGTAGGTAGTCGGAATATCACGTGCTTTCCAGAGCAATGAAAACATGTATTTTTATATCGGTCACCCATCCGGCAGCTAGCGCCAACATTGCTTAACTTTAGTGAAAGAAAGAGCTGTAGCCCCTAAATCACGAATTTGTATAATTACCACGCACATTACAACAAACCTTAGCCCTAAAAATCTGTAAGCTCTATTATTGCGTGTTACTCAGACATCGAAACTGAACAAGTTTTCCCAAGGAACATTATTATAGGTCGAAATACATTTTCGCCTTTCCATACAAAATGAGTCGATTACGTGACCACTTTACTAAGAAGTCGAAAAAAAAAATTCGAGAAGAATTTTTTTTTGCTTCGGTTAAGTTTCTTGTTATCATGAGTTAAATCACTGGCCTTCAGGAACAAAACTGGTCACCCATCTAGGCTCTGACAACAGCTGAAACATGAATCAAGATAGAGCAATCACCACTTGAACACAGGCACTCACAAAACTAATAAACTAACTGTGGTGTACAGCAGGCCATGCTGGTGGGCCAGCTTGGACAATGGCTGTCAAATCACCAACTACCGCCACTGCGCTGGCCGATGCAGCCAGTCTCTATCGGGCCGTGGTACAGGACACACGTCTAAATAAGATACGAGTTATTAATATTGTAGCATTGATTTGTTAGTCTATTTGACCTTATACTTGTTGTGTCTTAACACTGAAAATATATCCCAGTTCACACGAGGCCCGACGGTGTCTAATTATTATCTATTCTAACCTCTTACTTACTCCTGTGACCTGCGGACGTCACACTAACCTATAAAATTCAGAAGTAGCTATTTATCCTACTTCAACCTCGGCTGAGTTATTCTCCGTACTTTAGCAGACGTTACAAGTCAAGTACCTACTCTGCTCAGCCGTATGCAATGTACAACGGTATGGAGCTACAATTATTGCAAGAACAAAAGGGTCGGAACTCTGTGAAACTAGAGTTACTCCGGCAAGACTAGTAGGGAAAATCAGCAGATTCAGAATATCAATTTCAATTTATTGCTTCCATATGGTAGATACAAAGATCTTAAACTAATTTATAGTATCACCTTATGGACCCCGTTTATGGGGCACTGCAACTTATTCAATCTAAATTCCTTACAGAATACGAGTACATATTGAATGTCATGCAGAATACAATGTAAATAGTGTGACTCGTGCTATGGCAGCGTCAAATAAACGGCAAGAAACCACTGCCGCACGGCCATTTTAAGGGTCGGCTTTTCACAAGGTTTTCTTGTGTTTCGCTGGAATATCAAAGCACCATATGAGATATGCCTTCCGAAGCAAGGAATCATCTAAATTGTCTGTTTGTATTTCTATTCTCAACAAAATCAACTCTTTGCTGTGCCCATATGCGTTTTTCAATGTGTTTTTATGTATGGAAATAAATGAATTTGTATTTGTAAATTTTCGGACAACCACCGGGAATCGAACCTCGGGATCGAGAGCCGAGCCCTCTAACCAATAGACCACAGAGGCTGTTATGCTAAGGCTGTAAAGGACCGACTTGAGGCGAATAAGGCGCTCAGCAGATGAAGGGGCGGACACACGCGGGCAGTCACGGACATTGTCGCCAGTGTGGCCGGTATTGCGAAAATTATAGTTTTTATTAGAATAAAATTCAAATATAACAAGTTTAAAAGTTGCTCTATGTTTCAAACTAAATGAAAATCAATCTGAACAACCTTTTCGAGTGATTAATTCTTTGAATTCAAGCTGTTTTTATTTCCAAACTAAAGATTTTGGAAAATACGCGCATAGAAACGGAGCGTTTTTTTCATGTCAATGACTATAGTAATACGCAAATAATTGCAGTACCGGCCACACTGGCGGACTGTCAGAACAAAAAGTCTGTCGTCTCACGGATAAACAGTTGTAAATGGCAATAAACTGTGGTGTACAAAGTAGAAAATCGCAAAATTTCACAACCACAGGCAGGATTCGAACCTGCGTCTTCTGCGTAAGTACCGCAGACGCTTTACAAACTAGGCTACTGTGGTCCTGCCCGATGTTGTTGATGTTTGCGATTTTCTACTTTGTAGATTTATCCGAACACAGGAAGTGTTACAATAAAAATCGTTTTTAAACTGTGGTGTTGCCAGCATAAAGCACATTAGTTTGAAGAGCGCACTCAGCAAGGCTTAGTGCTCACGTTATTTTGCCGTTCCTTCATTTACACTATACTGATGATAATGAGCCCCTTGTATTCACTATATGATTATGAATATGAACAATTAGACTTCTTGAATTTATCGTGGTTTATTTGTGAGGCAACTTGAGTATATTATAAAATAAATATTAAAATCTGTGTGCACGGGACCAGCAAAACACAGGTCTAACCTTGGTCTAACAACTCGTTCTGCTAGCACGGTAATAAGTTAGCACTACATTTGTTCTTGGTCCATGCCCGTGATAAGAAAAATGTCATGTTTATTGACAGCTGATTATGACCGATGACAGTGCTAGACCAAGGTTAGACCGAAGCAAGGAGGTTTTTGTTCTGAGGTTAGACCTGAGTTTTGCTGGCCCCGTGCTAGCGAAACGTTTGAATGACACGCTTTATGTAAAGGAGGCTTTTTGTCCATCAATAAGTTTAAAAATACAAAGGTTGTGCGGTAGGGCAGTAAATGTATCCTTTTGCGAAAAAAAATATAAAAAAACCGGTCAAGTGCGAGTCGGACTCGCGCGCCGAGGGTTCCGATATACCTATAGTATTTTTGGAAGCAATAAAGTCCATTTTCAGGACCGCAAAACTAAATTTGTTTGTAAAGGTTTTTTGCAGATTTCTGAAAAACTGTGCAACTTAGAAAGATCGTTTTATTTTTGCTGTAAAGTTTACATAAACCTCTGTCAACTGTAATTAATTCAGATTTTCCCTTACTCAAACTTCGGAGATAAGGGGGGGGGAATGGTATTTTTTTTGACATTTTTCATCATAACTTGAAAACTAAGAAACTTAAAAAAATACAAAAATATATTTTAAAATGTACAAGTAAAGCCCTTTCATATGATACCCCACTCGACCTAGTAGCGACAATCTGAAATTTGGCCCCCCCTATTTTGGCCCCCTTTACATTAATAATCATACTTTTTTCAAAAAAATTTCATGTGCAATTAAGTTGGGCAACTATATTCTAAAACTATTCCAAATTTCAGCTCGATAGCGTAAGTGGTTGCTGAGATATAGAGGTGTGACAGACAGACGGACAGACAGACAGAGCGGCACCATAAGGGTTCCTTTTTTTTACCATTTTGGTATCGGAACCCTAAAAAGAAAGGCAGAAATAAGAAAATTATGTAATACAAGTATCATTACAACAACACCAAGAAAAATAAATTCCTCCTAATATTATAAACGCGAAAGTTTGTAAGTATGGATGTATGTTTGTTACTCTTTCACGTAAAATCTACTGAATGGATTTTAATGAAACTTTACAAAATTATAGCTGATAAATCAGAATAACACATAGGCTACAATTTATAAACTTGCGCGGGCGAAGAGGGATGGCACTATGTGGGCAAGGGATAGACATCAGGAATAGCAGAACACGATATTGGCCGAACTTTTGGTAGTGTACATCGATCACATCTTCAACAATCGCCTAATTCAAAGCACTGTGACTTACTTGCATGACGATCATTCACCCTGACTTGCCATTGACCACTCATACGGTATTCTCTTCCATCACGTCGTCGGTAACCACAGCGGTATGCACGTTTCGTCGTCCCACCTGTTGTTTTATTGTAAAATTAACTAAGTGGCACAATCCTGTCAACCCCAAACGTTAGAGGCTTTCATAAGATTCTATCCACATGTTCAACTACAGCAAACTCACAGTGCACCGTGTTTTACTATCACAAAAGGTATTCGCGTATCATAACCTAAAATCTCACAGTCTAGGGCAGAAAAGATCATAAACACTTAGCTGTCATTAAAGGGTCGCTCCTGTCATCGCAGAATTGCCACGGCTCACCCGCCAGCGGCTGCAGGCTTCATCTCGCGACCAACTATCACTTTAGAACTTTACGTGTGTGGCGTCACAGCAAATGCTCGTCTGTGCGCCCCTTTGTTTTGACAGCTGTCATGGTGACAGCGCGGATTGGATTATCTATATTACCGGTGTGTGTAGAGTCAGAAGCTTGGACACAAAAATCTGTATCTAGAATAGCTAGATTTAAGAACAATCTAGCCTTGGTGCTCTTAAATATAGTTGAGAATAGAGTAACACGATATTACCAGACCGAACTGTCTTTTATTCACTTCGGTGACTTGGAGACGACGCTGCTCTAGCACCAGCTTCGTTCCGTCTCCAAATTGGTGACCCCGACGCTCAAACAAGCAAGAGGTATCTGCATCGAGACGCCAAGGAGGTGATTGACGCGGCGCTGTTAAGCCGCGATTACACCTGCTTGAATTTGACGACTGAATAAGAAATCTACCTAGGAGGCTACGTTGAAAAAGACGTTTGTGAATTCAGAGTTCTAGCTAGGAAGCTAAGTATAAAAAGTGCCTACTAATACAGTTGCTGAATAGTGATGTTCCGATAGCGATAGTTTCGCTGTCGGTAGTTAATCTTGAAATACAGTAACTCTGTTGAATAGCCTTATCGAAAATAATTATTGTACAATAAAATGCTATCGATTGTTAAAAAATGGCTGATACAACCTCAAGACAAATACAACCGATAATTGAAAGAAGAAAAAAATACAGACAAACTTATTTGCGGTCTTAAAGATGGGCTTTTATTGCTTTTAAAAATACTACAGGAATATCGAATCCCTCGAAGCGAGAGTCTGCCTCGCACTTGACCGTTTTTTTAATATAAGTATATTTTTGTTCGATATGTTGAATTAATCATTCGCACTTGGACATCACTAAACATGCTAAGTCCCTTCAAGTAAAGGAGTTAGAAGGTTTAGTGATGTGAAAATTTTGCGAATGATTAATTCGAATCGAACAACTTGTCCATGCAAAATAAAAATAAAGCATTATCTTGGTTTAATAATAAGTACTAATAATAAACTTAAAAAAATCACTATAAAAAAATTGTATACGACTGTTCGGTTGAGTCAAGGAGTGATCACAGCTAGCTGGATTCAAAGACTAATTCGGCATACATTGCTCGTTGAAGTAAGGATAATGCAATAACATAACCAAGCCTCCCAGCAATGTATGCCGAATTAGTCTTTGAATCCAGCTAGATGTGATCGTGGCTTTAATAGGCTGACAATACATTTCCGTGATGTTTTTATTTTTATTTACCTTAAATGGACAAATGAGACCTGAACATTGCCGTGCCAAATCTTATGAATAAGACTATTTATGATCAAACAAAAACAATGGCTGTGGTAAATGAAGTGGATGCATTTTTTCTCTTTTTCTAGTCTTGCAGGTGCACATAGTCATTCACCGTAACTGAACAACTTTCAGTAAATAAAACTATCAGCCTCTTCAATACTCTTCATATAAAATTGCAAATGGACAGTTTAGCCACGATCACATCTAGCTGGATACAAAGACTAATTCGGCATACATTGCTGGGAGGCTTGGTTGTGTTATTGCAATATCCTTACTTCAACGAGCAATGTATCCCGAATTAGTCTTTGAATTCTGCTAGGTGTGATCGTGGCTTTTTTGTGGAAAAGAAGATTATTTTAATATTTTCTGAAAGTTTTGTTTACTGAAAATTATTCAGTTACCTTGACTGACCACGCCCTTTCAGTTTTCGGAAACCAGTCCCTTAGACCATGTATTGGTCAATTTAATTTCGATGCGAACACGGAATTAAATTAAAATTAATCATTCGCACTCGGACATCACTAAACCTCCTTACTCCCTTCATGTAAAGAACTTAGGAAGTTTAGTGATGGGTAAATTTTGCGAATGATGATGAACAACTTGTCGATAAAAAATAATAATTATTCATGGTGTAATAAAAAGTACTAAAAAAAAATTAAAAAAATCACTATAGATTACCATCGATACTTGAAAGGTTCAGATATTTTCTATACGACTGTTCAGTAGAGTTAATAAACCTGCTTTGCGACAAAAAACATCGTAAAAAGAACTAGGTAAAGGAGTGATCACACCTAGCTGAATTCAAAGACTAATTCGGCATACATAGCTGGGAGGCTTGGTTATGTTAATTGAAATATCCTTACTTCAACGAGCAATGTATGCCGAATTATTCTTTGAATTCAGCTAGGTGTGATCACTCCTTTACTCTACACTGCGCGTGGCTTGACACGAAGTACGAACTTGGTCGGTTATTTAGTATCGATTATTACCGGTACTTTTAAGAATTCGATATTCTCGATATTTTCTATAGGAATATTCGGTAGAGTTACTGTATTTTTAAAATTCAACCATCGATCTCGTTATCGCAGCAACACTGATTCAATAATTTTCAAAATTTACGGTTTGGTTAGGTACTCAATCAATCGCCAGTTAAAGCGCGACGGAGTCAGATGTGTCCGTGTAGAATACTTGACTAGTGCAACACTGTTAGTTTTGAATATAGCGGTCTTTAATTGTTTTTCTAGTAGGAGCGCTTGTTTTAAGTAAAAAAGTATACCATCAGTTAGGCCATTATTTTTTTGTTCGACAAGTTGTTCGATTCGAGTCAATCATTCGCATTTGCCCATCACTAAACCTCCTAACTAAGTGGCTTACTATATTCCGATGTCATTTTTTGGTGGTCATTTCCTCCGAGGCGAGTTCGCCCGGTTGGTCATTTCGCCCGAAAGTATTCATTGTTAGTCGAGGTCTTTTAAAACCATATCCAAAAGATAATGAGAAACTATGGCAAACAATAAATAAACTTACATACAGAAAAAAAAAATCCAAATAAGATCAATAAACTTCTAGATAAAAAGAATTGACTTCAGCATTTTGTTACTGTAAAAATATCGTTGGCCGAAAATATTTTACTTAAGACTGCACCACGTAAAAACTACCAAAACGGCAATCACGGTTTAATATTGCTTACATATTTAATATGATTTTTTTAAAACCATTACGATTACGCCATACATTTTTAGTATGACCGCGCGAAGTCTAATAAATAGCTCTGACACGCGGCCGATACCCACAAGAGCTCGAAGTGAGACCACGTCAGTTTGCACCGCGACGCGCCAAAATTATGGATCTCGTTTCAACGTATACACATTCTCTGCTTTCATAGTGTAACAAGGTAACTTTTTTTTTACTATTTTCTAAAGTAAGATATTTCTTTCCTTGTATTTATACTCGTAAAGTGTTTGTTTTAGAGAAATGGGGAAGCGCAAAGATAAATATTATGTATCCCGTCAAAAATTCAAAAAATATCTATTCCTTTAACCAAGTAAGTACCTACTTATATACCATACCTAGGTAGTTTTGTTTTGTGATGGTTGACTGGTGATGAAGGGTAGGCGGAGGAAGATAGGTAGATGATGGGTCAGAAGGGTTATCAGAGTAATAGATTTTCGGTACGTGATTGATGTCCGGACGAAGATGGGTGACCGGTGGATGATATTGATGGGTGACCGGCGGAAGACGAGTCAATGGTAGATGATGGGTGACCGGTAGATGATGGGTAATCGGCAGTGGTCGGAATTGGTAGAGCTGTTTAGGGTCGATGATCGGAAACTTGAACGTGCTGCTTGCTACATTATTTCGTCAGATCTGTTAGATTTTCCTCTTGAGACGGATTTCCATGGCATGGATTTTCGAAATAAGACTACCTTTTGATCGTTAGTATGTGTCCTTTGATCTTTCGATCACAAAAACAACGAAATGTACAACGATGGCACGGATTTAAATGGATTACTTTTTTAAAAGAAGCAAACGGCGCCAAACTTAGGCAGGAAAAAGCCTACATTATTTCGTCAGGTCTGTTAGATTTTCCTCTTGAGACGGATTTCCATGGCATGGCTTTCCGAAATAAAACTGCCTTTTGATTGTTAGTGTGTGTCCTTTGATCTTTCGATCACAAAAACAACGAAATGTACAACGATGGCACGGATTTAAATGGATTACTTTTTTAAAAGAAGCAAACGGCGCCAAACTTATGCAGGAAACAGGCTACATTATTTCGTCAGGTCTGTTAGATTTTCCTCTTGAGACGGATTTCCATGGCATGGCTTTCCGAAATAAGACTGCCTTTTGATCGTTAGTATGTATCCTTTGATCTTTTGATAACAAAAACAATGAAATGTACAACGATGGCACAGATTTAAATGGATTACTTTTTTAAAAGAAGCAAACGGCGCCAAACTTAGGCAGGAAACAGGCTACATTATTTCGTCAGGTCTGTTAGATTTTCCTCTTGAGACGGATTTCCATGGCATGGCTTTCCGAAATAAGACTGCCTTTTGATCGTTAGTATGTGTCCTTTGATCTTTCGATCACAAAAATAACGAAATGTACAACGATGGCACGGATTTAAATGGATTACTTTTTTAAAAGAAGCTAACGGCGCCAAACTTAGGCAGGAAACAGGCTACATTATTTCGTCAGGTCTGTTAGATTTTCCTCTTGAGACGGATTTCCATGGCATGGCTTTCCGAAATAAGACTGCCTTTTGATCGTTAGTATGTGTCCTTTGATCTTTCGATCACAAAAATAACGAAATATACAACGATGGCACGGATTTAAATGGATTACTTTTTTAAAAGAAGCAAACGGCACCAAACTTAGGCAGGAAACAGGCTACATTATTTCGTCAGGTCTGTTAGATTTTCCTCTTGAGACGGATTTCCATGGCATGGCTTTCCGAAATAAGACTGCCTTTTGATCGTTAGTATGTGTCCTTCGATCTTTCGATCACAAAATCAACGAAATGTGCAGAGATGGCACGGATTTAAATGGATTATTTTTTTTAAAGCAAACGGCGCCAAACTTAGGCAGAATGATAGTTGATGACTGGATGAATGATGATGATGAAATGATGATGAGTGACACGCGGATTATAGTTGATGAGTGGATCAATGATGATGAGTGATGCGCGGATGATAGTTAATGAGTGGATGAATGATGATGATGAGCGGATGATGAGTGATTTTCGGATGATAAGTGATGCGCGTATGATAGTTGATCAGTGGATGATGAGTGATGTGTGGTTGAGTGGATGAATTATGATGATGAGCGGATGATGAGTGATTTTCGGATGATAAGTGATGCGCGGATGATAGTTGATCAGTGGATGAATGATGATGAGCGGATGATAAGTGATGCGCGGATGATAGTTGATGAGTGGATCAATGATAATGAGTGATGCGCGGATGATAGTTGATCAGTGAATGAATGATGATAAGTGGATGATGAGTGATGCGTGGATGAGTGGATGAATGATGATGAGCGGATGATGAGTGATTTTCGGATAATAAGTGATGTGCGGATGATAGTTTCTACCACCATGTCATTACGAGTAAGTCTAAAGTGTTTCTACTGACGTGCTGTTGAGTATACAAACTTGAAGAGCTGTTCCCTGTCGCCCCTCGCTTCCCCTCGAGTAACCCTCCGTTATACAATCGTTGCGCTGAGCTATATTAGTAGAGTTCATTAAAAATACCTTGAGAGAAAAAAGTTCCATTCAAAACACAGTTTTTTAAAAGGTGTCGTTTCCTCCGAGCGGGCGAGAACGCGTCTCGGGTGAAATGACGCACTACGACTCCGCGTGGACTGCGCGCATGTGTGTGTTCGATCATACGCACACTACTGTTGCTTCCGACTCGACGCGAAAACTAAACAGTTTTGATCCTATACATTTTTTTATGAAAGGGACAACTGATTTAGACATGAATTGAAAATTTTGTCAGGATTACAAAGTATCTCTTTTAAGGAAGTCTAACAAAATTACGGACAAGTACAAGGTGTCAAACAATCTCCTGAAAACTTCATCAATGGACTCATACCATGAAAAATTAACGATTTTCACCATACATACATCTATACACAACAAAAAAAAATGTTAAAGTGCGAGTCGGATTCGCGCATCGAGGGTTCCGATATACCTACCTATAGTATTTTTAGAAGCAATAAGGTCCATTGTAAGGACCGCAAAACTAAATTTGTTTGTAAAGATTTGTTGCAAATTTCCAAAAAACTGTGCTACTTAGAGAGATTGTTTTTTTTCTGAATTATTCACATAAACCTCTATGGACTTTAATTAATTCAGATTTTTTCTTCGGAAAACTTCGGGGATAAGGAAGGGATAATTTTTTCAAACTTTTTTCATCATAACTTGAAAACTAAGAGTCGTTAAAAATATAAAGAACTATTTTGGAATGTACAAGTGAAGCACTTTCATATGATACCTAACTTGACTTAGTACTGACAATTAAAAACTTTGACCTACCCATTTGGGCCCCCTTTACAATAATAATAATATTATAATTATTTCAATTGCAATAAAGTAAGACAATCGTATTCTAAAACTACTTCTACTACTAAATATAAAAGTATAAACGAGTTTTTAGCTTGCTTTTCAATTTATTTTAAGGTCATTAAAAATACTCATAGAAGCCTTTATACAAAGTATCTGAACATATCAGTCGCGCTATAAAGTGTACCAGCACAGAAAATATAGAGGTATACTAACGTATAGCTATACTATGTTGATGTTCCTTAATAGTGATGTACAATTATTTCAAGAAGAAACAATCGAAATATTCGAATGTACTACTTAGTACTATCCAAATAATCTTTTATCATTCAATTGTTATTTTTCATTGGAATCATTATTCGCTTTTCGTACGATTTTGAATGAAAAATTTATTCTAACTAAAAGAATGAATAAATCACTCAAATTCTTTGTGTTTACTTGACTGGTGCAACCTAATTTTAATTCCTTGTTTGTTTTTTAGTATACCAGTAATTCTGTGGTTTTTTTTGTAGTTATTCTAGTGTTTTTCTATACAACATAAATTAGCCCTTATTAATATTTTCCGTACGATGAGGTGTTCTATTCGTATTGGCCCTTCACTAAAGTTCCTTTCTGCGTTGCTTACTATGCGGCTTACTCAGTTAGTGACTTACTAAGTTCCATCTTTCTACCTTCCTTTCCTACGTAGGAGACTAACTGACTTAGTGTGTGAATTCAGTCAGGTGTGATCGGCCCTTTACGCCGCAACACCGAATCGTCCGAATCTCGCTGTCATCCACGCCGCAACCCAAACTGCTACCACAGACACTGTGGACTTGTCGAACACCCGGACGGGAGCCAGCCCTGCCCCCACGACTGCCGCGGTGCCCTTCAGAGACGCCCAGTGGTTGCGAGTACGCAACCAACGCAGCTTTCAATCCACCTGCCTGGCGTGGCACCGGATCGTCTCCTACACGAGCGCAGCAACACTCAGCAGTACAAGACTAGCCACTGCATGTCAAGACACCACCAGGTGATCATAAGTGTAATCAGGTACCAAACTTTCTCAATATTAACCTTCTGTGTGAACGGGATTGGACTAACCTATGTGTGTGTCGCTGCAAAATACCAAAATAATATAACCAAGTGCAAGTGCCTAATTTCTATACAACTAACAAATAAATAAAGGGTGTTTTAGCTTTAAGGACTGCCTCATACTAAAATTATTGACATTTGCATTCCATGTAATTCTGTTGTAAATAATTAACTTACTTTTAATTTTTACTGCTCATCTGTGTGTGCCCACTTACCTTGTTCTAGCTTAATAGCATAATTAGCATACCTTCTTACCAGTACTATTTAAATATTCACACCCCCATCATTCTAACACTTTCATACACCTTGCACTTGACTCTCTTTCCGGCATCTTTTGTTTTTATAACTTTATTATACAATGTCGAATGAAAATGAAAATAATAATAATGGAAACTCTAACTCTAATTCTGGTGGTGGAAATAATGGCAATAACAACACTGAGCATAATTTTACCAACAGGGTGTCTATTAGACCACCTCCCTTTTGCAAAGACCGGCCCGCCTTGTGGTTCTCCAGCCTGGAGGCCCAATTTCATATTAACAACATTAAGCAGGAGGTGACAAAATTCCATTTTGCCGTGGCCCACCTTGACATAGACTGCATTAAGGAGGTAGAAGATCTTATAACCCAGCCGCCAAAAGAGGAACCATACACCCAACTTAAAGCAGCAGTTATAAACAGGTTCTCAGAGTCCTATGAAGAAAAGGTTCGTCGCTTGTTAGAAAATGAGCCCATCGGTGACCGAAAGCCATCTTCCTTTCTTCGTCACCTGAGGTCCCTTGCCGGACCTACATTCCCGGAAAAATTACTCAAGACCATATGGTCAAACAGGTTGCCCCGGCAGGTGCAAATGGTATTGGCATCCCAATCAGCAGTAGGTATACAACAGTCACTAGAGAGTATATGCGATCTGGCTGACCAACTTATGGAAATTAGTGCTCACAGCTATCCGTCAACCTTCGAGGTCCGCTCAGCTGGTTCCACGGTCTCCGATACCCCCGACCTTCAGACTCTAAATAAAAAGGTGGATGAGCTCACGCGCGCCGTGGCCGCCTTGACAGCAGGTGCCAGCACCAGCAGAAGACAACGCGGACGCAGCTTCAGCCGCGATCGCGACCGTAGCCGCTCCCGCTCACGCAACAACTACGCCACTGATCTGTGTTGGTACCACCAACGATTCGCAGAAAAAGCTCGTAAATGTGAGAAACCGTGCACTTGGACGGCCGGTACCAACAATGACCAGGGAAACCGGAACAGCGGTCGGTAATGACGGCTACCGATCGCCTCCCTAAAAGTCGCCGTCTCTTTGTCATTGACAGGTATTGCAACCGGACCTTCCTAGTTGACACCGGATCGGACATCTGCTGCTTTCCTAAGAGTTTCATTAAAGAGAGACGTCCAGCGACATCCTACCAGCTTACTGCCGCCAATGGGACCCGGATCCCTACCTACGGTACCATCAACCTTTGCCTCAACCTTGGCCTAAGACGCGACTACCGCTGGAATTTCATTGTGGCCGACGTGGAAAGCGCCATCATAGGCTCTGACTTCTTAGCGCACTACGGCCTCCTACCTGACTGCGCAAACAACCGTCTGGTAGACAGTACAACTGGCTTATCAGCTCGCTGTACAGCCTCAGTCTCCGTTCAGGCTAGCATTAAAACGGTTAACCTGTCCGAAGACTCACCATACCACAGGATCCTCGCCCAATTCCCTGACCTAACAAAACCTCCTGGTATCCACAGAGAGATCAAGCACTCCACTGTGCACCATATTCATACCACTAACGGCCCACCTGTCTCAGCCCGCCCGCGCCGTCTAGCTCCTGCGAAACTCCGTGCTGCAAAGAAGGAATTTGACGAAATGGTTGCTGCTGGTACTGCACGACCATCTAGCAGCTCCTGGGCATCTCCACTTCATATGCAGCCCAAAAAGGACCTGACCTGGCGCCCCTGTGGCGATTACCGCGGAGTAAACGCCCGCACCATTCCGGACCGCTACCCGGTACGACATATAGGGGACTTCTCACAGAACTTGGCCGGATCCTCTGTGTTTAGCACAATCGATCTGGTCAAGGCATATCAACAAATACCCGTTCACCCAGATGACGTCTGTAAGACTGCCATCATCACTCCATTTGGGTTATACGAGTTCCCCTATATGTCGTTTGGGCTCCGCAATGCTGGCCAAACATTCCAGCGCTTCATTGACGAAGTCACGCGTGGACTAGACTTCTGCTTCGCCTACGTAGACGACATCCTCGTGCACTCAAAGGATCACGTTGAGCATGCAAAACACCTGCACACAATCTTCCAGCGGCTACACGAGTATGGCGTAGTCGTAAACCCGGCCAAGTGTGTTTTTGGTGCAGAACAGGTTATCTTCTTGGGATACCGCATCAGCTCAGCGGGCACGCGACCACCCGAGGACCGCATCCAGGCTCTTAAGGATTTCCCTCCTCCAAAAACGGTGCAAGGTATGCGACGATTTCTGGGCATGGTGAACTTCTATCGCCACTTTCTACCCGGTGCCGCCAAATTCCAGGCGCCCCTGATCGAAGCCGTTGCTGCCACCCAAGGGAAAGGAGCAAAGCCTTTCCCCTGGACGACCGAGTTGGAGGAGGCATTTCAAGCCTGCAAGGCAAGCTTAACCGCCGCCACACTACTGTCGCACCCGGACTGCAACGCCACCTTAGGCCTTTTCACTGATGCGTCATCCACACACATTGGCGCATGCCTGCAACAGCGACGGAACGACTATGAAGACTGGCAACCCCTCTCTTACTTCAGCAAAAAACTGAACCCAAAGCAGACACAATGGCCAGCGTATTATAGAGAACTTCTCGCCGTTTACGAAAGCGTACAACACTTCCGGCACATTTTGGAAGTTCAACACGTGACGATCTTCACAGATCACAAGCCTCTTGTCTACGCTTTCGTACAGCGGCGAGAAAAGCTGCCACCTGCCCAAATTAACCAACTTTCATTCATAAGCCAGTTCACAACTGACATCGTTCACGTAAAAGGTGTCGACAATATGGTCGCGGATGCAATGTCCCGGATTGAGGCAATTTCTCTCGAAGAGGATTTCGCAGCATTGGCCCAGTCTCAAGAAACTGACGTCGAGCTAGCAGAAATGAGAGGCAACTCATCTCTCCGACTGGAAGCTTTTACGATCCCAAATACCAACGTTACTATTTTTTGTGACACCTCCACAGGTCGACCACGACCCTACCTCACGCCGCCTTTCCGTCGAGCCGCTTTCGACCGTTGTCACAATCTCGGCCACCCGGGCGCACGGGCTTCCATTCGCTTGGTGACCGAGCGATACGTGTGGCCACACGTCAACAGCGACTGTCGCAAGTGGGCGCGTCTCTGCCTGCAGTGTCAGCGCAGCAAAGTGACCCGTCACATCCAGTCACCCCTCGCTCAATTTCCCAGTCCCTCCGCCCGTTTCAGACATCTGCACATAGATATCATCGGCCCACTCCCATACTCCAACGGTTTCTCATACTGCCTCACTGCCATTGATAGGTACACTCGGTGGCCGGAAGCGTGGCCGATGGCGTCTATCACCGCAGAGGAAGTAGCTGACAAGTTGGTTTCAGGGTGGATCGCCCGCTTCGGCGTTCCGAGTATTATTACTACAGACCAGGGGCGACAATTTGAATCCTCACTCTTCCAGCGCCTCATGAGCATTTGCGGCATTAAAAGGATTCGTACCACCAGCTACCATCCCTGTGCCAACGGCATAGTAGAGCGTTTGCACCGCCAACTAAAGGCAGCGTTAACTTGTCACAAAGACACTTGGACGAGAGCCCTACCGCTCGTACTTCTTGGCATACGGACGGCACTCAAAGAAGACATTAAATCTTCTTCCGCTGAACTGGTGTACGGTGAGACGCTTCGCCTACCCGGTGAGCTCATCGTACCACCGCAAGAGCCTAGAAACGCCACTGAAATCTCGGACTTCGTCAGTCAGCTCAGGAGTAGGATGGAGGCACTTCGACCCGTCCCCGCATCGCATCACACCCCGCCGCCGTCATTCGTCTATAGAGACCTGGCGACAGCTACTCACGTCTTACTACGGGACGACTCAGTGCGAAGATCGCTCCAGCCTCCTTACTCCGGACCGCACCGTATTCTAGAGAGAAGGGACAAAACAATTACGTTGGACCTCGGCGGAAGACACATCACCGTCAGTATCGATAGGGTGAAACCTGCCCACATTGAAATTGACTTGACGAACACCTCAGCCGGCGCACCACAAAGCGGTAGCCCTCCTGCTGCAGCCCCATCGCCGCCAGCATCAGAAACCGCTCCACCATTTACCATTTCATCTTCTCCTTCAATACCTTCACCTACTCCCACTCCTCCCGTACACTCATCAGATCATTCACCCACTCCTACACCATTTTCCGCTCCTGCTACAACTAGATCTGGAAGGAGAGTCAAATTCAGGGACATTTTAGATCTATGACTCAGTTTTATATTAATTTTCCATTTTATTTTCTCCGTGGGGGGGTGGTGTGGCGTCACAGCAAATGCTCGTCTGTGCGCCCCTTTGTTTTGACAGCTGTCATGGTGACAGCGCGGATTGGATTATCTATATTACCGGTGTGTGTAGAGTCAGAAGCTTGGACACAAAAATCTGTATCTAGAATAGCTAGATTTAAGAACAATCTAGCCTTGGTGCTCTTAAATATAGTTGAGAATAGAGTAACACGATATTACCAGACCGAACTGTCTTTTATTCACTTCGGTGACTTGGAGACGACGCTGCTCTAGCACCAGCTTCGTTCCGTCTCCAAACGTGGTATAATCTTGAACAAGAATGAGCTGTTAAAAATGGCGGCGTTGAAATTGACACAAACCACGCCCCTTCACGCGCCATTCGTTGTAGTAGTACCAACCTCACGATCTAAATAAAGCCATCATTGCCAACATCATCGTCCAACATCGACAATCTACACTGGTACGGAAATTCAGTACTAATTTGACGCTTGGCGTAGCTTCGCCGTGCTTGGGCCACTGCATGGGTGCTGCTGGCCTGAACGTTTGTCTTTGAAAATACCGCGGGAAATTCGAAATGAGAGTCGCTCTACGACATATACATGAAAAGTTGTATGTATGAAAATTTGTATGTACTTGTGAGTAAACATCTTTACAGTATCCGTTGATATTTCTTACTAATAGGGCCTTATATTACTTGAAGTTTACTTACTTTAATCCTGTGTGGTTTGTAGACAAATAGCATTTAGGGTCGTGGTTGTTGCGCCCGCGAGGCAGTTGAGAAATGCTAACATTTCGCGAAACAATGTAAAATTATTTGGCTTCTGTTTTATGTACCTCTCCACCAGATAACACCCCCACAGATATTACACTACATTTAAATCAACGTTATTGAGTAAATGTCAGTTTATTTTGCGTGCAACACAACAGTTTATTTTGCGTTAAACACCAACAGGTCTGGTCGGTAGTGAGCCTGCCTTTCACGCCGTGGGCCGCGGGTTCGATCCTCGCCCAGGGCAAACATTTGTGTGATGAACACAAGTATTTGTTCTGAGTCTGGGTGTTATTTATCTATTTATATATGTACTAGCTGTTACCCGCGACTTCGTCCGCGTAGATTTTATAAAAAAACAGAACTCGAACTTAATTGAAACATATTTTACGGAGCGCTTATCCTTCTTGATCCCTACGTAAAAGATGCATTTGTACTTATCCAAGTTGAATAAATGCATCTTACTACAAACTTAATTATCTGATTTTATTTAACTGGTAGGTAGTGCGGAACTTTCATTGTCAACCGTTACAGGCGAACTTAAAAAATAAGGCAATAAAGGGAGTGAACATCCCCAAGGGATGATAGCATTTCACGTCCACCATGTTGGATTTCAAAATTGTTGTAGTTTTTGTAATCAGCGGCTCGATAAACCTTACAAACGACACCCATATTGATTTTTAGACATTTCAACCCTATCGCACCTCAACCTTATCCCCAGGGGATAATGGTAGTTTACGTCTACCACGTTGGATTTCAAAATTGTAGTAGTTTTCGTAATCAGCGATACTTAGTTGAATAAAAAAAGTCCCATCAAAATCGGTTAAGTAGTTTCGGTGTGCTGTAGCAGATACAACCCCGCTAGAGTATTATTGTATGTGTAGATTCCCACGGGAATGAGATATTTTCCCGGGGTAAAAAGTAGCCTATGTCCGTCTCCAAGTTACCATCTAACACCATACCAAATTTCATCAAAATCCGTTCAGCCGTTTAGGCGTGAAAGAGCAACAAACAAACAAACAAACAAACAGACAGACAGACAGAGTTACTTTCGCATTTATAATATTATAATATATAATAATAATTAGTATAGTATATTAGTATATTAGTATTAGTATATTAGTAATTAGTATGGAAGTATGGATATCAGTCTCTCATTCCCACAGTACAGGCTTTGCCTAGTTAGGCATCAGATGACCTTGTGTGAAATGTCCCCCAATATATTTATGTTTATTTAAGTAGCTGTCAAATTTATGAAAAATTATGAAGCATTATTGATTATTAATTACTACAAACGGTACATCTCGCCCACGGACCAGTTTTCAACGGGTTGAGATGCAACAAAACGGGGCGGTTTTTTCCAACATTAAGCAGCTTTCTACACTTAATTGTTATTCAAGGGACATGAACCACGAAGCAAAACGTAACAAGAGCCGGTGGAGACTGTTTTTACCGTATATTTAGTGCTTCGCTTCGTTACCCTCACCACTTCCATTCTTAACTGACACTGTCATAACGTAGAATGAAAATGCTCCCTTTTGACTGAACATTTGTTACTGAAGGTATTCTAGTGAAAATGTCGAAATTTTTGCTCTTTCCGATTTGTTATTCCCAAATTTAAAAACCAAAGAAGTTGAGGATTATAAATTATATATTGGGAAAGTCGGTTTAAATTAGAAAAGATTCAGGCAGAATTTAAAACAATCTTTTTCAGAGTTCCATACCCAATGGGTGAATAACGGTACCCTATTAATATGTTCCCTATGTCTGTCTGTCTGTCAGCGGCCAATTTTAACTGTCAGCCGTAATAGGCAGACAGTTAAAATTTTCACTGATTACGTATGTCAGCTGTCGCTACAACAATATATAATAAAATAAAAAATTAAAGGAAGCTTGCACGCACGATTTTTTGTTTTTGCTTTATCGTAAAAACGGGAATACTCATAGGCCTCAAAATTAGTACACTTATAGTGCATAAACTAAAAAATAACAACAAATAATAAAAACGGTCAATAGCCTGTCGGATTCGCGCAAATTTAATATACTTCTGCGTGTCTGCGCGTCCATAATTAAGACAGTGTTTTTACCTTACTGGTATGGGACCCTCGGTGCGACAGTTCGACTCATACTTGGCCGCTTTTTTATTTCTTTTTAGGGTTCTGATACCAAAATGGTACGAAAAAGGAACCCTTATGGTGCGACTTTGTCTGTCTTTCTGTCCGTCTGTTTGTCTGTCACACCTCTCTATCTCAGCAACCGCTCATGCTATTGACTTGATATTTGGAAAAGTTGTAGAATTTGCTTGTCCAACTTAATTGCACATG
The DNA here is from genome assembly GCA_947532105.1 of Athrips mouffetella. NCBI lineage: Eukaryota > Metazoa > Arthropoda > Insecta > Lepidoptera > Gelechiidae > Athrips > Athrips mouffetella. Next base: position 1,060,176 of record OX383960.1, on the reverse strand, counting down.
AAAGAATAAAAAAAAATATGATTATTACTGTAAAGGGGGCCCAAATAGGGGGGGGGCAAAATTTCAAATAGTCGTTACTAGGTTTAAGGTTGAGTGGGGTATCATATGAAAGGGCCTAACTTGTACATTCTGAAATATATTTTTGTATATTTTTCAAACTCTTAGTTTTCAAGTTATGATGAAAAATTTAAAAAATAAAAATACCATTCCCCCCCCCCCCCCCCCTTATCTCCAAGTTTGTAAAAGGAAAAATCTGAATTAATTACAGTTGACAGAAGTTTATGTAAACATTACAGCAAAAATGAAACGATCTTTCTAAGTTGCGCAGTTTTTTAGAAATCTGAAAATAACCTTTACAAACAAATTAAGTTTTGCGGTCCTAAAAATGGACTTTATTGCTTCCAAAAATACAAAAAGTATTTTATATGCTTATGCAATACTACTGACCAGGTTCGCTGTAACACAGTCGTTTGTAAGTAACAGAACTGTTACCGTTACTTTTGCTTGATAGCTGCGATCTGATGACGATACATACTAAAAGTATGCTTAGTTATAAACTTAACTTCACACAGTCATATTTATCGCAGCTCACATTGTTGTAACACGGACTTTTAAACTTCATATCCTCTTGTCTGTGGAACCTCCGGGTCCCGGAGGATGTCATTTTTTCCGCGTCTGTTGGCCCTCCGGGACCCGGTGACTATCAGTTGTTATGGTTTCCCGCTCGAAATAACGTTCATTCTCTATCCTATCCTTTCTTACGCATTACAAAATGTGTATGATGAAACAGGCTAGCTTGTGATCCATTGATTTCGCACCCTTTTCATACAAAAAAAAACCGGTCAAGTGCGAGTCAGACTCGCGCGCCGAGGGTTCCGATATACCTATAGTATTTTTGGAAGCAATAAAGTCCATTTTCAGGACCGCAAAACTAAATTTGTTTGTAAAGGTTTTTTGCGGATTTCTGAAAAACTGTGCAACTTAGAAAGATCGTTTTATTTTTGCTGTAAAGTTTACTTAAATTTCTGTCAACTGTAATTAATTCAGATTTTTTCTTACTCAAACTTCGGAGATAAGGGGGGGGGAATGGTATTTTTTTTTGTCATTTTTCATCATAACTTGAAAACTAAGTAACTTAAAAAAATACAAAAAATTATTTTGAAATGTATAAGTAAAGCCCTTTCATATGATACCCCACTCGACCTAGTAGCGATAATTTGAAATTTGGCCCCCCCTATTTTGGCCCCCTTTACATTAATAATCATACTTTTTTCAAAAAAATTTCATGTGCAATAAAGTTGGGCAACTATATTATAAAACTATTCTTAATTTCTGGTCGATAGCATAAGTGGTTGTTGAGATATAGAGGTGTGACAGACAGACGGACAGACAGACAGACAGACAGAGCGGCACCATAAGGGTTCCTTTTTTACCATTTTGGTATCGGAACCCTAAAAAGCAGTATACGCCAGTCAAACATAGGATACGAAACGACGATAGCACTCGCGATTGTTTTGCAATTTTAAATGATAATTTGTAGTGTTTTTGGGATTTTGTTAGCTGAAAACAATGGCAATGTAAGTTATGTTTAATTTTTACATATAAATATATTGGTGGCTTCTAGATTTTCAGTGAAAATATCAGTCGGAATACGACCCCTCTTTTTTTCGAACTAAGAACATGATTTTGTTTTTGACTAATTCTCGCGAAAACATGAATAAAATCCTGAAGTGTATATGTATGTTAGGCACTAAATTAATGAATTTCCGTTACAATTCATGTAAAACGTATATAATTTTAAGGAATAGTGATATTTTTACTAAAATCAGATGGAAGTATCTCTCCCACCGGGGGGGCCCGGTTTTCCCACAGACTATGGGGTTGGAAATTATGGATATGGCTTTTGGATTTTCGCTTGTGGTTTATTTTTAGTATGCACCTAATTTAAGTTATTTTTTTGAAGATGAAACCTCCGGATCAAGAGGCATACGCTCTAACCACTGAACTATAGGCGCTAGGTATTTTAAATTTTTACTTTAAAAAAAAATACGAAAAGTCATATCCATACTTTTTAAGCATCCTTGAGACCAAAGTGGTGTTTTGTTTACTGACTTTATAAGCTTTGTGCTTGATATATTTCCTAGAAGCATACTGTTTTTTGTGTTAAATTGCATACTTTGTTCCATGTAGATCTTACAAAATTATTAGTTTCTTTACAAAATTAACTATATTTTCACCAAAAATCTAGGTTACAAAAAGGTGCTATTTTTTGTGCCAAGTTTAGGTACCATTTTTGTTAAACTCTTGATTAAAAACTATTCAACATAACATTGCGCTACTCTTGTTACTTGTAGCTGATATGTTCAAGTTACAGTATACAGAAGATCTTTATCCACAATGCCATAGACAATTGTAAATAGCAAAAAAAAAATATGGCAAAATTTTGATGACTCACAAAGGGCCTGGTTTTTGTACCCAATAAGAAAACAAGTATGTTGTGAAAAAAATGTACTGAGACATGTGATGTTTGAGTTTTATGTAATTTAAAACCAACTAAAATACTTAAAAAACTAAATTTATGTTCGTTTAATTGTTTTATTTAAAAAAAAAATAGGTTAATAAGTAAGCTTCAGGATACCCTATACTAAATGTGTTATACTTTAGGTGGAATGAAATACTTATGCAGGAAGGCTTTTGTATTAGGATTAATCAGTTTATAAAGTATATTATTTTAGTCAGAATTGATCAGAATCCTATTGGGAATCAGAGAAATTCCAGTTAGAAAAAAATCTTACCACCCGAAAAGGCGTCACCGGGAGCCGGTTCCACAGATATAGCAAAATGGGGGAAATGACAGTCCACAGACAAGAGGTTATTCTTTAAATCTTACAAATCTTTCATAACTCAAGACAGGAAATAAAACTAGAATATACGGTGCACAAACCTTGCATCGTCGGTCATCCGGCCTGGCGGCTCGTACTTACATTTTATGATGTGTCCGTAAAAGCTGAACCGAAGCCGGACGCCGCTACAATGTCACTTAAAATTCAGCGGAGTGGAAAGAATTCTATACATACAACATTAAGTGCTACTCTCGTAGTGGAGTCTATTTTTCAAAGGATTTTGTTGAAGCTTTGGTGATTTTGTGTTGAAAATAGAAACGTTTAGTGTGGTCTAGGTAAATGCTGGACATTTCATATATAGGTACAATGACTAAAATTTATCAATAGTAAAGCTCACGTGGTGCATGAATGTATGTCTGAAAGTGCATGTATGGAATGTAGGGCAAATTAAAGCAACTGTTATTTTCTCATGTTTATCTGTGTTCCATTCTATGGGAAAAAACTTTTTAACAAAAAAATTAAACCGCCGAAAAAACTGAAAAGCAAGAAATAATAAAACTTTTTTATTTAACTTTAATAACAAAGTTCTTAAACTAATGTCAGTAGATCCGAGTAAGTTTGAGTCGGCGCCGCCGCCGTGCATCATGCTTTACGTAATTAATTAATTTGCTTGTTTGGCGCCGACTCAAAATTACTCGGGTCTATTAGTTTAAGAACCTTGTTAAATAAAAAAGTTTTATTATTTCTTGCTTTTCAGTTTTTTCGGCGGTTTAATTTTTTTGTTAAAAAGTTTTTATTTTACAATTTTTTGTGACTATAAATTTTATTTTCCCACCCTTAGGGTAAATCGGACTACTCTGTAAAAAGTTATACGTGGTCATACATTACAATCAGTCAGTGAACAATCAATCATCCCCTGTTTTCCTACCCTTAGGGTTGGATTTTTTTTTTCAAATTTATATAATACCCTTTCCAACAAAAAAAAAAGAATTATCAAAATCGGACTACTCTGTAAAAAGTTATGCGTGGTCATACATTAACAAAAAACCGGCCAAGTGCGAGTAGGACTCGCGCCCTAAGGGTTCCGTACCTATCTACCATATGATATACTAAAAGCATTTGCTCTTTGATTTTAAAAACTCCGCGACCATCCAACTTGACCCCTCTTTTATAGAAAAGTTCTTGTTAAACGGGAGCTCACCTTAATTGGTTACTATTAGTTGTGAGAAAAATTGAAATATTTAATGATTTTAGACTTTTCCCTTTATTTGTACTGTGAGACCTAGCTTCTTGCCAAATTTCATAATTTTAGGTCAATGGGAAGTACCCTGTAGGTTTTGCTTTTTTGCATAAATGTATGGAGATGAGAACATAAAAAGCAATATCTTTTGATTGTGTCGTTGTAAAAAATTTTAATTTTCAGATCTTGTGTGGTCCACGGACCTTAAAATTCATTATCAATTTCAACCTGATACGACCCCTTCGTGAGAAAAAGGGTCTTGACAGACAGACAGACGGACAACAAAGTGATCCTATAAGGGTTCCGTTTTTTTATTTTGAGGTTCGGAACCCTAAAAATACGCGTCGACCATAGATTTATATAGTCAAGATAGGGCCTTAGGAACAAGCGGTTCAAAATATTCCCACACAAGAAAAAATAGCGCCATCTGTGAAAAATCGCGTGAACTACGTTGTGTAGTACTTCGGTCGGTGCTAAATACACGGAACGGAAATAATATGGCGGGAAAAAATAAAACAAACTTTTTACTGTTTATTTGTGATTTAGGCCTGGTTTTCCAGTTTCATTAATTGGATTATAGTCAAAAACAATAATAAGAAATAACAATAATAATAATAAGTTATATTGTTTCTTCAACTAAGAACATTTAATTTTGTTGGTAAGTTTATTTGCATCCAATGTTGACAATATGACTGACGACGACTGACATTTGTTGGTCCTAAACGTCAGATTTCGGACCAACGAATTGTGGACATTGTAACGTGCCGATGGGCTAGTACTTATATATAAGTAAATGGCGTCGACTTGAGAACCTCCTCCTTTTTCTTTCGTCGGTTAAAAAGACATATTCACAACCTTCACGATCGTGATGGTATTCTTTTTACAGCGTGTAAAGGAAAGCTGCGATAATACACCAACTAAACAACTTTTCCAAAAGAACATAGGTCATAGAACAAAATAAACTTTTGACCTCCCATAGAAATTGCATCAGCTGATAGCGCATGTTGTATGGTTTGTCGTATTTCGACCTATGTTCCTTGGGAAAAGTTGTTCAGTTTCATGGGCAGTTAAACACCCTGTAGCATTTTCACACCTTTCCGTTGCACTTTGTAATGTTGTAATGAAATTATAATTATTTGAAACTATTTTACTGTAAACAGTGAACGCTTGAGAAAAGAAAAACTGCACTAGAAGACTGAGCTAGCTTGTAATAAAAACTGAAATTAATTAACAACATTATTTCCCGTAACAAGTGTGGTGTATTTATTCCCGTCCCGTCCCGCGGTCCCGTTTCCCGGTTGCGTGCTGCGACGGTATTTATCACCGAGATAGAACGCAGGAGACACCGCCGTATTACTTATAAACAGAAATATAGGATACAACCACGACTTAAAATGGTTGTAATTTTATTTTAATACTACTAGATTTATAGATCATTTACAAAGTTTTGTTTGCATTCCGTTTGTTAGTTTACGCATGGACGAATAATAATAAGACTGACAATCCCCATAATAGAAAACGTAACCCAAAAAGGCATAAAACTCATGAAAACAAGATGGCGCTTTCAAATAATCTGGAAATTAATTATGGTCTACCGAGTATTCTGCCAAAAATCATTCAAAAGTTCAACATAGTTTCAATATAAAGAAACGCTAACATTGAAATTAGGTTTATTTTTTTAGCAGAACACTCGATAAATCATTATAACTTCTCGGACATTTTCCTCTCTGGACTGGCGCGCACCAATAAACTTCTTTCGAAATAATGTAGCTTCAAGGAGTTAGTTGTACACCTGTGTAGCACAGATTAAAAAATATGATTGTAGCTTGAATAGAATGACAGCAAGATGGAGCTAAGCGTGAGAGCAGGACGGAGCCACGCGTGTTTTTTTTTATTTGGCAATCGTCGACCCATATTTAAAGTTGTACGTATAGTACTTATCTAGTCCCTGGTTCTAAAACATTCTATTGGAATTTCTTCACTTTTTATAAGTTAAAAATATGGTGAACTGCCAGTGTCAAGTTGTTCATTGCTCCCCCCGTAAAGCGATAGTGGACTTTACGAAGGAAATGTCTATGACTTTTGAGACAACACAAAAGGGGTTCAAACACGAGATTGCTTGCAATCTTCATCAGCTGCGCACTTCGTAGTTAATTCACTGCATAAAACACTATCTTTATTATCCATTAAATCACTACATACACAAAAAACAAGAATTTTAGCCGAGCAGGCAAGAGCCCACGCCGAGTTCCCGCCAAAAAGTCGCCATGCGTGTTCATCTTACGAATCGCTCCGACCTGCTGTCATCAAGGAGGTTGAATTAGCAGCACGAGTACTATAAAGAAGGGTTCCACTCTTTAGCTTTTGGGGTATGGAACCCTAAAAATTAAGAATTTAGAGGATTTTTAAGATATGCGAGTACTATTAGTAACTTTTCCGCTAATTCCGTGATCTGCGTGTCAGCTTTTAAGCAACGCCAAGACCGGGCTTTGCGCGGAAATTCATGTTGCTTAAAAGTTTAACCCCAGTTTATATAACACACAAAACGAAGCAAGGAGGTCTTTATTCTGAGGTTTAACCATAGTTCCAAAACTTTTTCACACCCTGGTTTCACGGGTTTCACACAAATATTTTGAAAACTACGCCAAGCGCAGCGTTTTTCTTACGTCAATGGTTTCACAATATATGTTTCACAATGTCAAAAATGTCATTCATGTTAGTTTTTAGGCCGAGTTTTTAGGTGTTTGTTGTTGTTGAAATTCGTCCAGTCGAAATGCAGTTCCAAATTCCTGGTGCACTCAAAAGGATCCCGTTTTTGTAAGTTAGAAGTTGGTAGGGCTTTTGTCCTAAGTCCGTCTAGGGAAGTAAAAACAACTTGCCCATTCCTGCTGTAAAGTAGCAGTGTTTGCATTGCTGTGATTCAGTTAGAAGGGAGAGCCAGTGAAATTGCGGGTATGTAAGACATACAGCGCAGGACCGGTCGTCATGGAGATCTTTAGGGGAGGCCAATGTCCAGTAGTGGACGTCTTTCGGCTGATATGATGAAGACATACCACCCTTGTTCTTTCAGTTTCTCCCAGCAGAAGTAGGACACTGGACTACTGGTCACTCAATCAAGCTCTGACTAGCTATTCATCACAAATACATGGCCTTTTCGGGTCTAGAACTCCCTATACAAAGTATGGGCAGGCTGATGGCAGGCTGTCAGTTCCTGGGATAAAGAGTGAAATGACTCCAAGGTTGTGATTCGAGCACCGATCTGAGTGCGTTGCAGCGTCCCCACTAGATATGAATAGATATGATTTTTATTTTAACACTTCCAGTGTTCGGATAAAATCTACAAAGTAGAAAACAACATCAGGCAGGACCACAGTAGCCTAGTTGGTAAAGCGTCTGCGGTACTGACGCAGAAGACGCAGGTTCGAATCCTGCCTGTGGTTGTGAAATTTTGCGATTTTCTACTTTGTAGAATAAATCTTTGTTCTCAGGGTGGGATATGTGCTCTGCTGTTTTTTTAGTATCATAGTAGAATTCCCTCCCTGCCAATATATTCCTCGAAAATGGATCTTTTCAAGGCAAGAGTGAACAGAATTTTTTTAAGTAAGCATGCTTCATCTTCGACCCCATATTGGCAGTTACCACCAGGACTATAACGCACAAAAAGAATATGCCATTGATGAGACAGTGGGTGCTGTGGTCGGCGGTACCACTTACCACCAGTACTCAGTCTGCCGTGCGTTAATGTAGGTATGCATTTCCGCGTTTCCCAGTTATCGAGCTCCAAAACCTGAACGGCGGCAATGCATCCACTTGTCCATGCGCAAAGAAAACGTTATCAAACTCCAGTCACTGCGGGTGATGCCCAATCTCAGACTCCTTTCCTTCAGGTATAGTCCGGTTCCTTATAGTCTTTTATCGCTAAATTCATCAAATTGCACCAAGTTTTTTCCAGGTACTAGTTAGATACATAGCTCTCAATTTTAAACTGGAGGATGGGCAGTGGGCAGCTGCATCCTCCTGTGTATCATACCATCTTACTTAAACAACTAACTACAACAAACAACTACAACAAACAAAGGTTAAAGGAGCCGCTGAAATTCCCGGCACATGAGACATTCTATCTTAGGGTGGGTAACGCGCTTTGCTATCTTATTAGTTTCCAATTATGTCACTAATAAGACAGTGGGTGTCGTGGGCGGTGGTGACTACTTACCACCACATGGCCCACCAGCTCGTTTGTCCACTTTTGACATAAAAAAAAAGATAATTATGGTATAAGTTAATACTTTTAATGCTAACTGTACCAATAGAAAGAAAAAACAAAATGCTTAAGTTGTTGTTTACATTCTACAGGGTGTCCAGAAACTTTCTCTACTTTAGTTTCGCTAAACCTCAGACTGACTTAATGGAGTTCAAAGAACTCTGTGCAGAAGATGACGAGGGTAGTGAATAAGAGAAGAAGTTGGTAAAGAAGATAAGGAAAGAAGTAGATAGGTGAACATTTTAGGTCCGTACTGTTAATGAAAGTATTTTTTATACAGGTTAGTATGATGAAGCATATTTATGATGAAATAACGCAATACCTTTTAGCTGGTTAAGTAGTTCTGTGATATTGAAATCTTACAAGATTTTTTTAAAGTCATATGGGAAGCTATTGAGTGGCTTGAAAATTGTTGGCCACGGGGTTATCGAAGTCGGAATAATGTAGCTTGAATAGAATGACAGCATAACAGAGGTATGCGTGAGAGCAGTTTCTGTTGCTTCAATATCTCACGCATCGTTCAGTCCTGCTGGCACTTGGTGCTGGCACACTGCTATTATTCTAATCATAGCCGATTGCGCTGATTGATGGATTCCGACGAAGGAGGTTCATATAAATTCTTTGATGGATTCAAAGAGAGAGTTAATATTTTTTTTTGTAAATGTCCGGTTGATCAGCAGCCTTTGATTTATTTTAAAGAAAAGTAGTGTAAAATTCATATAAAATGTATAGATTTTTGTTACTTACTGGATATTTTAAAAAAGAAAACAGCCGATCGTAAAGGACATTTACCTCTGCCACAATCTTTTTTTACAAAGAAGTATTTTTTAAATATTTTTAAACCATCTATAAATGATAAAAACACCCCTTTAAATGATCATCGAATTTTTTACGTCCTTTGTAGTTGCCCATTACTAACTTATCCCGATAAACAGACTGTATCTTCTTATTTAGATTGACTTATGAACCCTGTATATTCAAACATTTTTAAAAGAGCGCGTGGGTTTTTATTGTCGCTTCTTTTTTTTTCCCCTATGGCGCCAATTTGTTTGTGAAGCGATGTAGTTTACCTGATGTCATTAAGAGATTTTAGTATCCAAAAATGAATAAACTATTTTGACTTTGATTACTTTTTATAGAAACTGAAAGTTCATTTGTAAAAAAGTGTACGTTTTTGGAATTTTCAGTAATTAAGGTTTTGCGTTATTTTTCAAAACACTTTCTTAATGTCACTAATTTTCAAACGACTGCGTGATATTCAAACCAATGCCTTGTCTATATTTGATCTAAACTTGTGTTTTCAGCCAATTTTCCGTAATATTATAGAAAATTGGCTTATAACACAAGTTTCTTTTAGATGTGATTTTTGAATCGCTCGCCTTATGTAAAATAGCGAGCGATGTTTCACAAATTCGTTTCATTTCTAGGTAAAAGTAAACGATTCAATAGTAAACCTCCTGATTTATTGAGAGTGCGTAGCAAAATATGTAAACTTTAGACAAAAATATTTGTTTTCGTGTTTGTATAGTTTTTTGTTTGTGTTTGTCCTTTGTGTTTGTCCTTTTAAATGTTTCTGTTTTGTGTTAAGTACAATTGTGTTGTGTCATTTTATATGTATTAAAATGTTTATTAAAGAAACTAAAAGTAATTTTATTTTAACACTTTCTGTGTTTGGATAAATACTTATACAAAAGTAGAAAGTCGCAAAGTCACATTCGGTGGCAGCACAAACGCAACGTTGAAATGCGTATAGAGGTCGCAAATTTCACAAAATCAGGCAGGACCACGGTAGCCTTGTTGGTAAAGCGTCTCCGGTACTGACGGAGAAGACGCCGGTTCGAATCCAGCCTGTGCTTGTGAAATTTTGTGATAATCTACTTTTATCAAGTTTCCTAATTTTGCTCGATTTATTTTTCTCGAACTATATAGGTGAGTGATACTGCAAATGATTGATAGTGCGTCGCCCTATTTGTTTAGTACTTCGAACACGTTTTACCGGTGCCTTACTTCTTCGAAAGCAATATTAAGATTGATTCTTCGTCGCTTGTCTCTTTGGTGCCTTGTCACTTCGAGAAACTTTTCACCGGTGCCTGATTTAGTTGACGCTTGTTTGTTGGGTGCTTTGTTACTTCGGAAAACGTTTTACCGCTGTTTTCTTTCTTCAACGCTTGCTTTTTAGGTCTATCACTCAAACCAACCACCTGGACGGTCGGTTAAGAATTTCGTTCTTAATCAATCACCAGGGTCCGCGTGGGTGGTTAGATAAGAATTTTGTTCTTACTGATCACCAGCAGTTAAGCTCGTTTGTTAGGGGGATACTTACAATACTCAATGTCACGCGTTTAATAAATGGGTCTTGAACTTTAATTACGTTCATTCATTTGGCAACAGTTGAAAATGTTTACAATCTGTTCATTAAGGTACTGAATATCAGTAGGAGTGGTAGGTGCATACAAATTAGAGGCAGCTCGGTTTCGAATCTCGCACGGCTGACCTATTACCTCAAATCCAGACGTGCCTACACTAAAAACCAGTAACACGTTTTTTGTATGGAGACTTTGGAGAATTTTTTTTACTTTCATTGTTATTTGTTAAGATGTCTGCTAATATTAACACATATTTTGTGAAAATTTTAACCTGCTCGCTATTACGGTTCAATCGTTTTAAAGTCTGACAGATCGACGACCTTGGCTAGATAAGGTCCTGTTGACACCCTCGATACGGAAACCTAAAAAAGCGTATCCCAAAAATGAAATAACACCACCCTCCTGCTGAAGTAACCAACAAAATAATGACGAAAATAATTAGTAGGAAACTGTTTCTCGTAAGAAACGGCAAAGTTTTTAACTACCCGCTTCCACTAATGGTAGTTTCGAGTTCGCGGTGGTAACTTCGAAATGACTACAAGGTTCTATAACACACATTCAAAAGGAAGCAAGGATTTTTAAGGCTTTTTTTACTTTGATGTTTGGGGTATTTGGGTGTAAGGGACAGGTTGGCAAAAACTGAAAGGGCGCAGTCAGTCGACAAAACTGAACAACTTTTTCCAAGAAGCTTACTACCGGAAATAAAAAAAAATGTATCGGTAACTCCATACAAAAAAAAAATATTGGGCAGTTTGTATGGAAGGGTCGATTTTTTTTGCCTTTTCTGTGATATGTTTTTTGGTAAAAGATATTGAGTTTAATCGAGTAATCATGCTTTCAGATTTTTTTTATGTAACAAGTAAGCAAGCGATCTTGTAGGCCACCTGATGGTAAGTGGTCATTACCGCCCATAGCGCCCACTCTCTTATAAGTACCATAATTTACACTAACAAGACAGCAAAGCGCGTTGCTTACCCTGAGAACTAAGATGACGGATCTCATGTGCCAGTCATTTCACTAGCTCTTTTGCCGTTCAAATTGAAACACAGCAGTGTTTTTACGGCAGAAAAAAACAAGGCGGTCGTACTTCCTCAGACGGACTTTACACAAAAGCCCTTCAGTATTTTCCAACCCGTCCCTCACACCCTGTATCGCTGGGATTTGATCCTTTAAAAACTACCAAATAAAGACAAAACATACAGAATATTATGGAAATACAGTATCACTGTTTTCAGTTCGAAAATTCCTGCAGCATGGATTAAATGACATTTTTCAATATGTCGTTCAATTATAACGTACACAAAAAATAGCTGAAATTGTAATAATTGCGGTAAACTTGCTTTTTTGACATGTCGTTTGGGTCCCCTTTGATCGTATTTATCCAGATTTGCAGCACTCTAAAATATTCGTGAATTGAGTTACGAGTACTAAACTTTTCATTTCTGTTTTTTTTTTTTTTTTTTTTTAAAAGCACATGGAAAGGGTCTGCCGAGAAAGGTCACTATGATTTCAACTCCCGATACTTCGAGCTGTAAAAAATTCTATTTAGTAGGTCCAATAGGTCTCAAGATACAGGGTTCCCAAAATTTGCTATTCATCCGGCAGTCTGATAGGTTTTGGTCTGGCCTCTGGTCAGATTTGGCTTTAGAAACGCTGATGAGAGCATTGAAGAGCCAGGGTATTTCTAGTCATGGTCGGCGCACTTTAATCCGCGAACATTTTAGAGTGCTGCAAATATGAAATAATACTATCTAAGGGGCGGGTCACATTTCTCGCATGCCATGGGCCAAAACCACCACCACCTGGCAGCCACAGAGCGTCAGGAGGCGTCGTGGCCGTCTAAGGCACCGATGGCGCGATGAACTAGATGTCTTTTGTAAAAATTGGAAGGAGCAGGCTTTCGACAGGGACGAATGAAAAAAGAGGAAAGCCTTTGCCCAGCTGTAGGACAGTAACAGCAATGGGGACCCAAACAATATATCAAAAAACCAAGTTTACCGCAATTATTGCAATTTCCAACGTAAGATATATCTGGCCTAATAAACTTTCTTAGAATAGTAGAAAAAAAAAGACTGATATCACTTTTCCACTATTCTCCGACACATTTAATTCTCAAAAATGCACCGTAATGGTTCAGTGAAGAAGCACCCAAAAACTTGTGTGAGAATGTCATGTTACAGCTTGGATATTGCAGTAAAGTTTGAGCGAAACTTGGAGCGCCTGATGAGGCCTGATTAAAGTCCTTTTTAGACCGGGTTTCAGAGGTTTCTTACGAATGTCACCTCCTTTCTAATTAAGTATATGTAAACTAGATTAATTTGGCTTATAAGTTGAATCAACTGTTGGCTTGTACACACTTGTCAAGATATAAAACTTTATTAGAAAATCAATCGCGAAGCACAATTTTATCCCAACATACCTTTAGTAGACGACATTACTACGAAGTGCTACGCCATTAATGCTGTAGCTTATTTTACACGATAGACTTTTCCCATTGTATTTTTATAGGACTTGGTACTTATTTATTTGACGTAAAAACTAAACAATAAATTCAGAAAATTCTCAATAAAAACCAGGTAAGGAGTACTCAAAACCGACGAGCTAGTATGAAAGGATTAATGGAAGTAGAAGAAGCTCAGTCAAGATCGTAGCTGGTAGAGGGCTGTGGTCTCTGCCTACCCTGACGGGAAGGAGGCGTGATGTAATGTACGTATACAAAAAATCTCTTATTAATCACGAAAAGGGTTAATTACTTTGGTCTATACAAGCTCTTTGGTCGGCGAGCCTTAAAATTTTATACCTTCGTTAATAAGATAACTTTTACCCTTAAAGTCATCTTGGGTTTCGAATTTACTGAATCTTCATTATACTTTAATGATTTTTCCTAGCTTCTTTTTTGTTGTTTTTATAAACTTGTAAAAAACATTTTAAAAGTTCTTTTTAGGGTTCCGATACCAAAATGGTAAAAAAGGAACCATTATGGTGCGACTTTGTCTGTCTGTCTGTCACACCTGTACATATATCTCAGCAACCACTCATGCTAACGACTTGGAATTTGAAATAGTTTTAGAATATGGTTGTCAAACTTAATTGCATATAAATGAATAAAAAAAATATGATTACTAATGTAAAGGGGGCCCAAATGGGGGGGGCAAAATTTCAAATTGTTGTTACTAGATCGAGTAGGGTGTCATATAAAAGGGCTTTACTTGTGCATTCTAAAATATATTTTTGGAATTAAATTTTTTGTGACTCTTAGTTTACAAGTTGTGATGAAAAATTACAAAAAAATACCATTCCCCCCCTTATCTCCGAAGTTTGTAAAAGGAAAAAAATACTAAAGGTATATCGGAACCCTCGGCGCGTGAGTCCGACTCGCAATTGACTGGTTTTTTACACCCATCTAAGGTGTATATATTTTGCAAAAAGAACTATCATCATTCATTTTATTTCGTTCCATTTATCTCAATTTCTGAATCAAACGATGAGTCAGTTGTTTGCGGAAGATTTATTAATCTAGTGAAGGCACAGAGTAATTAGCATTACAGAGAACAACAGTGACTTATGCTTAACCGTTGCTTTTATTGTCTGAGGCATCTAAAGAATTAGTTGCCGAATGTTGCCCATACAAACATTTCTATCGGATTTTGAAATGAAAACTTCTTTAGCTGCGCTTGGCACTTTTTTTAGATGGTAATAAATGTTTAACTCGCGTCAGATCTCGCGTCAGATCTGTAGCCTGATCGAAAAAGCGTCAACTGTCAACCGTATTGTTATTACAATACGGGTTTGTATTCAGTGAAATCAAAGAAGTACGCGAGCAATGGCGCGATTGACCCTTACAAAGAGCATAACATTCAAAAATGCAAGTTTTCACTTCTGCCGGCACTCCCGGAGTGCAACCCGTCCTTTTTTTTCTGCAGTTTAGACTATTACTTGGTGCTGTTCGTAGAAAACTAAAATTTTTCGCAACACAATTTTGTCCAACGAATGCTGGTGAGCGTGCACTGATGTTTAGAATTGTTAAATCTTACAACATACATTTTAATGATATAGATATAATGTTCTTGAGTCACGCTGCTTTAAAAAAAAGTATACTTAGTGCTTGTACTTAACACCTTAAATCAAGTGTTCTTGTTACTACCACCTAGCTAGACAAATAATTATATTAAGTAAATAGTGGTTAACGGTGCTGGTTTCACAATTAGTTCAAATTAAGTTGTAAAATTGTGTCAAATATTATATATTGTGTAAATAAATTAAAAAAAAATACTTTTCCAGCAGTAGCATTTTCTAATAGATTTTGACCGTGGAATGTAGCATTTATTGGAATGGATTGTTGCATTTATTTTCTACTTCTGGTATACGGTTTAATACCAAAAGGGTCCTATGGTGGGACTCTGTTACTAAGCCTACGTGTTCTGCCTGTCTGTTCATCTGTCAGTACAAACTGAAAGCTACATCGATATACAAGGTGTAACATAGGGTATATCAAACTGCCCATGAAACTGAACAACTTTCCTTAAGGACATAGGTCGAAACACGAAACAATTTTTCGACCTCCTAAACAAAAATGCGCTATCAGCTGATTCAGTTTTTATGCGAGGTCGGAATGATTTTATCGTGCTTCGACCTATGTTCCTTGGGGAAAGTTGTTCAGTTTCACAGGCAGAATCATATCCTTCAGGTTTGATATACCCTTTCTGTTAGACCTTGTATTTGACTCTAGTATTATCACAGATAAACTAATAGTAAACTGATGTTTGTATTAGGTAACTTTGAAAAGTATGATTGACAGACGTAACCAAAGAGCTATATTGTGGTCATGTACCTACATACAGTATGACACGGTAATTTTGGCAGACGGATAAAATCAGAACTAAAACCACTGCTAGGATGTTGAAATTTGACGAGCAAAATATATGATAGCAGCTCCACCTGACAACATCATCCACATAATACCCGTGTCGCACTGCAGGTGTTGCCCCGTGTGGTGCCGGCAAAGAACCAGGCCATCTCTACCCGTGGGTGTCGTAAGAGGCGACTAAGGGTTAATGAACCAGAGGATGGGCAGCAGCATCCTTCTGTGTATCGTATCATCTTACCTTCTGCGGTCACCAACAACTGCGGTCCATGGTGCCAGCCGTAACGCTAACAAGCGTGGTGACTATGGTACCTCGCCTCCACATTGTTTCAGCAAAAGCTGGAATTTTGGAAGGAGTTCCTTGTCCTGTAGTGGACGTTTCGTGGGATGTCATGATACTGCTAGGTGTAAGGGCTCACTAAAACTGCAAATAGCGCTCTTTCAGCATAGCGGATTAAACCTCTAAAAAATATCTGAGACATTTTTATGTATTCATTAATGTAGAGGCTAGCAAAATCAGGTTTAAGGAACAAACATTTTCAAAAACATTTTATGTAAATGTGAAAATAATTTTATGGTTATTCATTATCACAAAATATTATAATTTTGTATGAAAACTGCTCATAAAACTTTAGTCTTAACGACACGGTCGATCAAATTTAATGGTCGTTTCAGGAACAGATGATGGAGAAATTATCTGCATCTGTTTTGTTGCGGTGTTGGCAACACCAACTATTTGGTACTAGTTTAGCTATTAAATAATTTTAGAGGTGTTTGGTGACAGTTTGTACATTGTAAGGCTGTTACACACTTAAACGTAACTTTTTTATATGGGTATTAGGTAAGCATTTGACCCCAATCTCATGTGGTGGTAAGTGACACCACGGTCACCACCGTCTATAGCGCCCACTGTCGTATTTTGTCACTAACAAGACAGCAAAGCGCGTTGCCGACCATGAAAATGAAGATTGTGTATCTTATGTGCCAGTAATTTCACTGGCTCCCTTGCCTTTCTAACGGAAACACAGCAGTGCAAACACTGCTGCTTTACGGCAGAAAAAAGCAAGGGGTGGTACTTTCCCAGACGAACTTTGCACTAAAGCCCTACTACTACTTACATATCAATACAAATCATATCACTACTTGCATATCAATACAAATCATATCACTACTTACATATCAATACAAATCATATCACTACTTACATATCAATACAAATTGCAACCTATGTAAACAATTACCTGTTAAATTTACCTAGAAAATTTACCAAAGAATAATTCATTCAGTTCCGTACCTCAAAATAAATAAATGGTACAGCAGCACTGCACTTACTTTCTCGCGATATACGAGTCATCACATCATTCGACAGTGTTCAGAATTTACGGATCAAGAGCCGAATGCTGTAACTACTCGTACTAGATTATAAAGGGCTGCGGATAGTAAAGAGTAAATAAGGACCAAGTGCAAACTTAAGTTTGTAATTCCATACAAATAATATGGAAATATAAACTTACCTGTACTAGATTTATGTAAAAATGTTTAAATGAAATATGCAGTCAGGTACATTACCAATTTAGAATTCCAATTTGAAGCATTAAAATAAGCTAATTGAAACCGATTTTGAGTAAATCATATTTTAAAATTTTAGTAGTAAGGGAACACCCCTTATATGAACTTCCACAGACCTCTGGATACTGCTGAAAGATACCATGCATGAAGATTCTTGGTCATGCAAAATTTCATCAAGATCGTTTGAGCCGTTTTTGAGCAAATCGCAATTTTTCATTTCCATTGTATGACAGCTACCCTCAAAAAGAGAGCCAGCAAGAAACCACTCAGTATCCTTCGATGAATTTACAAGAAAATCTTAAATTTAAAATATGGTGTCAATCGGACTGTTCGTTTAGCCGCTAGGCCAAAGCGTGACGGGCAGACCGACCGACGGACCATAGAATACATGAAACGACGGACCGACCGACCGACCGACCGACCGACGGACGGACATTTTTGGAAGACTTGCTTTTTATGATGTATAAGTGATATAGAAAACACATTTTTGAGTAAATTTGAAATAAAAAAATTCACGAATACAATACCTTTCGCTCCGCTCGAAAGTAAAAAACGTAACCCTTATAGGATCACTTTGTTGTCCGTCTGTCTGTCTGTCTGTTTGTCTGTCTGTGTGTCTGTCGGGCTGTCTGTCTGTCGAACCTTTTTCTCATGAGGTATCAGGTTGAAATTGATAAAGAATATAAAGGTTCTTAATTAAACCACACAAGATCTGAAAATTTCAATTTTTTACAACGACGCAATCAAAAGATATGGCTTTTTATGTCCTCATCTCCATACATTTATGCAAAAAAGCAAAACCTACAGGGTACTCCCGTTGACCTAAAATTATGAAATTTGGCAAGAAGCTAGGACAAATAAATAGAAAAGTCTAAAATCATTTAATATTTAAATTTTTTTCACAATTAAAAGTAACCAATTAAGGTGACCACCCGTTTCAAGAACTTTTCTATAAAAGAGGGGTCAAGTTGGATGGTCGAAGAGTTTTTAAAATCAAAGAGTAAAAGCTTTTAGTATATCATACGGTAGATAGGTACGGAACCCTTAGGGCGCGAGTCCAACCCGTACTTGGCCGGTTTTTTTTTTTAATACACTGCGGAAGTCCCAAATGATTTCCTTTTGACAGTGTCCCCACCGGGAATTGAACCCAGAACCTCCAATTTGTACTTTAAACATAATATTTATTGACACTAATTGAAAGTGAAAAAGAAGGAAGAGGTCCTTAACTCCTTAGGGTGTAAGGGTAAACAGGGCTTGTCCAGTTCCAGTTCTAGGAGATAAAATAAAAAAAAATCTCAACGTCGTCTGTGGGACCCATGATGCAATTAAAATTTTCATTTCCTATACAAAAAATCTCTAGTTGGCTGCATCCTTAGTACAGCAGCCGTAAGTTTTACATAGATTCGTCTAGGTAGGTACGGTCAACCGCTTGTCGGTAGAAACTTTTTCAACTCTATTACCACGCCTTGAGGTCCAAAAGTTTCCCACCCGCGCCCATTCATCCCCCTCCCCCTCACCACCTCTCACCCCCACCACACACCCCCCCACTCTCCCCTCACGACCTACCCTCACAGCCCTTCCCTAACCCTCGGACTCATCCTAAGCTAAATGTAGTTCCAATTATTGCCGCAAGAGGAACTATATCCACTTTTCACGTAATGACCCCTCAAAGAAAAGCAAAGACGGCATCATAATCATCATAACATCCCATAAAACGCCCAACGCAGGAGAGGGAACTCCCTCCAAAACTTCAGCAAAAAACGCTTGGAATTTAGAAGGGGATTTATCAGTCATCACACTTGTAAGCGTTGCGGCTGGCGACCGCTGTTGTAGATGACCGCAGTATTTAAGACAGTAAGATACACAAAACGATGCTAATGCTCATCCTCCGGTTCATAAACCCAATTAGTTGTAAGAGTTAATTTTTGAAATTTAGAACTGTTTACCTTAACACTCTGTATGACCGGTAAAGTAACAAGTGTACATCGGCCTTTAGGTGGTAGTAAATTTTGCACGGGTCATTCTGAAAGTTAAGTAACTGAAGTGTCAGACGGAACTTTAAGAATGTTGCTTGCTCCATCTACTCGTGTTACTTTATAGTTTACTAGTTAAAGTAATTACCGCTCTTAAAAGTTGCATGAATTTAACTTTCTTGTAGTTTAGCTCATTTAAAATAAACGACTGACATTATCAGTGAAAATATCGTAGGTTTAGTATTTTTTATTTTGAAGTGAAAACTTCTTTAGCGGCGCTTGGCACTTTTTTAGATGGGTAAAAAATCTTAAACTCGCGTCAGATGTCGCGTCAAATGTCGCGTCAGATATCGCGTCAGATCTGTAGCCTGATCGAAAAAGCGTCAACTGTCAACCGTATTGTTATTACAATAAGGGTTTTTATTCAGTGACATCAAAGACGTACGCGAGCAATGGCGCGATTGACCCTTACAAAAAGCATAATATTTAAAAATGCAAGTTTTCACTTCTGCCGGCACTCCCGGAGTGCAACCCGTCCTTTTTTAGGGTTCCGTACCTCAAAATAAAAAATGGAACCCTTATAGGATCACTTTGTTGTCCGTCTGTCTGACTGTCTGTCTGTCAAGACCGTTTTTCTAACGAACGAGAAGAGGTATCAGATTGAAATTAACAACAAATATTAAGGTCCATAAAAATTTCTATTTTTTACAACGACGCAATTAAAAGATATGGCTTTTTATGTCCTCATCTCCATACATTTATGCAAAAAAGCAAAACCTAGGGGGTACTTCCCGTTGACCTAAAATTATGAAATTTGGCAAGAAGCTAGGTCTCACAGTACAAATAAAGGAAAAAGTCTAAAATTATTAAATATTTCGATTATTCTCACAACTAATAGTAACCAATTACGGTGAGCTCCCGTTTCAAGAGCCTTTCTATAAAGGAGGGGTCAAGTTGGATGGTCGCGGAGTTTTTAAAATCAAAGAGCAAAAGCTTTTATTATATCATAATATATGGTAGATAGCTACGCGAGGGCGCGAGTCCGACTCGAATTTGGCCGGTTTTTAGGATTCCGTACCTCAAAAGAAAAAAAACGGAACCCTTATAGGATCACTTTGTCGTCCGTCTGTCTGTCTGTCTGTCAAGACCCTTTATCTCACGAACGGGTAGAGGTATCAGGTTGAAATTGGTAACATATATTAGGGTCCATGAACCACACAAGATCTGAAAATTTTAATTTTTTACATCCACGCAATCAAAAGATATGGCATTTTATGTCCTCATCTCCATACATTTATGCACTAAAGCAAAACCTATAGGGTACTTCCTGTTGACCTAAAATTATGATATTTGGCAAGAAGCTAGGTCTCACTGTACAAATAAAGGGAAAAGTCTGAAATCATTAAATATTACAACTTTTCTCACAACTAATGGTATCCAATTGAGGTGAGCTCCCGTTTCAAGAACATTCATGTAAGAGAGGGGTCAAGTTGAATGGTCACGGAGGCGATTTTTGTTTTAGATCTATTTTAAAAACGGGATAGTGCATAAGCTATAAAATAACAACTAATAATAAAATTTGGTCAAGCGCGTGTCGGACTCAAAAAATCTAGCACATTGACTTACTATTTCAACTAATACAATTATGATTATGTGGTGGTACGGAACCCTCGGTGCGCGAGTCTGACTCGCACCTGGCCGGTTTTTTTATCTTGTCGAGTATTCCACCATCTCCTAAACGCCCCGGTTGGACTTCCACATCAATTAGTAGGTAATAGGTTGGATCGGGTCGAAGAAGCTCGCAATCTCGGACTCATTATGGATGGTGAACTGAGATTTGAGAAGCACGTACTTGAAATAATGAGAAACTGCTTCTACAGGCTGAAAGTACTGTATCGTATTCGAAACTATATTAGTGTAGACCTTAGAATTTGCTTGTGTGACTCCATTGTTTTATCGAAACTCAATCACTGTATTGCTGTGTATGGTCCATGCCTGCTTGAAAGATCGCAGCGTGTCATCCAGAGGGTTCAGAATGCGTGTGCTCGGTATTGTTTTAACGTGCCACCAAGGTCTCATATCACACCATTTCTAAACCGAGCCAACATTCTGAAAATGAAGGATAGGCAGAAGTTGTACCTTGCAAGTCTCTTATTTGGAGTACTCAAAACACAAAAACCGGAGTACTTACTTAAGAGACTTTCATGGCGTAGCTCTTTAAATAAGTATCCAGTCCGGTTTTGCACGGCACCGCTGGCTGTAAAGAAATACAGGACAGCTGCGTTCCGAGGCAGCTTTTCGTTCAACGCGACTAAGTGCTGGAATGATATTCCCCCACCCATGCGTGATTTAAAATCTTTATCCACTTTTAAAATACACTACAAGGCATACTTGTTGCGTCAACAGAAAGAAGCGTAAGGTTGTCGGGAAAGCAAGCGGTCTACAATTCCTATTATCGTACCCATATCATTTGTTTTTTTTTTTTTATTTATTTATTATATTATTTTATTTGTATATCTATCAGCACCATCATTCAATATTGTTTTCCTTTCTCATGTTTAAACACTCAACACACATTTCTTTTAAAACAATACTTTAGGTGATTTTATAATTCATATTTATTCACATTGTTCATACAACGCCATCTGACACAGAAGGTATTGGCAGAATAACAGTAGTTGCAGTGAAAATTCGCTGTAACATTTATGCTGAGCCAAAGCCTTTTCCAGTAACCATGCACAAATATAGTGAAACTTTTAATGTCACCTATGTTTAGGTGTCATATTTTTGCCACCTAGTATTTTGTATTACATTTGCTATATTTTTATTTTACGTATGTCTCTTTGTATGTGTTCTGTATTTTTGTGTTATATCATCATTGTATTTGTGTATGTTTACTGTGAATAAATGTTATGTCTATGTCTATGTCTAATTCAATTCAATTCAAATTCATTTATTTTCGATTTTAAATTACATTATTTACATTTATGTCAAAGAATATTTAATACTTGCTTTTACCCGCGGCTTTGCTCGAGTTATGTAGTCTTTGTGCCATCCTAGTGTTTCTTATAGAAACGATGCATATTTCTGGGATAAATTGTAGCCTATGTGATGGTCCAGTGCTTGATCTATCTAGTTCCCAAATTTCATCGAAATCGGTTCTGCCGTTTAGGCGTGATAGAATAGTGGAACAAACATATTTATTTATTTATTTATTTATTATAATACAATTAAAACGGTATACCAATTACATTAATTGTTCAGTCAAATTTGTCAATACATTAATAAAATAACATTTAAGTCTAACATAATATTCAACAAAAATACAAATCTACTGCACTTGCACAAGAGAGGACGGACAATCATCCCTCATCTCACAGAACATCAAACACTCACTCAGAATTACCTTCCATTCATCTACAAAGACATCACATTCACGCCTTTGGTCCAAGAGGGCATTGAGAGATCGCAGGATCCTGCAGACAGGTGATCCTGCACGAGCCACGGTGCGGCTCGGTGGCAGCGCGAACGCTAGGGGGCGGTGTCGTAAGCCGAGCGATGCATTGTGGTACCTACAGTTGGGGACTTGCAACCTCATCAGCTGATCATGCAAGTCTGGTACGTCGATGCAATAACGAAGCACCTTCAGGCCAATATTCATCTGTCCACAAGCCCTACGGACATTTAGCGAGTTGAAGCCCAGAGTTCCGAGCAGAAAGGGTGTGGGGTAAAGGAACGGGTAATATCCATACTGGCGCTTAAATAAGTATCTTAAGAATGCTTTTTGCACTTTTTCGAGCATTAGGCTGTATGAGGACTCATTCGGGTTCCACACACAGCTACTAGCTTCCAGTTTGCTTCTGACTAGCGTACCATATAGCAATTTTATGACGTGAGGTGTGTGAAAGTCTCTCGAGTTTCACACACGATATATATAAATCGCACGGCTAAAGAGTCGAATTCTCTGCCAGCGTCGGTGTTCCCGAGTTCATATAACCCGAATCTATTCAAGTCGCGAGTGTATAGGCTTCCTTTGGGCAAGCTCCTCATTTCTATGCTCAAGACTAGATCGAGGTCAAGAGTACGCCCATTGACAATAATAAAAAAAAAACATCCATACTAATTTAAATTTTTTAAATTTTGCGACTCCCTTGCAGGGTCCATGTACCAACTATACCTTAACTATAAGATCTTTAACTTTATACATGAGTGCAATAAATAAATATAAAAAATGAAATACTTTCGCATTTATAATACTAGTGAGATGAGATTATCGTTTACTTCCCATCAGTTCGCACGAAGCGCTTTGTTTTTTACCCGATTAGGCTAAAAGGAGGAATATTAATTCTTAGTGCGCACAGACAAAGAGTGGAACTCCCTTCTTGCCAATCTATTCCCTGAATAAAATAATTAGATTACTTAGATTACTATGAGTATTAATAATTTATTTATGGATAGAATACCTTATCTTGCCTTAAGGTAATTTTGTAAATGATTACTAATTTTCGACTAAGTGTTTTGTACTAATGATTAATGTAATGTAATGATTGTAAAATTATAAATAAATAAATGAATGAAAATAATCTGGAAATTTCAAGGCAAGACTTAACAGGAGTTATTTAAGTAAGCATACTACGTCTTCGTTCGGGTTAGTCTCATCCAGTCACACTCCCACCTAGTCACGCTTTAAAAATACCTAGCAAAAAGTTTCATCTGGTCACGAATCAATTTCGCAGACTGTTGCAACGAAAAGTGTTACGGTTTATGAATTAATTTATTTTAAAAAGTCAAGTGAGGACCCATCGTCAATTTCCACCAGGTGAAATCGGGGTCAAAGACTGACCTATTTTTGGCATAAAAAAAGTCTGTTTAAAACTACCGGTAGAAATACCTGTAGGTAGTGGAATGCACTGGAAGCTTCCGGCCCTGTGGGAATCACCAATCGAAGCTGTCGTACGCAATCGGGTACTACTCGAATACGGCCGTGGGCTACATTCGCGCTCGACATGTTGACAGGTTGGCGTGTTAATTTTGAAATAGTACTATTTACACTGAACGGATAGTGGCGGCTAAGAATAGTGCCACCCATGTACCACCCCATCTGTAGCCGTGGTTTTCGTTAAAGGCGGCTAAAGGATTTTGAACTCTATTCTGCGTAGCGTACTACCTAACATACTGCAGGTCAAAAACCATTGTGGTGTATGTGTTTACGGTTTTCCATTTCAAAATCTATTGCTAATTTTGTTATGTTATGATGACTACTTACGAGTACGCGCTTTCCTTCGTGTGCGTTATATATTTCGCATGATATTGTCCAGGTTCTTTTTTCGTTGATAATTTTTAGGACAATGTTTGTATACAAAGAAAACATTGACAATTTTCCGTGTAACAGATAGTCTCACACCACACCTTCCGCCACCTCACCTAGATAGCGCTGCAAGTTAACGGAAACGTGGTAACGACTTGTTCACTACGGATAGCTATGAGGATCCTCACCCAAATTCACCTTCAGCCACCAACCGCTTTGTTTAGCGAGAGTAATGCGTTTCAACCTTGGTCGAACGCTTACGACTTCACTCAAAGCCAGTCCAAAGCTCTTAAGATACGTAGAGTGCTTCGGGCCTCGCACAACGTCAACAACGTGTTTCCTTCGCGTTGCTGTAAATATAGCTCGCCTTGCTAACAATAAACAGTTTGTACCTAACTGACTGCATGGTTTTAATCTAGAAGAACCCAAGTCCCTTACACCCGGAGAACTATAAAAGCTTTGGTTTTTTTATGAATTCAAACATACAGCTTCAAAGTAGAAAATCGCAAAATGTCACAACCACATGCACAGAATAGGTACTTACAAGCAGGATTCGGACTAGGTACCAACTGGTCCAAGTCTTATTTCGTCCAACCGTGAAATTCTGTCCAAGTCTCATTGAGTCCAAGTCTTATTTTGTCCAAGTCTCATTGTTCGAATCGTAAGTACCGCAGACGCTTTACCAACTAGTAGCCTGTCCTGTCCGATGTTGTGAAATTCAGCGACCTCTATATTATGCATTCCAACGTTGCGTTTGTGCTGCCACCTAGCAAGCATTTGCTGTACTAACACAACATCGGGCAGGACCACAGTAGCCTAGTTGGTAAAGCGTCTGCGGTACTTACGCAGAAGACGCAGGTTCGAATCCTGCCTGTGGTTGTGAAATTTTGCGATTTTCTGCTTTGTAGATTTATCCGAACAAAGGAAGTGTTAAAATAAAAATAATTTTCAACATACAGCTTCCTGTGCAAAGCCGGGGTGTGCCGGTAGAAAAACATACAGTACCTTTTTGTTTCAACTAGTGTTGCAAAAAAGGTAGCTTCCACTCAGATTTTTTTTATTTTGTCTGTTTGTCTGTGCGCTAATAACTTATAAACTAATGAACTCAAACAATTTCTTCAATGTTTTTGGATTACTTCCATGTAACATTATAAACTTTGGTCACTGGAATCAGTTCACTCAAACAGAAGATAGATATACATGAGTGTAAATACATTCGTGTAGCTTCTGTTTGAGTAAAGCGATTGCAATGAAACAAAGTTTATATGTTGTGTGGAAGTAATCCAAATCAGTATTGAATGCCTCGTTTGATTCCGTCCAGTTATTTGTTTATACTGTCTAATCTCCACGCGAACCAAGTCTAGGGCTCAACTATTAGTTTATACCACAGATCAGAAATAATTTCTGATCTGTGGTTTATATACCCATCTAGCCCATCTAGCATTTGTGCATTTAGTTAACCTGTTCGCTGCATATTCTTACAGACGGAATCAGGACAAGAATGTAAGGAATGTGGGTCAACTAGGTCTTACTATATCAGAGAGCCAGCCGGGTCAAGTGAGAATATCTAGACAAAGATGTAAATTTACATCTTTCACCTTTAATTCTTTCACCTTTGCTTTGATTCTCAGTAGTATTGACCATGGTAAAGGGACCATGGTAAAGGGGCCTATACAAAATGCCATTTCACGAAAGTGATCTTCACGAAATGTATGTATAGGATATCATGTGACATATTAATGTAATCAGAAACCACAAAAAAAAATGTAGTTTATATCGGAGTAATGTAATAAATAACATTCAAAGTAGAAAACACAGGAAGAACACAGGAAGTGTTAAAATAAAAACATTTTCAGTACTAACATTCATTAATTAACAGTTCTGGTCTCTGCCTACCCCGACGGGAAAGAGGCGTAATGTTGTGCTATGTATGCAATTATCAGTTATTTCTTAAATATAGTCTAGCTTTTATAAGATTACCTGCAAATCTAGACACAACGGTGTGTCATCCAAGTTCAATTAGGATGAGAGTGACGATGCGACGCCGCACCGGACCGAAGTGTCTATTTATAATATTTAAAATTTCACTCTATGCATTGCTTGAAATCTGATAACTGGACATAGTTTTTATTTTTTATCTATTATGTGATGGAAAATTGGCGACCACTTACTGAAAGACGAAGCGTCGGTAGGCCCCCCACAAGGTGGACCGACGATCTGGTCAAGGTCGCGGGAAGCCGCTAGATGCGAGCAGCGTAGGACCGGTTGTCATGGAGATCTTTAGGGGAGGCCTATGTCCAGCAGTGGACGGCTTTTGGCTGATATGATGATGATGATGAGGGAAAATTTACTTTTAGTCTTCTTAGGGTAGAAGTATTAACAAATCTTAACTAAAAGGGTTCAGACTTAGGTTGCCTTCCACAACTGGGATAATTTGGGTTTAGTTAACCTGATTTATAGTCTAGCTAGGCCAACGCTTTGCTTACCTGCCTAGGCACAATAATTTTTGGTAATTTATCAATTTATTTAGAAAAGGTCTTAATAGTCACAACATCCCATGAAAAAACGTCCACTACAGGACAGGGAGCTTCCTCCAAAATTCTAGCTTTTGCTGGAAAAATGTGGAGAGGAAGTTCCATAGTCACCTCGCTTGTTAGCGTTACGGCTGGCACCATGGACCGCGGTTGTAGGTGACCGTAGTAAGTAAGGTGTAAGATACAAAGGAGGATGCTGCTGCCCATCCTCCAGTTACCCCTTAGTCGCCTCTTACGACACCCATGGGTACGTATGGGTTGGTACTATTCTTTGCCGGCACCACACGGGACAGAAAATATACCTTTGATCAAATGTGGTTTTGAGTAAAACGAAAGTTCACTGTCATAGCTTTGTATTATTATGTTTAAGGGTTGGTAGAGATCATAGTACCAACCTTTTGCCACTCCGTAGACACAGTTTCGTCTATTAGTGGACAATGTACTAAGCTCATATTGATAGAAAGCCGCAAATCGATGTACGGGATTGCCGTTTGGTACACAGGTACTTTAGGTTACAACAATATTTTTTTTCCGGCAGCTCTTAAAAATACTCCTGGGGTGGGGCAGCTATGACGTCATAAATTTTTTGTATGGGATTTGAATTTTTTTTTGTTTAGAAACTTATCGTGTGTGATATCAAATGAAAGGGCATCATATGCCGGTTCCAAAAATATACTACACCATTACCTTTCGGCCATCTGTTTTGTAAAAATCTTAGAAACATTTTCAAAACATACCAAGTTTGGGCTCCTCCAGGCAGGAGACGACTTGGTAAGTTTTTGTACAACATTCGCCAAATGTCTCGTAATATACTCATGTCTAACGTCAAAAAGGCAATTTCTAAAATATTATCATTTACTATTTTTTATGATTTTTTTTTTTCAGTAAATAGTTTGACATATCTCCGAGATTAAAATTTCGAACTCTTCTTTACTGTACAGGCTGTTATTGTGTTTTATGGTAGTGGAAGTTGAAAGGAGAAAGTTAAATGTCTTCTTCTTCGTCTTCTGTGTAATTTAGAGAGCAGCAGCAGTGGGAGAGATCAAAGAGTGTCTTTTCACTTTTGGCTCGCACCGTGTCATCAGATCCTCTCACAGGTGTAGTAAGGAGTGGGGTTCGGGAAAGAAATCGTGAGAAAAACACAATAAAAACAGCACAGTACTGTATAGTTCGATAACGTTCAAAAAATTCAGACAAAAGTCTGTCTAAATTGTTACTGAAGAAAAAAAAAATAGTAAATATTAATATTTTAAAAATTGACTTCTTGACGTTAGACATGAGTATATTAAGAGACATTTGGCGTATGTTCTACAAAAATTTACCAAACCGTCTCCTGCCTGGAGGAGCCCAAACTTGGTATGTTTTGAAAATATTTCTAAGGTTTTTACAAAACAGGTGGCCGAACAGTAATGTTGTAGTATATTTTTGGAACCGGTATATGAAGCCCTTTCATTTGATATCACACACGATAAGTTTCTACACAAAAAAAAATCGAATCCAATACAAAAAAATTATGACGTCATAGCTGCCCCCACCCCGGGAGAATATTTCAGAGCTGCCGGAAAAAAATATTGTTTTAACCTAAAGTACCTGTGTACCAAACGGCAATCCCGTACATCGAAATGCGGTATTATCTTTCGTAGGCTGACCACTATATGCAGGGTCATCTGATGTGCAGTTAGTTTGATGAGCAGATTCATACTCTCCAGGCAGCAAATTCAAAACTTCAGGCCCTGTATAGCTCAATAAAAAATAAAAGTGATTCAAATTTTTATAATCCATTACACAAGTTTACACAAAGCTAACAAGCTCACAACGGGTCTAGCCTTGAATTCAAAACGGCTGAAATAAAGCCCCACGTACAACTTTTAAACCTACCCACTTAAAACTTGTGCAAAAATTTCGAATCTGTAAATAAGTCGACTAAGACCTTAGTTATGAATTCTCTGGACAACGTCCAGTGCAACTTGATCTCAGGTTTTACAGAGGAGTTGGCATATTATCTAGTTTCTGTAGAGTTCTTTTTATATTGGACTTTTCGAGGATGTTTTTCGGCCGAGCGGCTGCTTAAGAATATGGTATAACGGGCAGTTTTTTTGCGTATTCATTTCATTATTTTGTGAGTTCTCGGACAAAGGACAATGGAATTACGTTCGTTTGTAGGCTGAGAAGATTACATTATAAAGCAGTATTAGTCGACCAACGCGATTTGATATTGTTTTCTTCGAGCGTTTATTGAACTTTGGTCGAATTTTTCTGGTCGACTCATATTTACGTCAGAATATGAGCGACGTTTAGTCCATTTTTACGTAGTCGGCTATTTAACATAGAGGATTTGATGAGAGCACTGGCTTATACACAGAGCTACTACGATCCCAATCCTAGATTAGGATTTTTCTGGTTAGTGGCCAACTCCAACTGGCCTTTGGCTTGGCTTATTGACTATTATCGTGCCTTCCAAAGCACAGAAGCGCTTGAGTCACTCATCCGGGTAAAGACCACGGCCAACGTTGCTTAACTTTTATTATCGGAAAGAAAGAGGACCTACCACCAGGCCACAAGCTCTTCAAGAGAATTAATTCTATAAAACAACCATATAAACAAAATTATATAGAATTCCCAATCCTTAGCATCAACCGGAAAAGTTAATGCTTCATTAAAGCTAAAGTTTGACAAGGTCTGTCGTCCGAAAATGCATAAATTATAACCTCGTTAATACCTCAAAGGACTTCGTCAAACTTGGTCCGAAATTCTGTTCAAAATCCCTCGGATCTCAGTTTAGAGAAATGGCGTCGGCGATTGTTGGCAGAGATAGTATATTTTAAGTACTAGCTGTTGTCCGCGATTTCGTACGCAGGACATTCAGAAAAAAGTAACCTTTTATATTATTATAAGTAGTCTTAAACTTTCTTCATACCATGTGTAGAATGAAAGGGTATAAGATACAGTTACATTCGCATATATAATAATAGGGTGTAAGGCACAACCTTCCGAAAGGGCACGATTAGTCAACGTAACTAAACAATTTTCTGCGAATAAAACTATAGCGAAATGAAAAAAATCCGCCTCTAATACAAACTGTCCAATCAAGTTTGCAATTTAGTAGGAGATGCAGATTTTTTTTTCATTTCCTGCAAGTTTTATTCAATTAAACATGTTCAGGTACGTTGTCTGATCGTGTCCTTTCAGTTTTTGGAGAGCTGTCCCTTATACCCCAAATTATATGTGTAGTTTGGATTTACTCAAGCCAGTAAGGATTTATTTAAGGGGTGGGTAACATCATGGCAAGCCTCAATGAGTGGTAACAACCTCGGTTGCAACATAGTCCCTGGTACCATATTAAAGAAGTTTGATCTGCCAAGGCTCGTGTAGCGTTGCAGATGTTAGTTGTTAAGCTCTTTATTTCGCTCGCCAACGCACACACCACGTTGCACAACCTACTCGCTGTACGGTCGATCGCAGACTGAGTATGAGCGCTCGAGACAAAGGCTATATACACTACAGCACGAATGTTGCAAACTCAACAGGCTATGTGCGTGCGTCACTGCGCCCAATTCAAGTAGTAAGGGTGATGAAGGACAAATTTCTATATGATTTGCTCATGTCTGCCTCTTTGACTGATGATAAGGAGCATCCTCTAGAAGATACAAAAAATATTGGCGGACATCCACACCCCTGCGTTATTGAGGAATTAAGTTGTAACTATTTTAAAATTTGACAATGAAACGTACACCTGGCAGACTATGACTATCTGTTTAAATACAATGTATAAAACCCCAAAAAAATGGTCTGCCACCATAATAGGCCTGCGTCGTAAAGTTACAGCGCTTCAAAATGCAAAAATTCACTACTTCGTCCCGTGATAATGCAGAGCCCTGCATGTCTGCCTCTTCGATTTTCTACATCTTCAGAAGTATTTTATACAGGAGCCACAAAGGCAGACAAAAAAAACCTTATTTAGTATCTTATTTTCATTTTTTTTGCTTTAACTCAAAAACGCAGCGACGCACAAAAAAACTTGTAAGGACCAAATCGATTCGTATTGAGCTGATCTATCATCCCTATTAATATGAATCATGAGCAAATCATACACCCAAATTGTAGCCAGCACCCTAACAGCATCGATGTGGGTGGACAGATTCACCGCGCTGCGACTGCGGAGCCGAAGTGCAAAGTATGCACCACATCATGAAGGAGTGCCCTTTGAGACGATATAATGGCCCCCTTGAGGACCTGATCAGTCTTGAGAAAGACTACGCTTTAAAGTGGCTGAAAGCTTTTAAACTTTATAATTATATTTGGAAATGAGTTTTATAATTGAAAATGATTTTTATTTTAACACTTCCTGTGTTCGGATAAATCTATAAAGTAGAAAATCGCAAAATTTCACAACCACATTTTTTTCTGTTTTATAATGTCTAGCCATACTATGGCCATACGGATAAATAAAATAACTCAAGCCGGTTTCCCGGTATTCTACTACTAATTTGAATATTATCAAATGACCTATATTGATAAAAGTTTATATGGATTTCAAAACTGTTCGGTCCCGCTTTGATTCATAAGATGTACGAATTTTGATATACGAACTAGATTTATGTAAAAATGGTTTAATGAAATATGCAGTCAGGTAGAAAACCAATTTAGAATCCAAATTGTAGAACATCAAAATAAGCTCAACGAAACCGATTTTGAGTAAATCACATTTTTAAATTTTAGTAGTAAGGGAACGCCCTTTATATGAACTTCTAGAGACCTTAAATGGAGATGCTTGGTCATGCAAAGTTTCATTAAAATTTTATGAGCCGTTTTTGCGAAAATTAAAATTTTTCATTTTCGTTGTATGACAGCTACCCTCAAAATGAGAGCCAGCAGGAAACCACTCAAAACCATTCGATGGATTTGCATAAAACTTAAATTCCAAATATTGGGCCACCTGCTCGTTTGCTCACTTGTAACAATATACAAAAAAGAAGTACCTGATACCTTCAATCCTAATCTAGTGGCCACTAGAGGTTTGAAGCCGAAAAAAATAATCCTTTTTCTGCTTGAACCGCGTCAAGGCGGGGAAGGGACAGGGTCCCTAAGCATCTATTAAAAGGCCCCATTACACTTGATAGCTGGAAACGTCGAGTTTTCAGGGATCAGTACGTTCTTGAAAGGTATGAATGGAATTCACGTTACAATCGCTAATAAGGTACGATTTTATTTATCTACTGTAAGAAAGGAATGGAAAAAAGGTTTAGTTTTCCGCACGGGTGAGCATTTCAGTGTTTGTCTTCATTCAAGTTTATTTTACGAGTAATTTTTTTTGTAAAACTACTAAGTTGTAATTTTGTTGTGTGTCTGAGTAGTTTCGGGTAACATATCTCGGCTTCGCCTCGGCCCACATGGGGAAGTCCATCATTACCAGCCAAGGCTTTTATAGTAAGTACTTTTCTCAATAAATGCGTGGAAATTTAAACTAAGTAACCCTTAAAACAAACCTTAAAAAAATACATCTACTTGCTTAGTAAACAGTTTATTTGATCTTAGTAGCAAAAAGTTTTCTAGGCTCTTGCCGCTTCTTCGCTTGATCTGAATTAATGACGATCGTCATTTTTAACCGCCATTTTTGTTTATATATTCCGAAGACATTATTTTATGTACTAAGTCTGTGCTTGTTTCGTCTTATTTTACTTCTTACAGCTTTCTATATGAAACCCAGTTTATCAGAAAAATATTTGATAAGTTACGAGTACCTCCTTGGTTGCTATGCCTCAGAATAAAAGTTCGACAATTTTTAAAATTACAAGACAGATATGAGGTTTCATAATGATTTAATTGACCCCTACAAACGGCATAAATGGATTTCACTTTGTCGGCCGCTTTTTAACCAGCAGCTTCGAAACAATATTTTGAAGGATCGAATGTTTAAGCTTGTTTGAAAAATAAATATGATTTTATTGGTTGTATAGCACTGTAGCCACATTTTCTGAGAAGCATTACTTTTACCGTCTTTCTATACAACATGGGTCAAACTTAAGTAAACTATGAAAGGTAAAAGACTCCTCCTTCGTACAACAAAGTCACTCTTATCGCCTTTATTCTATTTTTTAGGGTTATAGTGGGTTTTGTGTGTGCCGTCATAAAATGGTGCGGTTGTAATTTTTCATTGGGGGTGTAGGATCCGCTGATATCCGCCTTTTAGCTCTGCTTGGGAACAATTTATGATATGAACCTAGGATTTAGCCGTAGTCAAGCGCGCTAGGATCCTATATTCGTTGAATAGGTAAATTCTAACACTAAACAAGGATTACCAAACTATTTGTGTTTCCTAGAAAATGTTTTATCGTGTTGATAAAAGAAGTACACATTCTAAAGTCTCATGTTTTTAATGTAGAGATTGTTACCGCCATAGCTCCTCCAAGTTGTTACCTATCAATTTCTTATTAGAAAGTGTTAAGTATAATTAGGTAAAGGACTTTTTTTTATGTTACCTTAGTGAGCAAACGAGCAGGTGGACCACCTGATGGTGAGTGGTCTCCACCGCCCAGCGCAGAAGCTTATAAGACAGCAAAGCGCGTTGCCCACCCTCCGAACTAAGATGTTATGTCTCATGTGCCAGTAAGGTAAAAATTAAAATTAAAATCGGCTCTTCTATTTCAAAACCTTAACTCAATCAAAATTAATAAAATATGACAATATTTTTGGCGCTTGGGATATCGTAGATGAATTTCTACAACAACAAATCCATACTTCAGGAACTTGACATGGCACAGCGTCTGTCAGTCATGGTACAGTCGTGGAATGTCTCTAGGCGAGATGATGACTCCATAGACTGGCTGGTCGTACAGGGAAAAGTGGAGGGAACTAGATCGCGCGGCAGGTCACCTTTGCGCTGGACCGACCAAGTGAAATCAGCAGTAGGATGCCGCGTATCTGACTGCACCAGACAGTCTGCCAACAGCACACCCAGAAACTATATGAAACAAGGAATTTAAATTGGAAGGTCGCGTAGGCCTGCATATTCAGTACATAAGACCCTCAGGAGCATCACGAGAATCTCGCGGGCGGGTGCGCGCGGGGGTGCGGCGTGGATTGCAAGGGGTGCGGAGAGTGTCCATTCTGTATGATAGTACACACGGCCGCACATCAGTGGAAACACTGTTGGACCTTATGGCGTGGTAATAGAAATGAAAAAGTTTCTACCGACAAGCGTACTATTTCTTAGATCGTACGAACTATGTCCGAATATAACACCGACATGGATGCCTCAACGTGACCACGATTTTGCCTAAAGCGAAACGACAGAGAAGAAGAACTATATTTTTACTGTTAAAGTCACGATCACACCTAGCTGAATACAAAGACTAATTCGGCATACATTGCTCGTTTAAGTAATAATATTGCAATTAAAATAACCAAGCCT
Organism: Athrips mouffetella; assembly: GCA_947532105.1. Classification (NCBI taxonomy): domain Eukaryota; kingdom Metazoa; phylum Arthropoda; class Insecta; order Lepidoptera; family Gelechiidae; genus Athrips; species Athrips mouffetella. The sequence goes on along the minus strand of OX383960.1, from coordinate 1,025,807 downwards.
CCCGGCAATGTATGCCGAATTAGTCTTTGAATTCACCTAGGTGTGATCGTGGCTTACGAGTAACAGAGTAGGTCTGATGCTCGTTTGTTGAGTACGCATAGTTGATAGGGCTGACTAAAAGTGCAACCAATCCATCAGCTGTGCCTGTTCAATAAAAAAAAAAAAAACAAAAATATTTATTTACTTTAGCAAGTTTTTCTTACAGCTTATAGCATGTGACGGTTTGGCCGTCAGCGATTCCGAAATATTCAAGTTTAGGTTAATGTAACTAATATTCTCTTTGAACTTGGCTTTGACACGCTACCGCGTGTCTAGATAAATTTTTGATCAAACACATTTCCGATTAAATTGAATTTAAAAATACCCAAATAACTTGTTGTAAAGTCAAACTATGATAAGGCATTCTAATAAAAAGGAAAGATTCGTTTAGAACTTAAAATCAGCTGGATGGATTAGAATCGTAGTTTCGGATCGAAAAAGACATACTAAAACCCATTTCAAACTTAATTTAGACATTTAGTTCTATGAATTTGAGCTTAATTAACACGTTTTCATATTCAGAAGAATGCATAGGATTCGTTTTCAGGTGAAAAGATACTTCGTTTCAAAAACCCAGACTGGCTGGCGCCGGCCGACTGAGGAGGTAGCGTACTATTGCGTGCCAGCGCGCGGGTGGCGACATTCAATTTGCTAGTAAACCATCAATGTATGCCGAACCGAATTCGTTATTGCGTTATCAGCTAGGTTGAATGCGATATTGCGTCATCGGCGGGGGGACTTCGAGTGTATAAAAGCAAGAACGCTGCCCTGAGGCCGGACCTTTTTATTTGAATTTCATCGCGACAACGTTACTCTGCCCGAATGCGGAGCGATCTTCCTCTTAAGCTTTTTTTAATATATTGCGCGGTGCGTAAATTTAAATTCGTTCGATCTTTCGGCACGTTCGGTTTTCGTGATTTCGGCGGCTAAACACGTGTGCGTCCAGGTTGCCCGCGAGCACAGAATCTTACGGTTTCGGGCGTCCCACGATTCCTCGAGGAACGTTTCGGTCAGCACGACTGTAGGGAAGGCCACCATGTCCAGTTGTGGGCAATCATCAACAAGGCGCGGGATGCTGGAGGGACGACGCATGGCCTGTCGTCCTGTACCGGCGTCCTGAGCGAAGGCTTTGTCCAGCAGTGGGCACTCCTCCAGCCAGGCACTGGCCTGTGCCTAAGCGGACGGTTTGGGACCGTTCGTTCTGTCTGGCTGTCTGGAAGGGTCCTGGTCCAGCAGTGGGCGTTCACCAGCCAGGTCACGTCAAGGTTTGATCGAAGAAAAACCGTGAGTAATTCAAAATCTTCCTTGTCGTGTTTTGATATTGTGGTAATATTTTAATATTTTGTGCTATTCATAAAATTTGAGCGATGTGTTTAAAATGCTTGTAAAAGCTGTAGAAATCGTCCTAAATCCAGTGACTTTATTAAAAGGTTTATAAATAGTATAAAGATCACGCTAGATTACCTACTTAAAATGTGATATTCCGGTATATTTTACGGAAACCTGTACTCCCAAATACGTTGTGTGGGAGCACTTTGGACCTAATGTCTCGTTAATAAAGCTGAGAAGGTTCCTTTTGATGCGAGATAGACCGTACAAAATGATTAAAGAATCCAAGAAATTGTTCATAAATTCTGTGACCATGTTTAGCACAAAATCTAGCTTGCTTATCTAAAAGATAATAATTTTATGATGTAGTTTGCCTAATAAACTATTTTCCTTAGCTGATATGCATAGACAGGTGTTGAACGCTCTATTTTAGTATAAAAGTAGCTTCATAACCTAGATCAAATGAAATCTAGTACTTTACTTGTTCAAATGAGATTTCAAAGGGTCCCTTTGTTGTATAGTGGACGTCTCTGATCTAATATTATAATATATCGGGAAAAAATATTCTTACCTACCTTCATCTACCTTTATAAATTCATCTAATTTTGATAAATGAATGAGATAGGAATGTGTCTTGTTTTAGTACCTACCTACCTTGGCTAAAATTGCTGTGTGGTGGAGTATGACATATTAAATCATACTTTTCTTAAATTTAAAAAGGATTTCCTACAAGTGAAATTAATGCTTGATAATATTTGGTTCTGCAAGGTGAAGCAAAAGCAAGCCTGTGGTCCACTTTTGTACTAGAAAAGGCAAAATGTCCACATTGAGCAGATCGAATTATCATTAAGCTTTCGAACTAAATGTATAGTCAGATGTGCGTATGGACGTACTGAAATAATGATATCTCAATAAAATGCAATTGAGCTGAGAGGACGGGAAAGATAAGTAACATTCCTTGATCCTAGCCAGATCCTAAAATAATGTTTCTCGGGTTCGAAACAAGAACTAAATCACTTATATTTTACTGATTCCTTCATTGTTCAGATTGGGCTAAGATTAATAATGCTGACCGTTGATTAGCAGTTAAGGCGACTCCTGACTTACTATCCCGACTTAAAATTAAATGTAAATTGTCTAAGTAGGTAGTCGATCATCCTAAGGCCCCGTCCATCGAGTTTGTTTTGCTGTAAGAAGAACGATATCCTGTATCTATGTATATATCCTTATATTCTGGATTGCAGGATGAGTCCGGAATTTGTCTCCTCCTTCCCTTTAGTTATGACTGTACAATTTACTAACCTACTTACAAACTGAATTTGACTTGGAAATAAAAGTTCCCTTACTATCATTATAAAATATTAATGTTATAAAGGTATGTATGTGAATAGAGTAAAAACTCAGGCATACCTGGGGGCAGTCTCGGAGGGAGGTCGTCCGCAAGTGGTATGAGACCTACTGGAGGGTCCGGAGGAGGGGGGCCCTCCCCCTGAACAGGGCCACATAGACTAACAATACAATACTAGCCTCTTGACTTACTTTCCCTTTTATTACGTAATTGTTTAATTTACCCTTTTCCACTTATCGTCTCATATACCTATTTAACTTAACCTTATAATATTTAACCTGTTGTGTGTACTTTTCCCGTGTTATTTTTACTTTTGGTCATTGTTGCAATATCTTCAGACATAGCGTTAGGTCTTAAGCCACTAGTTCGATCACAAGCCAAATTATTTATTATAACAGGGTTGAATTGTAGGGAACAATTTTTAGGTAATGCTATTTTCTTATTCTATACGTTTGATTTAAATTAATAAGTTAAAACAAAAAAAATTAAATCAGGTTAGGCCGTGTTCGTTTAGCAAGTAAGTCAAGTTAGTTATAGTTATAGTAAGTTAGGTAGGATCAAGTTAGGTAGGTAGGATCGTTACAGTCTGGTGCCGTGAGTCATGATGTGAAGTCAGGGCTTAGGGCAGGTCGTTACAATCTGGTGCCGTGACCAGGATTCGAATTTCTAGGTTACTACGGACATTATTGTTAACAGCGGCCTCTTATTTTTTCTATTTTAAATATTTATTGATATATTAGTACTGCTACTTAAGTTTCTGTTACTATGCATAGGTAAAATTTCTAGAAATAAGGGTCTCACACAATTTATAAAATATTTAAACCTTTTATGTATAACCAAACACAACACACTTACAGTATACTTACAAAATACTATACATGACATAACACAATAGCTGCCTTTACATTTAGGTTACAGTTACACTTGACATGTGTCTGTACACGGACATTCATAGCCGTTACTAGTTGTTCGGGTTAAACTTGGAATTAATTTCAAGGGCCGATCAATTTAGTGATGGTTACAGACTTTACGGCGATACCTCCTTCGGGGAATACCTGAGGAGCTGGCCACATCAGACTAAGTCCTTGCTTGTAGCTTGAACGGGCGCACGCCCTAGGCGAGCCGACTATCCGTTCGGGAGACACTCTGACTTTTTCTGTACTGACACACGCTAAACTTTATAATTATGTTGTGTATCTTATTCACTCTTCATAATAGACAGTTATACATATTCTAATTTCATTCTCACTTAGTTTTGCGCAAAGGTTATATCACTGTTTTATTGGCATATTTTCACTTAACACTGTAGCAAGTTAATTAGAAACGGGGGGTCGCAGGTTTAAGCTTCTTTAGGCCTAAAACTAGGTATGCGTTGAGAATCGGGGCACTTCAGGGTCCTTGTTCTTCAACAGGTATGCTTAGTTGACAACAGGAACATTGCTCTTTTTACCAGTAGGTAGACTGTTCCTCCGGTGTAGTCATTCTGTAAAACAAACAAAATTTGAGGGTTATTACAAGGACCACATAGCCTAAGTTTTCCAATTTAAATAAACCTATGATCTAGAATCCATTTCGGGTACCCATGACTTCTTGTAAACAAAACTGATCATTTTCAATTTACGTATCAAGTCCGAATATCAGTTAAGTATACTTGCGTTATTATTATGTAAGTTATGGATATTGCTACGTATTTAAATAGGACTTACCATTACAAGCTTCCAAATAGATCGATAGATATAGTTTCAAAGGTTATTTTTTCGATATGACTTCATCCACCACTTGTCGCCTGACAGGCAAAAATCGCGAGCGGCTCGTTCGTTCGTTCGTCCCGGGTCATTCGTTGGTCCGAGAGCCATTCACTCACTCACGCGTGAAGGAACATTAAAGCGGTCAAGCTGCGAGTGACTAGTGCGCCGAGGGTTCCGTATACCTGGGATATTTATTTTTGAGACAGTTGGGTACATTTTTGGGACCGCGGAGCTGAGTTGGTTTCGGGAAGGAGATTTGCATATTTCCAAAGAGAAAAAAAAAGGGAAACTGTGCTACTTGGTAACTTTATTTTGCCCTTAAGAATAAACATGAAGCTTTAGTGACAGTAATTAGTTTGGATTTTTCGTTTTGCAATCTTCGGAAGTAAGGGTTTGTTGTCTTTTTTTTGACGTTTTTCCGGTAGTAACTTGAGTCTACAGAGTGTTTAGTACAGCTATTTGGATTGTACAATTAGTGGGGCGCCCTTCGTATCTTTTAGCAAAGACTTCAAGTTTTGATCCCTTGTTTGGGTACCAATTACGATAATAGTGGTAAGGTTACCTTCTATTTTTAAGTCGGGTAATTATGTTCCGAAATTGTTCCAAGTTTCAAGTCGATCGCGTGAGTGGTTGCTGAGATAATCGATTGTGACGAGCGGGTAGGGCGGACGAGGTCGCACCGTGAGGGTTTTTCATTATTTGGCAACTGTGTCGGAACCCTAAAAATACTGAACGGTCGGGGCGCGGATGACGGGTGAATGAATGAATGAACCGGTTATTTCTCAGAGTAAAAAAACTATAGAGTCCGTCATATACATATTCTGTATGAACTAGTGAAGTGTAAAGCGTCTCACTGTCGCCCATACTAGTCGGTCAAAAAAAACTCAGTGAAGTTTTACAAAAATCAAGAGATCTTTAAAAATCTATATTTTAAACTTTGTTTGCGAAAGTGAAAATATATCTTTTTTACTTGTGAATTGATCATTAGTACTAAGAACGGAAGCGTAAATGATCCGTAAGTAATAGCCATTTTCTGCGTGATTTTTAACACCGTTTTTTTTACTGAATAGTAAGTGTTTTCGCCAGAAAAACTGTGGTAGTAACATTAATTAGTCCCAATTCACATATTTCTCAGAAAGAAAGATAAAAGTTGTACGTTTATTAGGATTTGATAAAAATCCATACATTTTAGTATAGAGGTCCCTCGCAAGAAAGTGATACGCTTATAGCTCCCTCCTTAGCTGAAAGAGCTACTACTTAAACCTCCTTGGGTTATTTTATATGCGTTCCGTTCTTTTGGGCAGGCTGAAGCCTTTCGCCATACAGCCTGTTGCCTAGCACTTTTGTAATTAGGATTGCAGTTAAAGTGAGTTGTACGCGCACCTAGGAATCTAGTAAGGTATGCCAAGAATCGATTTGACGTATATTTTAGAGGTCCAAACTTACTTTGAAAATGGGTGGTATTGTGTAAAATATTTTCATCATCATACATACAGAAGATTCGGTGGTGGTTTTAAATTTCAAGAAGGTCGTCTCGTCAAGGTACACCGAACGCCATCTTCCGTCGAATAGTGGTACTATTAGGAACAATCCACGTAGTTCCGTTCCTTCGTTGGGTATACGGAACTGACTCAAGTCATCGTGTTGACATAAGACATTCCGTTCAGATATTCGGATGAAGTTCGGTCTTCCCGGAACAACACTATAAACGTCAACATTAAAAAGTAAACAAAGAGTTTGCGGTTACGTTTTTAGTTTATTTTTAGATAATTACTCGTAATATTAGCTAAGTTTTGGTTAATTTTAGCATAGGATGAGTTTTTCCAAAGACATATTGCATTTTTTGTTAAGTTTTATGAAAGTTTTACGAATTTTCTAGACTAACAGAACCATTCCAATTTACTTCAAACTTTTAAATTTATTTGGTGATTGTATGCATAATTTTGTGAACAAAAACACATCACTGCATGTTGCGGCTGCAATAAAGTGTGTTAAGTGAAATTTTCACTAATTTTATCAACCATTCCACAAAATTTTTACGAATGTAAGTTTCCATATCACACTTTTATTTTAGTACCTGGTTAGGATTTTGAAACCAACTTTCATGTGATATATGCCTTGGTTTCGTACAATATTATCATGGTTAATAATTTTAAGGTAGGTTTAGTGTTATTTTACCTTTCGTGGTCATACCTGGCACCCCATACTTAACATAACTTCCTCCATACGGGTCCGAGCAAGAAAGGAAAACCCATATCAATGTTAGGTCATTGGGCTATTTCGCGAAACAACAAACAATTAAATCGAACTGTAATATTTCTTGAATATTTCGTGACATAATTTTCTCTCTCATATTTATTTATTTATTTTAATTATTTATATTATTTATTCGTTGTAACTTTTTCATTTGTGTCGTCTGAGGTAGGTTTGAGGTAGGTATAAGCTGTAGTGATTTATTTCCTCTTCATGCAAACTTTATCTGAATACCATATTGTAGGTTAACAAATTATTTCAATTCGCTAAGGTGATGTGGTCATACACACTGTGGGGATGCGATGAATCCAAACATGCTATTTAGGTGAAAAATACTCTTGTTAACTGAATTGTGAAAACATTATATTCACTAACAGTAGCTATTTACATTTGCTTTCGTGGTTTGAATAGGTTCGTTTGTTTACGTTCCATTCCTAGTAGGTCATAGATACCTCTATAGTTGTTAAATGTTAGGACACTACTCGTTACGGGGGGTTGGGGGGAAGACTGTGATTGGGTTCAGGGAATACACTATTATTATAAGCTTACTAGGAGATTAGTATGTGGGTATTGTAAACTTGATAATATGGTATCTTCTAATAAGATGAAGGGTTGTCGCGCTTAAGGTAGTGGGGTTTGCTCTCTACGATAATAGGGCAGTAGACGTAATCTGCTTTAATAGGGCCTATAATTTTATGAACATCCAGTTTAAAACTATAGTGGGTAAGAATTAAAACACTTTGTGTACTTTTTCGTGAGGTTACTATACTAGGAGCGGTGGAACGATATTGTGAGTTCACGAAACAATACCAGGTTTTATAGTCATGTTTGCGGTTACAGTTGGTTTTCAATAACGTGAGGTGCGCGGTGGAAACCACATACAATACTGAAGTGAATGCTTAGGTTATAGGTTAGTTTAAGAAGAAAAAAATCATAGCACATCCAAAAGTTAATCAATTTTTTTTAAATTTACGAATCGCCACGGTCTTTCGTGAACTCAGTTGTGGTTGGGTGACTGAACGTTTCCTTTCCTTCGAGATACAGTAGGGAATTCTATATTTTAAGTCTTATCCTCCTTAACTAAAGTATCCGTTGATTTATTAGCATAAAAAAATATTTTGCGTTGAGTGATTTACTGCTTTGACTGTACTGTCAATGACACAATAATGTAAATAAAAGTGGTTAGTCTAATGCTGGGGTTCGAAGATTAACTATGCTTTAATTATACCTGTTCTTCTTGCGTATGAGAGGTAAGGTCATCGACCGACCTGACTAGCCTGGTGTTAGATTTCTTTTTCTTGGTATTGTTGTGCGTTCGACCACGTATCTTGTTAGCGCTTACAATGTAGATATTTTTCATTGTTACTTTAACTTACTTATACAGCTTTGGTTATCCTTACTTGCTGCCGAGTGTACATTTGTGATGTCACCATATTACTGTAGAATAAGAGACGTAGTAAGGTCTGGGGGTTGACTTAGTATAAAACATAACATAACAAAACAAAACAACTTTATTTTTACATATCTTCATATAATAATTTTATCACGTTGTCGTAATCTATTCACCTACATCGTATATTAACAATGAGAATGTGTTTTGTTTTTCGGTTCGTTTATAGATGGGCATATTTAAAGGGAGTGAAAGTTTTGTTTTGGCTAATTGTAAGTAAGCATAAATACATACATACGGCACGATTACACGATACACAATTTAATAGCTTACATAGAAAATTTTAGGTATCATGCTAAACGGATAATTCGTAGATCATTATCATACATCATACGTACATAACCACTGTCATACATTCGTCACTTGTTTTAAATTTTTAGGTTAGTAATTTCGTAACATAACGTCGTTCGGTTGTAGGAATATACAGTTAGTTCTTTCGGAATCGAATATACAGTTAGTTCTTTCTCATATTTACTTATTGGTTAGATTAAAACCTTCTTTGACTTATACGGTCTGCTATTTTGTGGGCATAAGGCATTTTGTTTTAATGATGAAATAGGTTAAGGACCTTAGAATGGTCTCTACGCATAATGCACTAATTTCTAATTTTCAATGTGCATAACCTTAGGTCTGTAGGAAGGAATTTCCTTTTATTAATAAGTGATCATTATTGCCACCTTTCAAGATCAAACGTTGCATATATTTTCGCGGGTAAGATTACTTAAATGAATAAATAAGTGCACATAATTTTAAAGATCCCGCCCTTTAAAAAAAAAGTGGTTTGTTTTCCAAAAAAAAAAAAAAAGTTCAGTTTTTCAAAAAAGTTCCGAATTTCCAAAAAGATCCGAATTTACAAAAAGATCCGAATTTCCAAAAATTAAATTTCCAAAATACATTTTCAGAAAGTTTCATTTTCAAAAAGTTCCTGATTTTCAAAAAGTTCCTGATTTTCAAAAAGTTCCTGATTTTCAAAAAGTTCCTGATTTTCAAAAAGTTCCTAATTTTCAAAGTTCCTAATTTTCAAAAAGTTCCTAATTTTCAAAGTTCCTAATATTCAAAAAGTTCCTAATTTTCAAAAAGTTCCTAATTTTCAAAAAGTTCCTAATTTTCAAAAAGTTCCTAATTTTCAAAAAGTTCCTAATTTTCAAAAAGTTCCTAATTTTCAAAAAGTTCCTAATTTTTAAAAAAGTTCCTAATTTTAAAAAGTTTCTAATTTTTAAAAAGTTCCTAAATTTCAAAAAGTTCCTAAAAAAAAATCAGAGGTTTCAAGAAGTTTGCTCATTTTCGAAGCAGCGTACTGATAGCAGGCAATTGTAGCTATCAAATAGTACTTTAAATAGATTTAAGGAAAACTGACGGGAATAATTCGTTTAAATTTCTCTAAATGATAAGTATCTCCCTTCGGCATACGTAGTGAAGTTGACTTGGTTAACTTTTGGGGAGTAAGGGTTTACTATAGGTTGGAGGAATGGTTGCGTTCAGATACCTTGATTACTGCTGGGATAAAAAAAAAATAATCATATAAGGTATAGGACATGCATCTGTATGTAAGCCACGTATGCGTATAGCCATAATTCTCACATTATTATGTGTAGGTAAAGCGTAGGGTGTAAGGAGTAAGGTATTGGTGTGTGTAAGACTATGCGTTAGTTACGATGCGCAAGACACATTGGCACGTATGCGTAATTATAAATTTTATTAGTACAGGAGCTGGAGTTATAATGTCACCGGAAGCTCTTAGGTAATCTTAAGCGTACCTTTTCTTAGATGGGGCGAGGGATTTTGTATACCTTTCGTGATTCGGGAAACATTAGCTGTATTATTCAAATTCTTCATTTTAGGGTCTTGTTTTTATTTTACTCGGAGGACAGCTCATTTAGAGCATACACATTTCTGAATTTTATTAGGTAAATATTTTTAATTTTTTCTTCTCTTATTATATTTTGTGATAAATTTTAGCTTTGTGTAGAGGCTTTTGAAATTTTTTTTTGATTGTGCTGTTTAGGTACGAGTAAGCTCCGCTGTGGGCAGGTAATGATGGCTCAGGTAAACAGTGAATTTCAATTAAATAGTAAACATTTCGTAAATCATAGTCAAATTCTCGGTCAGTTATATAATTTACCAATGTAGACACCTAGATTGTGTTGGAGATTCAGTTGCCCAATGTGAAAAATGAGAAAATCCATCACGTTTGAAGTGTCATTAAACAATTTTGATTGCGTAAATAGAGCTCAATATGAAGGTTTTGAGAGAGAGTTCGATGATTCACCTTTAAAGTATTGTGCAAGACGACTTGTTTACACGTGAGTAATCCGTTGCGACAAGTTGACGAGGAGTTTTATTTGAAGGGATCTTTGAGGGACCGACTCGTAGGTCCTTGGAAAGAAATATGTTTTCTTAGGAATCATTTTGCTTTGTGGATGGACTTATAGCCGTATTCCCAACTTTCCTGGCAAAATACTTCTTCCATTTTAAATAAATTTTGTACGGTGTAAATCGAGGGTTGATGGGGTAAATTTACAATTGGTGTTGTGTTTCTCTCTTGTGAATTATTGCATCAGTAGACATTAAAATAGACTAATATAATCAACTAGTTTTGGGAAATTTAAACTAATTTTGCGCAGCGCCTGTGCGTTTGCCTTGGCGGTTTTTACTCAGTACCATAATCAAATATTAGATGATCAAACGAACTCCAGGAGTGAAGTTCGATCGTTATTATATTCCTACTTGTAAACAAACTATATCTTCGAATGAAGCGACGAAATATAATTTATTCTCTTGCGCTTCATTGGTCCCCAGTGGTTCGTAGTAACAGCGTAAAGGAGGACGGAGAGAAAGGTGAGAAAGGTAGTATGAAGATGATGAAAGAAAATTTGTTTTGGGTTGGATGACTATGACTATGACGGATGAATATGAGATTGATGTATAAAAAGACTAATAGTATGGAGGGTTGCAATGAACCAATGGATACTCAACCAGTGGAGCAAAATTTATTGACGGATGACCTGTACACAATACACTTACAAAAAGTAATTTATGGGATCTTAGGTGTTAGGTTTCTTGGAGGACATTGGAAGCGATGTTTATTCTGGTGTCCAGAAGGAGTGTTTATACAGCCTGTAAATTACTTTTACTCTACCAGTGGGCACAGCTCAAATGCAAAACCCTACACTGCACATGCTCCAAAGGATGAAGGAAAGCAATATAGAATCAAGTTTTAGATTGGGAATATTGGTCAAAGAACGGTTCTACCTTGCAGCCACTAGAATTGACTTTACTCTAACAGGGACATATATGTCTATCCTGGAGTTGAAATACAAAAATAACGATTTGCTCAGCAGGTGAAATGACTTTATGTTGTCATTAGGGCAGGCTGGATTCACAACCCAAGCTCCTTGTATTGAGTGGAGTTCGTTTGTACTCGGTATGGACTGGAAGATGAGCAATATGTCAGTGGTCTGACTCTTGAATTCAGGTTGAAGACATTTGTCCTTTGGTTTAAAACTTACACCTCATATCAACGTTACAGGTATGGGTTAAAAGTTAATAAATTTAGTTTGAGTTTAGTTTAGACTTTTTAAGAGTGAATATTTGCGGAATGAGGGGGTGAAAATTTGCTCCGGGCGGCACATAGCTTCTGCACAAATTTTGGGGGTTGGCTGTGACGGTTTGGCCGTCAGCGATTCCGAAATATTCAAGTTTAGGTTAATGTAACTAATATTCTCTTTGAACTTGGCTTTGACACGCTACCGCGTGTCTAGATAAATTTTTGATCAAACACATTTCCGATTAAATTGAATTTAAAAATACCCAAATAACTTGTTGTAAAGTCAAACTATGATAAGGCATTCTAATAAAAAGGAAAGATTCGTTTAGAACTTAAAATCAGCTGGATGGATTAGAATCGTAGTTTCGGATCGAAAAAGACATACTAAAACCCATTTCAAACTTAATTTAGACATTTAGTTCTATGAATTTGAGCTTAATTAACACGTTTTCATATTCAGAAGAATGCATAGGATTCGTTTTCAGGTGAAAAGATACTTCGTTTCAAAAACCCAGACTGGCTGGCGCCGGCCGACTGAGGAGGTAGCGTACTATTGCGTGCCAGCGCGCGGGTGGCGACATTCAATTTGCTAGTAAACCATCAATGTATGCCGAACCGAATTCGTTATTGCGTTATCAGCTAGGTTGAATGCGATATTGCGTCATCGGCGGGGGGACTTCGAGTGTATAAAAGCAAGAACGCTGCCCTGAGGCCGGACCTTTTTATTTGAATTTCATCGCGACAACGTTACTCTGCCCGAATGCGGAGCGATCTTCCTCTTAAGCTTTTTTTAATATATTGCGCGGTGCGTAAATTTAAATTCGTTCGATCTTTCGGCACGTTCGGTTTTCGTGATTTCGGCGGCTAAACACGTGTGCGTCCAGGTTGCCCGCGAGCACAGAATCTTACGGTTTCGGGCGTCCCACGATTCCTCGAGGAACGTTTCGGTCAGCACGACTGTAGGGAAGGCCACCATGTCCAGTTGTGGGCAATCATCAACAAGGCGCGGGATGCTGGAGGGACGACGCATGGCCTGTCGTCCTGTACCGGCGTCCTGAGCGAAGGCTTTGTCCAGCAGTGGGCACTCCTCCAGCCAGGCACTGGCCTGTGCCTAAGCGGACGGTTTGGGACCGTTCGTTCTGTCTGGCTGTCTGGAAGGGTCCTGGTCCAGCAGTGGGCGTTCACCAGCCAGGTCACGTCAAGGTTTGATCGAAGAAAAACCGTGAGTAATTCAAAATCTTCCTTGTCGTGTTTTGATATTGTGGTAATATTTTAATATTTTGTGCTATTCATAAAATTTGAGCGATGTGTTTAAAATGCTTGTAAAAGCTGTAGAAATCGTCCTAAATCCAGTGACTTTATTAAAAGGTTTATAAATAGTATAAAGATCACGCTAGATTACCTACTTAAAATGTGATATTCCGGTATATTTTACGGAAACCTGTACTCCCAAATACGTTGTGTGGGAGCACTTTGGACCTAATGTCTCGTTAATAAAGCTGAGAAGGTTCCTTTTGATGCGAGATAGACCGTACAAAATGATTAAAGAATCCAAGAAATTGTTCATAAATTCTGTGACCATGTTTAGCACAAAATCTAGCTTGCTTATCTAAAAGATAATAATTTTATGATGTAGTTTGCCTAATAAACTATTTTCCTTAGCTGATATGCATAGACAGGTGTTGAACGCTCTATTTTAGTATAAAAGTAGCTTCATAACCTAGATCAAATGAAATCTAGTACTTTACTTGTTCAAATGAGATTTCAAAGGGTCCCTTTGTTGTATAGTGGACGTCTCTGATCTAATATTATAATATATCGGGAAAAAATATTCTTACCTACCTTCATCTACCTTTATAAATTCATCTAATTTTGATAAATGAATGAGATAGGAATGTGTCTTGTTTTAGTACCTACCTACCTTGGCTAAAATTGCTGTGTGGTGGAGTATGACATATTAAATCATACTTTTCTTAAATTTAAAAAGGATTTCCTACAAGTGAAATTAATGCTTGATAATATTTGGTTCTGCAAGGTGAAGCAAAAGCAAGCCTGTGGTCCACTTTTGTACTAGAAAAGGCAAAATGTCCACATTGAGCAGATCGAATTATCATTAAGCTTTCGAACTAAATGTATAGTCAGATGTGCGTATGGACGTACTGAAATAATGATATCTCAATAAAATGCAATTGAGCTGAGAGGACGGGAAAGATAAGTAACATTCCTTGATCCTAGCCAGATCCTAAAATAATGTTTCTCGGGTTCGAAACAAGAACTAAATCACTTATATTTTACTGATTCCTTCATTGTTCAGATTGGGCTAAGATTAATAATGCTGACCGTTGATTAGCAGTTAAGGCGACTCCTGACTTACTATCCCGACTTAAAATTAAATGTAAATTGTCTAAGTAGGTAGTCGATCATCCTAAGGCCCCGTCCATCGAGTTTGTTTTGCTGTAAGAAGAACGATATCCTGTATCTATGTATATATCCTTATATTCTGGATTGCAGGATGAGTCCGGAATTTGTCTCCTCCTTCCCTTTAGTTATGACTGTACAATTTACTAACCTACTTACAAACTGAATTTGACTTGGAAATAAAAGTTCCCTTACTATCATTATAAAATATTAATGTTATAAAGGTATGTATGTGAATAGAGTAAAAACTCAGGCATACCTGGGGGCAGTCTCGGAGGGAGGTCGTCCGCAAGTGGTATGAGACCTACTGGAGGGTCCGGAGGAGGGGGGCCCTCCCCCTGAACAGGGCCACATAGACTAACAATACAATACTAGCCTCTTGACTTACTTTCCCTTTTATTACGTAATTGTTTAATTTACCCTTTTCCACTTATCGTCTCATATACCTATTTAACTTAACCTTATAATATTTAACCTGTTGTGTGTACTTTTCCCGTGTTATTTTTACTTTTGGTCATTGTTGCAATATCTTCAGACATAGCGTTAGGTCTTAAGCCACTAGTTCGATCACAAGCCAAATTATTTATTATAACAGGGTTGAATTGTAGGGAACAATTTTTAGGTAATGCTATTTTCTTATTCTATACGTTTGATTTAAATTAATAAGTTAAAACAAAAAAAATTAAATCAGGTTAGGCCGTGTTCGTTTAGCAAGTAAGTCAAGTTAGTTATAGTTATAGTAAGTTAGGTAGGATCAAGTTAGGTAGGTAGGATCGTTACAGTCTGGTGCCGTGAGTCATGATGTGAAGTCAGGGCTTAGGGCAGGTCGTTACAAGCAGGAGCTCCCTTTTAAACATAAAGGTAATGCTTGTACCAGGGAATTCCGCTCTTAATCTAAATGGGTACATATTCAAATTCGAAAACTGAGAATTTACATAAGAATATTTCTAGATGGGTGCATAACATTGTCAAAAACTGAGAATTTACAAAATACTATTTCTAGATGGGTACATACATTTTCAGAAACTGAGAATTTACAAAAGAATATTTCTAGATGGGTACATAAATTTTCAGAAACTGACCTATTAGTCTGACCGCAGCCGGAGGGGCATCGCTCGTCATCGCTCTCGACGGCAACTAGTTCTTGCTCTTTCCCACGGAGTACTCTTTCCTTTCCACTCCCCCCACCTCCCCGCGCATACCTTAGGCACGGTGCAGCGGTTCCGGGCAGACTATAGCAACATATAGGATACCTACCTAAAAATACAAAAAAAAGTAAAAGCACGTCGATTTTTTTTTTCTAATTAAGTTTGACAACTCCGAATTTTGGAGCGGAAATTGTATTCCTGAACCACGGAAGTGTATTTTATGTGACAGATGTTTTCCTGTCGACAGAAACCAGGCTAATATCAGAGGCTGTCATGGACTGATTTTGTCAGTCTGATCTTGTCTGTCACATGATGTGAGTATAGCAAATATTCTCACCAAAAATGATACCGACCTTGAATATTTTCATTGAAAAGGCTGTTTTCTGTGTTTAATTTTGCAAATTATTTTACACGCAAATTGTGTTATGAATACAGCATGGGTGTTTGTTGTAAAATGAGGTAAATAATCTAAAGATGTTTATCTCGCTATTTCTCACGCACTATCTCAACGGCGCGATCTGGTATGTATGCACGGCCGCACGTCAGTGGTAACACTTTGATCTTAAGTATTTTATACCTAATTATGTGGAGTTGCATACACAACTTTATTTACTCTCATATCGTGAATTATAAAATAATGTGTTAAAGAACAAAGCTTTACGTAATACTTTTCTCTTTTCCCGGCGATACTACTAAGCGATGTTCCTTGTTGATTTAAAAGCACCTGAAGGCGAAACATGAACGCTTTTATCACTTATTTCATTACAAAACCAATAAAAATATGAGTAAATACAAAATCTGTTTGCCCAGTATTCCATAATTGCAAATATTGCAATGCAACCTCCTTGCAGCATGCAGCTTGCTGTCATGGCACGCCAATAAATATTTTAAAGTTGTTTAACCCGCGACGACTATTAAAATTAAAATAGTTATTTTCGATACAAGTGCGGAAAGAAAGTAAATCCTGAACAGTTGTCGCGATATAGAACACGAGCGTTAGCGGTGTTCTACGCGACACGAGTCAGGATTTACACTTGAGCACGTGTATCGAACAACGTTTTACAATGCATTCACTAGAACTTATCATTTTAATCAATAAAATAGATAAAAACTTTCAACAACTACTAGAACTTTCAAGAAATTTTTTGTAGAAAATGGTGGGAATATCGGCAACTGCGCTCGCACGAACAAAAAGTTCCTGAAAAGCTAAGACAAAAGGAAGTCATACAAACTGCCTAGTGTTTTGTAAAAGAAAAATATGATGTATTTAATATATTTAATGATGTATTTAAAATCAGGATTTACTAAAAAAAAATAAATTTTAAATATTTTATATTTATTTGTTGAAAATTTATCTTTTTATTCAGATTTTAAGCTATTAATCAACATATTTCTGAACACTAAAGACTCCTTGCTGTGAACTTTTTACTTCTTGTACATTTAAATTAAAAAGTTACTTTCCCGCACGGGCTGGCAGATCATGCTGGGATTGTCTACTTTCCGCACGGTTGGCGGCTATGCAATTGACGCATATTCGAGCAAATCAAGTTATTTAACAGGTCTGCCGAAGGTAATGCAATGGTTCAAAATACACTCTTACAGATAAAAAAAAACCGGCCAAGTGCGAGTCGGACTCGCGCCCTAAGGGTTCCGTACCTATCTATCATATGATATATTAAAAGCTTTTGCTCTTTGATTTAAAAACTCCGCGACCATCCGACTTGACCCCTCTTTTATAGAAAAATTCTTGAAACGGGAGCTCACCTTAATTGGTTATTATTAGTTGTGAAAAAAATTGAAATATTTAATGATTTTAGACTTTTCCCTTTATTTGTACTGTGAGACCTACTCGTAGATTCTTGCCAAATTTCATAATTTTTGGTCAACGGGAAGTACCCTGTAGGTTTTGCTTTTTTGCATAAATGTATGGAGATGAGGACATAAAAAGCCATATCTTTTGATTACGTCATTGTAAAAAATTGAAATTTTCAGATCTTGTGTGGTTCATGGACCTTAATATTCGTTATCAATTTCAACCTGATACCTCTTCTCGTTCGCGAGAAAAAGGGTTTTGACAGACAGACAGACAAACGGACAACAAAGTGATCTTATAAGGGTTCCTTTTTTTTATTTTGAGGTACGGAACCCTAAAAATTTTCATCAAAACAAAGACCGTACCGTAGGTGTCAGTCTGCTGGATGCGAAAATGGTATCCAGCTTCATATTATTTGCGTTTGACACCTTTTGATCAGAATCAAACCCATACCAAAATGAGTGCGGCAGTCATCCTATCCTTCCTACTTCCTACTTCCTACTAATATCCTATCCTACTAATATTATAAACGCGAAAGTTTGTAAGTATGGATGGATGGATGGATGGATGTTTGTTACTCTTTCACGTAAAAACTGCTTAATGGATTTTAATGAAACTTGGCACACATATAGGTTAGGTCTTGGAATAACACATAGGCTACTTATTACCGCGGGAAAGCACTTCATTCCCACGGGAAAACGCATTTAATGTTAATGAAGAAGGTGACTGACTCACTGACTGACATATCAACGCACAGCCCAAACCGCTGGGTCTAGCAATTCCAAATATGGCATGTAGGTTTCTTATGAAGTCTTAGGGTGCACTAAGAAAGGGTTTTACAAAATTCCGCCCTTAAGGGGGTAAAATAGGGGATGAAAGTTTGTATGAAAGTCTGTCAATTTGATAGGATCTTAAAATTTTGTATTTAGGTTAACGACTAAAAAGTAATATTTACGTGTCTCAGGGTTTTTGAAAATTCGACACCCTAAAGGGTGAAAAGGGGGATGAAGTTGAAAATCCTTTGTTTTTAAAGTAAAATCCACATAATTTATTATTTAGGCATTAGGGTTTTAATTCTATGCTACGTTCATCACTGTTATTGAAATTCCACCCCATATTCAACCCCTAAAAAATAGAAATGGGGTGAAAAAGTTTAAAAAACAATATGGTTATCGTTTGTATGGTTTATTGGGTCGCTGATTACGAAAACTACAACAATTTTGAAATCCAACGTGGTGGACGTGAAATACCATCATCCCCTGGGGATGGGGTTGGGGTGCGATAGGGTTGAAATGTCTAAAAATCAATATGGGTGTCGTTTCTATGTTTATTTGAGGATAGGGATAGCGGTTAAGATGGCGTTTGAGGAAGGGACAGGAATAGGGGTAGGGAGAGGGATAGGGAGTGGGAGAGGGACAAGGAGAGGGACAGGGAGAGGAAGGGGAAGGGAGAGGGAGGGCGAGGGGGAGGAGGGGGAGGGGGAGAGGGAGAGGGATGGTTCGACGGACGGTTGAACAGACGGTTGGACGAACGGACGGATGACAGATAGACGGAAGGGTGGATGGATAGGATAGGATTAGGAACGATTTTCACATGGAAAAAGGAACTCAGTTAAGCTTAAACTATTTGAAATTTAAGTTTTTTAAAACTTACTGTTAACTGAATAGATCAAACCGTGGGTAAAATTTAACAAAACAGAATATCAGGCAGAAGACAGCGAGCCCGTATTTTTTATTTAGCAAGCGACGTGCCCGGGAAAGGAAACGTCGGACACAGCCATTGATGCCGCTGTTTTAAAATATTTACACATTCTACCGCACTGAATCAATCCGGGCTTCGGGGCTTCGGGCCCAGATTACGCCACGCCACAATATCCCCCTAATTGCCCCCCTCTGACAGATTTCCGACCAGTTGATTTTCGCGCGCCATCTTGATTTATTTGGCTCTGTTCTTTTTTTAAATATATTTTCCTCTGCGCAATATATAGCGGCCAGCTACAAAAGTAACAAAGAAATATTTTCTTTTGTTTTCCTGCACGCGAGGCGAGTATTAAAACATAATAAACAAAAAGGTTTCATGTATTTTTGATCAAAGCAACTCGCAGTAAATATTTTTTACACGACGACATTACGCTACATCTTAATGCCTTTTACGAGTATAGAATTCGGTATTTGCTAATGTCAAAATGTAAACCCAAACCTAATAATTTTATATTTTTTTTTATTTTAAACAGTTAATTTAGAGTTAGTTCGTGAACGATGGCAATAAATTGTGACGTCACAAGCTAGGAACTACATACAAAATCCATAACAAAATTTGGAGCAAAATGGTAGCAAATTATTGTTTTCACGTGCAATGAAGAGATGCTCATTTGACAAGGGTGTCAATTAGCGGAATCTATGACTTTTTAACTATGGGTACAAATTGAATGAAGAAATAAATCTTTATTGCACTCTCAAAGTAAATACAATTGACATTTTAAGATGTGGTGAAATTTGAACTTAAAATTAAAATCTAACTAGATTAATAATTATCACTTTCACACAAGCTAAATATTTCGTTAACGGATACCGAAATTGAAAAATTATCTTTGCACACTCACAATATTTTTAAAAGTCCTATCTAATGACACCCCACACCTTGAGGTAGACGAGAAAATAAAAATTCATCAGATTCAGATAATTTTATTCAATGTAGATTCTTTACAGAATACTTATTGAATGTCATGCAGAATACAATGCAAATAGAGCGAGTCTATGCCGTTTCGGATCGTGTTATGGCAGCTTAAAAGAAACGGCAAAAAACCACTGCAGCACGGCCTACTTATAATACACCATCCTTCCTAGCTGCTGCAGCGCCCCCTGGTGGTCAACAACTGTAAAACACGTCTCATGGCCTGCTCTTAAACAATGGTCATATAATGCAAAAGACGGCATCAAAATCAGTCTGGTAGTTTTACAGGGAAGTGGTAACAGACATACATACATACACACATAAACACAAACAACCTCGAAACCCAAACGCATATAGGGTGACTTTTAATTAGTTCTTGATAGCAAAAGATATGCATGTGCTCATGATACTGGACAACTTTTCCCAAGGACGAAATACGAAAAACCAAATTTGACTTCCCATAAAAAATGCGCTATCAGCTGATGCAGTTTCTATGGGAGGTCAAAACTTGATTTTCGTATTTCGACCTATGTCCCTTGGGAAAAGTAGTTCAGTATCATGAGTACTTGCATACCTTTTTTTATCAAGAGCTAATTAAAAGTCACCCTATATACCGTCTCCGTTCCTTCGTTGGTAAAAAGTCACTGGGCTTCGAGATTAGGTATAACGAATGGTGAATCGAATGTTCGTTTAAAACAGAAAGTAATTTTTATTCATCATATCAGTCGAAAGACGTCCACTGCTGGACATAGGCCTCCCCTGAAGATCTCCATGATGACCGTTCCTGCGCTGCTCGCACCCAGCGGCTTCTCGCGACCTTGACTAGATCGTCGGTCCACCTTATGGGGGCCTACCCACGCTGTCTTCTGTAAAATTGTAAAATTAGAGCTGCCCGGCCAGTCACATACGTACCGATCAAGCCACAGATTTAGATCGATCTAGATAGTTTTTTTTTTAAAAAACGATAGCAAATTTTGCGTACATACTCGTACATACATTACATAACGCCTCTTTCCGGTCGGGGTAGGCAGAGACCACAGTCCTCCAGCTGGTACGATCTTGATATACTTACTAACCTCGCGTCCTGTACTTTCATCAATCCTTTCATACATGTTCGTCGATTTAGGTTAATTTTAATCTGGCATTTGTTTAGAAGGTCCTGAATTTGGTCCTGGTACGTTCACCTAGGCCTTCTCCTTCCAACTTTTCCATTCACTCTCGCCTGGTAGATCTCTTTCGTCAATCTTCATTCATTCATCCGCTCTACATGACCAAATCCCTTTCTCGATCATTGGTCACTGCGTCTTCTTTTACGCAACAACGTTCTCTTATCACACTACTTCTAATCCTGTCACTCAATTTAACACCAACCATGCTCCTTAGCGCTCTCATTTCTACTGCATTAATTCTACGTTCATGCTTCTTCTGCCATACCCAGCTTTCACTGCCATATGATACATCAATGTTGGTTTGCGTACCAGTTTGAAATAGCGTCCTGTTTACCTGTGTTACGAAAAAGGAACAAATTTTTAGGAAGAAACCAACAAAATCTAAATTTGTATTAACCTAAACTAGTACGGTACTACTACGATATTGAAGCAATTATTTAAAACAAGAAACAAACTTTTTGGCTGCTGTTCGTGTAATGGCCGAAATTGCTTGAATCCGGGAACTTTGCCCGCAACCGGATTGTTAAATCGTGTGTGTTGTTTACCTGGTTACAATTTAAACTCATATCATTTAAAACAGGTGCAGACAATAGCTGAAAGTGAAGCATATAAATACGTGGGGTTGCTAAGAGCGCTGAAAAAAATAAAATAATAATTACCGATCTCGCGTTCAGTTTAGAAACATTGTTTATAGTTTGTAGCGTATCTATGTCATTGTTTTGGTTTTATAATGCAATTTAATTTAATATTTATTGTGTTTTCAATAATTTATTATGTGATTTATATGTGTCAATTCAAATATTCCATTTACTTTGCAATGCCATTGCCAGAGCATCATATGCGATACTTTTTAGGGTTCCGTACCTCAAAAGAAAAAAACGGAACCCTTATAGGATCACTTTGTTGTCCATCTGTCTGTCTGTCTGTCTGTCAAGACCCTTTAACTCAGGAACGGGTAAAGGTATCAGGTTGAAATTAATACCATATATTAGGATCCATGAACCACACAAGATCTGAAAATTTTAATTTTTTACAACGACGCAATCAAAAGATATGGCATTTTATGTCCTCATCTCCATACATTCATTCAAAAATGCAAAACCTACAGGGTACTTCCCGTTGACCTAAAATTATGAAATTTGGCAAGAAGCTAGGTCTCACAGTACAAATAATGGAAAAAAGTCTGAAATCATTAAATATTACAACTTTTCTCACAACTAATGACAACCAATTGTGGTGAGCTCCCGTTTCAAGAACATTCATATAAGAGAGGGGTCAAGTTGGATGGTCGCTGAGGCGATTTTTGTTTTAGTTCTATTTAAAAACGGGAACACTTACAAACTTGAAAATTGGTATGTTTATAGTGCATAAGCTATAAAATAACAACAAATAATAAAATTTGGTCAAGCGCGTGTCGGACTCAAAAAATCTAGCACATTAACTTACTGAAATTTCAACTAATACAATTATGTTTATGTGGTGGTACGGAACCCTCAGTGCGCGAGTCCGACTCGCACTTGGCCGGTTTTTCTTCGTTTTAACATCTTATAAAACCATACACCATAAGGGTTTCGTTTTTGTTACTATTTTGGTTCAAAACCCTATAAACAAATTAATCCTTCAATAAATAAACCTAAATCAACAATGGAGGGAACTATTTGATTTAAAATCCTGAATGTAATAAGCTTCATGCGAATGATTTCCTACTTAGAATTTCTGAATTCCTCCCTTCTTTACCTTAAAAAAATAATGAAGTTACCTTTCTAAAGGCCTTTAATTGAGATCCTTTCTTATTTAGATCCCCTTTCAAAAGTTATAATTCTCTTTAAGGCCTCTCTTTCGAAGATACAAACGGAATTTCGTTACCGCTGAGTTTTGCTGTCGACTTTGAAAAAATGGCGCGATGAATATAAATTCAATAGTTCTTTTTTTAACCTACCATTGTAAAAATACAAGGCACTTTTATTGTCAAAGGCTTTTGATGAAAACTGATACTCCTGATTTTATTTTATCATAGACGCACTGCAGGATACGAGTATCACCCACAGTTGGTTAATATTCCATACATTCGCACAAAACGATTTGAAACATCTTTTATTATGCACACGGCTAAATAGCGGAATTCTCTGCCTGCTTCTGTATTCCCGAGGTCATATAAACCGAATCTATTCAAGTCGCGAGTGAATAGGCGTCTTCTGGGCAAGCTCGTCCCATCGTCGACCTCATCTCTGTCCTCAACACTAGATCAAGGTCAATCTTATATCTTGTCTTTATTGCACACAAATACACAGAAGAAATATAACCCCTATTAGCCCTTGATTTCCTATCTAGTCTACAGTTCATTTGTCATTGTAAGGTCAAAGACCCGATCCAGATCCTGACAAATGGTGCTCTGGACACAGTTACATTCACTACTGGACATTGAAATTCTGAAACGGTTCCTACAATTTGCGTTTTAAAATGTTTAGGATACCCAGCTTTGTAATGTTGTAATATACGTTGCCTACTACTTACAGAAGTGACATTTTGTGGTTTATACAACTCACCCCGTACCACGAAACACAACATACGATGAGACAAAGCCATCGCTACCCTGTCAGTTTATGATTGATGTCAGCCATCCCTGTAGATCTTTGGAATTGCCTTCCGAAATAATTTTAGTTATGTGCCTTAACACAAACTTGGTATTAATAGTGATGTGATGCTACTTTGTCCCGTGTGGTGTTGGCAAAGAATAGCACCAACCCATCTCTAACCGTGGGTGTCATAAGAGGCGACAAAGGGATTTTGAACCGGAGGATGGGCAGCAGCGTCCTTCTGTGTATCGTAGCATCTTACAAACTGCGGTCACCAACAATCGCGGTTCGCGTCCATTTTTTTTACCGCAAAACAAAATTTGATAGTTTTGCAATTTAGATTTATTTTTTATTTTTCCTGGAATATTTAAATAAACTTATATCAACTGAAATTCATTTAGATTTTTTCTTTCACAAACTTCGGAAAACTAAGAATAGCAAAAAATTCGAAAATCTATTTTGGAATGTCCAAGTAAAGCCTTTTCATACATATCTTACTACACTCGACCTTGTAACGACAATTTAAAATTTGTTCTCACCTATTTGGGCCCCTTTTATAATAAAATAATAATATTTTAAATTCCTTCATTTGCAATTAAGTTGGGCGATCACATTCTAAAACTATTCAAAATTTATAGTCGATATCATGAGTGGTTGCTGAGATATACAGGTGTGACAGACACACAGTCCGACAGAAGGACAGACCGAGAGACCGACAGACCTAAAGACCGACAGACCGAGAGACCGACAGACCAAGAGACTGACAGACCTACAGACCGACAGACCTATAGACCGACAGACCGATAGACCGATAGACGAAGTCGCACCATAGGGGTTCCATTTTTACCATTTTGGTTCGGAACCCTAAAAAACTAACCGATGCTTGCGACTACAGCTGAGTAAAATTGAGATGTTAAATAGCTTTTTACCATCAAAACTGACAAGTGAACGTGTTTCTAGTACTTATTAAATTCTAAGTATTTGTGAAAAGGGAGATGTATACGCTTTTGATACATCACCACAGAATATATAAATTAATATTATACTATCATACAGGACGGATACTCTCCGCCCCCCTTGCAATCTACCCCGCATTTACTCGCGCACCCGCCCGCGAGATTCTCGTGATCACACTGAGGCTCTTTTGTACTGAATATGCGAGCCTACACGACCTTCCAATTTCAAATTTCGAATTCGCGCTCGATGTATGTGGTGTACGGGGTGTGACATCACTAACTATTGGTTAAAGTTCGGTGACCTGTCTATAGAAGCTGTCTGTTTCTGAGTGATCTAAAGTAATTTGATGACTCTGCGCATTATCAGCTTTCATTTAAGACGACAGACGATATATCTTTAGCTACGTTTTGACAGTAGAATAATAAATTTATAGTAAATCGATAAAAAAGCAATCAAAGAACTGATTCTTAGATAAGCAGGTTAATGCGTCTATTTAAATCGAAGATTTAAGCCTGAACTATTCGAGCCCGAAACTTTTATCTTTCAAACCTGTCACCAAATCTGTGACAGATTTTGTCCAGTTAATTTTTAGGGTTCCATAATTTTAATTACCCAAAGGGAGAAAATTGGACCCTATTAAGGTTCAACCCTCCCTAAAACTAGCAGCTACATCGCAGCTACGTCGCAGCTACGTCGCAGCTACGTAGCAGCTACTCGTCGACAATACGCTAACACACAAAACACGGTAACAACCCATATTATAAACGAAATTAAATCAAATAACAATTTTGAAAATGTAAACTATGAGAGAGAGAAAGATTTATTAATACGACCTTAAGTGTCCCGAAAGGCATCTTTCCAGTTCCAGGTAGAAGAAGTCGTTGGTAATTCTTGTTTACGACCTATAAAGGAACCCTTTTACTTTTACTGCACTTTCTCGCGTGATTACCTCCGAGGTTGTAGCGCTTGCCTTTAAGAATCCCACTACGCCGGCCATCTTTAAAAAAAACCGGCCAAGTGAGAACCTTGCTTCCGTAGTAAAGTTGCTTTAGGAAATATTATTTTCATCTCCAAAGCTCGGAAACATTTGTTTTGTCGGTTAAATTCTGCGGCCAAAAGCGATTTTTGGCCCCTAGCGGGCAAAAGGTTTTTCTGCGGCCAAAAGCGATTTTTGGCCGCTAGCGGGCAAAAGGTTTTTGAAATTCGAACGTGATGCAGTATGGCAGACCTCCACGCTGCGGTACTGGCTGCTTCCTCGCTTTAGTGAGGTGAAAAATTTTGTGTTTCGCTCGGCAGCAAAGTTACTTTGCGTTTCGTGCCTTGAAACCTTCGCTACGCTCAGGATTCTTCTTTTGAACCACTCGCTTCGCTCGTGGTTCAATTCTAGAATCCTTCGCTTGCTCAGGTTTCAATACAAGGCACTCACGCCAAATAACGCTTTTGCTGCCTTGCATAACAAATAACTATTTTAAGCAGGTTTCGATTTTTTCATAAACTTTTTCCGTCTTAACGACCAGCGAAGCCCAGTGCCTGATTGCTATTTATATATATTTATCATATATGCCACTACTATGAATTTTTCCACATTTTCAGTAACAACCGTTTAGCTGGCATGAGGGGGAAAAATTTGCGCTCTAAGTTAAATATTTCGCAAACGGTTCCCTAAATCGAAAAGTGGCCTTTACAAACTTAGAATATTTTAAAAGACCTATCTAACGGCCCCACACCATGGTGTCGACGAGAAAAAAAAAATCAACCCACTTTACGTGTAGGAGAGATACCCCAAAAAATATTTTCCTGCGTGATTTTCCATACCAAATTACAGCTTACTAGTACTAAGGGTCACTGAGCTAAGCCGCGGACAGACAGACAGACCGACTGACAGACAGACGGACATGTCGAAACTATAAGGGTTTAGTGTTGACTACGGCACCCTAAAAGACTTTTGTCAGTGAATTTTGGGTTTGTGATTGGATCCGGATCTCGCTTCTCCGGATCGCAATCGAGCTTTCTTATCTTTTCTAATATTTGTTTTAGGAGCAAACGAGCAGGTGGCAATAGAGTGGACTAAAAAATTTCATAAAAATATAAAAACTTAGAAGTGTTGACAGTTTTTTTTGACGGCCTAGAGACAAAATGTAGTCCTGCTTCGCCAGAAGTTTCGAGTTAGATCCAGACAAGTATCAAAAATACTGTATCTGTATCTCTACTGTAATAAAATTGTAAATTAATTTTGTCTGTACATTGACGATATATAATAAAAGAAAAAATATCGCCTTATGCTATTGTAATGCCCTTGAATCCAAATCACAGATTTTTTTACTTTTTGCCTGTTTGTTTATTTGTTCGAGCATCACGCAAAAACTACTGAACCGATTCTCATGAAACTATTTTTTAAGTTTTACTTGAAACACTGGTATATTTTATTTATGCATGATGACGCAGGCAAAAGCCAGTCTCTCTATATTCTCCTATACATTATATCACTTGCTTATATCACAAACGACAAAGCTCACGATTCAAAATCAGAACGGCAAATAATCCGCAATGTTCCCACCAATGTCTGCCTTTCATTTGTGTTTCGAACCTTTTCAATTTCCGCATATTGACTCTGATTGGCTGTTGACAGGATGACGGCGTTGTATTGAGGATTAGGATATTGTGGGAAAAATTCTTATTATAAAGTTCCAAAAAATCTAGATCTTTATGATGCTCTTAGTTCTGTTAGGAGTTTTGATGTGAAAACTTCTTTTACATCTCTTATATTCGGTAAGTAAGTCCTTATTACCACCAAGTGTGGCTTGTAGGTGACCAATTAGCGCTCTACGGTAATAATGTAGCTAGAAAAGCCCTAGGGCGGTAAGTAATAAAATTTTGAAAGAGTGAAGTGTTTTTTTTTTTAGTTACTTACCACCCTAGGGCTTTTCTAGCTACATTATTACCCTAGAGCGCTACAATTTGATGGTAATAAGGACCTACTTACCTCACAATCGAGATGTAAAGCAGAGTAGTTAGCTCGGGTGTAAGCATCAATTGCAGCCCGAGATATTTAGGCGCACGAGCGCAGCGATCAGCCCTTGGCTACTAATCTACTATAGCGGCGCTTGGCACTTTTTTAGATGTGTAAAATTTTTAAACTCGCATCAGATGTCGCATCAGATCTCGCGTCAAATCCGTAGCCCAAGGAGGTTTTAACCCACGCTACGGCGAAGCGTAGTAAAACCTCCTTGCCGGAGCCTGATCGAAAAAGCGTCAACTGTCAACCGCATCGTTATTACAATACGGGTTTTTATTCAGTGACATCAAAGAAGTACGCGAGCAATGGCGCGATTGACCCTTACAAAAATATAATTTACATCTCTCATATTCGGTAAGTAGGTCCTTATTACCCCCAAATGGGGCTTGTAGGTGACCAATTAGCGCTCTAGGGTAATAATATAGCTAGAAAAGCCCTAGGGCGGTAAGTAATTGAGTTTTGAAAGAGTGAAGTGTTTTTTTTATTACTTACCGCCCTAGGGCTTTTCTAGCTACATTATTACCCTAGAGCGCTAATTGGTCACCTACAATTTGGTGGTAATAAGGACCTACTTACCTCACAATCGAGATGTAAAGCAGAGTAGTTAGCTCGGGTGTAAGCATCAATTGCACCCTCGAACTATATCAAGATTATTTTCTGCCGACACTCCCGGAGTGCAACCCGTCCCTTTTTATGAGCATTTGACTTGGTGGTAAGTGACGATGATGGGTTGGATAAAGGTGAAGCATGTTTACTATTCACTCTTATCTTGCAAAGATACAGATTATTATTGTTAGGGGAAAGATCTAAGGGAGTTCGTAGTAGGAATGAAAAATCAAAGCACGCTTTTAGCAAAGAGTTTAGAGAGAAACTCTTTATTGTACACACAAATTTAAATATTAGTGTACGAATAATTTGTTGCGTGCAAAGGCGGCCTTATTGCTAAGAACGATTTCCATAGATAAGAAAGAGGAAAATGGTTTAAATATTTTTCAATACATTTCCGCGAAAAACGCACTTACAAGGACATAAACATTGCTCGTAAGTAGTTACTTACCGAACTAGTGTGGTAAGTAAAAAAAGTATAATACTAAGGAGTTTTTACACTCTGATCATAAAATTATTTTGTAAAAATACTACAGTGATGACTTTTTACTTGGGTGACGACTGCCTACCTTTATTTAAAATAAAATGGAGGGTACCAGGAGGACTTAAATTAACAAGAGGCTGTCAGTACCCATGGTTGGTTCCTTTCACAAGTGTATTACCTATACCTGTTTTCTCACAAATGTATTGAAATTCGTCTTAAGATACACGGCCGTAAGGGTTATGACAAACTCGTGCCGATGGTAAACCCTCGACTTTGTCTCGGGTTTACAAAACGTCAACTCGTTTAATAACCCTACTTACGGCACTTGTATCTTAAACTACAAAAATGCGACAGTTGGTCTTTGTATGTTATAACATAACAGTGCTCTGTAATACGAATAAACGAAACAGAAAAACAAAGAACACAAAGAAACACTTACAAACACAAAATGAAACACACGCCCACGCTCACTTTTGTATAGAAACTGTGAAAGGGCCGGGAAATTACATAAAGCTGCTGTCAATCCCAGAAATACATATTCCCGGGGGGTGATTCTTATTGGAAAACACAACTCAATGATTCCGTGGAAAGCCTGCTAATCCATATTCATAACTTTTTTGAAAAAGTGACCTTTAATTACGTTATAATAAAACTGAGTTGTGTATTGTGTTTCTTACGTGTAGCTTAGATACTCAAAACATTTTGGATGGTAGTAACTAAACTTAACAACATTTAAAAAATCAACTTTGGTTCTAAAACTTTTTAAATTTAAATAAAAAATCGGATCTTCATACAAAATGATAATCTTATTCAGTCAATTTGAATGGAGAACCAAACTAATAATAATAAAAATAATAATAATAACAATGCGTATTTCGAATTACACTTTGTAAAATAATGGATGTTTGAGATGGGAGAACAAGGGTACAGCTACATGAAAATGGTCTTAGGAGACTTACCACAACTTTTCTTAGAATTTTGATTCCCATTCCCAGATTATAAAAAAAAATCATTTATCAAGAAAATTGCCATTGTACACAAAAAATATTTTTGATGCCAATCGATCCTGTTTATTACACTGTTCAAAATCTTCAATGATATTGGAGTATATTCAATTTATTATCTTACCGGAAAATGATACAGAATCTAAGTTGATCAATTTGCTAGTACGAGAAATCAACTATCGAAAAATAATAAAATGTACCTACCGAATCCGCTTCTGGCACTCGCCGGATGCTGCCGCAGCACACGCGCTCGGCTTGTGCGTTTGGGCGAAACAGAACTCAAAACAACTTAACAGACCTATGATCTACGAACCTGCTACGATTTTATAATTTTTTTAAAGTTGAATAACTTAATTCTGATTATTTTCCGGTAACATACAGCGAGAATTTTCTTTGGTTGTGCTCCCGAAGCCCAGTGATTCTACTCATGAAAACAAGCAACTTTCCCGAAGAAAAAAAAATCTTACAAAAAAATATTTTTTCACCTTTCTATACAAAATGAGGCGATCGCGATCACGATCATTTACATTCTACTATGGGGAGACGAAAAAAGTTTTTTTTTTAGCAAAAGTTGCTTGTTATTATAAGTAGAATCACTGGGCTTCTGGAGCGAAACCAATGAAAATTCTCGCTGTACCTATATGCAATCCTATTGAAAGATAGAAATACTCTTCTGTGCTACCCCTCATCGTCTGCGTCTCAGCTTACGCTCAACCCATAGCGTTGTATGGAACAAACAATATCTTCACTCAACATCACGGACATTTCTTCAGTTTATAGTTCGCGTAATTTGTTTGCAGGTGATTATCATTATGAATTATAAAATAAATATTCACCTGAAATTATTTTCTTTTCTTTTTCTTTTCTGGCAACATTAAACATTATTACATCAAAATTTTGCTTACACAGCGTCAAGCAAGATGCTGGACAGTTACTGCTTACCCCTTCATTACTTTATTACCCCTCCCCCCTCCATCAAACGTCACTGGGTAACGAGTTCCCGCCAAAATTTGCATTCTACTCGCCGACAGTTCATTAACCTTGTAATTGTGCCACGTTTCGTTTACCCCACATTTGAATACGTTTTACTATATAGCTACAGGATGTAAAAATAAGTCTCACAAAAACTGAAACCATGAATTCAGAGCACGAAACTGAACAATTTTCTCCAACAAACATACTCGTACCTACGTCGGTAGGGCAAAAAGTTTTTTTTTTTTTTTTTATCAATTGTTACGGACTTTAGCTACTAGACTATCAGCCTAAACAGTACCTTTTTTTGTCTTTCTTTTTGCTCCCCTCGTAAAGCGATAGTGAACTATACGAAGGGTGACTTTTTGAGACAACACAATTTGGGCTAAAACTTTAAATGCACAAAAAACTAAATTTCAATTGAACAGGCAAACGCCCACAATGAGTTCCCGCCAAAAAGTCCCCCGGTCAAAATACGAAAAATTTATTTTGACTTCCTTTACAAAATGCACAGTAACGTAAGGCAAATTCTAATTACTTAACTTTTTTTATTTAGCTTTAACTTTCTTCCCTTATGGGATGAGTTTTGGAAAATACTTTCTTGGGTGGTGTTTGTGGCATGCAATAAATTAGCATAAGTACTAATTTTCACACGTATAGCTAAAGCGGTTACAGATAGACGTCAGTCTGTCAGTCAGTTAGTCAGTCAGTCAGGACATATTATTTTATTGACATTTTAGTGAACAATACTCATACCAAGTTTGACACTCGAACTACTAACCGTTCTGACGATAGAGCAAAAACAAAAAAATACGTTTCTTGTATGGCAACCCTCCTTATTTTTTTTATTTATTAAATTTTTATTATAGGGTGATATATTTGTTAAAAAATACATATTCTGTGAAATTTTCAAATTCCTGCCATTGGGATTAACATCTGCTGTGATAGAGCGAGAGCTATTGAGCAAGATAATACAAACATATGAATTGTCCCTCCACTCGCTCATATTTGGCTCACAAAACGAGAATTGTCTCGTGCTGAACTGCTGAGCGCTTTAATTTTGTACGGAACTCGCACACATATTTTGTTACCCCTTTCTATTTTTGTCGCCTTCTTTTTGGTCCTTAACAGAATTATATTCAACCTCGCGACGTCCCGGGAAGAAAATAAACTTATTTGCGTACAAAAAACTGTTTAAACTTCCAAATTAGGTTCTTATTTCACTCCGTATTCATTTCCTAGCATTTTCCCCAGCGTTTACTCGGTACAGTAATACGTAGGTACTTATTTGTACGTAAAAAGAGCATTGTACAATGTAATACAAGATTTGACAATACAGGCAATACCACAGATCGTAAGTTTATTACTAGTACACAACACGACTTCGTGACTTCGTTTGCGTAGAGTTTGGACTTTTACAGTACCAGCATACAAACAACAGAACCGATTCAAACCGGTTTTCAATCATGTATTTAGCACTCTTCCATGCAACATAATACAAATTATTAAAAACCCCGTTTTATCGATTCAGTGGTCTGAATCGCGCACTGACAAACAGATTAATAGTCAAGAAATGGGTTCTTTTACCTTTTTATGACCCCCCCAAAGATCACGTTTTCGTTAAAAAAATAAGTTTACGATTTTCGTAAATCAGGGTATTTATTTATTTATTTATTTTATTTTATTTATTAGGTCACCAACAGAATGTACATTAACAAATTCTTAAAAATGAACATTAAAGTTAACAATTTAAATGTCATTCTAATTATAGGTGATGACGGCATTCACAAACTTAAGTAACTAACTGAAAATAAATTAAGAATAATAAGTTAATATCTAAACATATTTTAAACTACCAACACATAATATAAAGAAATATGAAGTAAAAACATTTATGTGAGATTTATAAAATTTTACATTTGAAAGAATACTGGTCAGTTATGCATGGTTTGAATAACTTCCTTTTTGTAAGTTAAAAGAGAATTAAAAATATCAAGACTATTATTTTTTTTGCTGAGATTGTTGTAATTATACGTTAATCTGTTTAATGGAGAAAAGTGACCCAAATTTGTGATAGCAGCATTTTGGACAAACAGAGCGTATTTTCCAGTACGAGGTAAGTTGTGCGGAATGCGAAAATTTATACAGGAAAGAAGAGGACTGCAATCATAGTTACCGTTTATAAGCTTTCATAGAAATACACTGTCTAATAAATACCTACGGTCCTGTAATGAGGTCATTTTAAAGAACTCAAGTCTTTTAGCATAGCTTGGAATTTTTTTCGCCACGTTGCAGGTGTACGAAAGATGCCATAGAAACCTCTTTTGAACAGATTCTAAACGTTTTTTGTAGACATCATAATGAGGATTCCAGACGACACAGCAATATTGTAAGCCAGACCTCACTAAGGAATTATAAATAGTTATTTTCGTAATGGGTGATTTAAAATCTCTAAAATTACGCAACACAAAACCAAGTGTTTTAAAGGCTCTGTTAACGATGTGGTCCACATGTACGTTAAACCTTAATTTTTGGTCAAGCAGAATGCCTAAATCCTTAATATTCTGAGCTTTCGAGAGACTTTGACCGTTGATGGAGTAAGAAGTCACAGGTGGTTTCTTTTTACGTGAAAACTGTACATGAAAACATTTCTCGACATTGAGAATCATGCCATTTTGACTACACCAGTCCGAAAGACGGTCAAGATCCTGCTGAATTAAAATAGAATCATCAGGGTTCTCTATTGTTCTGAACAACTTTAGATCATCCGCGTAAAGATATCCAGTGGAGTTCAAGAAGCATTGATGTATATCGTTGATAAAAATATTAAAAAATAAAGGACCAAGATGTGAGCCCTGTGGAACGCCAGACTCAGCAGCAAAAGGATCAGATGTAAACCCGTTAACAACAACTCGAGATGTTCTTTCTGTAAGGTATGACTTGCACCACAAGAGCATGCTTTCAGAAATACCATTATTACATATTTTTTGCAATAAGACATTATGAATAACTTTGTCAAAAGCTTTGCAGAAATCCGTGTATATAACGTCTACTGTACCACGAGAATCAACACATTGGCAAAGTTTTTCTATGAAAAGAATAAGGTTGGTTGCAGTGGACCTAGCTTTGACAAAACCGTGCTGAAATGGCGACAAAGTTTGTTTGAAATGTGCACATAGAATAGGACAGAGAAGCTTTTCAAAAACTTTTGCAAACACTGGCAATATGGAGATAGGCCGGTAGTTTTTAACGATATCGTCAGCACCAGATTTATGCAAAGGGACAACCATGGCTTCCTTCCAATAAACAGGGAAAACTCCATCGCGCAATGATCTGTTAGAAATCAGTGAAAGCGGATAAGCCAAAGCTTTGGAACATCTCGCCACAAATACCGACGGGATCCCATCACAACCTGCTCCTATAAAATGACTAAGTCTCTTAAGTGCTTTGTAAATAGAGTCTTCACTCAAATTAACAGTAGATAGGTAGTTGCTACTACAGGTTTCAATGCACATGTCATCAATAGGCACCGATCTTTTTTGATAGACTGATGAAAAATGAGTTGCGAAAAGATTACACACATCAGAACCTGTAGACGCTATAATATTGTTGTGACTCATTTGGGACGGATATGTACTTTTGCCCTTTCTCTTATTTTTAATGAAAGAAAAAAGTAGCTTAGGGTTGGATCTCAATGCTGCCTCAAGCCTGGTAATATACTCATTGTAACAGGAAGTCTGGAGGGTTTCACATCTGGACCTCAAGATGTCAAACGATAGAGCGTCACGCGGGTTATTATTATATTTACGTAACTTCATGCGGTACTTATATTTTTCTCGCAGAAGCTGTATAAGATTAGAAGAAAACCAAACCGGATACTTGTTATTTCGGGGCTTTGATTTTGGGACATGCTTACGAACTACTTCTCGAATAAGAGTGTAAAAAACAGTAACCATTTCGTTTACATCGGTGCAGTGACAAAAATAGGAGTCCCAATCAATTGACATAAGCTCATTTGTAATGCACTCGTAATCCGCCTTGAAGAATCGATATCTTATAGATTCATTTACCTCAAGGCGGTGTGTAACAAGGCAAGGAATCGTTAAAGTAACAGGTGGATGATAAGGATCAATTTTAGACAAAGGATTGGGGCACTCAAGCAAATCAGAAATTACGTTTTGGCTTAATATCAAATCTAAAATTCGGTCAGTGTGATTAAGAACCTGATTGTATTGACTGAGGGCGTTAAGAGACATAAAATCTACTAACAAATCACAAAATAGACTGTTATTAGAGTGAGGGGTTAAAGAAAGATTGTTTGAGGGTTGCCAGACCATATTTTTTAAATTCAAGTCACCGGCAATAATGACATTTGAAATTCCAGAATCAATAACACGATTCGTGTTATCCAAAAAGTTTTCAAGCACATGTTGCTGTAGAGGAGACGGTAAGTAAACGCAACATAAATGTAGGCATTTTAAATCATTGTTCAGACCAGGTATTTGTATGCTAACCCAAACATCTTCGCAATCAGATTCAAGCTCGTATAAACGCTTCGAGTTGAAACGCTTTGAAACGGCGATAAGAACACCACCACCGCTCGATTTCGGATTAAAGCCACTAGTCTCACGGTCACGGCGATACACTCGATAACGGTCATCAAAGAGCTCAGAATAGAGTATTCTCTGAAAAATGTAAAAATAGTTCAAATAACACAAAAATACCCAAATAAAATCCTACTATCCTATCCTACTAATATTATAAACGCGAATGTTTGTAAGTATGGATGGATGGATGGATGTTTGTTACTCTTTCACGCAAAAACTACTGAATGGATTTTAATTAAACTTGGCACACATAGGGGCAAGGGTAGGGGCAGGGGTAGGGGTAGAGGCAGGGCAAAAAAATTGTACTAAATAAAAAATAAAATCTGATTATTTGTTGCCTGTAAGGCTGAACAAAGTTCGCCGGGTCAGCTAGTATAAAATAAATTCGAAACAGCCGTCAAAAATCCTATGATAGCACAGTCAAGTGCAAGTCAAGCTTGACACTCGCAGCGTGACTTTAACTTCTACGGATGAATTAGAAAGTTACAAATCGAATGTACTTATACAGATTGACATATTCTTAACTGTACGAAACCTCGGTGCGCGAGTCCTACTTACATTTTTTAATAATCCTGTAGACTCGTTGTACGCAATACAAACATAACTTTACTTTTTCCCAAACAGGTTTGTAAAGTTTGTAAAGTTTAAGCGAAAACTTGTTCGAGTTCGCGACACAATCACACTCGCGTGAAATGGAACGTAAACATTACGGTTTACGCCCCCCTGGCACGGTTCTTAAACCCTCGTATTCGTATAACTTGCAATCAACACTAAAATAAAACATGAAAGCTTCCTATTCATTTATTTTTACTTTCGAAAACAAGTCTCCCAAAAATGTCCGTCCGTCGGTCGGTCGGTCGGTCGGTCGGTCGGTCCGATTGACACCATATTTTGAATTTAGGAGTTTTATGCAAATCCATCGAAGGGTTTCTGAGTGGTTTCCTTCTGGCTCTCATTTTGAGGGTAGCTGTCATACAACGAAAATGAAAAATTTAAATTTTCTTAAACGACTCATAGA
Source organism: Athrips mouffetella (assembly GCA_947532105.1). NCBI lineage: Eukaryota > Metazoa > Arthropoda > Insecta > Lepidoptera > Gelechiidae > Athrips > Athrips mouffetella. The sequence continues at coordinate 989,632 of OX383960.1, read as the reverse complement.
ATCTTGATGAAACTTTGCATGACCAAGCATCTCCATGTAAGATATTATGCACCAGTATCAATTGATCTGTGTAATTTCATATAAGGGGGGTTCCTGTACCACCAAAACGTAAATATGTGATTTACCCAAAATTGGTTTCATTGAGTTTATTAAAATTCTCTATAATATTAATCCTGGATTGGTTGTCTACCTGACTGGATATTATTTATGATTTTTTTCAATAAAATTTAGTACACAGGGTGTACCAAAAACTGAAAGGGCTTGCTCAGTAGACCAAACTAAACAATTATCCATAAGGAATATGTGTAGGGAAATTAAAAAAATGTGCATGCAAGTATCCTACGGTAGTATCTATTGATCTGTGAAAATTCATATAAAGGGTGTTCTAGTACTACCAAAAGTTAAACATGTGATTTACTCGAAATCGTTTGAAGTTTGTTTGTTTTAATGTTTGACAATTTGAATTCTGAATTGATCTATATATTTCGTTTGAACATTTTTTTTTGGAAAAACGTAAATAAAAGTTTGTATTTCCATACAGTTACAAGTTTGTTTAAACGCGCAAACTAGGAAAGTCCTAGTCAAAAGTAAAAAATAAAATCGAGGATTTTCTCACATTTTCACTTTCCGAAGTTACAGACGAATATACGATCAATACGAGACAATACTCGTAGACGAAGTATGGAATATGAGTTCAGATTCTCGCTTTCGTATCCTTGTTTTGACTGTTTAGAACTATTTAGTGTCATATCGATGAGATACTTGATCACAGAACCCATGCGAGTAATATTTGCAATTATGCATGGTTGCGAGATGTTATGGCTGTTGAGGTAAGTAAAAGGGAAATCGACAAGTGACTTTGGTGTATTCTCAACTGTACCTACATGAAATCGATATTTTATACTTGACTATACTCTGCACAATAATTTTGGACCAACTGCGACTTGGACGGAAGTGCATTTTGGACGACCTGCGTTTTGGAAGGAATTTACTGAAACAGTGAACTCTGGAATTACCTTAGGATCTTACGAGCAAAAATAAAACAAAAATATGGAACTATTTTGCTTGTGCGTTGATGTCAGACCATACTTTAATATTCGCTTTATTTTTTTTTTCAATACATTTGCTCGGAAAACGTACTTACAAGGACGTAAACATTGCTCGTAAGTAATTACTTACCGAACTAGTGCGGTAAGTAAAAAAAGTATAATACCAAGGAGTTTTTACACTCTGATCATAAAATTATTTTGTAGAAATACTACCGTGGTGACTTTTTACTTGGGTGACGACTGCCTACCTATATTTAAAATAAAATGGAGAGTACCAGGAGAACATAAATCGATAGGAGGCTGACAGTACCCATGGTTGGTTCCTTTACCAAGTGTATTACTTATACCTGTTTTCTCACAAATGTATTGAAAAACGTCGTAAGATACACGTCCGTAAGGGTTATGACAAACTCGTGCCGATGGTAAACCCTCGAATTCGTCTCGGGCTTACAAAACGTCAACTCGTTTGTAATAACCCTACTTACGGAACGCATAGATTCAGATTTCACTACTTGTTGGTAGACACTTGGTTAAGTAATTTTGTTGCATTATTATATAGAAAAGTAAGCCACAATAATAATTTAACGTAATATCTAATATTATAAACGCGAAAGTTTGTAAGTATGGATGGACGGATGGATGGATGGATGGATGTTTGTTACTCTTTCACGTAAAAACTACTGAATGGATTTTAATGAAACTTATAAATTTGGTCCTGCAATAGCACATAGGCTACTTTTTACCGCGGGAAAACACTTCATTCCCACGGGAAAACGCATTTAATGTTAATGAAGAAGGTGACTGATTCACTGACTGACATATCAACGCACAGCCCAAACCGCTGGGTCTATAAATGCCAAATTAGGTATGTAGGTTTCTTATAAGGTTCAAGAGTGCACTAAGAAAGGGTTTTACAAAATTCCACCCCTAAGGCGGTAAAATAGGGGATGAAAGTTTGTATGAAAGTCCGTCAGTTTTGAAGTTAGGATCTGCAAATTTTGTTTTTAGGCTAACGACAAAAAATTAATACTTTCGTGTCTCAGGGTTTTTGAAAATTCGACAACCTAAAGGGTGAAAAGGGGGATGAAGTTGAAAATCCTTTATTTTTAAAGTAAAATCCACATAATTTATTATTTAGGCATTAGGGTTGTAATTCTATGCAACGTTGTTGTTATTGAAATTCCACCCCAAATTAAACCCTTAAAAAGGGGAAAAGGGGTGAAAAAGTCTAAAAACCAATATGGGTAATGTTTGTATGGTTTATTGAGTTGCTGATTACGAAAACTACAACAATTTTGAAATCCAACGTGGTGGACGTGAAATACCATCATCCCCTGGGGATGGAGTCTGGGTGCGATAGGGTCGAAATGTCTAAAAATCAATATGGGTGTCGTTTCTATGATTATATGAGGATAGGGATAGCGGTTAAGATGGCGTTAGGGGTAGGGATAAGGAGAGGGAGAGGGAGAGAGATAGGGAGTGGGAGAGGGAGAGGGACAGGGAGAGGGAAGGGGAGGAGAGGGAGGGGGAAAGGGGGCGGGGGAAAGGGGGAGGGAGAGGGAGGGCGAAGGGGAGGAGGGGCAGAGGGGCAGGGACAGGTATGGTTTGACGGTTGGACAGATGGTTGGACGGACGGACGGTTGGACGGACGGACGTATGACAGATAGACGGAAGGGTGGATGGATGGATGATCAGATAGATAGAATCCCACGCGGACGAAGTCGCGGGTAACAGCTAGTACTTAATCAATCAAGTTTTTCATTTCATGTCGATCGTTCGCTATTAGCGCCAATTTGGTTGAAACGGAACGACCGAATGGAATCAAACCATTCATTCATTTGGCAATTGTACCGCCAATTAACAAATTGCAGGCGTGCTTGTTTTGGTGGACGGTTGGTGAGATTTAATGCTTCAAACATGAAAATTAAATCTTTATCAGTGATAAACGGCTTTGAACCAAGTGTAAAAACCTGATACCTAAATATATATACCTACCTAATATTTTTATTCCATACCACGAATAAACACTTATTTAAATATTATTTGTAATCAAAGCCAAATACTCAGCCAAATACCAACTAATCGCACTTGACTCGTTAGATCGCAGAGCCAAGAAGCTCGATGGTAATGAGATGCTGGTAAAAACCAAGTTTCACAGTCTAGCTCACCGTCGCAAAGTTGCATGCCTGTCGGTCTTCTACAGGTTGTACCTACTTCGGAGTGTGCTCAAGAGCTCCACGAGCTTATTCCACCATCTCCTTTCTACCATCGGGAGTCCAGACGCACTGCAGGATATCACTCATACTTGGTTGATATTCCACACATTCGCACAAAGTGCTTTGAAACATCTTTTATAATGCGCACGGCTAATTCTCTGCCTGCGTCTGTGTTCCCGAGTTTCTATAACCCGAATCTATTCAAGTCGCGCAAGCTCGTTCCATCGTCGACCTCATCTCTGTCTTCAAGACTAGATCGAGGTTAAGAGTAAGCCCATTTATAATTTTAAAAAATAATTCATTCTTACACATAGGTACTTACATTAACAAAAGCAATAAAAAGATATAATGGAATCGTATTAGATATTAGGTATGTAAGTAGTATTGCGATGTTTGATTAAATGTATTCCCCTATTTCCTCCATGGATAATGCCTGTAGAGCGATGGTACTTCGTTTTTAAGTCAAGGTCTATTGCCTGTAGGGTTTATTTTTGTTAATTACCAAAAGAAATATGACTTACCGAAAACCTGAAATAAGCCATCTTAATAGATACAAGGTTATTTTTTTGGACCTAATTTCCTTTTGCCCACTTATTAGTGAGGCCAAAAGCAAACAACTTTTATTCTACGACTTTGCTAACAACGCACGAAAAATTTTAACTTCCCATACAAAATGGGTCGGTCACGTGACCACTTTAGTATCATCATCATGGGGTGCCATCTTCGAAATGAAGTTTGGAGGTCAGCAATCGGTATTCGGAAATGGTACGATGACATAAGGGACTGGACCGGATTACACTACCACGAGTTGAAGAGGGTGGCGCAACGCCACTTTAGTATGGAGAGTCGAAATTTTTTTGTGTGTTGTTAGCAAAGTCGTAGAACAATAGTTATTTGTTATGCAAGGCAGCAAAAGCGTTATTTGGCGTGAGTGCCTTGTATGGAAACCTGAGCAAGCAAAGGATTCTAGAATTGAACCACGAGCGAAGCGAGTGGTTCAAAAGAAGAATCCTGGGTGTCTACTCTCAAAGTCCGATATATCGAAACGATACCATTCGAAACATGCAAATTCAAAACTTCGTCCCTTGTCAATAGAGTATAATATTGGTTGGATGAATTTTCAAACTGCCAGTAGTTAGCAGCCAACCAATATTCTACTGTATTGTCAAGGGACGAAGTTTTGCATTTGCATGTTTCGAATAATATCGTTTCGATATATCGGACTTTGAGAGTAGACACCCTGAGCGTAGCGAAGGTTTCAAGGCACGAAACGCAAAATAACTTTGCTGCCGAGCGAAACACAAAATTTTTCACCTCACTAAAGCGAGGAAGCAGCCAGTACCGCAGCGTGGAGGTCTGCCATACTGCATCACGTTCGAATTTCAAAAACCTTTTGCCCGCTAGCGGCCAAAAATCGCTTTTGGCCGCAGAAAAACCTTTTGCCCGCTAGGGGCCAAATATCGCTTTTGGCCGCAGAATTTAACCGACAAAACAAATGTTTCCGAGCTTTGGAGGTGAAAAAGTTATTGCTTTTGACCTCACTAATAAGTGGGCAAAAGGAAATCAGGTCCAAAAAAATAACCTAGTATAGTGTTTTAGGAAGAAATAATACAAAATTATGTGACAAAATAGTACAAATTTATCTGTAAAAAAGACGCAAGTTCGCAAGTATTAAAAAACCTTCAAAATTTCTATTTCATGATTAGAGAACTTACGGGTACTTCTTTAGAGAAAATGTATTTAAAAACCGTTACAAACCTTGATTTTAATCAAAAGCCTCATCTTCATTAATGCGTTTACTTTTACGTTTAAAGGAAAATTCTTGTACGCAGAATTAGGAATGTTGTCTAAGTAAATCAATCTTTAATTAGTGCAAATTCACTTCAGAGTCGTTCAAACGATCAATTGATTCATCCAAGTGAAAGAAGAGTCTGCAAGAGCTCTTACAGGCTCTAAGGACCGGCAGTTCTGTTTTTACGAACCTTTTTCTACGAGATCATTGTGTAGTGTCCTTCAGTTTAGTGCCCACTTCCTTTGACTGACTCGTTTTGAGTAATGAAATCGATAAATGGAGGGCCTAATGCTTTAATTGGTTTTTCTTTTGTTGAAATTGATGGGATCAAGTTCTTCTTCGTAGCCGCTTCCTTGGTTCTGAGGATTGTGACTAAAAAGGAAGAGCTGTCTTGGAATAAATTGCTTTGGAAAAGCATCTGTTGTCTCGCTCAATTGAAGGTGTCACTCGGCATCATATAGGTCTTTAGCTATGAAATTACCGAAATTTTCTTACAGATTAATGATATAATAATTCCGATAATTCTAAAGCAATTTTTTTCATTTCTCTTATATTTGGAAATTGACTTCAAGGTTTTAGTTTGATACATAAAATTCAATGTTCGAAAATTGTTCGTCTTAAGTGTCGTCCGATTTCGTCATTAGATATTTTTTATTATTATTATTATATTTTTTTACAGATTATATTTTTCGAAAATTAAATTTAAGCTTCTGTTAGCTTAATGTCTTCCCAATTATGTTTTAAAATATATAAAAAATTTGGACTTTTAATTCCTAAAAAAAAAAAAACTCAAATATGTTAGTACCAAAGATTTCGGACCTCCTTGCTTCGCTCGTAATAGATACCTTGCTAATTTATTTTGCTATGGGATGACATCTGCCAACATGTCCCAAATTACCTCCTTCTAATTACCCTTATTTTTCTGTGGTTAGTACTGAAAATTGAGTTTACCTAAAATTCGCCATACAAAACGGCAATTTCATAGGTAAAGACCTATTATCATGTGAATTGCAAGGTCGATGCCCGACCTCACTAACCCTAGTGTCAGAGTTGTTAAGCCGCCAAAGGCCTCTGATATAGCTCATTAACGACTACATCGGCATATAGTAGTCAGGACCAATGGCTTAACGTCTCTTTCGAAGCAAGGAATCATCTAACTTTTCGGAAAATCAGGTGGTTCATCCTAAAATTTTCTAACCAAACTGGGGAGCTCGCACAAAGTATTTTTAGTTTGACAGTGTCCCCACTGGGAATCGAACCCAGAACCTACTAGACCACGTAGTCTGCTGATGGTGTCACTGTTCTGGAACAACAGCAACATCTGGGGAGGTGTTGCCGGTTATTTGTTTACGGTCTTTTGGGACTATATTATCCCGCATTTTGAATACTCCATATTGTAACTCCGGCAAGATAACTTATAATATGTAGGTATATGTACGTGATGTGGATGAAACCTATTTTGGCAGCGTGTTGTAGATTATAACATCGTTTTTCATTCATCGTTTAAACCTTGCCTGAGGTGGTGGTGTTGTAGCTCCTACAATATTTCGTTGAGCTTATTGACAACAATAATTAGATCATAATTACTTACAAGTAGTGTTATATTCGAGTGCATCGATTGTGGAATTAAACGTGTGCAGAGTGAGATAGGTGAATAGACAAGTCAGTTCTCTCCTGTTCGTACACGCGCGCACCTTCATTCTCTGCGGGGCGACCGTCTTCACCTCCTACGCGATAAGAGACAGCGTGTTATTTTTCATCTCCCTTCATCCCGAAGAACTCGTTGCTGCGTGTGCGTAACGTCATCGAATCAGCAACAATAGATATCTGCGTACCTAAGTTGCGTATAATTAAATCTGTCTACCATGATGCGAACACCGCCGCAAGACACTTCTACAAAACAAGATGATTTTTTATCAACTTCCACGGAATCTGTGGATACTGATTTACATCATGATGCGCAGAGGAATGTCAACGATCAACCACGTAGACAACCAGCCTTGAAAGTCTGTAAGGAATCCCCAGATGTAAGTTTTACCCAGAATTTGCCTCTGTGGAACGAAAAACTAGAAGAATGCATTCGAAATAGCGTTATGAACGCTGTCACTGCCGCACTTTCTAGCGAAACGACCAAAATATACACTGCTCTTAAGGATATTAACTGCACTATCCAAACTCTCAAAGACGACAACGTTAAAATTAATAAATCCCTACAGGACACCAATACAAAAATACAGGACATGGAACAATCCCTGAATTTCATGTCGGGTCAGCAGGATTCATTCGAAAAACGAGCCGCGTCACTGGAGAGTAATGCCTCACAGGCCAACGATCTACCCTCCCAGATAAATGCTCTTGAAGGCAAAATTGCATCTCTTGAGCAGCAGGCTAGACAATGCAATGTAGAAGTGTCAAACGTTCCAGAAAGAAAAGCGGAAAACCTAGTGACACTCATGGAAACTCTTGGCCGCGTAATAAATTGCCCCATAAACCGCGCAGATATTGTATCCGTTCACCGAGTGCCGCAAGCTACTCAAGAAAAGTCTCGGCCAAAAAATATCATACTAAAACTCACGACTAGAATCCTCCGCGACAACTTCATCGCCGCTTATCGTGCCAAAAAGGGAGTGACGTCAGCAGACCTTGCAATATCGGGAACAGCCCAAGTCATCTACTGCAATGAGCACCTGACGCTTGCTAATAAGCAATTATTTCGTCAATGTCGTGAAGCCGCGGCGAAACGTGAATTTAAGTTCGTTTGGGTTAAGCACGGAATTATTCTGGCACGCAAAACCGAGACGTCAGCTGTTATTGCGATTCGATCATCAGAAGATATTTCTAAAATTAAGTAAACTTTTATCTATTAGGATGCATTTCATATATTATCTCGTAGCATTGTACTTATGTTCCTTAAATACGTACACATACTTAGTCTCTAAACGACACGTACATTCCATAAATATAACTATACTGCGGTTATTTTTATTATCATACTCGTACCTGATGTTGAGGGTAAGCGTCACTGATTGCGTACACGCGTCATACGGCAAGCCTCCTAAGCGCGCAATTTTGTTTTGTTTCTTTTGCAGTGTCCGTCTCCCCAGCAACCCATGCGAGATATGGCCAAGTGGCATACACCAAAATTTAGTGGAAATTGGTTCATTCCATCAGTAAAGTGTCAGATTCATTGCATCAAAACTGATGACACTACGAGCTGAAAACTTTGGGTGGCTGTAGAGACGTCTCGTCAGCCAGCCCATTCTATACAGGGAAAACTACGAAGATTACATAAAAGCAAAATAGTTCCACATTTACTGCATGTCTAGTGCAATTGATTGTAAAAAAGCCGAATCGAAAATGTCCATATGGTAGGAGCCCTTCATCAATAATTATGGGTGGCTGGAGAGACGTTTTCCCAGCCAGCCCATGTGATATCTCGGAACATATAGTAGGTAGGAAGATAAAACAAAGCTTAATATTTACTACCTACTCGGAACAGTAGGAAGCAAATATTTCAAAATCCTAGCTCCACTAACTTTTGAGATATTTGTATTTTTTCATGGGCTTGCTGGGGAGACGTCTCGCCAGCAAGCCCATGCTGTAACTCAAAAAGTACTGCACGTAGAATGCTGAGCGATATACCAATAGAGAGTGCATATTTGATGCAATAAGCACCAAGAAAAGTGAGTCCCTAGGTCTTACGGTTTCGGTGCTAGAAACAAATATCATTTTCCCGCCGAAAATTTTGAATGCATGATGTGAAGTGCGACGTTGCCGTTCTGTGCAACTCTACATGTTGCTGTTAGAGCATTCAAAAATCAATCTTGTATGCTTATAGTTAAAAGGTACTGTAGACGCACGTGTAGATTATTTGTAATTTGAGAATAGTTCGGGAGACGGTGTACTTAGTAAAAGACTGATTGGTTATCAAGAAGTTTTTATTTATTTGTGGACGACATGTTAAGAACGAAAGAGATAATATGTATTCTAGCTAACGTGAAGACTAACTGGTGCCTCAATCTCTTTTTAGCAACCGTGACAACTGTATTCTAGGAGGAGATGTAGGTTTATTACGTGTGCAATAAAAGAATATTGTATTGTATTGTATTGTATTGTTTAATGGTCTCAGTAACAAACTAAAATTTTTAAAGTATTCTTAAATTGTTCTGTAATTAATAAGTTAAGAAAACTGATTTATTAAATAAATACGTGAGCCAAAATACATATTATGTCTTTTGTTCTTCACATGTTGTCCACAAATAAATAAAAACTTCTTGTTAACCAATCAGCCTTTTAAGTACACCGTCTCCCGAACTATTCTCAAATTACAAATAATCTACACGTGCGTCTACAGGACCTCTTAACTATTAGGACACAAGATTGATTTTTAAATGCTCTAACAGCAACATGTAGAATTGCACAGAATGGCAACGTTGCACTTCACATCATGCATTCCAAATTTTCGGCGGGAATAGTTATTTATGCAACTGTTGCGTAATGAGAGTAATTTTAACACGAGATCTGGTTTTTGATACGAGGTGCAGCCGAGTATCAAAATAGTATAGATCGAGTGTAAAAATGACTAATTACGTATAGTTGCATACAAAACTTTATCTACGACCGACAAAATAAAATAAAATTTTAAAGAGTAGTGATCAATTTATTGAACTAAGAGGACAGTTAGTTAGTACAGTTAATTAAAGTTATTCCCGAAGTTATTCCAGATCCAGAGCTTGTGGATGGAGTTGCTTTAACATTAATTTCATGTATGTGGTTACTGACAGCCTCTTGTAGACTCATGTTCTCCTGGTACATACTTTCCATTTTGTTCAAATCACTTCTTTTGTTGTTACGGTCACTTTTTATAGAAGCGAGCCAACTATTAGCCTCTTGTCGATTTATGTACTCCTGGTACTCTCCGTTTTCTTTTAAATATAGGAGGTAGGCAGTCGTCACCCCAGTAAAAAGTATTTTTACAAAATTACTTTAAAGTAGGCTGTATGTAGTATTGTGGTAGTATTGCCTTAGCCTATGCAGATTGAAAATTATGTATTATAACAGTTGCGGAATGAAAATCCATACTCCATTTCCGTACTGCTCGTAGTATGGAACAGTGTGGAAATGAAAATGATAGCGGAAAATGACCTCAATTTCGAATCTGTCATTGGTTTCGAATTTGGAATATTCTGGTACGGGAGTAGATAAAATGATTTTTGTTTCTAGCACCGAAACCATAAGACCTAGGGACTCACTTTTCTTGGTGCTTATTGCATCAAATATGCACTCTCTATTGGTATATCGCTCAGCATTCTACGTGCAGTACTTTTTGAGTTACAGCATGGGCTTGCTGGCGAGACGTCTCCCCAGCAAGCCCATGAAAAAATACAAATATCTCAAAAGTTAGTGGAGCTAGGATTTTGAAATATTTGCTACCTACTGTTCCGAGTAGGTAGTAAATATTAAGCTTTGTTTCATCTTCCTACCTACTATATGTTCCGAGATATCACATGGGCTGGCTGGGAAAACGTCTCTCCAGCCACCCATAATTATTGATGAAGTTTATACACCAAAATTTAGTGGAAATTGGTTCATTCCATCAGTAAAGTGTCAGATTCATTGCATCAAAACTGATGACACTACGAGCTGAAAACTTTGGGTGGCTGTAGAGACGTCTCGTCAGCCAGCCCATTCTATACAGGGAAAACTACGAAGATTACATAAAAGCAAAATAGTTCCACATTTACTGCATGTCTAGTGCAATTGATTGTAAAAAAGCCGAATCGAAAATGTCCATATGGTAGGAGCCCTTCATCAATAATTATGGGTGGCTGGAGAGACGTTTTCCCAGCCAGCCCATGTGATATCTCGGAACATATAGTAGGTAGGAAGATAAAACAAAGCTTAATATTTACTACCTACTCGGAACAGTAGGAAGCAAATATTTCAAAATCCTAGCTCCACTAACTTTTGAGATATTTGTATTTTTTCATGGGCTTGCTGGGGAGACGTCTCGCCAGCAAGCCCATGCTGTAACTCAAAAAGTACTGCACGTAGAATGCTGAGCGATATACCAATAGAGAGTGCATATTTGATGCAATAAGCACCAAGAAAAGTGAGTCCCTAGGTCTTACGGTTTCGGTGCTAGAAACAAATATCATTTTCCCGCCGAAAATTTTGAATGCATGATGTGAAGTGCGACGTTGCCGTTCTGTGCAACTCTACATGTTGCTGTTAGAGCATTCAAAAATCAATCTTGTATGCTTATAGTTAAAAGGTACTGTAGACGCACGTGTAGATTATTTGTAATTTGAGAATAGTTCGGGAGACGGTGTACTTAGTAAAAGACTGATTGGTTATCAAGAAGTTTTTATTTATTTGTGGACGACATGTTAAGAACGAAAGAGATAATATGTATTCTAGCTAACGTGAAGACTAACTGGTGCCTCAATCTCTTTTTAGCAACCGTGACAACTGTATTCTAGGAGGAGATGTAGGTTTATTACGTGTGCAATAAAAGAATATTGTATTGTATTGTATTGTATTGTTTAATGGTCTCAGTAACAAACTAAAATTTTTAAAGTATTCTTAAATTGTTCTGTAATTAATAAGTTAAGAAAACTGATTTATTAAATAAATACGTGAGCCAAAATACATATTATGTCTTTTGTTCTTCACATGTTGTCCACAAATAAATAAAAACTTCTTGTTAACCAATCAGCCTTTTAAGTACACCGTCTCCCGAACTATTCTCAAATTACAAATAATCTACACGTGCGTCTACAGGACCTCTTAACTATTAGGACACAAGATTGATTTTTAAATGCTCTAACAGCAACATGTAGAATTGCACAGAATGGCAACGTTGCACTTCACATCATGCATTCCAAATTTTCGGCGGGAATAGTTATTTATGCAACTGTTGCGTAATGAGAGTAATTTTAACACGAGATCTGGTTTTTGATACGAGGTGCAGCCGAGTATCAAAATAGTATAGATCGAGTGTAAAAATGACTAATTACGTATAGTTGCATACAAAACTTTATCTACGACCGACAAAATAAAATAAAATTTTAAAGAGTAGTGATCAATTTATTGAACTAAGAGGACAGTTAGTTAGTACAGTTAATTAAAGTTATTCCCGAAGTTATTCCAGATCCAGAGCTTGTGGATGGAGTTGCTTTAACATTAATTTCATGTATGTGGTTACTGACAGCCTCTTGTAGACTCATGTTCTCCTGGTACATACTTTCCATTTTGTTCAAATCACTTCTTTTGTTGTTACGGTCACTTTTTATAGAAGCGAGCCAACTATTAGCCTCTTGTCGATTTATGTACTCCTGGTACTCTCCGTTTTCTTTTAAATATAGGAGGTAGGCAGTCGTCACCCCAGTAAAAAGTATTTTTACAAAATTACTTTAAAGTAGGCTGTATGTAGTATTGTGGTAGTATTGCCTTAGCCTATGCAGATTGAAAATTATGTATTATAACAGTTGCGGAATGAAAATCCATACTCCATTTCCGTACTGCTCGTAGTATGGAACAGTGTGGAAATGAAAATGATAGCGGAAAATGACCTCAATTTCGAATCTGTCATTGGTTTCGAATTTGGAATATTCTGGTACGGGAGTAGATAAAATGATTTTTGTTTCTAGCACCGAAACCATAAGACCTAGGGACTCACTTTTCTTGGTGCTTATTGCATCAAATATGCACTCTCTATTGGTATATCGCTCAGCATTCTACGTGCAGTACTTTTTGAGTTACAGCATGGGCTTGCTGGCGAGACGTCTCCCCAGCAAGCCCATGAAAAAATACAAATATCTCAAAAGTTAGTGGAGCTAGGATTTTGAAATATTTGCTACCTACTGTTCCGAGTAGGTAGTAAATATTAAGCTTTGTTTCATCTTCCTACCTACTATATGTTCCGAGATATCACATGGGCTGGCTGGGAAAACGTCTCTCCAGCCACCCATAATTATTGATGAAGTGCTCCTACCATATGGACATTTTCGATTCGGCTTTTTTACAATCAATTGCACTAGACATGCAGTAAATGTGGAACTATTTTGCTTTTATGTAATCTTCGTAGTTTTCCCTGTATAGAATGGGCTGGCTGACGAGACGTCTCTACAGCCACCCAAAGTTTTCACCTCGTAGTGTCATCAGTTTTGATGCACTGAATCTGACACTTTACTGATGGAATGAACCAATTTCCACTAAATTTTGGTGTATGCCACTTGGCCATATCTCGCATGGGTTGCTGGGGAGACGGACACTCTTTTGCACCTACCTACTCGCGGCGTTAAAAGGACGCTTGCACCTATTATTTTTACTTAGACAGCATACTCACCGTTTTAATAGTAATATTTGTTTACATATGCACTCATATCGTGGATAAGGGCGTGTTATCTGTATACTACCAGAATTGTCGGGGCTTAAGAACAAAATTGCATACAATTTACATGAACATTTTGTAGCATAATTATGACCTCATTATCTTAAGTGAAACTTGGTTACAAAGTAATATAATGGACAATGAGTATATCGACTCTAGGTACCGAGTATTTCGCTGCGATAGGGACCTGGCCGGCAGCGGGCGACGGGACGGCGGCGGCGTGCTAGTGGCGGCCCGTCGCGAACTGGCCGTCACATTGCGCACCTGCCCGCCCTCTCCTCCGCAGCCTCCCTCGCCTCTAATCGAATTTATTATACTGGAACTGCGTGCGCGCAATTACTGTTGCGTTATTAGCGCTGTTTATATCCCGCCAAATCTTAATTCGGACATTTATTCATCTTACTTAGATTATATAGCACCTATTATACAGTCGCCCGACGTAAATCATTTTATAGTTGTAGGAGACTTTAACCTGCCGTCTCTAGAATTTAAAGACTGCAATTCTTACTTAAAACTTGTCATTCTTTCCAATTACAGTCAGTCAAATCTAAGTTTGATTAATTTTATGTCTTTAGTAGGTGGATATCAAATAAACAGGCATAGAAACCACCTAGGTAGAATACTTGATTTATTTATTTGTAATATAGATGATTGTAAGTCTTATTTGTCACCTGTGACCCTTGTTCCACTAGACTCTTATCACCCCGCCTATTACGTAATTGTTCCTTTTTGTATAAACATTACACATATGCACACAAAACCGCGGTTTGTGTATAACTTTAACGCAGCAGACTATCAGAAAATTAATAGTGATTTATCTGAAATTGATTGGGATGAGCTGTTTCGAAATAAAAACGCGGAGTCAGCAGTAGCGTACTTTTATGAAAAAATTTACTACACTATTAAGATGAATGTTCCAACCAAAACTGTAAAGAACTCTCGGTATCCCGTGTGGTTCTCAACTGCACTTGTTCATATTTTTAAAAATAAAAACCAAGCGTGGGTTAAATGGAAGATTTATGGCAGTAATTGTGATGAGAATGTTTTCTCTATGTACAGAGACAGATTTAAAAAGGAATCCCATAAATGCTACCAAAAATATATGGTCTCTGTTGAAGATAGTATACTTAATAACATTAAGCACTTTTGGACCTATATAAATAATCAAAAAACCTCTTCAAATATACCAGACCATGTATTATGGTAACCTGAAAGCAGACACACCAGAGGGAGTATGCAATCTGTTCTCTGAATTTTTTAGTTCAGTGTTTGAGCCATCAGATGTCTGTGATGATTTCGATATTAGTAATATCCCAGATATTAATCATACTTCCAATCTTAACTTGAGTGATATACACATAAATAAAGAAGATATTCTTAAAGAGTTGCGAACCTTAGATATGTCTAAAGGTCCAGGTATTGATAACATTCAACCTGGGTTCTTCAAGCATACGGCTGATTCCCTCTGCGAGCCCCTACAGTATTTATTCAATAAATGCTTACGTGAAGGAGTTTTCCCTACTATATGGAAAACTGCCCGTATCGTACCGGTGCACAAGAGCGGCCCCAAAAATGACGTTGAAAATTACCGTCCCATTTCCATCTTATCTAAAGAAAGACTTGTTCATAAAAATATTTATCCATCATTGCACACTAGTATTATAGAACAGCAGCACGGATTTGTTCAACGGCGATCAACTACTACAAACTTGTTAATTTACATGACATATCTTTTTGAAGGGTTAGACGCTAATAAGCAAACAGATGCTATATACACAGACTTTCGAAAAGCATTTGACAGGGTGGATCATAAGATACTTTTAGAAAAGTTAGCTTTTAATGGGATTAGGGGAAATCTGTGGCGTTGGTTTAAATCTTATATAAGCAATCGAACGCAAAAGGTTGTTATCCATGGGTATGAGTCTGTATTCGTGCCCGTAACGTCTGGAGTGCCCCAAGGGTCAATTTTGGGACCCTTACTCTTTATATTATTTATTAACGACGTACATGATTGTTTTAAATTTTCTAATATTTTATTGTATGCAGACGACCTAAAAATCTATCACACCATTGATGATGCTTCTGACCATATTAAAATACAAGAAGATTTGGATAGATTTTCTTTATACTGCGTTAAAAATAAACTAAAATTAAGTTTAAATAAATGCAAATCTATTTCCTTTACAAAGAAAATCAATATTAGTAGGCATCGTTACAAAATTAATGACATTCATATTGAAAATGTTCACTCCATTAGAGATCTCGGAGTAATCCTAGACTCAAAGTTGCACCTGGATCTGCATGTAGATAGCATTATTAACCGTGCTTACAGAATGTATGGTTTTGTCATGCGGTCCTGTTCGAAATTTACCCGCCCCGCCACTTACCTCTATATTTATAAGTGTCTTGTTAGGTCACAACTTGAGTATGCTGTGTCAGTATGGGATCCTCTGTATAATAAATATGCTGATGCTATCGAGTCGGTGCAAAAGAAATACCTACGGACTATGTACTACAAATGTCATCGTAGTCTCTTATCTTATGCGAATCTTTTGGATAAATTCAATTTGTTAAAGCTTAAATCTAGACGTTTACAGCTTCAAGCAATGTTACTTTATGATATATGTCATAATAAGTATGACTGTATTCCGCTCAACAATAAATTGAGCTATCGAATTCCGCTTAGGGGGCACTGCCGAAGAATACATCGGCTTTTTGCCACTGCTCCATGTCGTACTAATGCCGGTAAACGTTCCCCGATGAACCGTATTGTAGAAAATTACAATATACATTTTAACGCTATAGATATTATGAATGTGCGTGTCAGTACTTTTATAAAATCACTTCTGCAAGTGGTGCATGGTAGAGACTAAGGCAACGTTGTGTTGTTAACAACATATTTTATTGTAATTGTAATAAGTAACTTTTCATTATTATTGCTGTCAGAAACAAACATTACCTGTTTGGCATAGTTTTAAAAAAAAAGTTTTTCTTATTAGTAACATGGGGTCAATGTTGTGGGTTTCACGATTATTTATTTTTTTATGTCTACTTTATAAGTAATAACTTATTGTGAAACTGTTTGTTGACCTAAATAAATGGAAAAAAAAAAATAACAAAAAATAAATGGTACAGCAGCACTGCACTTACTTTCTCGCAATACTCAAGGAAAAACTATCAACCGCAAACTTAAATTTGTAATGCCATACACATAGTATGGAAATACAAACTTTTATTTACGTTTTTTCCAAAAAAATGTTCGAATGAAATATACAGATCAATTCAGAATTCAAATTGTCAAACATTAAAACAAACAAACTACAAACGATTTCGAGTAAATCACATGTTTAACTTTTGGTAGTACTGGAACACCCTTTATATGAATTTTCACAGGTCAATGTGTAACCTCCCCCGTCTGTAAGCCTGTCTCAAACGTCATGACTCACGACACCAGACTGTAACCCTCCTACCTACCTAACTTGATCCTACCTAACTCCTCTTACTATAACTAACTTTACTTATCTACTTACTCTGACTTACTTGCTATAGAGACACGGGTTAACCTGACTTAATTTTTTTTTTGTTTTAACTTATTTAAATCCAACGCATAGAATAGGAAAACAAAATAGCATTACCCAAAATTGTTCCCTACTATTAAACCCTGTTATAATGAATAATTTGGCTTGTGATCGTTCTAGTGGCCTAAGACCTAACGCAGTGGCCAAAGTGCAGCTGGATCCGTAGGGAGAGCATGACTTATACTAACCTAACTCCTAAAGCCTACCTATCCTAGTATGAGCTTACGCTCCAACGTCTGAAGAGTTTGCAACAACAAGAACTTGACAAAAGGAACATGGAGTAAGTATGTAGAATAGGTAAGAACATAGAATAAGATGATTAGAATGTGAGGTTAGTAGGGGGGATAGGCCGGTTCTGGACCAGCTAGAGGTGATGTGGTCGAAAGTCGGTCACCGGGATTCGACCAGGTTCGGTAGCTAATGTGGTCGAGGAACGGCCCCCGTTTGTGGACCATTTTTTTGACCAGTCTCTAAAAAAAAGCTCATCAAATAAAATTCAGACCTAAAATTTTTGCTAAAATCGCGTTTTGACTATAGTAGGGGGGATAGGCCGGTTCTGGACCAGCTAGAGGTGATGTGGTCGAGAGTCGGTCACCGGGATTCGACCTGGTTCGGTAGCTAATGTGGTCGAGGAACGGCTGTCGTTTGTGGGCCACTTTTTTGACAGGGACGGTGATGCGGGCGAGGAAGTGGATGGGGACGGGGAAGCGGATGGGAACAGGGACGGAGACGGGGATGGGTACGGGGACGGGGATGGGTACGGGGACTGGGACGGGGCGGGCAGGGACGGGGATGGGTACGGGGACGGTGATGCGGGCGAGGAAGCGGATGGGGACAGGGATGGGGCCAGGGACGGGGACGAGGGAGCGGATGGGGACGGAGATTTGTATGGGGACATGGACGGGGACGGTGATGCGGGGTGAGGAAGCGGATGGGGTACAATACGATTGATTACGGCTTCGTTAGCAGTTTTAATTTGCAGACTTTATTTCTGGTTCATTTGCATTGCAATATGTGATGTATTTAACTAGCTGAGAACTTTTTTGGGGTCACCCTCAGAGGACACAGGTGCAGATGCCGACTAATTGTGTTCAAATTTTTACCTGTCTGAATCTTTTTTGTAAGGGCTGTGGGGTGCTTTTATTGCTTGCCCTTACGGAAAGATTAAGTCCACATAAGATAAAAAGCAAGTTACATAAAAAACATTTCAACTCAACGTGTTGGTGATGGATTTCCTATTATTTATATCAGGTAGGTACGCTAAGGACATTAATTTAAAAGCTGATAGTTTACAAGTTATGATATGATGCTAAAAGCAATTAACGGTTGCCAAATTTCATTTAGCACGTCGCTGCAGTCCGTAGGAAAAACATTCAACATGTCAAAGTATAAAAATCAGGTACAAATAGATATGTAGGTACAAATAACATAACCTAACCTAACCTAACCTAAATACCTATAACTTAAAGGGGGCACTATTCCAAATTAATTTACATAAATACGTAACACTACCTATAACCACAATAAAATCATGGAAGAGCAGCTTGTATTTAAAAATATAGAATAAAGATGTCAACAAATAAATTATTCAAGTTCAATATCGCAATTATTCGTAAAAACCATGTCAGAAAAATAAAAAAAACTGTTTCAGGAAAATAAAATTATTGAATTACTTAAACAAAAAAAAGGCATTTAAAACTATGTTTATCGCTTTTCGCGCAGAAATAAAAAAAAAGAAAAACCTATAATCTTGGTGAACTTGCAGACAGATTTATTTAATATTTATGTATGCTACAACTAACGCCGACCGACGAGGATCTGTCGAACTAAATGGCACTCCGCTATCTAAAATAGATTACTCCGTTGATCGAAATATTTCGTACAATGCTTGAAGGTGATATGTATGCTCAAAGGATGGCTAGTTCTGGAGATAATTCAAAGATGGTGCTATTTGAAGCTACTAGTTTTTATTTCAAAAGTTTTCAAAATTGAATTGTTCGTAAAGGTATTCCTTGGATTATCTTTACAAAATCTGAAAAGAGAAAAACAGTTTTTGATGCGTTTAATTTTTACTGCTTTTTTATTTGAGACTAGGTTTTTTATAAACATTTCACAACTTATTTTCAAATTGCACTATTATTTTTAATAAAAGCAATCCTTGATAGATAGATAGATAAATGCTTTATTGTGCACATAACAAAAATATAACTAGTTTGATATAACTAGTTTGTTTTGTTTGTTTCTAGCTTGATATTATTGTTTTAAAAATCATAAGCATCACAAGTTATTTTCAGTAGACTTCAAAACGATAATTTCTATAAAAGTTTATTTCGATTTCGTTTTTATTCGATGTATTATAAATTAATTTTCAAAGCTTCATTATAAAATTCTTTTTCTTAAAAGTATTCAATGAAATTTATATTATTACATTCGATCAAGGTTTAATTAGCAGTCGAACTCGTACGTTTTATTAATGGTTGATTTGACTTGCAAAGATTTTTTTTAGGGTCGAGGCCAATCAATGAAATGGCGGGGTGCTACCTGTCCAACTGAGTTCGGTCCATCTAGTCACAATCTAGTCACGATTAAAAAAATACCTATCAAAAAGTGTCATCTGATCATGAATTCCTTAGTTGTAGATAAACAATAGAAATACATTTGGAAAGAAAAGTTTTTCTTACTTTGGTATGATATCATTTTGGTCGAAATAATTCTTAAGATGAAATAGTAAATGAGTTTTAAAAACTGCTTTGTTTTAAAACTGCTTTGTTTCTAAATAAAATTTCAATTGCTAAAAATGCGAAAAAAAATATATATCAGCATGTATAATATCTTAAGAAAAGAATCTAAGTTACAGTTCTGATTATATTAAACAACAACACAACAAATGTAAATAGCGAAATATGCAAAATCAACACTAAAAATACCTATAATAAATTATTCACAATGTGTAATTTCAAATACGCGAAACCTCTAGGGTTTTATCCATGTAACTGAATAACTTATCCCAAAGAACATAGTTTGAATTAAGAAAAAAAAAATATTTCCCACAGGAACTGCATCCGCTGATAGCGCATTTTGTATGGGAGTCTAACATATTAAAGCTAGATTTCCTCACTTGACTTTTTAAATTAATACATAAACCGTAACACTTTTCGATGCAACGCGTAAAATTTATTACTTCACATTATGGAAAGAATTATTGATTGTTATAAATAACGGCGAAGTCACGGGTATTTAATAGTTTCCATTCGTATGAAATGACGCTGAGATACATACCTGTTTTTCGAGATTCCCATGCATTGAAGTGATTATTTAACGTATTAACAAGTTAGTGAATCTTTGTGTTTGTGTATAAAATGGATGTAATTTATAACATCACGAAGCAGGTAGTTTCAAGCCCAGACTAACCTAACCTAACCACGAAATCAATCACTTTAAACATTTTTCCTCTCAACATTTACTGCTCACCTAAAACCGAGACGGAAAATTTATCTGTAGCTCATAAGTTATCACAATTTACCTCAAACATTTTTCTTTCTACAATTACCTACTGCTAACTTCAAACTCTGAAAACAAAGATGAGATGGACGAATGAAAATTTGGTTGCTTTTTGCATGCCAGGCACTAACTTTCAGAACATTTGTGAGTAATCACACCGAAGTGTTGTTAGTCTTAAACTGTAAACGAACTTTTGACGGTACGCACTATATTACCCAGTTGCTCTTAACTTCAATCTAGCATAGAACAAAGATGGGGCTGACGATGAACAGAGGTCACTCAGAAGAAGTCTAACACCCCTTGATTATCAACATGCGATTATTACTTCTGAAGTTATTGGAGTCAGGAACTGGCATTTAATGTTAAAATTATTTTAATATACATATGACGACATATCTTATGAAAAAGAACTAAATAATGAGTAAAAGCAAAACTTTACTAAATCACTCGTTTCTGCACGAACAATAGGGTACGTTTCAGAACATTATTCGTAACTTTCAGAACATTATTTCTCCCACATGCAATTTCAAGCCACGACGAAGACATTTCTTGAGTCATACCTGTTTGAACTCATCGCACGTACGTATTTAAAAAGTTAACAGTTTTGTAATTACGAAACATGGCGGTACTGACCACGACAGGTTTAGAATTCTAAAGGACGGTTTAAGATTAAAGTATTGAAAGCTCTAATAATTAATAGCAAATTTTTGAAAAATTACTAAATTAAAATATAAAACTAACAATCTCGACTGAATCAAAATATTTGAATTAGTCGTTACAACCAAAACTTTTATGTAAAAGAAAATTATAACAAAACTTATTCAACCAAAAACTACAAACGAAATTACAAATAAAAATATTTGAATGAACTATTACAACACAACGTTTATGAAAAAATAAATAAAAAAAATGTTCAAAAAAAACACTCAAATCAAAATCTCAATTACAATTTCTAAATAAAATGTTTAAAAGTAAACGTCTCGAAAACTCGTTTTTAAAAATACTTACAGATTTTTCTTCATATAAATTATCAATTTGAAACTTAAATCAAAATTGTACTATAGTATTGAAAGTTAAGATTTTTTTTTATGGTATGAACAGTATGAATCAAAAAATAGTTTATTAAAACTTTTTAAATGAAAATCTTAAAATCAAAAATACTTTATTGACAATTACTAAGCTAAGACTTAAACCAATAATATTTAAAGGAATACTTTTATAAAAAAGAATTGCAAAAAAAAATGTTGCTGGAAAGATAACTTGACATAAAAATAAATTTTCATAATCTCAAGTTGAATATGTTAAAAAAAATACGAAATGAAATCTTTATTGACAATTTCTTAGCTAAAATTTAAAAAAATATAAATTTTGAATACTTTTTAGGAAAAAGAATTTTATTTTTGAATAAAAAACGAAATCGGAAAACTTTTATGGTCATAGAAATTATTGTTTTGAAGTCTATTAAAAATAACTATGATTTTCAAAACAATAATATCAAGGATAGCTTTTGTGATGAAGAATAATGCAACTTTAAAAAATAATATGTGAAACGCTTTTGGGAAGGAAACCAAAAAAAAATAAAACTTAAAAATCTCAAATCAAAAAGATGTAAAAATTTTACGTATCGAAATCTATTTTTATTTTCAGATTTTATAAAGATAATTCAAGGAATACCTTTACGAACAATTAAATTTTGAAAACTTTCGGAATAAAAACAAAAAGCTTTAAAACTAAATAATCTTTTAAAATCTCAAATAAAAATTTAAAAATTAAATTTGTCGAAAACTCGTTTAGCAATTTACTAAGATATTTAAAACTATAATGTTTCGAAGAAAATTTTATGACAAAAGAAAATATTGCTATAAAAATGTAACAAGCAAGACTTACAAACATAGCAAAAAAAATGATTCAAATATAAAATCGATGAATCTCGTTGCTAAAAATACTTTTTCAGTGACGAGTCATTATATTCTACGTGGCAACCACCTACCAATTTAAGAAATAAAATCATTATGAGTTGTTTGTTACCGTTTAAGTTAAATCAAATATCGTTTATGGATATCCGATAAACTCAGTACATAATGGAATTGCATATAAAAATAATGCAAATTTAACACTTTAAATTACAAATAAAATAAAAACAAACCATAATCACAAATTATAGTTTCAGATTAAAACGAACGAAGAGGTTTGATACGTATTCGTGGAGTTTTTTTTTTCTGCGTTAAGGTTAAGTTAGGTTATATTAGAAAAGGCTCGAGCGAAGAGGTATTTTAAAAAGGTTGAATATTAACTAAAGATTTGATAAAGATGTAAGTTAGGTGTTCAACCCGCTAAATATTTTTTGTACTTAAGAAAAAATATAGATGGCACTACTGGCATCCACTTAGTTTGCTGAAACGCGGTATCGAGGTGTCAACTGTGAAACTATTAGCAGTGTGTGATCTCTTTTCCTCGCGGTACCCCGATCACCATTGTATACGGGCATATTTGAATATACATTTCTATAGTAGTGGAGAATTTTGTTTTATTTCTTACACGTAGAAGTTTGTTGGTGTGTAGTGTAGCATGTAGATGATGGAATTGAATATTAAAATAATGCAAATTTAACGCTTTAAATTACAAATAAAATAAAAATAAACCATAACATAACTACAAATTATAGTTTCAGATTAAAACGAACGAAGAGGTTTGATATTTCTGATATTCTTTTTGTTCCATCATATTCAAATGATACTTAGCAAACAAGACGGTTAAGTTTATAAACTACCTCTCAGCCGAATTATTTTCTCTCGATTATCAGTGTGCGCAAGATTCTCCAGCAGATTCTTAACCAAACTTATCCTGAGTACAAAGAGCAAATACTAACGATGTGATAATGTAGTGGATGAAATCAAGCTCTTATACGAAAAATTACTTATTTATTACACAGACTGTGCCAGATTACCTTCCCGCTTACTACCTATTTGTTGTTCAAAAGACAGTCTAGCGTACACCTATCGGTATTCAGTATTCTCCGTTAAGCTACGATCACACCTAGCTGAATTCAAAGACTAATAAATTCGGCATACATTGCTCGTTGAAGTAATGATATTGCAATTAACATAACCATGCCTCCCAGCAATGTATGTCTTATTAGTCTTTGAACTTAGCTAGGTGTGATCGTGGCTTTAGCGTTACTTGGTACCTCACACAAAATTTATTTCTCGAAATAATTACCAATCGAATCAGAACAATAAATAATTCCCATACTTGCACATTCAAGATCATAAAAATTTGCCACGCTATCTCAGAAAAAAATAGCTGAAAACAAACAAAACATGCCTTCATTTCTATTTGCCCGCCCATTGACCATTTCTAAAAATAAAAAAAACTGCAAAAAATATGGTACAATACAATGTATCTATAGGTACAATAAAAAAAAAACGTGTCTGTTCTCTCGCGCTCTATCGGTCGCATCAAGCATCGCAATATCACACCGTACTATTTCATTACCTGCTAGCACCATTTTTTAGGCCGGCCACATTATTGAATGCTGGTGTGATGCGATGCGTAATTTTTGACTTTCTCGGGTAATAAATAAGAATATGGAACAAAAAGAATATAAGAAATATCAAACCTCTTCGTTCGTTTTAATCTGAAACTATAATTTGTGATTATGGTTTGTTTTTATTTTATTTGTAATTTAAAGTGTTAAATTTGCATTATTTTTAAATGCAATTCCATTATGTACTGAGTTTATTGGATATCCATAAACGATATTTGATTTAACTTAAACGGTAACAAACAACTCATAATGATTTTATTTCTTAAATTGGTAGGTGGTTGCCACGTAGAATATAATGACTCGTCACTGAAAAAGTATTTTTAGCAACGAGATTCATCGATTTTATATTTGAATCATTTTTTTTGCTATGTTTGTAAGTCTTGCTTGTTACATTTTTTCATTTCATTTCTTATATTCTTTTTGTTCCATATTCTTATTTATTACCCGAGAAAGTCAAAAATTACGCATCGCATCACACCAGCATTCAATAATGTGGCCGGCCTAAAAAATGGTGCTAGCAGGTAATGAAATAGTACGGTGTGATATTGCGATGCTTGATGCGACCGATAGAGCGCGAGAGAACAGACACGTTTTTTTTTTATTGTACCTATAGATACATTCTATTGTACCATATTTTTTGCAGTTTTTTTTATTTTTAGAAATGGTCAATGGGCGGGCAAATAGAAATGAAGGCATGTTTTGTTTGTTTTCAGCTATTTTTTTCTGAGATAGCGTGGCAAATTTTTATGATCTTGAATGTGCAAGTATGGGAATTATTTATTGTTCTGATTCGATTGGTAATTATTTCGAGAAATAAATTTTGTGTGAGGTACCAAGTAACGCTAAAGCCACGATCACACCTAGCTAAGTTCAAAGACTAATAAGACATACATTGCTGGGAGGCATGGTTATGTTAATTGCAATATCATTACTTCAACGAGCAATGTATGCCGAATTTATTAGTCTTTGAATTCAGCTAGGTGTGATCGTAGCTTAACGGAGAATACTGAATACCGATAGGTGTACGCTAGACTGTCTTTTGAACAACAAATAGGTAGTAAGCGGGAAGGTAATCTGGCACAGTCTGTGTAATAAATAAGTAATTTTTCGTATAAGAGCTTGATTTCATCCACTACATTATCACATCGTTAGTATTTGCTCTTTGTACTCAGGATAAGTTTGGTTAAGAATCTGCTGGAGAATCTTGCGCACACTGATAATCGAGAGAAAATAATTCGGCTGAGAGGTAGTTTATAAACTTAACCGTCTTGTTTGCTAAGTATCATTTGAATATGATGGAACAAAAAGAATATCAGAAATATCAAACCTCTTCGTTCGTTTTAATCTGAAACTATAATTTGTAGTTATGTTATGGTTTATTTTTATTTTATTTGTAATTTAAAGCGTTAAATTTGCATTATTTTAATATTCAATTCCATCATCTACATGCTACACTACACACCAACAAACTTCTACGTGTAAGAAATAAAACAAAATTCTCCACTACTATAGAAATGTATATTCAAATATGCCCGTATACAATGGTGATCGGGGTACCGCGAGGAAAAGAGATCACACACTGCTAATAGTTTCACAGTTGACACCTCGATACCGCGTTTCAGCAAACTAAGTGGATGCCAGTAGTGCCATCTATATTTTTTCTTAAGTACAAAAAATATTTAGCGGGTTGAACACCTAACTTACATCTTTATCAAATCTTTAGTTAATATTCAACCTTTTTAAAATACCTCTTCGCTCGAGCCTTTTCTAATATAACCTAACTTAACCTTAACGCAGAAAAAAAAAACTCCACGAATACGTATCAAACCTCTTCGTTCGTTTTAATCTGAAACTATAATTTGTGATTATGGTTTGTTTTTATTTTATTTGTAATTTAAAGTGTTAAATTTGCATTATTTTTATATGCAATTCCATTATGTACTGAGTTTATCGGATATCCATAAACGATATTTGATTTAACTTAAACGGTAACAAACAACTCATAATGATTTTATTTCTTAAATTGGTAGGTGGTTGCCACGTAGAATATAATGACTCGTCACTGAAAAAGTATTTTTAGCAACGAGATTCATCGATTTTATATTTGAATCATTTTTTTTGCTATGTTTGTAAGTCTTGCTTGTTACATTTTTATAGCAATATTTTCTTTTGTCATAAAATTTTCTTCGAAACATTATAGTTTTAAATATCTTAGTAAATTGCTAAACGAGTTTTCGACAAATTTAATTTTTAAATTTTTATTTGAGATTTTAAAAGATTATTTAGTTTTAAAGCTTTTTGTTTTTATTCCGAAAGTTTTCAAAATTTAATTGTTCGTAAAGGTATTCCTTGAATTATCTTTATAAAATCTGAAAATAAAAATAGATTTCGATACGTAAAATTTTTACATCTTTTTGATTTGAGATTTTTAAGTTTTATTTTTTTTTGGTTTCCTTCCCAAAAGCGTTTCACATATTATTTTTTAAAGTTGCATTATTCTTCATCACAAAAGCTATCCTTGATATTATTGTTTTGAAAATCATAGTTATTTTTAATAGACTTCAAAACAATAATTTCTATGACCATAAAAGTTTTCCGATTTCGTTTTTTATTCAAAAATAAAATTCTTTTTCCTAAAAAGTATTCAAAATTTATATTTTTTTAAATTTTAGCTAAGAAATTGTCAATAAAGATTTCATTTCGTATTTTTTTTAACATATTCAACTTGAGATTATGAAAATTTATTTTTATGTCAAGTTATCTTTCCAGCAACATTTTTTTTTGCAATTCTTTTTTATAAAAGTATTCCTTTAAATATTATTGGTTTAAGTCTTAGCTTAGTAATTGTCAATAAAGTATTTTTGATTTTAAGATTTTCATTTAAAAAGTTTTAATAAACTATTTTTTGATTCATACTGTTCATACCATAAAAAAAAATCTTAACTTTCAATACTATAGTACAATTTTGATTTAAGTTTCAAATTGATAATTTATATGAAGAAAAATCTGTAAGTATTTTTAAAAACGAGTTTTCGAGACGTTTACTTTTAAACATTTTATTTAGAAATTGTAATTGAGATTTTGATTTGAGTGTTTTTTTTGAACATTTTTTTTATTTATTTTTTCATAAACGTTGTGTTGTAATAGTTCATTCAAATATTTTTATTTGTAATTTCGTTTGTAGTTTTTGGTTGAATAAGTTTTGTTATAATTTTCTTTTACATAAAAGTTTTGGTTGTAACGACTAATTCAAATATTTTGATTCAGTCGAGATTGTTAGTTTTATATTTTAATTTAGTAATTTTTCAAAAATTTGCTATTAATTATTAGAGCTTTCAATACTTTAATCTTAAACCGTCCTTTAGAATTCTAAACCTGTCGTGGTCAGTACCGCCATGTTTCGTAATTACAAAACTGTTAACTTTTTAAATACGTACGTGCGATGAGTTCAAACAGGTATGACTCAAGAAATGTCTTCGTCGTGGCTTGAAATTGCATGTGGGAGAAATAATGTTCTGAAAGTTACGAATAATGTTCTGAAACGTACCCTATTGTTCGTGCAGAAACGAGTGATTTAGTAAAGTTTTGCTTTTACTCATTATTTAGTTCTTTTTCATAAGATATGTCGTCATATGTATATTAAAATAATTTTAACATTAAATGCCAGTTCCTGACTCCAATAACTTCAGAAGTAATAATCGCATGTTGATAATCAAGGGGTGTTAGACTTCTTCTGAGTGACCTCTGTTCATCGTCAGCCCCATCTTTGTTCTATGCTAGATTGAAGTTAAGAGCAACTGGGTAATATAGTGCGTACCGTCAAAAGTTCGTTTACAGTTTAAGACTAACAACACTTCGGTGTGATTACTCACAAATGTTCTGAAAGTTAGTGCCTGGCATGCAAAAAGCAACCAAATGTTCATTCGTCCATCTCATCTTTGTTTTCAGAGTTTGAAGTTAGCAGTAGGTAATTGTAGAAAGAAAAATGTTTGAGGTAAATTGTGATAACTTATGAGCTACAGATAAATTTTCCGTCTCGGTTTTAGGTGAGCAGTAAATGTTGAGGGGAAAAATGTTTAAAGTGATTGATTTCGTGGTTAGGTTAGGTTAGTCTGGGCTTGAAACTACCTGCTTCGTGATGTTATAAATTACATCCATTTTATACACAAACACAAAGATTCACTAACTTGTTAATACGTTAAATAATCACTTCAATGCATGGGAATCTCGAAAAACAGGTATGTATCTCAGCGTCATTTCATACGAATGGAAACTATTAAATACCCGTGACTTCGCCGTTATTTATAACAATCAATAATTCTTTCCATAATGTGAAGTAATAAATTTTACGCGTTGCATCGAAAAGTGTTACGGTTTATGTATTAATTTAAAAAGTCAAGTGAGGAAATCTAGCTTTAATATGTTAGACTCCCATACAAAATGCGCTATCAGCGGATGCAGTTCCTGTGGGAAATATTTTTTTTTTCTTAATTCAAACTATGTTCTTTGGGATAAGTTATTCAGTTACATGGATAAAACCCTAGAGGTTTCGCGTATTTGAAATTACACATTGTGAATAATTTATTATAGGTATTTTTAGTGTTGATTTTGCATATTTCGCTATTTACATTTGTTGTGTTGTTGTTTAATATAATCAGAACTGTAACTTAGATTCTTTTCTTAAGATATTATACATGCTGATATATATTTTTTTTCGCATTTTTAGCAATTGAAATTTTATTTAGAAACAAAGCAGTTTTAAAACAAAGCAGTTTTTAAAACTCATTTACTATTTCATCTTAAGAATTATTTCGACCAAAATGATATCATACCAAAGTAAGAAAAACTTTTCTTTCCAAATGTATTTCTATTGTTTATCTACAACTAAGGAATTCATGATCAGATGACACTTTTTGATAGGTATTTTTTTAATCGTGACTAGATTGTGACTAGATGGACCGAACTCAGTTGGACAGGTAGCACCCCGCCATTTCATTGATTGGCCTCGACCCTAAAAAAAATCTTTGCAAGTCAAATCAACCATTAATAAAACGTACGAGTTCGACTGCTAATTAAACCTTGATCGAATGTAATAATATAAATTTCATTGAATACTTTTAAGAAAAAGAATTTTATAATGAAGCTTTGAAAATTAATTTATAATACATCGAATAAAAACGAAATCGAAATAAACTTTTATAGAAATTATCGTTTTGAAGTCTACTGAAAATAACTTGTGATGCTTATGATTTTTAAAACAATAATATCAAGCTAGAAACAAACAAAACAAACTAGTTATATCAAACTAGTTATATTTTTGTTATGTGCACAATAAAGCATTTATCTATCTATCTATCAAGGATTGCTTTTATTAAAAATAATAGTGCAATTTGAAAATAAGTTGTGAAATGTTTATAAAAAACCTAGTCTCAAATAAAAAAGCAGTAAAAATTAAACGCATCAAAAACTGTTTTTCTCTTTTCAGATTTTGTAAAGATAATCCAAGGAATACCTTTACGAACAATTCAATTTTGAAAACTTTTGAAATAAAAGCTAGTAGCTTCAAATAGCACCATCTTTGAATTATCTCCAGAACTAGCCATCCTTTGAGCATACATATCACCTTCAAGCATTGTACGAAATATTTCGATCAACGGAGTAATCTATTTTAGATAGCGGAGTGCCATTTAGTTCGACAGATCCTCGTCGGTCGGCGTTAGTTGTAGCATACATAAATATTAAATAAATCTGTCTGCAAGTTCACCAAGATTATAGGTTTTTCTTTTTTTTTATTTCTGCGCGAAAAGCGATAAACATAGTTTTAAATGCCTTTTTTTTGTTTAAGTAATTCAATAATTTTATTTTCCTGAAACAGTTTTTTTTATTTTTCTGACATGGTTTTTACGAATAATTGCGATATTGAACTTGAATAATTTATTTGTTGACATCTTTATTCTATATTTTTAAATACAAGCTGCTCTTCCATGATTTTATTGTGGTTATAGGTAGTGTTACGTATTTATGTAAATTAATTTGGAATAGTGCCCCCTTTAAGTTATAGGTATTTAGGTTAGGTTAGGTTAGGTTATGTTATTTGTACCTACATATCTATTTGTACCTGATTTTTATACTTTGACATGTTGAATGTTTTTCCTACGGACTGCAGCGACGTGCTAAATGAAATTTGGCAACCGTTAATTGCTTTTAGCATCATATCATAACTTGTAAACTATCAGCTTTTAAATTAATGTCCTTAGCGTACCTACCTGATATAAATAATAGGAAATCCATCACCAACACGTTGAGTTGAAATGTTTTTTATGTAACTTGCTTTTTATCTTATGTGGACTTAATCTTTCCGTAAGGGCAAGCAAT
Source organism: Athrips mouffetella (assembly GCA_947532105.1). Classification (NCBI taxonomy): domain Eukaryota; kingdom Metazoa; phylum Arthropoda; class Insecta; order Lepidoptera; family Gelechiidae; genus Athrips; species Athrips mouffetella. The sequence continues at coordinate 959,179 of OX383960.1, read as the reverse complement.
AAAAGCACCCCACAGCCCTTACAAAAAAGATTCAGACAGGTAAAAATTTGAACACAATTAGTCGGCATCTGCACCTGTGTCCTCTGAGGGTGACCCCAAAAAAGTTCTCAGCTAGTTAAATACATCACATATTGCAATGCAAATGAACCAGAAATAAAGTCTGCAAATTAAAACTGCTAACGAAGCCGTAATCAATCGTATTGTACCCCATCCGCTTCCTCACCCCGCATCACCGTCCCCGTCCATGTCCCCATACAAATCTCCGTCCCCATCCGCTCCCTCGTCCCCGTCCCTGGCCCCATCCCTGTCCCCATCCGCTTCCTCGCCCGCATCACCGTCCCCGTACCCATCCCCGTCCCTGCCCGCCCCGTCCCAGTCCCCGTACCCATCCCCGTCTCCGTCCCTGTTCCCATCCGCTTCCCCGTCCCCATCCACTTCCTCGCCCGCATCACCGTCCCTGTCAAAAAAGTGGCCCACAAACGACAGCCGTTCCTCGACCACATTAGCTACCGAACCAGGTCGAATCCCGGTGACCGACTCTCGACCACATCACCTCTAGCTGGTCCAGAACCGGCCTATCCCCCCTACTATAGTCAAAACGCGATTTTAGCAAAAATTTTAGGTCTGAATTTTATTTGATGAGCTTTTTTTTAGAGACTGGTCAAAAAAATGGTCCACAAACGGGGGCCGTTCCTCGACCACATTAGCTACCGAACCTGGTCGAATCCCGGTGACCGACTTTCGACCACATCACCTCTAGCTGGTCCAGAACCGGCCTATCCCCCCTACTGAGGTTATATGGTTGAGGGTGGTTTTATGAACTAGTATCTATAAACTATGACTGACTTCTAGGGAGATCTAAGAGAACCAATGTAAGAGAAGAAAAGATGCTTTAGCTAGTTGATAGGCATTTGTTTGGGGGAAATGACCGCCCCAATCCACCGCGGTCATTCATGAATCTCGACTCCTGACTGGATAATTCTCTGCCATACCTATCCAATTCCGCTTTATGAAGCTACTCTAGATATACTTGAGCAAACAAATAGCAAGGGATATTTCTTTACACCGTCCATCTTGTCTGGTAGTAAGTTTGTAGTTTTGTCATGTCACAATAGAAAGATTGAGAGGAGGATTCAAAAGAAACCTGGACTTGTCCCGCAATCCAGATCTTATAGGAATGTATACACATATAAAATACAGTTTCATCTTCTTAGCAAAACAATAGATAAGCGGAATTTTTGGAACAATTATTTACATGAATTTACATTTACTTGTCAAGGTCCAAGACCCAAGTCAGTCATAATTAAATCTGAACAATAAAAGAACACATTGAACAATGAAAGCAACACTTTAGAAAATATGTAAGTGATTTAGTTCTTATATGTGAACCTGAGAAACATTATTTTAGAATCTCGCAAGGATCAGGGAATGTTCCTTATCTTTCTCGTCCTCTTAGCTCAAATGTATTTTATTGAGAAAGCAGTATTTCAGTACGTTCATACGCACAATCGACTATGCATCTAGTACGATAGCTAGGCTTAATGATAATTCGATCTGCACAATGTGGACAATCTGCCTTCTTTTAGTACAGAAAAGAGACCACTTCAGGCTAGCTCTCTGCTTCACCTTAAATACAGGACTAATTATTATCAAGCTTTTGATTTCATCTTGTAACAAAATTCCCCTTTTAAATTTAAGGAAGGCATGATTTAATTTGTCATACACAGAACACAGCAATTTTAACAAAACGTAAGTATGTACCTACTAGACAAGACACATTCCCATCTCAACCATTCATCAAAATTAGGCGAATTCATAAAGTTAGATGAAGGTAGGAAATAACCTCTTTCCTTGATTTATTATAATATTAAACCCGGTACGTCCACTGCATGACAAAAGACCTTTGGTGTCTCATTTTATCAATTAAAACACTAGATTTCATGTGATCCAGATTTTGAAGCTAATTTTATACCAACAGAACAAAATAATAACGTTCATCTCCCGACAGGCTGTTCAGTCAGAGAAAAATAAGTTTATCCAAAATTTAGGCAAACTTCATCATAGAAATATCCATCTTTCGATAAGCTAGCTAGTTTTTGCACTGATAGATTAGATCACAGAATTTAAATCACGGTCTACCCACATTACCATGAACCCTTCAGCTATATTGCTGTGCCATAAGGCCCTTGAACAAACCCGTAAAATATACCAGAATATCACATTTGAATTTAGTCACTGAATTTAGGACGAATTCTACAGTCTTTTATAAGCATTTTTGACACATCTCGCGATTTGAATAGCACAAAATAGATAAAACATGGTGTGAACGACAAGGTAGTTTTAAAATTACTCACGGTTTTTCTTCGATCAAACCTTGATATGACCTCGCCGGTGGACGCCCACTGCTGGTTATAAGCCTCTTCCTAGGCCTTTGCAAGGACCGGACCTACGCTGCTCGCTTTCTGCGGCTTCTTCCGTCCTCGTTAGATGATTAGCTTCTCCCTCTAGGCGAGACGGAGAAGGTCCACCGCTGGTCAGAAGCCTGTCCCTAGGCCTCCACGGTGACCGGCTCCACGCTGCTCGCTTCCAGTGGCCTCTATTGTCCTCTGTAGGTCGTTTCCTTCCCTCAATATAACCCCAAAACTCAGGCAAAAGACACCCGGCGCACTGTCTTGATTACGTTAAATTATTTTACGGACACTGAGTTGACATTAAGCAAACGATTGCTTCGAAGATCTACGCGACGCGAAGCAGTCTCAAAAGCATGCGGGCTTCTGGACTTGCTGATAACCGAATTGAAATATACTGAATCGAAAACCCTACCCACCTATCGATAGCGCGACCAAATATGATTTACAACACTGTTCAGAGTGATGGATCCTCGCATCTTTCTCTTGGGCGACTGAATCTCCAACACCGTCGTAGTGTCTACACTAATAAAGTTTAGGATTTATCGAATCGATAGCCTATTCTTGTATTCGTGGCGCGATCAAATATGATTTACAACACTGTTCTGAGTGATGGATCCTCGCATCTTTCTCTTGGGCGACTGAATCTCCAACACCTTCGCAGTGTCTACACTGACAAAGTTTACGATTTATCGAACCGAAAGCCTATTCCTGTATTCGTGGCATGATCAAATATGATTTACAACACTATTCAGAGTGATGGATCCTCGCATCTTTCTCTTGGGCGACTGAATCTCCAACACCGTCGTAGTGTCTACACTGACAAAGTTTAGGATTTATCGAATCGATAGCCTATTCTTGTATTCGTGGCGCGATCAAATATGATTTACAACACTGTTCTGAGTGATGGATCCTCGCATCTTTCTCTTGGGCGACTGAATCTCCAACACCTTCGCAGTGTCTACACTGACAAAGTTTACGATTTATCGAACCGAAAGCCTATTCCTGTATTCGTTTATAACATTGCGTGGTAGCAGGAAGGCTGCTCTTTACTAGATCAAGAAAAATCTTGCATTCCATTAGTTGCACACGGTGATTCAAGGGCTCCAAAAATATATTGTTTTTATTTTAACTGTTCTATGATCTTGAACTATTATATATCTGGTAGATTTGGTTTTATGCTCGTTTTATGTACCTTTGAAAACAGCAAGATTTGTGAAGGTAAAATACAAATATCTTTATTTGCAAGAAAACAGTAGTTAAAGATCTTAAGTTTGAAAAGTACAGTGTTTTCAGCTTACACGTAAGCATGCAAATTTAACTATTGTGAATTTAAATTACTTACATATGTAAATTTTATATATGTCAAAATCAAACTATTTATTAAATTTAAAATCTAGAAATTCATTCACACTGTAGAAGCAACGTTTTAATAGACATTTTGACAAATTATTTTTCCATGCATGCATTTCAGTCATGGATTTAAAATTGTCAGGTAGCTTATTAAATAACAAAATGCACATATCAAATAATTATGTTCCTCTTGTAAAGGTCTTTTCTAGCAGGAGGTTGATACAGTAGTTTCATAATCTTTGATCTAGTTTGTCTTAACATAACTTCTCCTCGAGTTTTCAAATAATTTGGGTTTGAGGCAACAAAAATACACACGTCTCTAATATACAAACAAGGAAGGGGTAATATATTAAGTTGTTTAAAAAGAGGCCTACAGCTGTCATCGAGTTTAGCGTTGCATATTGCGCGCAGGCCCTATCAATATCTACTGAATTACCCCATAGTATAAAGCCAAATGCACAGACACAACTGGCATCAGATAGAGAAGTGGTTCTAGCCTGGACACCTGGTCATGAGGGAAATATAGGCAATGAGACCGCGGACGAACTAGCCAGAGAAGGAGCGGAAGAAATACTAGTAGTTCCAGAACCTCGCCTACCTATTTCCAGTAGAATGTTAAAGGGGTGTTTAAAGAAATAATAAATAAAGAGGCTATCACACGATGGGAAAACGTGGATGGACATCATCAATCCAAACTTTTCATCAAGGGATGCAATAGGAAAAAGACCAAATATCTATAACAGCTCCCCAAGACAGACACAACAAAAATATTAGGTATCATGACAGGTCACTGCAACTTAAATAAGCATCTGACCATAATTAACATAAACGAGGATCCAGCCTGTGCAGAATGCGGGGAAGAAGAAACAATTTCCACTTCTTCGCGGAGTGCACTATGTACTCGCTACCCAGGTGGGAGATGCTCGGCAGGGACAGCATACTAGAAGAAGAGCTCAGGGAAGTATCAATAGCGGATATGGTAAGATTTTATAAAGCTACAAGTAGATTCCACGGGGTAATGCTGCAGGAGCACCAGTAAAACCAGTGCCCCGGGCGGTAAGTGGAGTGGAGAGACCTACACTAGAGAGGCACAGCAAATGTGTTAGAGCAGCTTCGGAGGTCCTCTCAGGGTCCTTACTCGGTACATCTCAACCAGTAGATGGAAAGGTGGGGATACCCCGATGAAACCAATGAGCAGCTCACTGCATAGACTGGCAGTCTCGTGGATGGGGATCAAAGCAAAGCATGCCAAGCCGTCCGTATCTCCTGGGATAATGGGTGAAATTGTTTCATCTGTGTGATCCAATCACCCGTCCGCGTGCGTCGCGGCGGCGTCCCCAACTAAACACGTTCACTGCGGCGGCGCTAAAACTAAACTTACTGCCAGTGCGTTACGAGACATAACTGCCCGTATCTAAATTTCCCGCTATGCGTTACGGCTTCCATTTTGCCGTACTAGGGCCTGACTTCCAAGGTCTGCAAAGACGTGGAAACTCATTATTCAATTATAATTTTTTAAATGACTGATAGGTTACATCTTTGAGTATATACAACTGACGTAGCACGGGGTTCTGTAGAATATTTAAAAAGATATAGGACTTTTTCTAACTAATTGATTTACAGCAAAATACTTGCCGTTTCACGGCTAAACCGCTGAACCGATTTTGATAAAATTTTGTATGGGGCATCAATACTTTATTACGTTTTTACTATCAACTATATCAATCAACAGACTCCTGTGCCCATAGGGGTAGTGATAGGGGTAGGGATGGGGGTAGGGAAAGGGTTAGGGATGGGTGTAGGGATGGGTGTAGGTCCTATTCTAAATATTTTTGTAGATACTCGCGCGGATGGCGCGTGGCGTGCGGTTCAAGAGCGGTGAGGAGGGGAGGGAAGTGAGCATGGCGTGTGTGGACTAGAACAACGAAGAAACTAGAACTATGATGAAACTTTAAAATAACAAAATCTAGAAAAAAAATATTTCACTAAGATTTTTTTTACGGAATTGGATATATTTTGGTAAAAATCTGTTGGTGTGTATGAGGGTTTCGCTTATTGCATTAACTCGTTGTATATTCAAAAGATAATTAAATTTGTAGAACGATAGCATTCAACTTGGATAAGGTATCAACGCACAGCCCAAACCGCAGGGTCTAGAGATTCAAAATTTGGCATGTAGGTTCCTTATGAGGCCTAGGGGTGCACTAAGAAAGGATTTTACAAAATTCCACCCCAAAAGGGGTAAAATAGGGGATGAAAGTTTGTATGAAAGTCCGCCAGTTTTGAAGTTAGGATCTTCAAATTTTGTATGTAGGCTGACGACTAAAAAATATTTTTTACGTATCTCAGGGTTTTTGAAAATTGTACACCCTAAGGGGTGAAAAGGGGGATGAAGTTGAAAATTCCTCATTTTAAATGTAAAAACCACTAAATTTATTAGTTATGAATTAGGGTTGTAATTCTGTGGAACGTACATCACTGCCATTGGAAAACCACTCCAAATTCCATCCCAAATTCAACCCCTAAAACAGGGAAATGTGGTGAAAAATTCTAAAAACCAATATGGATATCGTTTGTATGGTTTATCGGGTCGCCGATTACGAAAACTACAACAATTGTTAAATCCAACGTGGTGGACGTGAAATACCAACATCCCCTGGGGATGGGGTTGGGGTGCTATAGGTTTGAAATGTCTAAAAAACAATATGGGTGCTGTTTCCATGTTGGGGATAGCGGTTAAATTGACGTTAGGGGTAGGGGTAAGGTAGAGGCAGGGATAGGGAGAGGTAGAGGTAGGTTTAGAGGTGGTAGAGGAAGAGGTAGAGGAAGGGGTAGAGGTAGAGGTAGAGGGAGAGAGCGGGAGAGGTAGAGGAAGAGGTATAGGTAGATGTAGAGGGAGAGGTACGGGTACAGGTAGAGGTGGTAGGAGAGGGAGAGAGATTGAGAAGAAGGGGGAGAGGGAGGGGAGGGGGAGAGACAGAGGGAGGGGGAGAGGAATGAGGGGGGAAGGAGAGGGAGAGGGTTTAATTTTTTCTCAATTACTTCTGCGAATTGGCTCCGTTTTGAAATATAAGATAAAGGAGTCTCTCAGCTCTCTCTACATTTTTTAGGTTAAGTGACAACTTTAAGGCATAATTTTGCTGCTAAGTTTCTCTGTTCTGAGTAATTTATGAGTAACTTCAGCTGGATCTTAAATTATTCTCATTGATTTGCGCAGGATTAGTCCCGTTTTTCCTTAGTTTAAAATTACCCCCAAATGACGGAAAAATATCTCATTGCTTCGGAAAAACGGTAACAACATAAATACGAAATCCACGCGAGCGAAGCCGCGGGCAACAGCTAGTATAATATATGTATAATCCACGCAGACAAAGTTGCGGGTAACAGCTAGTATAATATATGTACAATATTATAAATACGAAAGTAACTCTGTCTGTCTGTCTGTTACGCTTTCACGGCTAAACCACTGAACCGATTTTGACGAAATTGGGTACGAAGATAGTCTTAACTATGAGAAAGGACAAAGGCTACTTTTGATTTCAAAAATGAGACTGGAAAGGGCTGAATTAGGGGATGAACATTTGTATGGGAAAAATAATAAATAATTTATGTTACGCTTTCACGGCTAAACCGCTGTACCGATTTTGACGAAACTTGTTATAAGGATAGTATTAATCATTAGAAAGGACATAGGCTACTTTTTCATTTCAAAAATGAGACTGGAAGGGGGTGAAATAGGGCATGAAAGTTTGTATGGGAAATCAATTAAATAACCTATGTTACGCTTTCACAACTAAACCGCTGAACTGATTTAATAAAATTTTGTATGGAGATAGTCTAAACCATAAGAAAGGATATAGGCTTCTTTTGATTGCAAAATCGAAACTGGAAGGGGGTGAAATAGGGGATGAAAGTTTGTATGGGCATCAATACTTTATTTCGTTTTTAACTATCAATTATTATGTCTAAATATCAAAATGAATGTCGCTTCTATTTTTATATAAGAAAGGATAGGGATAAGGATAGGTAGGGGTAGGGGAAGGGATAGGGGTAGGAGAAGGGATAGGGGTAGAGATAGGGGTTAAGAGGGATGGGGATAGGGTTGGAGATAGGGGTGGGGATAGGGTTAGGGCTAGGGATAGTGGTAGGGATAGGGATGAGGACAGGGGTAGGGACAGCGATGGGGGCAGCGGTGGGGACAGCGGTGGGGACAACGGTGGGGGCAGCGGTGGGAACAGGGGTGAAAACAGGGTTTGGGACAAGGGTGGGGATAGGGGCCGGGGCAGGGGTGGGGACAGGGGGTGGGGACAGGCGTTGGAACTGCGGTGGGGACAGCGTTAGGGCAGCGGTGGGGACAGGCGTGGGGATGGGAGTAGGGGAGAGATATGGATACATAGGGATAGATAGAGATATTCAGGCACAGAAAGTTATAGATACAGTTAGATAGGGTAGGAGGTAAACTACAAATGCATCTATCATCTAGGGTTTCAGTTAAGTTAGAGTTCTGTTTTTTCATGAAATCCACGCGGACGAAGTCGCGGGTAACAGCTCGTTAATGAAATAACCTAGAAACTTTACATAGCAACTTGTATTGGAAATGAGTTGATAGTTTATGTCCTCGATTTATGCAATTTTATGATGGTAAATTAAAGTGAAGTTTCAAAAACGTAATCTACCTACTGGAAAATAAAAGGTTACGAGAGAGAAGAAATAGACTTGTTTTACCTTCCATGTTCCGATACCAAGGATTGGGCACTCAAGTCCATTGTTGAACTTCACTTTAGGCACTTGTTCGCACATTTTCAATAGACGCTGCAGCTTGAACGGAATGCGACTCGCAAAAGTATGTATTTTCGATAAGAACACGTACAAAATACAGCAAATAACGCAAACACCTGTGAAAACACCGACTGGAGATAGATTTATTTAATGGCATCACATCTCGTTATAAGTCGTGTTTCGCCAGTGGCAATTTTACAAAGTGTAAAAATACATCTCCCAAAAACTGAAACTGTAAACACAGAATAAAGTAATTGTGTAGTAAGAAGATGCTTTCATTAACAGAACGGACACTCTCTGCCCCCTTTGCAATCCACCCCCGCGCGTACCCGCCCGCGATCTCTGGTACATTTTGTACTGAATATCACTGACCTCTATATATACAGTATAAAGAGGTCAGTGACTGAATATGCAGTCCTACGCGCGCTTCCAATTTCAAATGCGCGCTCGTTGTATGGTGTGCTATAATTTTTTGATTTTTTTTTATGAATTTTCACACCAGGTTTTCTTGGTTGGGCGTGAAAGTGAAAAGGCGGTAAATTTCTGCTGCACCCTGGTTCTTGCTGTTCGGTAAGTCTTGTAAAAACTTATTCCACTCTTCCTGAAGATGGAGGAGCCTGCTCCTCCAAGGCCTCCTGATCCACCTCCATCGACTAGTTTGTTAGAAGTTCTCTATCAAGCATCGCAAAAGGTAGAAAAAGAAAGATGTATGCAAACTACCACCTTAAAATAAAGAAAAAGCTGTTAACTTAACAAAATCAGCCAACCACAGACACATTGTAGTCCCACCGTAAATCTCATCAGGTCCACCAACACCTCCTGAGAATATGGATGCTACAAAATACTTCTCCAGGAACTGCTCGTAGCACTTATAAGGTGACAGATCCAGAATCTCATGTTGTTCTTGTCCAGTTTAGGAAGAAACTGGCAAAGGTGCTAGTTTACATCCGCTGGATTTTTCTCTTTTTCTGCATAAAAATGGAATGCGTAAGATTATTTAAAATGGTGTGAAACGTGTCGGCCGTAATCGTTTGTCCATTTTTAGGGTTCCGATACCAAAATGGTAAAAAAAAGGAACCCTTATGGTGCCGCTCTGTCTGTCTGTCCGTCTGTCTGTCACACCTCTATATCTCAGCAACCACTTACGCTATCGAGCTGAAATTTGGAATAGTTTTAGAATATAGTTGCCCAACTTAATTGCACATGAAATTTTTTTGAAAAAAGTATGATTATTAATGTAAAGGGGGCCAAAATAGGGGGGACCAAATTTCAAATTGTCGCTACTAGGTCGAGTGGGGTATCATATGAAAGGGCTTTACTTGTACATTTTAAAATATATTTTTGTATTTTTTTAAGTTTCTTAGTTTTCAAGTTATGATGAAAAATTTCAAAAAATATACCATTCCCCCCCCCTTATCTCCGAAGTTTGAGTAAGGGAAAATCTGAATTAATTACAGTTGACAGAAGTTTATGTAAACTTTACAGCAAAAATAAAACGATCTTTCTAAGTTGCACAGTTTTTCAGAAATCTGCAAAAAACCTTTACAAACAAATTTAGTTTTGCGGTCCTGAAAATGGACTTTATTGCTTCCAAAAATACTATAGGTATATCGGAACCCTCGGCGCGCGAGTCCGACTCGCACTTGACCGGTTTTTTTTTTATTTGTTTCTCATCCTTAACTGAAGCTAATCATTTTCTAACAAACTTCCCCTCCACATTTTTCCAGTAAAAGCTAGAATTCTGGAGGGAGCTCCCTGTCCTGTAGTGGACGTTTCAATGGATTTTATGATGATGATGATGACTGCTTAGTGCTTCGTAAGCAGCAAAATATTTTAGAGTAATTCTCAAAATAACTGTACGCAACGAAAATGATGTAACTAAATTGTAAACTGTAAAGCAATGGTATAACGTTTTTAACGTTTTTTTTTGCCTTTCGGCGTCATTTATTCAACGGCATAACAGTAAAAAAATAAATAAAAAAATTGATGAAAGAAAATGTACGGTCAACCGCTTGTCGGAAGAAATTTTTTCAACACTGTTACCACGCCATAATGTCCAAAAGTGTTTCTACCGATGTGCGGCCGTGTGAACTAAATGAGTATTATTGTACAATTATTCAAATTCCAAACAATTTCGTTACGAAACACAACTAAAATTGTAGATTACCATATTCGTAACGTTACGAAATACAACGAAATTGTAGATGAAATGAAACTTTAAAATTTATTTGGCTCAAAAGGAACACATTTACTGCGCAAAAGGAAAATAAATTTGAAATCTTATTTTCTTATCTACAACATATTTAAAACACGCTTCCGTATTTATTCTTATTACTTGAAAAACGTTCTATATTTTCGGTATAACGAAATTGTTCGGTACGAGTATAACGAAAGAACATTCATCAATTACCTAAAATTTGTGACAGGCATAATTTTAATACTAGAAATAAGCACTAAATTGATCAACCATATACTAGATTAACTAAAGTCAACACATCTTTCGTTGGTCTGTGTATACGTTACTACAACAAAATACCTGACAATATAGTGCAATTACCTGAGATAAAGTTTAAAGAATGTGTAAAGCAAACGTTATGTAAAAAAGCTTACTATAGATTAGATGACTATATGAATGACAAAGAGGTATGGTGCTCTGCCTCTGATATTCCAGCAAAACACAAGAAACACATTGTAAAAAGCCGACTCTTAAAGTAGGCCGTGCTGCAGTGGTTTCTTGCCGTTTCTTTTACGCTGCCATAGCACGATCCGAAACGGCGTAGACTCGCTCTATTTGCATTGTATTCTGCATGACATTCAATAAGTATTCTGTAAAGAATCTACATTGAATAAAATTATCTGAATCTGAATCTAATGGTTCATTATTCAATACTATGTTATGTGAAGTAGACCTTACATTTGGTAGTGCAAATTTTATACATTTAGTTTTTTTGGCGTTTAGGACTAAATTGTTAACAGTAAACCATACATGAATCTGTCCAAGTGCATCATTGACTTCGTTTAAGTTAAGTTTCGTAGTCAAAAAAAAAAGTAACATCCTATAATTATGATCGCTATTTTAGTAGGACCCTATATAACTAAATGTTTGGTTAGCTATGAAACAGAGCGCGTGAGTTTTTATTGTCGCTTCTATTTTTCCCACCACGGCGCCGCCACTTTGTTTGTGAAGCGATGTAGTTTAGCTGACTTCATTAAGAGATTTTGTATCAAACAATTATAATTAAGTGATATTGAGTTTGAGACTCCGCCTGCCATCGACCTGGAGCTCTAGGTAGGTATCTATTTATTATACCGGGTGTTAGTGTAAACACTGTGATCCTTGAAACGGTGCATTGAGACTATGAAACTGAACAACTTTCCCTAAGGAGCATAGGTCGAAATACGAAAAAAAAATTTTGACTTTTCATAGAAACTGCACCAGCTGATTGCGCATTTTGTATGGGAGATGAAATTTTTTTTCGTATTTCGACCTATGTTGCTTAGGGAAAGTTGTTCAGTTTCATGGTCTCAATGCACAGTTTCAAGGATCACAGTGTTTACACTAACACCCTGTAGATTTATTAGCACGCGGCCGTCGCTCATAGACTGATATACACTTAGGGCTCCCGCACACGACCGAGAATCGGTGACCGATTTTATATCGGCATCCCGCTCTGACGTGTTAGCACCTGAATCTTCCGTCCTTGTCCCGGCCGATAATCGCCCACCGATTCTCGGTCGTGTGCGGGAGCCCTTATGTTTTGTTCACACACCTATGTTTCTTGGGGAAAGTTGTCAAGTATCAAGAGTACATTCATACCTTTTTCTATCAAGAACTAATTAAAAGTCACCCTATATGTATGTGTGCTGCGGTTATCGTTTCAGATCTAAACTTTCACATTATTTTACCGTTCGACTGTAACTCGTACTCTGTACATATGTTATCGTGAAAGTTCGGAATACGTTAATATGCACATTAACTAAGTAATCTGCATTTTAATCTTAAACATTAACATGATATTATCCTTAAAAGATATTATCGTTAAAAGTGCGGCGAGTAAATAGAAAATGAGCTCCTGGTGGTCAAATTATTATAGGGAGTTTGGTATATGTATGCAAACCTCTCGAATGGTTGCTCTACATATGAAACTGAACAAGTTTCCCTGTGGAACGTAGGTCGAAATATGAAAAACTTTTTTTTACCTTAAATACAAAATACGCTGTCAGCTGATTCAGTTTCTATGGAACGTTGAATTTTTTTTTCTTCGGAAGGTTGCTCAGCTTTATGGGTAGAGCAACCATCCCGAGAGGGGTTATCGGAGTTTGTATTGGCGCAGAGGAGGGAGGAGATTCGACACGAAATTAACTGGAACGAACAGGAAAATACAAAGAAGATGGCGAAACCTGAAGAGAAACACCTTAATTAACGTCAATAATTAACCCTTTGTAGTTTGGACTTGTTCTGAAATTACTCCTTTTAAGTGCAGTTTTACGTGCACCCTGTCCGAATTTTACTGAAATAAATACCGTGAGCATTAAAAGGTATATTTCTAGCAAATAATTTAGTTTATTTCTTCTTTGTCTATTCTATTAGAGTTTGTTCTTCTAAAAAGTTTGTGCGATGTCGCAAAAGTCGTAAACTTGAAACTTGAACAAATAAATTAAAATTATATTAAAATTAATGTAAAATTTATGGAGAAAATGAAGAGACCTAGCAATTTTTCGCCCCGTTCGAATCAATAATTTTTTTGCTCTGTTCAAAATTTTATTAATATTTACATACATACATACATACATAACATCACGCCTTGTTCCCGTTGGGCTAGGCAGAGACCACGGTTCTCCACCTGCTACGATGTTGACATACTTCCCTTGCTTCCTGCACTTTTATCAATCCGTTCATACATGCTCGTCGGTTTAGGGTACTTTTAACCAGGCCTTTATTCAGAACGTCCTGATTTTTCATATCTTCATAAGTATATTATGCTCAATATGTATTCAAACAAAAAAATCGCAGCTTATGATTTTGGGAAGACGTATTTTTACGTCCGTATACACCTAGCCCACCTGCTCGTTTGCCTACTTTTGGCATTTGCAATTGTCTGATTGTACTTAAAACCACTGAGAGCTGGATGCTCTACTATACCACGGAGAGAGGCTCTTACCTAGTCCAGCTATAAATCACCGGAAATGAAAGATTAGATCGATCTTACCTGTGAGAAGCCGTATTCAATGGTTCAGAGTTAGTTTTGGCTTCAATTGAATATCTAATGCCAGTTCAATTGTCTAAGAGAGAACGGATCCGTCCTCTTGAGATATTCAAGTTATTCAATCACCAAGAGTAGGAGCTTGGAACTGGTTTCTCAAATACCTGTATAATACTGGAATTTGCCAGTTTTTCACAAAGATATCAAAATAGTAGGCGTTGAAACGAAATGAAGATTAAACATCATTGTGATTTAAATAATTTCAAATTAATTAATTTGTGTTAAAGTATCCACAGCAGATACATTTCTCTGAAAACTACTGTTTGAGTCTATTATGAAGTCATTTTTAGGGTTCCGTACCTCAAAATGAAAAAACGGAACCCTTAGAGGATCACTTTGTTGTCCGTCGGTCTGTCTGTCTGTCAAGACCGTTTTTCTCACGAACGAGAAGAGTTATCAGGTTGAAATTGATAAAGAATATTAAGGTCTATGAACCACACAAGATCTGAAAATTAAATTTTTTTACAAAGACGCAATCAAAAGATATGGCTTTTTATGTCCTAATCTCCATACATTTATGCAAAAAAGCAAAACCTACAGGGTACTTCCCGTTGACCTAAAATTATCAAATTTGGCAAGAAGCTAAGTCTCACAGTACAAATAAAGGGAAAAGTCTAAAATCATTAACTATTTAAATTTTTCTCACAACTAATAGTAACCAATTAAGGTGAGCTCCCGTTTCAAGAACTTTTCTATAAAAGAGGGGTCAAGTTGGATGGTCGCGGATTTTTTTAAATCAAAGAGCAAAAGCTTTTAGTATATCATATGGTAGATAGGTTCGGAACACTTAGGGCGTGAGTCCGACTCGCACTTGGCCGGTTTATTTTAAAGATAATAAAAAAGAAAACTGTCAACCCGACTGCAGAAAAGAGGATAACAAGCTGCAAGATTATAGAAATTGGTTACTTGAATTTTATGGGATATTACATTATCCATAAACCACACAGGATCTGAAAATTTTAATTTTTTACAACGACGCAATCAAAAGATATGGCTTTTTATGTCCTCATCTCCATATATTTATGCAAAAAAGCAAAACCTACAGTGTACTTCCCGTTGACCTAAAATTATGAAATTTAGCAAGAAGCTAGGTCTCACAGTACAAATAAAGGGAAAAGTGTAAAATCGTTAAATATTTCAATTTTTCTCACAACTAATAGTAACTAATTAAGGTGAGCTCCCGTTTCAAGAACTTTTCTATAAACGAGGGGTCAAGTTGGATGGTCGCTGAGTTTTTAAAATCAAAGAGCAAACGCTTTTAGTATATCATGTGGTAGATAGGTATGGAACCCTCAGGGCGCGAGTCCGACTCGCACTTGGCCGTTTTTTTTTCTTCGGGAAAGTTGCTTGTTTTCATGAGTATAATATCTGGGCTTCGGGAAGAAAACCAATTAAAATACACGATGTATAAACACGAAGCAAGGAATAAAAATTCACGCTGTATTTCTACCGTTTTAGTTTTCAGATTTATTTCGACATATAAAAAAAATCTAGTTTATCAATTTTGTCATAAGTATCCGCCTTGACGATTTTTCATAATTTTAACACACCCAGTGTCACTCGCGTTATTAAGACACATTTAACGACGACGTATAATTTATAGGAGTAAGAATGGAACACACAAACGGACATACATACAGACATACAGGTCAAACACATAACTCTCCATTTTGGCTTGGCCACAGTCGGGTAAAAATTGTGAAAATACTGGGTACATAACAAATTTTATTTTCTTCTTTTATAATAAACTAGCTGGTGCCCGCGACTTCGTCTGCGCAGGTTAATAAATTGTAACCTAT
Organism: Athrips mouffetella; assembly: GCA_947532105.1. Classification (NCBI taxonomy): domain Eukaryota; kingdom Metazoa; phylum Arthropoda; class Insecta; order Lepidoptera; family Gelechiidae; genus Athrips; species Athrips mouffetella. The sequence goes on along the minus strand of OX383960.1, from coordinate 943,576 downwards.
GTGTTATTCTGATGTAAAAGCTATATTATTGTAAAGTTTCATTAAAATCCATTCAGTACTTTTTGCGTGAAAGAGTAACAAACATCCATCCATACTTACAAACTTTCGCTTTTATAATATTAGTAGGAAGTATCGTAGGACAGGAATAAGATAAGATATAAATTACTCTAATTACGTTAAAAGTACCCTAAACCGACGAGCATGTATGAAAGGATTAATGAAAGTACAGGAAGCAAGGGAAGTATGTCAAGATCGTAGCAGGTGGATGACTGTGGTCTCTGCCTACCCCAACGGGAAAGAGGCGTGATGTTATGTATGTACTTATGTATGTATAAATTACTCAAAGTCACATCCCTAGCAATTCCTGAAATATTAGGCAGCTAAGTCTCCAACAGTTGCAAACTGCAATTCCAATACCTTTATTAATAGTTTACATACGTACCTACCTAGTTATTGAACAGTTTCTATAATTCATTCCGAGGGACTGTACCGAGATGGAATATTAATAGAACGACGACGTCTCAATTGGAAAATCAGTCAGAAAATGTTTAAAATTGAAGAAATTAGAATATCAAATCAGTTAGGTATGTAGGTAGAATCTAGTTTTTAGTAAGTTGATAGAACTTCGCTTTTAAAAGCTCCGACACTGGCTTCATTATAAAACCACGATCACACCTAGGTGAATTCAAAGACTAATTCAGCAAACATCGCTGGGAGGCTTGGATATGTTAATTGCAATATCCTTACTTCAACGAGCAATGTATGCCAAATTAGTCTTTGAATTCAGCTAGGTGTGATCGTGGCTTAAGAAAGACTTGGGAATTAATTACTAGAAATAACCAAGCTCTGAAATTTTAGACAAGTGTATAATTGTCAACTGTTCCCAACGTATTTTTGGGTTTTCTTATAAGTTTCTCTTTTTTTAGGGTTCCGTACCTCAAAATAAAAAAACGGAACCCATATAGGATCACTTTGTTGTCCGTCTGTCTGTCTGTCTGTGTGTCAAGACCCTTTTTTCTCACGAAAGGGTAGAGGTATCAGGTTGAAATTGATAACGAATATTAAAGTTCATAAACCACACAAGATCTGAAAATTAATTTTTTTTACAACGACGCAATCAAAAGATATGACCTTTTATGTCCTCATCTCCATTACATTTATACACTAAAGCAAAACCTACAGGGTACTTCCCGTTGACCTTAAGTTATGAAATTTGGCAAGAAGCCAGGTCTCACAGTACAATTATAGGGAAAAGTCTAAAATCATTAAATATTACAATTTTACTCACAACTAATAGTAACCTACTAAGGTGAGCTCCCGTTTCAAGAACTTTTCTATAAAATATGAAAGTTTGTACGTGACAGTGACAAGTAAGTGACATGTTCATAGAGTTTAAGTCCTATTTATTTTTTTGTAAAATTTATGTATGAATGTGTCGTTGGTGAACCTATTTACATAAAATAAAGTAAATAAATAGAGGGGTCAAGTTGGATGGTCGCGGAGTTTTTAAAGTCAAAGAGCTTTTGGTATATCATATGGTAAATAGGTACGGAACCCTTAGGGCACGAGTCCGACTCGCACTTGGCCGGTTTTTTTAATTGCTAAACCTACGTTGTCCATCTGACTTTCAACTGGTTTTTAGGTAAACACACAATGAAAACATTACAAATTACAAGAAAACGAAATAGAAACTTGTTTTTTTTAACACATACAGGCATAAAAGAAAGAAAAAAATTGCCAAGTGTAAATCGGACTCAACATTTGATCACAATAATTTTATGAAACTGTGGTGGTACAGTACCCTCTGCAAAGGAGGCTGACTCACACTTGGACGGTTTTTATTAATATAAACCACATATGAACAAACTAAACTCAAACCCTATACTTTTCACCCTTACAATTATTCAAAAATATTAGGGATAATTTTACAGATCCTCCCAACACGGTACAAAGCTTTCTGTCACAGACATTTAATTAATGAAATTAAATTTGCCAACTGCTACACTTTGAGGCAGGATCGACCCTGACCTGGCCTTTCGTAATCCCTGTCCCTGCGCCTGCTTGTTGCTGGTTTTCGCTAAAAACAGGAAAATATGTTTATATAATATTTAATTTATGACCTCAGGCAATTCATTCATTATTCATTAGTCCTTATGACAAGAATATTTTAACCAGAGCATTGTCCAGTTACATCTGAATGTCCGCCAAATTAAACCAGCTTGGTGGCAACTGGTTAATCTCGAGGGGGTTGACTCCGTCCCGTGAGGTGCCGGCAAAGAATAGTATCGACCGACCCATCTCTACCTGTGGGAGAGGATGGGCAGCAGCATCCTTCTTGCATTCTGCGGTCACCAACAACCGCGGTCCATGGAGTCAGCCGTAACGCTTTCAAGCGTGGTGACTATGGTAATTCCCCTCCACATTGTTTCAGCAAAAGCTTGAATTTTGGAGGGAGCTCCATGTCCTGTAGTGGACGTTTCATGAGATGTTATGATGAACCTTAGGCAGAATTCGAACCTTCGCCTTTTACGTAAGTAACGAAAAGGTACAGTAGTATATTCCTTGCGAATGACACCGTGGTCTCATGTTATCTGGCGTAGATTGCTTTGTATAAATATCCAAACACAGGTAAAATTAAATCATATTTCATGTTTTTTAAGGTTTCCGTACCTCAAAAGAAAAAAACGGAACCCTTATAGGATCACTTTGTTGTCCGTCTGTCTGTCTGTCTGTCTTTCAAGACCCTTTATCTCACGAACGGGTAAAGGTATCAGGTTGAAATTAATACCACATGTTAGGATCCGTGAACCACACAAGATCTGAAAATATAATTTTTTTTACAACGACGCAATCAAAAGATATGGCATTTTATGTCCTTATCTCCATACATTTATTCAAAAATACAAAACCTACAGGGTACTTCCCGTTGACCTAAAATTATGAAATTTGGCAAGAAGCTAGGTCTCACAGTACAAATAATGGAAAAGTCTGAAATCATTAAATATTACAACTTTTCTCACAACTAATGGTAACCAATTGTAGTGAGCTCCCGTTTCAAGAACATTCATATAAGAGAGGGGTCAAGTTGGATGGTCGCTGAGGCAGTTTTTGTTTTAGTTTCATTTAAAAACGGGAACACTTACAAACTTGAAAATTGGTATGTTTATAGTGCATGAGCTATAAAATAACAACAAATAATAAAATTTGGTCAAGCGCGTGTCGGACTCAAAAAATCTAGCACATTTACTTACTGACATTTCAACTAATACAATTATGTTTATGTGGTGGTACGGAACCCTCAGTGCGCGAGTCCGACTCGCACTTGGCCGGTTTTTTATGTCATTTTTCTGCAGGAATCATAATTATTTTTCACAAGGAAATTTATTTTCTGCTAAATTCTGGGCTGGATTCATGGCACAGTCTAAGGTAGAATGCTAAACATCAAAATAGGAAATAGTGGGATAGATAGTCCATTACTGAACCGTAGAAAATGCGTAAGACAAGAAGTAGGCGGCAAACATTAGTGGTTTCTTGCCTTTACTTTTACGCTGCTATAACACGCATTTGAAACGGTAGTGGACTTGCTTTATTGAAATAAAAGATACTTAAAATCAAGAACAATTCATCAGTCCACTGCAGGACATGGGAGCTCCCTCCATAATTCCAGCAAAAACGCCTGGTACATACTTTGTAGGGGAATTAAGTAAGCGTTTTGGTTGGCAACCGCTGTTGATGACCGCAGTATACGATACGCAGTTGTGCCACGGAAAACAAACAAAAAAGATGCTGCTGCCTATCCTCAGGTCCATAAACCCTTAGTCGCCTCTTACGACACCCACGGGTAGAGTTGGTTGGTACTATTCTTCGCCGGTACCACACAAGACAAGTACGATTATTTGAACTTAAAAGCAAAGTAGCTTAAATTGGTCCCCTTACTGCATTCGCCGATAACCGTTTCCGTGGATTTATAACCGATCGCGCCGCCCTATCAATGGGCGACACGATTTATGAGAATTTAAGAGATTTTATTCTATTACGCAGAGATCAATCCTTTTACGATAATCATGAGTTTCACAAGTTGAGATTTATTAGGGAAGTTAGGCCTTTTTAGTTCGGGGTGTGTCGTGGAGAAAATGACTAGCTCTAGTTATACAACGTGTCAATGGAACATACACCCCAGCTGATTTTTATTAAAATAAATCCATTTCCGTAAAAAAAATCTTAAAAACCGATTTTTTTTTCTAGATATTGTTGTTTTAAAGTTTCATCATCGTTCTAGTTTCTTCGTTGTTCTATCCCGCGCGTTCCGCGCCCGCCACGCACACTTCCCTCCCCTCCTCACCGCTCATGATCCGCGTGGCGCCGCGCCGCGCCGCCAGCAGCGCGCGTATTCACAGAAATATTTAGAATAGAGCGGTAAAAATTTAAATAAAAAAATATATATATTACCCCTATCAAAAACCCGTGAAATTGATTCTACTCTCGATTCTGAACAAACTATTTTACCAGTTTCGCTTATACCGTTAACACGTTTTGTAAACAATGGCAGGTTTAGTTTTTTTTTTACTTTTATTTATGTTATAAGTGAGCAACCGAGCAGGTGGGCCACCTGGTGGTAAGTGGTCACCACCGCCCATAGTATCCACAAAAAAGTGACTAACATAAAGCCCATTTTTAGGGTTCCGATACCAAAATGTTAAAAAAAAGGAACCCATATGGTGCCGCTCTGTCTGTCTGTCCGTCTGTCTGTCACACCTCTATATCTCAGCAACCACTTATGCTATCGACCTGAAATTTGGAACAGTTTTGGAATATAGTTGCCCAACTTAATTGCACATGAAAATTTTTTGAAAAAGTTGATTAAAAGGGGCAAAGGGGGCCAAAATAAGGGGGGCCAAATTTCAAATTGTCGCTACTAGGTCGAATGGGGTATCGTATGAAAGGGCTTTACTTGTACATTTTAAAATATATTTTTGTATTTTTTTAAGTTTCTTAGTTTTCAAGTTATGATGAAAAATATAAAAAAAAACCATTCCCCCCCCTTATCTCCGAAGTTTGAGTAAGGAAAAATCTGAATTAATTACAGTTGACAGAGGTTTATGTAAACTTTACAGCAAAAATAAAACGATCTTTCTAAGTTGCACAGTTTTTCAGAAATCTGCAAAAAACCTTTACAAACCAATTCAGTTTTGCGGTCCTGAAAATGGACTTTATTGCTTCCAAAAATACTATAGGTATATCGGAACCCTCGGCGCGCGAGTCCGACTCGCACTTGACCGGTTTTTCTTTATATTAAGGTTTTTTAGATTAAGCTTCCACACATACCATCAGTATATTTTGGGCCCAGCACACTCAAGTGTGCGTGGGCTGTACACAACATTCCTTTTTGTGACAACAACGATAGGAAAATAGAAGAAATGCAAACGTGCTGTTTACTGTACCAAATTTCACGTATTTGTTCAGCTTATTTTGTGTATTTGTAAAGTGTTTTCACTGACGTGGGCTCGTGTGTACTTAGGACATAACAACAACTACTGCGGTCAACAACAACTTTCCCCAAGAAACATAGGTCGAAAAATACGAATTTTTAGGTCGTCGCATACAAATTACAGTTTTGACGGCGCAACGTTTGTTTGGGGAAGCCATTTAATTTTTTTTTTGTAACTTATGTTTCTTGGTAAAAGCTTTTAATTTAATATTATGTCCCAGTAGGTACCATCAGATGTTTCATTATCACGCTGTTTAATAGTTTAAAAATGTAATGGAAACTGGTTAAGTGCGAGTTGGACTTGCGCTATAAACACCCCCACACGGTGGGCGTAGTTGAATATATTATATTTAACGTCAGTTGCATAAAGCACCTTACAACTTAAAGCTCCTTTTAACTTTAAAGGTGCGTCTATTGCTGACATTTTCTGTTTTGTTGAGCTCTTTATATAGGGTGACTTTTAATTAGTTCTTGATAGCAAAAGGTACGCATACATGTACTCATGGTACTAAACAACTTTTCCCAAGGAACATAGGTCGAAATACGAAAAACCAAATTTGACCTCCCATACAAAATGCGCTATCAGCTGATGCAGTTTATAAGGGAGGTCAAAACTTGATTTTCGTATTTCGACCTATGTTCATTGGGGAAAGTTGTTCAGTATCATGAGTAAATTTATACCTTTTTCTATCAAGAACTAATTAAAAGTCAGTCTATAGAAGCTTTCTAATAACAAGGCTCACATAGGTAGTAATTCCAAGTTTATAATTAAGTAGGTGGGTATAATTGAGGCGACACAGCCAGACTTAACCACAATTCCTAACTAAACTTACCAATTCAACATATAATTGGACACAGTTGGAGTTCCAAATGTGTTAAACCGTTGAACTGGGTATGCCAACTACTTTCTTTGTAGCAGACATATTTTTACCCAACTGCCCCAAAACAGGAGGGTTATGTTATTCAAGTGTAGGTAAGTAGGTAGTGTAGGTATGTATGGTATGGTATCTGTCTTTTGGGCTAGAAAAAGTCCAACCATGGAATTGCTGCAGATTCAGATTCAGATAATTTATTCAATGTAGATTCTTTACAGAATACTTATTGAATGTCATGCAGAATACAATGCAAATAGAGCGAGTCTACGCCGTTTCGGATCGTGCTATGGCAGCGTAAAAGAAACGGCAAGAAACCACTGCAGCACGGCCTACTTTAAGAGTCGGCTTTTTACAATATGTTTCTTGTGTTTCGCTGGAATATCAGAGCACCATACCTCTTTGTCATTCATATAGTCATCCAATCTGTAGTAAGCTTTTTTACATAACGTTTGCTTTACACATTCTTTAAACTTTCTCTCAGGTAATTGCACTATATTGTCAGGTATTTTGTTGTAGTATCGTATACACAGACCAACGAAAGATGTATTGACTTTAGTTAATCTAGTATATGGTTGATCAATTTTATGCTTATTTCTAGTATTAAAATTATGCCTGTCACAAATTTTAGGTAATTGATGAATGTTCTTTCTAGCATACATTATATTTTCATAGATATACTGGCATGGCACTGTCATTATGTTGATTTCCTTGAACAGTTCTCTCAGGGAATCACGAGTCTTCAGGCAATAAATTGCTCTTATAGCCCTCTTTTGTAAAACGAATATTGAATGTATATCAGCTGCTCGGCCCCAAAGCAGTATGCCATAAGACATAATGCTATGGAAGTAGCTAAAGTAAACCAGCCTTGCATTATCGTAGCTTAAAGCCACCCGGCTTATTACCATTAAGCCGACCAGAGCTGACTGCAACAGCTGTTCTAGGTATCTTTCCTGTGAGCTAGAACAATTCCAACCATTAGAATTGCTCCATTATCGTAGCTTAAAGCCAACCGGCTTACTACCACTAAGCCGCCCAGAGCTGTCTGCAGCAGCAGCTGTACAAGGTATCTGTCCTATGAGCTAGAAAAATTTCAACCATTAGAATTGCTCCATTTTCGTTAGGCTTGCGCTCGAAAATAAAGGAGTCCTATTGGTTTAAATTTTTGAATACCAAACAGCGCCACTTTCCGTCCTTTTCTCGGGTGAAAAATCTACTGCTCTCCATATTGCACAACAAAATGCGTGGTATATTTCAATAGGTGGCATTACCATAGTTACTACGCTGATTAGTGTTACGCCTGGCACAGTAGACCGGAGTGGGTGGTGACGACAGAATGCTAGTACTATGATGCACAGAAGGACGCTGTTAGCCCACACCTTCTAATAATGGTGGTACTGTTCTTAGCCGGAACTACAGCGCGATCAGAAAAAGTCTGACTATGACGGTTATTTTCGCGCATGGGTGACAGGCGGAGAGCCAATGCATGATTCGCTCGCCTCCTGGGGGGAGCCGCGCTAATCCCCGCGACTCATTTTTAGACTTCTGCGCATTAACGGTCACAGACAGAGTTATTTTGCACACATTATACACAGGTTTACGAGATCCTCGGGATGGGATGGGGCTACATGGTAACCCGAAGTTAATTAACTAAGCAATTACCATGGCCACCCGCGAACCCTTTGCGAACCGGAAAGGCAGAAGATAATTTTCAAAAAGGTTGTAGGTAATTATTATTTTATAAAGTACCAAACTAATTTGGAAAACAGTGTACATATTGGGAATTTTGAAAGTCTACATGTTAAATGTTCTGAAAATTTTATCAATTTTATGTAGCACACGTCTCGAGCGTTAGTAGGTATTCTTATATTAAACTTGCAATATTTGTAATCGTTTCCTCGAAAACGGCCCTAAGGATTTCGATGAAATTTACCATACGGGAGTTTAGTTTTAGAGGCCTAACTAAAAATTCTTATTATGTGCAAATTAGCCTTTTAATTTACTTAACTGGTTTAGTTACAAATTACATGCTGCCTTTGAAGATCTTCCGTAATTTAGGTAAAGGTGACTGACAAAATTTTCATCGCCATACATTGCCACCGATCCCATACAAAATTTACTTTCCGTACAATATTCAGGCATGAAAAATGATTCCTACCTGACAAACAGACATCTGGCGTCCCACATCGCGACAAAGTCACGTAAATGTGTACAGACCTCAAAATTCCATCGCCAAACTGAATATTCACCTTTATTTTTTCAGTGATAAGGTCGTAGGGGATGGAAAATGGCGTAGCGGAAGTGATACGTGCTCGTATTGCAAATGGAAGCGTGATCTTGTAGACAAATGCCCCGCGAATTGAAAGTAACATCTGACTTTGGGTTGGCGACACTAATTCACAATGCTACACTGCCTGCTATTGTACACACGGCTTCAGATAACTGGTGACAAAGCTAAGTAGAATCACCCGTTCAAGGTGATAGTGTAAAGAATAATACTAATTCTCCTGTCCTCGAAGATGTCGTAAAAGGCGACTAAGGGACCTGCGTACTTTTAGCAATGCAAGTCGCTCACATGCCAACAAATTTTTAAGGGGCTGATAAGACCTAAATACGCTTCACTTGAGCAGGTTTTTAACGAAAAGTGATAAATACATGGCCGTGAAAAAAATTTATGTGATAATTAAGCATATTTCCAATAATATGGCCGACTCCAAAACACGATTTAATATATTTTGTACGCCATAAAAAAAATCCAAAGTTACCTCTGCTTTTTGCTTTTAAACCGTTTTTCTTAAGTACCCATTAATCTATGATGCCAAAACTTTTACACATTATTCAATACATTATGCATAATAATATAGCTATTTGATAATTAATATTATGGGTACAGATTTTGAGAATAATGCAAAAATGAGCGAAAAACGTAAAACAGCGAGAATCCGCTCCGTTCTAGCACGCGCATTCTGCCCTTTGTTAAAAAGGGAGGTAATTCAGGTCTTATCATCCCCTTAATATGGATCGGATGGTGTAAATTGTGATATGGAAATCAGAATTTGTTTAGCGGTTTTTGATGCTAACTGTACAACCATACTATGGACGTTAGTATAACACATAGGTACAACTTGTAATTCTAAATACGAAAAACCTCTTGGGGGTAGTTCTAGCCATGTAACTGAACAACTTTTGTTTTACAACTTTTGGAAATTAAAATAAAAAAAAATTGAATCTTCATACAAAATGAAAATCTGATAGAACCAAATCATTTTAATATTCTGTTTTCCAAAAGTTGTACAACGAAAGTTGTTTAATTACATGGTTAGTACCCCCCGAGAGGTATTACGTATATGGAAATTACACGATACTGTGACTATGGTCACCATCCATCCTCCCCAAAAATTTTGGTGCAGTATTCTGGGTGTCCCCAATCTAATATTAATGGCAGCACTTGCACTAAAACTGATAAGGCCCACGTGTCGTTGACTGTACCTACTCTGCTAAATATTTATACGGTAGATGTGTTTATGTGACACTCGTGGTTTTGAGATATTTTATAGGATCCGTGTTATGCACGGAATTTATGTACGCCTTATTTGGGATAGCGTCATGGAGTTTGTCAATCGTGGTTTAGATACGTGATACAAAAATCATCATCATATCGTGTGGGTTCTAAGATCACAAACCCTGGGGGGCGATCGTGGTAATTTAAACGTTATTACCAAAAGAAAAACGTTTGCATAAAACGTTAAGTTTTAAGGGGCTGATAAGAGATGAATTACCTTACTTTCTAACAAAGGGCAGAATGCGCGTGCTAGAACGGAGCGGATTCGCGCAATTTTACGTTTTTCGCTCATTTTTGCGTTTTCCTTAAAATCTGTACCCATAATATCAATTATAAAACCGCTATATTACGAGTATTATGCATAATGTATTGTATAATGTGTAAAAGTTTTGGCATCATAAATTAATGGGTACTTACTTAAGAAAAACGGTTTAAAAACAGAAAGCAGAGGTAGCTTTGGATTTTTTTATGGCGTACAAAATATGTTTAATCGTGTTTCGGAGTCGACAATTCTTGGAAAGATGCTTAATTATCACATTATTTTTTTTCGCGGTCATATATTCATCACTTTTCGTTCAAAACCTGCTCAAGTGAAGCGTATTTAGGTCTTATCAGCCCCTTAACTAAGCGTTTCAGGTAAACGTTTTTGTTTTGGTAATATCGTTCAAATTACCACGATCACCCCCAGAGTTGTTGAGCCAAATTAGGCCTCGGACATAGCTAAAAAAAAATTATACTTAACTGAGGTATTATATTTTGAAGAATGGTTCCATGCGGACCTAAGGTGTGGTTCCAAGGTTTTGTCACATGACAATAGGGATGATCGACCGTCTAGCAATTCAGAATAATTTTGCTTAGTATTATGGTTTGCAGATGCTTAGGGAAGGTTTTGTGATACTTCTGAAGGTGCTTTTAGTATTGTCTTGAATGTACCAAGGATGCTTCATAAGCGGTTTTGATGGCTTTGCAATAAATTGCATATAAACAGTGGCATCCTTCTGTATATCGTATTAATACTTATATAAACTTACATTACTACTGCGGTTTTCGAAATTTGTTTCTGTGATGTAATATACACTTTCTCTTTTATACCTACGATAATATCTATTATATGCGAGATTCAAATCTCTTTGTTATCTACTTTACCTACGTCTGTCTCACTTTGCTTTAAAAACTACTCCTGTCAAAAGTATTTAAACTGGACCAAGACCTGTTTATCGCCACAGTAAAATTAAACCGAATAAGTGTGTTTCTCGATAAGGTAGATTATTTAACAATAAACTTGGCAATAAATAAAATTAGTATCTTTAAGTCAATAGGTTATGATACTCAGAAAACCCAGATAACGATATCTTGCGATGTCGTAGAGTTACGGTTTTGTTGAATAATGTAAAATACTTACACTGATGGAAACTGAAACTGGATTCTGGATTGTGGTATTTTATTTTGAATAGGTACACCTTATGACAAGCTTTCGTGTGCGAGACGACTTGTTTTCCTGGAGCAAAGCGAGACACCGAATTCTTTAATTTTCTCGCGGTGAAAGGTAAAAGGAAGCCTTCTTATGATAACAGGAATAGTAAGTAAAGCCTGCTATGCACAATCGTTTTGCACGACCTACAGACAGGGACGCAGCAGCGTGAATGAAAGAAATAATGGTATAGCATAGGTTTTTTTTTAATGTCACAGATGGGCAAACGAGCAGGTGGGCCACCTGGTGGTAAGTGGTCACCACCACCCATGACACCCACTGTCTTATTAGTGAAATAATTTGACACTAAAAAGACAGCAAAGCGCGTTACCAACCTTGAGAACTGAGATGGTATATCTCGTGTGCCGGTAATTTCACTGGCTCCTTTGCCCTTCAAACCGAAACACAGCAGTGCAAACACTGCTGCTTTACGGCAGAAAAAGGCAAGGGTACCTATTCTTTACCACTAAAATAGTTTTTCGCCTATAGTTGCTCGTGCAGTGGTCGTGCATGCTGGATGGTGCAAAGCTGGTTTAAATTATTATTTTAAGGTATATAAATAATATATATATACGAGTAATAGGTAAGTACCTAACTCTTTTAGCTTTATATTTTGTTTTGTTAGCGTATAATTGACAAGATCGTGCGTAGATACATACTGAGATGTTGATAACAAGTTATCTAACACTACAGAAAAATTATACTCACGATAACCTGAAGTTCAAGATTATTAAACGTACTATCGATAAACATTCACAACTCATTTCTGTGTTCAGTTGAGTGGTCGTGTCATAAAATGGCGTCCAAAGTTCCGCTCGTCACTTTCAACAATGGACGGAAAATACCTGCGGTGGGCTTGGGGACATGGAAAGTAAGTTTATTTATCTTCTTCTTAACATCCCATGGAAATTTCCACTGCAGGACAGGGAGCTCCCTCCAGAACTCCAGCAGAAACGCGTGCTACTTAGGACGGGATTCACCATAGTCACCACGCTTGTAAGGGTTGCGGCTGGCGACCGCTGTTGTTGGTGACCGCAGTATGTAAGATGGTACTATACACGGAAAGATGCTGCTGCCCCTCCTCTGGTTCATTAGCCCTTGGTCGCCTCTTACACCACCCACGGGTAGAGATGGGTTGGTCCTATTCTTTGCTTTGCTTATTTATTTCATTATCATTGATTTGTGCCAGCGAGCGCTGGTTGAAAAAACACAAATTTTAAGTAAAATACAGGATAAGTAAGAGACAGCCTTCCGAACACTTAAAGGGCATGATCAGTCAACGTAACTGAACAACTTTAAGCGAATAAAACTTTCAAGAATTAAAAAAATATATCGACCTCTTCCTACAACATTGCTACCTTGATAGGACAGTTTGTATGGAGAGGCCGATTACTTTTTTTATTTCCTGAAAGTTTTGTCCAGTTTCGTTGACTGATCGATAATGGACTTTCAGTATTCGGAAGGCTGTCTCTTACATCTTGTATAGGAATAAAAATAGTTTGCTACTTAAGAGTAAGACCTTAGTAATATTGCAATTACCTTATTAAATTCCAATTTATTTGTGGTCAGTGTTGACTTTTGTTTATTGTATCAACTCTGTACATTTTTCGTTGGTTTTTATTGTCGCTTTTTTTTTCCACCATGGCGCCAATTTGTTTGTGAAGCGATGTAGTTTAGCTGACGTCATTAAGGTGATCCGTTTTCCATACAAAAATTCAAATGACTTGCATTCTTACGCGGGACATAAAATTCTGTTCAAAAATGAACGAATACTGCTATTTTTAGTTAAATTTTGCGCTAATTAATACAAAAATACAGTTAATGTACTGAAAGTAGATACTAATTTTGTTAGCAATTTTTGGTTCAATATTACGATTGTAGGCGTGAGGTCAAAACTGTACGGTTGTGCTTTGTGTGCATGTGTAAGTGATCGTACTCATGTAAACACGGATTGACGAGAGTAATTGACTTTAGTAGACATATGGAGATATTTTTCGTATCGAAATTGTTGTTAGGCGTTGAAGTTGCACGATTAAATTTACGCGAATCAACTTTTTGCACATATATAGTTGGTACTCGTAATTATTGCATTAAAAATAAAACCTTATATTTGCAGCAGTGGCTCCATCTAGTTGCGTTCGGGGCTAAGCTGACCGTCACAGATCACCTTAAGAGATTGGATAAACTATTTTGAGTTTGAGTTTCATGTTGATCGTTTTCATTTATCTCTATCGACTGTCAACATTAATTTCTCTCTTTCTCATATCATCTTGCACACAGTCTATCCATCATTTCTTCGGCCTACCTCACGCTCTCCATTCCATCGACATTCATCATCCATTCTTCTCTACCGATTCATATATCTACTTTATATATTCACACCATACCAAGTGCTTCCCTTTAATTTTTACTGACGAGCGGAGCGAGAAAGGTATTGTATTCGTGAAAAAAAAAAAGTTTTTCTAATTTTCTCAAAAATGTGTTATATATAAGTCTCCCAAAAATGTCCGTCCGTCGGTCGGTCGGTCGGTCCGTCGGTAGGTATGTGCGTTACGCTTTGGCCTAGCGGCTAAACGAATGGTCCGATTGACACCATATTTTGAATTTAGGAGTTTTATGCAAATCCATCGAAGGGTTCTACGTGGTTTCTTGCTGGCTTTCATTTTGAGGGTAGCTGTCATACAACGAAAATGAAAAACTGAAGTTTTCTCAAAAACAGCTCATAGAATCTTGATGAAACTTTGCATGACCAAGCAACTCCGTGTAAGATATCTTGCGCCAGTATCAATTGATCTGTGTAATTTCATATAAGGGGTGTTCCTGTACCACCAAATCGTAAATATGTGATTTACCTAAAATTGGTTCCATTGAGTTTATTAAAATTTTCCATAATATTAATCCTGCCGACTTAGCACGCTCTAGTTGTCAGTTTATCTAGGCCCATAGATTAAAGACTTTAAGCATGGTCACGTTTTTTTGACAGTCGAGCTGTGCGACAAATTTTGAAAGACAAGGATGGCTACATGTATTAGTGTATAAAGCTATCTCTGTCTAAAATATCAAAAACGTAATTTGTAAATTTGCTAAACATTTTCCTCCACTGACATTTCTTCGCGCTTGGAAGTGATAGATTAGATGACATAAATCCCCAATTAAAGTGGCATTTCTACGAGATATATTTTCTCTCGGGGAGCGTGCTAAGCAGGCTGGATTGGTTGTCTACCTGACTGGATATTCTTTATGATTTTTTTTTATAAAATTTAGTACACAGGATGTACCAAAAACTGAAAGGGCTTGCTCAGTAGACTAAACTGAACAATTATCCTTAAGGAGCATGGGTTGGGAAATTAAAAAGATCTCCATGCAAGTATCCTACGGTAGTACCTATCCATTGATCTGTGAAAATTCATATAAAGGGTGTTCCAGTACTGCCAAAAGTTAAACATGTGATTTACTCGAAATCGTTTGAGGTTTGTTTGTTTTAATGTTTGACAATTTGAATTATAAATTGATCTGTATATTTCATTCGAACATTTTTTTGGAAAAACGTAAATAAAAGTTTGTATTTCCATACTATGTGTATGGCAATACAAAGTTAAGTTTGCGGTTGAAAGTTTTTTCTTGAGTATTGCGAGAAAGTAAGTGCAGTGCTGCTGTACCATTTATTTTTTTGTTGAGCACTTTCAAGCATCCCCTTAAAAACTTACTCTTTTAGGTACAGTCAAGAGTACATCAAGCTTGACACATTGGACTTTGTACCGTTCTTGTTTCATTAGACGTACGGACTAGAGTCACACTGCGTGTGTCAAGCTTGACCTGTTGTTGACTGTACCAATTTAAAATATCAACTGCAATACTGGGTGTTTAGAGGAAATTTCCTCAGAAAGGAAACTGTTGATGCAGGAACTAAATTTTATTGTATATCGATGCACGCTTTTAGGATCCCGAACAAAAACGTTAAGTACGAGTAAAAACGGAAACCTTATGGTGCGACTTCGTCTGTCTATCACACCTGTTTAACTCGCCAACCACTGATGCTATCGACTTGAAATTTGAAATTGTTTTAGGATATTTTTGATTATCTTCATTGTAAACAAAAAAGTTAAAAAATGTTGCTATTATTATTGTAAAGGAGGCCTAAATACGAGCCACGATATTTTAAAATTGTTGTTACAAGGTCGAATGGGGTATCATAATGAAAGAGCTTTACTTGTGTTTTTCAAAATAGATTTTTGTATATTTTTACAACTCTTAGTTTTTAAGTTATGATGAACAAAAAAATACCATTCCCTCCGTATCTCCGAAGTTTGAAAAAGGTTAAATCTGAATTAATTGCAGTCGATCGATGTTTATCTAAATATTACAGGCAAAATAAAACGATATTTTTAAGTTCCACTGTTTTTAAGAAATCCTCAAAAAACTTTTACATACACTTTGTTAAGAGAGTAGTGTAGGTCGGCTCGAAAATCTTTTTGTCATTTAAACTCATCATTCGGTGATTTGCCCTGACTGGGAATGAACCCGGAACCTTTTGCACAGCAAGCTGGACTACCACTGCTCCAAACCAGCTGTTTTACACCATAAGCTTCCTTGGTTGCATGTTGTCCTATATTTGGTATGAACATTTTTTTTCAACGTAATGCATAACGTACCATATATGAACATTTTTTTTAAATTCAATTAAAAATTCAAGGAAACTGCTAGATTTTTTCACGTATTTTTTATGTGATCCTTTAACTCATAAATACAACACTTTTTTTCCCGCAAAGAAACAAAATTCCATGCAGTAAGGGGTTAAAATAAAACTCAACCTACAAAAAGGCATCGACCTCCATGTCGATGGAAATGATTTATTCAAGGAGGTTTTAATCCACGCTACGCTCTAGGAAGGAGTGTTTAATGCAAAAATCTTGCTATACAAATTTAGTCAATCGAGTATTGTAATACGGAATGAATTCCTGTGATTCGCGAAGAAGAGAAATTGTGCCGAGCGAGAGGTCAATTAGTCGCGGTTGTGTCACGCTCACACAGTTGCCATAGCAAAACGAAATTGCGGGTTGGTAGGAAAACATATTTTGACATTATGCTTGATTTTCATATAGAAAACCTTTTTAGAGCTAAATCTTAAAAATTTAATACTTTTCGGGTGCTTTTGGTTCTGTGATTTATCTAGGAAACTCTCAAAAATATTTTTGATCTAATTGTGTTGTTTAAGGTCAAGCAGGTTATGTACTTCTACATTGGTCATCAACCTTTTTGGTAATATTTTTTAATACATTACTGGTATCCCCGTCTTTGACACATTTTTATGTCATGCTAAATGTTGTTTAAAATCGCGTATTTTTTCTGCAAAAACAGTGAAATATTGTAGAGTAAATGGCTGCAAAATTGATAGTTATGCTATTTGCGGAATATTCTTCTATGAGTATGCATTATTCCTTTAATTTTTCTATGAAAAAGCCGAACTGTTTTACGTATGAAGTAGGGTGGCTGTAATGTACGATATTTGAACACAAAGGAAACTAAAAAGGTACAACCACATCAGTATTGTGGGATGTGAATCTGCCCATAAAACTGAACAACTTGTCCCAAAGAATATTATGATGAAATAACATTATGATGAAGATATCTGAATCTAAACATGAAAGAGAAAAACAGCTTGCATTAGTTTTAAAAGACAATCAAACAAAACAACGGAACCTGTACTGTTGTACAATAATAGGAAAATAGTACATCTGATGCTGCCGGTTATTTGCTGCGTTCTTATTGACGACATGCGGGAAGCCAATAATTCACACGCCTGCCCTGCGCGATAGATATTTCGAGCCATTTACGGTCAGCATCAAAGTTGTGTGCCGGGCATTATTGAGAGATTTTATGTGATGCCCTTAGGTTGGAATTTGTTTAAAAAAATTTCAGATGTGGACAGATGTCACTTGGTAGGAAAGAATGATTCATTCATTTAAAAAAAAAATAAAAAAAATACGATCGAATAGAGAACCTCCGCCTTTTTGAAGTCGGTTAAAAAGTAGGTGGCTCGCAATTAGGCCCAAATGAAGTTGGTTGATGATGAGTTTTTAGAAGAATACCAACAAAAACCTGTATCGACCTGTTGTTCCCGGACAGCCAGACGGATCGCAAATATAGATGGACGAAGAGACAGCTAATGTTACGAGGGCTGTTCAATAAGTAGTGAGAATGAACAACATATT
Source organism: Athrips mouffetella (assembly GCA_947532105.1). Taxonomy (NCBI): domain Eukaryota; kingdom Metazoa; phylum Arthropoda; class Insecta; order Lepidoptera; family Gelechiidae; genus Athrips; species Athrips mouffetella. Next base: position 925,971 of record OX383960.1, on the reverse strand, counting down.
GGTTTTAAGTCTTTTAATGTTTGTGAGTATTTATAGTTTATTTCAGTAAAAAGATTTCAGTAGAAAACTTGGGCCATGCAATATTTTTTATGGCTTTATTGTTACATATTATGCGAGCCAGCGCCAGCTCCAAATACCAGACATGGAAAACAAAACAATTTATTTACAACCGCACATCCAAGGTGTTTTTAAATATTGTTCTGGTTTGATCACACGATTAAAAGTTTTATTTGTTGTACTACATTTTTGAACTATCGCGGTTTCAGGTCGTGGCGGCCCCTTTTCATTGAGTTCAAGTCGTATTTGTATAGTCTTTTTCACATTTTTTTATGTAAACGACACTGTATTCGTCCATTTTTACAGTAACTAGGCACGTCTACTATTTAAAAACAATTATTTCTAAATAAATGTAAAGTCAGAACTGAATCGATTAAATAAGAAATAAAATCTAATATTTGTTCGATTATTTTGTTACATGTCGTACCTACCTATAATGAATTTTGTTTATCAATAAACAATAAATCATCTGATTAGTTCTGATTAGATCTAGTAAAGAACTCAGTAAAGCTTGAAACCGAAGAACAGAGAGCAGCACGCCTTAACACTAGAAGGAAAGATCTGACGTATACAGTAACGCCCAGTTTAAACGTAGTCAAACATAGTGCGCGATACCAAGCCGTTAAGTTGTTTAATGCATTGCCTGGGGAGATCAAAATTCTTGATAAATCCAAAGCTTTTAAGCCGACATTGAAAGCCTTCTTACTGGAAAAAAATTTTTACTCTGTGGAAGAATATTTAAAGGTTAGGGCTTGATATGTAAGATTTTACCAGAAACTTAAATTTTATTGATTTATTTAAATTGACCTTTGTGATCGTTTTATTTCCTTATTTTTTATTATTATTATTAATATTTGTTGACAGTTTTAATTGTAATTAGGTATTTAATTGATTGATTATGATTATTGTAAGATATTTTCGACACAATTTTATTGTTAAGAAATAAATAAACTTGAAAACTTGAAACTTGAAGTTGTGTTTAGGTTTATACTTTTCTGCTATAATAAGTTTAGAGCAAAACCTGAATGAAAATGAAATTGTTTAAGGTTGTTAATTTTAAAATTTTATCTAGTTCTTAAAGACGAAACCATTATACTGTTATAAACATTTAGGGAACTTTAGGTTTATTAGAAATTGATTTGAGTAATTACTGTTTGTAAAAAAAAAAAACTCTTTGTTTCCTGAAAATAAACAAAAAAAAATACACGTCAAATTTTATTAATTGCTTTGCTTCTTGATGATGAGGCATGCAACGTACCTGGGGAACAATTCTTGAATATCACCGGGTGATAAAATATATTTTTTGAGACATCAAATAAGACAGTGGGTGCTATGGGCGGTGGTGGTGACCACTTACCATCAGGTGGCCCACCTGCTCGTTTGCTCACTTTTAACATAAAAAATAACAAATGTACCCTGATTGGTTTAGATTTTTAACAGATAAAAATGTAAACCATATTACATGAAAAGTAACAATCAATCTCTACTTTATATTTAACGAATATCATTCTGCACTTTTGTAAAGAAACATTTTTAATTTTTAATTTTTCGGGTGATAATTATTTATCATCCGGTGTTATTCAAGAATTGAGCCCAAGGTACTCATGACATGCTTGAATAATATTCATGACATGCACATACCATGCTTGACATCCCATGAAACGTACACTGTACGTACATTACGATACCCACGGGTAGAGATGGGTTGGTACTTGGTACTAAGTATACTTTGCCGGCACCAAACGGACTTGACTTCATTTACCACTATGACTCTATAATTGAGCCACGAGCCAAGCGAGTGGTTCTAAAGAAGAATCCTCAGCGTTGCGAGGATTTTAAGACACGAAACACTTCGTTGCCGAGAGAAGCACAACTTATCAGGTAGAAACTAAAGGATAATATCCTGACAAATAAAATATTTAAAATGAAGCTGCTGTTCCAGAGGGCTTTAATAAAATTACATCCCCCAGCGTAAAATAGTAAGGTCACCCTACTGTGTGAAAGAGATGCCACCGCGACTATTGGATATACTCGTCGTCACGCTTTTTTTGGCCATTCCTCTCTCCATCCTAGAGCGTAGCGTGGATTAAAACCTCCTTGGATTTATTTAATAAAAAAAAAAAAACTTCAATTTTTTGATGGTTCATGTCCAGCACAGAAAAATAAGGGTACTTAGAAGGAGGATTAAAGAAATAATTCGTCACAAGGTAGCGAAGGCGTCGTTCTATGGATTTGACAGGTTATTTTGAATATTTCCTAGTGATCACTGATAGTTTGACATAAAATATTGGGACATGTTGGCAGATGTCATCCCATAGTAAAATAAATTAGCAAGGTATCTATTCCGAGCGAAGCAAGGAGGTCCGAAATCTTTGATGTCCAGATAACGTAATGACATGGAGCTTCCTTGATCAGCTGCGAAATCACTGCGCTTTTTGTGGCTTTTTGTATCATCTAAGATTATCTAAACAGTAGGCGGTATGGTAAAAAGTCTTAGCCTGAAAAAATAAAGCTAACCGCTGTCACTCTGTGCGTTCCATATTGCACTAACAGACTGCTTTAGAGCACTGTGAGCGCGCTTAAGTCGGTCCAAATTGACCTAAAGCGTGCTCTAAAGCAGTCGCTCGTTCACCGCCTTACGTCATTGATGACGTCATCGTTTCTGCTATCAGTGCTTTAGTCAAATAGGTGGAGCAGTGAAAGCGCTAATGTCAAAATCGATTTGACACATAAAATCCCACACATTTGCAGCCAGCTGATGTCTCTTAAGTTTTGATTTTAATGAGTTTGTCTCTAATGGAAATGAGAGTGGATTTGGCGCACATTTTTCAGCGATTAGCTTAGGCTTTGTTAAAGAAAATAAAAACAAAACTGACATTTTGACAGATGAACAGTTAGTATTATATAGTCTAAGGATGAACACGTGAGCGCGCTTAAATCCATTCCAAATTGACTAGAGCCATTAAAGCAGTGATAGCTTTGTGAGCGTGCAAAATCAATTTGGACCGTCCGTCAGTACTGGGTGTCTACTCTCAAAGTCCGATATATCGAAACGATACTATTCGAAACATGCAAATTCAAAACTTCGTTCCTTGACAATAGAGTAGAATATTGGTTGGATGCTAACTACTGGCAGTTTGAAAATTCATCCAACCAATATTCTACTATATTGTCAAAGGACGAAGTTTTGCATTTGCATGTCTCGAATAGTATCGTTTCGATATATCGGACTTTGAGAGTAGACACCCTGTATACGCTTTTAGCAGCGTTTGTACAATTTGGAACACAGCCACTGTCACTGGACGGACGGAAAATTGTTTGTTGACGTCGGCAAGTCGTCGGTCGTACGTTATTTGCTGTATTTTGTACGTTTTCTTGTCGAAAATACATACTTTTGCGAGTTGCGTTCAGATCAAGCTGCAACGCCTATTGAAAATGTGCGAACAAGTACCTAAAGTGAAGTTCAACAATGGACTTGAGTGCCCAATACTTGGTATCGGTACCTGGAAGGTAGGTACAACAAAAACAAGTCTATTTACCTATCTACTTGTAATCTTTTATTTTCCAGTAGATTACGTTTTTGAAACTTGGACATAAACTATCAACTCATTTCCAATACAAGTTCCTATGTAAAGTTTTTAGGTTATTTCGTTAATAATACCACCGGCTTAAGGCATTTTCCAATAAGATTTCTCTTACTAAGGTATTAATATTGTACTGGGTAAAATATCAAATAGTACCAGCCCATTACTTTCCGTGGGGGTCTTAAGAGGCGACTAAGGAATGTATAACTAGCTACAGTACCTATTGTATTTGAAACTCTGTCCTTCTGAGTTTCGTACTTCCACATCGTAATACTTACAAACATAGTGCTAATTATGGTCCATCTCCACCAAAATTACCAAATATTACTTACTTACTACGCTGGCTCAGCGACCCAAAGTGAGTCTTGGCCTCCAATACGAGATGTCGCCACTTCTCCCGGTCTCGTGCGGTCTCTTGCCAGTCGCTAGCTTGGAGCTCGCGTAGGTCTGCTTCCACCGCATCTTGCCAGCGATACCGGGGGCGCCCAACCGGTCTTTTGCCTGTTGGACATCCTAGATAGGCTCTTTTGACACCACAATCGTCATCCATCCTAATAAGGTGGCCAAGCCAGCGCAGTCTGTGCGCCTTAAATTCGCCTATGATGTTGGAGTCAGCCAGGAGGTCTTCGAGTTCAGTGTTCTTGAGGAGTCTCCATGTTCTATTTTTCCACCAAATATAATGATGTAAAAACTTACAAAGTAGGTACTTACCCTAAAAAGGGTAGGGTTTAAAAAGCTGTTGCAATCTTGTTATTTTCAATTTTAGAGTTTTGGTTTTGTTAACAAAACTCATGTCTGTTAAGCAAACAACGAACAAATGGGATCTGTTACATTGTGTTAGGTACTCTTCAACCGCAAGGACCAAAAGCGAATTTGAATAACAAATCTTAATATACAGTGTGCATAATAACTCTAACTGTAACCAGAAGTAAAAAAATGAGTCACGGGGGTGAAATGTGGCATGTGGGAGGCGAGCGAGTCGCTCATTGGCTCTCTGCCTGTCACCCATGTGCAGAAAATAAATGTCATAGACAGACTTGCCCTGAACACGCTGTAGTATCAACCAGTAGTCAGACCAAAAAATAAATACTCGTACAAGACATGAAAATTTTCATTATTGTTATATGTCACTTTGAATGGGTTGTGAAATATGCTGTGTGAATGGCCTTACATTTGGCTTATTATCACTCTATTATGCTCCTCCTCTATTCCTCCTTCAGAAGAATAATTCCCTTTATTTAATTTCCTTTTTATTTTGAAAAAGAAGCTTAGAAATATAGCTAAGTAAATATAAATATCTGTAAATTTATGTTGTTTGTTACATACACATCACACACATCATATCACATTTCTGTCTAAATGACAATACTGTCTTATATGTGGTTTATTTCATCAAAATGGTAATCAAAGCGCACGACAGTGCGCCGGCCAAGTTCCAAGCACAAGCCGCGCGCACACCGTGCACTTTTTACCCGAACCGTTTTGAGCCACTTTTGACCCCCCTGTATCTTCTTACCTGATTAATAGATCTGGATGAAACTTTACGGACCTAATAACACCATTTAATATACTTTGAATAAAAAGTTTCAATATTGTAGCTATTACAGAAAAAAAGTTATAGACTCGAGAAAATTGTAAATTTGGTACTCACTGACTCACATATTCACTGACAGCTTTTTTTTTTTGTTTTTACTATGTATGGGCTTACTCTTGACCTCGATCTAGCCTTGAGGACAGAGATGAGGTCGGCGATGGAACGAGCTTGCCCAGAAGAAGCCTAAAAAAAAAATGTTGCATCAAAATGTTTGACCACTTCTATTTATTTTTTATATTTTATTTATTGTTTATTTGGGACAAAAACAGCACTTATTATATTGTTTACAAGATTATATTACTTTATAGGCCAATAACAGCTGTCCACGGTAATATTACTTCTAAAACAGACTTACATACAGATAGTATTTGTATAAGATGCATATAATACCTACATAGAACATTCCATGCATACGAAACAAAACGAAACAACCAACTTAGCATATTAGCACAATTACAAGCTAACTATTATAAGATTTGTGGATCATAACTAAAAATAACGATAGCACTAGAGCCTCAACCACACCCTCCCAAACCCAGACACTATTTCTAATTCGGCTTACATTGCTGGAAGACATGGTTCTGTCAATTCCAAGATCCTTACTTCAACGAGCAATGTATGCCGAACCATTATCCAAAACAAGGAAGGCGCGACTGCGGCCTAAGCCCACAGCAAGATATTATTATCGCGCCAGAAAAAAAAAATTATAATTTTATCTTTCCAATACAGCGCTCGAGACAGTAACAGTATATATAAATCCTGATCCCTGCCTAGCCCTACGACTACCGTCTTGGGATCGGTCAGTAAAAGAAAAAAAAAAGACCACTAAGCAGGGATACCTACAGAGCATGTTTGACTGTCACACGTAGGAGTATGATTGGTGTGAAATTGAGTGACAGGATTAGAAATAGTGTGATAAGAGAACGTTGTGGCGTAAAAGAAGACGTAGTGACTAAAATTGAGAAAGGGATGCTGAGATGGTTTGGTCATGTAGAGAGGATGAATGAAGGAAGATTGACAAAAGAGATCCACAAGGCGAGAGTGCATGGAAGCGTTGGAAGGGGAAGGCCTCGGCGAACGTACCAGGACCAAATTCAGGACGTTCTGAATAAAGGCCAGGTTAAAAGTACCCTAAACCGACGAGCATGTATGAAAGGATTGATGAAGGTTCAGGAAGCAAGGGAAGTATGTCAAGATCGTAGCAGGTGGAGAACTGTGGTCTCTGCCTACCCCGACGGGAACAAGGCGTGATGTTATGTATGTAAGTATGTATGTATGTTTTAAAGCCTTAAGCTTTGTTTGATGAAATAAAGTATAATACTCTGACATAAGTAAACTTCTATTTGCTATTTTAAAAAAAAGTCATTGGTACAAGAAAGTGGTCTATTGGTAGGGTGTTTTTAAACACTTTTTTAAAGTACAACTGGATGGTGCTTCAGGTCAGCATGAGGAAAATATATCATGGTGCTACCATGTAATTAGTATGAAAACGATTAAGTCAGTTTTATAGCTGCTGTCAAATACATGTAATATTTTTCTTGCAAAAAGATTTGCATCCATATAATAGTTATTTATGCAACTGTTGCGTAATGAGAGTAATTTTAACACGAGATCTGGTTTTTGATACGAGGCGCAGCCGAGTATCAAAATAGTAAAGATCGAGTGGTAAAATGACTAATTACGTAAAGTTGCATACAAAACTTTATCTACGACCGACAAAATAAAATAAAACTTTAAAGAGTAGTAAATAATTTATTTAACTAAGGACAGTTAGTACAGTTATTAAAAGTTATTCCTGAAGTTTTTCCAGATCCACAGCTTGTGGATGAAGTTGCTTTAACATTAATTTTATTGCATATTTTTACACCCGGTATATGGTTACTGACAGCCTCTTGTAGATTCATGTTCTCCTGGTACTTCAATTTTGTTTAAACCACTTCTTCTTTTGTTGCCACGGTCACTTTATATAGAAGCCTGCTAACCATGGGTACTGTCAGCCTCTTGTCGATTTATGTTTTCCTGGTACTCTCCATTTTCTTTTAAATGTCACCCAAGTACAAAGTTACCGCTTTAGTATTTTTACAAAATTACTTTAGAGTAGGCTGTATGTAGTACTGTGGTAGTATTGCCTTAGCCTATGCAGAATGAAAATTATAACAGTTGCACAATGAAAATCCATACTCCATTTCCGTACTGCTCGTAGTATGGAACAGTGTGGAAATGAAAATGATAGCGGACAATGACCTCAATTTCGAAACCGTCATTGGTTTCGAATTTGGAATATTCCGGTACGGGAGTAGATAAAGGAATGTATGAATGGTGGACAACTTTTTTAGCCGACTGTATTCCATTAAGTGGGTAGGTGATAATGATAGCAGTAAATGTTGTGTAACAAATTGACACATATTTTGTTATCTTGAGTGGAAATTGTCAATATTGTGATAATTTTGCAATCTTACTTTCTCATGTTATTTCAAGACAGTGTTTAAGTGTGTACATCCTTCAAACAGTATACAGATAAAGATTATTTCTTTGTCGGAAACAGATAACTATTAATATAACTCACATTTTTATCTTCGATTTTCATTTGGAGAAAAAACGATAAAGGGTAGACATCCAGCTTGCCTCGAGTAAAGTTTTTTTTAGATAACTGGATTGGAATTTCACAAAATGTTATTGCTTCGTTAACTTAAAACCAATTCTACCAAATACAATTGCACAGCACATTTTGTGCTAAGTTGTAAGACCTGAACAAAAATTTATTGCTGTATTCAAAGGTAAAAAAACGGAATAAGCGAAACCCTCACACACCCCAACTAATTTTTATTAAAATAAATCCATTCCCAAAAAAAATCTTAAAAAAAGTTTTTTTATCTAGATATTGTTATTTTAAAGTTTCATCATTGTTCTAGTCCGCGCACTCCGCGCCCACTTTCCGCCCCTCCTCACCGCTCATGAACGGCGCGGCGCCGCCGCCAGCGCGCGTGTCCACATATAAATATTTAGAATAGAAGCGGCAAGAATTTAAATAATCAAAATAAAAGGCCCTATCAAAAACCCGTGAAATTGATTCTACTCACAATTCTGAACAAAATATTTTCTCAGTTTCGCTTATTCCGTTAACACGTTGTATAACCAAATTTTCCAACCAAAACCAAAAGTTCAAGACCAAAGAACAGTCGCAAAAATACAATTGCACAGCACATTCTGTGCTAAGTTGTAAGACCTTCACAAAATTTTGCTGTTTTCAAATATACATAAAAACAGCATAAAACCAAATCTACCAAATACATATAGTTCAAGATCACAGAACAGTTAAAAGAAAAACAATATATTTTTTGGAGCCATTGAATCACCGTGTGTAAGATTTTTCTTGATCCATTAATGAGCAGCATTCCTGCAACCACGCAATGTTTAAGCCATATACAGTCAAGAGCACGTTAAGCTTGACACATTGAACACTTAAACGTTTTCTATAGCCGTAGGTGCACAAGTCCACTGCTTAGTCAACCTTGATTTACTCTGAACTGTACTTTTATTTAAAATATTTGTTTTGTCCTACAGTCAAAACCCGGCGAAGTAACTCAAGCAGTGAAGGATGCCATTGATATCGGCTACAGGCACATTGACTGCGCATTCGTTTACGGAAATGAGAAGGAAGTGGGAGATGCTATAACTGCAAAAGTCAAGGAGGGAGTTGTCAAGAGGTAAGTTCACAGAATATATAATAGTAAACAAGTTTAGTAAGTTGTTGTCATACATTTAAAGCCCGGCAAACTGACTTAAACAATGAAGGATGACAATGAACGAGAAGGAGGTGGATGATGCTATAGCTGCTAAAATAAAGGAGGGAGGTTTGTCAAGAGGTAAGTTGTTGTTGTCATGTATATTCAAAAGCTGGCGAAGTAACTCAAGCCGTGAAAGATGTCATAGATATCGGCTATAGGCACATTGAGTGCACATTTGTTTACGGAAATGAGAAGAAAGTGGGAGATGCTATAGCGGCTAAAATTAAGGAGGGAGTTGCCAGGTGGTAAGTTGTTGTGGTGGTAAGCTGGCGAAGTAACTCAAGCCGTGAAAGATTCCATAGATATCGGCTATAGGCACATTGACTGAGCAATTGTCTACGGAAACGAGAAGGAGGTGGGAGAGAGCTATAGCTGCTTAAATCAAGAAGGGATTTGCCTGGTGGTAAGTTGTTGTTGTTGTCATACAGTCAAAAGCTGGCGAAGTGACTCAAGCAATGAAAGATGCCTATGAAAATGAAGGAGGTGGGAGGCTATAGCTACTAAGCTCAAGGAGAGAGTTGTCAGCAGGTAACTTTTTGTTGTCTTACAGTCTAAGCTTGACGAAATGCACAGTCACTGTGTTTTTTTACACAAGCCTTGCAAAATTATTTCAAAGTTAAAAATGAGGGATGTGGAGTAAGATAATTAACTTCGCTTTACAACGTCAATGAAATTTCGTCGCTTCAAATACAAAGTCTGATAAAAGGCGCATGCATACTAGCGATTTTTGCCGCGGCGATATCGCGGCGGTCATATTATTTGTATGAATTTTTATCGCCGCGACGCTAAGCAGTAAGAACGCCGCGAAATCACCGCACCTGAACATCGCTAGTGTGCCTGCGCCCTAAAGTTCCTAGAAAACTTTTGTTATATTACCTGAAATTGGTGAAGTGGTAGTTACCTATTCGTAACATCACACAGCAGTACGTACATAGACTGTTTCTACAAGTTTAATACCGTTTCAGGGAGGATCTCTTCATCACCTCCAAGCTGTGGAACACATTCCACCGACCAGACCTGGTGCGTGGTGCACTTCAAAAGTCCTTGGACAACCTCGGGCTCAAGTACCTTGATTTGTTTCTGATTCACTGGCCTCAGGCTTACAAGGTATGTTACTTTGTGCTTTCCCTATCGCTGAATAAAAAATCCGGTGATCTGTCACCTGATGATGTCGAAACTGTCGTGGTTAAAACGTGTGCATGGCTGAGGCAGGTTGTAAGAATGAAATAAAAATTGAGGGACGTTTTACACAAGGTCTTCTGATCCCAAAGTAGGCAAAGCCTGTACTATAGGTATCACAGACTGATATACATACATAAATAGATACTTAACACCCAAACACACAAGAAACACTTGTGTTCGTCATACAAATGTTTGCCCTGGGCGGGGATCAAACCCGCATCCCACGGCGTGAAAGGCAGGCTCACTACCAACTACACCAACGGGTTTGTCAATGGCATTGAAGAATGGCTAATAAACTAGGATATACCCAACCTGCAATGGGCAATTACAAACTGATAATGATGATGTTCTATCACTTCCAATTCCCGACCGAGATTATGCTACGTTGCTATTTATTCTGTGCCTGGACAGATATTTGTGATTCTGGTTTCTGGGTCTGGAGATTTTATTTCCGTTCCATGTATCCTCTGTAATACTTACTAGATTTTCATATAGTCGGACAAGTTCGGTCGAGATTATGTATGGTGAGGTCTTGTCAGTTGTACAGCATTCTTCTTCACCGCTTTCGGTATACAGCCCGCTCCATTTCGTACCTCAGGAGGATCAAGTATGAACTCGCCAGACAAGTGCCACAGAATAAAGTACCTAATAGTACTATCATACAGAACGGAGACTCTCCGCTCCCCTTGCAATCTACTCATCACCCCCGCGCGCACCCGCCCGCGAGATTCTCGTGGTCCTTCTGATGGTCTTTTGTACTGAGTATGCGGGCCTACGCGACCTTCCAATTTCAAATTCGCGCTCGATGTATGGAGTGTGCTAGTGTGGTCTGTGAGCCGTGGATGTAACTGTAATTTAACACATCAAACCAACAGGAAGAAGGAGACAACTTCCCAACGGACGCTGATGGCAAGATCCTCTACTCCGATGTAGACTACGTGGACACTTGGAAGGCTCTGGAACCTTTAGTGGCCGAAGGTCTGGTGAAGTCCATCGGTGTCTCCAACTTCAACTCCAAGCAGGTTGCCAGGCTTCTGGAAAACGCTAAAGTTAAGCCCGTTACCAACCAGGTTAGTTATTTTTTTGTGGCTACTATGTATGGTAAAAAGTCGCCGTGGTCTGGTAGTTAGAAAATTCGGCTCTCGATCCGGAGCTTGCGATGGGGACACTGTCAAATAAAAATCACTTTGTGCGACTTTCCGTTTAGTTAGGAGGTTGTAGTATGAAAACGTGATTGTTCGAAAAATCTGGTAATTTAATACTTCAAAAGGCACGTTAAGTCGTTGGTCCTGACCACTATCTATGGTAGAGGCCTTTGGCAACCACTCAGGGTTAACTAAAACGATATGATGATGAGAATTGTACCACTCCCGTTTCTATACGTGAGGGTAGTAAAGGCTAATAAGGGATTTTCAACCGGAATATGGTCAGCAGCGGCCTTCCGCGTGTTATACCGCCGGACTGCGGTCACCAACCACCGCAGTCCATTGTTCCAGCAGCAACGCTAACTAGCGTGGTGACTATGGTACATCCCCTTAAAACATACCACACTTTGTTGGTGGGAGCTCCTTGTCCAGTAGTGGACTTTATGGGATGTAATGATGATGTGGTGCAATAGAGAATACTTATACAACGTGTAACGGAAAGGTATAAAAATCGCTGCTGTAATCGGAGACGATACTTAAAGTTAATCTTTCATTAAATCTATTGCTGCCACTCTCATTACCAATGAAGTCAAATAGGACAGCAAGATACTAAACAAAAAAAAAACACGAATTAATACTAATATCTCTCTGCTAGGTGGAATGCCATCCGTACTTAAACCAGAAACGGCTTAAGGACTTCTGCGAAGCCCGAGGCATCAAGATCACGGCCTACTCCCCCCTCGGGTCTCCAGACAGGCCCTGGGCCAAGCCTGGTGATCCTCAGCTCATGGATGACCCCAAGCTGAAGGCCATCGCCGACAGGCTTGGGAAGACTGTTGCCCAAGTTCTCATAAGGTTAGTGGTACCACACGAAAACTTTGAGGATTCGGCACGAGTTGTGCCCGTTTAGTTTAGTTTAGTTTCATCTATAGTCACTGTAAAACAACTGAAGGCTTAGGAATAGAGTCCAGTTAACATCTCTATATCTATAGTCACTATAAAACAACTGTAGGCTTAGGAAATAGAGTCCAGTTAACATTTATTCATCTATATTCATTATAGATGAAGAGATGTTAACTGGACTTTATTCATAAGCCTACAGCCTACAGTTGTCTGTCTGTCTGACCTGCTGAAGCTGTGTGTATGCTTTTTTCACCAGAATGAGTAGCAGTCGGAACAGCATCCTGAAGTTGCTCGCGGAAAGTACGACTCACCCATGTTCATGCATTTTATGCGTGTATTGGTCAGGCCGAGTGTCACTTTGTCCTAGGCAAATAAAATGACATCTAATGACAATTGCTTATTAATATAATATTATTATGACTGATTTGATTTGTGGTTTTTTTCCTGTGATACTAACATAGATATAAGTTTTCTTGTCTTACGAACAAATGGGCCCTTGTTGTTATAATAAATGAATTAATTTATTATTATTATTTAAACTGTTATAGGTAACTGGTTGAAATTTTCACAGAAGTTATTTTTACAGCGGATTTTCTAACTAAGAAATCAAGAAGGAATATTATAAAATTTTTTGGAAGTAAAGTAGTCGGTCTCAGATCTACCAACAGCCACTGTGACCTGTAAAGATCAATTTTGTAGCCAACCCATTTTGTAACGGAGAGTCCGGTCCTCATAAAGATGCAGCAAATGCCCCCCTGTTATTTAACTTCTACTTGTAGACTGGTACAAAAAAAAACCGGCCAAGTGCGAGTCGGACTCGCGCACAGAGGGTTCCGTACCACCACATAATCATAATTGTATTAGTTGAAATTTCAGTAAGTTAATGTGCTAGATTTTTTGAGTCCGACACGCGCTTGACAAACTTTTATTATTTGTTAATATTTCATAGCTTGTGCACAATAAACATATCAATTTTCAAGTTTGTAAGTGTTCCCGTTTATAAAATAGAACTAAAACAAAAATCGCCTCAGCGACCATTCAACTTGACCCCTCTCTTATATGAATGTTCTTGAAGCGGGAGCTCACCACAATTGGTTACCATTAGTTGTGAGAAAAGTTGTAATATTTAATGATTTCAGACTTTTCCCATTATTTGTACTGTGAGACCTAGCTTCTTGCCAAATTTCATAATTTTAGGTCAACGGGAAGTACCCTGTAGGTTTTGGTTTTTTGCATAAATGTATGGAGATGAGGACATAAAATGCCATATCTTTTAATTGCGTCGTTGTAAAAAATTTAAATTTTCAGATCTTGTGTGGTGCATGGATCCTAATATGTGGTATTAATTTCAACCTGATACCTTTACCGGTTCGTGAGATAAAGGGTCTTGACAGACAGACAGACAGACAGACGGACAACAAAGTGATCCTATAAGGGTTCCGTTTTTTTCTTTTGAGGTACGGAACCCTAAAAAACGATGAAATTACAATAATTGCGGTTAACTTGCTCTTTTGTTGTTTGGGTCCACCTGGATAGTATTTATCCAGATTTGCAGCAGTCTAAAATTAATTCGCGCTGAGTTATTGCTGAAAAACCACCAATTTTTTTTTTTAGCTTTTTTTAGTTTTGTGCAAAAAAAAAAAACGACATAGGAAGGCTCTGACGAGAATGGTCACTATGAATTTTTTAAACTGCAATATTCGTGACAGTTTGAGCCTTAATCCAATTTCAATGGTCTAATAGATCTTAAGATACAGGGTTCCCAATCTTCTCTATTATATTCAATATTCATACCACCATTTTTTTTAATTGGCAGTTTTTCAGCAATAACTCAGCGCGCGCACATTTTAAACTGCTGCAAATCTGGGTAAATACTATCTAGGTGGACCCAAACAACATACCAAAAAAGTGATTTTACCGCAGTTATTGCAATTTCGAATGTTACATATGACTGGCCTACAAGACGACACGGCCAAATTTCAACTTCCCTTGTGTTGTGCAGATACCAAGTGGACAGCGGTAACATTGTGATCCCGAAGTCGGTGACCAAATCCCGCATCGCTAGCAACTTCAGCGTGTTCGACTTCAAACTGAGCCAAGAGGATCTCGATCTTATCAACTCCTTCGACTGCAACGGTCGGCTCGTACCTATGACTGCGTAAGTTCATCTTATCTCTTTCTTTCTACTGGCCTATATAGGGTGTTCATTAAATCTCGCATCGCTAGCAACTTTAGTGCGTTCGACTTCAAACTGAGCCAAAAGGATCTCGACCTTATCAACTCCTTCGACTGCAACGGTCGGCTCGTACCTATGACTGCGTAAGTTCATCTTACCTCTTCCTTTCTACTAGCCTATACTTATAGGGTGTGTTTATTAAATCCCCCATCACTAGCAACTTCAGTGCGTTCTACTTCAAACTGAGCAAGAAGGACTTCGACCTTATTAACTCCCTCGACTGCAACACAGTTGTTATTTTGCGCGAGTGCCTTGTATTGAAATTCGCAAGCTAAGGATTCTAGGATTGAGCCATGAGCGAAGCGAGCGGTACTAAAGAAGAATCCTGAGCGTAGCGAGGGTTTCAAAACATGACACGCGAAATAACTTTGCTGCCGAGCGAAACACAATTTTTCACCTCACTACAGAAAAGAAAATCCTAACCAATAACGCCAGTACCTTATACCATAATTCATCATCACGTTCTAATTTCAAAAACCTTTTTCACGTTAGCGGCCAAAATGACTTTTGCTCGTAGTTTTTGACCGATAAAGCAAAGTTTTCCGAGCTAGTGAGGTGAAAAAAACATTGTGATTCATTCCCTGGAGCTGTGACTTTCCATACAAATTAACTTTACGATAACTTCTAAAATACAAATCCTTTTTTGTTAAAATTTTGTACTTACAACTGGATAAGATTTATCAAGGTTTGAAACAGGTTTTTAATTGAAAACGATTAATCAATATACCTAAAGATAGAGCAAATTTCCATCTTTATATTGATTCATCATCATCATAACATCCCATGAAAAGTCCACTACAGGACAGAGAGCTCGGCTTGCCTGCACCACACGGGACAATAAAATTGATTAATTGGTTTCAATTAAAAACCTGTTTCAAACCTTGATACATCGTACAAAATTTTGTCGTTATGTGATTTTTAGTATAAGTTATCACAAAAGTTAGTTTGTATAGAAAATTTCACAGCTCCAAGGGGGTTACTCCAGCAACCCTTAAGTATTTTAAGTTTGAGAGTTGTAGGCAAATTCATCAAATGGTTCTGATTGGTTTCGAGCTGGCTCTCATTTCGAGGGTAACTGTCATACAAGAAAAAAAAAACAATTGCAACTTTCTCAAAAATGGCTAAAATATTTTTTCTGAAATTTTTCATGTCATTAAAAGTGTCACCAAGCAAGTATTTCGACTTTACATGTCCTTTTTTTCCTTTCAGGTCCCTGGGCCACAAATACCACCCGTTCGAAAATGATGAATTCTAAACTGGGCCTTACACATTTTCCAAAACCTTTACTGACGTTTAATGTATATTTTGAACTACGAATTTATGATATAACGTATGTTTCGGGTGATACGATAACTCAGTGGCCATTACGTAAGAAGCTAATAAAAACATGTTACTATTCATGCTGTTTAATTTATACATCTCAAAAATCAATATAATGTTTGATTGCTACAATATAATAGAGTTCGCAAACGAACGCGACGTTTTGTATGCAAATATTTTGCAGTTCAACACACATGTTCGATTTAACAGGTTCGGTTCGAACCTGTTAGAGAAGTGTGTAAGAGAAATCCGAATCGAACATGTGTGTAGCAACCCTTACCTATACATTTGTAACCAAAATACATATATACGGAAAAACGCTATCTACCATCTATTATCCTTTTACATACAGCTTCACATTTTTACTTTCGAGCGGAGCGAGAAGGTGTTGTGTTCGTGGATTTTTTTTTCATATTTTCTCAAAAATGTGTTACATAAAAAGCAAGTCCCCTAAAATTTTTTTCGTCCGTCTGTCAATCGGTCTGTCCGTCATGCTTTGGCCTAGCGGCTAAACCAATAGTTCGATTGACACTATATTTTTATGCAATGCATATGCCGATTTTTATGCAAATTGATCTAAGGATTCCGAGTGGGTTTCACGGTTGAAAGCGCCGCGAAGCGCCGCGATGTGCTAAATCTATGGTTTTACGAAGCAAGGAGGTTTTTGTTCTGAGGTTTTACGGCTCTCATTTTGAGGGCAGCTGTCATACATCAAAATGAAGAATTTAAATTTGCTGAAAAAGGGCTTAAGCGATTTTTATGAAACTCCATGACCAAGCATCTCCATTTAAGATATCTTGCGGCAGTTTGAAATTGGTCTGTGTAATTTCATATAAGGGATGTTCCAGTACTACCAAAACGTAAGCTTGTGATTCATCTTGCAATATCCTGAAAGACTCGCAAAGTGATTTTTATTTGACAGTCCCACCGGGAATCGAACCTAGAATCTCCAGATCGCGAGCTCTAACCCCAAGACCGAGGCTGTTTGTACTGCACACAGGTGAGGTTAAACTACCTAGCGAACAACAAACAAAACAATCTAATAAACTAAGTTGAGTGCCAAGTCGGATTCCTGACACTTGGTGGTGTTTGGTACAAGTGATAGGAGAATTGCCATCTTGGGTTGAATTGCGTAGCTTACGTACCTACCTACTATAAATCAAGATTAAAATATCGCTCGCTATACAATTTAACCCCGCTCGCAATGAGATAAGTACCTAAATCTATCCCGAACAAAGATATTGGATGTGGCGTAGCGAACTCCTAGGTCTGTGGTCTCAAAGGTCACCCGTTACAAGGTTATATAGGGTGACTTTTAATTAGTTCTTGATAGCAAAAGATATGCATGTTCTCATGATACTGAACAACTTTTCCCAAGGAACATAGGTCGAAATACGAAAAATCAAATTTGACCTCTCATACAAAATGCGCTATCAGCTGATGCAGTTTCTATGGGAGGTCAAAACTTGTTTTTCGTATTTCGACCTATGTTCCTAGGGGAAAGTTGTTCAGTATCATGAGTACATTCATACATTTCTCTATCAAGAACTAATTAAAAGTCAGCCTATATGTTACATTACTTTGTTTTCAACATGGAACCCATTATAATTTGACATTTGTGATACCAGAGCTTAGGGGTTGATTGATAGATTTCCATTCTTCCGGGTTGTTATAGCCTCAGAACAAAAACCTCCTTGCTTCGGTTATAGCCTTTACCGAAGTAATATAGCTAGATTAGAATGCCTGCAGGACATTCGTGTCTGTCTCTGTCGCTTCAATATCTGACGCATCTTGTGCATTGCTCCGTCCTACTGTCAAACGGCTGACATTCTATTCAAGAGTAACTTTATTTTCCTACCTTGTATTTGCCGAGAAATTTCCCACGTAATGCCTGCCTAGGCATAGCTTTAGGGAAAAGGTGCGTACTTACTTCGATGATGCCGCAGCGGCACGCTTGCTTCGCTCGCTCAGCTCGTGCGTTGTACTCGCAAGATTATCTTGCCTTAGCTATAATATAATCAACCTTAAATGCACTTTTAGTTACCTTAACCCGTTGACAACCTACCGACGCCGTTTTTAAATTTAACAGCCGGTGTGGCCTGGCGCCAATCGTGTCGCTTTACAAAGAGCGACATCGCAGGTGAATTAATCTTAGATTATGAATAACGGCAGCTTATTAATAGTAAACTGGCAACACCCGCACCTCAAGAGTTTTGACCGATCCATCTTCATCATCATTAAACCCATTTCCAAAATATAGAGAGGGCTATTTATGAGATTTTTAATAGGTATTAAATATTTATTTACTAAATCCCATCGCGTTTCTCCTCTGTCTCAAGTCATAACTTGCCGTAAACCGTTTTATGTCGCTTCCGTCTTTGCGGTACAAACTCAGTTACAGTTCATGTTAGACGTAGCCAGCAAAGCATTATCCTCACCTGCAAGGACTATACTACTCTCTAACCGAGCTCACCTGCCGGCGCCGTATCACTCTGACTGACGGACTTGCTTTATGTCTATAAGAGATTATAAGAGATTAATGATTAAACTATATTTGGTATGTAATTCCTGACAGGGTGTCACAAAAGTACCTTCCTTTTACCAAAGTGGGTAGGTAGCAGGCAAAGATTTTCGAAACTAAAGTTGGGTAGGGAGATAAAAATATCACTTTTGTTTGAGGCTTTAAAAATTCATATTTACCCTGATAAACTGAAAGGTAAATCAGAATAAGTACATGAAATTTAACAATTAAGAACTGCTTGATCAATCATATGAGTATCAATCTTCACTTAAAAAAAAAAAATCTGGTTTTGAATTTTTTAAGTGATATTCAAGAATTGAGTCCACCAAGAATGCACCACTGCACCAGTGATCTAAACCCATTTACAATTATGTATGGATGACATCGTTTTATAATTTGGCGACCTTTCACATTTTGCCGACCTTTCACATTTTGCCGGCCGCCTGTAAACGGAGAATGTTACGATTTGCCAGTGACACTTATAGTTAGGGTGCTGGCTGCAATTTGGGTATATGATTTGCTCATGATTCATATTAATAGGGATGATAGATCAGCTCAATACGAATCGATTTGGTCCTTACAAGTTTTTCTATGCGTCGCTGCGTTTTTGAGTTAAAGAAAAAAAATATTAAAATAGGATACTAAATAATGTTTTTTTTGGTCTGCCTTTGTGGCTCCTGTTTAATATACTTACAATACAATAAATACAAATATACTTTATTGCACACCACAGGACAGAAATTTACAAAACAAGAAACATTAAAACAAAAGAATGTACAAAAGGCGGCCTTATTGCTAAGGTAGCAATCTCTACCAGGCAACCTTTCAGGTGTTGAAATCTGTACGGTGAAGAGTGCGACGCGGGTACTTCTAAAGATGTAGAACATCGAAGAGGCAGACATGCAGGGCTCTGCATTATCACGGGACGAAGTAGTGAATTTTTGCATTTTGAAGAGCTCTAACTTTACGACGCAGGGCTATTATGGTGGCAGACCATTTTTCAGGGGTTTTATACATTGTATTTAATCAGATAGTCATAGTCTGCCAGGTGTACGTTTCATTGTCAAATTTCAAAATAGTCAAACTTAATTCCTCAAAAACGCAGGGGTGTGGATGTCCGCCAATAATTTTTGTATCTTCTAGAGGATGCTCCTTATTATCAGTCAAAGAGGCAGACATGAGCAAATCATATCCTTCATCACCCTTACTATTAGACTACAGCGTAACACTATGTGTTTGTAATCCTGTGCATGAAAAAGAAAACATATATTATATCGAAATGAAAAAGAAAATATCCAACGCAAACCCAATCTTAATACACCAGAGACTGTATTTCACGCACTCGCTTCACATTCCCCAAATTACTACCAGCTAATTACCCTGACTACCCGCAAAGGCGGAAAAATGCCCGCGAATCTGGGCTGGCTACGGATGTAGTAAAGAGTGGATGTGGCACGCAATAATCATGTTAAAATGTTTATTTTTTTGAAGTGAAAACTTCTTTAGCGGCGCTTGGCAATTTTTAGATGGGTAAAAAATGTTAGAGCACAGATAGACATGCTAGTTAAGCATGCTACTACGTAGCAAATGCTACCTAGTAGCATGTGTGTACACGCTTTGCGTGACATAAGCATGCTCATTGCTAGCATGCTTATGTCATTGTCAAAAATTTACCGTCGTTCAATTTTCTAGCATGCTACCTGCGGCGCGGGTGGAAGGGGGTGTGTTTTGAACACGTATGAACAGGTTTGCCTATGAGCATGCTAGTGTCAATCAGTTGAAAGCTGTCACAGGTGTGTATTGCATCAAAATACAAGTAATAGTGTTCTGTGATAAAAATGTCTCACTAGGGTGACGAAAAAACTATTTTGTTAAGTTCAATTCGAAGGGCCACTTGATTTTCCATTTTCACTAACGTCTTATAGGTTATATTAGCATGCTACTTAATGGCATGTGTGTCAAGAATATTTGATTTGAGCATGCTTATTTAGTAGCATTCTAGTATCGAGCATGCTTTTTGCAAGCAAGTGTAGACAGTTAAAGAGCATGCTCGTTTCTAGCATGCTAGTAAGCATGCTCATTTACTAGCATGTCTATCTGTGCCCTTAAACTCACGTCAGATACCGCGTCAGATCTCGCGTCAGATATTTAAGTTTTGAAGTGAAAACTTCTCTATATGTAATGTAAATTGTCATGTTTGTCTACGATAGTGCATGAATATTGTACTTTTATACTGATAAATAAAACAATTCGTGCGAAATTATTCCCTAACCATTGTGTTGTGTGCTTACTCTTGACCTCGATCTAGTCTTTAAGAGAGATGAGGAGCTTGCCCAGAAGCAGAAGCAGCTTATTCACTCGCGACTTGAATAGATTCGGGTTATATGAATGAATTCGGGAACACAGACGCAGGCAAAGAATTCCACTCTGTAAGTGAACACGAAATTTAAATTGAAGAACAGCTACCGATTTATACTACGTACATAGAGTAATATATAATACTGCTACGTATAATAAAATGGGCATACTATGCTTAAAGGATGTGAATCTGCCCATAAAATGGAACAAATTTCAGGTCGAAATGCGAACTTTCCATATCAGCTTTGCTCTCGTATTTTGTATGGGCGTGTAGGTATGTTTCTTACTTAGGAAAAGTTGTTCAGTTCAGGCCGTTTTCGTTGTAGTTGAAGAGTGAGAGAGACAGCCTAAATTTTTTGACTCTCCAAACATTTCTGTTTTGGGCCAGGTGGATTGCCCCCTGGGTGTTGCAGTTAGTGGACTACAAGATGGCATCTGTCCACCGGGTAGGCGCTCTTCCTCTACTCCTTCTCCCCGCCACGTGCCGAACTAGTATTAGCTTCTCCAAATTTTCCGGCCCCCGGCGGGCAACGTGACCGAAGAAAGAGAGTGATCTTTGGAGGCACATTGTCGATAAGCGGGTAGTGATTTCGAGCTCCTGAAAAATAGAGACGTTAGTGCGGCGCGCAGTCCATGGGATACCTACCTAACATTTTGCGCCAGCACCAAATTTCAAACGCCTCTATTCTTGATCTTAATCGAGCTTATCGTTTTTTATGGTTACGACCAAATTGACCCTTGTGGTACCTAATAATTTCTCAGTCTGTTTGACTGTCACACCCTTTTAACTTAGCAGCTTGTACCTATGCTTTCGACTTGAAGATGCTTGCTCAAATTTATCGGAAAAGAAAGGAAAAAACATTTATTCGCATGGCACTCCTGCGGGTCAGTTGAACTGAATATGCAAGCCAACTCTTTTTTCAATTTCAAATTTTTTCTCGCGCTCGTTGTATGCTTTCGGGGTGTGCACTCTGTGCGCGAGTTCATCTCACACTTGACCGGATTTAGTCATCTTACAACATTAGTACGCATTTTGACTACTTGACACTGAACGCGCCTGCCATATCCACTCCTACTTCATCCATGTGACCAACCGAGCAAACGAGTTGGTGATAATAATAATTGCCTTCACTAGGTTATCATATCACGTTAAGGTAGGATTATTATTTTAGTCATTACATTTTCAGCCACGAATAATAAATAAATATGGAGATATTTGTTCAAACACTTAGGGATTTGAGCAAATCCGTAATTTTATCTCATAAGCGTCATAGGTATACACGGTTATCATCCGGTTGCCCACTTATTAATGAGGTCAAAAGCAACAACTTTTGTTCTACGACTTTGCTAAAAACGCATAAAAAAATTAAAATTCCCATACAAAGTACCTACAGAAAGTGACCAACACATTTTGTATGGGAAATATAATTAATCACTTTCGAGCGGAGCGAGAAAGGTATTGTATTCGTGAAAAAAAAGTTTTTCTAATTTTCTCAAAACTGTGTTCTACATCACTTTCACTATACATATTTAAAAGAATTATAAAAGGAAGTCCCCCGAAACGTTTTTCTGTCGTCATCCATAATGTCTGTCTGTGATCGCTAAACTCAGGAAGTACTAAATCGATTTCGATCCGGTTTTCACTAATAGATAGATTAATTCAATAGAAAGGTTTAAAGCTATAATTTATAAATATTGAGGGCAAATTAACTGAACTGTAAAGATGTTTGTCGATCGAGTCGGAAAAAAACGTGCCTCTAGAGAGCTTTCTGGGCGTGCGCTGCGTAAATAGTTTCATTTATATGAAGTTATGTATGAAAGAATTGTTGCTCTCTAAGAGTTCTTAGTGTCTTCTTCTAGTCCTGTGTGGTGCCGGCAAAGAATAGTACCAACCCATACATACCCGTGGGTGTCGTAAGAGGCGACTAAGGGTTAACTGGAGGATGGGCAGCAGCATCCTCCTTTGTATCTTACATCTTACTTACTGCGGTCACCTACAACCGCGGTCCATGGTGCCAGCCGTAACGCTAACAAGCGAGGTGACTATGGTACTTCCCCTCCACATTTTTCCAGCAAGGGCTAGAGTTCTGGAGGGAGCTCCCTGTCCTGTAGTGGACGTTTCATGGGATGTTATGATGAAGAGTTCTTAAGAAAAGTCCGCGATAGTATTTGTCTATCTTTTAAGGAAAACCCACACTAACCAACTACTTATAGCAAAAAAGTAGATTTTCAAAATAAGGTATTTTAGAACGTATTTTTGCCCTCAAGGTATGGATCCTTATCTATTTAAAAGGTTAATAATAATAATCAATGAACATAGATCAAAATTGTCCTCTACACCATGTTATTTAAATGAATGTCTTGGAAGATATCACAATATTAAAATCACTCTAATTAAAGTCCTAGAATGAGCTTCAAACTCGATGCGTATTTCCGTTGATAGCCGAACGTAGCCCAGAGTTTCCGAAGTTAATATCAGCGAGCCAGGAACCCGACGGGGCCCGCACAGAGGGCACACGTCGTTGCGACTGATCGTCCGAAGCCTGATGTTTAAAATTTTAGGTGTATTCTTTTGTGATTGTCGTCCTCAGGCGCGGTTCCAGCCCTAGATTTTGGGGGGGGGTCATCGAGGCTGATCCTAACCACAACATTATTTTTACCCACACAAAAATGAGCTGAGGTAGTTTTATGAGCAAAGGAAAACAGATATCGCATACTCACAGAGACAGGCAAATACATATTGTTCACCATCGAAGCGAGTTCGAAATTTCACGTAATAGAGCTAACAAATACTGATAATAATCTAAATATATAAAATAGCTTGACCTGACTTAATGATAGATTCATCAACGCCGAGCCGTAAACACTATAGCTACAGATTTTGTACATAGATTTATTGCATCTCAAAACCACCCACTAAGGAAGGATTTTCCAAAATTCATCCCCACAAGGGACAAAAAATTTTTTGAAAGATTTTGTTTCTTGAATCCGACTCACACAAATTAGAATTTAAGCTTTTGGTAAAAAATAAAGAAACACGTGTTTAAGCATTTTTTTAAAATCTCCCTTCAAGGAGGTGAAAAAGGGGATGATTTTTTCTGTATGTTGGTCTATAAGTCTTTCATTTTTAAAGGTAGAATTATACAAATTTGGTTAAGAGCTCTCCATTAAAAAATAAAGAGTACGTTTTAGCATTTTTAGAAATTCATCCCCTAACGTGATGAAATGAGGAATGAGTTTGTATAGAAATCACAGTTTTGTCGTGATGTGCTCGAAAATTTAAACTTAAGCTAAGAAACAAAGAAACACGTGTTTCAGAAATTTTGAGATATCATCCCCCAAAGGGGTGAATCAAGAGATGAAAGTTTGTATGAAAATCTTACAGCTTTGACATGCGGTACTTGAAAATTTCGGGTATTTCGGATTTTAGCTAATAATAAGAAACAAAGAAACACGTGTTTCAGTAAGTTTGAGATATCATCACCCAAGGGGGTAAAATGAGGGATGAAATTTCGTATGAAAATCCTACAGTTTTAGAAGTAAAGAAACACGTGTACGGAGAGCTCAAAAAATTTGTATAATTCTACCCTTAAAAATTAAAGACTTATAGACCAACATACTTCAAAAAATCATCCCCTTTTTCGCCTTCGTGATTTTTAAGAAATGCTTAAACACATGTTTCTTTATTTATTACAAAAAGCTTAAATTCAGATTTGTGTGAATCTAACTCAATAAATAAGGGACTTTCATATAAACTTTCATCCCTTATTTCACCCACTTAAGGGATGAATTTTAGAAAATCCTTCGTTATTGGTTGGTTTGAAGTGCAAAAAACCTGTGTAAAAAATTTCAGATCTGTAGATATAGCAGTTACGGCTCGGCGTTGATGAATCAGTCATCAAGTCAGGACAAGGTATTTTCTAACGGGTGTAAGGGACATCACTCCGAATACCGAAAGGGCATGATCAGTCAACGTAATTAAACAACTTTCAGTGAACAAAACTTTCAGGAAACGAAAAAAAAAATCGGCCTCTCCGTACAAACTGTCCAATCAAGTTTGCAATTTTGTATGGAGAGGCCGATTTTTTCTTTCATTTCCTGAAAGTTTTATTCGCTGAAATATGTTCAGTTACGTTGACTGATCCTGCCCTTTCAGTATTCGGAGGGCTGTCCCTTGCTTAATGTAACTTAAGGTGAAAAAAATTGCTATACGATGTCTTTCATCGCATTCGCTACGGAAACTATTGATGATAGAATAAAATAATGTTCGAAAATATTAAAGAACAGATTAATATCTAAAAATGTCTTCATTTTGTCCAACCAAAATCAGACCTTGTTATCCATACCTTTGTATTAATCCTTACTCAAGTAAATTATTTCGTATCCAAGACTGTTTCAATACGTGTAGACTTCTTTTTAAAATTCAAATCGGAAATTCCATTCAAAAGATATTAGAAATTGAAAAATGACAACCTAAACAAAATAGGTACTGAAAACATAGCATTTCTAGATAAACAAACATCCCCCAAAACTAACTGCACTCGTGCGAAGCCGGGGTGGGCCGCTAGTATGAATATCAAATTACGAGCTTCAGCCTGCGACAATGTACAAATATTGTACTGTGAAAGTATGTTTGATTCTGTTTATACAGCGTGTAACAAAAAGGTGTGATAATACTGAAGGGTGTGAATCTGCCCATGAAACTGAACAACTTTTCCCAAGGAACATAGGTCGCAGTACGAAAAACTAAATTTGACCTCCCATACAAAATGCCCAATCAGCTGATGCAGTTTTTATGGGAGGTCAAAAATTTATTTTGTTCTATGACCAATGTATGTTCCTTGGGAAAATTTGTTCAGTTTCATGGGCAGATTCACACCTTTCAGTATTATCACACCTTTCCGTTACACGCTGTATAGTTCGGGTACCGGGTTTTCTAGATTAACGTGAAAAAATCTGTTTGGATTTCGGGGGGGGTCATGACCCCTGTGACCCCCCCCCCCTGGATCCGCGCCTGGTCGTCCTGCGGTACAACGAAATATTAAAGAATGTTTTATACATTGCTTAGCAAGTTGAAGGCTACTTCATATATCGCAATAAAAGACACCACCTCTACCCGTAGATTATTACCCGTGCGAAGCCGCAGCCGGGGCGGGCCGCTAGTACATCATAAAAAGCAAGTCTCCCAAAAATGTCCGTCCGTCGGTCGGTCGGTCCGTCGGTAGGCCTAGCGGCTAAACGAATGGTCCGATTGACACCATATTTTGGTTTAGGAGTTTTATGCAAATCCATCGAAGGATTCTAAGTGGTTTCTTGCTGGCTCTCATTTTGAGGGTAGATGTCATACAACGAAAATGAAAAATTTAAATTTTCTCAAAAACGGCTCATAGAATCTTGATGACACTTTGCATAACCAAGCATCTCTATGTAAGATATCTCGCGTCAGTATCAATTGATCTGTGTAATTTCATATAAGGGGTGTTCCTGTACCACCAAATCGTAAATATGTGATTTACCAGAAATTGGTTCCATTGAGTTTATTAAAATTTTCTATAATATTAATCCTGTATTGATTGTCTACCTGACTGGATATTTTTTATGTTTTTTTAATAAAATTTAGTACACAGGCTGTACCAAAAACTGAAAGGGCTTGCTCAGTTAGACTAAACTGAACAATTATCCATAATGAACATGTGTTGGGAAATTAATAAAATCTTCATGCAAGTATCCTACGGTAGTATCTATTGATCTGTGAAAATTCATATAAAGGGTGTTCCAGTACTACCAAAAGTTAAACATGTGATTTACTCGAAACCATTTGAGGTTTGTTTGTTTTAATGTTTGACAATTTGAATTCTGAATTGATCTGTATATTTCATTCGAACATTTTTTTGGAAAAACGTAAATAAAAGTTTGTATTTCCATACTATGTGTATGGCATTACAAATTTAAGTTTGCGGTTGATAGTTTTTTCTTGAGTATTGCGAGAAAGTAATTGCAGTGCTGCTGTAACATTTATTTTTTTGTGGGTTGTTAGCAAAGTCGTTGAACAAAAGTTGTTGCTTTTGACCTCAGGTTTTACTCTTAAAATAACATTTCACAAGATGTGCAGACACCCTTGGCACTACGGAACGAGTCGGACATTACGCTGCAATTTGTGAGGAAATTTCCCGTGTCGCGTAAAATATTGCCCCGCCATCTGTAATATTTGCTCCTGCTAGATACCATTACAATAACTTATTAAGTATCTACCCAATATACAAGACAGTGCTTTTAATAGAGCTTCGGCGTTTACTGTCGCTATTTGTTGAAAGTTTAGCTGTAGTCGTAAATAAGTTTGGTTAACGGATGAATTCGAGTAAAATTGTACGTTTTGGTGGTTACACCCGAAGGTCAAATACGTAACGTATTGCGTAATGGAGCCGAGAGTGTAATGACTTATGATGACCAATGCGCACGGTTTCTTACGACATGCTTCTTAACACATTTGCGAGTAAAATATAAATAAAGTTTGCTTACCTTAATTCCCGAAGCAATATAAGCTGAGCTATTTTTTCTTAGATTTTAATACACCTGATGATACACCAGATCTGTATTTTGTGTCTTAAGTATTTATTAAAAACTACATTAACTAAATAATGTTTTTTATTCTAGAAGTCAATACTTTTGTAAAGTAAATACGACGAGACGAATTGATCTAGCTACGTTTCATGTCTGGGAAAATTAGTTTTTCCCGTTTTTTGGGCATTTCTTGAAAATAGCGCGTTATAGTAACCCATACGGCGCCATCTGTTGGCGGGCTTAGGTTAAGATTATACAGAGCAAAGCTCGGTCACCAGGTACTAAATCTTAATACTGCATGTAAAAAAACAGCGCTGACAGCGCCATAAAATCTACCAAAAATGAATAAAAATGTGAACATTACATAAACCATGAGCTTAACGGCTCATAAGGCTACAACATAATTTTCGAGATTGTCCCAGTGTTGCCATGGGTAGGCTAAAGTACGGTTTATGTGTTGCCATATCGGGAAACAAAATAAATCTTTGGCAAAAATATTTTAAGTCAGTCTGAATGTTCTGAATTCTGACTTATTCACACGCCTTACACGGTTGACAAGCTGCCTAGTAAATTCTTTGACGAACTTATCACCAGTAGATTAATTCTTTTGATAGTTGTATCCGTATCACTAGGCCCACGAGAAGCAGTCTACTATTTATAGCTCAAAACATTATATTAAGTAAAAGAACAGCTATATTTAGCTCATAATCAGCCAGTTGCACAAAGCTTCTTTAAAATTAAAGCTCCTTTAAATCTATTGTTGTAACTTCCCAAGTCACAAAAAAGAAAGTGACAGCAACAGACTTAAAGTAGCTTTAACTTTAAAAACGCTTTGTGCAACTGGTGGGATGACCGTTAATCTAGGCTTACTCTGACGAGAGCCGGGCAGACGCGGGCAGTCAGAGGCTTTGTCCGCCAGTGTGGCCGGTATTGCGAAAATTATAGTTTTTATCAGAATAAAATTTCAACATCATTTTTCAAAATTGCTCTACGTTTTAACCTAAATAAAAATAAATCTGAACAACTTATTCGATTCTGACTCTTTGAACTGAACAACTAAGTATTCAAGCTGTTTTACTTCCAAACCAAAGATTTTGCAAAATACGCGCATAAGCGGAGCGTTTCTCATATCAATGACTATAATATGTAATACAAAAATAAATGCAGTACCGGCCACACTGGCGGACTGTCAGGACAAAAAGTCTGCCGTCTGCTGTGCCTCTTAATAGATAGATAGATAGATAGATAAAGCGTTTATTTGTGATACCAACACATTTGTACATTGATAAAGGAGCATACATTTAAACAATGATTAGGACGAACTGAAGAACAAATCAAAACACATATGTGCTGTAGTGTGACAAAAAGGCCTAGGCTCAGCGATAGATTTGCCCTTAGAGAGGGCAACACTGATTTCAGCCCTCGCCAGAGAGGGTAACGCGGGTGCTATGAAGATATACCTATGAAATTATATTATGAAAATAAATATAAATAGAAAACTAGCACCAGAATAAACGAAATGTGACGTGTGCAGGTTACGCTGCGTTCTTGTAGGAAAAGGACAATATAAATATCTAGTGGAAAGTCATGCAATGACGGTAAAAAGTAATGAAAGAAGGTGCATACGTGTAAAGTGTTAACAAATAAATACCTAAGTACATAAACTAATTAGCCCAAAACATATACGCGTATGAGTATTAAAAAGACCTTTTTAATAAGGCGTCTGTAACCAATTTTGCGGGCAGCTTACGCTATCCTTTATCATAGTCCTTTATAAATTTTAGGAATACCCAAACGTTGCTGTTCTAAAATATAGAGTTTGACTTTGTACTAATCTCATTTTAAACGCATTGTGTAATAATAAAATTGTCAGCTCAGCAGTGGAGTTTACTGTGTACCGTAGCTCATCAGTCAAACTGTCATGTTGAACACTCATTTAATCTCATAATACAAGCTACTCGTACCCCACTTTCCCTACTGCTGCGGAGTAGATCTTCTTGTCACTTTTTCATTATTTATCTTCGCTGAAGTTTTATGGTCTAGTGCCCAACTGTGGAGATCGTGAGTTCGGCTTCAAAGTCAGGCACATTTTTAAATGAAAACCGGGTAAGTGCGAGTCGGACTCGCACCGAGTTACAGGTAGCTGGCTGAATCTTCACATAATATTTATGGCGCACTACCGACTAAGCAATGCACAAAAATATAAGGTGGTTTCCCATTTAAGAAACGACTTTTTAGCGTGTTTTTGTCTTAACTCTACCATAAAAACGTTGACAACACGTGCAAGTGTGATGCGTGAAACTCGATATGGTTATTATAAGCTACTCGTATGTGTCAATGCCATTTCATGATGTGGTCATTAGAAGGTCAGCCGCTTCATGAAGTGAACATTTCTAATGATCTGCGGCCACGACATATGAAATACTGATAACAAGAAACAATAAATCTGATCAAGTGAGAATTGGACTGAACCAAATGTGGCACAGTTAGTTTTGAACTTATTACCAAAATTTCGTATATCAAAATAATATTTGAATGTTATTTTGATATACGAAATTTTGGTAATAGGTGGTGCGTGAGAACGATTCGCAATTGGCCTGTTTTTGGCCTGTGGGAGCGAGAAAGGTATTGTATTCGTGAAAAAAAAAGTTTTTCTAATTTTCTCAAAAATGTGTTCACTTATCTATCTTCTATTCTATCTAATCTAATCTAAATATATTATATATATAAAAGGCAAACCTGACTGACTGATCTATAAACGCACAGCCGAAACTACTGAACAGATTTCGCTGAAATTTGGCACACAGATAGTTTTAGTGACGTAGGCATCCGCTAAGAAAGGATTTTTGAAAATTCGCCCCCTAAAGGGGTGAAAAAGGGGTTAAAAGTTTGTATGGAAGTCCGTCATTTTTAGAGCTAAAAGCTTGAAACTTTGTTTTTAGGTTAACGATTAGAAATAAACAACTACGTGTCCTAGGGTTTTTGAAAATTCAACCCCTAAGGCGGTGAAAAAGGGGTTGAAATTTTGTTTGGGGAAACAAGATTAGTTAAACTATTTTGTTCGAAACTTCACAGGAGTACTCCTATTAATAGATGAGTAAACACATGTTTAAGGTTTTTTCAGAATTCAACCCCTGAAAGGGGAAACGGGGTGAAAAAGTCTAAATACAAATATGGGTATCGTTTGTATGGTATTTCGGGTCGCTGATTACGAAAACAACAACAATTTTGAAATCCAATGTGGTGGACGTGAAATACCATCATCCCCCTGGGGATGGAGTTGGGGTGCGATAGGTTTGAAATGTCTAAAAATCAATATGGGTGTCGTTTGTGTGGTTTATCGGGTCGCTGATTACGAAAGCTACAACAACTTTGAAATCCAACGTGGTAGACGTTAAATACCATCATCCCCTGGGGATGGGGTTGGGGTGCGATAGGTTTGAAATGTCTAAAAATAAATATGGGTGTCGTTTCTATGTTAGGGATAGCGGTTAAATTTGCGTTAGGGGTAGGGATAGGGAGAGGTTGAGGTATAGGTAGAGGTAGAGGGACAGGGAGAAGGAGGAGAAGGGAGAGAGGGAGGGGGAGGGGGTGAGGGAGGGGCAGGGGGAGAGGGAGGGGGAGAGACAGAGGGACGGGGAGGAGGAGAGGGAGAGAGAGGGAGAGGGTTTTAGTTTTTCTCAATTACTTCTGCGAATTGGCTCTGTTTTGAAATATTACATAAAGTTGTCTCTCATCTCTCTCTTTACATTTGTTATGATACTGCTGCTAAGTTCCTCTGTTCTGAGTAACTTATGAGTAACGTCTGTATATTATATAAAATTCAGCTGGATCTTGAATTACACTCATTGATTTGCGCAGGGTTAGTCCTGTTTTTCCTTAGTTTAAAATTACCCCGAAATGACGGGAAAATATCTCATTGCTTCGGAAAACCGGTAACAACCTAACTACGAAATCCACGCGAGCGAAACCGCGGGTAACAGCTAGTACATCATAAAAAACAAGTCTCCCAAAAATGTTCGTCCGTCGGTCGGTCGGTCGGTCGGTCCGTCGGTCGGTCTGTCCGTCACGCTTTGGCCTAGCGGCTAAACGAATAGTCCTATTGACACCATGTTTTAAATTTAAGATTTTTATGTAAATCCATCGAAGGATTCTTAGTGGTTTTGCTGGCTCTCATTTTGAGAGTAGCTGTAATACAACGAAAATGAAAAATTTCTATTTCCGCAAAAACGGCTCAAAAGATTTTAATGAAACTTTGCATGACCAAGAATCACCATGCAAGGTATCTTACGGCAGTATCTACTTGTCGGTGAAAGTTCATACAAGGGGTGTTCCCTTATTACTTAAATGTAAAAATGTGATTTACTCAAAATTGGTTTCATTGATCTTATTTTATTGTTCTACGATTTGGATTCTAAATTGGTTATGTACCTGACTGGATATTCTATTAAGCTTTTTTTGCAAAAATCTAGTATACAGGGTGTACTAAAAACTGGAAGGGCTTGTTCAGTAGGCTAAACTGAAGAACTTTTCCTAAGAAATGTGTCTTGGGAAATTGTATGCAAGTATCTTACGGTAGTACCTATCCATTGATCTGTAAAAAATCAAATGAAGGCTGTTCCAGTTTTGCAAAATGCAGCATCAAATTTTCCCGAAATCGTTAACTGTTAGTTTGTCTCAATGTTTGACAATTTGAATTCTATATGTTTAGCATCACAAATTTAAGTTTGCAATTAATACTTTTTAATTGCCTATCGCAAGAAAGTAAGTGCAGTACTGCTGTACCATTTATTTTTATCAGAACCAAGTAAGTTCTAGGTCTGTAAGTCGGTGTTTATTAAGGCGCAGCTTATACGCAATCAATTGCAATGATTTTGAATTTTTGATTAATTACATAAGAAATCTTAAGGAAAAGGGTAGAGGGTGATAATGACCGAAGTAAAATATTTCAAGTTAAAGGGTGGAAGGGGCAAAGTTTGGTATCAAATTATTATCGGATTCCCGAAAATTTTGATTAAAATTAAACTTTTGCAGGACTTTTGGAAGTTCGTTCTGCCTTTTGCCAAAGTAGATAAGTACTGTACTGCTAATGCCCGTTTTTACCCATGACGGAACGGAGAAGGTGTATGCGTTTTTGGTGAGAGGTTGTTTGTTTGTGTGTGCAAAGGAATGTTTTCTTTTATCTCCAAAACGGTTTGACTGATTTAGATACGGTTTCCAGTTGAAGCTTGAATGAAGTCGTTAGAAAAGTTTAAATTTTTATGATATTACGATGTAACATATAGTACATATCCGAATTATAGACTTAAGTTTGCACTTACAAGTAATTAACTCTAAACAAGCTGTTTGAACTAAGCTAACTTACCTAATTAATTACAGTAGTCCAAATGAATTTCGGATTGCGGACTTTGAATTGACAACATTCTGCGATGTCCTAAACCCCATATAAAACCTTTTTTACTCCTACTCATTTGGACTACTATTGGCTCAGTACTTGCAGCTTGCTAAGAGGTAATTAATTGTAAGTGCAAACTTAACTCTAAATATATTTCAGGTACTATACGTTACAGATCACATTGAAATAAATAAGATACCGACGGGTTGCTAATTTTATGACAATTATTTTTTACCTCAATAAATTTGTCGAATTTCTGAGATAATTCGAAAAGACTTAAATCAGGGACCTGTTGGAGCGTAAACGGGATCGACGAGAAACTTTCTAGATGTTCAGGGAGTCCTAAGGAACACTTAAAAAAAGAAACCTTAGGTCGTTATTTATCTTAGGTTGTTACCTATCTTTTTTTAAGCTAGTAGGATTTCGACTTTACAACATTTATTTCTGGATTCCATGATTTCCAAAACCCCGTAAAAACTTTGTTGTTAAAATGGTCTTGTATAAGTTCTGGGAAAATTTTATAATCACTTTTCCCTTACTCTATTATGTACTGGGTGTTAATTTAATCACGTGCCATAGCTCAGGGGGTGTTTTAGTAACAATAAAAAAACACAAAAAAAATCCTACTTAAAAAAAAACCTAAAACTCCATTGAAATTTAACTAACGCGGAGGGCAATGACCCGGACGGAGCACCAGTGGTATGCAGTATCAGTGGATAAGGTAGGCACATACATAACTGAAACTCTTTCGCGCGCTATTGATAGCGCGGTGCTCAAGGTCATTGCTCTCCGCGTTAGTTTTATTTCAATGGAGTTTTAGTTTTTTTTTTAAATAGGATTTTTTTAAATATTTCTTTTAGTTCCTTTATCGTTACTGAACCACCCCTTAAGCTATGGCACGCAATTAAATTAACACCCTGTATATACATAATTCGCCGAAATATTCGGACACCAAATTCTACTAAAATATCAGAAACTGGCTTAAATAAATATACAACTGGCTATAATACAACTGGCCCTGTTTTATATCCTCTTTGCTGGCCATTATCTCTTCTCCTACTCTATTTGCGCGTTGATTTGAACGCTCTTTGAACCTTAGATTATAACTTATAACTTTGAACGCTTTTTAGTGTGGGCTAAAACTAGGTTTCCAATAACAAAATAATTTTTCACTCTTTTCTTTTCGCCGTCAACGAAATTATTGACCTGTCATACTCGTAGGTACCGAGTTTCATACGAACTTCGGACATAGCAATTTCTATTCATGAGTCTCACTGACATGCATGTATGATTAGATTACAAACTAACTTTAAATAGAAGAAAGATGTAAAATAAATCTTACTGCTTTGTGATAGTGGTAGGAAGTTAGTTTGGAGACGGTAAAGTGGTTGGCAGGCTGTGGTATGACGAATCTCAGTGACGAATAAAGAAGACTTTGTTTCCATTTTGGTTTGTACCTACATCAATGTTACAGTTTGAAGTTTTGGTTTGATTTAAATAAGGTTTTCCGCGCCAATATGTTTGCAAATTAACGGATTTTTTACCCGACTGCTGCAACAGGACAGGATGATTTCTTAGGGTTCCGTACCTAACGGGTGAAAAACGGGACCCTATTGATAAGCCTCCGATGTACGTCTGTAAGGGGGCTGTTTTTCATAAACCGTAATAGGTAGAAATTTTCACAAATTATCTGTGATTATCTGTTTATCAGTAGCCGCTACATCAACAAATAATAAAAATAAAAAAACCGCAAATAGTTAAAAAAATTGACCTATCCCATTGAGTGGGTTACCGTTGCTTAGAACTTGTTGAGTAGATAAATACCTCAGAATAAAAAAACTATAGAGTCCGCCATATACATATTCTGTATGAGCTAGTGAAGTGTATAGTGTCTCACTGTCGCCCATTCTAGTCGATCAAAAAACTCAGTTATGTTTTACAAAATCAAGATATCTTTAAAAATCTAATGTTTTAGTATAAACTTTGTTTGTGAAAGTGAAAACATATAGATTTTTACAGGTGAATTGATCATTAATAAGTACTAAGAACGGAAGCGTAAATAATACGTAATAGCCATTTTATGCGTGATTTTTAAAACCGTTTTTTTCCTGAATGGTAATTGTTTTCACCAGAAAAACTGTGGTAGTAGCATTTATTAGTCCCATGTATATTTCTCAGAGAGAAAGATAAAAAAATTACGTTTACATTACATACATTACAACATACATTTTAGTAACGAGGTCCCTCGTAAGAAAGTGCTACGCTTATGGCTCCCTCCTAGAAGAAAGAGCTGCTACCTACTTAAACCTCTTTAATAAATACTGCATTTTTTGTTTTAAATAATATTTAAAACAAAGGCATAAGGATGCCACCAAAGTTAGCTTTTTTTTACAAAATTTTGCTGTATCTCAAGAACAGTAGAAATTAGATTAAATTAAAGGTAGACAGTCAAAATTTTCACAGAGTACTTATGTATTTCTTGGCTGCTAAAACAAAAAATACAAAATATAAAATAAAAGAAAATTAAGTGAGGCTTCCCTACTACAAACGTGTTTTTAGGCGACTT
Source organism: Athrips mouffetella (assembly GCA_947532105.1). Taxonomy (NCBI): domain Eukaryota; kingdom Metazoa; phylum Arthropoda; class Insecta; order Lepidoptera; family Gelechiidae; genus Athrips; species Athrips mouffetella. Next base: position 890,761 of record OX383960.1, on the reverse strand, counting down.
TTGTTAGATTTTTTGTTTTAGCTCTTTCTTAAAAACGGGAACATTTACAAGCGTGAAACATTGAATATTTAAAGTGCATAAGCTATAAAATAACAAAAAATTATAAAAACTGGTCAAATGCGAGACGAACTCAAAAAATTTTGAACAATAAGTTACTATAATTTCAACTAATACAATTAATATTATGTGGTGGTATGGAAACCTGGGTGCGTGAGTCCGACTCGCACTTGGCTGGTTTTTTTTTAATAAAAGAGAGGCAGACGAGCAGAATGATCACTGATCAACGCCGCCCGCTGCACCCGGGGGTCACAGATGCGCCGCCGGCCTATATTTAGGAATATGTAGGCTCGCTTCTTAAATTCTGCAATGTTGTACCCGTTATACCTGCGCAAGAAGCAGATTTCACAATTAGGTCGTATGTGGCTAGAAGGTTCTTTTAAAACGTACAGTACTGTGGTAGACTGTCCGTCATCTAGGTATACCACCTGAATTCTTTAATTCCCTTTGGATGAAACTTCTGGCGAGTGGTACGGTGGTTAGGCACCCCAGCCCAAAGGTACTCCATATGGGGCCGATTTGAGCTCTACAAAGTGTCTGTGTGAAGTACCGTCTTGGACACCCAGTTTTTTAAAGGCTTGTTGGCCTTATTCTCCAAATGACTGCGAAATTAGACGGCGCTCGATAAGTAGACGCCGAGAATCCCAATACTCGGTTTCACATAAAAGAAAGCTCTGGAACAGGGGGATTCAACAAAGTGGTTTTTACATACAAACATAACATTACGCCTTGTTCCCGTCGGGGTAGGCAGATACCACAGTTCTCCACCTGCTACGATCTTGACATACTTCCCTGACTTTCATCAATCCTTTCATACATGCTCGTCGGTTTAGGGTACTTTGATTGGTTTTTCTTTACAGTAAATGCGCATACTTGCGTTACGAAGACCCAATTGAAGACAAGGTCTAATATAGTCTCGAGTTCAGACACAAGTTTGTTTCAACACTCGTATAAGAATGTAGAAGAATATAGTAGAAGAGTGCCCGAGCAAAGTTGTCACGGCCGTGAACGTGATCTAACACATTTACCGTACTATCATCTGCAAAGCAATAAATGTACTGAGCAAGGAACCTTGTAAATGAATGCTACTAGTTTGGCAAATTAAAACAATGGCCCACATTACCAGTTAAGAAAAGATGCATTTTGGTTTTGGAATTCTGGTTTTTGTTTCATTAAAAATTTGATTATCTTTCAACGCAATAGATAAAAATGTTGTTGTAAAAACGACAAGACAGTTACAAATAATGAAGTTCATGGTTTATCAAAACAACATTGCAAATTTTACATACATAACATCACGCCTCTTTCCCGTCGGGGTAGGCAGAGACCACAGTCCTCCACCTGCTACGATCTTGACATACTTCCCTTGCTTCCTGTACTTTCATCAATCCTTTCATACATGCTCGTCGGTTTAGGGTACTTTTAACCTGGCCTATATTCAGAACGACCTGAATTTGGTCCTGGTACGTTCACCTAGGCCTTCCCCTTCCAACGTTTCCATTCACTCTCGCCTGGTAGATCTCTTTCGTCAATCTTCGTTTATTCTTCCTCTCTACATGACCAAACCATCTCAGCATCCCTTTCTCGATTTTGGTCACTACTCGTACGTCTTCTTTTACGCCACACCGTTCTCTTATCACACTATTTCTAATCCTGTCACTCAATTTAACACCAATCATACTCCTTAGCGCTCTCATTTCCACTGCATTAATTCTACTTTCATGCTTCTTCTGCTATACCCAGCTTTCACTGCCATACATCAGTGTTGGTACCAAAACACCCCTATGAACAGCCAAACGAGCCTTGTGAGACACCTTCTGACTCCTCATAAAGGCGTGCAGGGCACCATTCACCATGTTTCCAGCATTCACTCTTCTTTCAATATCACTTTCACACTTTCCATCTCTCGTAAACTTTGAGCCCAGATACACAAACTCCTTCACTTGTTCGACTTGTTTACCACCTATTATTCTTCCATTCTTCTCTTTCGTCTTACTTACATTTACTTTCATTCCTTTCCTGTCCAAAACCACATTCATCATTGTTACCATCTCCTGCAACTCGTCAGCAGATGACGCAAGTACAACTTGGTCATCAGAGTAGAGAAGACATTTGATGAGTAACTCATTCATTCTCAGTCCACACATACTTACTCTCTTTCAGATCAATCAAACAATTATCCATGAACAGGTTAAACAGCCAAAGTGACGCTACACATCCCTGCCTAACACCTTTTTCGATGCTAAACCATTCAGTGTACGCCCCGTTTATTCTGACACAAGCACTGGAATCCTCATTCTGACCTGACTCAGTCTGACCACTCTGGTCAAAGTGTTACTTTTAATTATTCTCGAGTAACCCAGAAGATAGATATAGAAACCAGGAGCCTAACGAGCGGTAGGTTAGAAAAGTACAAAAACACGTTACTAGAAAAACTGCCCTGTCACAATTATAATACTAACAACCCTAATAACTCATACGAAGATTTATTCACATTGATTAATACTGAATTCAGTAAAATTTTCACTATTAGAAAAAAGCAAATGATTGTAAAATTCAAATTCAGTGACTGGGCTACCGCTGGTATTCGCAAAAGTAGAGAGAGACTTTTTGAATTATATGAGCTAAGAAATTATTCAAATGACGACAATTTCATTGAATATGTCAAAAATTATTCAAAATTGTTTAAATTAGTTTGTTCAAAAGCAAAGTCATTTTTTCTTCGGAAAAAAATACAGTCTGCTGATAACAAAATTAAGGCTGTATGGAATGTTATAAACAGTGAAACTGGAAAAGTGAAACCGCGTGACAATCAAATCACACTTCATACAAATCGCGGAACTATTAGTTCAAACGTAGAAGTGGCTCAAGAATTCGAAACCTTTTTTACTAATATTCCTTTGAAAACAACAGAGTCACTCAATTCTTCATCTTCACTTGCTAGCGATTTACTTCAAAAGAATGTGGACGCCTGCGAAACTGAATTTGGGTTCAATCATGTCACCCCTAACGAAATTATTAAAGCCTTTAAAAGTATTAAAATGAAAACTACTGAGGACCTATGGGGAATGTCAGTAAAAGTATGTAGTGCGATCATTGATACTATATCTCCATATTTAGCTGTTATATTCAATGATTGTGTCGATCATGGTACATTTCCTGACTTAATGAAAAAAAGTAAAGTAGTTCCATTATTCAAAGCTGGTGACAAAAAGGATCCCAGTAATTTTAGACCAATATCAGTCTTACCTGTACTTAGTAAAATTTTTGAGAAGGTCATAGGTACTCAATCAAATGCTTTCACACTTCAATAGAAATAACTTACTACATGACCATCAATTTGGTTTCACGAAAGGGCGCAGTACAACGGATGCCGGGACTGCACTTTTAAAATACATCTTTTGCGCGTGGGAAAAATCTGAAGATGCTATTGGTATCTTCTGTGATCTATCCAAGGCATTTGATTGCGTAGATCATAGCACATTGTTGCTAAAACTTGAACATTACGGTGTTAAGAATAATTCACTTAAACTACTTAGGTCATATTTGGAAAACAGGATTCAAAAGGTACAAGTAAACAGGACGAAATCACTGGGATCTGTTGTCAAAATTGGCGTACCTCAAGGGTCCATATTAGGGCCATTTTTATTCCTTATTTATATTAATGACCTTCCTTCTGTGGTGAAGAATCTGTCAAAGATTGTGTTATTTGCTGATGATACTTCATTAATTTTCAATGTAAGTAGGAAATCACAAAATTATAACGAAGTCAACGATGCACTTGGACAGATTCATGCATGGTTTACTGTTAACAATCTAGTCCTAAACGCCAAAAAAACTAAATGTATTAAATTTGCACTACCAAATGTAAGGTCTACTTCACATAACATAGTATTGAATAATGAGCCATTAGATTTTGTAAATAGTACAGTTTTCTTAGGGTTAACACTAGACTCTAAACTTCAATGGGGCCCTCATATAACGGCTCTTTCTGGTCGATTGAGCTCGGCTGCATATGCTGTTAGAAAAATCAGACAACTTACTGATGTAGCTACTGCAAGGCTGGTTTACTTTAGCTACTTCCATAGCATTATGTCTTATGGCATACTGCTTTGGGGCCGAGCAGCTGATATACATTCAATATTCGTTTTACAAAAGAGGGCTATAAGAGCAATTTATTGCCTGAAGACTCGTGATTCCCTGAGAGAACTGTTCAAGGAAATCAACATTATGACAGTGCCATGCCAGTATATCTATGAAAATATAATGTATGCTAGAAAGAACATTCATCAATTACCAAAAATTTGTGACAGGCATAATTTTAATACTAGAAATAAGCATAAAATTGATCAACCATATACTAGATTAACTAAAGTCAATACATCTTTCGTTGGTCTGTGTATACGATACTACAACAAAATACCTGACAATATAGTGCAATTACCTGAGAGAAAGTTTAAAGAATGTGTAAAGCAAACGTTATGTAAAAAAGCTTACTATAGATTGGATGACTATATGAATGACAAAGAGGTATGGTGCTCTGATATTCCAGCGAAACACAAGAAACACATTGTAAAAAGCCGACTCTTAAAGTAGGCCGTGCTGCAGTGGTTTCTTGCCGTTTCTTTTACGCTGCCATAGCACGATCCGAAACGGCGTAGACTCGCTCTATTTGCATTGTATTCTGCATGACATTCAATAAGTATTCTGTAAAGAATCTACATTGAATAAATTATCTGAATCTGAATCTGAATCATAGAGAGATTTCAGTGCTTGAATCAGATGACCGTTTACCCCATACATAGACAATGCTGACCACAATTCATTCCTCACCACTCGGTCATAGGCCTTTTCCAAATCCACGAACGCGCAGTAGACTTTTTGGTTTTTAGCCAAAAACTTTTCAGCAATGCACCGCAAGGAAAAGACCTGATCTGTACATCCCATTCCCTTTCTAAATCCCGCTTGTACATCCCATATTTTTTCGTCAGTATCTTTCATCACTCTTTCAATCAAAACCTTTGCATACAGTTTGCCGACGACACTGAGAAGGCTTATCCCGCGGTAATTTTTGCAGTCCTGTTGTGACCCGTTTCCCTCGTATAGCGGCACAATCACAGCCTTGCACCAGTCACCTGGTACTTGGCCGTTCGTCCAACACAAGTTGAAAAGGCGGTGCAAATTTTCTTGTAATTTATACAGGGTGTTAGGGATAGCCTTCCGAATACTGAAGGGTATATCAGTCAACGACACTGAACAACTTTCTGTAAACGAAACTTTCAGGAAACGAAAAAAAAATATCGGGTTCTCCATACAAAGCTGCCCGATCAAGTTTACAATTTTTGTATGGAGACGCGGATTTTTTTTTCGAATTTTCGGAATCACGAGTCTTCAGGCAATAAATTGCTCTTATAATTCTCTTTTGTAAAACGAATATTGAATCGATTATCAGCAGCCCGGCCCTAAAGCAGTATGCCATTAGACATAATGCTATGGAAGTAGCTAAAGTAAACCAGCCTTGCTGAAGCTCACTGACCTCTATATATACAACTGAAGCTACATCAGTAAGCTGTCAGATTTTTCTGACAGCAAATGCAGCCAAGCTCAATCGACCAGAAAGAGCCGTTATATGAGGATAAAGGTAAAATAGGGGTGGGGGTAGGGGCAGGGGTAGGGGTAGGGATAGGAATAGGGGTAGGGATAAAGGTAGGGATAGAGGCAGAAATAGGCGAACGCGGGTGGGAAGGTTAGAATTTTTGCATGAAAGTTCGACTCGATTTAATTTAGGTACAAAAAGTAGAGAAACATTTTCTCACACCCGGTAATGGTTTATTTACTCAAACAGCAGCTGACAGAACTATTATCCCAGGAGACCAAGCGGAATTGAACAGAAGGGTTGCCTATAGACAACTCGTATCGTGACGAGAAAATTGATTGTTTTGTGTGAAACGGCACGCCCTTAAGTAGGTACTACTGCAATTATAGTAGTACATCAATAATACTATGATAACATCATCATAATTATCGTGTGAATTGTAAGGTCAATGACCAACATCACAAACCCTAACCCTATTTTTAAGCTGCCAAAGACATTCGACCTGGCCCATTTAACGACTACGTCTTCAGGTAGTAGCCGGGAGGAACGGCTGCACATGCTTTTTGATACAGAGTCATCTATCTCTGAAGGAGTTGGACACCACAAAAGCACTTTTACATACGTGAAGCTCCTGTTTGATAGAACCGATTGCAATGATAAAAAGCTTTTTCAACACATTTGCTCATAAAACAGCTGTATTTGCACTGTATTTAGGTCCATAATCCAGCTTATTAAAAACGCGTGCTTTTCTCATTATATATTACAGCACTAGTTATATAATTTTTGTTTTTTTTTTTATATTAACAAAGAGCAAGGAGTTCTTATGTCTACAATATTTATGACATTTTCGTAATATATACGTAATGTTGATGAAAATATATTACATTAACAGTTTTTTGCATGAGATTAGTTATATTTTACAACAAATTAACATTAATTGATTTTGTAAGCAATAAATTTAAAGTTTTTGTACTTTTTCAATGACTACGCTGTTTGGGAGCATTGCCACTGCTTCGTCACAGCACAGCTCCTCATTTGAAAAAGAAATGCGCGCGCAACAAGAATTCCGCGCGCCATTTTTCAGAAGTATTTTCATTTGCTTTGATTTTTGTGACTAACTAATAATGTCGTTCGTCGGTTTCAAGCAATGAAGAAGAACTTAATTCAACCCCACAGGAAATAATTACTGGGGCACAAAATGCAAGTGAGAGTCTCCTTCCAGCAAAATCAAAGGAAAAATAGGTACCTACATTCTTGCCTACGAAAACTTCATTGAATGGAAGAACAGCACAAAATGCCAATTCGTTTTCAGAGAATGTGTTTTTGGCTTATTTCAATGAGCTGGCGAATAAGTATAAACTTAGCTCTTTGTGGTGTATTTATTCCATGTTGATAAGTATTGTTAGAACGAAAAATGGAGGCTCAGGAATTACAGGTAAGCGAATTCGATTCGTTTTTATTCGCAAATGTGTTGAAAAACGTCGTAAGAAGCTTGGCGCTTTGGTGATTACACCCTCGGCTCCATTACGCCCTCGCCTGTGGCTCGGGCTGCAATTTTTGAGCCTCGGCCGTAATATCCAAAATAGCGCACGTGCATCTTAATGTACTATAATGTTGCACGGAAATAAGTTTAATAGGTACATAATAGAAAAAACTTATTCCCATCGGTTCAGTGGTTTCCGATTTTACCGCGCACACACAAACAGACAAATATTTTAAAAATGACCCAAAGGATTCGTTACTTGTGTCCGCCCCTTATTTTTTGTGACCCCCTAGAATCTAGATCTTTTTGCGATAATTTTCAATGTACAGAATCGGCAAGTTTACTATTTTATTAAATGTATGTATTAGATGTCCCATCTATTTGGGAAAGTTGTCTTGTTGAAAGTCTAAGTTAAGTCTTTTATACCAAATAGAATCGTAGAGTTTGAATTGAAATACTTGCAATATAATCAGTTCCTTTACAGATTTAAGTAGAGTCTCATGTAGGGAATTTTCAACTCTGCATTGCACATCAAAAACAGTATAAAACTGCATCGCTAGTGGCTGTTTGCAACTCACATGGTGCTAACTGTCGGGGGCAGGGCCTGATTTGGACAAACTCAAAGGGTGTCATTCAAAGACATTCAGAGACATTTTGCTAGCATGGTAGAGTGCGTTTCACATAAAAATTCCTTTACGGGAAAGTTTTATAACTTAGAAAGGCTAAATAACTAATGTGTTACACTAACTTTTGCCCTTATTCAAAGTCCGTTATTAAGAGGGAGAGGTGTTTTCTACTAATAATCTATGGTGATAAGTTAGATTAAGGCAAAGAACAAAGTAATGTGTGTTCGTCCGTTCATCGTCGTGTGTCAAACAGGTTTTATTTGCAGCCAAATAATTGGAGCAACAATCTTTAAATTTTCATTATATACTCGTACCTAAGCATTTTGTTGACCCAAAGCTATAAAAATTGACAAAAAATATTATCATGTTTTTAAGGGGGACTTCTAAACAGATACAGGGGAGCATTTCATTTCATTCATTATTTATTTATAATTTTACAATTATAAGTCAGTAGGTATTACAATTAGTCAATAATTAATTATAATTTACAAAACTACCTTAAGGCAGGTCAAAATGCAAGCATGAAAACAAAATTTGACTTGTTCTATCGAGTGAGATATCTTTGTATAGAACTCGTTGAGTAGATAACTACTGTATTTTTTGTTATAAAGTTTTTTGAAAACAGTCAGCTTTTTTTACAAAATTTTATTCCGAAGAATTTTTAACTTCCCATTGGAGTCAATTCAGGCGTGCCCCCTCAGGTTAAGTTAAGCCTCAAATTAAAAGTCCTAAATTATATCCAGACTTTAACCAAGTTTTAATGAATTTGCTATTCCAGAGTGACTTGTTAACTAAAAATAGTAGTAGTTTTGGAAAGCATGGGCAATTTTTTTTTACTATATATGACTGTTTAATTATGTTGTGAATTAGTTAAAATTGCCATAAACATTTTCTCAACCTGTAAAAATTGAGAATTTTTCTTTTTCTCAGTCGCGTCGATGTTGTCGTCAACCTCGCAGCAATATGTTTGAAATCTTTGTCATCACGTTTTACTTTTAAAGCCGGATGTATTTCGTAATTGTAGACATGATTTTTGGCGCTACATTTTGACAAGCTTCCCAGGTAGCAAAATGTCATCAAAATGACTTCTTAATACAGTCATTTTCGACGTAGGAGACGTCATATTATGACGTCTGTATGACCAGCCAATGACGTACTATTGTCACAGCCTTATGACGTCATATGAGGACGGTAGGATGACGTCTCTGAAGACGTACTGATGACGTCTCTTACGACGTACTGATGACGTCTCTTACGACGTACTGATGACGTCTCTTATGACGTACTCACGACGTACTGTAGTAGTTCATTCTGTAGACGTGGCTTCAAGACAAAGGCAAAGCGGCGCTGCTGTAGGTGGCTTAATAAAAATAAATAGCTGCATAACTGAAGATGTGATGTTATAAGTGATGTTAAGTCACTTTAACCAATCTAGCCATCTAGGAACGTTATTTATAGGTATAACCTATAACCCTACATTTCCACCACCAAGGAAATGTCACGGCTACATACCACGTCATACTGCGAGAGGATCATTCTACGAGAAAAAATCTCAATACCACGATATACAAAATGCTGCGTTTTGTACAGCGCCATCTCCTACATATATTTATTACTATAAAAATGACGTCAGTTTGACGTACGATTCCGACGAATGCAGTACCCTACCAACCTTATATTAACCAAAAAAAAAATTACGTACAATTTCGATAAATAAATTACTGACCCGTTATTCATTGAATAAACTGTAAGATTACGTCACTCTCCCGACTTTGTCGACCTACCAAAGACTGACCAGAGCTGACCTTTCGCTAACTGACCCAAAGTGACCAGGATGGACATTAAATTTGAATGACCTTTAATGGACTTCAGCTGATTCTTGAAAAACGCTCACTGTTCACTGGTACAGCACAGTCCTAAAATGACCAAGAAGTGACGACATTTTGGCGATTTTTCCAAATAATCGATATCGATTTGGGACTTCATTCTTTGTGGACATAGAAAAAAATTATTATAATTTCATTAGTTTTCTGTATTTCGTATAGTAGAAATGTCCTTAGGCACAATGTCACGTTCGCAGAACGTGATATTTTGCGAACGTCACCTTTTTCCTATGGTGAACCCTAGTGTGACATTTTGCGAACGTGACATTATGCGCCGGGAAGCTATATTCTTTACTTCGGCTATGATTTATGAATGAACTTTCTGGTCCGATCCGACTGAGCGGCGATGGCTTTTCAATATACACTGGGTACATGTTAGTATTATTATAATCTAAGGTACATTTTATTCGTAAAGTTAATTGATCACAAGTAGGTACAGTAATGACTGAAAGTGACGACATCTTGACGGACGATTTCGACCAATACAGTACGGTCTTAAACTGACTAAAAATGACGTCAGTTAGACGAACGATTCCGACCAATGTAGTACCGACCCTGTCCTGACCAAAAAATGACGTCAGTTTTACGTCCTATCTCGACGAATGTAGTACTGACCCTAAATTGACCTTAAAATGACGTCAGTTTTTCGTCCTCTCTCGACGAATGTAGTACTGACCCTAAATTGACCTTAAAATGACGTCAGTTTTACGCCTTATCTCGACGAGTGTAGTACTGACCCTAAATTGACCTTAAAATGACGTCAGTTTTACGTCCTATCTCGACGAATGTAGTACTGACCCTAAATTGACCTTAAAATGGCGTCAGTTTTACGTCCTATCTCGACGAGTGTAGTACTGACCCTAAATTGTCCTTAAAATGACGTCAGTTTTACGTCCTATCTCGACGAGTGTAGTACTGACCCTAAATTGACCTTAAAATGACGTCAGTTTTACGTCCTATCTCGACGAATGTAGTACTGACCTTAAATTGACCTTAAAATGACGTCAATTTTACGTCCTATCTCGACGAATGTAGTACTGACCCTAAATTGACCTTAAAATGACGTCAGTTTTACGTCCTATCTCGACGTATGTAGTACTGACCCTAAATTGACCTTAAAATGACGTACTTTTTTCGTCCCAGACGTCATTTTGCTACCTGGGTTAGCTGTAGAGCAGCAGATAAAGGGTTGACGATATTGTCAATACTACTATTAGCTCGCTGACACATTCCGGATGTACTTAAAATAAATTCTGGTAGACTAGCTGCATTCAACTTTCAATCATGCGCTCTGCATATTATGCGTGGGTTTCCATCAAACTAACTCCTTGGTTTCCATCTCCTTGGTTTCCATAGCAGAAATTAAACAAAACAAATACTTTTATTTTAAAAACAAAATCATTTCTTCAAGTTGAAGAGTAATCAAAACAAATAATAGTATTTTTATTTTTATTTTATTTTATTCGGAACACTAACAGCTAAGCATACATTAAAATAAGTACGTAAAGAAAACACTACAAAGCCATTTACAAGTATTCGCAAATAGAAACAAAACAAGATGCAGACTAGAAAGACAGAAACATATCAACTAAAAACCAATGAAGAGGGTGTTACATTCACATCTTTGATAATTAATTACCTACAGGAGTTTGTTGCTTACGTGGGCCCAAAGAAACAATGAGTGTAGATGCGCCTTATTTCCGAGGGTTTCAAATTAAATAAGTCTAAATATTTATGTTCGGTTAAAAGACAATTAAATTTATTACCAACTCTTAAAAAGAAAGAGTTTCTGCGATAATTTGTGTTTGCTCGAGGAACAGCTAAAATTTTAAAATGTCTGATACAGAGTCTATTAGGTACAGAGATACATACTTTTTCGGACAAAACAGGACAATCAACACCTCCATTTATTATATTTAAAAGATAAATTATATCGGATATCTCCCTCCTTTTTTCTAAAGGGAGAAAGTGATATCTTTGACAACGCGCTTCATATCCGTGATCAATCCGTTTACACTTAAATTGGAGATATCTGAGAAATCTTTTTTGAATAGATTCGATTCTGTTAATATGGACTTTATATTGCGGGTTCCAAATGACAGACGCATATTCCAGAATACTACGTACGTAAGCGCAATATAATATTTTTATTGATTTTATAGTTTTAAATTTATAGGTGGACCGTTTTATAAAGCCTAGTGATCTGGAGGCTTTTTTAATTAAATAATCAATGTGGTTATTATACGATAAGAGGGCATCTTGGATGATTCCGAGATCTTTCGTAAAGTTAGCTCTCGCAAGAGGGTTATTATTGATGGTGTAGTTAAACATAACTGGTTGCGGCTTACGAGTAAAAGTAGTTACTAGACATTTAGCAATGTTTTAGTCTAATTTGTTTTTTGTACAATATTGTTCAAAGTTGGTTAGGTCATTCTGAAGAAGCTCACAATCAGTTACGTTTTGAACAGACCTGTAAACATTAATAATGTTCTTAAGCATTAATAATGTTTTTACTAACAGCTCTTATTTGTGTACCTACACCACTGAATTCATTCAACTAAATAAGTAGATAGATAAAGCGTTTATTTGTAACACTAACACATATGCACATTGATAAAAAAAAACCGGCCAAGTGCGAGTCGGACTCGCGCACTGAGGGTTCCGTACCACCACATAAACATAATTGTATTAGTTGAAATTTCAGTAAGTTAATGTGCTAGATTTTTTGAGTCCGACACGCGCTTGACCAAATTTTAATATTTGTTGTTATTTTATAGCTTATGCACTATAAACATACCAATTTTCAAGTTTGTAAGTGTTCCCGTTTTTAAAATAGAACTAAAACAAAAATCGCCTCCGCGACCATTCAACTTGAACCCTCTCTTATATGAATGTTCGTGAAACGGGAGCTCACCTCAATTGGTTACCATTTGTTGTGAGAAAAGTTGTAATATTTAATGATTTCAGACTTTTCCCTTTATTTGTACTGTGAGACCTAGCTTCTTGCCAAATTTCATAATTTTTGGTCAACGGGAAGTACCCTGTAGGTTTTGGTTTTTTGCATCAATGTATGGAGATGAGGACAAAAAATGCCATATCTTTTGAATGCGTCGTTGTAAAAAATTGAAATTTTCAGACCTTGTGTGGTTCATGGACCCTAATATATGGTATCAATTTCAACCTGATACCTCTACCCGTTCGTGAGATAAAGGGTCTTGACAGACAGACAGACAGACAGACAGACAGACAGACGGACAACAAAGTGATCCTATAAGGGTTCCGTTTTTTTCTTTTGAGGTACGGAACCCTAAAAACATACATTTAAACAATGATTAGGACTAACTAAAGAACAAATCATAACACATTATGTACTTTTATCTACACTCATGTGGTAATCTTTGAATTATGATTCAAAAAGTTGGTACATAAGGCTGAATATTACGCAGAGTATGCATAAAAATTTAAAAAGTTACCATTACGTAACGATTTTTGTATGAAAATTTTGCAAAGGTGTTACGTAATTTAACTTTTTAATCATAACATAACACTTGGATAAAATTCTTCTTGAACCTAAATCTTTTTAAAGAAGATTGAATATAAGGTCTTTTAGAGAGCCGGTTATAAATGTAACAGTTTTTCTTAGTAGCTGTCAAATATCAGTAGCATATTTACAAAGTGTACCTTATAAAAAACCTATTATTTTGGAGCAGTTACAGTAACAGTTACTATAGTTACAATTATTTTATCTGTAGTGGAAAATATGCGCGCGCAGCCTGAAATTAGAAGGACTTGCCGCCATTTTCAAATATTTACCTTTTCAAGTATTTTGTGCCCGTGAAAGTAATGTGAATGTTTATTGAAAAAGTAGATAAAGTGGTGCAGTCAGGATACTGCAGTTACACCAGAAGATACTCAATAACTTATGATCTTCTCCCATATTAGTCTAGGACATTTTATGACATAACCTACAATGAATTGGGAAAGAATGAAAATCGAAAAGAAAACCATGTCTTGTTAAGAAAATGTTCTGCTTGTATATTTCAAAGAAGACCTAGCGGATATATTAAGGCGGCTTCTTCAGACATATCAGAACTGTAATATACATAATATAAGTTACCTTTGTTGTTTACTTACTTTTGTTTAATTTTTATCAGTAAGTACCTACCTATTGCATGAGTGAAGATAAATTAGTATACGCAACTGCATATAATATGGTATTAAAACACTCGTTTGATGCTATTATCACACTCGGCTACGCCTCGTGTGATAAACCCAAACTCGTGTTTTAATAACCTGTTTTATATGACAGTTGCATAAACTACTATAATGTGACAAAAAGGCCTAGGCTCAGCGAAAGATTTGCCCTTAGAGAGGGCAACACTGATTTTCAGCCCTCACTAGTGAAGGTAACGCGGGTGCTATGAAAAAAATATTCACGAAATTGTACAATAAAAATAAATAAAAATAGATAAAGAGTAGCTGAATACAAATAAATGTGACGAGTGCAGATAGGACGATATAAATATCAATAAAAAGTCATGCAATGACTGTAAATGTAAGTAAAAAAAGTGCTTACGTGTAGATTGTAAACAATAAATAAGTAAATAAGTACACAAGCCCAAAATACGAGTATATACGCGAATAAGTATTAAAACACTTAACAACCTTAACAAAGTGTAAAAGTTGGTAAATGCTCATGTTGTTTTTTCTATGTTGTTTAAGTTTTACAACGTCAAAGAGCAGACATGGCAAATTAAAATGGCGTAACTATTATCTAATCTGTGACGTGAGTCCAAGTAAAGCATGGAGGTAGCATTTAAAAATGGTGAAACATGACTGCGGGGGAGATCGTGAAACATAACCTGCAGAAAGCATTTTGTACTCGTAGTAAGACACGCTGTATTAGCTAGCAAGCGCGGCCCATATACTAGGTCAGCGTAATTAAGTTTAGAGAGAAGATGATAATAATAAGTTTTTATATAAACAAACTATCTCTACGATAATTCTGTGAGTGGCTCGTCTTGGTCTGTCTCAAATACTTTTTTCTGTCGTCATATCTATTTCAAGATGTGGAGCGTATTCGAGGTCATGTTTGCAAATGAAAAACAAGCGTTCGTAACAAGTTTGGTCGTTCAGTTTTCCATTGTTTGCGAGCATTGAGCCACATTTTTCGTTTTCAGCTCCTGTTGGTTCTCCATCGGCCCATTCATGGTACGAGCTCCTTTCGAGCAACACGCCTGGAAACAGAAAAATTTTCTTTAACCATTTGCAAATTCAAAAATGATTCAGACAGTCGCACGTCAGTAGTAAAACTTTGAAATTGAGCAGGTCTCTGGTTTTTACGGTTTATAATCCGTTCCACGAGTCAATGCAAAAGCTTACCAACACATTTTGCAGCCGCAGAACTAGACAAAGTACGACGAACCAGACGAACCAGGGTGTTATTATGCTAACTACTGGCAGTTTGAAAATTCATCCAACCAATATTCTACTCTATTGTCAAGGGACGAAGTTTCGAATTTGCATGTTTCGAATGGTATCGTTTCGATATATCGGACTTTGAGAGTAGACACCCTGAGTATATTTGACGGAAAAAATAACATTGCCTTACAAACTTGTTTTTTCTGACAGCTTTTGCTGATTACTATTGATCATGGAGCACAATAGCCTTGATATAGCTGCAAAATGTGTTGGTAAGCTTTGGCATTGACTCGTGGAACGGACTATACAGCGTAGTACTGTTTCAGCTTATACTTGTTTTGTTACTACGTATCTGCGGTCGCGCATAATTATAATATTTATTATTAAGTAAATTCGCACGGTACTTCATTGCTTCAATACATATCTGTTTTTGTATTTATTCATTGAATTTGTCACGCGGATACATATATGTATTTTATTAGTTTGGAAAATTGGAACATATAAACTGAACATACACAAATACCCATTCGCTGAAATCACTTACACACACAATTATTTAGTAGGTATTTTTCTTATACCATTGGTTTAGTTTTAAATCAAATTGTTACTCCAGGTAGAAATAAGTACCTAGTCTCTGCGTTACAGAGAATCCTAGTGAAAGGACTAGAAAAACTGTAAATAACCCTTTTGAGCATAATAAATTTCATTTTAATTAAGTATAGCAGTATGAAAATACTTATAGGTACTTAAGTTGTTTATACTACCTACGTACCTTTAATAGTCAACCATATTCTTCTAGGTTCACGATAAAAGCCCATGTACATAACATTGGGAAGTGCAACATCTCGGTTGTCTTGTCCATGATCACCTCGCGCAAACCATGATAGGTACCCAGCCTCGTCATAATTGTCAATGATAGCTAGGTATGACTGCTCTGCGTAGCAAGTGTCAACGGCTTCAGTCCAGTTCTTTGGATTTATGTGGAATTTGTAACAGTGGCCTGTAGTATTTGAGTAAACGTAGTCTGCAATATAACAATATTTTCATGATTTATAGCAAGACAGATCTCTTGTTTCGCGTGCCCTGCAGGACGCACGAACGCTGGTCACGTTGATTGTTGCTGAAATTTTGGCTTTTACTGCTTAGTCCTGCCAATTGTTTCCGAGGTAAGAGAAAATAGGCAAATGAGACAAAAACGTGCATACAATAGTTTAGTTTTTACATAGACAATACCATTGAGGCTATTGCGGCAGCCGGAACGGGTCTGTCATATGCTAACTGTTGGGACATATGTTTTAGTCACGTTTTATAAATTCAGCACATTTGTTTTTGGTAGTACCTTACAGTGACGAGACGCCAGTCGTCTTTCGCTCGCCACCCAGCTCAGTCAATCAAAATGTAAACGTTATTTGGAATTATAATTTGGCCTCAAAACTATTTACTGTAGGTGGTTGTAAATACTGACTAAGGAAACCTGAACAACTAGTTTGAGCCTTGTTATAGCAAAGGACATGTAGGTAGTGTTACGGGTTTTTCAATTATTTTGAAGTGGTAACTTTCTAACAGGTCGTGTGGTGCCGACCAAGAATGTACCACTTCATTTCTTACCCTGGTAGCCCTGGCTCTGTATTAAGACAACCAAGGCATCTTGGGCAAGAGAATAGGCAGTCATCAATTAAAGCGGGCTACATGTCCATTGAAGTCCACCACTAGGCAGGAATCTTCATCTTCCCCCGGACCGCCGTTAGGTGTAGACGTGTTCTAAGACCGTATTTGTGTTTAAAATAATTTAAATTAATAAAAGTCAACTCAAAAATTGGACGAGGAAAATAGGACAACAGAAGTAGTGAGGAGGTAGCAGCCTGGTACTTCGAGCTCGGAAAGCCCCACCCACCAGCTGCGCACGAGTCACCGTAGTCCCGCCTACTGCGTCGCTATTGGACGCCGCGTTCTGAACTGCCTGCCCCCTGCGTCTGCGCGTCTTCCGGCCGGCCAATAGTAGTTGTAAGCAACCTCTAAACCCTGTCGGCTGCGTTCTTACTGGTGCTCCATATCTTTAATCCGCTTCTTGACGTGTGCGCGAGTGATACGTGCTGTGTTTATCTATCTCCCTCGCCGTGAGTATTGTGCGGTTCTTGGTATTTCCTTTGCGCCTGGTGCGATATAAGGTACGCTAGCTCGTCACCGTAAAAATGGAATCTTCGCCTTTAGCCCCGAATAATATGTCAATAAGTGCCTCGGAAGGAAGCGAGGTTCCTTCGCCAATCAATGCTGTTAATACCGACCAGCGCAGACCGAACAATGCAGTATCGCAACAACAAGACCAATTCGAGGCTTTTAGATTGGAAATGCGGCAACTCATGACCACCTTCATTGCTTCGCAAAGAGAGGAGATGTCGCAATTAAATCTCACGATGAGAGAACTACAGGATACTACTAAAAATATTGAACTACAATTGGATCACGTCTCAACTCAAAACGATGAGTTAAAAGAGAAGATAAATAAATTGGAAGAATTGACTCGAGACGATCGGGAATACATATTGTTTCTAGAAGAAAGATTGGACGATTTTCAGCTTGCATACCGTAAAACTAACTTCGAAATCAAAGGAGTGCCTAAAAAAGCGTCGGAAACTAAACAAGACCTTATCGATATGATTATAACTTTATCCGAGACCATTGAGTGTAAAATAAATAAATCGGATATTAAGGACATTTACAGAGTCAGAGGCAAGAAGCCAGAGCAGAGGAATACTCCGATAGTCGTAGAAACAAACTCAGCGTTACTAAAGATGGAATTTCTGAAAATGGCTAAATCATTTAATATAAAAAATAAAACAAAACTGTGTGCTAAACATGTAGGCTTTAGGACACAGGAAGATACGCCGATTTTTGTCTCAGAGAACCTAACGCACAAAGCTGCTCGACTGTACTATTTGGCCCGCGATCTGGCTAAGTCAAAGTCCTATAAATTTGTCTGGACATCTTATGGTAAGGTCTACGTACGCAAAACTGAACAATCACCTATTATACTGATTAAATCCGAACAACAGATCCATATGTTACTTATAGATCAAAATTGACTGTATTCCGTTTTCTTCGTGGTAGTACTTTGTTTGTGCCTAGTAAGCCTATTATATATGTTGCTGCACGTTACTATTATGCCGTACTTTGAGCAAGTACATAAAAATAACTTTGTGCAGTTTCATAAAATGTTAATACTTCTGCTTGCAGATACATACTCTTCACACAGTCCAAATCAAACACGCCATACATATATACACACAACCTTACACACACAGTTTATTATCATATTCATACACTTACACTCACTCAAATTATTTAAAATTCACGTTCCCCTACGCTCCACTACACATAAGCATACTTTAACTTACAAACTAAACTCTAACTACAACTACCCTAAATTGAAAGCAGAAATGTTTACGCTCGTTCAACATCCAACAGACAAAACAACTGGTTTCCCCCAATTTCTATTACTAAATGGGTGATCCATTACATACCTTAAATGAAATAGATAAAATTGAGATAGCACGTTCTTTTGATTGTGATGTTGCAGAGTTGGGAAAACATATTCGAATTAACAAGAACGACTTCACTCTAATATCACAGAATATTAGAAGTATATATCGAAATTTTGACGATTTTATTATTAACTTATCCACCCTACCAGTTGAGACAGACATTATTATTTTAACGGAATGTAGATTAAACCCCTGTAAACCATTACCTCAAATAAATAACTATGCTACCTATTGCACCACGCACCAACTTAACCAAAATGATGGAGTAGTCGCCTACGTTAAAAAATCTCTGAAACACTCTGTTAAAGAGATAAAGCTACAACATGCATCGTGCTTACAGTTAGAGGTACTAAATAACACGATATTGGGCATTTATCGCTCACCATCGAACTCTAATGCCGATAAATTTATTGAATCCTTAGAAAACCATTTGGAGAAACTTTCCTCACCAGGTAGCGTCGTTATCGTAGGAGATATTAATATTAATATCGCCCTGAAAACTTTTGAACCGTCACAGGAACATAAAAATAGGGTCAATTACCTGAACACGCTCTCAAATTATGGTATCTTGGCTGGGCACACCTTGCCCACTAGAGAGCAAAATTGCCTTGACCATGTCATGTTAAAAATAAATAAAATTAAGTACACAGCGACGATTGCAGTATTACATACTACAACGACAGACCATTTTACTACGTTTCTTACAATTTCTAAAATTAAAAATAAAATAATTATAAATAAAACTAAAACTACAATAAATTTTGAAGAAGCGGTACTTTACCTGAAAAATAAAAACTTAGCTGAACTTCTATTCTCAGACGATCCAATTGCTGTGACAAATTTGCTAATAGATAAAATAACTGAAAGCCTTCAAGCAAATACTACAGTGACTCCTGTACCGAGTGGTAAACGAACTATCAAACCATGGATCTCTGCGGGAATCCTACGTTGCATTCGAAACAGAAACAAATTACAGCATAAGCTCCGAAAGGATCCATATAATGAAATTCTTCGTATCACTTACCGCCGGTACAGGAATTACTGTAATAATTTGATAAAAAAATTAAAAAGAAAACATGAACGTGATAGCATCATCAACTGCCTACACAATAACAAATTGCTGTGGAACAATATTAAAAACATTACATTTACTAGTAAATCTCATAACTGTAATACGGAGTTATTAAATATTAAGCCCTCGTATGCTGAATCAGCTAATTTCGCAAATGAGTACTTTGCAAATATTGGAATGCAACTAGCAAACAAAATAAAAACTGTCGGCACTCATCCTAATACTAGTACTTTAGATAATCTACAATCCTTGCCTAATTCCTTTGTTTTACTAAACACTGACATAGACGAGGTTAAAAGTACCATTCTCAACTTAAAATCTGACAGCTCCCCTGGATGGGACAATATTCCTAGTAAATATTTAAAAATGATAGTTGATGATGCTGCACCCATTATAACACACCTGGTAAATCTATGTTTTGACAAAGGTTTATTCCCAGCTGCTCTTAAACAGTCAATTATTACCCCTGTGTACAAGAGTGGCGATAGAGACGAAATTAGTAATTATAGACCTATTTCTGTTTTGCCAGCAATTTCCAAAATTTTAGAAAAACTTATTAATGCGAGATTAGTAAAATACTTAAATAAATTTAATATCTTATCTCCTACACAATTTGGCTTCAGACAAGGAAAATCAACAGAGCATGCGATCTCTGAGCTTAGCTCTTTTGTAACAGAGCAGTTGGATAATAGAAGAAAGTGTCTGTCGGTTTTCCTTGATCTGAAAAAAGCATTTGATACCGTCTCCATCCCTATCCTTGTACACAAATTGGAAAAGATTGGCATAAGAGGAACTCCACTTGCTCTTCTCGAAAACTACTTGACTGACAGGAGGCAAAAGGTTAGGCTTCCGGGATGCACTAGTGGAGGGGCGGGGGTGTCATACGGCGTGCCACAAGGGAGTGTATTAGGACCTACCCTATTCCTCATCTACATCAACGACCTTTGTAGTATGAATATAGCAAACGCTAAAATCTTGTCGTACGCTGATGATACGGCCGTTGTCTTTGCTGGTGCATCCTGGGAAGAAGTCAGGGTAAGCGCTGAACTTGGTCTGTCTCAAGTTGCCCTGTGGCTGCAAGAAAACCTTTTGACACTAAATACATCTAAAACAAATTATATTTGTTTTAGTATTTTTAACAACATGCAGCCACAGCACGACTTCAGCATTAAAATTCATGACTGTTCTGGGACTGTCAACAAAACAACCTGCAACTGCAACTGCCCATCTATAGCAAAAGTCTCTGCTGTTAAATACCTAGGTATTCACGTTGACCAGAGATTATCATGGTACACACAACTGGAACATATTATAAACAGAACTAGAAAGTTAACATGGATTTTTAAAACACTTAGACATGTCCTACCTGAGCATTCGGATAGAAAGGATTCCCCAAAACCTATTCTTAATCAAATTTATGTTTCTCTTGTACAATCAGTATTAACCTATTGTATTCCAATATGGGGTGGAGCAGCGAAAACGCAATTTATTGACTTAGAACGAGCACAAAGAACATTAATCAAGGTTATGTACTTCAAGAAAAGACTATTCCCCACTGATAAGTTATATCAGATTAGTGGACTACTTTCTGTGAGGAAATTGTATATATCAATGACAATTCTTAAAACCCATAAGAACTTACCTTTTGACACTTCTTTATCCAAAAAGCGGCGTAAAGATATCGTAGCCCCAATACCATTCATTACAACTACGTTTGCTAGCAGGCAATACAATTCCCGCTCAGCTTTCCTATATAATAAAATAAACAAAGAAATTTATTTTTATGATAAAACATATTACGAATCAAAGAAAATTATCATGACCTGGCTTTTGACTAAATCGTATGAAGAAACTGAACTTTTATTGGAACGTGTTACATAGCTATACTTTCACTTACATACTCACACACACAAAATACACGCACCCACATCCTTATATTCATACACGCACATACACTCACACATACACGCACACACACATATTCCACTATATTTACTCTTGCACATACAAACAACTATTCCCTCAATTTATTAATTTATAAGATATTATTAGGTTAAGTGAGTGCTTCCATGCTCGGGGACGTCGCTTGAAGTTGTTCGTTTGTCTGGTCTCGTGCTGTCCTTTTCAGTTTCATTGAATAAGAATATGACAGCGCGAGACTTGATTGGCGGTTGGCTTTGTGTGGCGTCTCTGAGTGCGGTAATTACTTACTTACTTATTAGGCTATAAGGTTCTCTAACCTGCTTAATTAGGTTTATTAGCTCAACTAGGTTTTTCTCAACCGTTTTATTTGTTTTTTTCAGTTGATAAATTTTACTTTAAGTTTAAATTATGTTAATACCTCATTTATGTACCTACTATATGCGTGCAGCTCACCCAGCTGCATTTTCTTATAATAAACTCTAATCTAAATATGATGAAGAAACATAGCTGGGTGGGCTGTATGCCGTCTGCAACTGCGGCGTCTTTTAAGGAGGAGCGGAGCCTTCAAACACAGGCAACTTCTGCTTAAATGGAGGCTCCAATCTACGTTATAGTTAAGAAAACATGTCTACAGAAATAAAAACTATTTTATTTTATTTTATTTTTTATTTATTTTTAAAACAGCGAAAATGTGTGGTATACTTTGGGGGAAATGACCATTAGTTACCACGCTTGTTAGAGTCATAGCTGGCGAATTGAAATAAGTTGGTTGATGGTTGCGTTATGGTGGTCCGATACGCAGAAGTAAACTACTGCTGCCTATCCCTGGCTCAAGATCCCTCAATTGCTTTTTTTTTCGGAGCCCCGGTAGAGGTGAAGTGGTACTATTTTTGAATGGCGCCTCATCAACCAAATCACGGACAAAATGTGGCTTTGGTACATTCTCTTTAAAATATTCGTAACATCCCACGACACATCCACTGCAGGACAAAGCGCTCCCTCCAGAGCTCTAGCAAAAACACGGGGTACTTTTGAGGGGATCTACCATAGTCACCACGCTTGTCAGCGTTGCGGCTGGCAACCGCTGTTGTTGGTGACCGCAGTATTTAAGATGGTACGATACACAAAAAGATGTTGCTACCCATCCTCCGGTTCATAAGCCCTTAGTCGCCTTTTACAATACCCACGGGTAGAGATGGGTTGGTACTATTCTTTATCGGCACCACATGGACGAACGGAGTTCAAAATACTGCTATGCCGTAAATTCGCCCCTCTTTGCTGTGAAAACTTTCAGGACATGTCGTTTTTCAGCAGTACCTAGACTTCTTAGGGCAATCATGATGATGACAGCGATGACTAACCAGTATCGTATGTGTTACAGTCTTCGTTCCACTGGGTATGATCAAGACGCTTCTTGCAGATAAACGGTTTTCTTGTTTGGCATTGGACATCTTCGATGGTTCCTGTGGCATTCAGTATTACACAGTTCGCATCGTCATAGTACATATATGGGGCTCCTGGGGCCCAATTGTTGTACACTTTATTCAAAGAACGTCCTGTAAGAAAATTAGAGTTAATTATATTTATAGAATTAATAAAATAGGTACTTAGAACTAAAAATAGCTACAAATTAATTACGTAGATTCAATTTTATTTAACATGATTATGATTTATTTTAAAAGGTAGTCGGAAAGTCATGTCTATTTCACAAATATGTATTGCCCAGTTATTCCTATCAAGATGTCTCTTAAAAAACTGGTCAAGTGAGAGTTGGACTCGCGCGCCAAGGGTTCCGATATACCTGTAGTATTTTTGGAAGCGATAAAGTCAGATACTTCAGATTAATTCAGATTTTTCCTTTCACAAACTTCGGAGATAAGGGATGGAATGGATAATGGAATGGTATTTTTTTTGTCATTTTTCATCATAACTTCAAAACTAAGAGTCGTACAAAAATATATTTTAGAATGTACAAGTAAAGCCCTTTCATATGTAACCTCATTCAACCTATTTTGAAAATTTGACAATTTGAAAATTTGCTCCCCCTATTCGGGCCCCCTTTACATTAATAATCCTATTATTTTTTTTATTCTTTCATAAGCATTTAAGTTGCGCAACTGTATTCGAGAGGCGGGCAGCAGTGCCTCCCGTGACGACAACATAGTCTGTACAAATACTGCGGTCACCAACCCGCCTGCCCAGCGTGGTGACTATGGGCAAAACCCCCCAATATGGGGAAGGCCTACGTCCAGCAGTGGACTGCAATAGGCTGATGAAGTGACCTATATCCTAAAACTATTCCAAATTTCAAGTCGATGATAGCATGAGTGGTTGCTAAGATATAGAGGTGTGACTGACAGACGGACAGACAGACAGACAAAGCGGCACCATAAGGGTTTCTTTTTTTTAACATTTTGGTATGGGAACCCTAAAAACGAGTGAATGCACGATCGGGTCGTGTCACAATTTTTTTAACCTCACAAGCCCCTTTGTGCCGAAACGGGAACACTTTGACACTTGACATTTGATCCCTATGTCAATTTTCCATTCCCGGAAAATGGAAAATTTATGAAAATTGTTTTGAAGTGTATTCAAATTATACCTTATTACGTAAACAACTACATTTTAGTTAAACAGCGGACCCCTCTACTTTTAGACGTGATTTCAATGAACGAGGTACGGGGGTCACGGCGGAAAAACGGTGACATGACATTTGTGTACTTGAGATGAGAAAATAGACCCTTTATCTTGCTTTTTACTTTCGAGCGGAGCGAGAAAGGTATTGTATTCGTAAAAAAAAAGTTTTTCTAGTTTTCTCAAAAATGTGTTCTATATCACTTATACATCATAAAAAACAAGTCTCCCAAAAATGTCCGTCCGTCGGTCGGTCAGTCGGTCGGTCCGTCGGTCGGTCTGTCCGTCACGCTTCGGCCTAGCGGCTAAGCGAATGGTCCGATTTGCACCATATTTTGAATTTAATAGTTTTATGCAAATCCATCGAAGGGTTCCGAGTGGTTTCCTGCTGGCTCTCATTTTGAGGGTTGCTGTCATACAACGAAAATTAAAAATTGTAATTTTTGCAAAAACGGCTCATAAAATCTTGATGAAACTTTGCATGACCAAGCATCTACATTAAAAGTTTTTTGCGGCAGTATAAATTGGTCTGTGTGATTTAATATAAGGGGTGTTCCAGTACTACTAACACGTAAACATGTGATTTACTCACAATCGTTTCGATTGAGTTTACTTTAATTTTCTATAATTTTAATTTTGGATTGGTTTTATACCTGACTGGATAATATATGTTTTTTTTTTTTTTGCAAAACTCTAGTATACAGGGTGTAACAAAAAACTGAAAGGGCTTGCTCAGTAGACTAAACTGATCAACTTTCCGTAAGAAACATGTGATGGGAAATTAGGAAATGTAAAAAGTCTTCATGCAAGTATCTTGCGGTAGTTGATCTGTGAAAGTTCATATGAAGGTTTGTTCCAGTATACTATCAAAATTTAAACATGTGATTTACTCGAAATAGTTTACGGTTAGTTTCTTTTAATGTTTAACAATTTAAATTCTGAATTGATCTGCATATTTCATAACATTTTTTTTAAACCTAAATATAAGTTTGTATTTCCGTGTTATGTGTATGGATTTACAAATTTAAGTTTGCAGTAGATACTTACCTTGCATAATGCGAGAAAGTAAGTGCAGTGTTGCTGTACCATTTATTTTTAATTTTCAAGGGACTTACGCTTGGCCTCGATCTAGTCTTGAGGACAGGGTGTCTACTCTCAAAGTCCGATATATCGAAACGATACTATTCGAATCATGCAAATGCAAAACTTCGTCCCTTGACAATACAGTAGAATATTGGTTGGATGAATTTTCAAACTGCTAGTAGTTAGCATCCAACCAATATTCTACTCTATTGTCAAGGACGAAGTTTTGAATTTGCATGTTTCGAATGGTATCGTTTAGATATATCGGACTTTGAGAGTAGACACCCAGAGATGAGGCCGACGGTCGCACAAAGGGATTTTGTTTGACAGTGTCCCCCAGAACCTTCGGATCGAGAGCTGAACGCTCTAAGCACTAGACCATGGAGATAACATAATTATACTTACTCTCTATTGTTAGAAACGCTTGTCTTGCGTAAAATGCTTTTATTCCAATAAAAATAGAATCAATGGTAGATTGAGTTTGATTCCAAAAATGTGTCACTTCCTCTGCCTCGGTTCCATCTTCGGGGTAAAACAAAGTAGCTCCTTCCAATTCGCATCGCGTTTTAGCATCGTCCCAGGTCCTGCGAGCCGTATGTAGCTTGTAAAAATTTTGTGTGGTGTCAAGATATGTGTAGTCACTCCTGAAGAAATTTTTGTTAGAATCCCCATCTAGAAATAACCATACAAGGTGTAAGGGACGGTGTACCGAAAACTGAAAGGGCGTGCTCAGTAAACGAAACTGAACAACTTTTCCAAAGAAAACATTTTAGGGATATGAAAAAAAATTTTACGTCTCCATACAAACTGTTCGATCAGAGTGAGTAATTTGTATGGAGAGGTCAAAAATATTTTTAAATTTCCCAGAAACGTTGTTTTGGGAAAGTTGTTCACTTTCGTTGACTGGTCACGCTTGTTCATTTTCGGTACACCGTCCCTTACACTCGGTATATGTTTTGTAGGTCAAGAATTAAATAAAATATTGTTATTATCATATAAGAATCATGAAAAATTGGTGAGAAACTAACCATTTAACGTATTGTTATTTTTCAGTACATTTTATGTACGTAGAAGCTCATTTATTTTATTTCCTGAAAGTTTTGTTCGCTGAAAGTTGTTCAGTTACGGTGACTGATCATAGTCGTTCAGTTTTTGGAAACACGTCCCTTCAGATAAATATTAACTTTTTGGCAGATTTATCAGTGCCTCCCACATACGTCTACAAGGTGTAACCCTGAAGGATGTGATAAAACTGAACAGCTTTCCCCAAAGTACATAATTATGTCGACATACTCGTAC
The DNA here is from genome assembly GCA_947532105.1 of Athrips mouffetella. Classification (NCBI taxonomy): domain Eukaryota; kingdom Metazoa; phylum Arthropoda; class Insecta; order Lepidoptera; family Gelechiidae; genus Athrips; species Athrips mouffetella. The sequence continues at coordinate 864,142 of OX383960.1, read as the reverse complement.
GAAAAATAATTTTAACTTCCCACACAAAATGCGCTATCAGCTGATTCAGTTTAGCGAAAGTGTAGTGGCAACAGATATACAGAATTTGTGGAAATTTCAAATTTATACCTACGAGTATTACGATTCATGAGAGACAGCCCGCTGACAGACAGACATCGGAGGCATCCAATAGGGTCCTGTTTTTCACCCTTTGAGTACGGAACCCGAACAATGAAGGGATAATATAAACTTACGCGCTTTTTAGCACGACAGGTGATGTCACTTAGTAATTAGGTACTGCTGGCTCCCTTTGGGTACGAAACTAAAAATAAGTTAAGAATTTGATACTTACGGGAATAAACTATCGATTGTACCATCACAAGTAAAACTAACAAATTATAAATACGTGCTGACCGCATCTTTAACTTGAATAAACATACGTGTTAACTCAATAAAATAAATGTTGTTACTGAACTGAGTGTGTGGTTAAATTTATTTATGAATTCGTTTGATGAACGAATGTACTTATATAACTGGAATACAACAAACAAAGAGTTCTGTGGAAAAATGTTATTATCTGCATGAATCATTTGCAACTATCGCTTCGTGGTATAAATAAGTCTCCCACTGTGTATGTCTGTAATTTTACAGCTAAAAGCACGTCCAGCTTAATACTTTGTTGCTACAATTTTTAGGGTTTCGTACCCAAGGGGTGCCAGCAGAACCCTATTGATTGAAATTGAAATGTATCAATTTGGGGTCATTGTGATGGCAACATTAACATCGAGGCTAATGAAATTTTACTAATTGGTGACATAAACCAATTGCCATACATCGACCAAGAAAATCTTTTTGCCTTGCGCTACAACCGCCCAGTTCCTGTGGCTTCCTTCACACAAGAACTGCTATTTACGCACAGGACAGGAACTCCATAAACGTATCATACACCCCCAACGAAATACACAGGGTGTAACAAAAAGGTTATACCAACCCTGAACTACCCATGAAACTAAACAACTTTCCTTAAAGAACATAGGTCGAAATATAAAAAAAATATTTTGACCTCTCATAAAAACTGAATCAGTTGATAGCGCATTTTTAATAGAAGTTCAAAATTTTTTTTTCTACTTCGACCTATGTTACTTGGGGAAAGTTGTTCAGTTTCTAGGGTAGAATCACATCCTTCAGGGTTGATATTATACCCTTTCTGTTACACCTTGAATAGTGGTATACTCGGTTATTTTTGGACCTGATATGCGTATGCCCACCTTATTACAGAGGTCAAAAGCAACAACTTTTGTTCTACAACTTTGCTAACAACGCACGAAACATTTTCAACTTCCCATACAAAATGGGTCGGTCACGTTAACACTTTAGTATGGGGAGTCGAAATTTTTTTGTGCGTTGTTGGCAAAGTCGTAGAACAAAAGTTGTCGCTATTGACTTCTGTAGTAAGGTGGGCATAAGCATATCAGGTCCAAAAAAAATAACCTTGTATACTGATCAAGACCTCAAAAAAAAATATTAAAAAAAAAAATTAAAGAACAAAATTTTTTTCTTTCTTTCTTTCAAATGCAATCCCTGACTGTGGCAAGATACACAAACGCGCAGATACATGTATGCCACCTTCCCATACACCTGCCCAGCATTGGGACAGTATAGGCATGTAAAGAAAAATGTTTACCAATGGTCGAGTCCAACTCGCACTATTATCAAACAAATCAAGTTATATTTTTACAATAGCGCTTATAAAACAACGTGTTTTCTACAAGGGAATTTATCTTAATTGTTATTTCGTGTATTTAGTAGTTAATTCTGTGTTTCAGAAAGTTTTTTGTTGTTTGGCATACGAAATTCCTATAAAAAAAAAACACTTTCAGTTTTTCCCAAATTAGAATGTTTTTCAGGAAATTTCCAATTTTTCTTTCCATATAAACCTTGTGCTGACTGATAATCAAAAATACAACAAAAGAAATCAGCGAAATCGTTTGCAATAGATATGGCAATCATTTTTACAGATAGGTAATCATTCTTTTTGCGGCATTTTCCACATAAAATAGCATTCTTCAGGTACAGAACCCTAAACTATTATTCCAAGAGGCGGCAACGGATTGACTAAACTATCGTTAGGATGGCTGATTTAGTATCAATAGCGTGTAGATCATTTATGTGAATGGGATATAGCCGGTCTGCGTGCCTGATGTTGGTGCGTTTGGTAGGTACAGCCGTTGAAACACGTGTCATGGTTTAGTAAACTAAACGATCATTAGGATGGCTGACTCAAGGATAATATGATACTCTACACAGTACTTTTATGCACAGTATAAAAACTGACATGATTCGTTATCGTTATAAATTTTTTATCTCAAAAGTAAAGCCTCAAATCAAAAATTTTGAAAGAGTAAAAGTTGTTAGGATAGTCATTACCAACCATATAAAAAAAATCAGTCGTCTATTCGAACTTTAGTTCCTACCACATTTTTTTTTCAAACGGCTATATCTACTAAACGCACCAACGAATCATGTCAGTTTTTATACTGTGCGTAAAGGTACTGTGTAGAGTATCATATTATCCTTGAGTCAGCCATCCTAATGATCGTTTAGTTTACTAAACCATGACACGTGTTTCAACGGCTGTACCTTCCAAACGCACCAACGTCAGGCACGCAGACCGGCTCTATCCCATTCACATAAGTGATCTACACGCTATTGATACTAAATCAGCCATCCTAACGATAGTTTAGTCGATCCGTTGTCACCTCTTATACTATATCGAATAGCATCAAAATACTGTGTCCCGGACCCCTCCCGGGGTCTACTACATGATCCTAAATACCATTATATGTACGAACCAGGTCAGGGCTCGGGAGATAACTAATCGGACGTCACCGCTGCTAGTCATGTCTAAGAGTACCTATGCTTCCAAACTGATATATGAGCTCAGGAACACCTGGCAGATGGGGTGGGACAGGCGCAAAGTTTGAATAGTTGAAAGTTACCAACAAGCCGCACTTGACTCGATAGATCGCAGAGCCAAGAAGCTCGTTGGTGATGAGATGCTGGTGAAAACCAAGTTTCACAGTCTGGCCCACCGTCGCAAAGTTGCATGTCTGTCGGTCTTCTACAGATACTTCGGAGAGTGTGCTCAAGAGTTCCACGAGCTTATTCCACTATCTCCCTTCTACCATCGGGAGTCCAGATGCACTGCAGGATATCACCCATCATCATCATCATCATCATATCTGTCGAAAGACGTCCACTGCTGGACATAGGCCTCCCCTAAAGATCTCCATGACGACCGGAAAACATTGATATTCCGCACATTTGCATAAAGCGCTTTGAAACATCGAGTATAATGCGCACGGCTAAAGAGTGGAATTCTCTGCCTGCGTCTGTGTTCCCGAGTTCATATAACCCGAATCTTTTCAAGTCGCGAGTGAATTGACTTCTTTTGGGCGCCCCGTGTGGTGCCGGCAAAGAATAGTACCAACCCTTACATACCCGTGGGTGTCGTAAGAGGCGACTAAGGGTTATAAACTGGAGGATGGGCAGCAGCATTCTCCTTTGTATCTAACATCTTACTTCTGCGGTCACCTACAACCGCGGTCCATGGTGCCAGCCGTAACGCTAACAAGCGAGGTGACTATGGTACTTCCCCTCTACATTTTTCCAGAATACTAGAGGGAGCTCCCTGTCCTGTAGTGGACGTCTCATGGGATGTTATGATGGGCAAGCTCGTTCCATCTTCGACCTCATCTCTGTCTTCAAGACTAGATCGAGATCAAGAGTAAGCCCATTGACAATAAAAAAAAGGTAAGAAGGGGAGGACGATGTCTTTGCAGTTGATGCCAACGAGATAATGTTTCTACCCCCGGCTTAGCTTGCTGATTTGGTTGAGGTTGCGGATATAATTGAGGCTCAGATATTGCACAAGCAATCCCAGGTTCATTTGGTTGGTTACCTTGTTCCAGATGTGATTGAGATACTGAGTGCGCAACGTGCGCGTGAGGTGTGTAGGGTGGGTAATGGGTATCCTACGGGATACTCATGAAATCGGTCATCTGCGAAGTCTATACACTCTTCACAGGTTCGTAATTGTGGCCTTGGTTGGTCCAATTGAGCAATCCTGCGCCTTTTCCATCTGCTTTGCAAAAGTTTCATCAAAATCATTGAAGCAGTTTTTGTGCAAATTGCAAATTGAGAGCCTGCAAGAAACCACTCAAAATCCATCTTAGAGTTTGAGTACAGCTCCTAAATTCAAAATATTATTATGTCAAATTAGACCAGGTGTTTAGCCGCTTGGTAAAGCGTGACGGACAAACCAATCGACGAATGACCAATCAACCGACCGACAGACTATGATTTATTACTATAACACTTTGAGATTATGATTTATTACTATAACACCTTTTTGACAAATTAATAAAAAAAATGTCTTTTGTGACCTGAATACCATTCTTGCTTCGCTCGAAAGTAAAAAGTATTTAGTCACCATAAAAAAACCGGCTAAGTGCGAGTCCGACTCGCGCCCTAAGGGTTCCGTACCTATATACCATATGATATACTAAAAGCTTATGATTGATTTTATAAACTCAGCGACCATCCAACTTGACCCCTCTTTTATAGAAAAGTTCTTGAAACGGGAGTTCACCTTAATTGGTTACTGTTAGTTGTGAGAAAAATTGAAATATTTAACAATTTTAGACTTTTCCCTTTATTTGTACTGTGAGACCTAGCTCCTTGCCAAATTTCATAATTTTAGGTCAACGGGAAGTACCCTGTAGGTTTTGCTTTTTTGCATAAATGTATGGAGATGAGGACATAAAAAGCCATATCTTTTGATTGCGTCGTTGTAAAAATTGAAATTTTCAGGTCTTGTGTAGTTTATAGACCTTAATATTCGTTATCAATTTCAACCTGATACCTCTTCTCGTTCGTGAGAAAAAGGATCTTGACATACAGACAGACAGACGGACAACAAAGTGATCCTATAAGGGTTCCGTTTTTTTATTTTGAGGCACGGAACCCTAAAAACGAATATTGACGAGGTAGGTTCTGTACGGGGGAACCAAAACATCTAAAACTGCAAATATTTTTGGAAATTTTTTATGAAGTTGTAACGGAAAAATCACCAGGAGGCATGGTATTTTCCGATTTGACTATTATAAAAAAAGTCATTATATTAGTTAACAGATTATTATACACGGTGTAAGGGACAGGTTGGCAAATACTGAAAGGGCATGATCAGTCAACGTAACTGAACAACTTTCAGTGAATAAAAATTTCAGGAAATGAAAAGAAATTGGCCTTTTTATAGAAAATTGCAAACTTGATCAGACAGTTTGTATGGCGAGGCCGATTCTTTTTTCATTTCCTGAAAGTTGTTCAGTTACGTTGAGTGATCATACGCTTTCAGTTTTCGCCAACACACCCCGCATGCACTAAAATTAAATGAAAATTCAAGCAATTATAAAACTTCTCGTACAGAAAGATATGTTTACAGTTGGGGAACATTAATTAGTGCTATTTGTTGAAATTGGTTGATAATTCATAAAGATTTTAATCAAAAATCTTTGTTTGATTAGGTATATTTGTAATCATATTTAAGTTAATTGGTTTATCAAATCTATAAATAAACAGATTCGTACACTAAGTTCAGTAGCAATAGTAATTTTATTAAAGAAGTACGGTTTTTCATCAGAGTTTAGATGCTGTCGATATACAATATACTAGTTTTACTAGTAGTGATACAATGTTCAGCTTCTTCGTGTAAGTATTATTCTATTTCGGATGTTCTTTTATGTTTATATACCTTTAGCCCCATTATGACCACTTCCCGAAATAAAGTTGATGACGTTCTTATTCCCAACCAAGTATCTCGAATGCCGTTTGAATTCACAATGCAAGCGGCCGATCCCGTGATTTTATTAAGTATACCGTTCATTACGCACAAATTAGTTAAATTGGAATTTTCTCTTACGTAGCATGCAACTATATGGTCATAAATATTAATAAGTAATAATAAATCTAGTAAAGATGTTATAAGAATACATTACATTACATTTCTATATTTATTACTTATTTAGTATTTATTCGTGTTAAAGTATTGTAGTAAGGAATCTTGTTTTAATTATTTGTGTTGTACACTTTTATGCCCGCTGTATTGTCTACTAGATTTTTCTATTTAAGGTTAGCTGGTAGATAACTCAATTTTGAGTTAAGCTCGCCATTGTTATATGTTCTCACTTGTGCTTGTTTTTGTAATGTATTAGTGTACAATAAAGAATAAAGAAGAATCGGGCGGAGGCACTTTGTGCAGCATCAGCACCTCATGAGTCCGTAGTCCAAGTTGAGGTAAACGCAGCATCAGCGCCTTGCCTAATAAGTGCGGAGTTAACAACATTAACATCGCGAACCTTTTTCGTCCAGTAAATATTTTTTCTTGCTTGAAGAATAATTGTTATTAAAGTTATCATTAGTAGAATCATAGTAGAATCACCAGACTGCGGGAGGAAAACCAAAACTATTTTACATCGGATGTTGTGTGTGCAGTGTATAAATTAATCGTGTGCAAAGTGTAAAATTCTAATGTAAACTCCCCTTACTGTGTATAAGTAGGAATAATGTTTTGGTAACTCCTAACTACAAGTCGTTACCAGTATTTGTTCAAGAGTTCCCTCGTATGGAAAGAGTCGCTACTGAAATTTGAAACGGTTAAAAGCCAATGTAGAAGACTAACACCAAAACGTATGAGCAAACAACACCGCGTAAGTCGAAATTTGGCGATTTCGACATTCGAATACCATTGGATACAACCAATCAACCAATCATGTGCAGATATATCACCCAACCAGAGGCCGTTGTTGTGTTTAATGAAATGTTATTATATTTCGCATACAGTTGTTCTGTTATAATGAATAAATGATTGATTGATATTCAAAAAAGTGTATCACCGCGCAAGTACCCACTTTTTCTAAGCAATACCGCGCAAGTCGTCACTTCGACATACTGTTTTGCACAGTTTTAAACTAACTTAACGACGTAACTTTTGTACTAAACAGCGTGAATTTTAATGGTTTTGCTTCCAAAGCCCAGTGATCCTACTCATGAAAACAAGTAACTTTCCCGAAAACAAAAAAAAATATACTCGAAAAAGTTTTTTCTATCGAGTGACCACTATGGAGAGGCGAAAACACCTTTTCGCATAAAAAAATTGTTTTCTTCGGGAAAGTTTTTTGTTGTCATGAGTAAACTCACTGGGTTTCGGGAGCAAAACTTGCGAAACCCTCATACACCCCAACTGAATTTCAATAAAATTAATCCATTCCTGTAAAAAAAATCATAATAAAAATTATTTCTTTTAAATATTGTTATTATAAAGTTTTATCGTTGTTCTAGTAGATTTTAAGCTATTATGGCGCGTCCGCGCACGCCACGCCCACTTCTCTTCCCTCCTCACTGCTCTTGAACCTCGCATCGCCAGCGCGCGTTACACGCGTAGCTACAGAAATATTTAGAAGCGGCAAAACTTCAAACTATAAAAATAAATTACTCTTATCAAAAACCCGTGAAATTGATTCTACTCTCGATTCTCAACAAACTATTTTCTCAGTTTCGCTTATTCCGATAACACGTTGTATATTTTTGCCTTAAAGCACAGGCAGATTCCATATTTATACATATGTTTTCTCGATTAAATAACCTTCATAAAGCTATTTGTTACCAGATGGCAACCCTCTCCAGAAGTTTTTCCGGAATGACTACACATACTTGGACAGAACAGACAGTTTTTACAAGATACATACGGCACGCAGGACCTGGGACGATGCTAAAACGCGATGCGAATTGGAGGGAGCTACTTTGTTTTACCCCGAAGATGAAATAGAAGCTGCAGAAGTAGTACACTTCTGGAAACAAACTCACTCTACTATTGATTCAGTTTTTATTGGAATAAGAGCATTTTACGCAAATCAGGCATTTCTGACTCTTGACAGTAAGTGTATTTGTGTAGGTTCTTTGTTCCTTCTAAAATTACCGCTTGTTAAAGGTACACCCAACAGCACGTCAGTAGAAACACTTTGCACTTTATGTCATGGCAATAGAGTTGCAAATGTTTCCACAGACTTGCTGTTGACCGTATCTCAATTGTACAGATTTTGCGAAGCTTAGTACACCAGTCATAGTAGTACCTTGTTTCTGCTCTGTGGTAGTACCGCCTAAATGAGTCCTCGCCCGCGGGGTACGTGTGGGCAGGTGCGGGGGGCGGATGCGCGTGTAGAATGAGAATGCCCCGCCGCCCGCACCTCTTTCGTTCCCCCTTTTTCGTCTTACCCCCGCGTCCCTGTACCCCGCGGGAGAGGACTCATTTAGGCGGTTTATCTATAGCTTATGGTACACCAGGTGATACGCACGGCAGCCAGCAAGTAGGAACATAACCACTATAAGCTGAACCAGCGTTACGTTACAAACGCCCGAAACTAGAGGTCCACTCAAGGTCATAGAGTTTCAACTGATAGTTGGCCTTGAATACACGGTTAAGGCGTAGAACTCAAAACAGATATCACGGGGACAATTAGTTGCACTATATCTCTACAGCCCAATCGAAACTATCTGAAATACTATCAATACTATCTGTGTTAAAAAATGTTGTTAAAAATCCACCTTTGATCCATTTTTCTTCGTTCATTCCACCGCTTATTTTGCAGCCATGGCACTAAAACCAGAGTATGTTTGACAAAAAGAATAACAATGCTTAACAAACTTGTTTTTTCAGACAGCTGATATTGCAACAGTATCAGTACTATCGACTGTTTCTATCTAATATTATAGATACAACTGAAACCTTCGATAGTTTTGTTCATACAGGGATTTTACATTTACATTACCATTTGCTCCCAATGATAATATCGAAAATAAATTGATTAATTAATAGTAAAGAAAACTATCGATTGCATTGACTCTACCATCGTGTTTGACTATCTGTTAGGCGCAGTCACTGACCTGACAGCTTGTTCTTAGCTATAAATAGATTCGAATATTTGATGAAAAATTTAATACATTAGTTCCACCTTTTACAGGAGCACGCTCCGTGCGTGATGTGTACAGCAACTGGGCCTCCGGAGAGCCAAACAACCACTATGTCGATTCAGCATGTGTTATACTAAATAACAACGGATACCTCAACGATGCCCAATGTCAAACAAGAAGGCCGTTCATCTGCAAAAAGAGGTTAGAGGACGTCGAGTGGAGTCAAGACTGTCACAGATATGATTCTGGTAAGTAATAATCATCATAGGGCTATGGAATCTGCTTGACGAGGGTATTGGTTTTAAAAAGCGACTACAATCTGATATCCGCAACCCAACCCAAGAGTTAACCAAACACAATTTTGAATAGTATTTGCAAGTTCAGTGGCCAACCTGACTGACTTTTGAACTCAAATGTTCCCTAACGTATTAATAGCGATGCGTCACGAACTCAAATAGTTGATGAAATAATAATATTTTGCGGTAGCTATTTTGATGTGCAATCAGTATTTTTGATTTGGATTGGAATTTTCTTTGATTTGCTGATTCAGATTTTTTTGATTTGCAGTTAAATACTACTCCTCATTGTTCACATACGTATAGATTTCAATTGAAATCGCCTCTAGCACCAGACTGAGGATTTACTTCTAGTTGAAAGATTCTAAAATTATGTCTTGTTTATCAGGTTATGTCTACTCAGAAAGTACAGGCCAGTGTTACAAATTCCACACAACTCCTCGAAACTGGTCCGAAGCCGTTGATGCGTGTTATGCAGAACAGTCCTACCTGGCTATTATCGACGACGAGAATGAAGCTAACTACCTTTCACGTTTCGCGTCAGCTGATCATGGACAAGGCAACCAACACGTTGAATTTTCCAATGTTTTATTCTTGGGCTTTCGTCGTGAAATTGGAAGAATATTTATGACAATTAAAGGTAAGAGAAAGCAACAATACAAAAACTAAATGGTATTTGAATTTTAAAAATTCTAATATTTCTTTTCCCAAATTTCGTTTCCATGATGATCCTTTGCAGATAAATTGACTGATAACGATTCTATTTTCAGGCGCGATTATTGACAGAGATTCTAATAAATGGAACAATGGAGAGCCAAGTGATGGTCACGATGAAGAATGCGGGTCGATGTTCATAAATAATGGAAGGCTAAATGACCAAACTTGTCACCCGCGCTTGTATTACGTCTGCGAACATGACATCAAGCTTGTCCCCCAACCGGACGAAAACGTGCCTGAACCAGTCGAGCCCTTGCCAGAAACCACGTCAGAATTCTCGTTAGAAACAGTAGGAGTAGCAGACCTCGATCCTCTTACTGAATCCCCTTCAAAATAAACCCTTTTATAATAAAAATGTTAATACTTTGTACATGACGTGATCCAGTATTGGTACTTCTAATATTACGTGTAAGTAGTCCATTTTAATAAAGTGGATTTACCTCACTTTTGGATTATTATTTTTCTAATTTGTAAGTGTTTTGTAAATTATGTTGCCTTTTTTGTCGATGGTAAATCTATTGTGGATACCCGGTCGCTGGGGAAAGCGGCCAGGTTACGTTAGACTCCACTGACTAAAACCCCCGGTGACCATCCTCGGCGCCTGACTGATAGCTCTGGTATCTCCATAGGAACCCTCTAATATTGATCTCTACTTATTGCGAGGCAGTAACAACACTGGTTACATGCCCATTGTCAAACAAGAAGGCTGTTCATCTGTTAGAAGCGGTTAGACGACCTTGAGTGGACTCAATACTGTCACATATATGATACTGGTAAGTCATAATCATCATAGGGTGTTGATCAATGGAATCAGACTGAGTGTTACCCAAGCCAAATATTACCTGAATTGCAAGTCAAAAGATTGCGCTCAAAACTATCGGACTTTATTGGTCATAGCATTTATTTCTAGGTTGCGATCGTTTCATGACAAGTCATTTCAACAAAAGACTTAAGGCCCGACTTATGGCTTGCTGTTAAATTTCACTTGAAAAAAAAAAACTGAAAGGCGTATTTCAAGATTTTTTTTCAATTGTTATGTAGTTACAAACGTGTGCATCGTGTAATTGAAGAGTAAGCTATACTTAACGTCAAAATTGTTATTTAATTTAATTTACAATCATTAATTGAGGTTCATAAAATAATACTTTGCGCACAGACATTACGATTTTTAAAGAAACAAAATATAATGTTTATTAAACATCCAGTTCTGTTTGTAATGGAATGGTCGCCGTTTCCCTTGGAAACCACAAATTCTAATTTTGCTTACGATTACGAGAAGTTTCTGCTATTTGTTGATTTCACTGTCATAAGAAAGCTTGCGAAAATCTGGATTACCTTAATCACTGTTATTCTATTTACTCGTCGCCAACTGTGTCCTAATTTGTTTGGGTTTCTTTTCAGAGTTAATTCAAAATTGACAAATGTACTCGAAAACACACAATTTTTATTTACGATCCCACATTAAGGGTCTGAGATTAAAAACGGGCAAGTTTGGCCAAAACCGCGGGTTGTGCGTAAAGGGCGCGAATGATTAAAAAACTTTCCCCGTTCGGAGCAAAGTTTCTGTGGGCGGACCTTGGAACAGCCACATTGTTATGTTGGGCTGAGGAAATGTGTATGGACTGTCGTAACATAAGTTTGCCTATTTATCATTGCAAAACTGTAATCTTTTCACTGCTGTGTTTAGGTTCGAAGGGTAAGGGAGCCACCGGCACATAAATAAATAAATATTGGGGGGACATTTCACACAAGGTCGTCCGATACCAAACTGGGCAAGGCCTGTACTATGGGTATCAGAGTCATATACATACATAATTAGATAAATAACACGCAGACACAGAACAAACACTTGTGTTCAACACGCAAATGTTTGTCCTGGGCGGGGATCGAATATAAGACATACCACTTAGGTCTCTGGATGGGCAACACGTTGTGCTGTCTTATGAAGGTTAAATTATGCGATGCCGACCACTTATCACCTGGTGGTCTATCTGCTTGTTTTCTCACTTGTAACATAATAAAATATTACAGCCCGTTAACCACAAAACTGAAATATAACAGAAATATATTTTTGTATTAAGATAACCACATTTTTTTGCGTTCCTTACTCATGGTGCCCTATATTAAGCCTAGGGTGGCTCTCTGTCCGTCCGACCTTCTAGGCTTGTAAGATCTTTGAACAGTAATAGCTAGCTGGTTGAAATTTTTACACAATAATGTGGTGTTAATTTTGGCGGATTATTTTAATATCCCGCAATACACTTACAGTCAGCTGCACGAAACGTCATCAAAGTTAAAACTCTTTCAAAACTATTTCTGACACTTTCCTTCTCAACAAAACAGAATGAATAAGACAACGATTTATGTGAACTTCAAATCTTAAGACAACTGGCAGTTAACCTCTACAAAAGTACGTTTTATTACAACAAAACAAAACCAAGAATTGGTTATTCATGTCGCAGGCGAATCGTATAATTCGCCGTTTACAAACGGTGGGCAAATTGGAAACAGTCGGTAAATTGTAAAACAACGCCGGCAGATTGTAAACGGGCTTAGATCACTGTTGTTAGGATGCTGGCTGCAATTTGGGTATATAATTTGCCCATGATTCATATTAATAGGGATAATAGATCAGCTCAATACGAATCGATTTGGTCCTAACAAGTTTTTCTGTGCGTCTCTGCGTTTTTGAGTTAAAGCAAAGAAAATAAAAATAATATACTAAATAATGTTTTTTTTGTCTGCCTTTGTGGCTTCTGTTTAAATTACTTCTGAAGATGTAGAAAATCGAAGAGGCAGACATGCAGGGCTCTGCATTATCACGGGACGAAGTAGTGAATTTTTGAGAGCGCTATAACTTTACGACGCAGGGCTATTATGGTGGCAGACCATTTTTCTGGGGTTTTATACATTGTATTTAATCAGATAGTCATAGTCAGCCTGGTGTACGTTTCATTGTCAAATTTCAAAATAGTTAAAACTTAATTCCTCAAAAACGCAGGGGTGTGGATGTCCGCCAATATTTTTGGTATATTTTAGAGGATGCTCCTTATCATCAGTCAAAGAGGCAGACATGAGCAAATCATATAGAAATTTGTCCTTCATCACCCTTAATACTGGTTTATTTTAGGTTCGATAGCAAGGATTGGTTAGGTTGCGTTAGTTTATCTTTCGACCAGAATGAACAGCGCACCGTTTTGTGAAATGCCGCGGCATCATGTAAAATGACGAATTTACAATTTTTCGGCATTTCGTACAATGCCAAGTTGAACGACAAAACGACGAATTATACTATTTGCCTGCGATGTCCATACAAGCGTCAAAGGTAGAAATTATAAAAAAGAAAAAAATATGTTTAAAACAAGCTTTTATTAGTAGTAGAAAAAGAACTAATGAAACGTTATACAGTCTTAGGTTTTCAAAGAAAAGCATTTTATACCCTCTTTTTTATTTTTCTCTTTCTGTTAATTTGAAAATTGAGACTTTTTTTTATTGTCAATGGGCTTACTCGTGACCTCGATCTAGTCTTGAAGACTGAGATGAGGTCGACGATGGAACAAGCTTGCCCTGAAGTGACGAGCTTGTGATGACGTTTAACGTTTTATTAGTTCTTTTTCATAAATTTAATATAATAGACCCTAGAATCAGACGAATGGAACCTAAGATATTTTTCTACGTACACCCAACAACACGTCAGTAGAAACGCTTTAACCTTTATGGCATGGTAATAGAGTTGCAAATATTAGGTTCACCGTACGTAAGGTTTGGTTAAATTAGGTACATATTTAATTGACAACATAAATCAACGCCTCTAGATGGAGTAGAAAAACTACAGTATCATACAAAAGTCATTGTTGCATCTTGTGTGGGAAATTTAGTCGTTGCTTTGTATCCTCTATGAACCCAAATATTTTAAAACCTCTAAGAGTTGGTTTAATAGTAAAATATTACCAGTTGAGCAAACCGTTCTGCCCAGTCTGGCATGCTGGCGCTGCAGAATTTCTGAAACGCGGTATTCTTTTTAATTTATTATTCTTAAGTTTCTATGGCCACTTGCCGTCTCCATGGCATGGCCAGATCAGCTCCAAATCATAATAGGAAACCGGGAAGTGGATCAAATTTAACTTGCCAGATTTGGTTACAGACAGACTGATAAACAGACAAGCAGACACCGTGACAGTTGAAACTAAATAAAAACTTTTAAATAGAATAAATAAAAACATTAAATAATAAAAACCAGTCAACTGAGAGATGGTAAAATAAAATTGAGACTGTAGTTTTGAACTAAACACAAACATTTTGTGTTGGTATGAGACCCTCGCGCCTCGGATGAATTTTGGATCCTATAGTGATTTATGTTATCTTTCTCTTCGACTGTTTCTAGAAAACATATCCAATTCAATAAAAAGACAGTAATTTTTCACCCTGTTCTGTCCAATCGAAGGATCAACCTTCATTGAACTTGGCCCTTATAAATATGGGGCCGACTTTTCAAGCCAAAGGGGCTATTTTCAATATGCGCGAGATTCGAACCCGCTATATATCAACTTTATGTGCCAACTCACACCCTGTAAAGTATTATTGTAAGACTTTGAGTACAATGAACATTTCTTTTTGTTTTTCAATAAGTTTGTTATCCAATATACTAATTTTAAAGTTGTAAATGTCTGTCTTTACATTGAAGATATTTAAAGAAAAAACATAATGTAAGTGAAACAAGTCGCGAGCAAAAGCTCGTTTTTATTTAAATACCAAGCAAGAAAAGCAGTAAGCCGTGCTGCAGTGGTCTCTTTAATAAAATTGGACTTCCTTGCTTCGCTCGACATCTACCAGCCGACTAATAGTAGCCGACGAAGGAGGTTCATATAAATCCTTTGGATAGTAGAATGGCACATCATTATTGAGCATTATGAATACCCCTACCTAATTTATAAAACGACGCCTTCACAAGATAGTCTTGTGACAAATTATTTCTTTAATCCTCCTTATACCCTCATTTCTATGGACCTAAGAAGTCTGAAATAAACCATTTTTTTTTTATTATTATTCTGTGGTTTCTTGCAGTTTCTTTTACAATACGCAGTCATAACACAATCCGAAGCGGTAGTAGACTCGCTCTATTTGCATTGTATTCTGCACAAGGAGGTTTCAATCCTGGCTTCTTCTGCATATTATGAAATAGTTCTAAATACGAACACAAAGGCTTTGTTACTTTATTAGAAAAACTCTCAGTTACAGTTACAATATGTAAGAAAAGAGTGTATAGAACATGATAGAACTAACCCACCCAAAGTAAATTCCATATTTGCCCAACGATTTAGACTGTTCGCATATCCGTACATCAATTCATTCATCATTAAACATTGCTCTTAAAAAATGTCCTTATTTCTTCCGCAAAACGTAAGCTGCAAGAATGGCTTACCCCCCTAGATTATAACAGCACGGAGAACATTTTAAACATACCAAAATAAGTTTAATAATTTATTGCTAAATAAATTCTTGTTTGTTCTTTTTAGATTAGGTTTTACTTTTTATTTTTAATAATTTAATGTAATTCAATATAATTTAAGGTAACGGTCGCATGCCTTACCGCGAAACAGGAACTTCCTAGTGCGGTAGCCAAAGGTAATAAATGTAAACCTATGTAACACTTTTTGAAATAAATATCTTTATCTCTTTATCTATCTCTTTACGAATAAACTGCACTTAGTTAGGTATTTAAAGTAGAGCCAACGCAAGAAGTCCGTTTTGACGTTTCCTTTACACCAACGCACAGTTTATTATTTGTAGGTCAATCATTTTTCATACGTTTGACAGCTAACACGAAAGACCTATTACCATAGATGAAGGAATATTACGATGGCCTCACTTTAGTACGGTCAACCGCTTGTCGGTAGAAACTTTTTCAACTCTATTACCACGCCATAAGGTCCAACAGTGTTTCTACTGATGTGCGGTCGTGTGTACCACCATAGAGGAAGGAAAGTACCACCTATCTCAGTGCTACACGATCGTAGCCAATGTCTACGAGTAGCCGTAGCTGAGAGGCCTTGTTCCGTGCAGAAACTTATAAATTGAAACTTCAAATTTAGAACAAATGAAAATTAATGGGGCACTTTTTATTCTCATACGAGTATTATTGAGTGTGACTGTGTACCTACCAAAAAACATGCAAAGATGTTTTTTTATAGGTGCACATAATATCATTGAGAGCATGATTGAAAGTGCGTGAATACAAAGACACTGTGCTTTTGAAAAGATGTAGATGTCGCAGGCGAATTGTATAACATGACGCTTTCATTATGCCTAGGCATTTTTCGAAAAGCCGAGAAATTGTGAAATACGTTATTTTACATGAATAGGCGTTTAACAAAAAGACGCGTAATTCGTTCCTGACATCGCTGACCGTTGCTGTAGCACGCTCGTGCGTTATATTCACAAGATAACCTTACCTAACCTAACCGGTTTCCCTCACCTTAACAAACGAACCTAAAATGCACCAGTAACCTAAACCCATTTACAACCTGCCGAGCCGTTATGCAATTCGCCGACGCTATTTAATTTCCCGGGCGTTTGTAAACGGCAAATAATACGATTTGCCTACGACAAGAGACCACAGATTCTTGTATGCCAATATAGTATGGCCTCTGCCTATAGGACATACCGCATTTCTTGTCAAATTCGCTGAAATTGTATTTGCTTCAAACTTTTCCAATGTGCTCTCACCCTAATGCCAAAACAGCATAACCCACGGATAGCCCATAAACTAGCACCGTTTGAGGTCGACCGCGAATATTGATAAGTATTGTAATACGCCCTTTTGTTTATAGCCCAATTTGTTATTTGAGGCTTTCTCTAAATTTGCATGAAAAAGCAGGAGAATTTTAGGAGCTTTCTTGGCTCTTCTTATGCAAAATGTAAGCACGCCTTATGCAACGTGTTAATTGAATAAGCGAAACCCTCATACACCCCAACTGATTTTTATTAAAACAAATCCATTCCGGTGAAAAAAAAACGATTTCTTTACCTAGATATTTTAAAGTTTCATGATTGTTCTAGTTTCATCGTTGTTCTAGTCCGCGCACTCAGCGCACGCCACGCCCACTTACCTTCCCTTCTCGCTGCTCATGACCGGGTGGCGCCGGCCGCCAGCGCGCGTATCCACAGAAATATTTAGAATAGAAGCGGCAAAAATTTAAATAATTAAAAAATTACTCCTATCAAAAACCCGTGAAATTGATTCTACTCTCGATTCTGAACAAACTATTTTCTCAGTTTCGCTTATTCCGTTAACACGTTGTATAGGAGAGTAAAATGCTTCTAATGGCTTTATCTGGAGGCTATAAGTATCAGCTATTATCTTTAAGCATTTTTATTAATAAAATAGTCAACTGTCAACAACAAGTCGATAAATTATTAAGTTAAAGTAACATGATATTATATTCTGTTACTAGCTGTGTCCTCGACTTTGTTCACATGGAGTTAAGGCTCCGATTACAAACCGATTACATAAATGCTTGTTTAATCCATCATAACACCCCATGAAATGTCCACTACAGGACAGACAAATTATAGCTTTTGCTGGAAAAATGTGGAGGGGAAGTACTCGTACCATAGTCACATCGCTTGTCAGCGTTACGGCTGGCACCATGGACCGCGGTTGTAGGTGATCGCAGTAAGTAAGATGGTATGATACACAGGAGGATGCTGTTGCCCATCCTCCAGTTTATAAACTTTAGTCGCCTCTTACGACACCCACGGGTATGTATGTGTTGGTACTATTCTGCCGGCACTACACGGGACATAACACACACGGGGCTTGTTTAATAATAGTACCTGGGCGACCGAGCTATGCTCTGTATGATTAAAATATCATCGGGTGAGCAAGCAATGCTACTCAACAACAGATGGCGCTGTAAGTTTCTTGAACGCACTAAAACGCGCTAAGAAATATTTAAAAAGACGGTGAAAACGAATTTTCCCAGACATGAGACCTAGCTAGATCGATTTTTTGCCCCCAAATACCTCTGTATACAAAATTTCATCGAAATCGTTAGAGCCGTTTTCGAGAAACCGATTACAAATATATATATATATATATATATATATATACAAATATTGCTCGTTTAATAGTATAGGATAGGCTTAATTTCTAGTAATTTTGAGGTTCTGGTGGAGGTCACCCGTTGAGGCTGTTTTCTTCTTAAAACTAAGTCAAGGATAGCTGCTAACGGTGTTGTTTTATTGTTGTTTCTCTGTCTGTAATTAACGACAAACAAGGCACAGTGACTTCATTTTATATCTTATAGTAGAATGGTTTTAGGGCCGTGATATTGTGACAGCGATAAATATTTTTTGGTGAAAGAAATGGTAATTTGATGATCTATAACCAAAATAACTCTTTTGAAAGATACGTGGTTTAGAAGTACTTACCTACTTTTTGGATGTCAATGGTTTGGTTCTAGTAAAACGAAATGAGCGAAATAATCCGTTTCGTTCAATTTTTATTTTGGGTTTTTACTAAGTCGCAATTGCGACTTTATTCTTGATAATTTATTTTCACTTATATGTTCCGTGCAACGTGTTGCTGGGGTTTACAAAAAAGAAAAAGATACAAATATTTTTTGAGTTCATGCTAAAACTTAAAACACTTTCAGGTTTTAAAATTTCATAAACTATGAGGAATTCTTATTCCTTTTACCTTCTTTGGTTTTTTACTAAAAAAAAATCTGCATAATTATAAAATAATTTTATTTTAATTATGCTAGATAACTAATTAAAGAGATTGGCTCATTTTAAGCTATTATTATATGGCAATGGATAGATTGAAAGATGACTGTTACTCTTACTGTGCAATGTAACTATATTAGCCTATTCCAGTCACTGCAAGGCAAAAGGCTGATCTTACCAGCCCTTCCAAAACGAGTCCATTTCGTCACGCCATCTTTAGGCATCCAGTTGCTTATTTTTTTAACCCATAGGCCATAAGGTATTCTGGAAAAATGACAAGCGGAGTCGGACTTGCGCACCGAGTGTTCCGTAGTCGGTAAACATACGTGGTTTTCCACCAGAGTTGTGCGAGGTTGTAGGTGAATGGGGACAGTCAAACTTTATATGGGGCTAAAGATTTGTTTGCTGAGTGACCATATTTTTTACTCAATTTGTTAGTTTTTTAAATCATTTCCAATATTTTATCTCTTAATAAACTATTAAAAACCTTAAATTCATCGAAAAAATTGTTGGAATATGTACTATACTCGTATCAAAATTTTCCGTAACATAATGTCGAGGACAGCAGATTATAGGTGAAAAAGTTGATTGACCCTTTAACCTCTAAGCACACTAATTTGTAGAAGACTAAAAGGTGGAAATAAGGGTCCACTTAATTTGGTACAACTCCTCTGGGAATGAAACCAAATACACCTTAATTGGAGTACCTACGTTGAATTAACAGGTCATATTTATTCGAATAAAAGAGGTACCTATCTCTATTTAGAGTTACGTACCCCAAGGGTGCCAACCCAAGGGTTGCCTGTGTGGTGCCGGCAAAGAATAGCACCATCCCATACATACCCGTGGGTGTCGTAAGAGGCGACTAAGGGTTATTAACTGGAGGATGGGCAGCAGCATCCTCCTGTGTATCATACCATCTTACTTACTGCGGTCACCTACAACCGCGGTCCATGGTCCACATTTTTCCAGCAAAAGCTAGAATTCTGGAGGTAGCTCCCAGTCCATTTCATGGGATGTTATTATGACCCCAAGGGTGCCAAAAAGACCAGAGACCATCTTTTAAATCATAATTGTATCACCAATGCTGCTCGCATTTCGCGTAACAAATTCACAGGGCCATAACTTAGCAATCTCCAACTCAGCTGGCGTATAAACAGGGGCATGTCATACTCATAAATATTCCGCGCACTTAGACGCATACGGTAAATATATTCTCCCACGGTTTTCAACTGGAGATGCTGGTACTGTTGGCACAGAAATGAAAATAAACAAGTAGATAAATATGCTTTTTGTTCTTAACGTTGATAAAGAGTTAGGTAATACGTGGGTAATACCTATTTGACTGGATCCGCAAACAAATTGTCATGTATGTAAGTTAGAATATTATAAATAAATATTATAAATTTTAGATCATAAATATAATACAAGATTTCGTCTTCTCTCGATTGTGGAACTTATATAAGATGACTGAAATTCTGCTTCCGTCTGTGTTTAAGATCGAACTAAGTACCACACAAATAAAATTGTTTAACATCGGCACAAATGAACCGGCAAAGCGTGAAACATACTCTTGCGCCAAGGGTATATTAGTACTATATTAAAACGCAACTAAGTTCATTTTTGGGAGCCCGAACTCTACAGCCCAGAGACGAAATGTCTTTTCTTCTTTCGATCCCACTGTTTAATATATCGCTGTCTCTTTTATTTTCAAAGTTTGTCAGATTGAAAATGTCTGATGTATACTTGCACTTGGATGGCAAAAGAGTGGATTTTAATCTGTGATTGAAAATCATACACATTGGGATCTGATCAATGGATCTGATATGAAAATAAGACGTTGGTGCTAAAAGGTTTTATAGATACCTCCTAAAAAGGAAAAAAATAAATAAAAAATTGGGTCGAATATCACGCTTTTTATAACAATAAATGAGATAACTATCCATGTTACATACAACCGTATGAAGATTTTTTTCTTTGGGAAAGTTGGTTGTTTTCATGTGTAGAATTACTGGTCTTAGGGAAAGAAACCAATACAAATTCACGTTGTATAATAAAAGTTGTAAAAATAGGCAACCTTTCGCCTCTAGGCTGTAGAACTAAGCTAGTTTGTTAAGGATTGATTGTTTTTGTAAATTATAAAAAAATCGTGATAGTCAGAGACATTGTTATATTTTTTGAATTCGATCAAACATTTTGGTTGATTTACGAATGCTGCTCATAAAAGCACCATAAAAGATTAAAATATGCTCTCAGTCGTTTTATGGCTCAGAAAACTATGTACTTTGAATTTTCAAATTTTAAATACATTAAAATCAGAACAATTTTTGTTCTTATCTTGATTGCGACCGTGTATCTACCAAAATTAAATCGTTGATCGAATATAATTTTATTCAGAGGTTTTGATTTACCTACTTTTGAGATAAGTAAGGGGATGGTATTTTTAGGGCTTCTTTTTACAATATTGTTTGAAAGCCCACAAAGTCTGTTTAATTCTTTTGTTTTTGTATGTTTACTTGCACGTTAGTCCAAGTAATGATCGTGATCATAGTAGTGATCGTGTTTTTACTTTCGAGCGAAGCGAGAAAGGTATTGTATTCGTGACAAAAAAAGTTTTTCTAATTTTCTCAAAAATGTGTTCCATATCACTTATACATCATAAAAAACAAGTCTCCCAAAAATGTCCGTCTGTCGGTCGGTCGGTCCGTTGGTCGGTCTGTCCGTCACGCTTTGACCTAGCGGCTAAACGAATGGTCTGATTGACACCAGATTTTGAATTTAGGAGTTTATGCAAATCCATCGAAGTATTCTAAGTGGTTTCTTGCTGGCTCTCATTTTGAGGGTAGCTGTCATACAACGAAAATTAAAAATTGAACTTTTCTCAAAAACGGCTCATAGAATCTTGATGAAACTTTGCATAAGCATCTCCTTGTAAGATATCGTGCGCCAGTATCAATTGATCTGTGTAATTTCATATAAGGGGTGTTCCTGTACCACCAAATCGTAAATATGAGATTTTCCCAAAATTGGTTCCATTGAGTTTATTAAAATTTTGTATTTTTTTTGTATTTGGATTGGTTGTCTACCTGACTGGATATTCATTATGATTTTTTTAAATAAAGTTTAGTACACAGGGTGTACCAAAAACTGAAAGGGCTTGCTCAGTAGACTAAACTGAACAATTATCCATAAGGAACATGTGTTGGGAAATTAAAAAAATCTCCATGCAAGTATCCTACGGTAGTATCTGACCTGTGAAATTCATATAAAGGGTGTTCCAGTACTACCAAAAGTTAAACATGTGATTAACTCGAAATCGTTTGATGTTTGTTTGTTTTAATGTTTGAAAATTTGAATTCTGAATTGATCTTTATATTTCATTCGAACATTGTTTTGTTTAAACGTAAATAAAAGTTTGTATTTCCATAAGTACTATGTGTATGGCATTACAAATTTAAGTTTGCGGTTGATAGTTTCTCCTTGAGTATTGCGAGAAAGTAAGTGCAGTGCTGCTGTACTCGTACCATTTATTTTATTTCAATTTTTAGTAGCTATTTCTTCTCCTTTTATTTCAACTTCTGCGAGTTCTCCATATTTTTATCACACTTAAATTCTCATTTGGGTGCTCGGTGCCGATTTGCTTGTGACGATATGCCAACGTACGCTTGAATATTTTATGCTGAATAGGTGCCTACCGACGATAACGGTGCCGTAATTTGGGAGACTTCTGGTGAAGGTAAAAATAATATGCCTAGGTATGTCTGTACATACTACCTGAATTAGTGAGATAATGAATGAGAGAAATAATTAAAGGTTGTAGTCTAACTGACTAAAATTTAAACCCGATTTTAAATCCAAATATTGTCACGCGAATACGCTGTCAACAGACAACCTAACACAACCTAACCAACCTTTTTTGATATTACAAGTGAGCAAACGAGCAGGTGGGCCACCTGATGGTAATTGGTCTCCACCGCTCATAGCACCCACTTTATTATTATTGACATACTTTGACGCTAATAAGACAGCAAAGTGCGTTGCCCACCCTGAGAACTAAGATGTTATGTCTCATTTGCCAATAATTTCACTGGCTACCTTACCCTTCAAACCGAAACATAGCAGTGCAAAAACTGCTGCTTTACGGCAGAAATAGTTAAAGGGTGGCACTGCACAAAAGCCCTACCAACTCCCTCTCGTTTAAGTTAATAATATGGCTGGCTATATAACATGTAGCCTATGTAGTTGAGGCGTCTCCAGTACAGACAGAGAAGACGCGGGTTCAAAACCCATCATTATGGTTGTCAATCATTACGATTACTTTTTTTTTATTTGGATATAATAAAAATAAAAGTCAAAATATGTGACAACCCTATTTCAATCAATCCAGAAAACATAATTCCAGTAGCCAAAAAGAGATCCTTTGTCAAATCTGAATCAGAATCCGTAATAAATGTAAAACATAGAATCCGGTTTGATTGTAAAGCCCCAAAGGAGCGTTTTCCTCGTAGCCCGGTCCCGTAAAGCCACGATCACACCTAGCTGAATTCAAAGACGAATTCGGCATACACTGCTGGGAGGCTTGGTTATATTAATTGCAATATCCTTACTTCAACAAGCAATGTATACCGAATTAGTCTTTGAATTCAGCTAGGTGTGATCGTGGCTTAAGCGACCTTGGAGCGAAGGTCGGCGCTCCAGCCAGGCAACTGCGTTGCCATGGTGACGAACCGGTCCACGCCGGTTTTCAGCCCCTATTACAATTAGATTGCTCAGAAGAGTAACTAAAGCGTAGGTTATGAAATTCAATGGCAACAGTATGCTATGCTGATTCATTAGGTAGGTATATTGCGCTGGTATATTGGAAATAAATCATTGGACATTGAAAAAACGTTATTTATTAACAGTTTTGATTACTTATCCGTCACGGAAATACTGTTGTCATACCATAAAAAAAAAATATAAAAAAAATTATATTAGAATAGTTAAAGCGTTGTGGCTCCTGTGATCTTAAAATCCCAGAGAGTTTAAAATAAGTTCGAGAAGTCTGTTACTATTTACCATCGATCACTGGCAACACTGATTAAGACGCACTGACAAGATCGGAAACCGCGTTTGCTCGCTATGTAGATTAGACAAAGAATCATTGATGATGAAAAAGTTGAAAGCAGAAAGTTTGACTCCGTATCCTTATTTGGAATGGTTAGGAGACAAACGTACTAACAGTCCATAGCCCTCTGTCTCAGGTATGCCCATTACACAATGAAGATTCCAGTGAAAGTTGCAAGATTTTTTTGTAGATAATTTTATTATGCAGAATAATTCAGTCTTAGGACGTTTTTTGCTATGTGTCGCAGTTTTCTAGATATTCACTAAAAATTAAAAAGCGGGACCTTCTTTGTGTGTCTGTCTTCTGCTCCCTATCGGGCATACCTCAGAGACCTGGAGACTTAGTTTGTTTATCTCCTAGCCAGTCCAAACAAAGTTCCAAAGTAAATTTTTCTGCTTTCAACTTTTCCATCCACATTCCCCATTGGACGGTTCATTTCCCAAAATAATAATTCCATCCACACACAGCTGCAGACTAATAAGTCCGCGCTGAATGAGAGACGTGCCTTTATTGATTGGTATGAGGCACAGAGCTCTGAAGTCCATGCGTCTTGCTCTGCATCTAGAGACAAATTCTTTATTTCATTCAATACAAATCAGTGTCACCATTTACTAAAACTAACACGCTCTTCGCACCCACACTACTAGCGTCATTTGAGTGCGATAAACATAGTACCATTATTGCGAGAGAGTAAGATGCAAAAAACCAGTGACAGCGTCTCTATGGCACGCACTTCGTACAATTAACGTATAAAAAAGTAGCAGTTGACAAATACTTACTTATACAGGGTGTAACAAAAAGGGTATACCAACAAAGGATATGAATCTGCTCATAAAACTGAACAACTTTCTCTTAGGAGTATAGGTCGAAATATGAAAGAAAAAATTTGACTTCCCATAGAAACTTAATCAGCTGATAGCACATTTTGTATGGGCGGTCAATTTTTTTTTCGTATTTCGATCTATGTTCCTTGGGAAAAGTTGTTCAGTTCACTGATCCCGCCCCTGAGCTATAGCACGCAATCAAATTAACAGCTTGTATATTGTGTCAATTTTCATAAAAAATGCCCATTTGATCTTGTTTATGATTTGGTAAATGGCAATTAAACAACTTTGGTTGAAACTTGAAATACTTTGATTGTAACTATGTTAACCACAATACTTACAAGAATACCTTGTTTATAGTAAATAGGAAGGGAGGGGATAAATACGAGCCGCGACAAGACAGGTGTCTGCGGTATCTTGAGATGGGGCGACAGGTTTTCACGACATGTCACACCGCTTCCGACTAGTGCCGACAAAGTATCGATAGTATTGCTATCGATAGAATAAGTGAATTTAACTTGTTGAAGTGAAACCCATCTTTCTGTGCCAGCTATGAAAAGAAACATCTTACCCGAGGATGGTGTTTTGCATTCACCAACCACCACGGTCAGTTATTCCCACCACAGCGTCAAAACGTGTGGTGACTATGTAACAATCAAGAGCAGATCAAGCTTGTGATTGAAATAAGCACAGTACCACAGGTCAAGCTTAACGTCTTTTTAACAATACTTGCCCCAAAAATATATTTCGCATTTTCGCTATAAAATTATCTCTGTCCAGCAGTGGACTTTTAGTGGGACGTTAGAATGCAACAAACTGCAATATGTATACTAGGTTAATTTTTTGGACCTAATTTCCTTTTGCCCACTTATTAGTGAGGTCAAAAGCAACAACTTTTGTTCTACGACTTTGCTAACAACGCACGAAAAATTTTCAACTTCCCATACAAAATGGGTCGATCACGTGACCACTTTAGTATGGAGAGTCGAAAATTTTTTGTGTGTTGTTAGCAAAGTCGAAGAACAAAAGTTACTGCTTTTGACCTCACTAATAAGTGGGCAAAAGGAAATCAGGTCCAAAAAATCAACCTTGTATAAGGATGGCGTTAGTACACAATTTATCCTACAATTTTAATGAAGGTTTGTTTTACTGCAACGATAACTGACATGATGAGAATGCGAAAAATGGCCCAGTTTTTGGCCAATTATGTTATTTTTTTATATTAGGTATTAGAGTTTCAATTACGATAAGCTAGCCTTATACATGTTTAATCTTCGATGCACAAGTCCTGTTTCTAACTGATATAATTTAGAAAATATGAGTGTGTGACCATCAAATTTGAACTTCGATGAGAAGTACCCTATGATTGTTTGTTTGCCAAACCATAAAGGTTTAGCAAAAATTTTAAGAGTTATCAATGGTATTTCCAGAATAAATAAACACTGAAAGAAAGAACTGAAAAAAAAGAACTATTATAAAAAAACACGTCACTATTATAAAAAAGCGACACTTACCCAGTTTATCGATATACTGTAAAATTTTAGTTGAACAACACTACTTACTAGTTTCAAGATAAAGGTAAACTCTGAGTGAATGGTTTCGACTGGAGATTGTAAAAAACCTGAAAAGTGAAGGCTGTGATTTTTGTTTTATGGTGAATTTGAGGGACTAGAGGTACCTAAACGTAAAGTATAAAGGGTGTAAGGACCAGGATTCCGAGAACTGAAAGGGCATGATCAGTCGACATAACTGAACAACTTTCAACAACTTTAATAATCATCGTCGTAACATTTATTTATTTATTGTTCGGTAAGCCACAGCTATTTAAAAAAACCGGTCAAGTGCGAGTTGGACTCGCGCGCCGAGGGTTCCGATATACCTTTAGTATTTTTGGAAGCAATAAAGTCCATTTTTAGGACCGCAAAACTAAATTTGTTTGTAAAGGTTTTTTGCAGATTTCTAAAAAACCGTGTAACTTAGAAAGATCGTTTTATTTTTTCTGTAATATTTACATAAATGTCTATCGACTGTAATTAATTTAGATTTTTCCATTCACAAACTTCGGAGATAAGGGGCGGGGAACGGTATTTTTTTTGTCATTTTTCATCATAACTTGAAAACCAAGAGTTGTAAAAAAATACAAAAATATATCTTAGTATTTACAAGTAAATCCCTTTTATATGATACCCCACTCAGCCTAGTACCGATAATTTGAAATTTTGCCCCCCCCTATATGGGCCCCCTTTACATTAATAATCATATTTTTTTCTTAATTCTTCCACGTGCAATTAAGTTGGACAATCATATTCTAAAACTATTCCAAATTTCAAGTCGATAGCATGAGTGGTTGCCGAGATATACAGGTGTGACAGACTGACAAAGCGGCACCAAAAGGGTTCCTTTTTTTACCATTTTGGTATCGGAACCCTAAAAAACAATAGAAACAATAATAAAATCAGAATGCCAATTACAGGCTTACACTACTAACAAACATAAAATACATGCCATAAAATGTCCACTACAGGACAGGAGAGCTCCCTCCAGAACTCTAGCTTTTGCTGGAAAAACGTGGAGGGGAAGTACCATAGTCACCTCGCTTGTCAGCGTTATGGCTGGCACTATGGACCGCAGTTGTAAATGACCGCAGTAAGTAAGATGGTATGATACACAGGATCCACACCCATCCACCAGTTTATAAGCCCTTAGCCGCCTTTTACGAAACCCACGGGTATGCATGGAATGGTACTATTCTTTGCCGGCATCACAACAACTTTCAATGTACACAACATTCAGGAAATTAAAACAAATCTCCATTCAAAACGGCAATTTTTTTTTATGTAACATATGAGGAAGCGAGCTTATAGGCCACCTGATGGTAAGTGGTGACCACCGCCTTTAGCGCTAACTGTCTTATTAGTAGCATAATTGACACTAACAAGATAGCAAAGCGCGTTGCCCACCCTGAGAACTAAGAGGGTGTGTCTCATGTAGGTACCAGTAATTTCACTGGCTGCCTTGCCCTTCAAACCGAAACACAGCAATGCAAACACTGATGCTTTACGGCAGTAAAAAGCAAGGGGGTGGTACTTCCCCAGACAGATCTTGCACAAAAGCTTATTAGTTGATTGGACAGTTTGAATGGAGAAGCCGATAAAATTTTTTTAGGCGTAGCGCGCACTTTGGTCGCGGAAAAGCCGCGTCGGAATTTTTTGCCTCATAATAAGAATCTTACTACGATTTCGTGAGCTATACAGGGTGTTAGTGTAAACACTGTGATCCTTGAAACTGTGCATTGATTGATTGAGACCATGTAACTAAACAACTTTCCCTATGGAACATAGGTTGAAATACGAAAAAAAAAATTTCATCTCCCATACAAAATGCACAATCAGCTGGTACAGTTTCTATGGGAAGTCAATTTTTTTTATCGTATTTCAACCTATGTTCTATAGGGAAAGTTGTTCAGTTTCATGGTCTGATTGCACAGTTTTAAGGATCACAGTGTTTACACTAACAACCTGTATACAACGTGTAACGGAAAGTTTTGATAATACTGAAGAGAGTGAATCTGCCCATAAAACTGAACAACTTTTCTCCAGGAACATAGGTCGAAATACGAAAGACCAAATTTTAACCTCCCATATAAAATGCGCCATCAGCTGATGCACAAAAATTTATTTTGTTGCAAGACCTGTTTCTTGGTAAATTTGTTAAGTCTCATGTACAGATTCTCCCTTTAGTATTATCACACCTTTGCGTTTCACCCTGTACATAGAGCTTTCGTAGAAATGTTTAAACATCTTATTGTTATCCGATTTTAATTTAAAAAAATCTTATTCCTGTAACCAAAAGGCTTAGTTTGGGGTATCACGTCCGTATTCCCACGAGAGGGCTCTAGAAGATGTATTACAAGGAGTAAGGTCCTGACGTGGTCTACGTAGTCAAATATTTACAGCCAGCTTACATTACCTAGTTATGCGGACCGAGCGCCCACGCGTAGCATTTGTGCAAGCTCATGTCCGCGCGGCGAGCGATAACCAGGTGCCTCGGGATGCATCGGTAGCACGTAATTAGAATTAAGATTTTAGTCCTAAGCAAAACTCCGTGTGGAGAACACTCCTTTCTTTTGAATTAAAAGTAGTTCTTTAAACTTTAACTTCTACGTTTTATTCAAGAGCGCCCCTCACCCCTCGGTGCTTAACTGGCGCAGCGTATCGGTAGAATATTCACCTAAGCCGAGTTTGAGGGCCATAACTTCGGTTTTCGAACTTAAAGTGCTGTGAATATTACACGGACCAAAGAAATGTGTTTCGCCGTCTGGGAGTGAGTGGAGTCAAAATTGTCTTCTTCAACTGGAGTGTTTCTACTACAATTTTGGAGTTAAGCGAGCAACTATAGCGTGGAGGATATGGGATTCAGCGGCTTGTGAGTAGATCTATTTGCATTCCTTTTCCATCCTTATCTATTCCTGTTGGTTGCAGACTCAAAATTAGTTAAGTGTGTAGTTTTAAATTAATATTTCAGTTTCAATCGCTGAAATTAAATAAGATTATTTGATTTTCACGAATCGCACTGCATAGGCGATAAGTGTTCTTTTTAGATAAGTGTTAAATTTAAAGAATAGTTAATTTTCTTTTGCGAATTTAATTACGGATTTGTAAAAATGGCAGAGCAGGTGACGTTAGTTCCAAAAGAAATGTTATGTTTAGTACCCAAATTTGGTGGCCAACCAGAGCAATTAAATTTGTTCATTTCTAAAGCCGAATACATTCAACGCAGCTATGCAATAGAAGGAAATGCTGCGCAAACAACATACTTATTTCATTCAATTACGAGTAGGCTTGTAGATAAAGCAGCTGCTCTGCTTAGTGAAAGACAGGATGTAACAACTTGGCATGTACTTAAGGAGTTATTGCTTCAGCATTTCGGTGACCCGCGTTCAGAGGAATGTATTGCCATAGAACTGGAAACAATGAAAATTAAATCCGGAGAGTCTTTTAATGGTTTCTGTAACCGTATCCAGCAAGTGCGTAGCGCCTTATTTTCCAAAGTGAACCGTCTTCAAGATGAGGGTGTCAAAGCGGCTAAAATGATTATCTACAATAACAGTGCCCTAAACGTTTTTATGTATAATTTGCCTGAAAACCTGATAAGAATGGTGCGTCTTAAGGGTTGTAGTACTCTTGAGAATGCTTTAAGTGTAGTAACTGAAGAAGTTAATTTTCAAACTCAATACTCTTCCAAGCACAAGCAAACACCCACAACGACACAAAATTCTTTTGCTTATAATAATAAATTCGGCTCTCCTCAATTTAATTCTGCTTTTCGCCCAAATACGCAGCAGCAATTTCGTATGCCTTCACCTGCGTTTACACAGTTTAAATTTGGTATTCCTCCACAAATGCAGCAAGGGTACAGACCAAACTTAAATCAGAGGTATAACGGATTTGGAAATCAAAATTCGAACTTCAGATTCGGAATTCCTCAGGCACAAGGTTTCAGACCATTCCTGAATAATCAACAAGGGTTTAAATTCGGTATTCAGCCACAACCCCAAGGATATCGCCCCCCTTTCAGGTCACAAAACGCTAATCCTCAGCCGGATGCTGATGTTTCTATGAGGACTGCAAGACAATACATGCTCGAGACCCCTGAAAATGACAATTTGTTTTATAACTATGAGCTTTCTCCAGAAGAATCATATTATACGGAACAGTATGACTCACCAATGTACACAGAGCCCACAGGGCTGCCTCAGATCGCAGATGCACCATACGAACAGCCGATTGCTTATGAAAACGAATCAACTCCTGCAGAAGAAAATTTTCGGATACTAGCCTCGCCAAACGATCACCTGAAATAGTAAATATTAATTGCGACAGCCTGCTAAAATTACCTCACATTGAACTACCTGAGATAGGCTCGCGATTTATGATCGACACAGGTAGCACACGCTCATTTATTAGTCCTAGAAAGGTAGATGAGTTCTTCAAAAATTACAAATTTTGCGAACCATTTGAGGTCGTAAGTACACATGCCCGCAGTAAGCACAATGACGTCATCGTTATTCCTCTCTTAAAGACCTTTAAGAGCACTTTACAGCACAAATTTTACGTTTACGATGTCGATAACCGTTACGATGGTTTGATTGGTTCTGACCTCCTGAAACAACTTGAAGCGACCGTCGATATGAAGAACCAAGTTCTTCGCACACGAGACACAACAATACCTATAATTTATAACCCACCTTATGAAGTGCATTTGGCACCGCGCACAGAGACACGTGTGAAAATTCCAACCGATTTAAAAGATGGAGAAGCAATAATTAATTTCGTGGATTTTGGTAAAGGTGTTCGCATGCCCAGTGCAATCGTAATGTGCACAAATTTCTATGCAACGACTGTAATTCAAAACGCCTCACATGATAGGGTGACTCTTACTTTTTCACAACCTCTCAAAGTAGAAAAATTCGAACATAATGACTGTGAACTTAATATGACAACCAGTAACATTGAAATTGATGAACTACTAAAAGAAAACCTGAAACGTTTACGCCTAGATCACATGAACGAAGAAGAGCGTAACAGTATATCCAAACTTTGTCATGAATTTCGCGATATATTTTATTGTGAAGAACTTCCCCTTTCTTTCACCAATGAGGTAAAGCACCAGATTCGCACAAAACATGAGGACCCAATATACATAAAGCCATTCAGACAACCACCAGCGCAGTATGCTGAAATAGAAAGACAAGTTAATAAAATGCTAAAAGATAATGTTATTCAGGAATCACATTCACCTTGGAGCGCTCCTGTACACCTTGTACCCAAAAAACCAGACGCGTCAGGAGAAATTAAGTACAGAATGGTCATAGACTATAGGCGCCTAAATGAAATTACAACGGACGACAAATATCCACTCCCGAACATAACCGACTTATTCGATAAATTGGGTAAGTGCACATATTTCAGCACGATTGACCTTGCTAGTGGGTACCACCAAATAGAGGTTGCAGAGAAAGACAGACCCAAAACAGCATTTTCAACACAATCAGGACACTACGAGTTTACACGGATGCCATTCGGGCTCAAAACGGCACCCGCCACGTTCCAGCGGGCCATGGACAGCGTATTGCGAGGGTTACAAGGGATACACTGCCTGGTTTACCTCGATGATATAATCGTGTATTCCTGCAGTCTGCAAGAACACCTTGAAAAACTCAGAAAAGTATTTGAACGGCTTAGAGCAACAAACCTGAAGGTGACTCTGGACAAGAGTGAATTTCTTAGGAAAGAAGTTCTCTACTTGGGCCATGTTATAACAAAGGAAGGACTCAAACCAAATAACGACAAAATAAAAGCAGTAGTAAG
Organism: Athrips mouffetella; assembly: GCA_947532105.1. NCBI lineage: Eukaryota > Metazoa > Arthropoda > Insecta > Lepidoptera > Gelechiidae > Athrips > Athrips mouffetella. The sequence continues at coordinate 832,092 of OX383960.1, read as the reverse complement.
CTTTCCGCTTCCTAAAACCACAACCGAAATCAAGAGTTTTCTCGGCCTAGTCGGATACTACCGAAAATTTATAAAGGACTTCGCTAAGATCACGCGACCATTAACTATTTGCCTGAAAAAGAAACACAAGATAGAAATAACAGAAGAATTCAAGGCGGCATTTGAAAGATGCAAGGAACTTTTGATTAGCGCTCCGTTACTGCAGTTCCCCGATTTTAATAAACCGTTTGTACTCACCACGGACGCCTCCAATTATGCTTTAGGTGCTGTCCTCTCACAAGGGCCTATTGGAAGCGAAAGACCTATAGCTTATGCCAGCAGAACACTGAACGACGCAGAAACCAGATATAGCACCGTGGAAAAAGAGCTGTTAGCAATCGTGTGGGCTGTGAAGCACTTCCGCCCCTACCTTTATGGGAGAAAATTTACCATATTTACAGACCATCGACCACTTGCGTGGTTAAACTCGATGAAAGACCCGAACAGCAAACTGACGAGATGGAAGCTGCGTTTAGCCGAATTTGATTTTGATATCGTTTATAAGAACGGGAAACAAAACAGCAACGCAGACGCTCTGTCCCGTATCAGACTTAATGTTACAGGAAAAGAAGACACCGAATCCATGAAAGTTAACGTGGATGAATCTGAAGAACGACTGGAATCCTATCCCGAAGACGTCGAAGCTGAAAATAAAAGACTACAAAAGACCAAACAACGCAAGAAAGAGAAAAAAGCTGAAGAAACACCTGAAAAATTACAATATGAAACTGAAACGATAGAAAATAGAGAAGAAATAGAGACCCAATATCCAATGATTTCGCCATCTTCAAGTACTGTAACAATTCCGGAAGAATGTGAAAGAGAAGAAAACCAAACAGCTCATTCAGCGCATGACATAGACACGGAAGGAATTCCCATACTCAGCGAAGCTATCGATACAAAACCCAACCAAATTCTGATATTCTCCTGGAACAGAGATGCTATAACCGTGAAAGACCTTTCAAATAAAAAACAGAAAATTCTAGAAGTACACTTACCTGTAAATAGACCTGATTTGGTGAAGCAGTTCCTGAAAGAATATATAAATCAAAAAACAAAACACTTTCTTTACTTTGAAGAAGAAACACACCGAAAACAGTTTGTACACGCAGCTATAGAACTTTTTAGAAAAGGCACGGTGAAATTATATGAGTGTACGAAACGAGTGATGTGCATTGAAGATGAAGAAGAACAAAGACAAATTGTATTGAAATACCATAACAGCAATACATGTCACAGAGGAATGAACGAGACCTTACTAAAATTAAAACGAGTGTATTACTGGAGCAACATGGATCTAACCGTAGCAAGCGTTATTAATGCGTGCGAAACGTGCAGAAAAATGAAATATGACCGAAAACCCCACAAACCTGGTATACAACTAACACAGACGCAAACAAAACCCTTTCAAGAACTCTTTATTGATTTATTTTCCATAGAAAGCCAATATTTCTTGACTATCATAGATGCCTTCAGCAAACTTGGCCAGGCCTTTGCAATCCCGAACCGCTCTACTCCAGAAGTCGTAAGAGCATTAATAAAATACTTCTCTATTTATGGAATACCTGAAAAGATAAGTTCGGACCCGGGTTCGGAGTTTAATAACACCCTAATGAAAGAGACTTTGAGCTTTTATAAGGTGGAACTGCATATCGGCACACCACATAATCCCAGCTCTATGGGCATGATCGAAAGGTTCCATTCCACCATACTAGAAATATATCGTCTCGCTAAATATGAACAAAAATTAACTGATGCGGCATCCATAATGACCTACGCCATTATGGCTTATAACCATACAATACATTCAGCTACTGGCCTTACGCCGTTCGAAGTCGTTTTTGGCCACACTGACTCTAATACTGCTTTCAACGTAACCTTTGATAAATTTTACACCCAAAAGTTAGTAAATGATCACGCCAGACGAACCAAACACTTATATCAATATCTGACAGAAAGAATGCTAGAAAGAAAAGAGAAGGTAAAAGAAAAGCGTGCTGGGGAAAGAGAGTTTAATATTGCAGAAGGGGATACGGTATTTATGAAAGGAGTAAATACAAGACGCAGTAAGGACAAACCGCGGTTTGAGAAAGCTGAAATAACTGGAGAAATTGTTAGGAACGTGGTCCCTGTCAAAGTTAGGAATCGTGAGACAAGAATACCCATTAAGGATATTAAACGTCCTCCACAGATTCGTGCTCCTGCTGGTCGTCCAGTTGAGCCGGAGCCAGGGCCTTCAACTGCAAAGGATTGAGCGAAATCCCGGAATACTACCTGTGAAGAAAGGAAGTTGCATTATTAGTTACGATAAGTGGACTATTATTAAAACCTTAGATATAAGATTAGTTTACGAAGAAGTAGAGTTTAATATTAACCGCTACACGAACCTCAACAAACATGTTACGAACCGTTATCACAAAAACATACTCAGTTACGAACTTGCTGATGTCAAAATTCAATCTGATCACCTAAAAGATTTATTGCTTGATAAAATTAGACAATTAATTCCAACAAAGCGTCAAAAACGAGGTATTTTGAATCCCCTGGGATCTCTCATCAAAGCACTGACGGGTAATTTGGATAATGAGGACGCTGTAAAATATGATAAACTTATTAATGACATAAAAACTCGACAGGTTACAGATTCCAAGAAAACAAGCTTAATCACCGAAATTATAGGGTCTTTTGTTAACAATACAAATGCAACTAAAAACAATTTCATTCAATTAGATAAAGAGATTTGGGAAATCAGAAAGCTGTTAAATGAAACCTTAACCAACCAGACTAGTAACAGATTAATTCATATTTACAATTTATTCTTACATAACTTTCAGATGCTCTATATAAGATTGGATGAAATAGAAACTGCTGTAGCATTTGGCAAATTGAAAATGTTACACCAATCAATTTTAGATATAGATGAATTCGTGGCTATTTTGAAGAAAATTGAGCAAAAAGAAACTTTAGCATATGTTGTTAATTACAAAAACTTAATCAAAATTGAGCAGTGTTTAGAGCTAAAAGCATATTCAAAAGAAAATCAGATAATCTTCATTATTGAACTACCTTTGGTGAGAAGCGAAATTTACAGCTACTACGAAATCCTTCCTCTACCTGTAACAAATAACCTTAATAAAACTGTCCTAATTATTCCTAAACAGCCCTATCTTTTAGCAAATGGATCGAAAACATTTTCGCTCTCCAAACCCTGTAAAGAACTAGAAAAGGGTTCTTATATGTGCTCTGAAGAAGCCATTGTTCCGAAATCCATGGAAGATACATGTGTGGCAGACCTGATGAAGTTTTCAGCAAACATCACTTCCTGTTTTCCTGTTCCTGTGAATATAAAGAAATTAAAGATAGAACCCATACATCCCAACAGATGGATACTGTACTGCAAAATGAATACCATGCTTACAACACGTTGTGAAAATGAGATAACTAGAACCTATATTCAAGGAACCTACGTCATTACCGTTCAAGACACCTGCGAAGTGGAGATAGATGATGTGACGCTAAGATACCACAGCGTGAACGCTTCCAAGATCCTGTACCCTAGGTTACCGGAGATACATTTTCCTGAAATTCCAAGCTCGTCCGCACCATCTCCTTGGAAACCCATTGATTTAGACGAAATCGATCTACGCAATCTTCAAACTCTATCGTACATCCTGAAAAGAAGTGATAGTGATACAGTGAGCTTTATGAGCAATAGTGAAAGTGCGGTTAACGTAAGAAGTATTAGTCTAGGAACCCTAATCTTATATATTATACTCTTTTGTGTCGTAGCGTACATTATGATAGTTTTATATCGCCGAAATCATCAGCCGGAGATTCCACCCCCTGATGATTCCGTCGAACTTAGAGAGGGAGGAGTTATGCGGACCGAGCGCCCACGCGTAGCATTTGTGCAAGCTCATGTCCGCGCGGCGAGCGATAACCAGGTGCCTCGGGATGCATCGGTAGCACGTAATTAGAATTAAGATTTTAGTCCTAAGCAAAACTCCGTGTGGAGAACACTCCTTTCTTTTGAATTAAAAGTAGTTCTTTAAACTTTAACTTCTACGTTTTATTCAAGAGCGCCCCTCACCCCTCGGTGCTTAACTACCTACCTCTACTGTGTAGCCATGTAGAGTATTGTATTTTATTTATTTATTTTTGTTTATTTGGGTACATCAACACTATCAACAGCCTATAAAGTTTTATAAGAGCTTAGAGTCTACAAATAAGGCCAATTACAGATGTTCGATGAAGTAACCAAACATAATTCATAGTTGTGATTATGAGATAAAGATGAGCCTAGGTACAGTGAACCGCACGTCGATGGATAGAGTTACACGAAAAAAACTACAGCAACTTATGAACTAGCTGAGAAATGCAGCAAACGTTAAAAACTCATATTATTATGTCAAAAATGTTAGAATTGAAATATTTTCTTCAATCAATCATTTATTCATTATAATACAACAAATTCATTATAATATAAGTACAACTGTATGCAAGATATAATAACATTAAAGTATCATCAGGTGAGCAAGCTTGCTACCCGCCAACAGATGGCGCTGTAGGTTTTGGTTTAAACGTGTTATTTAAAAAAGCTTAACAACATGGGGAAAACGATTTTCCCAGACATGAGACCTAGCTAGATCGATTTTTTGCCTCCGAAAACCCCCGTGTGGTAAATATCATCGAAATCGATAGAGCCGTTTTTGCCCGCCTTATTTGCTTTTTACCCATGGTTTCAGTCGGCTATCTAACCAAGGAGATATGTTTCGAGAGTATAATGTTTTTGCACAGAACGACTGCCATCTGAACTCCACAGTCCAAAGTACTTACGAACCAGACCCAACCTCAAGCTTTACCTGTCTGTCCAAGTTTTCAAACCGCCAAATGACCTCTGAATGGCTTAACGATAATGCCACTAGCGGTCACAGATCCGGGGCATTCCCCGGATCATGGCCAACATTACCTTTCTTTCGTTATTGTTATCGGAAAGATTCAGATATTATTATTCAATGTAGATTCTTTACAGAATACTTATTGAATGTCATGCAGAATACAATGCAAATAGGGCGAGTCTACACCGTTTCGGATCGTGCTATGGCATCCTAAAATAAACGGCAAGAAACCACTGCAGCACGACCTACTTTAAGAGTCAGCTTTTTACAATGTGTTTCTTGTGTTTCGATGGAATATCAGAGCACCATACCTCTTTGTCATTCATATAGTCATCTAATCTATAGTAAGCTTTTTAACATATACATATTTATACAAAAGAAAGAGCAGCAATAACTATACACCCGCATTTTTTAAAATATCGTTCTGTTCATGAAACTGAACTACTTTTCCCAAGCAACTTTAGTTAAAACACAAAAATAAAAATTTCGACACATACAAAATGTTCCTTTTTCTTATTTTGACCAATGTTTCGTGGGAAAAGTTGTTCAGTTTCATTACATAGGCAGAACCATTTCCTAAAATATCTGGGTGCTAAAAAAGCTGTATTTTCACGTAATAACTTTATATAGATTTGTAAATGAAATCTGATTAAAAGCCCAAAAGTAAAACATCTTAAATATTTACAATGTTGAATATCTCCAAACTTCGTCGACAACCCCAGCCAGTCCAATTTAGCTAATACTGGGCAAAGAATTTAATTTCGACCCGAGGAAGGGTTGTGTATATCTATTTGCTCAAATCTATAGATTTTGTAACGATTATATTCGTCACAGTTTTAGGAATTTAATAATAAACGTATAAAATGATATAGACTTACTAAGTTAAAACAAATAAGACCTTATAATATTTCGCCACTATCCAATTAACAACAGGTACGGTCAACAACAGGTAAAGCTTGACACTCGCAGTTTGTCTTTAGCTCTTGCTGAGATTGAAATAATTCTGGTACGTAATCCAACGTGTCAAGCTGAATGTCCTCTTGACTGTACATCTAAACAGACCTCCCGCTTACAAAATAGCTTTGCGCTCGTAGTGGACTGTAATGCCTTGTAATTAGATTCATTTTGGTAAAAAGACGCAGTGGACGTATTATTGTAAAAACAATACTTCTTAGAAATTTAAGAAAAAAAGGCATAGCGAGGCAGTGACGTAACACACTGCAGCCCAATTGCACATGTGGTAATTTTTACTGTTTTGATTTAAGGTTCATTTTAGGAGAGACGCAGCAGGTATACAATTGTAAGGAACAAACACAGGATTTTGAATGAGAGACGCAGGGGGGCAGTCAACGCCTGGCTTTACAATAGGGATTACGTGCACAAATTAATATTTTTTTCTTTTCGGCGAGCGCCAGATTATACCTAGTACTTTATTGATAAACATTAGGGTTTGAGGCAGTCAGCGCTAGGCTTTAGAATAGGGATTACGTGCACAAATTATTATTTTTAACGGCGGCCGCCTGATTATAGTACTTTAGTGGTTAAAATTAGGGTTTGATTTAGAGACGGCGCCTGACTTTACGTACGATAGGATATAGAATAAGAGCTTAAAAAAAAATAGTACTTAGCGACTGCGGTTCAGTAGGCTAGATATTAATTTAGGTACCTAATGCACATTAGTGTTAAATGTTAGACGTGGAGATTTACTGATTAAAGAAGTGTCAAGCGTTTTGCAATAGGGTTACTAATTTACTTTTTTAGCAATTGTAAAATTGTGTAAAGTGATTAATAATTATTTTTCAATTTAGTGCAGTGAACGTGCTACAGGTATTGTACGAGAGGGCTTCGTGTTTGTGTCTTTCCCGCCGGGAATTTATGGCTTCGTTGTTGGTGAGTTTATTTCAGATTTCCTACTAATCATTTAAAAGTGCTAGCTAGGTCTCTTGAAATGATAGGTCATCTGAGAAGGTGCTGGGGTGATCAACGATAAGTTTTCTAAGTTAAATCTAGGTGCAGCTGAATCCTGTGTTTTATGGCGCCAGCGTGAGAATTAGGTTGGGTTCATTTGATGCTAGGTTATTAGGGCACTTAGGTGGTGATGGATGTTTAACACTAATATGTGATGTAGGTATTCTAATGTTATATCGATGAATACACAATAAAATTAATCGGTATAACACATGCATTTATAAGACAATATTATTTTAGTAAATTGGTTTTGTCTAATGTTCCACGAATATAGTACTGGTTAGATTACCTAAGTCGCCTAGTCTGTATTATAGAGGGACAATATTCAGCACTCTGAATAGTAAACAAAAAAGTTTAGTGCAGTGGATGCTTGAGATTAAAGGTGGTAGAGCTTTTGTGTAGTGTCCGTCTGGGGAAGTACCACCACCTTGCCTTTTTCTGCCGTAAAGCGTCAGTGCTTGCACTACTTTGTTTCAGTTTGAAGGGCAAAAGAGCTAGTCAAATTACTGGCACATGAGACAAACCAACTTAGTTCTTAGGGTGAGCAACGCGTTTTGCTGTCTTGTTAGTGTCATTTATACTACTAATAAGACAGTAGGCACTATTGGCGCTGGTTACTACTTACCATCAGGTAGCTCGCGAGATCGCTTGGACACTTGTTACATAAAAAAATATTTTTGGACGTTAATGTCTTGTGAATTACAATAATTATGCAGGAATGGTATAAAAAATTGTGGATTGGTAGTTATATTTATTACAACTCCAGGTAGCGGTAACATACCTATTGATAAAAGTAATAAACACAGCTGGAAGTAGGTGGTAACAAAATCAGTATAAACTGAACTTGCTCAGCACTACAAACGCTCGAAACCAGAGATTCGCTCAGGGTCGGAGTTTGCCACTGATATGCGGTCGGCTGTACTTAGTACAAACATGCGAGTATTTAGTACTCTTTGTAAGATTGATATTATAGGTATTTTAGTAAGCAGATAGATTTTTAGAGGAAAAAAAAATTGGGTAGATATTCTCATTAAATTTAATGTTTTTAATAAGATGTTAAAAAATAGGACTGCCTCAATGAAAGTGTATAAAACAATCTGAATTCAAGGATATTTAGGTAATAAACAGAGTAAAATTACATGAGTTTTAAAAATGAATAGAAGCATTATTTTTTAAAAGGCATCTATATTTGTAGCAGGTCATATCAGTCAAACAATGAAAAACAAACGGACCCTTGGGTTCTACAGTTTTATGGCACAGTTTAACTTTCTATTATTTCGTACCATGGGCAGGTCAGTATTTTTTTGGTAACACATGTTTGTGCGTCGCAAGAGTCAGTGGTTTTCAACTTAAGGACTAGAAATTAATTAGGGCGTCTTAGTGTGTAAAGCAGTATTCTGAGAACAAAGAACTATTCGGTACTTAAGTTATTGAAACTCACATTATTTTAGAAAAATAAAAGTGTTTAATAATATAGAACTTTTACATCAAACTTGGGATTTGAGCTTGCAATATTAAAAAAATGTTAAAAATGTGAGTTTCAAATCTAGTCACATGAGCATAGTTTTGATGAATGACAGTTTTTTTTTACAACTTGGAGAACTTTAATTTACAGACTTACAGACTACAGACTTTTGATTTACGGTAATGAATGCTTTTAGAACAGCAATTTGTCAAAATTAACTAATCAAGAGTTTAAAAAAATGCTTTGACATATCGACTTAATCAGTAACCAATTCAAAATGTTAATTATCATTCATTAAAGATCTGAACTTTGTTTCTTAAACGAGATTTTATAAGACCAAGGTTGAGAACCTCTGAAAACAAAGACCTCTGTTTCAAAACAAAACGCCTAAAGGAACTTATTATTATTTCCGGCTTAAGTTTTCTGATACTGTACCTAAGCTGTCGATTACTCAAGTGCGTCAATAGTTCCCATGAAAGGCAATCCACTTGAGTTCAAAAATTTTCAAGAAATATTTTTGTAGTAATAAATTTTGTCGTACCCAAACAAAAGTGGCAATTTGTTAAGATGTTAATAGCTTGCAAGCGATGATGTGACGAGAGAGTGGTCATTCGGTTCGACAAACCTGGTACGACATAAAAAGCTTAGGTAGTCGGCCAAGTGTGAAACTCACGCTTTGACAGGGTTCTGTACTTTTAAATTTTAGTAATGAGTTTGATTGACGATTATTCGTCAAAGTATATTCGTAGTTTGTTTACTTTTGTGTTAAAGACTTATAAGCCTAATTATTAGGTGATGTATTTAAATCTTCAGTGAGTAGGTATGACCTGTAGAAATATATACAAATGACATAATAGTAGAGAGAATGGGTTTTGGGGTATTGTGGGAGTTGAATTAATATTTTTTTTATAACTATGGATTTTTTCGTATGAATAAGTATTCGTTCCTAATTACAACTTGTCAAATTAATATGCAAAGTACAACAAAAAAATATTTAGTACGAGACACGCGCGCGAACCGGCCTATCATAAAGTAATCACAGTCGTAAGGGTTTTCTATCTTCAAGTTTGAGGGACAGAACCCTAAAATGTTGTGTAAAATGTTAAGTTCTGTTAAATCTAAAAACCTAATGTAGCTTTCTTTGTTAGAAAATTAATTATTTTGAGATAGCATTTTACAGTTTGAATACAAAGTTTTATGCAGTTTGAAGAATACAATTAAGTGCAGTTGAGCGATCAAAAGAACTCTTTTTATTTGAAATAAGTTGAAATGACAGTAGGTTTATCATAAACAAATGGATTAGATTCGTAGGGGCGAAATTAATTAATTTGAAACCTTTTTTATTTCAATGTGGGTTTCTTCTGCCTGTTGAAAAAAATATATCTCTTGTTATATGTACCTAATAGGTTTATGACGTCGCTTTTATTATAAACAGAGAAATACGATTTATAGGGGCGCAATTACTTAATTTCGGTATGAGTTTTATACCTGTTGCTTGTTGAGTTTTTTTTTTACTTTGAGTAAAAATAAAGTTAAAATTAGGAGCGTAAAAATATTACCTATATGTTTAGCAGTGGACTTTAATGGATTGTGTTCATCATCATCATATCATGCGGATTACAAGGTCAATGACCAACCTCACAAACCCTGATGTCAGAGTTGTGGAGCCGCCAAAAGCCTTTGACTTGGCTCATTAACGACTGCATCCGTAGAAAGTAGTCAGGACCAAAAACATAACGCGTCATTCGAAGCACGGAATCAAACCAAACTGGAGGAGAGGTTGCTCAATGGGATTTTGTTTAACTGTGTCCTTACCTGGAAACTAACCCGGAACCACGGATCGGGTGCCGAGCACTCTAGCCACTAGTCCACGGAGTCTATTGTTAGTTAAATAGTTAACATGTGTCAGAGTCAGAAGTTTTTCAAGTCAGTAAATAGTTTTAAGGGCATTGCTTAACGTTTAGTTGCTAAAATCAGCCCATCGCACAATTTTATTATAAAGATATTTGATATAGTTAAATGACTACTGGCAGGAAACAAAGCTCGTTTGAACGACTTAACATGCCTTACGAAGCAGAGAAACATCTCTTTTCTTACTGCTATGCCTTATCTACTTAGGTTTTCACCACAGTCGATGTTCTTTTGTTATTGTGATTAGGAAAGAATCATCATCATAATATTTCGCCCGGTTAAACGTTCATTGCAGACCTTCACTAAAAACGCTTGGTACTAAAAGGGGATTTACCAACGCACTTGTAAGCGTTGCGGCTGGAGACCGGTGTTGTTCGTGACCGCAGTTAAGATGGTACGATACCCAGAAAAATGTTGCTGCCCATTTTCCGGTTCATGATCCCTTAGTCGCCTCTTATGACACCTTCGGGTAGAGTCACATTGGTACTATTCTTTGCCGGTACAACACGGACAAGGAAATAATAGTTACGGTTAATTTCAAAATATTTATTTTATTGTTACTATCAAGAAAAGTGTAGAATATCAGTACACAGATACTCAGACTTCAAATCATTAGTTACATTCTGATATCGATTTCGATCAAGTATCGAACCCGAAACTTTCTGCACGGTAAGCAAGTACACTACCACTGAGCCATTCAACAATCAGAATTGGGTCTTATTTAACTTTATGCGACTATTCCAATAGGACACAAACACAATCCTATCAGAGATAAAGTCGGAATGAGATTGAATTAAGTGTGTATTGAAATAATACTGGAAGTGCATTATTAGGTATAATTATGTAAAGTATGCATATTTCTTGAATTCTTAGGGGCGTTTTGCATAAAACAAAACCTAACATGCAAAAACTATTGAACTGAATATCTGAAAGTAAATCTATCTTGTCTAGGTTTATTGCAAGAAGGGTTGAATGAAGTAGGAAGACATTACTCTTATAAGGAGTACAAGTATGAAAGATTTTTCAAAGCTAGGGGCGTAAGGTAAATTAAGGTGGTAAATGATGTGGGAAGACAACATTAGCAGGAGTGCTAGTACTTGTGTAAGATAATTTAAAACTTGTAGTGTACGGAGTACGACTTCAATAATAATAATAAAAAACTACTGAAGTGATCTTGATATTGACAACAACAAATTTAGTTTTCCTATTGTTATTTCCTCATTGTCTTCTGCTATTTATGGAAAATATCAATCCAACTCGGAAATAAAGGGGCGATGTAACGATTATATTCGTCACAGTTTTAGGAATTTAATAATAAACGTATAAAATGATATAGACTTACTAAGTTAAAACAAATAAGACCTTATAATATTTCGCCACTATCCAATTAACAACAGGTACGGTCAACAACAGGTAAAGCTTGACACTCGCAGTTTGTCTTTAGCTCTTGCTGAGATTGAAATAATTCTGGTACGTAATCCAACGTGTCAAGCTGAATGTCCTCTTGACTGTACATCTAAACAGACCTCCCGCTTACAAAATAGCTTTGCGCTCGTAGTGGACTGTAATGCCTTGTAATTAGATTCATTTTGGTAAAAAGACGCAGTGGACGTATTATTGTAAAAACAATACTTCTTAGAAATTTAAGAAAAAAAGGCATAGCGAGGCAGTGACGTAACACACTGCAGCCCAATTGCACATGTGGTAATTTTTACTGTTTTGATTTAAGGTTCATTTTAGGAGAGACGCAGCAGGTATAAAATTGTAAGGAACAAACACAGGATTTTGAATGAGAGACGCAGGGGGGCAGTCAACGCCTGGCTTTACAATAGGGATTACGTGCACAAATTAATATTTTTTTTTTTCGGCGAGCGCCAGATTATACCTAGTACTTTATTGATAAACATTAGGGTTTGAGGCAGTCAGCGCTAGGCTTTAGAATAGGGATTACGTGCACAAATTATTATTTTTAACGGCGGCCGCCTGATTATAGTACTTTAGTGGTTAAAATTAGGGTTTGATTTAGAGACGGCGCCTGACTTTACGTACGATAGGATATAGAATAAGAGCTTAAAAAAAAATAGTACTTAGCGACTGCGGTTCAGTAGGCTAGATATTAATTTAGGTACCTAATGCACATTAGTGTTAAATGTTAGACGTGGAGATTTACTGATTAAAGAAGTGTCAAGCGTTTTGCAATAGGGTTACTAATTTACTTTTTTAGCAATTGTAAAATTGTGTAAAGTGATTAATAATTATTTTTCAATTTAGTGCAGTGAACGTGCTACAGGTATTGTACGAGAGGGCTTCGTGTTTGTGTCTTTCCCGCCGGGAATTTATGGCTTCGTTGTTGGTGAGTTTATTTCAGATTTCCTACTAATCATTTAAAAGTGCTAGCTAGGTCTCTTGAAATGATAGGTCATCTGAGAAGGTGCTGGGGTGATCAACGATAAGTTTTCTAAGTTAAATCTAGGTGCAGCTGAAACCTGTGTTTTATGGCGCCAGCGTGAGAATTAGGTTGGGTTCATTTGATGCTAGGTTATTAGGGCACTTAGGTGGTGATGGATGTTTAACACTAATATGTGATGTAGGTATTCTAATGTTATATCGATGAATACACAATAAAATTAATCGGTATAACACATGCATTTATAAGACAATATTATTTTAGTAAATTGGTTTTGTCTAATGTTCCACGAATATAGTACTGGTTAGATTACCTAAGTCGCCTAGTCTGTATTATAGAGGGACAATATTCAGCACTCTTACACGTTAAAATTGAGTGTCGAATCTTGTTTCGTTTGGATCAAATGGATATAAAACAATTTACTAATCGTAGATAAATTTTAGGCAGGTGGAGATGGATTTTATTTTGAGATGATCGGAATAATGTGTGTGATGGTTTGCAAGGTAACCTATTTTAAACTTTGGGCGTAGGATTGTTCTAGGTTTTGTAGGTAGGCCTGGGATGCTAGGTTGGTTGGGAGTCCCAGATATTCTAAAAATCTATAGGAAACCTAAATCTAGACTTTAAAGTCTGCATCCAAACCCTATCCCTGGTTTTAAGTCACTTTCATTCCAGCAGTGCGAGACGAGGAAACCACGTACTTAATTTAATTTTACTTCTCACTATTAGGTCTAGAACTAAGAAACCTAGGTCACCTAGAAGTTGAAAGTGACGCGCGATCGAGACGAATCTGTAGCGCTCGGTTTGACATCACACACAAGCTAGCGGGCTGAATTGGTATGTTTTATTTTAAATAATTTTATTATATTATAATTATTTTCACTTTTTATTTCAGTTTCTTCTAAGTTATTACCACAAATCAACTTATTTTTCTTTAATAGATTTAATTACCAATCCACAATGTACGGGTCTTTTAGATGTTGAAGTTAGACGATCACACATTCATGGCCAAAATTATTACAGAATTAAAATAATTAAATTCCAGTCTACAATATCCACTTAGGTAGGTTACGTGTTGTTACAATTTCTTTACTTAGGCCAATGTTGCTATAAGATTTTTTCTATGGGTTTGCTTAAGTTGTTCTCTTTTGAAGCTTATTTTCTAAGACATATTGTTTGCTATGGTTTCGTGTCGAAATGTTGCAACGGGACTCTGTTACCCATGGTATACCCATTACTACGCCAACTAACTCCATTCCGTCTGTTTGCATGACTATACTATATACATAGGGCTGTGTCTTTTTTTTTTTGTATATTTATATATTTTAAAGGCGAATATCTGAAGAAATAATAAAAAAGAAAAAATGGAAGGGTCCTCAAACAAGGAACGTGCGTATTTTAACGTTTTTTGGAGTTCCGTACCGTAAAGTGTAAAAAACGGGACCCTGTTTATTAATACGGTATTAATAAATAGGGTCAAAATAAAAAAAATCAAATTTCTACCTATTACGGTTTATGAGATACAGCCCGCTGACAGACAGACAGACATCGGAGGCATATCAATAGGGGCCCGTTTTTACCCTTTGGGTACGGAACCCTAAAAATGAACTGGAAAGTAACCAAGACAAGTTGAGTTGAGCCAAACCAATATTTTGATTGTTTTTTATTTGAAAAAGAAAACTACTTGTCTAAAACAGTTCTTTGTTAAGTTATTCGTATAAATATGAAAATAATGAAAACAGGACGTTAGGGAAAAAAAAACAAAATAGGCTCTAGTTGGAAAATAGGAAATAAACCACATAAAGAAAACAAAGAAAGTGTTTTGTTATGTGAGAAACAGGTCCGTTTCTGTGCAAGGACACAGTTTTAAAGATGGCGGAAACAGGGAAGAATTAAGGAGAGGAAATTCCAAGGCTGGACTGTAATCAATTAAGAAATAAGCCCACGGTAAAGAACGCGGATTTAAATGTTCTCTGTTTGTTAAGGATACAGATTTCTTACCTTTTTTGCCTTGCGTTTCTTTAATTAGAAAAGCTTGAGAGATTCCTTCTCTGAAGAGGTAGGTAAGTGGAAGTCAACAAAGGTCGGTTCTTTCCGTAATAACTGCCCCAGCTAATAGTGAGTTTCTATTGAGCTATTAAAAGTTTGTAAATACCCTGGAGTTTGAATGAATTTGAACTATTGTTTGAACTTAGCTGGTACAGCCTGTACCAGCTAAGTTCAAACAATGGTTCAAATTCATTCAAACTCCAGGGTATTTAAAAACTTTTATATGAGTGCGTTTGAAGTAAATACAAATTTGACTTTTTTATTATTATTGTAAAAATTAAGTTTAAATACATATATGTAAAATAGTATCAAATATAGTGAAGATGACGAAAATTACAATTTAAACCGAAAAATTCAAAAATAAAGTTTATCATTACAGTTGACATTTTAATTTTGTATAAAATGTATTTAAAATAATATTTAAGAAGTAAAACATTAAACTTACTTCCATTACATATTATCCTTTAAGTGCAATTTCGAGTTAACTTATTACCTTACTGAAACTCCGAATTTCAGCAATTCCAATGGGAAACATTTTAATTTTTATGTTAACTACCTATGATTATAGTTCTATTAACAATGCTAATCGATATTGCATTAGCATTTTAGTATAAATAAAAAATAAAAATATATGTTCCCGAGGTCATACGATTTTAATAAGTATACATTTATAGAAGAGATTAGTTGTTTAACAAGAATCCGAGAAAAAACAGTCATACTTAACTACTTCCAGGTCAAATAATAATTTCCCTAGACTAATAATTCAGTTTGATGAGTATTACATGTTCGATTCGGCATGTTCGGTTTGGTTTTCTCTTAGAACTTGAGTTGTCTGTTGTAGAAACATAGGTCGAAAGAGGAAAAACTAAATTTCAATCTCCCATACAAAACATGCTGTCAGCTGATGCAGTTTGTAATGGAAGTCGAAAACAATTTTTCGTATTTCGACCTATATTCCTTGGGAAAAGTTGTTCAATTTGATTATTAGAATCCCCAGACACAGTGTATATTTGTCACCGGGAACTAATAAAATAAGAATCGTAAGTTGATCTAGTTAAGGGGCTGATAAGAGCTAAATTACTCCCTTTCTAACAAAGAACAGAATGCGCGTGCTAGAACGGAGCGGATTCGCGCTGTTTTACGTTTTTCGCTCATTTTTGCATTTTTCTCTTAATCTGTACCCATAATATTAATTATAAAATAACTATAATAATGTGTAAAAATTTTGGCATCATAGATTAATGGGTACGTAGAAAAACCGGCCAAGTGCGAGTCGGACTCGCGCACTGAGGGTTCCGTACCACCACATAAACATAATTGTATTAGTTGAAATTTCAGTAAGTTAATGTGCTAGATTTTTTGAGTCCGACACGCGCTTGACCAAATTTTATTATTTGTTGTTATTTTATAGCTTATGCACTATAAACATACCAATGTTCAAGTTTGTAAGTGTTCCCGTTTTTAAAAAGAACTAAAACAAAAATCTCCTCAGCGACCATCCAACTTGACCCCTCTCTTATATGAATGTTCCTGAAACGGGAGCTCACCACAATTGGTTACCATTAGTTGTGAGAAAAGTTGTAATATTTAATGATTTCAGACTTTTCCCATTATTTGTACTGTGAGGCCTAGCTTCTTGCCAAATTTCATAATTTTAGGTCAACGGGAAGTACCCTGTAGGTTTTGCATTTTTGAATAAATGTATGGAGATGAGGACATAAAATGCCATATCTTTTGATTGCGTCGTTGTAAAAAATTTAAATTTTCAGATCTTGTGTGGTTCATGGATCCTAATGTATGGTATTAATTTCAACCTGATACCTTTACCCGTTCGTGAGATAAAGGGTCTTGACAGACAGACAGACAGACAGACAGACAGACAGACAGACAGACGGACAACAAAGTGATCCTATAAGGGTTCCGTTTTTTTCTTTTGAGGTACGGAACCCTAAAAACGGTGTAAAACCAAAAAGCAGTGGTAACTTTGGATTTTTTTATGGCGTACAAAATATATTTAATCGTGTTTCGGATTCGGCCATATTCTTGGAAAGATGCTTAATCCTACTATCCTATCCTACTTCCTACTAATATTATAAACGCGAAAGTTTGTAAGTATGGATGGATGGATGTTTGTTACTCTTTCACGTAAAAACTACTGAATGGATTTTAATGAAACTTGGCACACATATAGGTTAGGTCCTGGAATAACACATAGGCTACTTTTTACCGCGGGAAAACACTTCATTCTTACGGGAAAACGCATTTAATGTTAATGAAGAAGGTGACTGACTCACTGACTGACATATCAACGCACAGCCCAAACCGCTGGGTCCAGAAATTCCAATTTTGGCATGTAGGTTCCTTATGAGGTCTAACGGTGCACTAAGAAATGGTTTTACAAAATTCTAAGGGGGTAAAATAGGGGAAAGTCCGTCAGTTTTAAAGTTAGGATCTTCAAATTTTGTATTTAGGCTTACGACTAAAAATTAATATTAACGTTTATCCGGGTTTTTGAAAATTCGACACCCTAAAGGGTGAAAAGGGGAATGAAGTTGAAAATCCTTTATTTTTAAAGTAAAATCCACATAATTTGTTATTTAGGCATTAGGTTTGTAATTCTATGCAACGTTCATCACTGTTATTGAAATTATCCCCAAATTCAACCCCTAGAAAAGGGAAATGGGGTGAAAAAGTCTAAAAACCAATATGGGTATCGTTTGTATGGTTTATTTTCAAATCCAACGTGGTGGACGTGAAATACCATCATCCCTTGGGGATGGGGTTGGGGTGCGATAGGGTTGAAATGTCTAAACATCAATATGGGTTACATTTGCATGGTTTATCGGGTCGCTGATTACGAAAACTACAACAACCAAAAACTTTGAAATCCAACGTCGTGGACGTGAAATTTTGCTGCGATAGAGTTGAAATTTCTAAAAATCAATATGGGTGTCGTTTCTATGTTTATATAAAGATAGGGATAGCGGTTAAGATGGCGTTAGGGGTAGGGATAGGGGAAGGGATAGGAATAGGGATAGGAATAGGGATAGGAATAGGGATAGGAATAGGGATAGGAATAGGGATAGGAATAGGGATAGGAATAGGGATAGGAATAGGGATAGGAATAGGGATAGGAATAGGGATAGGAATAGGGATAGGAATAGGGATAGGAATAGGGATAGGAATAGGGATAGGAATAGGGATAGGAATAGGGGTAGGGAGATGGAGAGGGACATGGAGAGGGAGAGGAAAAGGGAGGAGGAGAGGGAGAGGGAGAGGGGCACAGGGATGGTTTGACGGACGGTTGGACAGATGGTTGGACGGACGGACGGACGGACGGTACAGATAGACGGAAGGGTGGATGGATGGATGGTCAGATAGATAGAATCCCTCGCGGACGAAGTCGCGGGCAACAGCTAGTTATCACATAATTTTTTTAACGGCCACATATTCATCACTTTTCGTTAAAAACCTGCTCAAGTGAAGCGTTATCGGCCCCTTAAAGTGTTTTGCAATATTATTAGAAGCACAATAGGGAATATGCATGATGTTTTTTTAATTTAAAAAAATTATCCTCATCCATGTAATAAACAGTTTAGTAAAACTATTTTTCGAATAACTATGAAATTATAAAAGATATAAGCCATCGAAGATTTGTTTCTGTCTCTTTCTAGCAAAACGAAATTTAATACGAAGTTAATATGGCCGTAGTGGCATGTGACGTCACATGCCATGACGGATCTCTCTGTCTAATCGGCGCGTAATTAAAAGTTTTAAATAGTTATATCAGCCGTATTTCTTAGCCGATTAAAATTTTTATTTCACTTTTTGTCATCTCTACTATGGTTTTTAATATTTTGTTTATAAATGCGACATAAAAAAATTATGCATATTCCCTATTGCTTGAATTTCCTGCTGATTTGAAACTATTCCCTGTCCTACGGATCAGAGAGCATAAATTATCGCACGAGAGGATTCGGGCGTCGTCGCCCGCTCGCGCGCACATTGCAGCGTGTTATATTGGACATTCACAGTGGCGTGGTCAAGTTAGAACTTGGATGAATGAAAGCTCTGTCCTAAAAAGTTTCATTATGTTATAAATTTTAGGAAGAATTTTATAGTAAACACTAGAAAGAAATACATAAATTAACAATATTAGTATTACAGAAATTTAAGACTATGAGCTCTGCCTTAATTTAGATTTTCGATTGCAAAAAGTTTGGGTGTTTATAGATAAAAAACATACTACCAATTTAAACGATCAAAATATTTAACTATAATTTCAAACTTTTACCACAACATCCGTTACATTTGGTCCCGTTTTCGGTTACATTGCGTCCTATTAGTGACGTGACCGTAACGTAGCGGTATGCGCTCTCATGTGTCGGGTTTACGGCGGACGTGAGCAGACTTGTTTCATTGAACAGAGAGGTGATCTGGTTTGTGCGTGTACATTATACAGGGTGTAAGGTGAACAACTTTCCCAAAAAAATGCGTTGGAAAATGAAAAGTTCGACTTCTTCATACAGGTTCAGGCACCTTGTATGGATTTTTTTTACTTTTTTCATCACATTTTTCACAGGATATTTTGTTTAGTTTAGTCTACCGATTACGCCTTTTCAGTTTTCGGTACACCGCACTGCCCTTACATTCTGCATAGCTTAAGATCCCACCGCAAAATCCTGCGCAGACATTAAATAATCATCAGAGAAGTATAAGTATAGAATATAGATAAGTGCTAATTATTCTCTGAATAAAATATTTATTATTTATTTGATTTTCTGGAAATGAAATATAAATAATGGAGTTTGTTGCATATCAAAATCTTACCTTTATTATACATACATACTCGTACATAACATCACGCCTTGTTCCCGTCGGGGTAGGCAGAGACCACAGTTCTTTACCTGCTACGATCCTGACATACTTCCCTTGCTTCCTGTACTTTCATCAATCCTTTCATACATGCTCGTCGGTTTAGGGTACTTGTAGCCTGACCTTTACTATATATATTTATTTAGTTACTATTTACCCAACACACGGCCGCAGGATGATGGTAACCAGCGCCACACAAAAACATTAGCAACCAAAGACCTGCTCGACGTCATTGTGTTACCATTACCGCTGACGTGCGGCCTACCATACATGAAATACTTTCGGAAAGATACCAATCAAAAGAATTGAAAAACGTAGATCTCATCTCATAGATTTGACCTCTTTGTTACCTGCTAACCTCATAGCTCTTGAAGTGCCAGCAAAGAATACTGCCTATCCATCTCTACTCGTGGGTGTCATAAAGGGCGACTAAAGGTTTATAAACCAGATGATGGGCAGCAGCATCTTTCCATCTATTGGTTCATGGTGCCATTGGTGACAGCCGCAACGCTAAAAAGCGTGGTAACTATGGTACTTACCTTTCAAATTATAGCACACATTTCTACTGGAATTCTGGATATCATCATAACATCCCATGAAACATCCACTACAGGACAGGGAGCTCCCTCCAGAATTCTAGCTTTTGCTGGAAAAATGTGGAGGGGAAGTACCATAGTCACCTCGCTTGTTAGCGTTACGGCTGGCACCATGGACCGCGGTTGTAGGTGACCGCAGTAAGTAAGATGTAAGATATAAAGGAGGATGCTGCTGCCCATCCTCCAGTTAACCCTTAGTCGCCTTTTACGACACCCACGGGTATGTATGGGTTGGTACTATTCTTTGCCGACACCACACGGGACACAGATATAGTAGAATTTAGCGGAAGGGTCTTATTCTAGTATTACTCCGACTTCCAGGAGCGTTGTCGTCTGTGTTTATTATGCTGCTAACTTTAAAATTAACCCTCCCAAATCTGGGGGTCCTTACCTCACCTCACCTCTATTTATCACAAGGACCCTATTTACTGCGGCGCTATAATTTACAAAACACCTGGTCTTAAGCCGAGGCTCCTTATTAAGTGGGGGGTTGTACTTAGTATGATAAATAGTCAACATTTAACGTTAGGCTCAGATCGGGATTGGCGTAGGATTTTTGTTCAAAGATGCTACTTCGCACAATTATAAATTTTTACCCGACTACCCCAAAACAGAAGGGTTATGTTTTTTGAATGCATGAATGTAAGTATGTAGGTATGTCGATTTTTTTGTCGCGTCAACATGTCAACATGCGAGGTGTCGTTAGATTTGTATTCATTGTGGGAGTGCCATAAGGTATGAAAAAAAAAATAAAAAACTTTTATTAATAAAACTAAATACTACTAATAAAATCCTCTGCGTTATGAAATTTTTAGAACTTGTTTTTATTGCTTTTCGGTTCATGTTTTTCTACCTAGTCACGTATTTTGTTTTTTTGAAATATTTTTTTATAGCAGTTTGGTTCATTTTCCGAGTGGGGAGCCAGGAGTTTAGTTTAGTTTATTCATTTATTGCAGTCATGTACAAGTAAGTAGGTCTTAAATATAGCTTAAAGGTAAAGTACTGTGCACTTGCGGAACCCTAAAAAAATTTTAAATGCATAAAATACTATTTAGAGGAAGTGTCAAGAAGTGTAACGATAAACGGGGAGTAGAAAAATATGACAAGGAGTGACAGTCGTGACAGGGTCGGGAAAGGGTCGAAAAAGGAAATGAAAGAAAAAAGCTTTTTAACCGAATAAAAGGAATAGTTGCTAAAATTTTGATAAACGAAAGCAACAGAAGAAAACTATGAATCAGGTTTTGTTGAATAGTGAGGGCAATGAAGCTGAAATAGAATTTTAACATGTTTAAAGGTTTCAGGTGAGAGAGATTTTGGGCCGTCAAGCAAGGAAAATTTGGAAAAAACGGAGAAAAATGGAAGAACGGAATCGGTAAACGTTCCAAATATCCTTGTTGTTACTTTGAGACGTCTGTGAAAGAAAAGTCGTTAGTAAGCTGGATTTATGTGAGTTATATTTTTTTTTATTTTTGTAGCTCGCGAAAAATAGAATTCATACAGCTGATGAGACGAATCTTTTGAAGGAGGCTATGATCCTGGATTGTGGATCCCTTCAATTGAGATAAAGATAGGGATTGCTTCGTGTAGGATATAGTATAGGAAGGTTTATTTGCGCATAAATTCAAGATGCTAACATTCAGGGTTTGATTCCAAAGTGTAAAGAATAAGTGGAGTGAAACTAATGTTATGTAAGTATTCAATTTTGTGGTTTTCCATCTTTTATTTATTTTCGGTTCAAAGTTGTTGAGTGTATTTGAGTTAAGGTGAAATGTGACTTAATGAAATTTATAGTTTCTTCCAGGTTATGTGAGCTAAATATCGTTGAGAAAATCAAATTTCAATGTCAAAAGAGGAAGAGTTGATTGGAGAATATTTGCAGCTTTACAGATCTACCTGCGAGGTCATAAGAGGCTTGTACTGTGTGATACTTTAAGTAAATTGTTATTCCCTTTTAATGATTTTCTTTTGTAAACATTAATAACTCTGCGGAAATTATAACATACTGTGTTTCTAATCTGAGTCGTTATTTGTAGATAGTAATAAAGATTTTCTTTTCCCATAATTAAGTATAAACTAGTTCTACAAGTGTCTTTGTTCGCGTATAGCTAGGCAGGATAATGTTCTATTTCTAAACAGGTACAGGAATTACAAGGAACATTATAGACATGGAAAAGCAAATCACAAATGATAAATCGTGAAGGCTAAAAAAAGGTATTGCTTGGATTGTAAAGGTAATGTAAATTTCATTGTGTTTAATTCTTTCCTTTACAGAGAAATTGATTAAAATAGTCCTTGGTGAAATCATGGAAACTGGACTCTGATGTATATATATTGTCATCGATTAGGGGTGGCTTTAGATGTTGTATATTTTGTCAACATATCAAAGAGACTTTGGACGATGTATATTATTATCATCAATTCAAGGAGACTTTAGTCAATGTATATTTTTTATACTTTTTTTAGGTAGAATTGTCTATTTGACATTATTGTCAAATAGTCAACAAATAAATCATTTTTGATTTAGTTTTACTCAAAGCTAGACGCTATTTTGAAATCTTTATAAATTTTTTATCTCTTTAACTAAAAATAAATCAAAACCCAAAATCAAAATGGAAGAAAATATTAATACATTAAATAATTACCTTTTTTAGAAAATAATATAAAATCTTTGGCCCTAAATCAAAATTCCAGTTTTTAATATACTAATGTCTTCATATGATAAAATTTAAGAAAAATATTCCGTCAGATCAAAAGAATTAGAACGTCAATTCAAAATCTTAAAATAATATATCTGAAAACTAAAACTTGGATATTGATTGTGATATTTTATTGTGAAATAAAGGGTAAGTTTAAGTAGAGTGAATATTATAAATAATAATATTTCAAGTAATAATAAATTGCTTTGATAGTGATTTTGAATCTTTTACCTCAATTTCCCAAAATTGGAACATGCTGAGAGCATTACTACATCTCAGTACTCAAGCTCATAGGAGGTGCTTATCTTTCCTTTTACTTTCATACTATAGGAGTCCCAGATTTTGAGATTAAGAAATGCCTGCTCTCAGGTTTATCTAGTTCAACCAAGCTTGGATGGATGCCCTCGTGACTTGTGTCCCCGATGTCCACTATATTGGTTGTGGCTAATGTATGTCGCGTGTCACTGGAGTATCTGTCTAAGTCTATCTGATAATATCAACCTTCGGATTTATTTATTTTAATCATACTTGGGCCGGAGCCCTCAAGCCTAAAAGGGTCTGATACTAAAGTTCTTCTCGTTCTATTTGTGTGAGATTTCGCTGATTCATCCTGATTCTTCCATCTGTATGTATGGGATGAATTGGTGTTACTCCAGTACAAATGGAGGGATATTAGCAAGGTGTTTTAACGTTGGGTTTTGGAAATAATGTTTCTTGTGTTATGTGCTGACAACGCTCGCCCATTATTGGATGCGTCGTTTGAGTGGCATATACCGCGGGAGGACCTCCTGATCTTAGCGTTAGATTACCAAATGTAGAGTAGTTAGACAACATAAAACTTTCTTCTTATGTGAAGGGACATTCTAGTTTAGTCTAATGACATTAAATTGTTTATAAGGAATAAATTAGAATTGTCCTGAATCAATAGGAAGAATATTCTTGATGGAGACATTACGTTCGTTCGTGGGTTGCTTCTTGTAAAGTGTGTTGACGACGTTCGCCCATAAGGCTGCGACGGCTGTACGACACTCTGACCTTGGGGGACCTCTGAACTTTATGTGTGTCATCCTAAAGTAATTAAATAATTTATTTAATCTTCATTGAATCATACAGGAATCTAAACTTTATAAGATTCTAAGTTTTATTTTCCCTTAATAAAACTTGTCATAAATTATCATACTTAAAATTATACTTTGACTCAGTGTGAAACCACCTTAACTTTACTAAATAGATTCTTGAAAACAAAAATGGAACAGAAATTATAATGTTTAGTTTCTTTTCATTGTAAATAAGTTCCGAATATTTAAGTATATACAATAACCCCATTTTTTATACTTCTTTTGAGTCCTCTTTTAAAGAACATCGAGTTTTAGCTAGTGTTGTTTACGCTAAATTCTCCCAGTGTTCTTGGTTTTGAATACTCGATGCTTTTGATTTTCCCTTAAGATCTTAAATCATAAATGTTTGGCCCAACCTAGCTTAGATACTATTATCCCGTATCTTCTCGGTTCTGGTCATCATACTTCACTTTTAATTAAGGATTACCTTCAGTAATCTTTTGTTATACTTACTTCTTATATGTTCTTCTTCGAAATATGCTGGGTAATCCCATTATAGTTTAGATGCAATTCATTTTATTTAAATGAGTGTTTAGACTGGGGTTACTCTACATAATCCTTGTCCTGCGTGGGTTGGTAACGGAAAAGAGATTTAGCTACGCATCACAAGTGAGAGCTATGAAGGATATACGGAGACCTTGTTGGTGCAATAAAGTCACGCAGTGACTGGGGGGAGGGAGATTGCCCTTCAAACTCTTTATGTCTCTCGTTATAAAACCGTTATTGATCTAGGCTGGCCATGCAAGCAATAATACTATACCCGTATCTAGTACAGACTTCACACTTGGACGTGTGGAGCTGGCTAATTATTTTCAGTTTAACTTATTTCAAAACAAACTAAGGGATTCGATGATGTCGGTCATTGTCTGCCCGGAGGGATTACAGGAAGAGCTCTTATAGCTCATGATGGAGAGTGCCCTGTTTTCCTAAAGGAAGACCGTATGCTTCGTGTGCCTGGCGGGCTCGGTGACCAGCTCTGGTATGGGTGACTAAAAGAAATAGTCAATACCCTGTGAACCCTGGATGAGTCAGTGATCGTCCCTTAAAGGTGGGCCACGTGGAAGTCGGGTTTGACGCGGGGCATGAACATACCGGGGGGAGACATCATCACCGTCTGGGTTGTACTGTGGTTAGTTAGTTCCGCTCTCCACATACATTAACCCTAGTCTTTACTGTAGTTTAAGTTTTCGGTGGGATTTCCAGCTCCGCGAGGATGATCAGAATCCTGACGATCCAGTTGGATTGTTAGGGTAGTTTAGCGTCATGTCATCGTGAGCTGGGTGATGATATGCCTCGGACCTGGGACTTAGGGTAGAGGAGGCCTAGGACGAGCTGCTTGGGGCGATGGCGGTGCCCCAAACCTGGGGACTGTCCCCACATTATTTTTATTACTTCGTTTATATTAACATAGGTTTCTTTTCAGAAACTTATCGGCTCTAATATTGCATTGTAAATGAGATGAAACCTTTCCTAGATTGATGAAACTACATGAATTCAGATGAACTACTCCTGACAATATGAAACTAAATTTAAATAAATAGTGATATAAAATAAAATAAATAACACAAATTAGACTTGTAAAGATTAGGTTTATATTCTAATATAAGTATTAAAATAACAAGTGTGTTTCTTTTTCATTCTTCTATTGCCACTCTCCACCGAGCAGAATCTGTAAATTACAAGATATTATAAATATATAAAACGGAATGACGTAGGATTCAGGAAAAATATAATATTCTTAAAGGATATTATTCTAGACGATCAACCTTGGCCAAAACTTTCACGTATCTGATTTGAGGATCCTATCTGAAGGGACTTCAGATCTGTACAGCTGGTGCCGTGACCAGGATATGCTGGTTTCAAGCGAGAGAGGTATTGAGGAGTGAAAAAAAGAAACAAAATGAAAAATACACTAATTTCTAGTTTTGAACTGAAGAAACTTGAGAGTAAAGTTTATCTAAGTTAAAGTTGTTAAGCGGGACGTTAGAATTGGTTTTAGCTTAGGGTTATTTGTTTTGGAAACCATAGAAAATATGATGCATTCCTTGTTTCAGAATAAAGATGGGAAATTTTACAGTCTCAATAGAAGGAAACATAGGGTCAGGGAAGTCTACTTTGTTGGCAGCTTTGGGAGGCAACTCTGATTTTGAGATAATACCAGAACCAATTGATAAATGGACTAATTTATCTGGCGTTAATCTCTTCCAGTTATTTAAGGAAAATCCTAAGAAGTGGGGTTTCTGTTTTCAAAATTATGTTCTTCTAACAATGTTAGAGAATCATACGAAAGAATCTAGCGCTAAGATTAAAGTTATGGAACGTTCCATCTATTCAGCCAAAAACTGTTTTATTAGGGAATTGCAAGAGAGTGAATTGTTGCACCCGGCTGAGTTTGCAGTTTTAGATGAAACCTATTCTTATTTCAAAGAACAATTGGTTACTCGAATTAATTTAGTGGTTTATCTTAGGACTTCCCCTATGGTTTCTTATCAGAGAGCCCTAAGTCGTGGTCGACCTGAAGAGACAGGGATAACGTTAGATTATATAGAGAGGATTCACAACATTCATGAGGAATGGTTATTGAACCCTAATATAAAGGAAGATTTTGACAGGATAGAGATTATCGATGGAGATCAAAATATTAGCTCCATAAAGCAACAGTTTTGGGAAGTTAAGGAAAGAATATTAGATAAGCTTTCTATTCTTTAAATTAAACAAAATTCCAACCTATAATTTGTAATAAACTTTCAGTATCCAAAGAAAAGAAAAATGCCTCCTCGCTATAATCTTAGAACAACTCAGGGACAAGATGAATTAGAAAGGACAGGTCAGCAAGAAGAACGTCCACGACCTTCTTTACGCAATTCCACTATGTTTCGCCAACTTCGAAGAAACATGGGAATTCTGACACAGAAGGTGTCGAGTTTAGAGAATCAGTTGTCGCAAGCTCGGGAAACTAACGCTGCATCAGCTTCGTCTGAAAGGCATGAAGCACCGATTAATATATGCCCGGTGATTGATACAAGAGTCGAAAAACCACGTTTTCCTGGAAGATTTGGGGTACATCCAGTGTCGTTTTTGGAGGATCTTCAGAATTATTTACGGAGGATGCCTAATGAAGATGCTACAATTGAAATTATAATCAGTTGTTTAGAAGGTGATGTTCGTAAATGGGCCAGAATTTATAGACAGAGATGGTTTACACAGTCGGATTTCAAAAGAGATTTTTTGGATGCTTATTGGGGAGAAGCCGAACAAAACACCTTGAGAAGAATGATTGTAAATGGCACTTGGTCTAAGGAAAATGGAACAATGCTAGAACATTTCGTTAGTTTAGCAGGGCAAGCAAAGATGATGTCTAGACCAATTCCTGAATGGCAAATAGTGGAGGATTTGATGAGACACTTTCCGAAGGATGTACAATATGCTTGGCGGATGAAGAAAGGAAATACTTTGATTGAGGCAACAGAGTTTCTTCGTGAATTGGATGACGTGAATAAACAATGTGGATCTTCTTCCTTTGACTCCTCTACTGGAGCTGATAGGGGAACAAAGCGTCAAAGTCCATTCGTTTCAAATAAAGACAAGCCATTTTATAAAAAACCAAAAGTAGTGGCTCACATCGAGGGGGAGACTTCAAGGGGAAGGATCACTGATGAAATAATTCAAGAAGAAGATTTAAACTAGTTGGGGCCATTTCCAATAAGCAGGAGGTGGCCGCAATTAACAAAAAACTAAATTATCTTTTTCCTGTAAAATATTTAATAAAACAAGGTTGGAAGCCAGGGGTAGGATTGGGTTGTGACCAAGAAGGGATCTTATATCCTGTTTCCCCGAATAATACTAGAACGAATTGTGATAGAGAAGGTTTAGGATATTCTTCAGAAGATTATAATAATAAACAAACAGTCGTAAATTTAATTAAAGTTTTTGACGTTTCCGTGATTAAACAAAATCAACCAATGTATAATCAGTTCATTAGAGAATATGAAGGTAACTCTTTATATGATGAAGAGGCTTGCTTTGAGAATGAGGGGCCCAAATTTAAATCAGAAATTGAGTTACAAATTTTGGGGCAATCTATAGTTCTCTTGGTAGACACTGGAAGTGAAGTAACTTGTATTTCGGAAGAATTCTTAGAGTGTTTACAAGGAGAATTAAAGTTAGAATTCCCTGCGTTACCAGTTAGACCAATATGTGTGAGGGGAGCCGTTGGACAAAAGAGTCTCCAAATAAAAAAACTAGTCTCTATACCGTTGACGTGTGGTTCAGTTGATATTGATACGGGATTTTTAGTGATTGCTAAATTAACTTGTTCTGCTATCCTTGGGGTAGATTGGTTAGTTGCGCACAACGCTGTTTTGCATTTAAAAGAACCACAAACATTAGAATTGGGTATCGTTGGACAAGGAGAAATTACTATTCCGTTTCGAAATCTTTCTAGTGGGTTTTTAGAAGAGAATCGAATAAATCTAATATCTGGAATAGAGGAACAAAACGAAAAAGAAGGCGGTGAAGAAAAGCAATTATTAGATTTGTTTAAAAGTATTCGGTTGGGAATGGATTTGTCTGATGTAGAGAAGGAACAAATTTTTAATGTTTTGAGATCCCATATGCAAGTTTTTACAAAGAAACTTGGAAGGGCAAACTGTTATACTCATGACATTAAAATGATTGAGGGTACTCCAAGGATACAACGAACCTATCCTATACCATACGCACATAGGGCAAAAGTAGAAGAAAAGTTGAGGGAGATGGAAGAATTAGGGATTATATCGAGAAAAACTACAAATTTTTGTAGTCCTCTAACTTTCACTGGAAAACCTGATGGATCTGTTAGAATATTACTTGATGCTAGGGAAATCAATAAATATATGGTTCCAGAAGTAGAAGCACCGCCTTTACAGATTGACATACTTAATGCTTTCCTTGGTGTAAAATTTATAACATTGATTGATCTAAATAACGCTTATTTTCAAATACCGTTGACTGAGGACAGTAAAAAATATACTGGATTTACAGTTAATGGAAAGTCTTACGTATACAACGTGCTTCCGCAAGGACTTAAAACGTCAGTAGGGTCCTTTTGTCGCGCAATGGACATTATATTGGGTCCTGGTGTTAGAGAGTTTTGTGTCAATTATTTGGATGATCTTGCAATCCTAACGAGTGGGACTTGGCAAGACCATTTGGATCATATTGATATAGTTTTGGATCGTTTAGAATCAGCTGGAATGACTTGTAATTTTGCAAAGTGCAACTTTTTCTGCAGTGAAGTAAAAATGTTAGGGCATATAGTTACAACTTCGGGAATTAAACCTAACCCGGATAAAATAAAAGCTATAAAGGAATTCCCTATTCCAAAGAAACAAAAACAGTTAAGAGGATTTTTGGGACTTTGTAATTATTATAGACGTTTCATTAAGAACTATAGTATTTTGACTGCTCCGTTAACTAGGTTATTAAAGAAGAACCAAACATGGTTTTGGGATGAAGAATTAGATCGAGCTTTCAATAAAATAAAGGAAGAATTTATTACAACGATTCTATTGAGCCATCCTGATCAGGATAAATTATATTATTTACAGACCGACAGTTCAGGGATCGGAATAGCCGGATCATTGTTTCAGATTGGAAATAATGGTGAGGTTAAAATTTTGGGGTTCTGTAGTCGTGCGCTACGGGGTTCTGAATTACGATGGACTGTAACTGAACAAGAGTTGTGGGCTATTATTTATTCTGTGAAAAAGTTTGAGACTTATTTAAGAGGAGCGAAATTTGTTATCCGTACAGACCATAAGGCATTAACTTTCATGAAACAAATGAAATTATACAATAGTAGAGTCACACGTTGGATTTTATTTCTTGAACAATTTGACTTCGAAGTCGAACATGTAAAAGGTGTAGAAAATATTGGGGTAGATATTTTATCTAGATATCCGCCAGGGGGAGTTTTGCAAGAAGAAAAGGTGTGGTATCCAACTGTTATGTATGTAGGTGTTTCTACTGACCGTGACTTGAAAAATAAATTACAACGTATGATGGAATATCAACGGCTTGATAACGTCATATGTGGGATTAAGGAGAGAATAAATGTTTCTAGAGTTCCCGAAAGAACAGATAGATTTACGCGTATAACTTTGCGTTGTATTGTCAATAATGATCTACTTTATTTTAAAACTGTACGTGGAGATTACGTTTTGTTTATGCCCAAGGTACTACAAGAAGAGATTTGTAAACAGGTACATATAGAGATGGGTCATCTTGGCGCATATAAAACTTTGAAATATTTACAATTAAGGTGTTATTGGATAAATATGGGTAAGACAGTGAAGTCTTGTATTCAGAAGTGTCATGTTTGTCAGCTTTCTAGACCTGACTATATAAAAGGGGTAGGGAAATGTAAATCGATTTTAACTGAAAACCCGGGTGAATTAGTAATGGCTGATATCTTCGGACCACTACCTAAAACTGAGGCTGGTTATATTTACATTTTTGTAATACAGGATTCTTTTAGTAAATTTATTAAACTTTTCGGACTTCGTGGAGCTTCAGCAGACTCAGTGCTTTATTGTATGAGAGTGTTCACTGAAATAATACAACCTAAGGCTGTTATGACAGATAACGGAAAACAATTTATTAGTCACAAGTGGAAAAATGGACTCAGAGCCTTGAGAATTAAGACTTTGTATACTACTATTCGTAATCCTCGACCTAACACTACCGAACGAGTGAATAAAGAATTAAACAAATTCTTTAGAATTTATTGTCATGATGACCATACTAGATGGGATCATTACTTGTTGGAGATTGAGGAATTGTATAATAATACGTTCCACGAGAGTACGAAATTTTCTCCTAATGAAATATTATTTGGAAATTCAGAGAAACTTAAAGTAGACTGTTTTCTACCACGGGCACTCACGAATAAAACGTTAGACCAAATTAGAGAGGAAGTTAGAGAAAATCTTAGACTTTCGAGTCAGAAGCGGCAGGATAGATTCAATAGAACTCATAAGTTGATAGATTTTCAAGTTGGTGATTTGGTAAAATTAAGGAGGCTTAATAAATCGGATTCTAGTCGAAATAAAACTAAGAAATTTGATTTATTATATGATGGACCATATCGAATTGGAGGAATAAAATATGCTAATGTGTATATTCTCGTTGATCCTGAAACTCAAAGTGTCAAAGGAGTTTATAATGCAGTCCATTTGGCTAAATATTATACTTAGGATGTTAGCTATTGAGATTTTCACGGGACTATATCATAAATTTTAACTTTAGAGGAATTGAGATATTCCTGGTCACAACCTAATTAATATAATTTTATTAGTTTTAATTTAATAATTAATATTAGAAGACTATTTTGATTATAGTATATAGTGAGACAATTTGTTAGTGAATTGACTGGCATTATTAAATCGACTTCGTTTTAAAAAAATATAATGAACTATAATAATTTATAATTTAATACAAATTTAATTTGGTTATATAATCAGGGTTGAACTGAAATAAATCTAAATTTAGATAAACATGTTAAATAATTTTAATAATTTTGAATAAAAAATTAATTTAGTTTAATGATTTATAATATTAGTAGTTTAATTATTTGTTTTGTTTATTGTATTTGTGAATAAAAAAAAAATTAAGGGCCAATA
Organism: Athrips mouffetella; assembly: GCA_947532105.1. Classification (NCBI taxonomy): domain Eukaryota; kingdom Metazoa; phylum Arthropoda; class Insecta; order Lepidoptera; family Gelechiidae; genus Athrips; species Athrips mouffetella. The sequence continues at coordinate 800,409 of OX383960.1, read as the reverse complement.
TAGGAGGTTTTATTTTAATAAAATAATAATAATAATAAAAAAAAAAATTAATTTAAAATTGAAAATTTTAGAATTCTCGAAAAAAAAAAAAAATGTTTTCTTAGATTTTTCGAAATAATAAAATTTTGGGGGAGGCTGTGCACTTGCGGAACCCTAAAAAAATTTTAAATGCATAAAATACTATTTAGAGGAAGTGTCAAGAAGTGTAACGATAAACGGGGAGTAGAAAAATATGACAAGGAGTGACAGTCGTGACAGGGTCGGGAAAGGGTCGAAAAAGGAAATGAAAGAAAAAAGCTTTTTAACCGAATAAAAGGAATAGTTGCTAAAATTTTGATAAACGAAAGCAACAGAAGAAAACTATGAATCAGGTTTTGTTGAATAGTGAGGGCAATGAAGCTGAAATAGAATTTTAACATGTTTAAAGGTTTCAGGTGAGAGAGATTTTGGGCCGTCAAGCAAGGAAAATTTGGAAAAAACGGAGAAAAATGGAAGAACGGAATCGGTAAACGTTCCAAATATCCTTGTTGTTACTTTGAGACGTCTGTGAAAGAAAAGTCGTTAGTAAGCTGGATTTATGTGAGTTATATTTTTTTTTATTTTTGTAGCTCGCGAAAAATAGAATTCATACAGCTGATGAGACGAATCTTTTGAAGGAGGCTATGATCCTGGATTGTGGATCCCTTCAATTGAGATAAAGATAGGGATTGCTTCGTGTAGGATATAGTATAGGAAGGTTTATTTGCGCATAAATTCAAGATGCTAACATTCAGGGTTTGATTCCAAAGTGTAAAGAATAAGTGGAGTGAAACTAATGTTATGTAAGTATTCAATTTTGTGGTTTTCCATCTTTTATTTATTTTCGGTTCAAAGTTGTTGAGTGTATTTGAGTTAAGGTGAAATGTGACTTAATGAAATTTATAGTTTCTTCCAGGTTATGTGAGCTAAATATCGTTGAGAAAATCAAATTTCAATGTCAAAAGAGGAAGAGTTGATTGGAGAATATTTGCAGCTTTACAGATCTACCTGCGAGGTCATAAGAGGCTTGTACTGTGTGATACTTTAAGTAAATTGTTATTCCCTTTTAATGATTTTCTTTTGTAAACATTAATAACTCTGCGGAAATTATAACATACTGTGTTTCTAATCTGAGTCGTTATTTGTAGATAGTAATAAAGATTTTCTTTTCCCATAATTAAGTATAAACTAGTTCTACAAGTGTCTTTGTTCGCGTATAGCTAGGCAGGATAATGTTCTATTTCTAAACAGGTACAGGAATTACAAGGAACATTATAGACATGGAAAAGCAAATCACAAATGATAAATCGTGAAGGCTAAAAAAAGGTATTGCTTGGATTGTAAAGGTAATGTAAATTTCATTGTGTTTAATTCTTTCCTTTACAGAGAAATTGATTAAAATAGTCCTTGGTGAAATCATGGAAACTGGACTCTGATGTATATATATTGTCATCGATTAGGGGTGGCTTTAGATGTTGTATATTTTGTCAACATATCAAAGAGACTTTGGACGATGTATATTATTATCATCAATTCAAGGAGACTTTAGTCAATGTATATTTTTTATACTTTTTTTAGGTAGAATTGTCTATTTGACATTATTGTCAAATAGTCAACAAATAAATCATTTTTGATTTAGTTTTACTCAAAGCTAGACGCTATTTTGAAATCTTTATAAATTTTTTATCTCTTTAACTAAAAATAAATCAAAACCCAAAATCAAAATGGAAGAAAATATTAATACATTAAATAATTACCTTTTTTAGAAAATAATATAAAATCTTTGGCCCTAAATCAAAATTCCAGTTTTTAATATACTAATGTCTTCATATGATAAAATTTAAGAAAAATATTCCGTCAGATCAAAAGAATTAGAACGTCAATTCAAAATCTTAAAATAATATATCTGAAAACTAAAACTTGGATATTGATTGTGATATTTTATTGTGAAATAAAGGGTAAGTTTAAGTAGAGTGAATATTATAAATAATAATATTTCAAGTAATAATAAATTGCTTTGATAGTGATTTTGAATCTTTTACCTCAATTTCCCAAAATTGGAACATGCTGAGAGCATTACTACATCTCAGTACTCAAGCTCATAGGAGGTGCTTATCTTTCCTTTTACTTTCATACTATAGGAGTCCCAGATTTTGAGATTAAGAAATGCCTGCTCTCAGGTTTATCTAGTTCAACCAAGCTTGGATGGATGCCCTCGTGACTTGTGTCCCCGATGTCCACTATATTGGTTGTGGCTAATGTATGTCGCGTGTCACTGGAGTATCTGTCTAAGTCTATCTGATAATATCAACCTTCGGATTTATTTATTTTAATCATACTTGGGCCGGAGCCCTCAAGCCTAAAAGGGTCTGATACTAAAGTTCTTCTCGTTCTATTTGTGTGAGATTTCGCTGATTCATCCTGATTCTTCCATCTGTATGTATGGGATGAATTGGTGTTACTCCAGTACAAATGGAGGGATATTAGCAAGGTGTTTTAACGTTGGGTTTTGGAAATAATGTTTCTTGTGTTATGTGCTGACAACGCTCGCCCATTATTGGATGCGTCGTTTGAGTGGCATATACCGCGGGAGGACCTCCTGATCTTAGCGTTAGATTACCAAATGTAGAGTAGTTAGACAACATAAAACTTTCTTCTTATGTGAAGGGACATTCTAGTTTAGTCTAATGACATTAAATTGTTTATAAGGAATAAATTAGAATTGTCCTGAATCAATAGGAAGAATATTCTTGATGGAGACATTACGTTCGTTCGTGGGTTGCTTCTTGTAAAGTGTGTTGACGACGTTCGCCCATAAGGCTGCGACGGCTGTACGACACTCTGACCTTGGGGGACCTCTGAACTTTATGTGTGTCATCCTAAAGTAATTAAATAATTTATTTAATCTTCATTGAATCATACAGGAATCTAAACTTTATAAGATTCTAAGTTTTATTTTCCCTTAATAAAACTTGTCATAAATTATCATACTTAAAATTATACTTTGACTCAGTGTGAAACCACCTTAACTTTACTAAATAGATTCTTGAAAACAAAAATGGAACAGAAATTATAATGTTTAGTTTCTTTTCATTGTAAATAAGTTCCGAATATTTAAGTATATACAATAACCCCATTTTTTATACTTCTTTTGAGTCCTCTTTTAAAGAACATCGAGTTTTAGCTAGTGTTGTTTACGCTAAATTCTCCCAGTGTTCTTGGTTTTGAATACTCGATGCTTTTGATTTTCCCTTAAGATCTTAAATCATAAATGTTTGGCCCAACCTAGCTTAGATACTATTATCCCGTATCTTCTCGGTTCTGGTCATCATACTTCACTTTTAATTAAGGATTACCTTCAGTAATCTTTTGTTATACTTACTTCTTATATGTTCTTCTTCGAAATATGCTGGGTAATCCCATTATAGTTTAGATGCAATTCATTTTATTTAAATGAGTGTTTAGACTGGGGTTACTCTACATAATCCTTGTCCTGCGTGGGTTGGTAACGGAAAAGAGATTTAGCTACGCATCACAAGTGAGAGCTATGAAGGATATACGGAGACCTTGTTGGTGCAATAAAGTCACGCAGTGACTGGGGGGAGGGAGATTGCCCTTCAAACTCTTTATGTCTCTCGTTATAAAACCGTTATTGATCTAGGCTGGCCATGCAAGCAATAATACTATACCCGTATCTAGTACAGACTTCACACTTGGACGTGTGGAGCTGGCTAATTATTTTCAGTTTAACTTATTTCAAAACAAACTAAGGGATTCGATGATGTCGGTCATTGTCTGCCCGGAGGGATTACAGGAAGAGCTCTTATAGCTCATGATGGAGAGTGCCCTGTTTTCCTAAAGGAAGACCGTATGCTTCGTGTGCCTGGCGGGCTCGGTGACCAGCTCTGGTATGGGTGACTAAAAGAAATAGTCAATACCCTGTGAACCCTGGATGAGTCAGTGATCGTCCCTTAAAGGTGGGCCACGTGGAAGTCGGGTTTGACGCGGGGCATGAACATACCGGGGGGAGACATCATCACCGTCTGGGTTGTACTGTGGTTAGTTAGTTCCGCTCTCCACATACATTAACCCTAGTCTTTACTGTAGTTTAAGTTTTCGGTGGGATTTCCAGCTCCGCGAGGATGATCAGAATCCTGACGATCCAGTTGGATTGTTAGGGTAGTTTAGCGTCATGTCATCGTGAGCTGGGTGATGATATGCCTCGGACCTGGGACTTAGGGTAGAGGAGGCCTAGGACGAGCTGCTTGGGGCGATGGCGGTGCCCCAAACCTGGGGACTGTCCCCACATTATTTTTATTACTTCGTTTATATTAACATAGGTTTCTTTTCAGAAACTTATCGGCTCTAATATTGCATTGTAAATGAGATGAAACCTTTCCTAGATTGATGAAACTACATGAATTCAGATGAACTACTCCTGACAATATGAAACTAAATTTAAATAAATAGTGATATAAAATAAAATAAATAACACAAATTAGACTTGTAAAGATTAGGTTTATATTCTAATATAAGTATTAAAATAACAAGTGTGTTTCTTTTTCATTCTTCTATTGCCACTCTCCACCGAGCAGAATCTGTAAATTACAAGATATTATAAATATATAAAACGGAATGACGTAGGATTCAGGAAAAATATAATATTCTTAAAGGATATTATTCTAGACGATCAACCTTGGCCAAAACTTTCACGTATCTGATTTGAGGATCCTATCTGAAGGGACTTCAGATCTGTACAGTACATGCACCCTGTCAAATTAGGGTATAGCAATTTAGACTAACAATATCTTTAACGTTCATCACTTTAATGTCATGTTGAATAAGAATGATCATGCATTTGAAGTTAACAATATCATTATCATTAAATTAATTATTTCATTATTATTATTAGTCCAGATTACATTGTTAAATTAAATTGTTGAATTAATTAATATCCATCCACAAAATGTCGTTAAAAAAAGAAGGAATAAATTATAAAACTAATTGTTATGTCATATACCTAAAAGTTAAATATAAAAAAAATATAAAGAAAAAAAAATAGAAATAAAATATGTCACAAATATCACAATCTACCTAACTCATTAGAAATCGATTTTAACGTTTATAATTCGTTGTGCAGTGGATCCAACCGGTCAGTTTAATATTCTGTATCGGTAATGAAATCATTGATTGTATAGTAACATTTTTCTATCAGTACATTTTTAAGTTGTCTTTTAAAGGAAACATCATTTTCTATGGATTTGATTTTGTCAGGAATTTTGTTGTATATTATGATCGAGCTGTAGTAGGGGCCTGTTTTATATAATTCTAACTTGGGAGCAGGGAGCGCCAAGCGGTCTTTTCGGCGTGCACTTTTTGTGAACTCATACAGGTGTATATTCTTTCTGACGAATAAGGCCGTTTCGAAAATATAAATGGCTGGAAAAGTTAGAATTTTGTTTTTTATAAATATTGGTCTGCAGCTTTCTCTTCGTCGTATATTGAATATAATGCGAATACATTTTTTCTGGATGATGAATAGATCTTTGGCATCTGTGCTATGGCCCCATAAGCTGACACCGTACCGCAGCCATGCAAATGCATAAGCATAGTATGCGGACAAAGCACAGTCTATATTGGTATTGCATTTTAGCACGCTTAGAGCAAATATAAATTGTGAAAATTTAGTTTTCAGTTTTTCTACGTGGTTTTTCCAATTCACGTGAGTGTCAATATCTAATCCTAGCAGAGTGCACGAGCTAACTTCTTCAACCTGTAGGGTACGCGAGATAACTTTTAGATCAGTAGGAGCTTTTTGATAGGGTCTAAATTGTATAATTTTTGTCTTTTTATTATTTAACTCTAAGTTGTGATTTTGTAGCCAAGTATTAATTTTATCATACGTTTCGGTAATATGTTGTATATTTACATCGGTAGGGTTATATTCAAATAATAAGGACACATCGTCAGCAAAAAGGACGCTAAGAGAGTTGGATATTTTGGGTAGGTCGTTAATATACGCCAAGAAGAGGGTGCATCCAAGGACGCTACCCTGAGGTATCGAACAATTCATTACTCGCATATCCGATTGTACAGTCTCAACTTCATTTTGGTTGTTTAGGTATTCTATTTGGGTACATTGTTTTCTATTCAAAATATAGGATTGTAGCCAACTGTGAGCTATTCCCCTAATTCCTAGGCCGTAAAGCTTATCGAGTAATATGGGGTGAATAAAGGAGTCTCTCGAGCTTAGGATTTTTTTAGCTAAAGCTCCTGTCTTCTACATTAACAAGTATTATTCTAGTACTAAGTAGTACTAGTATTCCTTAGTTGATAATGTACTTTATTTGTAAGAAACTCACTAATTTTATTTAAAAAAACTGCGCTTTCTTTCGTTTCAGGCTGCTTGCAAACTACCTGTTGCCTGAATATAAACTAAATAACCTCAATTCGGATTTTTTTTATAAATAAATTAAAGAAACACTTACATAAAATACGTGAAAAACTTATTATTTTACATTTAGTGTTAATAAGTTCATAAATAACGGTATTATTTATGACGCTAGTAACTTCATTTCTTGCTAGTTGCACGTAAAACTTATGGATTACTTCCTTTCTGGTTATACGTTAGTTAAATGCCCCCTAAACGTTAATCTAAGTGTTTTCTGTGCATGATTAAAATGTTTACTCCAAAGCATTTGTTAAAAACACGTCCTATATTTCGTTTTTGCTTTCAGGTTTAATTCCGATATAAATCGCAGTTTGATGAAAATGTTTTAAAAATGTATGGCCATGTCAGTGAGAGTGTTGCACTCCTCTTGGACGTTGCAATATCTATTCATGAGTTGCTGACATGTTTGCTTCAACAAACTTACATTTACACCTCACACAAACGAAAATCATCCAACAAACTTTGTGATAGAGACGATGCAGATGGCAAAATATTTGGGCAGAATTGCGTGTCTTTTTAGGGTTCCGATACCAAAATGGTAAAAAAAGGAACCCTTATGGTGCGACTTTGTCTGTCTGTCACACCTGTGTGTCTCAGCCACCACTCATGCTATCGACTTGAAATTTGGAGTAGTTTTAGAATATGGTTGCCCAACTTAATTGCACATGAAAAAAATTATGATTAATAATGTAAAGGGGGCCCAAATAGAGGAGGCAAAATTTCAAATAGTCATTACTAAGTAATGACTATTTGAAATTTTGCCTCATGAAAGGGCTTCACTTGTATATTCTAAAATATATTTTTGTATTTTTTCACGACTCTTAGTTTTCAAGTTATGATGAAAAATGACAAAAAAAATACCATTCCCTCCCCCCCTAATCTCTTAATTTTGTGAAAGGAAAAATCTAATTTAATTCCAGTCGATAGAAGTTTATGTAAATATTACAGAAAAAATCAATTCGATCGTTCCAAGAAGCACAGTTTCTTACAAATCGGCAATTCAAATTCAAAATTCAAATAATTTATTTGCATTAAATAGTAATTTAATTAGGTGTCTCTATTTAGCTTATAATAGCATGCAAAAATTTCTTTTTCTTTTAAATTCAGGCAATATACATTAATAAATAAATCCTTTACAAAAAAAATTACCTTTGCGGTCCTGAAAATGGACTTTATTGCTTCCAAAAATACAATAGGTATATCGGAACCCTCGGTGCGCGAGTCCGACTCGCACTTGACCGGTTTTTTTTCTGCGCCCTTTACCTACTGTCGCTGTGCATTTTGCGTACCTAGTTCAATATTTATAAGGAAGTGCATAGTTAGGGTTGGTCTCTTATCTTATTACGTGGGGCTGAGTTCCTTGATGGACATCAGAGCACTTCGACCCTATGGGATCTTTTGTGCCTCCCCTGCCTTATTGCTCCTGTGATCTTCCGCTGTCTCCAAATATGCCCGTTATGAGCTTCGATGTAGATTTCAGCGGAAGGAGCCTGTAGTCTTCTGGTGTCGGATAAGCAATGACCCAGAATCTTCATACGCTTGCTAGCCAAAGCGTTGCATGTGTATAGAAGATGCTCCATGCGTTCGCTTTCTTCACCACATGCTCTGCAAGTAGTTGTATCCAACAGACCCATCTTGTGTAGGTGCTCCCTAGTGCCGAAATGGCCGGTGAAAGCGCCTACAATGTTACGGGTCTGGTGCCTGCTTAGGTTTCTTAGATATTTTTAAGATACGATAAGATAGGGTTGGTCTCACTGTTTATTGCTAAACTTTCGGACAGTAAGTAAGCTTAACCTGTCAGCAAACCTCTCAGCCAAAGTGGTCTAGTGGTTAGAGCGCTCGGCTCTCGATCCGGAGGTTCTGGATTCGATTCCCGGTGGGGACACTGTCAAAGAAATCTCTTTGTGCGACCTCCCCAGTTTGGTTAAGACATTGCAGGAAGAATCGCTTAATTATGCGTAAAGTTAGATGATTCTGTGCTTCGGAAGGCACGTTAAGCCGGTGGTCCCGACTAATATCTACGGATGTAGTCGTTAATGATCCATGTCAGAGGCCTTTGGCGGCTCAACAACTCTGACACCAGGGTTTGTAAGGTCAGTCTTCGACCTTTCAACCAACACGATATGATGATGATAACCTGCCAGATAAATATGTCTGATTTGTACCTGCGTTTATCTGCCAGTTAAAGAAATCAGACACTTGTGAAACAAAACGTTTTCACTAACTGAAAGAATAACTAGCAGGTAAGGCTATCTGGAAGCTTATAGGAAAGCGGTTCTAATGTTTTCACTTAAAATGAAAAAAAAAAAATAAGCCACCAGTGGACCTGAAGAACGAGTAGCTAGTTGACAAGAGCCCGTCCGGAGTCTAAATCGATGCCGACCTGATTTAAAAGATAGTTGTGGAGTGTAAAACCACTACTACCCTGTGTGATATACTTTGTGTTGTTATTACTTGATGGAACTTCAAAGTATTTATGTAATTAAACACTATACTAGTGGATTTAAGCAAAAGTATAATTTTTTAACTCAGACTTTATTTCTTTTGTATCTACGATACCTATTATAATACTTGATCTTCTTCATTTATAAAATATCTATGTCATACTCTTTTACTTTTGGGAGCTGGCCCAGATTTGTGACTCTATTGAAATACTTTGCGTGTTCACCAAAGAAGATTAGGCGATCAATGTATGGATAGGACAGTAGGATCGTATTCTGCTATTTTAAGTAGTAAGGTTAGGGTTTTTCTGCATATTGTACACACGACTGCACTTTGACCTTTGAGTAGGATTGGATGATTTGTTACGAAGTGTAAAAAAATTCAAAATGACCTCTGACACGGTTTACGAGATCAAGCATGACAATACGACATTATTATTCTATACTATGAAACGAGCAATATTTGTACTTGTAATCGGTTTCTCCAAATTGAATCTAACGATTTTGATAAAATTTACCATATGGGGATTTTCGGGGGTGAAAATTGATTTAGCTAGGTCTCATATGTATGGCAAAATTCGTTTTCCCGTATTTTAAAAAAATAATCTAATACCGCGTTTTAGCAGAGACTTACTGCGTAATCTGTTGGCGGATAGCATAGCTTTTCAGGTAGAGGTGGCAAGTGGTAATGGTAATAGAGCGAAGTTCGGTCACCCAGATACTTACAGTTACAAACCATAGGTGAAATTTGACACTTGGCAGAAGCGTAGGCTTAGTGGAACTCAATATAATCTGTTTTGTCCACCATTTGAAAAAAATAATGGAGCCTCATGCACAACTTTTCACGTAGTTACAACTTACTTCTTTTACTTACTACTCCCTGTGTAATGTGCATTGTAGGTAAAATATTTAAAATATCTAATCAATAACCTAGGCCAAGAGACATGCGGCTTAACGCTAGTAGAATAGAATGAAAATGAATGAGATTGACATTAGCTAACGAAATGTTGCGTAACAGCTAATGTCAATCCCGTACATTTTATTAGATTCTATAGCGTTTTCTATAGTAGCTACTTGTCTCAAGGCCCTATTAAGATAGTAGCAAGAACCAACAGCTAAGTCTGAGATTTAGAAAGGTGGTAATTTACTACCAGTCAAGTCAAAATACGTGTCAAATCCCATACAAGATTGACACTTGTAAGGTGAACTCCAGCATATTTTCATCTCCGAATGTCATACTTAGTGCTTTCGCTTCCGAATCACGAAATACGCTGTAGTTGTGAAAGCACTTCCTATTTAGTGCCTTCTACCATCAAGAGTCCAGACGCACCACAGTATATTACCTACACTTCGTTAATATTCCACACATTCGCACAAAGCCCTTTGAAACATGTTTAATAAATTATGCGCACGGCTAAAGAGTGGAATTCTCTTCCTGCGCCTGTGTTCCCGAGTTCATATAACCCGAATCTATTCAAGTCGCGAGTGAATAGGCTTCTTTTGGGCAAGCTCGTCTCATCGTCAACTTCATCCAATTTCAAATAATTTATTGCAACAAACATGGTAATAAAGATGTAATTTTTTTTATATTTCCAAACATGTTTGGCCATATTAAAAGGCATGTAAATTGGAGTTGATAAGCTACTCCAGTGTCACAATCGTAAATAAAGAGTCGTAAATATGTCATGGTTAAAATTTGAATTGTAAATAGTCATTAACATTATAAAAATTATACATATTCAGCAATTTATACAATTTTGTCTTAAATAATTTTATGGGTAATTCTCTAATACTAGATGGAATTTGATTATGAATTCTTACAAACATACAGAAACAATTTTTGCAAAATTTTTCCGTTTGTATAGTTCTCGCATGCACTAGTTTGTCGGGGTCCCTACGAAATCTCTGTCCTCAAGACGAGATAGAGGTCAAGAGTAAGCCCGTTGACAATAAAAAAAAGCCAGAATTGACACGTTACTTAACTTCACTGATCGGAAAGAAAGAGCAATAGCCTGTAACCCACAAGTGCTTTCTAAGATTGATAGCATTAGCAGAATAGCGGCTTGTTGACGTGAATGGGGTATGACCGTCCGTGATTGGTGGAGCGGGATTTATGGCCGTGATGGATCGCTGCTGGAGTCCAGAGGAAACGGGCCCATTGGGCGTGAGCTATTGCCGCTATTGTAGGATATTCACCTGGCGTTTTATGTGGTTTCCTGTGTTCGAGAAGTCAAACATACACGACTAGTAATCATTGACCTGTGGGTGTCGTGATTTTGTATCGGGAATGGCTATTATAGTTGCGAACGCAATTAAAGTCTGATTTTGACTAACTTTCTTAACGGCTGGAAGTTTCGCCCTCTAGAAATTTCTAGAGCAGTCCAGAACATTCGAGAGTATTTGAGAGCAATCCACAACATTCTGGAATGTTAAGGCCCTTAAGCTCATTATGATTCCATATTTTTTCGATTTATTATTCACCTATCCTTACCTAATACCTACCTACCTTAATTTATCCTATCTGTAAATGAAACAGCTGAATACCATTCGATTTAATGTTCAATACTGAAATTGAAATTCTTTCCGGTTTTAAATTAAAATGACTTTTAAATTGTGGCCATTATGAAAATCTGCGATAGCGTGAAACGAAATATACATTATGTCGAACTTTAAATGGAAACTCTGACTCGGGCGCAATGAATTTGTATGAGCTTTTAACGAAATTATACGTACTCGTATTGTTATAAAAAAGAACAATAAATTAATTAATTGTTCTATTTTTTCTTAAAAGATTTCCTTAAAAGCTTTTTCATAATCTGCTTCGTTCGTTTGTTAACAGTAAAAATATACAGGATGCTTCCTATAAAACTGCGAATATTTTAGTTTGTTGCTCAAGCCATAGAACTGAACTACTTCCTAAAAGAAGCAAACGTCAATTTACTTTTGTTTAATCTGTGATAAGGGTTGAAAAATAAGAAAAGGTTTTAGTCGTTTATTACACAACCATTTCGCGGCCTCACAAGGTTTATATACGACAGCCGCAAAAATCTAGTTTTTTTAACTTTTCAGTTCTATTAATCTAGGTTTCCGAAAACTAAAAGGACGTAAAACTAACTTCGAAGAAACTTACTAACAGTAAATGAAACTTTTGCCTCTTATCCTACACAAAGTGTAAGGGAAGGTGTACCGAAAACGGAAAAGGCATGCTCAGTCAACGCAACTGACCGACTTTCCCAAAGAAACATTTTGGGAAAGTAGATAAAAAAAAATGAAATTGAAGAATTGAAATAAAAAAAACCGGTCAAGTGCGAGTCGGACTCGCGCGCCGAGGGTTCCGATATACCTATAGTATTTTTGGAAGCAATAAAGTCCATTTTCAGGACCGCAAAACTAAATTTGTTTGTAAAGGTTTTTTGCAGATTTCTGAAAAACTGTGCAACTTAGAAAGATCGTTTTATTTTTGCTGTAAAGTTTACATAAACCTCTGTCAACTGTAATTAATTCAGATTTTCCCTTACTCAAACTTCGGAGATAAGATGGGGGAATGGTATTTTTTTTGACATTTTTCATCATAACTTGAAAACTAAGAAACTTAAAAAAATACAAAAATATATTTTAAAATGTACAAGTAAAGCCCTTTCATATGATACCCCAATCGACCTAGTAGCGACAATTTGAAATTTGGCCCCCCCTATTTTGGCCCCCTTTACATTAATAATCATACTTTTTTCAAAAAATTTTCATGTGCAATTAAGTTGGGCAACTATATTCTAAAACTATTCCAAATTTCAGCTCGATAGCGTAAGTGGTTGCTGAGATATAGAGGTGTGACAGACAGACGGACAGACAGACAGACAGACAGACAGAGCGGCACCATAAGGGTTCCTTTTTTTTACCATTTTGGTATCGGAACCCTAAAAATGACCTTTCAATACAAACTGTTCGATCATAGTGAGCAGTTTGTATGGAGAGTACAATTTCCCAAAAATGTTTCTTAGGCAAAATTGTTCCGCTTCGTTGACGTCTCTTACACCCTGTATACTTTATAGTATGAACAGGACAATTTTTTTTTTAATTTTTGTAAGTTTAATTCTATGAAAATTTTATTCGCTAAAACTTTTTCATGCCTCTATAGTTTTGTGAAGCTGTCTCACCTGTAAAGCTGTGTACCTGTAACAAATATATATCTGAAAATAGCATACGTAATAAACTGTCTTAAATTACATTTTAAAACTAATTTAAACATAAATAATTTTCACGAAAACATTGGGCGACGAACCAAAAAGTTTTAAACAAATATATTTTTAAGAGTTTACAAATATCGTTATTACAAACAACATTTGATGTATGCACCATATGCTTACTTTATTAAATGCTAAATAATGTACTTTGACACCCACACTAAGTTAACCTGTGTCAGAATGAAATTCGTCTATTATTTTAGGAACACAGAAAATGCATTATTTAAATCCGCATCGTAAGCAAAAATGCAAGTATGTGCTCAACTGCCAGCGCGCTGACGTCTATAAACTGCATAAAATATATGTTTGCGAAAGCAAATGCATCAAACATATTTCTCAGCTGCGACGAACTTCAAACAAAGATAATAAACTAAAGATTTCATATTACAGTATACTTTTTACACAAGGTGGACCGACGATCTGGTCAAGGTCGTGGGAAGCCGCTGGATGCGAGCAGCGCAGGACCGGTCGTCATGGAGATCTTTGGGGAAGGCCTATGTCCAGCAGTGGATGATGATACTTTTTAAATAAAGAGAATGACCCTAAATGAGTACCACACAAATGTTTGAAATACATATCATCATAGCATCCCGTGAAACATTCAAAGCAGGACAGGGAGCTCCCTCCAGAGCTCCAGCAAGAACGCGTGGTACTTTGAGAGCATTTACCATAGTCACCACACTTGTAAGCGTTTCGGCTGGTGACCGCTATTGTTGGTGACCGTAGTATGTAAGATGGTAAGATACACAAAAAGATGCTGCTGCACATCTTTCGGTTCATGAGCCCTTAGTCGCCTCTTACGACACCCACGGGTAGAGATGGGTTGGTACTATTCTTTGCTGGCACCATACGTGCAAAATCTCGTACTAAGGCTTGGGCTTATAAATCTTTCCGTGGCGAGATCAAGTAAAACAAACTCTTGTCCTGTATTATTTTTTTGGGTAAATCAAAATCTAATCAATCTATAGACAAGTGGTTTTCTAAAATCGTGAAGGCTAGTATAATAAAATTAAAATGTACGGGATTGACATTAGCCGTCACGCAACCTTTCGTTAGCTTATGTCAATCTCATACATTATTATTAGAGATTAAACGAACTTACCTGTAAGTGACGTTCAATCACAATTATGTGAGCAGCTTCATTCGATGCGATTTATTGTTAACTTATTGTAGATTGCGTTGCCACGCACCAGCCTTGCGCACGAATTTTTAGAGGTAGGAGGGTATATTTTTATTTATTTATTGTTTTTTTAAAATTTGAGGGTAGTAACACATTACCCCTACCGCTCCTACCAGTCGGTGTCACCTGCCTCGCCTGTCATTGTCGTCATTTAGTTCAAATTATTGTTTATTTTCCATTTTATGAACAAGATGGGTCGGGTTTATTAATGTGTAGGTACCTATGTACCGAACCTCAAGGGTGGGTTGTACCTAAATCGCATCGAATGAAGCTGCTCACATAATTGTGATTGAACGTCACTTACAGGTAAGTTCGTTTAATCTCTAATTATGTTTCGCAGCTTCATTCTTAGCGATTTATTGTTAACTTATTGTAGGCTGTTCAGAGCTCTTCATAAAATGTGAAAAGAAACCACCCATGACAGTTTTAACAAGCAAATTAATTTAATAAGTAAGTACACAAATAAACAGTAAACCTTATACTGTTTGCTTAACTTGAAGATAATACAGTTCGTGCAAAATCATCATTTTTCTCTGTAACATTTCTATTGTAAAAACGTGCAAAACTAGTGAAGACTGACTCCAACCTGCAGTCTTCTTAATCGTGTCTATGGAAACGCCAAGTTCGCTGGCGGCTGAGGTGGACGCGTGACGAGTGCTATGGGCACTAAAAACTGAGGTATCTACACCACTACTTTTCAGACAATCTTTTATCCAATGACCAAGCCTCTGTGAAGATATTTTATTGTGAGGCCGCCTGTGACTAATGAATAAATGATCATTATTTTCACTGCGTAAAAAACTTGTTTTATTTATGGACTCTTTTAAACATCTTGCTGGACATATTTCAGGCCTTTCACTATAGTATGGTAGCCTAAGGAGCGGTTGATAGCTATTGGGCTTGGACGTTTTTATTAAATCGGGTATTTTGATAATAATTTCCTCTGGATTTGACAAATTTATGTTGGATATTTTAATCAAGGAAAAAGTCTGTAAACGGTGAGCGGTCACAAGCGCCAGCAAAGTCAGCGTTTTCCTGGAGAGAGTTTCTAGATTGAGGTCTTCATTGGGCCATTGACTTGATAGATAATTTAAAACAATGGCTGGGTCCCAAGTAAAATCATATTTGGGTTTGGTAGGTCTCAATCTAAAAACTCCTTTCATGAAACGAGATATATTGTCATCATTTAATAATTTATGACCCAATAATAGAGACAAAGCAGATTTGTAGCAATTAAGTGTACCATACTGTGCTCCACTTTCAAACACTTCTGTTAAAAAATCAATAATGGTTTGAACAGATGAGCTGCTTTGATCACAACCGTGGGCTTTACAATACTTCATCCACGATTTTATACAACAGTCGTACTGTTTATAAGTACTGTCTGAAAGTGAACCAAGCATGATATCGATAGACCTTGTAGAAAAGGATTTTTTGACTAACGCTTGCCGGACAACTTCGCGGCAACTAACCGAAGAGTCTGATGAAGGTTATGGGTTAAAGAACATATTGTGCCAAGAAAACGTAAATGCGTAGACCATCCATGCATCTAGATCACTTATCCAGGTGACGTAGATAGAACATTTTGCATTGCACCTGCTCGCAAACAAGCCAATTTCAGGAGTGCCAAACTTTTGAACCACCCTATCGAATGCATCGTTAGACAGCTCCCATTCGGTATCTTGAAACTTTTTTCGCGAAAGAGAATCTGCTTCATGGTTTTCTCTTGTGTTTATATAAGAGGCAAATATGATTATTTTACGCTCCTCACACCACTGCCAGATTTCTTTGGAAATTTTGTTTAGGTGTGTATATTGTACACTGCCCATTTTGTTTATGCATGAAATAGCTGTAACGTTATCTATTCGTAAAAGAATTTCACAGTCATGTAAATCGTAAGCGAAAACTTTAAGGGCGAAAAAGGCTGCTTTCAACTCCAACTCATTAATATGCAAGGAAGATTCGTAACTTTTCCAATACCCAAACGACTCCTGACCGTTACAAAATCCACCCCAACCGGTGCCAGAGGCGTCGGAGTAGATCCTAAGCAGAATTGATTAAATCTGAATGGAGATACGCTTGTGTCAATGTTATCAATCCACCATTGCATGTCTACCCTCAGTTTGCTAGGTAATCTTATAATTTGGTCGTAACTGTCACTGTCAAGAAGACATAAATATTTATGTCGTTTAAAGGCTTTTGTGTATACATAAGAATATTGTATTGCTGGGCAAACGGATATTAAAAGACCTATAAATCTAGCAAATTCTCTAAGTTTACATTTTTTGAGGGTAACGAAACGTTTTAGATATTTTTTTTTATTTTATTGGTGGGTAGTTTCAATGCCATGCTTTTAGAATCATAAACAATGCCTAAGAATGTACATTCTTTGAGTGGAGTGAGGCAGCTTTTTTCGCTGTTTATGATAAGGCCTAGTGATTGCAGTAATGAAATAGTGACTGAAACATTTTCAATACATTCTTGATAAGTTTGTTCTATACAAAAAATATCATCCAAATAGATTACTGACGTATAACCTTGCGATTTTAAATATTTCATCACCGATTTCATAAGTTTGGTAAACAAAAACGGTGCAGTACACAAACCAAAAGGAAGGCAGTTAAATTCGTAAACTTGATATCTGTACATAAAACGGAGGTATTTTCTCTGTGATTTGTCTACATTTATCAACAAGTAAGAGTCTTTTAAATCAATTGATGCCATAAAACAGTCTGGAGTAATTAATTTGGCGGCAGTTCTATAATCTTCCATTTTGAAGTGTGATGTTTTGATAAACTTATTTAATTTCTTCAAATTTAAAATAAAACGTTTGGAACCGTCTGGTTTTGGTACTAAAAACACGCTCGGTATAAACTCGTCTAGTTCGTGTCTGCACGGCGAAATAACCTGATTTGATAAGAGCTTATTAATAGCTTCCTGGAAGTTTAGTGCTTCCTGTTCAGATTTGGGATAAACATTCGGTGCAACCTCTTGTGTCGGGTTGCATACAAAAGGGATTGTGTAACCTTCTACCCAAGAAAGTATGGTAGGATCTTCAGTGATTTGCTGCTATTTAGGTATATATTTATGTAAACGGCCTGCGTATTTTACCTCGTGTTCCTCAAGTAATCCCGGCGGCTCCGGGAGTTGCTGGTGGCGGCGGGGCGACTGCGGAGGCGGCGCGGCGACGGCGAGCGGTCCGGGGGCGGGGCGTGGTGGCGAGCTGCTCCGAATGTGCGGGTCCGAGGTTTGGCGAAGCGACCGCGCCCTGCATCGGCTCGTTCCGCTCTCGGGTGCAGGGCGCGCGGGTTTACCTTGCTTTTAAAATTGTCTTAGTTAAAAAAGTTACTTTTATGGAATTTGTTTCTTGGTATCTGTTGTTGAGGTTTCAAACTTTCGCCTGATTTTTGGATTGTTGTAGCTGCCTTCAATTTTTCACCGACGTTATCTCCAAACAAAAGGCTAGTTCGGGCACTCTAAACCAAGGCATCTTTCATTTCAGTTTTTACAGCTGAAATCACGAAGTTTCTCCGTGTTTTTGTTTCTGTGAAGTGTGCGTCACACAGAAGGCGGCTTGCATCGCTCAACGGATTTAATATTTTTTGTACAGTTTCTTTTGAGACTAGTAGCTCAGTGGCTTGAGCTAACACAGCTAAAGCGACGCCTATCTGTTTTTGTTTTTCCATCAAAACATAATCTCGTTTGATCATGGGCTCTGCTAAGGCGGCTTTAGTTTCCGGGTTTAAAGCTGGAGGTTCAAGGAAATCGCAATTAACCGGTACCAAATATTCTTTTAAAAGATTTTCTTTTGTCTCCTTTGGTAAAAATTTCTTGCCACCTACTTGCGATATCCTTGTGTATTTTTTCTCCGAAGTGCGTCTCAGGCGTTGGAGCATCGCCCAACAGACAAAGGATGTCATCATCCAGCGACTTATCTTGTGCTTCCTCAGCCGATGAGGTTGGATCCGGCCCAGACGGATCTGGAGCCGATGACGTCCTGGGAGTGGGCTCACGCGACGACCGTTTGTCCTCACCACGTCGGGAGCTGTCCGAAACATCAGACTTTGCCAACACAGGGTTATTTTGTTGTATATGTGACAGAGAAAAGCCTTATGGTAGACTCGCATCATTTTATCTGTGATGTGACAGAGAAAACCCTTATGGTAGACTCGCATCATTTTATCTGTGATGTGACAGAGAAAACCCTTTCGGTAGACTCGCATCAGTTTAGCCGTGACAGAGAAGACCCTTTTGGTAAACTCGCATCACTAAATATAAAAAATCAATAATTACCTTCATCCGAAGAATAGATGATATAATTTTTTCTCCTCTTTTTTGTCCTAATTTTCAATTTTTCTTGTAATTTTCTTATTTCCTTCTGAATTTCTTCATCACTGTCGTGTGCGCGTCGTTTTTTCCCCATGTTGAGAGAAATTAACTTTCACTTTGAGTGTACACGTGCGAAGGCTTCGGCGCGAAAACGAATAATGACGACAATGACAGGCGAGGCAGGTGACACCGACTGGTAGGAGCGGTAGGGGTAATGTGTTACTACCCTCAAATTTTAAAAAAACAATAAATAAATAAAAATATACCCTCCTACCTCTAAAAATTCGTGCGCAAGGCTGGTGCGTGGCAACGCAATCTACAATAAGTTAACAATAAATCGCTAAGAATGAAGCTGCGAAACATAATTCTATTCTACTGACACTTATTATAGAAAGCTACTTGTCTACGGGCTCAGATAAGTTGGTGGCAGTGTACCTAACTAGGTAGGTTGGTCTGTGTGTACGAAACTACAACAAAATACCTGACAATGTAGTGCAATTACCTGAGAGAAAGTTTAAACAATGTGTGAAGCAAACATTATGTAAAAAGCTTTCTATAGATTACATGATTATATCAATGACAAAGAGGTATGGTGCTTTGATATTCCAGCGAAACACAAGAAACACATTGTAAAAAGCCGACTTTTAAAGTAGGCCGTGCTGCAGTGGTTTCTTGCCGTTTCTTTTACGATGCCATAGCACGGGCCGAAACGGTGTAGACTTGCTCTATTTGCATTGTATTCTGCATGACATTCAATAAGTATTATGTAAGGAATCTATATTGTATAAAAATAACTGATAAATAAATAAATATCTATTACCAGATTTAGATCTTTTTATTCAATGTAGATTCTTTACAGAATACTTATCGAATGTCATGCAGAATACAATGCAAATAGAGCGAGTCTACGCCGTTTCGGATCGTGCTATGGCAGCGTAAAAGAAAACGTAAGAAACCACTGCAGCACGGTTTACTTTAAGAGTCGAATTTTTAGAATGTGTATACATTGACAGTAGATGGCCCTAATCAAGCGACAGCCGGACGGAAGCAGAACACAAACGAACCGCAAACACCGCGCGATTACCTTTCACAGGCTGCACTGCGCTGCATTCGGCTCATCCTGCTAATCAACTCTAATGATACTTATTAGCCTTTGTGTAGCTCACTGTACTCACCAGTTAGATACCGCATTGGTAGGAAGGAGCAAAAATAATACCGGCCAATTGCGAGTCGGACTCGCGCCCCGAGGGTTCCGTACGACTAAGGTATAAATACCGTCTTAGTTATGGACGCGCAGTCACGCAGAAGTGTATTAAAAACGCACGAGTCCGACACACACTTGACGAGCTTTTATTATTTGTTGTCTATAGTTTATGCACTATAAATGTACCAATTTTCACGCTTGTAAATATTCCCGTTTTTACGATAGAGCTAAAAAAATTGCCTAAAAAAACACATTTTTTGTGGGGGAGCCTCCCTTAATTGTTTTTATTTTAGTATTTGCTAATTATAGTAGCACTAGATCTAAATAATCTGTAAAAAAAATCAACCGTCTACCTATTACGCTTCATGAGATACAGCTCGCTGACAAACAGACATACAGACAGAGAACCCTAAAAAGGGTAAACTCCTGCATTATCAATCAATAATGGATAGTTTGAAAAGTGTTCGAACAAAATTTTAACTCTCTAAAGGAAACGACTAGAGCTGAATATTATAATGGACTGAAGCACAGGCTCAGACTTATTTCAGGCTCAAACTTATTTCAGGCTTAGTCTTATTTCAAGCACCACTTACCCACGTTCGTTTGTGTATTTGGCAACCTATATACAATTTACGAAGTGTACAATTGTGAAGAAGAAATAAAGTTATTTTCGCTCCAATTAAGAAACAAAACAATAATGAATTACATAACGACTGAGTTATAGACACGTACGTAATTCATCGCCTATTTCACAAGTATTGTCTCAACAAAGATCTTGAAAAAAATCTAGATAAATTTCTAGATAAGTCTCAGATAAATATCTAGAACTCAAACATAACTTGTCCCTTAAGACTATGGCTAAGAAAGCTTATTTTTTTCACAAACACTATAAAAAGAATGAATCATCGATACAGGATTTTTTTTTCATTTAATTAACAACCATTGTAGGAAAACCGTCAAACGCAAGTAAGAGGTAGTGGAACCAGTATATGAACCAGCGCTACGCTTCCAACCCCGAAGCAAGAGACCCGCCAAAGATCAAATTGTTACCACTGAAGTGTGACCGACTGTACGTCACCTCACTATCCGCACAATTTTATGATCAGAATGAAAGGGTTATAAGCTTATGAAGCTTGAAATAAATGATTTTTTTTTTTTTTTTAATAAAAGTCGGATTAAAGAAATGATTCGTCACAAGTTACGGATGTGTGCTGTAAAGTCACAACAAATAACATAATCTTAGTAATCTTAATATAATAATCTTTGTAAATGCAATGAAGGCGTCGTTCTATTCATTTGGTAGGTATCAGCTGATAGCGCATTTTGTGTGGGAGGTCAAATTTGGTTATTCAAAAGTCTTTTTTTTTTTTTACTATGTATGGGCTTACTCTTGACCTCGATCTAGCCTTGAGGACAGAGATGAGGTCGACGATGGAACGAGCTTGCCCAGAAGAAGCCTATTCACTCTGGAATAATATTAAAGGCACCTTAATAATTTAAGGGATATCTACAAATACTTCGCTATCTTCCAAAAACAACACTTCTTTCAATCCAAGTTTACTTCGCAATGTCAATCAATTAGTTGAAAAAACCAATTAGTGAAAAAAGTTCTCGAATCTCAAAGTGCTCTATACATAACAAATGAAGAGTAAACTTCGACGCCATTTCTAGAATCGAGTTTTCAACTATTTTAGGTTTTTTGTAAATGAATTTACTTGGTCTAGAAAACTTAATGGAAACGAAACCGATTTCAGCGTTAACTTTAGCCACATCTTTTCGGACAAAGTTTTTGGAACACAATTATTTTTAATCCATCTCTTGCTTTTCTTGCGTTTCAAATCCCACAATAAACAGAATTTCAAAATTAACTCTGGATTTTTAGGGTTCCGAACCAAAAGGGTAAAAACGGAACCTTTATGGTGCGACTTCGTCTGTGTGCCTGTCACATCTGTATAGTGTCGACTAATGGTAAAAACGGAACCTTTATGGTGCGACTTCGTCTGTCTGCCTGTCACATCTATATAGTGTTGATTAATGGTAAAAACGGAACCTTTATGGTGCGACTTCGTCTGTGTGCCTGTCACATCTGTATAGTGTCGACTAATGGTAAAAACGGAACCTTTATGGTGCGACTTCGTCTGTGTGCCTGTCACATCTGTATAGTGTCGACTAATGGTAAAAACGGAACCGTTATGGTGCGACTTCGTCTGTCTGCCTGTCACATCTATATAGTGTTGATTAATGGTAAAAACGGAACCTTTATGGTGCGACTTCGTCTGTGTGCCTGTCACATCTGTATAGTGTCGACTAATGGTAAAAACGGAACCTTTATGGTGCGACTTCGTCTGTGTGCCTGTCACATCTGTATAGTGTCGACTAATGGTAAAAACGGAACCGTTATGGTGCGACTTCGTCTGTCTGCCTGTCACATCTATATAGTGTTGATTAATGGTAAAAACGGAACCTTTATGGTGCGACTTCGTCTGTGTGCCTGTCACATCTATATAGTGTCGACTAATGGTAAAAACGGAACCTTTATGGTGCGACTTCGTCTGTGTGCCTGTCACATCTGCATAGTGTCGACTAATGGTAAAAACGGAACCTTTATGGTGCGACTTCGTCTGTCTGCCTGTCACATCTATATAGTGTTGATTAATGGTAAAAACGGAACCTTTATGGTGTGACTTCGTCTGTCTGCCTGTCACATCTGTATAGTGTCGACTAATGGTAAAAACGGAACCTTTATGGTGCGACTTCGTCTGTCTGCCTGTCACATCTGTATAGTGTCGACTAATGGTAAAAACAGAACCTTTATGGTGCGACTTCGTCTGTCTGCCTGTCACATCTATATAGTGTCGAGTAATGGTATAAACGGAACCTTTATGGTGCGACTTCGTCTGTCTGCCTGTCACATCTATATAGTGTCGACTTGAAATTTTGTAATTGCAAACAAAAGAATTTAAATATAAGGGGAAAATTTTAAATTATCGTACGTCGTAACTAGGTCGAGTGAAGTATAACATGAAAGGGCATACTTGTTCATTCCAAACTAGATTTTATATTTTTTTACAGTCTTTAGTTTTCAAGTTATGATGAATATTGACAAGTAAAATACCATTCCTGAAGTTTTGCAAAAGGAAAAATCTTAATTACAGTCGTTAGAGGTTTACGTAAATATTACAGGACAAATAAAGCGATGTCATTTCAATCAAATCGAAACACAGCAGCAGCGCAAACACTGTTTTTACGGCAAAAATAGGCAAAGGGGTGGAACTCCCCCGGATGGATTTTGCACAAAGGCCCTAGATTCAGATTCAGATAATTTTATTCAATGTAGATTCTTTACAGAATACTTATTACAAATCTGGTGTACTTTGAGGCGTTTTTTATCTTATCAATCTTAATTTGGTTGGATATTAACAATAGCGCTACAGATGTATAGGATAAAAAGATTGTTCTTGTATTAGGAATTGGAACAAAAGCAAAGAACAGATTAATAATGGAATTTCTGGCAGTTATCGGTCCCTTAGGTATTTAGCGATAAGATCCCAAGCCCTTTTAAAATTAGCAGG
Organism: Athrips mouffetella; assembly: GCA_947532105.1. Taxonomy (NCBI): domain Eukaryota; kingdom Metazoa; phylum Arthropoda; class Insecta; order Lepidoptera; family Gelechiidae; genus Athrips; species Athrips mouffetella. The sequence continues at coordinate 776,973 of OX383960.1, read as the reverse complement.
GTTCGACCCGACCCGCGTAAGGAGCCACGTATTTGATTTAGCGCACTTGTTCGGGTCAACCGAATTGCGAAATTTACGTAGTAAATTGGCCATTTGAGTATGAATTCGTGATAATAAGTATATCTTCTAAAACCGTGATTTTAGTCCACCAACCTCTTTTTACCCGATTGCAGCGAAGCTCAAATGGAGGGTTATGTGTTTGACCTGTGTGTATGTTAGTATGTAACGATATCAGTTTTTTTTTTTTTTTATAATTTCTTTTTTTCCTCTGAAATAATCAGAGACTTTGTCAAACTCTTCTTTAACGATATCACAGTTGGATCGTAAGTGGTCACCTGGAGTAGTTACCCGGTGGCGATAGCACTTACTTTATTTTTGTGGTGTACTTCGACAAAGTAGCTAAGTCAAATCAAAATATTTATTTCGGATATAAGGTTCATCCATAGTGTTAGCAAAGTAAAGCATATTGCTTACCACTTCACCCTATCACCCGCCATCTCTAGATTTATTTCTTTCTACCTCATAACTATCTTTTTTATTTCTTACAGTGCATTTTTTTTATCTTCCTAGCGCTCTAAATACTCGTATTGCAAGATGTTTCATTTTTAGGGTTCCGATACCAAAATGGTAAAAAAAAGGAACCCTTATGGTGCCGCTCTGTCTGTCCGTCTGTCTGTCACACCTCTATATCTCAGCAACCACTTACGCTATCGAGCTGAAATTTGGAATAGTTTTAGAATATAGTTGCCCAACTTAATTGCACATGAAAATTTTTTGAAAAAAGTATGATTATTAATGTAAAGGGGGCCAAAATAGGGGGGGCCAAATTTCAAATTGTCGCTACTAGGTCGAGTGGGGTATCATATGAAAGGGCTTTACTTGTACATTTTAAAATATATTTTTGTATTTTTTTAAGTTTCTTAGTTTTCAAGTTATGATGAAAAATGTCAAAAAAAATACCATTCCCCCCCCCTTATCTCCGAAGTTTGAGTAAGGGAAAATCTGAATTAATTACAGTTGACAGAGGTTTATGTAAACTTTACAGCAAAAATAAAACGATCTTTCTAAGTTGCACAGTTTTTCAGAAATCTGCAAAAAACCTTTACAAACAAATTTAGTTTTGCGGTCCTGAAAATGGACTTTATTGCTTCCAAAAATACTATAGGTATATCGGAACCCTCGGCGCGCGAGTCCGACTCGCACTTGACCGGTTTTTTTTATAAGTCAAGTCACAGTGTTTTGGAAATATAATTTATTTGGATCAATTGTGTAGAGCAACAGCCCTTCATACACTGCAACATCAGGTTTTGATTCCAATCGTAATAGTTCAATTATACAGTCAATTGCACGTCAGCAGATACACTTTGTCTTGACATTGCTTTCATCATCATCATATCAGCCGAAAGACGCCCAATACTGAATACTGAATATCGCTTCGGACGACTTGCCCATGCTACGTTCACCGGGTTTTTAGAGGATGTGCCCTGCCCACTCCACTCTAGAACCTGTAAGGCCATCGGGCATGCATCAGTTCTTCGAGGATGTGCCGTGTGTATGCTCACTGCAGATTTGATTTGGCGATTTTCAAAGCTATGTGGGTCACTAGCCAATACTTTCTAGACTTTCTTATTTCTTATTCTATCTCATAAAGATAATCATTGCATAGCTCTTTTTTCGACTTTGAGCTTTTTGGGGTTCCGTACCCTAAGGGTGAGAAACGGGACCCTATTAATATGCCTCCGATGTCTGTCGGTCAGCGGGCTGACAGATTATGTATTTCTGTTGCCACTACAAAAAAATAAAATAAAATTAGAATAAAATAATTAATTAAGGGGGCTTCCAAACTAAAATTGCGTTTTTACGCGATTTTAGCTCGATTTTGGTTTTAGCTCTATCTTGAAAACTACAAGCGTGAAAATTGGTATTATTATAGTGCTTAAGCTATAAAATAATAACAAATAATAAAAATTGGTCAAATGCGTGTCGGACTCGCGCAAATACTTTTCTCCATAACTTCACGTCCATAACTAAGACGGTATTTTACCTTAGTGGTACGGAAACCTCGATGCCTGAGTTCGACTCGCACTTAGCCGGTTTTTTTTAAAGCTTTTTGTGAGCAACCACTTCCCCGTAACATAATAATATCATCACTGGCAACACGTTTTGGTCAAAGAGTTTCGTCTTGAGACTGCGGTATTTATGAATACGGAGCAATGGCGCTGGTATTTTTAATACAAGTGTTCCCACTAATGTGCGGTAGTCTGTACTACGCTTGACGGCTACAAAATTTACTGCCGTGCAGTTTCACATTATCAAACGTAATGTTGCACCAATAAATACCAGTTTGTAACGATATTTACAGTCGGACGAGCTAACCGAAATGGACGGTTTTGTAATTATCAGTCAAAGTTGAAATGTATGGTGTGAGTTTCGTGTTGACTGTTGAACACAATATGATTGTACCGAAATGTTTTAGTTTTATTTGAAATACATCTCGGTTCATAGCAATAGTCAACAAATGAAGTGACCATATATGTCGTATTTTACATAATTACTAACGCTAAAAATATAAAACTAGACATAATAAATGTATATCTTTATAGAGCCAAAGTGTGGTAGAAATGACCATAGGCCTTCCATGACACCTTAACGGGAACAGATAGAATGGTTCTATTCTTAGTAAGCACTACACAAAAAAAACCGGCCAAGTGCGAGTCGGACTAACGCACCGAGGGTTCCGTACCACTAAGGTAAAAATTCCGTCAATTATTCAAGGTCGCGCAGAAGTTTACTAAATGCGCGAGATTTCTTATTATTTGTTGTTATTTTATAGCTTATGCACTATAAACAAACAAATTTTCACGACCTTGAGTGTTCCAGTTTTTACGATAGAGTAAAGTTCCCATTATTTTAATTGTTCATTATTTTTATTATTTCTTAGGTAATCCGTCATGATAACAAATGTTTTGTGAAAACGACCATAACGCTACCACGAAGGTCAGACAGGGAAATAGATAGACGGACGATGACGTAAGCTTAGTAATAGGATCACTTTGGCACCCCTCGAATACGGAACCCTGAAAATCAAAACTATTATATTTTGTCCTTGGCCACATTTCTTAACCTTAATAAAACTCCAAAGAAGCATCCAAAGAATAGAATAGATATTTTTTCTTTAGATAAGGCCTTCATAAAAGTCTTTAAAGTTATCAACTTCAAAATCCAACCCAATAAAAATTAAACAGACTGGCAGATGCTGGCAACATCGACTAATCATCCTTAAGGAAGGGTCATGATCGACTTTTCCTCGTTTTAGTCTGTGTTCTTTTAAAGAGCCAAGCACGCCATGGTTCTTATTGGTTAACCGAGCACCTATAGCAATCCGTTTAGGTTTGGCGTTTGGCACTTGTTTACTATAAATAACGGAAAACGACTTGCAATATGCTTGCAAATCTTCGTAGGACTCATCATATGATCATCATCACAACATCCCATAACACGTCCACAGCAGAAAAAAGACCTCCCTCCAGAACTCCAGCAAAAACGCACGTACATTGGAGGGGATTTACCATAGTCACCACGCTTGTAAGCGTTGCGGCTGGCGACCGCTGTTGTTGGTGACTTCAAAACACAGAAAGATGCTGCTGCCCATCCTCCCGTTCATAAACGCTTAGTCACCTCTTACGACAATAATGGAGAGGCAGACTTTATTTTTCATTTCGTATTTTGTTTCGTACGTTGACTGATAACGCCCTTTAAGTTTTCCGAAAAACTCTCCCTAACACCCTTTACTTTTACTCCGGATATTATGAGGTGGTCTACCCATGAAAATGAACAACTTGTCCCAAAAAACAGGTTGAAATACGAAAAAATAACTTCGACCCCCCATACAAAATATGCTTTTAGCTGATGCTGTTTGTAAAGTTTGCAGCAAACTTGCTTCCCATACATGAAAAAAAAATAATTTCTTATTTCTACCAATGTTTCTTGGAAAAAATGTTCAGTTTCATGTGCAGGACCAACTTTTAAAAAATCCGGGGCTGTATAATGAATGTACTTTTTTGACTTTTTTTCTTGATCTTTTTTGGATAATGGGTCATCTCAGGAGGTTATTTTATGAAGACTATAGCGATAGATGTTGAAGTAACGAAAATGATGCCTCTTTAGTTCTTTTTTAAAGACCCCGTTTCGTTTACACTCCCTAAAGAAATTAAATTTCTTAATTATTAAGGAGGCAGCTTAATGTTTTTTATGCCTTAACCTGTTTACAAAAAAGCTTGCGTAACTGAAATTGATGATGGTAGTAAATCTTGGCAGGTTTTAAGCATCCATTTTAAGCTTACTGAACAAGCAGACTTTTATTGGATACTTTATGATAAGAATGGTTTAAACACATTTTTTATTTTTCGTTTTTTCAACGCTTACCAATCAATTTTGCAGCCATGTGTAGTGTATGGCGATACCTTAATTATTTGAAGTATAGGAAAACCTTCATAATGTGTTTCATAGACTAACCAACGTGACGTATAAATCTTGTAATAAATACCAACCATACGTAGGCATCGTCACTGTTTATTTAACCTTCAGATATTCTCAGGGTAATGCCCTTATATCAATGTCAGCATTTTTCTATTGTAAACATTAAACATCCTACGTAATACGACCATGAAAACCTTGTATATAAGCTTAATAATTTCCTCAATAAATCAGTTCTATTTTCAACATCAACCCGTGTTTAATTACTCGTTCTCCGGTCCAACGCCGCTCACCACACATGACAGTAAAGTAAAAAAACGCCGAAGTCAAAATCGTTTATTCATTGTTGGATATTAAAATCTCTTAATGACGTCAGCTAAACTACATCGCTTCACAAAAAATGTGGCGCCATAGTGGGAAAAAAAGAAGCGACAATAAAAACCCACGCGCTCTTTTAAATATGTTTTGGTATACAACAAACATGAGGCAGTTTTAATTTTGAATTAGCCTGTTAGAACTGTAGCCTAATCCCATGCATTATTCTCTTCTACATAATCTGATATTTTATAATATAATAACCCTTCTTATACAATTTCTGCTTGATAACAGTTTTGAATTTATCTAACGGTAAACTTTCAATATCAGTGGGTACCTTATTATAGAAGCGTATACATTGACCTCTATATGTTTTACTAATTTTGTGAACACAGCTGACATGAGAAGCAAGTTGATTCTTGTTTCTTAAACCAGAGTATATTTGACAGAAAGAATAACATTGTTTAACGAACTTGTTCTTTTCTGACAGCTTCAGCCGATTACTTTTGACATAGCCGCAAAATGATGAAGGTGATAGGGCTTTTATGCAAAGTTCGTCTTAGAAAGTACCACCCCATGCTTATTTCAGCCGTAAATCAGCTGTGTTTACACTGCTGGATTTCGGTTTGAGGGGCAAGGGAGCCAGTGAAATTACTGGCACATGAGATACATTATCTTAGTTCTCAGAATGGGCAACGCGCTTTGCTGTCTTGTTAGTGTCAATTATGCTACTAATAAGACACAAACATTACTTATATATTTTTATTTTTATTTATTTATATACGGTGCATGGTGACCACTTACCATTAGGTGGCCTACAAGCTCGCTTGCTCAATTGTTTCATAAAAAAAATGTGTTAGTAAGCGTTGCAATAAACGAAAAAATAAATTATCAAATTTGAGTCTTAAGAACTTAAGATACAAATACAATTATTGCAAGAAAGAGTTTTAGAAGATCGTATTTCATAAAAGTACAGTGTTTTCAGCTTTTTGGCGGGAAGTCTCTTGATTACCTGAGAGAACTGTTTAAGAAGATCACATTATGACAGTGCCATGCCAATATATCTATGAAAATATTATGTGTGCTAGAAAGAATATTCATCAATTACTTAATAATTGTGACAGGCATAATTTTAATACTAGAAATACCCAAGTACAAACTTGATCAATATATTACCAAAAATCAATACATCTTTCGTCGGCCTGTGTGTACGATACAACAACAAAATACTTGACAATGTAGAGCAATTACCTGAGAGAAAGTTTAAAGAATGTGTAAAGCAAATGTTATGTAAAAATGATTGCTTATAGATGACTATATCAATGACAAGAATATGGTGCTCTGATATTCCAGCGAAACACAAGAATCACATTCTAAAAAGCTGACTCTTAAAGTAGGCTGTGCTGCAGGCCTTTTATTCAATGTAGATTATTTACAGAATGAATATTGAATGACATGCAGAATACAATGCAAATAGAGCTAGTCTACACCGTTTCGGATTGTGCTATGGCAGCATAACTTACTACTTTAAGAGTCGGCAATAACATGGCCCTCCCCTCCACTTGCTTTTGTTTGTATAGATAGTAGTTTTGTACTAATAGTAGTGTGAGGGGCGGGTCATGAATGGAGTTTATTTCTACAATAGAACAGCGTAGAACAACCACACAGCGGCTGTCAAACATTCGCGAGCGTCCATCACGTCGCGACCTCAAAACTCCGACCCTCGTCACAGGTGTCCCAAACTGCACAAAAACAATGTTTATTCAACACGAACATGTTTTACAAGTTTGAATTTTATTTTTTTGTTAAAGAAATGTTTTTCTAAGCCTTTATGTTGATCCGTGCGTATTTTAACAGTCCTTGTAATATCACTGACTTTTTCAGTGATGCAGATGTAATTATATAACCGAACGAACGAAAAATTCAATAGTATTCTGGGTAATTAAACAACTTTTCCCACAATACTAAACTCCAAATATACGAAAAAAAAAATTACAATTTTAACTATATTAGCCATGATTAACATAGCATCTCGTATTTTAATTTACTTTGTTTCCTTGGGGAAAGTTGATCAGTTTCATGAGCAGACATTTTTTTTTATTGTTAGGCTTCTGTTAACAATGGTCCATGACGGGTTAATATAGGCGAACACGCATGTGTAGAGGGTATATTCTTCTGTATTTGGCCATCATAATATACATTCGACGAATTCGTGCCGACAATTGCGTGCGCTTCTACACGATGGCCGATCACTGAATACGTAGATGTCTGCGGGATGGTGTTGGTAGACGTATGGACAGCGTAAAAATTGATATACAAGGTTATTTTTTTGGACCTGATATGCGTAAATAAACATCAACAAATGTGAAGAGGGCTGCCCGAACACGGCGGCGAATACGGACAAACGAAATATTGGCCCATCATTGCCCTATGTGAAGGGGAGGCTTTAGAATATTTTGCGCTTGACATGGCTAAGCCCATAGAGCGTACGGTGTAACCGCCAAAAACTTTATTTTCCGAGAGCGCTATTAAAAAGTAAAAAGGCAAAGGGAAGGAGTGTTCATTAAGCCACGTCACCGCCGCCGCGCGCCGGACCCGCGCGTGACGAGAATGGACGAACTAGTCGGTTATTATGAGAAACGAGAGACCAGGAGCCCAATTCTTGAATTACATCTCTTATTACTGATATAAAAAAGAAACCTAGAAAATATTGTTTCATATACGTAACTATTATCACCTCACTTTTTCCAACAAGCACTGTAATTTTGAATTTTTTGGGTGATTTTTAACCTTATCAAACAAAAGAATTGTCCTCCTGGGGATCAATTTTTAAATATCATTGGGTGGTAAAATATCGCACAAAAATTTGAATCATGCATTATTTTTATAAGGGCCACGACCGAGAATCGGTGGGCGATTATCGGCCAGGACAAGGAGGGAAGATTCAGGTGATAACACGTCAGAGCGGGATGCCGACAAAAAAAGTAGAGAATGTTATTTGCTAATCATAAAATTGTATTTGTTTTTTATTTACTTACTTGTTATATGAGTTACCATTTAAGTTTCCTGTGTTTTTTACGGTTCCGTACCTCAAAATAAAAAAAAACGGAACCCTTATAGGATCACTTTGTTGTCCGTCTGTCTGTCTGTCAAGACCCTTTTTCTCACGAACGAGAAGAGGTAGGTATCAGGTTGAAATTAATAAAGAATATTAAGGTCCATAAACCACACAAGATCTGAAAATTTAAATTTTTTACAACGATGCAATCAAAAGATATGGCTTTTCATGTCCTCATCTCCATACATTTATGCAAAAAAGCAAAACCTACAGGGTACTTCCCGTTGACCTAAAATTATGAAATTTGGCAAGAAGCTAGGTCTCACAGTACAAATAAAGGGAAAAGTCTAAAATCATTAAATTTTTCAAAATTTTCTCACAACTAATTGTAACCAGTTAAGGTGAGCTCCCGTTTCAAGAACTTTTATATAAAAGAGGGTTCAAGTTGGATGGTCGCGGAGTTTTTAAAATCAAAGAGCAAAAGCTTTTAGTACGAAACCCTTAGGGCGCGAGTCCAACTCGCACTTGGCCGGTTTTTTTTATTTTAAAATCACTCGGTGTCATACCCAACATTCATATCGGGCGTTAATTTTTTTTTCTTGTTTGCCACTTTATTTGTGTAGCGACAGGGGCCAGTTATTGAAAACTGAAAGGACATGATTAGTCAACGAAACTGGACAACTTTTAGTAAATGACACTTTCAGGAATTGAAAACCGAAGTTAGCGATTCGCACCCAATCTTCGCGCACGGTAAGAGCCACCGCGCACTAGCGATTTTTTAGTTGACCGATAGTTTGATCGGTCTCGGAATCAGTATGGACCCCTATGGTAGTGCGCGCATTTGTCGATTTAAAGTTGGCGATTTGTATATGGAGAACGATTGCGACTAAACTGTCCGCCAACTAAAAAATCGCTTCTGCGCGGTGGCTCTAAAACTCACGACTTTAAACCACGATTAAACTAAAAACATTTATTATCAATTTCGTATGAAAAAAAGTTTATCCATTTAATAGAATGAACTTGCCCTTTCTGTTATTAAACCAGAAAAAAGCTCTACCTATACAAGGTATTTGTTGTATGTCTGCATATCTCTCTGGTCGTTACTCGAACCACGAAAAAAAAATTCTACCTCCCATAAAAACTGCAACAGCTGATAGCGGTTTTTGTATGGGAGGTCAAATTTTAAGAAAAGTTGTTCAATTTCATGTCTAGAGCAACCACTTGGGAAGAAATTTATGTGTGATAAAATAGAAAACTTAAAATCGTTCATCTAAATAGCACCCTTACGTTTACAAAACGACGGAGCAAATAAATTGGTAAAAAAATACAGGACAAGAGTTTGTTCTACTTGATCTCACCGAGGTAAGATTTATAAGCCCCTTAGTACAAGATTTTAAACCGTAACCCATAACATCCCATGAAACGTCCACTGTAGGAGAGGGAGCTCCCTCCATAACTCCTCCATTATTAATAATAATAATAATAACTCCAGCAAAAACGCGTGGTAATAGGAGAGGATTTACCATAGTCACTACGCTTGTAAGCGTTGCGGCTGGCGACCGCTGTTGTTGGTGACCGCAGTATGTAAGATGGTACGATACATAGAAAGATGCTGCTGCCCACCCTCCGGTTCATAAGCCCTTACTCGCCTCTTACGACACCCACGGGTAGAGATGGGTTAGTACTATTTTATGCCGGCACCACAGGGATTTCTTTATGGGAGGTAAAATTGTTTTTTTTTTCATATTGGAGCTATGTTCCTTTGGAAAGGTCGTTCAGTTTTATGTTAGAGCGACGACCCGAGAGGTTTGCAGACATATATCAAACACCCTGTAGAAATTCATGTGTGCTATAATACTAAATTTAAAATCGTCCATCTTAACAAAACGATAGAGCAAATAAATTGGTAAAAAAATTTCAGGACAAGAGTTACTTGACCTTGCCACGGAAAGATTTATAGTACGAGATTTTGGCCATGTGGTGCCGGCAAAGAATAGTACTAACCCATCTCTACCCGTGGGTGTCGTAAGAGGCCACTAAGGGCATATGAACCGGAGGGTGGGCAGCAGCATCTTTTTGTGTGTCGTACCATCATACATACTGCAGTTACCAACAACAGCGCTCACCAGCCGCAACGCTTACAAGCGTGGTGACTTTGGTGAATTCCATCCTTCCGAAGTTCTGGAGGCAGCTGCGTGTCCTCAAGTGTCCTGCAGTGGACGTATAATGGGATGTTATGAGTACGTGATTTTAAACCGGAAGTACACAAGCAATTACGAAAGTGTGTCAGAGTATCCACACGCGGTGGTGTATCCCATTTGTATTTCTTATTTCAATTAATGTAAATACTGAGCTCGTTGGTCCCATTATTTCCATACTGATTATGATTTTTTAGAGTTCCGAACAAAAATGATAAAAACGGAATCCTTATGGTGCGTACTTCATCTGTCTGTCACACCTGTTAATCTCAGCAACCACTAATGCTATCGACTTGAAATTTGGATTAGTTGTAGAATATGATTGCCCAACTTTATTTCAAACAAAAGAATCATAATAATAATATTATTAGTGGGAGTCAAAAATTCAAATTGTCGTTACTAGGTCAAGTAGGGTATCATATGAAAGAGCTTCGCTTGTAAATTCCGAGACAGATTTTTTATTTTTTTTACGACTTAGTTTTCAAGTTATGATGAAAAATTACTAGAAAATACCATTCCCCCTTATTTCTGAAGTATAAAAAAAGGAAAAATGTGACTTTATAACAGTCGATACAGGAAAAGTAAAACGATCTCCTTTCGTAGCACTGGTTTTTAGAAATCTGCAAAAAAACATCTACAAACAAATTTAGTTTTGCAGTCCTGAAAATTCACTTAATTGCTTCTAAAAATACTATTGGTATATTGGAACCCTCGGCGCGCGAGTCCGTGTCGCACTTGACCGGTTTTTCTACATGTTGTAGACACTCGAATCAGAATGGGATACTTTGTGAAATAAAAATATATTTTTAACTATTTATTCACTTTTGAAGAAAACTTCTAAGTTTCCCATATTTATTTTTATTCTTAAAGTTCTCTTAAATTAATATGCACATATGGTTACTTTACGTAACATTCCTTGTAAATAGCCATCGGAAACGCTATTAAACATAACTAACTCGAACGCCAGGGGGGTGATCGTGGTAATTTCAACGATATTATCAAAACAAAAACGTTTGCCTAAAACACTTAGTTAAAACTTAACATGACTTTTGAGGCAAACGTTTTTGTTTTGGAAATGTCGTTGAAATTACCACGATCACCCCCAGATGGCATCACGATCGCTATAATAATAAAGGAGGCATTACAATGATACTGAAGCTTAAGGTGATCCGTTTTCCATACAAAAATTCAAATGACTTGCATTCTTACGCGGGACATTAAATTCTGTTGAAAAACGAACGAATACTGCTATTTTTAGTTAAATTTTTCGCTAATTAATACAAAAATACAGTTAATGTACTGAAAGTACTATTTTCGTTAGCAATTTTTGATCCAATATTACGATTGTGGGCGTGCGGTCAAAATTGTACGGTTGTGCTTTGTGTGCATGTGTGAGTGATCGTACTCATGTAAACACGGACTGACGAGAGCAATATACTTTAGTGGACATATGGAGATATTTTTCTTATCGAAATTGTTGTTAGGCGTTGAAGTTGCACCATGAAATTTACGCGAATCAACTTTTTGCACATATATAGTTGGTACTTATTGCATTAAAAAATAAAACTTTATATTTGCAGCAGTGGCTCCATCTAGTTGCGTTTGGGGCTAAGCTGGCCGTCACAGATCACCTTAAGCATTCAAATAAGGAACGAGCACATATCACTAGAACGCACGTGACCCTCTCTCATTCGAGACTCTATAACCTCTACAACAAAGCAAACCGAGAAAACTGGCCAAGTGCGAGTCGGACTCGCGCCCTAAGGGTTCCGTACCTATCTACCATATGATATACTAAAAGCTCTTTGATTTTAAAAACTCCACGACCATCCAACTTGACCCCTCTTTTATAGAAAAGTTCTTGAAACGGGAGATTAATTGGTTACTATTAGTTGTGAGAAAAATTGAAATATTTAATGATTTTAGACTTTTCCCTTTATTTGTATTGTAAGACCTAGCTTCATGCCAAATTTCATAATTTTAGGTCAACGGGAAGTACCCTGTAGGTTTTGCTTTTTTGCATAAATGTATGGAGATGAGGACATAAATAGCCATATCTTTTAATTGCGTAGTTGTAAAAAATTGAAATTTTCAGATGTTGTGTGGTTCATGGATCCTAATATATGTTATTAATTTCAACCTGATACCTCTACCCGTTCGTGAGATAAAGGGTCTTGACAGACAGACAGACAGACAGACGGACAACAAAGTGATCCTATAAGGGTCCCGTTTTTTTCTTTTGAGGTACGGATCCCTAAAAAACGTGCTATACTTAGAGAGATCGTCATATTTTGCTGTAATTTTTACAAAAACCTAAAAAGAAACCATCGCAAAATAAGTTTACAATGTGAATTCTCATTTGTTTTGCCCCCGAAGCCCAGTGATTCTACTCATGAAAACAAGCAACTCTCTCGATGAAAATAAAAACTTGAAATACATTTTTTTACTTTATTAAAAGAGTCGCTCACGTGACCACTTTGTATTGAGTTGAACAGTTTTTGTATGGGACTTCACAAAAATTAACGTGATTATGGAATTAAACTTTCTTACAATAAGTCGTTCAGTATTTCTATTACGACAATAGTATAACGGGTTCTTATAACGATATGGGTTTTTATGAACACCCGATATTTTGTTATTTTATTACGATATTTTTTTAAGAACCTATACCTAAATAATGCAAGACACTCTCGAACAATATTTATGGCATGCAATAACCTTATAAACACGAAATACCTGCTCGATTTAATGAAAATATATCTTAAAATCGAGCTTTACTTAAAAGTTTTATTAATTACCCGACTTTGTTTAATTTTAAGTAACCCCCTAAGAAGCGAATTGTTTGAAGACTCTGTAACAACTTTGTTCTGCTATTGTCTGATTGGACTAAAGTTGTTCCATTAATCTCCAAAATAATCCAATTAAAAGACAACTCTGGAAATCAATTAATTCTTGAAAATCACTGAATGACTTACAAGAATTTAAGGATTATAGTAACATTGATTAGCTTTTAAGACATTTATTTTTTACTAGATTATACCTGGTAAACCCTATATAAATTTTAGCCTATGTGTTAGTCCAGTGCTTGATCTACCTATCAAATGTCATCGAAATCGGTTTAGCCGTTTAGGCGTGATAGTGGCACAAACAAACAAACATCCATATTTCGCATTTACAATATTAGTGAGATAAAGGTTACTAGACTAACGTAATATGTAAATTAACAATCAAACAATTTTTTTTTATAATAAGCAAATGTTATTCCTTATTTTTTATAAGAAAGATCTATTATTTTAAATTATATAGGTGATAATTTTTTATCATTCGTTGCCATTCAAGAATTTCCCTGAGACCATCGAAGAAAGTAGCATGTATTAAGGTCGCACTGTTTGTACGTAGCTGTTTCATATATTCTATGGTACGTAGCATGTCGTAGACATTTTGTAGCATATTGCTACAACTTATCATGAAGTTACAAATCAATTTTATTTCTTCAACGACGTAGAACTGAAAACATTTCAAGTTAGTTATCAAAGGTAGTACTCGTGTAGGTGGACATCTTAGATGTATATACAGGGTGTTAATTTTTTTGTGTGTATGTTCCTTGGGAAAAAATTGTTCAGTTACTGATACTGATCCCCCCATTGAGCTATGGCACGCAATCAAATTAACAACCTGTATACTCTGTGTCTGGATGTTAAATAGATATTATTTGTTTACACAAAGTGTAATTCTAAATGTGCAAAAACTTTTGGGGGGTAGTTCTACACATGTAACTGAACAAATTTTGTGTCACAATTTTTGGAAGTTAAAATTTATAAAAATCTAATCTTCATACAAAATGAAAATCTGATCCGATCATTTTGTATGGTGAATAAAAATTTTTTATTTCAATTTTCATAAGTTGTAAAACAAAAGTTGTTCAGTTATATGCTTAGAACTACCCCGAGAGGCTTTGCGTATTTGGAATTATACGTTGGGTATGTGTCGTGGGCCAATCGTTGAACTGGGCGGATCACGATGTGCCGGCATTTCTTGATTTGGCCAATTATTTCATGATGTGCCTTATATAAAATTGGACAGATCGATGAGAGCAACCTATTTGTCGATTTGCCCTACTAGTCACTTGGCCACATCAAGATATGGCTGGGCACATCGAGATATGGCTGCACGCATCGTAATGTAGTTCCGTTTTGCGGCGCTTGTGGCGCTGTTTGCGCTCTGTTAGCTGTGTGTTAGGTTAGGTTAGTGAGGTTAGGTTTTATTATCTAGTAAAATTGTTGCGTTGTTTGCGCTCTGTTAGCTATGTGTTGGGTTAGTTAAGTTAGGTTTTATTATCTATTAAGATAATTATTATCTAAACTTCATTTTATTTGCTTGTACTTTGGTCGCCCTACAGAATCGATTTGCCCAAGCATGGCCAGGCAAATCGTCAAACGTTACGCTTTGAACGATATGGTGGGTATTAGATAGGCAAATCAAGAAATTGCGGCGTATCGTGATGTGCCCAGGCAGATCTTGATCGGCCCAATTCAACGATCGGCCTACGACATATGTATACCAGCCTCTGATTCTTACCCATAGGTCAGTAAATTATATTGTCTTTGCGCGTAGTAAAAGCCTAACCTATTCCTATATTAGATTTTTAAAAGAAAAATGTTTATAATATGAGTATTTTGATATATAACAAATTGCCTAATGACATTCTAATAATCGAAAACATTAATTCTTTTAAATCACAATTATTCAAATGGCTATTGACAAACTGTTTTTACACTATTAGAGAATATCTGACTTTTTATGACATTTAATTTAACATTTTGACATTTTATCTCATATTGAATTTATTTATTTTTTGTTCATTTTTGACCGTTTGACATATCTTTTATAATTTATTTCTATTTGTTTTATTTGCTTCTCTTGGATTTGTGGATGTAATTTATATTTTTATACAAAAATTTGCAAGCTTGACGCAAGCAGAATACTGTACTGGAATCTATTTTAAGAACTTATTATGTGAAAGGAACCCATATTTTATTTATTATTTAGGTATTGTCATTATAGTACAAGATTAATCGCCATGAAAGAAATGAGCAGTTTACACGGAGAAAAAAATAATGCATGGACGTACGTAATTCTGGATGCGGCGTACGAAAATAATGTGAAAATCGTCCCAGACGTAAGTAAGTAACCGGCAACATTACGAAAAATGTATAAGCTGTAATGGTCTTCATGCATTATAAATTATTCAATACGATTGTAAATCATTACGTAGCTTTGGTTCGTATGTAAGTAACCGTCATACAAACCAACATGCATACGTCACCGTGTAACAAAGACAAAACAACAGTAATCAGTATGTAAAATACGTACATAAGGGCGGTATAAAGGTATGTTGTAGCCCACTCCATTACTTTACGTACGCAGAGTCCTCACATAAGAAAGATATATCTTTCTGTAGATACACAGTGTACTTATGCAACGATCTGACTAAATTATGTAACGACCCAGTATACATAAAGTAAAAGCTTTACGCACTTACGTTATGGCTGCGCGTACGTACATTAAGGATTCTGACAACGTATAATAATTGAGTTGCCTACTGACGGAAGAACGCAGTTCACGGTAAGTAATGGAGTAGATTACTTGCGTAAGAACTCTGTGTACAATGAGTAATGTAGCGACCTACTTATGGACGGTCTCGGTGTACGTATAGTAATGGAGTCGCTTACGCATTCACGGTCTCATTGTACTTACAGTAATGCAGCGGCTTACTTACGTAAGGACTCTGTGTACGTACAGTATGTAAGTGGCCTACTTACGAAGAGAAATGGCGCACGTACCGCAATGAAGTGACTTACGTATGCAAAAACTCAGTATACGTAGTATAATGATTCTGTATACGTAGGATAAAGAAGCTGCGTACGTAGGATAAGGACGCTGCGTACGTAGGATAAGGACGCTGCGTACGTAGTATAAGGACGCTGCGTACGTAGGATAAGGACGCAGCGTACGTAGGATAAGGACGCTGCGTACATAGAATAAGGACGCTGCGTACGTAGGATAAGGACGCTGCGTACGTAGGATAAGGACGCTGCGTACGTAGGATAAGGACGCTGCGTACGTAGGATAAGGACGCTGCGTACGTAGGATAACGACGCTGCGTACGTAGAATAAGGACGCTGCGTACGTAGGATAAGGACGCTGGATACGTACAATGATGCCACAGCAGTTTAATAATGTACATATATCAGTGCACCATTATACTGCTGTGGAATCATTATAGTGACTTACTAATTAAATGCTTGATTTATATTATGGTACCGTTTATTGAGTAACACTAAACAAACATGAGTAGGTACAAATTAAGAATAAAAATACAATGCCGAAAAACAAGTGGAAAGAATTTGACTGCATGACTAAACAAACATGTCTAATTATAATTATGTCTTTTTTTTTCACAATATTTTTGTAATGAAATTTACATTTGTAGGTCAAAAATGACAAAAATTAAACAGATCCGTCCGTTCTGGCAGTTGACAAGACAAGTCAGTTATTACTTACGTCTGTGTATTTTACATATTTTTTGTGCTAAATCCTAGTTTTGTGCACCAGTGTTCAAAGTTTGTTGTGCCCAGACATCTCCGCTGTCATAATCAAGACAAATAACCAGATAAAATACTGTGAATAGTGGAAAATATTGATAAAACTGTGTAAAAATATATATATCTAGATCTATAAATAGACATCTCTTAACAAAACAAAGTGAAGTGAGCAACTTATAAGACTTCACTCAACTTGACACATAATTCAGTGTTGCCATATCTAAATTGTTGCCATCACCATAAAAATACTACTAAATTAGTAGAAAAACTTTTGGCTGTGGATTGAAGTGTACACCACTGAGTTCCAGCGCCACATATTAGTGCGGGCGGCGACCTTCTCTGGACGCTTCTGTGTTCCTGGTACACGATGGATGATCAACAGAGTGTAAATTTATCGGACCCAGACATGTCTATCTCGTTTGAGGAAGGAAGTCAAATGAATCAAACCACGCATGGGTATGTTAACACAGATCCTAGAGGAGATCAACAAAAACCAGACAACCCACCCTTGGATAACGTACTGCAAGATTTTAAGGATGAGATGAGAAAACTAATGGCGTATTTCTCTGCAACCCAAAAGAGCGAACTGAGCAGCCTGAATACTGGTCTCGAAAACTTAACTGCCGCGCATAAGAGTGATTTTAATAACATGAATAGCACCCTGGCGGAAATTAGACAGTCAAACCTGGATACTCAGAGCAAAATTGACTTCCTTACTGATCAAAATACCGAGATGCATAAGCGACTAACTTCGCTAGAAGGCCATACAAAGGAGGACAGGCAGTATATTATCTTCCTGGAGGGCAAACTTGAAAATATGGAAGTCAGCAGCCGAAAAACTAACTTCGAGATGAAAAATGTACCAAAACAGGTCAATGAGTCTAAAGAGACCCTAATTGATATGGTAACCAGTCTTTCTAAGACCGTAAAGGCTGGATTGACCAGAAACGATATAAAGGATATCTACAGAGTCCGAAGCAAAAAACCTGACCACCAAAATACTCCGGTAATTATTGAAACTATCTCTGTGCTGAAAAAAGAAGAGATACTCCTTATGGCGAAGCAGTTCAACATAAAAAACAATACAAAACTTGCAGCGAAACATCTTGGTCTTAAGATCCAGGAGGATACACCCATTTATCTGTCCGAGCACCTGACTCCCAAGGCGTCTCGACTATATTTCCTTGCCCGCGACCTCCAAAAGTCCAAAAATTACAGATTCTGCTGGTCTAAATACGGCAAAGTATATGTCCGTGAAACGGAACTTTCCCCAGTCATCATGATAAACAGCGAAAGCCAAGTCCATCACCTAATGATGAAAGAATGACTATATCTAGACCCTTTTTACTGTGATTTTCTTAAGGTTGACAATAAAATGTATATTTTCTGTGTCATAAAACTCAAAGATGTGCACTCACACATAAACACACACATACCTACACCTACACCAAACTACATACCAATACACACCACAACACATACCTACACAAATATACACTCACCCTTGTACTATATTATTTTGCAAGTTATGTCATATACTATACATACCAGCTTTTATCCAACCGAGCCTACTCTATTATTTATGCGAACTCACATTACTCTAGTAAGCAATTCTCTTGGTACTGGAGCCCTGATTGTGACCATGCTTGTGACGTATTATTGCCCACACTTTCTCGGAACGTGTTTCACTATTATCAGGTACATAAATGTGTGACACACTAAACACCATTAGGGATATAGATCAGTTTGAAATCGCGCGCTCATTTGAATGTGATGCCAGCCAGTTAAAGAATCTCCTCAATATACAAAAAAATGATTTTACGCTTATCACCCAAAATATTAGGAGCATTTATTGTAATTTCGATGATATCACATTATCTAACCTCAGTTTTGAACCCGACGTAATATTATTAACAGAGTGCTGGCTTAATTCTAATAAACAGTTACCAATTCTTCCTAATTACGAATCATATTTTACTACTTATCAATTAAATCAAAACGATGGTGTAGTCATTTATGTTAAAAGAAATATTAGACACAAAATAAAGGAAATACAACTTGACCAGGCCTCCTGCCTACAACTAGATATATTTAACAGTACATTACTAGGTATATACAGGTCACCCTCTTATAACAATGCCGAAGGTTTTATTGAGTCACTATCTGGGCAACTTGATACGCTAATTTCGACTAATAGGAACATAATAATTTCTGGGGATATCAATATAAATATTAAACTTAAATCGAAAGAATTGAATTACGAATTAAAGAACAGAACTAGTTACCTAAACATGCTCTCTATGTATGGGATTCTTGCTGGGCATACCTTATCAACTAGAGAAATAAATTGTCTTGATCATATCATGTTAAAATTAAACATAAAGAGACTAACAGCAAATATTGCAGTGTTACACACCTCCACCACGGATCACCGTACCATCTTTTTATCTTTATCTAAAATTAAAAAGTCATATTCTGTTACTAAAACTAGAAAGACAATTAACTTTGAACAAGCACTAGAAAATTTAAAATCAGAAAACCTTGCCGAGCTATTGTTTTGTGACGACCCAGTGGAGGTAATAAATCGACTTATTTATCTAATAACTCAAAAAATAAAGCAAAATACAGTAGTTTCAAAAATCCCATCCAAATTTCGAATTATCAAACCATGGATCACTCCGGGAATCCTTAGATGTATACGAAATCGAAATAAACTACAGAAAAGTGTTCTCAAAGATCCGCATAATGAAATTAATAAACTAATATATACTAGATACAGAAACTATTGCAATAAATTAATCAAAAAAATGAAAAGAAAATACGAAAGGGACATTTTAGCTAAGTCTATAAATAATAATAAATTATTATGGAGAAACATAAAACAAATAACATACACAAGTAGTTCTAATAATGTAAACACGGAGCTTACCAACCTAAAATCAACTCCAGAGGCCTCGGCTGAATTTGTGAACAGATACTTCGTAAATATTGGTAAAGATCTCGCGCATAAAATCCAGCCCATAGCAAATAATCTAAATTCTTATCCACAAACTCTAACTAATGTTCCAAACTCATTTGTTCTCCTCCCAGCAGATCCGAGCGAGGTTTCTAGCATTCTGATGAACCTAAAGTCTGATAGTGCACCGGGCTGGGATAGTATCCCTACCTCTTTCTTGAAACTAGCTAAAACTGAGTTAGTGCCAATCATCACGCATTTCGTTAACCTCTGCTTCGAAAAAGGAGTTTTTCCTGATTCACTAAAACTAGCTACTGTTACCCCTGTGTATAAGAGTGGGGACAGAGACGTTGTCAGTAATTACAGACCTATATCTGTGTTACCAGCCATATCAAAAATTTTGGAAAAACTTTTAAATAAAAGATTACTTAACTTCTTGGACAAATATAAATTACTTTCAGATTCCCAATTCGGTTTCCGTCAAGGTCACTCTACTGAGGATGCTGTAAACGCGCTTAGCTCCCTGGTTGTCCAGCAGCTTGACAATCATAAAAAATGTATGTCTGTATTTTTAGACTTAAAAAAGGCTTTTGACACCGTCTCTCTCCCCATTCTTATTCACAAACTGGAAGCAATTGGCATAAGAGGTACATCACTTCTTCTCCTTAGTGACTATCTGTCGAACAGAAAGCAAAAAGTAAAACTGGTAGATTGTACCAGTGAATACGAGGAAGTGTCATACGGCGTACCACAGGGAAGTATTCTTGGCCCAACGCTATTCTTAATATATATTAATGATTTATGTAGCATGCAATTAATGGATGCCAAGATCTTCTCGTATGCCGATGACACTGCCGTCGTATTCACTGGGGACACATGGGACAGTGTTATGTATTCTGCAGAGCTAGGAATGCGGAAAATAAATAAATGGTTAACTGACAACATACTTACGCTAAACGCTGAGAAGACCAATTACATCTGCTTTAGCATCAATAAGGCTTCTCAACCAAAGCAGGATTTCAACTTCAAAATCCACAATTGCACAACTATAACCGGTGTAGCTAACTGTTCTTGCCCCGTTATTCAGAAGGTTGCCCAAACCAAATATCTTGGAGTCCTCTTGGACCAGCGACTCTCTTGGCATCCACATCTCGAATATATTATATTAAGACTCAGAAAGCTCACATGGATTTTCAAAACTCTAAGACATGTGGTGCCAAGAGTAGTGGCTGATCCAAAGTGCAAAGCGAAAGATCTCCTTAAGCAGATATACATAGCACTAGTTCAGTCCATACTGATTTACTGTATCTCTATATGGGGAGGTGCAACTAAAATAAAATTTCTAGAATTAGAACGGGCTCAACGAAGTTTACTAAAGGTCATGTATTTCAAAAAACGTAGATTTGCTACGGAAAGCTTATATCAACTGGCAAGCGTACTTACGATTAGGAAACTGTACATCGTCCATGCTGTGTTAAGGAAACACAAGGCCCTTCCCTTCGACAACAGTATCATGAGTAGAAGAAGATGTGATTTGGCGGCTATTGTGCCAGGATCAAACACCACTTTCGCAAGCAGGCAATTTAATAGTCGCTCTGCTAAATTATATAATCTAACAAACAAAGAGCTGCAAATTTATCCAAAATCGCTATCTGAGTGTAAACAATTGTTAACTCGTTGGATAGAAACTAAGTCATATGACATGACGGAAGGGTTGTTGAATTGATGAGTAGCTAGTGGAAGTTGTATATACATCTGACTGATCCCAAGACCTTGTCGTAGGGCTATCTGCTCTTCAATTTAACAACCCCGCACGTAGGCACGTATGCATGAACTTGTTCATGCCATACTTGAGTAATAACTTGCTTTAGTGCACACACCCCCACGCACACACACCTACACACCCACACACACATACACACACACACACTCACCCACACATACACACACTCACTCACCCACACATACACACACACACACTCACCCACACTCGCACCACTCAATTAGTAATAATCTAACCTTACCTTTTTCTCTTTTGTCATAAATTATATTTTGACTTGTTTGAATTTAAGATACAAGCAAAGTAGGCTTGACATCGGGCCTGTTACCGTTATTTTTCATTACTTGTAGAGGCTAAAGTCGGGCCATCTGTCAAGCTTGACTTATTGTTTACTTGTATACTGTAACTACGTAGTCGGTTATGGAAGAGCGGAGCCTCCTGACACAGGCATAAAAAGCTTAAAAGGAGGCTTCGGCAACTAGATGGTAAGCACACTTCTGGTTAATGAAATAAATATTTTGTATTTGTATTTTGTATTTTTGTATTAGATCAAGTTATTAATTTTCATTGACTATTTCGAACCCTGATACAAATTAAGAATCAAAATACAATGCCGAAAAACAAAAGTGGAGAGAATTTTACTGCATGACTAAAAAAACATGTCTAATTAATTATAAATGTCTTTTTTTTTCACAATATTTTAGTAATGAAATCAACATACATACTCGTAGTTCAATAATGTCAAAAATTAAACAAATCAAGTTATTAGTTTTCATTGATAATTATCAAAGAAAATAATTATCTTGATAATTTCGAACCCTGTGAGTTAGTCAACCTAAAGTTTAAGATTATTATTATACCATAGGCTAATATAGTAAATTAAAACATAGTATACATACCTGCATGAGTCAGTCAACATAGAGTTTATTTAATCTATGGGTGGGCGAGCACCACTTAAGGTGGTTGCTGAGCAGAGGTGCTGCCACTTTTAGAAATAAATTTATTACGTCGCAAATACAAAACTTTTCATTAGTACTGTTCATTTGTCGGCAATTTAGCTTAGCTTATCTAACAGCTTTGGATTGGTAGTGTTAAAAATTGTCATTTTTGGCACTTTACCAATACAAAGCTATTTACGATAAGCTATGCTATGATTAATAGGCGGAGAGCGCGCAGTTGGCAACCCTACTTCATCGGATACCAAACAGTGACCTATCTAGGCTTCTGCACAATTAAATTGTGAGTCTAAAAAACCGGGGTTATCTGGGCGCAACCTGGCACGTTTTGAACAGTCAACAAAAAATATTTTTTAACATAGGTTATTTTTTTTTTCCACTTCATGTACCAAGTAAGTACATGCATAAGTACTAATTAATATGTACCAAAATAACCAGGGTTGCCTAGCCTAAACCCGGTAATTTAAGGAGTTGCAATGTCATTTTTATGTTATACGAGTATCAACTCACTAAGTATCATGGTTGAGCTAAGCAATCCTGTTGGTTTTGGTACTTCTTAGTCAGTACTTCTGCATGCACCATGTGCTTACTTGGTATACGATTTGACAAAAAAGTAAACAGATATTTGTTGACTGTATAAAACGTGATGATATGATTATGATTTCATAATGAAATAGTGAGTTTAAAAAAGCAGCCTAGACAGGTCGCTGTTTGGTATCCGATAAGATAGGGTTGCCAACTGTCCACTCTTAGTCTATAACAAAAACAAACTAAATTAATAATTTCAAGGAGAGATTGTTATACACTTACAGATATTTTTCTATATTCTGTAACACCTACAATATAATCTTATCAAAAAAATCTAAACATTCACTTCCTTCATAATGGTAATGTGGCAAAACGCCATATTCTCATAAAGACAAATTCTCAAAATAATAATTCCAGTGCTTTTTTTGTAATGAAAATGATAAAGTAAACATTATGAATTGATTCATTCTAAATTCTCATAATCTATTATATTTTAATTAATTAAGATATTTCGGTTATAATTATTATTTTATAAAATTTAATTATAATAACATTCAAAAACAGTAGTCAGTAGTTGTCCGTCGTTTGTACTTATGAGAAGTTGGCATTTTGCGAAGTTGACATTATGAGTATGAACGCACCAAAAAAAAAAAAAAATTTTTTGCATGCATTATTGAAAAATTACTCTTTCATGGCACATATATTGCTATAAGATTCTGAGGGCACCGCAAGTTATCCTACGACTTCGAGTACAAGAAATTTACAACTTTGTAGCAAGGGTAGTGGCCTATCCTATTAGATCCACATTACGTTGGTCTGCCAATGCGCAACGGCTCGGTACAGTCGGAGAGAAATGTGCTTACGTCATAGACTACACAAATGAAACCTGTTCATAGAAATTGGTCTTAATCACAAATATAGTCCGACTGGAGAAACTGCAAAGAAGATGTAAGGCAGACCTGTTATTTTTCTTTTTATAAGTGCCTTCTACAGGTTTCATTCGTGTACTCCATGACGTAACCACATTTTTCTCCGACTGTACCAAACCTGCCAGGTTGTGTATTGACAGACCAACGTAATGTGATCTAATAGGCCACTACTCTCGCTACAAAGTTATAAATTTCTTGTACTTGATGATGTAGGATAACATGCGATGCCCTCAGAGTCTATCGACCCTATGAACCTAATGTCCATCTCAATGTAACATAATAAGTTAAGTCCCTCGTTAAAGTTAATGTGTTAGATAAAGGAGTTAGAAGATCCTTATTATTAAGAAGTACAATATTGTTACTTTTTTTATCCTCATATGCAAAATAATGGTCATTAAAATCTATTGTCTCCAAAGACAAGCATAAAAAAAAGACGTCATCGTTGTCTGTAACAAATCTTGTACGATACATAATTGGATGCCCGCAAAGTTTGAAACATGGAAAAGGCCAATGGAAACCATCGCGGTCTGAAATTCGTGACGGATTCATAACACAAGCTGCCACAGAGGCAGATGTAACATCAATAATTATAACAAGACGAGAGAAATTGCAACGGCTTGGCAAAACTCTGCAGCCTTTTGTAATCTTTGTTGGAGAATCTGCTGCCCAGGTAAAGGCTTCCTATGTTATTGTGAACAATACATGCTATAAATTTGGAAAACTAGTAACAGCTGTTGATGCTGCATTTTTTCAAGCCACTGGGGCTTGTTATCCCGAAGAGTGCATAAATATCTGGCTTGTGATACAAATTGGCAAGCCTAAACCCGGCAAGTTGTACAAAATTACAACTGTCTATGATCGGACCAATCAAGCTACAAATTGTCTTTTAAATGACCCAGAATTATTGGGAAAATAAAGTAATAATGTATACTTGCTACTACTGCAATGGGAAACAACTTTCTATTCAGGAATTGATAACACATCTTAGGGAGATGATTTTGAGATTGGCAATCCATTAGGGAGTCACGCCGGAATCCATAAACTTGGTGGTGTTTATATCAAGGCCACATTAGTCCGTGTTTCTGGATCAGCATCTGCAAAAAAGTCAAATAAAACCAAAATAACATACCTGCTTTGGCGTTGATAAATAAAATAAAAAAACAGAAACTGAGCATTTTACCTAAGCAAGATTCAAATAACTATTTATAGTTTTTTTATATCTTTGTCTCTTGTTTTATTTTCTTGAGCAAGAGCTTAAAATATAAAAAAACTTTGTCGTTTGTTGTCATTGATATCTAAATCATCGCCACTCACTACTGATATAAAAAACAAACTTGGTGGTTCGGGGTAAAAATCATCATAACATCCCATGAAACTTCCACTACAGGACAGGGAGCTCCCTCCAGAATTCTAGCTTTTTCTGGAAAAATGTGGAGGGAAAGTACCATAGTCACCTCGCTTGTTAGCGTTACGGCTGGCACCATGGACCGCTGTTTTAGGTGACCGCAGTAAGTAAGATGTAAGATACAAAGGAGGATGCTGCTGCCCATCCTCCAGTTAAAAAGGGGTATAAATACAAAGATCTTAAAATCGTATTTACTTACCAAGGTATATCCTTGAGGTTGCTGGAGGGCAGGGTATGTCTTTAAATATTCTTCAATGGTAAGTGTCATATTATGTTCCAGTCTAATTTTTGAAGTATCTTTCCAATATTCTTGCACCATGTGCCATGGTTCCAAGCTACTCTTCAACCATGTAATTTTTTCTTCATAAGCCCCATCATCTGAAACAAAATCAAATTATGAACCTATAAAAACATAACAAAAACAGATGTATTCTTAAATTAATTTCTAGTTCGAATTTGTTCAACCAAAAATTACCTTGAAGATCACTTTCACTAGTTGATGTTGTCGCTGTGTCTGTCACCCCTAAAAGTTTCAAGGCTTGGTTAACGATGAAGTCGTCTGCAAATAAAAATAAGTGTTCATAATTTTAGAAATATCTTCCTATTCACCACGCATGACCACTAACTTTCAATCGTCATCATTATATTGTGTGGGTTGCAAGGTCAATGACCAACCTCACAAACCCTTGTGTCAGAGTTAATGAGTCGCCAAAGGCCTCTGACATGGCTCATTAACGACTATATCTGTAGACTGTAGCTGGAACCAACAGCTTAATGTGCCTTCTGAAGCACGGAATCATCTAACTTTTCAGAAAATCAGGTGATTCATCCTGCAATATCCTAACCAAACTGGGGAGGGCACACAAAGGGACTTGTTTGACTGTGTACCCACAGGATATCGAACCAAGAAACTCTGGATCCGTGCCGTCAGCTCTATCCTCATTAACAGAACAGAATTTCTCCAACAGAATGTTTTAACAAAGGACAAGAGCTATATATACATCATATTGTGGAACCTGGAACAGAATCCTTAGCACGCGAGGCCGACCTACACACCCATCATCATCATGTCGTGTCAAATCAAGTATAGACCATTGTTTATTGGCTATCAGCTAAACTACGTCGCTTCACAAACAAAGTGGCACCATGGTGGGAAAAAAGAAGCGACAAACCCACGCGCTCTTTAAATGTTTGAATGTACAGGGTTGATACAATTAATTCGGGTTGCTATCCACGTGAAATACCATTCTAGTTGCCGTGGCTTTGGACTAAAGACAAATCTCAAGAATGAGCTTACCTTCAAACGTCTTCTTATATTGTTCAAGCTTACAGGAAGTCAACATGTTGACTTCCTCGAATTTCCCCAATTCGACGCCGGCGGCGCACTCATTGTCGACTTCTTTCGCTATTTTTAACAAATTTTTAACGTGTGAAAAAAAAGAGACTGTACTGCGACTGCCAGGCACTATCAGTTTTTTTTTTAAAGGAGTTTATTTTTCAAGTATTTTTCTAACCTAGAAATAGTGATGCGATGCGGTATCGACTGACTGAAAACTATCGATTCTGATTGATGCATAACGTACGCTCGTATCGTATATTTATTGATATATATTATTCTACAAGAAATAGTGACGAAACTAAAAAGGTGGACGTTTATGATATAAAATAAGTAATTAACGTTTGAAAAAAACCATATGAACAAACGAGCGTTCTGCCCTGTGGCTTCTGCGGCATATACCTATAGTTATTAATATTCTGTACCCGTCAAATATATTTTTTAAAGGCTGTTGTGGTCAACAGCATTTTTAAAAGCAATAATAGTAGTTTAAGATACAAGTTCCGTAAGTAGGGTTATTACAAACGAGTTTACGTTTTGTAAGCCCGAGACGAAGTCGAGGGTTTACCATCGGCACGAGTTTTTCATAACCCTTACGGACGTGTATCTTACGACGTTTTTCAATACATTTGTGAGAAAACAGGTATAGGTAAGTAATACACTTGGTAAAGGAACCAACCATGGGTACTGTCAGCCTCTTGTCGATTTATGTTCTCCTGGTACTCTTCATTTAAATTTTAATATAGGTAGGCAGTCGTTTCCTAAGTAAAAAAGTCACCACTGTAGAATTTTTACAAAATAATTTTATGATCAGAGTGTAAAAACTCCTTGGTATCACACTTTTTTTACTTACCGCACTAGTTCAGTAAGTACCTACTTACGAGCAATGTTTACGTCCTTGTAAGTACGTTTTTCGAGCAAATGTATTGAAAAAGCCATTTTAGGACCGTACAACTATTTGTACAGGTTTTTATCAGACTTATAAAGAAACTGTGTTTTTAGAGAAATATTTTTCATTCCTGTAATATTCACGTAAATTTAGGTTCTTAGTCACACATACCCGTGGGTGTCGTAAGAGGCGACTAAGGGTTATAAACTGGAGGATGGGCAGCAGCGTCCTCTTGTGTATCATACCATCTTACTTACTGCGGTCCCCTACAACCGCGGTCCATGGTGCCAGCTGTAACGCTGACAAGAGAGGTGACTATGATACTCCCTTCCACATTTTCCCAGCCAAAGCTAGAATTCTGGAGGGAGCTCCCTGTCTTGTAGTGGACATTTCCATGGGATGTTATGATGAGGTTCTTAGAGTTCCGTAGTCAACAAGGAACCCTTATAGTTTCGTCATGTCTGATCTGTCTGTCTGCTGTAATTTAGTATGGTACCTATGGATAACATTAAAATGCGGATTAATTAATCAAGCATACGGTAAAGTGCAAAATTAGGTTAGGTTCGGTTCTGTTTGGCTAGGTTAGATAAGATTTGGTAAAGTTAGATTCGTTTAGACAAGGTTAGGTTGGGTAAAGGGTTCAAGTCGCCCACTATAAAATCTGGTCCGCGACCGAGTTGTCCACTTTGAGAAGTCAAGGGGTATTCTCGCCCACTTCCATATCCATTTTTAAAAACTTAGGGGACAACTGGCCATTATGTAATAAAAAGCAACTAAGTTACTTTAATCTACCCTCGTACAATAAAAGGCGGCCAAGTGATTTAATCTGCCCTTATGTGATAAAAGGCGGCTAAGTGACTTAATCGGCTCTTTTGTGATACATACAAGGTAGCTTAGTGAATTCTTGTCTTTAATGATAAAAAGCAGCTAAGTTGATTAATCTCCTAGAGTTATAGAAGGTAACTTCATCATAACATCCCATGAAACGTCTACTACAAAACAGGGAGCATCCTCCAGAATTCTAGCTTTTGCTGGAAAAATGTGGAGGGGAAGTACCACAGTCACCTCGCTTGTCAGCGTTACGGCTGGTTAAGGTAAATTAATCTGGCCTTATGTATTAAAAGGCGGATAAGCGACTTTTTTTAGGTTTAGTTTAGGGAACTTTAGATTTTTCCGTATAGGTACTCTTTCCTTATATGCAATTAAAAGTTGTTTATTTATCTAACGTAATTCATCGCTTTAGTGGTCTATCGAAAAGAAAAATATCGATTACGACTCAATGAAAATGAATGCACCACATCCCCAACGCATTGACATTACAATGTAACCGCTACATTCTATCAGTACGCTGAATCGTTAATAAAGTACCGGCAGCATTATACTGTAACCGCTAAATTCTAGCAGTACGCTGAATCGTTATGAAGAACTGGCAGCTTCATACTGTAAACTGTAACCGCTACATTCAAGCAGTACGCTGAATCGTCATAAAGTACCGGCAGCATTATACTGTAACCGCTACATTCTTGCAGTACGCTGAATCGTTATAAAGTACCGGCAGCATTATACTGTAACCACCACTTTCTAGCAGTACGCTGAATAGTTATAAAGTACCGGCAGCATTATACTGTAACCGCTACATTCTAGCAGTACGCTGAATCGTTATAAAGTACTGGCAGCATTATACTGTGAAATGTAACCGCTACATTCTAGCAATACGCTGAATCGTTATAAAGTACCGGCAGCATTATACTGTAACCGCTACATTCTAGCAGTACGCTGAATCGTCATAAAGTATTGGCAGCATTATACTGGAACTGCTACATTCTAGCATTACGCTGAATCGTTTTAAAGTTCCAGCAGAATTATACTGTAACTGCTACATTCTAGCAGTACGCTGAATCGTTATAAAGTATTGGCAGCATTATAATGTAACCGTTACATTCTAGCAGTACGCTGAATCGTTATAAAGTACCGGCAGCATTATACTGAAACCACCACATTCTAGCAGTATGCTGAATAGTTATAAAGTACCGGCAGCATTATATTGTAACCGCTACATTCTAGCAGTACGCTAAATCGTTATAAAGTACTGGCAGCTTTTCTTGTAAATTGTAACCGCTACATTATAGCAATACGCTGAATCGTTATAAAGTACCGGCAGCATTATACTGTAACCGCTACATTCTAGCAGTACGTTGAATCTTTATAAAGTACCGGCAGCATTATACTGTAACCGCTAAATTCTAGCAGTACGCTGAATCGTTATAAAGTACCGGCAGCATTAAGCGTTGTAATGATAAAGATCCAACACCAGTATAATGTGCCCCGTACATTATTCGTGCGTCACAATGCATTTTAAAGACCCACCACCAGTATAACGTGCCCCGTACGGTATCTCATGGATTAAATACATTTTAAAATGTAGGATACCTAGGTTCCATTTAATTAATTAAAAGTTCTGATAGGTATCAAACGTATGTACGAGATTTATGTGTATTATACGTTTTGAAAATGCATTTAATTTTCTTACATATATAACGGATGGGGATCTTTTTAATGCAGTTCTTACATTATTGATACATTATACTGATTCAGCTCTTTAAACTGTGCTAGTTTCGTAAGTGTTACGACCATTACGATGAAATGCTGTGCAAACATTACCATCTCAACCTTTATATTTAGTACTTGTAATGTAGTAACATACTTGTAAGGATCGTCCAGCATTAGTAAAGGTCTGTAAATATTCGCAATATGTAGATACTGTTACGGTGTGCTTATGATAATGACGTGACATCATTAGGAAGAAGGTAACGTACATTTACGTGCTTAGCAGCAGATGCATTATAGGGATTGGTGCGACATCTCTACTTGTCTAGAAGTAGATGAATTAACACGTACGACTCAACAAAATAACGGCTGCCGAACCATTATTTTAGACTTTGTTGCATATACAGTTCGGTAATGTATGTGCGGTCATTAAATTTTTCTCAGTGTACATTCTATAAAAAAAAATCATAAATTGTAATGGATAGTCGGTAAAGCAATTTTATCGAGTAAAAATTTTAGTTAAAAAATAAGACCGTAACAAAGCCGAGGCCAAAACATCTATTTCCACAAAATTTTCTTTTTCCGGGAACTTTATGAAGAATCGCTATAAAGGTTCAGTTTAAATTATTTCACCTTCCCCGGGGACTTAAATAAACTAAATAGGAACAAATAAATAGGTTTCAGAGTACCTTTACTAGCAAGGTTAAGATTGCATTTATTAAATGAATATAAAAATAATATGTTTCGAAGGTGGAAGGGCTTTTGTCCAAAGTCTTTCTGGGGAAGTACCACACCTTTGCCTATTTCTGCCGTGAAGTAGCAGTTTTGCACTACTGTATTTCGGTTTGAAGGGCAAGGGAGTCAGTGAATTTATCGGCACATGAGAGATACCATCATAGTTCTCAGCGGTGTGAAGTTAGCTGAAAAAGTTAGCTGAATTTGATAACCCGACCAAATTGAGGAGGTCATTTTCGGAAAATGGTTTGAAAGCCCCAAAACGGGTGGAAAATGATCAAAAACCGAATAAAACTAAAAGAAAATTGCTTTTCCAGCTAGGACGAGAGCCCACAAACACTAAAACTCGTAAAAACTAAGGTGGTTCCAAAAACATCACGAATCGCTGTTTTGAGGCTAAATATGATTTTCTAAGTCGAATAAAGTATAAATTTAGTAAAATAACACAAAACCCACTATTACACATGCTAAATAAACTTCCTACTTATATACAGAAAACCGAAAATAAATTAGCATGAAAACAATGTAATAGTGTTTTATTTCATTCAAAAATATACAGTTTTTCAGAGGCTTGTAGCGACTACCACAGACCAGGTACATCCACAAATCTGACACCATTAGAAAGAAGGTTTCAATAGCTGTCCAAAAATATAGGTTTCAACTAACTGGATATCGTCAGATTGCTGAAAAGCCAACACACAAGCATACTCGTCCATCTTAAATCCGCTAACGTGATGTCAATGTTCAAAGGCTTGTGGCGCCTACCACAGACCAGGTACATCCACAAATCTGTTACCATTAGAAAGAATGTTTCAATAGCTGTCCAAAAATGTAGGTTTCAACCAACTGGATATCGTCAGATTGCTGAAAAGCCAACACACAAGCATACTCGTCCATCTTAAATCCGCTAACGTGATGTCAATGTTCAAAGGCTTGTGGCGCCTACCACAGACCAGGTACATCCACAAATCTGTTACCATTAGAAAGAAGGTTTCAATAGCTGTATAAAAATATAGGTTTGACCCAACTGGATATCGTCAGATTGCTGCAAAGTCTACCACAAAAGTATACTCGTCCATCAAAAATCCGCTAACGTGAAGTCAATGTTAAGTGGCTTGTGGCGCCTACCACAGACCAAGTACATTATCAAATCTGTTACCATTAGAAAGAAGGTTTCAATAGCTGTCCAAAAATATAGGCTTCAACCAACTGGATATCGTCAGATTGCTGAAAAGCCTACCACACAAGCATACTCGTCCATCTAAAATCCGCTAACGTGATGTCAATGTTCAGTGCCTTGTGGCGCCTACCACAGACCAGGTACATCCACAAATCTGACTTCATTAGAAAAAAAGTTTCAATAGCTGTCCAAAAATATAGGTTTTAACCAACTGAATATCGTCAGATTGCTGAAAAGCCAACACACAAGCATACTCGTCCATCTTAAATCCGCTAACGTGATGTCAATGTTCAAAGGCTTGTGGCGCCTACCACAGACCAGGTACATCCACAAATCTGTTACCATTAGAAAGAAGGTTTCAATAGCTGTCCAAAAATATAGGTTTCAACCAACTGGATATCGTCAGATTGCTGAAAAGCCAACACACAAGCATACTCGTCCATCTTAAATCCGCTAACGTGATGTCAATGTTCAGAGGCTTGTGGCGCCTACCACAGACCAGGTACATCCACAAATCTGTTACCATTAGAAAGAAGGTTTCAATAGCTGTCCAAAAATATAGGTTTCAACCAACTGGATATCGTCAGATTGCTGAAAAGCCAACACACAAGCATACTCGTCCATCTTAAATCCGCTAACGTGATGTCAATGTTCAAAGGCTTGTGGAGCCTACCACAGACCAGGTACATCCACAAGTCTGTTACCATTAGAAAGAAGGTTTCAATAGCTGTCCAAAAATATAGGTTTGACCCAACTGGATATCGTCAGATTGCTGCAAAGTCTACCACAAAAGTATACTCGTCCATCTAAAATCCACTAACGTGATGTCAATGTTCAGTGGCTTGTGGCGCCTACCACAGACCAGGTACATCCACAAATCTGATACCATTAGAAAGAACGTTTCAATAGCTGTCCAAAAATATAGGTTTAACCCAACTGGATATCGTCAGATTGCTGCAATGTCTACCACAAAAGTATACTCGTCCATCTAAAATCCGCTAACGTGAAGTCAATGTTAAGTGGCTTGTGGCGCCTACCACAGACCAAGTACATTATCAAATCTGTTACCATTAGAAAGAAGGTTTCAATAGCTGTCCAAAAATATAGGCTTCAACCAACTGGATATCGTCAGATTGCTGAAAAGCATACCACACAAGCATACTCGTCCATCTAAAATCCGCTAACATGATGTCAATGTTCAGTGCCTTGTGGCGCCTACCACAGACCAGGTACATCCACAAATCTGACTTCATTAGAAAGAAAGTTTCAATAGCTGTCCAAAAATATAGGTTTGACCTAACTGGATATCGTCAGACTGCTGCAAAGTCTACCACAAAAGTATACTCGTCCATCTAAAATCCGCTAACGTGAAGTCAATGTTAAGTGGCTTGTGGCGCCTACCACAGACCAAGTACATTATCAAATCTGTTACCATTAGAAAGAAGGTTTCAATAGCTGTCCAAAAATATAGGCTTCAACCAACTGGATATCGTCAGATTGCTGAAAAGCCTACCACACAAGCATACTCGTCCATCTAAAATCCGCTAACGTGATGTCAATGTTCAGTGCCTTGTGGCGCCTACCACAGACCAGGTACATCCACAAATCTGACTTCATTAGAAAGAAAGTTTCAATAGCTGTCCAAAAATATAGGTTTTAACCAACTGGATATCGTCAGATTGCTGAAAAGCCAACACACAAGCATACTCGTCCATCTTAAATCCGCTAACGTGATGTCAATGTTCAAAGGCTTGTGGCGCCTACCACAGACCAGGTACATCCACAAATCTGTTACCATTAGAAAGAAGGTTTCAATAGCTGTCCAAAAATATAGGTTTCAACCAACTGGATATCGTCAGATTGCTGAAAAGCCAACACACAAGCATACTCGTCCATCTTAAATCCGCTAACGTGATGTCAATGTTCAGAGGCTTGTGGCGCCTACCACAGACCAGGTACATCCACAAATCTGTTACCATTAGAAAGAAGGTTTCAATAGCTGTCCAAAAATATAGGTTTCAACCAACTGGATATCGTCAGATTGCTGAAAAGCCAACACACAAGCATACTCGTCCATCTTAAATCCGCTAACGTGATGTCAATGTTCAAAGGCTTGTGGAGCCTACCACAGACCAGGTACATCCACAAGTCTGTTACCATTAGAAAGAAGGTTTCAATAGCTGTCCAAAAATATAGGTTTGACCCAACTGGATATCGTCAGATTGCTGCAAAGTCTACCACAAAAGTATACTCGTCCATCTAAAATCCACTAACGTGATGTCAATGTTCAGTGGCTTGTGGCGCCTACCACAGACCAGGTACATCCACAAATCTGATACCATTAGAAAGAACGTTTCAATAGCTGTCCAAAAATATAGGCTTCAACCAACTGGATATCGTCAGATTGCTGAAAAGCATACCACACAAGCATACTCGTCCATCTAAAATCCGCTAACATGATGTCAATGTTCAGTGCCTTGTGGCGCCTACCACAGACCAGGTACATCCACAAATCTGACTTCATTAGAAAGAAAGTTTCAATAGCTGTCCAAAAATATAGGTTTGACCTAACTGGATATCGTCAGACTGCTGCAAAGTCTACCACAAAAGTATACTCGTCCATCTAAAATCCGCTAACGTGAAGTCAATGTTAAGTGGCTTGTGGCGCCTACCACAGACCAAGTACATTATCAAATCTGTTACCATTAGAAAGAAGGTTTCAATAGCTGTCCAAAAATATAGGCTTCAACCAACTGGATATCGTCAGATTGCTGAAAAGCCTACCACACAAGCATACTCGTCCATCTAAAATCCGCTAACGTGATGTCAATGTTCAGTGGCTTGTGGCGCCTACCACAGACCAGGTACATCCACAAATCTGATACCATTAGAAAGAAGGTTTCAATAGCTGTCCAAAAATATAGGTTTAACCCAACTGGATATCGTCAGATTGCTGCAATGTCTACCACAAAAGTATACTCGTCCATCTAAAATCCGCTAACGTGAAGTCAATGTTAAGTGGCTTGTGGCGCCTACCACAGACCAAGTACATTATCAAATCTGTTACCATTAGAAAGAAGGTTTCAATAGCTGTCCAAAAATATAGGCTTCAACCAACTGGATATCGTCAGATTGCTGAAAAGCCTACCACACAAGCATACTCGTCCATCTAAAATCCGCTAACGTGATGTCAATGTTCAGTGCCTTGTGGCGCCTACCACAGACCAGGTACATCCACAAATCTGACTTCATTAGAAAGAAAGTTTCAATAGCTGTCCAAAAATATAGGTTTGACCCAACTGGATATCGTCAAACTGCTGCAAAGTCTACCACAAAAGTATACTCGTCTATCTAAAATCCGCTAACGTGAAGTCAATGTTAAGTGGCTTGTGGCGCCTACCACAGACCAAGTACATATTCAAATCTGTTACCATTAGAAAAAAGGTTTCAATAGCTGTCCAAAAATATAGGCTTCAACCAACTGGATATCGTCAGATTGCTGAAAAGCCTACCACACAAGCATACTCGTCCATCTAAAATCCGCTAACGTGATGTCAATGTTCAGTGGCTTGTGGCGCCTACCACAGACCAGGTACATCCACAAATCTGGTAGCATTAGAAAGGAGGCTTCAAAAGCTGACCAAAAATGAAGGTTTCAACCAGATGGTTAAAGTCAGATCGCCGTAAGAGCTTACCATACAAACATACTTACCCATCTAGTTACGGCTAACGAGACCACAATTTGCGGTGGCTCGTTACATCTTACCACAGAAATAGTGAACGCATTAGAATAAGGCAAATAAAAAGGAATCAAAACAATTTAATCTCTTTTATTTCAAACCCAATTTACCAAATTTTCAGAAGCTCATAGCGCCTACCACCGACTAGGTACATCCACAAATCTGTTACCAATAGAAAAAAAGTTTCAATAGTTGTCCAAAAATATAGGTTTCAACCAACTGGATATCGTCAGATTGCTGAAAAGCCAACACACAAGCATACTCGTCCATCTTAAATCCGCTAACGTGAATTCAATGTTAAGTGGCTTGTGGCGCCTACCACAGACCAAGTATATTATCAAATCTGTTACCATTAGAAAGAAGGTTTCAATAGCTGTCCAAAAATATAGGCTTCAACCAACTGGATATCGTCAGATTGCTGAAAAGCCTACCACACAAGCATACTCGTCCATCTAAAATCCGCTAACGTGATGTCAATGTTCAGTGCCTTGTGGCGCCTACCACAGACCAGGTACATCCACAAATCTGACTTCATTAGAAAGAAAGTTTCAATAGCTGTCCAAAAATATAGGTTTGACCCAACTGGATATCGTCAGACTGCTGCAAAGTCTACCACAAAAGTATACTCGTCCATCTAAAATCCGCTAACGTGAAGTCAATGTTAAGTGGCTTGTGGCGCCTACCACAGACCAAGTACATTATCAAATCTGTTACCATTAGAAAGAAGGTTTCAATAGCTGTCGGGTAGCAGTTGGGTTAAACCTATATTTTTGGACAGCTATTGAAACCTTCTTTCTAATGGTATAAGATTTGTGGATGTACCTGGTCTGTGGTAGGCGCCACAAGCCACTGAACATTGACATCACGTTAGTGGATTTTAGATGGACGAGTATACTTTTGTGGTAGACTTTGCAGCAATCTGACGATATCCAGTTGGGTCATACCTATATTTTTGGACAGCTATTGAAACCTTCTTTCTAATGGTAACAGATTTGTGGATGTACCTGGTCTGTGGTAGGCGCCACAAGCCACTGAACATTGACATCACGTTAGTGGATTTTAGATGGACGAGTATACTTTTGTGGTAGACTTTGCAGCAATCTGACGATATCCAGTTGGGTCAAACCTATATTTTTGGACAGCTATTGAAACCTTCTTTCTAATGGTAACAGATTTGTTGATGTACCTGGTCTGTGGTAGGCGCCACAAGCCTTTGAACATTGACATCACGTTAGCGGATTTAAGATGGACGAGTATGCTTGTGTGTTGGCTTTTCAGCAATCTGACGATATCCAGTTGGTTGTAACCTATATTTTTGGACAGCTATTGAAACCTTCTTTCTAATGGTAACAGATTTGTGGATGTACCTGGTCTGTGGTAGGCGCCACAAGCCTCTGAACATTGACATCACGTTAGCGGATTTAAGATGGACGAGTATGCTTGTGTGTTGGCTTTTCAGCAATCTGACGATATCCAGTTGGTTGAAACCTATATTTTTGGACAGCTATTGAAACCTTCTTTCTAATGGTAACAGATTTGTGGATGTACCTGGTCTGTGGTAGGCGCCACAAGCCACTGAACATTGACATCACGTTAGCGGATTTAAGATGGACGAGTATGCTTTTGTGTTGGCTTTTCAGCAATCTGACGATATCCAGTTGGTTGAAGCCTATATTTTTGGACAGCTATTGAAACTTTCTTTCTAATGAAGTCAGATTTGTGGATGTACCTGGTCTGTGGTAGGCGCCACAAGGCACTGAACATTGACATCACGTTAGCGGATTTTAGATGGACGAGTATGCTTGTGTGGTAGGCTTTTCAGCAATCTGACGATATCCAGTTGGTTGAAACCTATATTTTTGGACAACTATTGAAACCTTCTTTCTAATGGTAACAGATTTGTGGATGTACCTAGTCGGTGGTAGGCGCTATGAGCTTCTGAAAATTTGGTAAATTGGGTTTGAAATAAAAGAGATTAAATTGTTTTGATGCCTTTTTATTTGCCTTATTCTCATGCGTTCACTATTTCTGTGGTAAGATGTAACGAGCCACCGCAAATTGTGGTCTCGTTAGCCGTAACTAGATGGGTAAGTATGTTTGTATGGTAAGCTCTTACGGCGATCTGACTTTAACCATCTGGTTGAAACCTTCATTTTTGGACAGCTTTTGAAGCCTCCTTTCTAATGCTACCAGATTTGTGGATGTACCTGGTCTGTGGTAGGCGCCACAAGCCACTGAACATTGACATCACGTTAGCGGATTTTAGATGGACGAGTATGCTTGTGTGGTAGGCTTTTCAGCAATCTGACGATATCCAGTTGGTTGAAGCCTATATTTTTGGACAGCTATTGAAACCTTCTTTCTAATGGTAACAGATTTGATAATTTACTTGGTCTGTGGTAGGCGCCACAAGCCACTTAACATTGACTTCACGTTAGCGGATTTTAGATGGACGAGTATACTTTTGTGGTAGACTTTGCAGCAGTCTGACGATATCCAGTTGGGTCAAACCTATATTTTTGGACAGCTATTGAAACTTTCTTTCTAATGAAGTCAGATTTGTGGATGTACCTGGTCTGTGGTAGGCGCCACAAGCCTTTGAACATTGACATCACGTTAGCGGATTTAAGATGGACGAGTATGCTTGTGTGTTGGCTTTTCAGCAATCTGACGATATCCAGTTGGTTGAAACCTATATTTTTGGAAAGCTATTGAAACTTTCTTTCTAATGAAGTCAGATTTGTGGATGTACCTGGTCTGTGGTAGGCGCCACAAGCCACTGAACATTGACATCACGTTAGCGGATTTTAGATGGACGAGTATGCTTGTGTGGTAGGCTTTTCAGCAATCTGACGATATCCAGTTGGTTGAAGCCTATATTTT
Source organism: Athrips mouffetella (assembly GCA_947532105.1). Taxonomy (NCBI): domain Eukaryota; kingdom Metazoa; phylum Arthropoda; class Insecta; order Lepidoptera; family Gelechiidae; genus Athrips; species Athrips mouffetella. Next base: position 738,457 of record OX383960.1, on the reverse strand, counting down.
TGGACAGCTATTGAAACCTTCTTTCTAATGGTAACAGATTTGATAATGTACTTGGTCTGTGGTAGGCGCCACAAGCCACTTAACATTGACTTCACGTTAGCGGATTTTAGATGGACGAGTATACTTTTGTGGTAGACTTTGCAGCAGTCTGACGATATCCAGTTGGGTCAAACCTATATTTTTGGACAGCTATTGAAACTTTCTTTCTAATGAAGTCAGATTTGTGGATGTACCTGGTCTGTGGTAGGCGCCACAAGGCACTGAACATTGACATCACGTTAGCGGATTTAAGATGGACGAGTATGCTTGTGTGTTGGCTTTTCAGCAATCTGACGATATCCAGTTGGTTGAAACCTATATTTTTGGACAGCTATTGAAACTTTCTTTCTAATGAAGTCAGATTTGTGGATGTACCTGGTCTGTGGTAGGCGCCACAAGCCACTGAACATTGACATCACGTTAGCGGATTTTAGATGGACGAGTATGCTTGTGTGGTAGGCTTTTCAGCAATCTGACGATATCCAGTTGGTTGAAGCCTATATTTTTGGACAGCTATTGAAACCTTCTTTCTAATGGTAACAGATTTGATAATGTACTTGGTCTGTGGTAGGCGCCACAAGCCACTTAACATTGACTTCACGTTAGCGGATTTTAGATGGACGAGTATACTTTTGTGGTAGACTTTGCAGCAGTCTGACGATATCCAGTTGGGTCAAACCTATATTTTTGGACAGCTATTGAAACCTTCTTTCTAATGGTAACAGATTTGTGGATGTACCTGGTCTGTGGTAGGCGCCACAAGCCTTTGAACATTGACATCACGTTAGCGGATTTAAGATGGGCGAGTATGCTTGTGTGTTGGCTTTTCAGCAATCTGACGATATCCAGTTGGTTGAAACCTATATTTTTGGACAGCTATTGAAACCTTCTTTCTAATGAAGTCAGATTTGTGGATGTACCTGGTCTGTGGTAGGCGCCACAAGGCACTGAACATTGACATCACGTTAGCGGATTTTAGATGGACGAGTATGCTTGTGTGGTAGGCTTTTCAGCAATCTGACGATATCCAGTTGGTTGATGCCTATATTTTTGGACAGCTATTGAAACCTTCTTTCTAATGGTAACAGATTTGATAATGTACTTGGTCTGTGGTAGGCGCCACAAGCCACTTAACATTGACTTCACGTTAGCGGATTTTAGATGGACGAGTATACTTTTGTGGTAGACATTGCAGCAATCTGACGATATCCAGTTGGGTTAAACCTATATTTTTGGACAGCTATTGAAACCTTCTTTCTAATGGTATCAGATTTGTGGATGTACCTGGTCTGTGGTAGGCGCCACAAGCCACTGAACATTGACATCACGTTAGTGGATTTTAGATGGACGAGTATACTTTTGTGGTAGACTTTTCAGCAATCTGACGATATCCAGGTGGGTCAAACCTATATTTTTGGACAGCTATTGAAACCCCTTTTTCTAATGGTAACAGATTTGTGGATGTACCTGGTCTGTGGTAGGCGCCACAAGCCTCTGAACATTGACATCACGTTAGCGGATTTAAGATGGACGAGTATGCTTGTGTGTTGGCTTTTCAGCAATCTGACGATATCCAGTTGGTTGAAACCTATATTTTTGGACAGCTATTGAAACTTTCTTTCTAATGAAGTCAGATTTGTGGATGTACCTGGTCTGTGGTAGGCGCCACAAGCCACTGAACATTGACATCACGTTAGCGGATTTTAGATGGACGAGTATGCTTGTGTGGTAGGCTTTTCAGCAATCTGACGATATCCAGTTGGTTGAAGCCTATATTTTTGGACAGCTATTGAAACCTTCTTTCTAATGGTAACAGATTTGATAATGTACTTGGTCTGTGGTAGGCGCCACAAGCCACTTAACATTGACTTCACGTTAGCGGATTTTAGATGGACGAGTATACTTTTGTGGTAGACTTTGCAGCAGTCTGACGATATCCAGTTGGGTCAAACCTATATTTTTGGACAGCTATTGAAACTTTCTTTCTAATGAAGTCAGATTTGTGGATGTACCTGGTCTGTGGTAGGCGCCACAAGGCACTGAACATTGACATCACGTTAGCGGATTTAAGATGGACGAGTATGCTTGTGTGTTGGCTTTTCAGCAATCTGACGATATCCAGTTGGTTGAAACCTAAATTTTTGGACAGCTATTGAAACTTTCTTTCTAATGAAGTCAGATTTGTGGATGTACCTGGTCTGTGGTAGGCGCCACAAGCCACTGAACATTGACATCACGTTAGCGGATTTTAGATGGACGAGTATGCTTGTGTGGTAGGCTTTTCAGCAATCTGACGATATCCAGTTGGTTGAAGCCTATATTTTTGGACAGCTATTGAAACCTTCTTTCTAATGGTAACAGATTTGATAATGTACTTGGTCTGTGGTAGGCGCCACAAGCCACTTAACATTGACTTCACGTTAGCGGATTTTAGATGGACGAGTATACTTTTGTGGTAGACTTTGCAGCAGTCTGACGATATCCAGTTGGGTCAAACCTATATTTTTGGACAGCTATTGAAACCTTCTTTCCAATGGTAACAGATTTGTGGATGTACCTGGTCTGTGGTAGGCGCCACAAGCCTTTGAACATTGACATCACGTTAGCGGATTTAAGATGGACGAGTATGCTTGTGTGTTGGCTTTTCAGCAATCTGACGATATCCAGTTGGTTGAAACCTATATTTTTGGACAGCTATTGAAACCTTCTTTCTAATGAAGTCAGATTTGTGGATGTACCTGGTCTGTGGTAGGCGCCACAAGGCACTGAACATTGACATCACGTTAGCGGATTTTAGATGGACGAGTATGCTTGTGTGGTAGGCTTTTCAGCAATCTGACGATATCCAGTTGGTTGATGCCTATATTTTTGGACAGCTATTGAAACCTTCTTTCTAATGGTAACAGATTTGATAATGTACTTGGTCTGTGGTAGGCGCCACAAGCCACTTAACATTGACTTCACGTTAGCGGATTTTAGATGGACGAGTATACTTTTGTGGTAGACATTGCAGCAATCTGACGATATCCAGTTGGGATAAACCTATATTTTTGGACAGCTATTGAAACCTTCTTTCTAATGGTATCAGATTTGTGGATGTACCTGGTCTGTGGTAGGCGCCACAAGCCACTGAACATTGACATCACGTTAGTGGATTTTAGATGGACGAGTATACTTTTGTGGTAGACTTTTCAGCAATCTGACGATATCCAGGTGGGTCAAACCTATATTTTTGGACAGCTATTGAAACCCCTTTTTCTAATGGTAACAGATTTGTGGATGTACCTGGTCTGTGGTAGGCGCCACAAGCCTCTGAACATTGACATCACGTTAGCGGATTTAAGATGGACGAGTATGCTTGTGTGTTGGCTTTTCAGCAATCTGACGATATCCAGTTGGTTGAAACCTATATTTTTGGACAGCTATTGAAACTTTCTTTCTAATGAAGTCAGATTTGTGGATGCACCTGGTCTGTGGTAGGCGCCACAAGGCACTGAACATTGACATCACGTTAGCGGATTTAAGATGGACGAGTATGCTTGTGTGTTGGCTTTTCAGCAATCTGACGATATCCAGTTGGTTGAAGCCTATATTTTTGGACAGCTATTGAAACTTTCTTTCTAATGAAGTCAGATTTGTGGATGTACCTGGTCTGTGGTAGGCGCCACAAGGCACTGAACATTGTCATCACGTTAGCGGATTTTAGATGGACGAGTATGCTTGTGTGGTAGGCTTTTCAGCAATCTGACGATATCCAGTTGGTTGAAGCCTATATTTTTGGACAGCTATTGAAACCTTCTTTCTAATGGTAACAGATTTGATAATGTACTTGGTCTGTGGTAGGCGCCACAAGCCACTTAACATTGACTTCACGTTAGCGGATTTTAGATGGACGAGTATACTTTTGTGGTAGACTTTGCAGCAATCTGACGATATCCAGTTGGGTTAAACCTATATTTTTGGACAGCTTTTGAAACCTTCTTTCTAATGGTATCAGATTTGTGGATGTACCTGGTCTGTGGTAGGCGCCACAAGCCACTGAACATTGACATCACGTTAGTGGATTTTAGATGGACGAGTATACTTTTGTGGTAGACTTTGCAGCAATCTGACGATATCCAGTTGGGTCAAACCTATATTTTTGGACAGCTATTGAAACCTTCTTTCTAATGGTAACAGATTTGTGGATGTACCTGGTCTGTGGTAGGCGCCACAAGCCTTTGAACATTGACATCACGTTAGCGGATTTAAGATGGACGAGTATGCTTGTGTGTTGGCTTTTCAGCAATCTGACGATATCCAGTTGGTTGAAACCTATATTTTTGGACAGCTATTGAAACCTTCTTTCTAATGGTAACAGATTTGTGGATGTACCTGGTCTGTGGTAGGCGCCACAAGCCTTTGAACATTGACATCACGTTAGCGGATTTAAGATGGACGAGTATGCTTGTGTGTTGGCTTTACAGCAATCTGACGATATCCAGTTTGGTTAAACCTATATTTTTGGACAGCTATTGAAACCTTCTTTCTAATGGTATCAGATTTGTGGATGTACCTGGTCTGTGGTAGGCGCCACAAGCCACTGAACATTTACATCACGTTAGTGGATTTTAGATGGACGAGTATACTTTTGTGGTAGACTTTGCAGCAATCTGACGATATCCAGTTGGGTCAAACCTATATTTTTGGACAGCTATTGAAACCTTCTTTCTAATGGTAACAGATTTGTGGATGTACCTGGTCTGTGGTAGGCGCCACAAGCCTTTGAACATTGACATCACGTTAGCGGATTTAAGATGGACGAGTATGCTTGTGTGTTGGCTTTTCAGCAATCTGACGATATCCAGTTGGTTAAAACCTATATTTTTGGACAGCTATTGAAACCTTCTTTCTAATGGTAACAGATTTGTGGATGTACCTGGTCTGTGGTAGGCGCCACAAGCCTTTGAACATTGACATCACGTTAGCGGATTTAAGATGGACGAGTATGCTTGTGTGTTGGCTTTACAGCAATCTGACGATATCCAGTTGGGTCAAACCTATATTTTTGGACAGCTATTGAAACCTTCTTTCTAATGGTAACAGATTTGTGGATGTACCTGGTCTGTGGTAGGCGCCACAAGCCTCTGAACATTGACATCACGTTAGCGGATTTAAGATGGACGAGTATGCTTGTGTGTTGGCTTTTCAGCAATCTGACGATATCCAGTTGGTTGAAACCTATATTTTTGGACAGCTATTGAAACTTTCTTTCTAATGAATTCAGATTTGTGGATGTACCTGGTCTGTGGTAGGCGCCACAAGGCACTGAACATTGACATCACGTTAGCGGATTTAAGATTGACGAGTATGCTTGTGTGTTGGCTTTTCAGCAATCTGACGATATCCAGTTGGTTGAAACCTATATTTTTGGACAGCTATTGAAACTTTCTTTCTAATGAAGTCAGATTTGTGGATGTACCTGGTCTGTGGTAGGCGCCACAAGGCACTGAACATTGACATCACGTTAGCGGATTTTAGATGGACGAGTATGCTTGTGTGGTAGGCTTTTCAGCAATCTGACGATATCCAGTTGGTTGAAGCCTATATTTTTGGACAGCTATTGAAACCTTCTTTCTAATGGTAACAGATTTGATAATGTACTTGGTCTGTGGTAGGCGCCACAAGCCACTTAACATTGACTTCACGTTAGCGGATTTTAGATGGACGAGTATACTTTTGTGGTAGACTTTGCAGCAATCTGACGATATCCAGTTGGGTTAAACCTATATTTTTGGACAGCTTTTGAAACCTTCTTTCTAATGGTATCAGATTTGTGGATGTACCTGGTCTGTGGTAGGCGCCACAAGCCACTGAACATTGACATCACGTTAGTGGATTTTAGATGGACGAGTATACTTTTGTGGTAGACTTTGCAGCAATCTGACGATATCCAGTTGGGTCAAACCTATATTTTTGGACAGCTATTGAAACCTTCTTTCTAATGGTAACAGATTTGTGGATGTACCTGGTCTGTGGTAGGCGCCACAAGCCTTTGAACATTGACATCACGTTAGCGGATTTAAGATGGACGAGTATGCTTGTGTGTTGGCTTTTCAGCAATCTGACGATATCCAGTTGGTTGAAACCTATATTTTTGGACAGCTATTGAAACCTTCTTTCTAATGGTAACAGATTTGTGGATGTACCTGGTCTGTGGTAGGCGCCACAAGCCTTTGAACATTGACATCACGTTAGCGGATTTAAGATGGACGAGTATGCTTGTGTGTTGGCTTTACAGCAATCTGACGATATCCAGTTAGTTGAAACCTATATTTTTGGACAGCTATTGAAACCTTCTTTCTAATGGTATCAGATTTGTGGATGTACCTGGTCTGTGGTAGTTGCTACAAGCCTCTGAAAAACTGTATATTTTTGAATGAAATAAAACACTATTACATTGTTTTCATGCTAATTTATTTTCGGTTTTCTGTATATAAGTAGGAAGTTTATTTAGCATGTGTAATAGTGGGTTTTGTGTTATTTTACTAAATTTATACTTTATTCGACTTAGAAAATCATATTTAGCCTCGAAACAGCGATTCGTGATGTTTTTGGAACCACCTTAGTTTTTACGAGTTTTAGTGTTTGTGGGCTCTCGTCCTAGCTGGAAAAGCAATTTTCTTTTAGTTTTATTCGGTTTTTGATCATTTTCCACCCGTTTTGGGGCTTTCAAACCATTTTCCGAAAATGACCTCCTCAATTTGGTCGGGTTATCAAATTCAGCTAACTTTTTCAGCTAACTTCACACCGCTATAGTTCTCAATGTGGGCAACGTGCTTTGCGGTCCTAAAGGTGTCAAAAGTATGCCACTAATAAGACAGTGTGTGCTATGGGTGGTGGCGACCACTAAACATTCGGTAGGCCTCCTGCTCAGTTGTTTACTTGTAACATAAAAAAATATTTTTGAAAAATAGGCAAATTTACAGTCTAACAGCCCTTCATAACTGCTAACTGCACTTGCAACAAAGTAAAAGAAGCCATTAAACCACTAAGCCCCAGTTAGTATGAAACTTAATTGGGTACTTAATATTTAATTACGCCGTAGCTGCCATTATAAACTAGGGGGGGGGGGGGGAAGCTGACAACATCAAGTAAGAAGGAATGAATCAGAAAATAAATAACAGAGTAAAGGACTTTTCACACTAGATGACCACGACTAGTCACAAGAGCGCCGGTCAATATGCAGCGCAGCCAAGTAAGCCATCGCCAGCGCTTTGCAAGTGCTCTTAGCAATGAGCTGTATTTTTTTATGTCACAATTGTCTAAACGAGTAGGTGGGCCACCTGATGGTAAGTGGTCACCACCGCCCATGACACCCACAATGTGACACTAATAAGCGCGTTACCCACCCTGAGAACTAAGATGGTATGTCTAATGTACCGGTAATTTAATTGACTCCCTTGCCCTTCAAACCGAAACACAGCAGTGCAGACAGGTACGGTCAACCGCTTGTCGGTAGAAACTTTTTCAACTCTATTACCACGCCATAAGGTCCAAAAGCATTTCTACTGATGTGTGGCCGAGTGTACTTATGTGTCAAGTAAGTTTTCGAATAGATGGCGCTGAAGTTAGCTACTGAAGAACTTAAAATAAATCTGTCACAGATGAAGCGTGAAGTAAATAAAATTCCTTAGGTAACACCACGGCAACACTAACACTTACAGTAACTGATGGGAAATAAAAAAAGTTGACGGTTTTTTCCTACAACGACGCTATATATCAAGAAAAGGTAAACTAGTTTTTCTCTTCTTTAAAACTGCTCATTAAACCATCGAAACGACGTTCATCAGTGATGAAAGACAAAAAGTTCATCAGTGCTGCGTGTGTTGCAAAAGGGGCATCAAACGTTATAGTTTTATCCGAATAAGTGTAGTATGGTGAAAAAAAAATGAAGCGACACACTTGCGAAAATTTCGCGTCGGAACGATCAGTGACGAAATTTTCCGTCAAATATGACTAGAACGGAATATTCGCGTCAGAACGAACCGCAAAACTTATCACAAGTGAGAAGACGTTGGGGTAAGTTACAAATTCTGCTCTAGTATGTGTTACTTGACGGAAAGATCCATCCGTCACAGATAATTTCGATTTATTATATTTCAAAAATTTTCGCAGTTGTGACGCTACACTAAGTAAAATCTCCCATGACACTACTAGTAGTGCCACACAGTTGTGCCACAGGGAAAAAACGAAGAAAAAAAAACATGAAAAAAATATTTGACTCCATACTTATACGTATGAGTATCGAGTTGAATATTTTTCAGGTTTTGAGAAATGATTATCAAATAAACTAAAGCTTAAGATTAATTAGCCGCTTAGATTATTACCAGGACCAAATTCAGGACGTTCTGAATAAAGGCCAGGTTAAAAGTACCCTAAACCGACGAGCATGTATGAAAGGATTGATGAAAGTACAGGAAGCAAGGGAAGTATGTCAAGATCGTAGCAGGTGGAGGACTGTGGTCTCTGCCTACCCCGACGGGAAAGAGGCGTGATGTTATGTATGTATGTAGATTATTGTTAGAAAAAGGTATCAATAAGTCTTAAGTTTTATTAGCCTTTGTTCTGTCCGAAAGGGCCAATAAAAAAATAAGAAATAGATCAAAAGGAGGTTTATATTTAAAGTTGTTTCCTGCAAGGTTAGTCTTTATTCTGTGCGGACAAAATCAAAGAGAAACGAATAAAAAAGATCTTAATTAATGTCATTATAAGGTTTCGAGGCCCGAGGGTGCTAATTAGGACCTTCATTGAGTCATTTTTCATCCCTTGAATCGTTTGTGAAGATTTCTGTTATTTTTTATATCAGGTTGGTTTTGTAGAGCGAAATGGTATTAGCCAAGTTTCTTTTTTAATTATAAAAATAGACTATCTTAAGTATAGAACTTATATTCTAGACAGGTACGAGTATAACTCACGTCTGGAGTGTCCACAAAAAGATCTACAAGAATAATCAATAATATCGGACAAAGTATTAGAATAATATAGAAATTCAAAGGACTACAATGCACTACAATTGCACTATAAAGGTTGCACAGACCGACGACGTCGACTTCGTAGACAGATTTAATTTAAATAGTTCTGGCCCTTTAAGTGTATCAATAAAAATATATAATCATCTACCGCTAAATATAAGAATAGAAAATTCTTATAATAAGATGATAAAACTATTAAAAGAATACCTAATAAATAAAACTTACTATAATTTAAACGAATATTTCAATGATAAAAATAAATAAACTAAAAAAATATACCTACATTATATAAATACATAATTAAATATTGTTGATAACTATTTAAAATCTCGGTCTATCTCAATGATTGCAATGCCTCTGAAAATGGGCTCATATGAGATACCTTATTTATAATACCATCTTGTTATACCATACATAGAGTAACACGATTTTCGCGCGCAAAGCCCGCGGTTTGACGCGTTGCTCTAAGGTACCATATGAAGGCAATAAATGTATTGAGTATTGAATATTAATAATGAGGTAATTTGGGCACTTTTTATGGTTCCGTACCCAAACAGGACCCTATTAATATGCCTCCGATATCTGTCTGTCTTTCGTCAGCGGGCTATATTTAATGAAGCGCAATAGGTAGACAGCTTTAATTTTCGCAGGTTATGTATTTCTGTTGCCGCTATAACAGCCATATTGAAAATAAAAAAAATATAAAAAAATAGGGGGTAATAATATATCTACTAAAAACCTGTTTATAGACGATTTTTTTACTCGATGTTTTGTTTTAGCTCTATCGTGAAAATGGGACCAGTTACAAGCGACAAAATTGCTATAAAATAACAACAAAATAATAAAAGCTGGTATGTTTACCTTAGTGGTAGGAAACCCTCGGTGCACGAGTCCGATTCGCACTTGGTCGGTTTTTTGTATCAGAACCCAAAACAATTTTATTAATTGAAATAAATGAAAAAATTGGTTGGCATATAAAATGTGTCCGACATATTTGTGGGCAGCAGAAGAATGCGAGTGGCATCTTTTATAACTGCGTACCGAATGACGATACACTTCAGGCACGATATTAAACTGGATGAACATAACTTCGGCAAGTCAATGTGCTTAAATAAACACTAACAAAAACATCATGTAACCTAAACTCACTTTTGAAGCCGTTCAATATTTAAAATAACTAAAGTACTATGACAATAATGTTTATAAAAACAAATTGAAATTTTTCTTGTTAAAACAAGTGAGGAAGAAACTTATTAAATATAATGTTACCTATATTTTCAGATTTGCTAATACATAAATTGTACTTAAATAATTGTAAGTCTCAGTAATTAAGTTTAATTTTGAAAGAGTGCATTTGATCGCCACCAAACTGGTTTTGCAATTTGGCGATTTTTGTTGGCGAAACTTAGTTACTGTTGCAAAAAATTCAATACATAAATAAAAAAAGCATTATGGGTATTTTACTTTTTTTTGCGTTCCGAACCCAAAGGGTGCGAGTGAGTTCTATTACTAATCATACATTTTCTGCTGTCTTTCAATCCGATCTTTAAGGTGATCCGTTTTCCATACAAAAATTCAAATGAATTGCATTATTACGCGGGACATAAAATTCTGTTGAATAACGAACGAATACTGCTATTTTTAGTTAAATTTATCGCGAATTAATACAAAAATACAGTTAATGTACTGAAAGTACTATTTTTGTTAGCAATTTTTGGTTCAATATTACGATTGTGGGCGTGCGGTCAAAACTGTACGGCTGTGCTTTGTGTGCATGTGTGAGTGATCGTACTCATCTAAACACGGACTGACGAGACTAATTGATTTTAGTGGACATATGGAGATATTTTTTCTTATCGAAATTGTTGTTAGGCGTTGAAGTTGACGATGAAATTTACGCGAATCAACTTTTTGCACATATATAGTTGGTACTTATTGCATTAAAAAATAAAAACTTATATTTGCAGCAGTGGCTCCATCTAGTTGCGTTCGGGGCTAAGCTGGCCGCAACAGATCACCTTAAAGGCTGTATCTTTAGATCGTAGTAGCCATGTGTAATTTTCACAAAAAAATACTATTATAATATCATCAACGAAACTAAATAACTTTCCCAAACGAAACTTGTTTGGGGAACGAAAAAAAAATTTGGCTTCTCCATACAAACTGTTCGATTAAAGTGAGCTATTTGTATGGAGAGGCCAAAAAATGTTTCTTTCGAAAAGTTGTTCAGTTTCGTCGACTTTCAGTTTTCGGTACACCATCCCCTACACCCTGTAAAGGAATAATTTTATAAAGAGTGAACGTATGCTAAACATTTACTAGGCTAGCCAAAGCGTTGTTGTTTAAAGCAGGCAGCCCTCAAAGGCAATATTGCGACTTGGTGGAGCATTTATTAAAGGCCCAGGTGCACAGGCCGATATTAAAATATTACGCCGCACATTATGGCAGTTTACTTCGCATTCCGGTGGCACCGGTACCGTACGAGGAACAAATTGTATCGGGCACCTGTTGGGGCTCATACTGGATACTTTGAACAATGTACGGTAACACAGAATAAAGTAATTGTACTATCGTACAGAACGGAAACTCTCTGCCGCCCTTGCAATCTACCCCGCACCCCCCGCGCGAACCCGCCTGCGAAATTCTCGTGGTCTTTCTGAGGGTCTTTTGTACTGATTAAGCGGGCTTTCCCGACCTTCCAATTTCAAATTTGAAATTCGCGCTCGATGAATGTAGTCACAGCAAGGAGGTCTTTATTCTGAGTATGTTGAGACGGTACGTATATTCAACAAATTCTTTTTTTATGAAATCGTTCGGATAGTTAGCTATCCTATGAGCATCGTTATCGACAAGCCCGTTGGTGTGGTTGGTAGTGAGCCTGCCTTTCATGTCGTGGGCCTCGGGTTCAATCCCAGGGCAGACATTTGTGTGATGATCACGAGTGTTTGTTCTGTGTCTGGGTGTTCTTTATTTATTTATGTATGTTTATCAGTCTCCGATATTCATAGTACAAATTTGGTAAGATTGGGAATTACATGGCCATATGTGAAAATATAATGTCTCCCCTACGAATAAATAATATTTAAATAATATTTATTCGTAGTGTCTCCCCAATTATTATTATTTATCGCCAGCCATGCTAGTGTGTGTTGCCGGTAAAGAATAGTACCAACCCATTTCTACCTGTGGGTGTTGCAAGAGGCGACTAAGGGATTCTGAACAGGACGATGGGCAGCAGCGTCCTTCTGTGTATCGTACCATCTTGCATATTGCGGTCACAATCCACTGCGGTCCATAGTGCCATAAGCAACGCGTGGTAAATATGATGAATAATATGTATATATATTATATAAGTCAAATTAGGCAAAAATATTCAAGTAAGTCTTGGAATGATCATGATCACCCGCAAAATTTCTTAAAAAACATTGATCTGTATCAAGCTATCCAATTTCAGTTCATTGAGATTCAGTGACCGATTACACTCAGCGGCCAAGTTAGAGGCCCAGCAGATTTACCGCAGATGCTGGCAAGACGCCAGTGCAGCAACAAGTCAGTACATTTTAATGCTCGTGGGACAACCGGTGGGCACAGAAATGAATTATGGGTAATGGTCAGCTATGAATGTTTAAGCTCATCTGGCGACGCAATTTTGCTTAATTTTTTTTTATAGAAATAGTGCTTTTATACAAACTTCGTTTATGGAGTCGGCTAACTTAGCAGATTTAACAGTCTGCCATGTGATCTTGGATTAAACCAGTTCAAACACTAGACTAGGTTTTACCATGTTAATTACTGCTAGCAATGAAGTTTACAAGCACCCAAATGGCCGCAAAGGCAGTAGTACCTACGGCTTTACTTCATCTTTTGAACAATAGCTAGTCCAGGAAAGATCGGAATAATTAATAGTCAGTCAAATATGGGACGTAAAATCTTAATTGTAGTTTGAGAAGTAAAAACTTTGTTTCTATCTGAAAGTAGTTTGAAGAAGAATCAATTTATGTTTATCCTTTTCATATAGAATAAAAAATGCTCATGATTTGTTTGCAATTAAAAAATTTCATTACGCTGTGTCATTTCTACGTGAATTTAATTCCATTATCTGAGTCAAGTATCGTTCTGGGAGCGATCGGTTAATTGCACTTCAAGCACCGGAACAAGACTCCAGCTACGGTTAATGTTATATCCCTAGGAATATTGTAATTGAAGAGGTTTGGCAAGAGGTTTGGCTTAAAATACATAAGTATTTGAACTATACAGGGTTATTTTGTCATGTCATTGACTTAGTACGGAATTGTTTCTATAGGCTTAAAGTTTTGTATCAAATTAAACTCAAATTAAATTCAAGAATTAAACTTTGTGAAACTTTAGTGTTATCGAAACTCAATTACTGTTTAACTGTTTATGGACCTTGTCTTTACAATAAAACTCAAAAGCTAATTCAAAGGGTTCAAAATGCTTGTGCAAGATACTGCTTTCCCATTCCTCCCCGCACTCATGTAAATCCTTTCTTAAATAAGGCAAGTCTACTAAAGATGCAGGAGCGGCTTACACTTTTTTATGCGTGTCAATTACATGACATTCTTAAATTCGTATAAGAAGCTATCTTGGAGATATTCTGGTAGCAGGTACACTGGACGATCCTGCTCTGTAGCCTTAAATATACCAAGTCATCGAACTGCTGTTTTTCGGGGTGGCTTCAGCTACCGAGCCTCAAAATATTGGAATAATATTCCTCCCCCAATTCGTGGAATAGTATGCAAATTTAGTTTTAAAAATAAATATCGTGAGTTTTTAATTTCCATTCAGAAAAGCAAATTATGAACTTATTCGTGGCTGAAGTTTTACTCACACATATTCTTGTTTTACTTATATACATGTAAATATTTATATATATATTATACATTTATTCATTTATTTATTGTTATTTTATACATGTTAATATATTTTATTTATTTTGTTTATTTATATCATGCCTTTTATGTTCTTTTCATCGATTGTATATTGTCATATTTCGTCACTTTGTGTGTTTTGTTTATCTTTTTTGAGCTTAATACAGTTTCTGCTTCCATCCGAATGTAATTTTTATATGAGGTTTTTGTGCGCAGCTCCTGGTGCTGACTGAAAATCAGTGTTGCTACTTCATACTTGCAACACAATGCTGAGTTTAGCGCCTTTTTCTTTGCACAGTTCAAAATGTTTAATAATATCTGTACTTTCTGCTGAAATGTTATTGTAAGTTTTCAGGTCTTACTCTAAAGTACTTTTTTTTCTACATTTTGTGCTATGTGGTGAAATAAATGCTTTCTATTCTATTCTATTTTTTTATCAAAACTGAACAACTTTTCCCAACGAACATGGTCGACTAACGAAAAATATTTTCGACTTCCCATACAAACTGCATCGGCTGAAAGCACATTTTGTATGGGAAGTCTTAAATTTTTTAACTTATGTTTCTTGGGAAAACTTATTCAGTTTCATGGGCAAAACCAACTATTAAAATATCCGGGGTGATCAAAAAAATAACGCTATTTCCCTAATACTTCAGTGCGGCAATGGTGCGGCAAAAGAACCTCATTGTGATAATAGTTTGACGGTAGCCAAAACATGTCTACCATAAACGAATTGCCTTTGCAACACTACAGTTCACTGTAGTTACAGATACAAAAAGTGCGAAAAACGGCCACTTTTATTTTATTGTCAATGGGCTTACTCTTGACCTCGATCTAGTCTTTAGTGAACTATGTTTTTAAGGATTGATAGGTTCTAAATAAACTAGGGTACCTTTACTTCAATCTGGTAAGACAGACTTTCCATAAGTTTTGTATTTAGCAAGTAATATTTTTTTTACTGGTGGTGGCTCAAATGTACTACAGGAAAAGTAATGAGCTCTATTAATATCTTCACTTCATACCTGTCTTCTGCAAAGAACTTTTCATTCTAGAACTATGACTACATTACAAAAACACAGTCCACTAGAAAAGCATTAAAGTCGTTGTTAATGAGTGTTTGTTCATTAGTATTCTGCAGAACGACGATGCCAATACGAAACGCCACAGCCTAAATATTAATTAGCGCTTTGTCCATTTGTGCTGCAGGAGTCAGGCACAAATGGCTTCTCGTTTTTGTACTGACTGTTTTGCAAGCTCTTTGTAGGAAAAGCTTTAGGAGCACGGCTAATGAGGGATTTTCTACAATGAAATGTATTTTTCAACATGCAAGAATATCTTTTCACCTCACTAGCGTGGAAAAGGTTTTGTTTAACCGTTCTAAAATCTGCGAGCAATAATCATTAATTGTGGCCTCTGCAGTACAGACCTCAAAATATTAGAAGAACTTAACAAATGACCACTTAACCTTAGATTGCCTATGATCTAAGTTTTCAAATATAAACTTATATATTCATATATTTTTTTACGAAATAATATTTAAAAAAAAGAAATCGGTAGATTTAATAATCATCGAGAGCAAAATGTAGCTAATACAACTTTGAGCAGAATAGAATCGAAGGAGAATGTTCTAGAGGCGATATTTGGCGAGAGTAAGCTGTAATCAAATCAGAGCAAATCGAAAATGGAATTCAGGCGAATGTCCCGCTAGACCACCCGCCGCTGTACAGTTGAAGGGAAGCCTCTGAGCTACATAGGGCTGGCAACTGTTAAAAGTATTGTAAATGCTTAGATTATAAATAACGGCAGCTTTTGTAAATGTAATGATGTACGGTTTACACCGCACATTTTGTTCTAGCTAAAGGAGTGTTCACACCTAGCTGAATTCAAAGACTAATTCGTCATTCATTGCTCGTTGAAGTTAAGATATTACAATTAACATAACCCAGCCTCCCAGAAAATGTATGCCGAATTAGTCTTTGAATTCAGCTAGGTGTGATCACTTATTAACTCGACAACCTACTTTGCCGCGTTTCGTACAATTTAGAGCAGTGTGCATCTACAACTTATGAGAGAAGGAAGTAGCAAAATTTTATATCTGTAACTTTAAACTATAATAGATTTTGTGATTTGTGAGACTGACTTTTCTTAGTGCAACTCAACAAAACAACTTAACTCTAAACCTAAATCCTGGTACATGTAAAACACTGTACAAATGAATTATAATTGACGTAATCTTAATTTAATTGAATGTTGTGGCTGCCTTGACAAGAACTGCATTTAGATTTGGTATTGTATTTGTTTATGGTGGTGATGATACTATTGTAATTTCTATTGGCTGTCTAGATAAATAAATAAACTCTCTTACTTCCAGCTGAACAAGGTGCATGTAAAATGAAAGCTCTAATAAGGTCCTAATGAAATAGTGAACATAATTTAAGTATGTTACTCAGACCATTAAACTGAACAACTTTCCCCAAGGAACATAGGTCGAAATACGAAAAAATAATTTCAACTTCCCATAAACACTGCACCAGCTGATTGCGCATTTTGCATGGAATATGATTTTTTTCGTATTTCGATCTATGCTTATATTTTTTTAGCATATCTAGTACTGATTCTTTCTGTTTCGTTGATAAGAAAAGTTTCGGCATAATATTTAAAGGACTTAATTTTTAATACAGTGCGAAGAGTTTATAAACAGTGCGAGTTGGATGTAGCATTTGGCAAAATACCTTTGAATCTCGTACTAAAATATCGTCTAACAGATGTATTTTTTGGAAGTATGGAACCCTCGGTGCGTGAATCCGACTCGCATTTGACCGATTTTTATGCTTATTTTATTATTTTATTTTTAATTATCATAATTGATAACATAGGTTTGTACAAAGATTTCGGACCTCCTTGCTTCGTTCGGAACAAATACCTTGCTAATTTATTTTACTATGAGATGACATCTGCCAACTTGTCCCAAATTTTTATGTCAAATCATCAATGATCACTATGAAATATTTAAAATAACCCCTCAAATCCATAGAAGGAAGCCTTCACTACCTTGTGACAAATTAAAAAAAAACTTTTTAATCCTCCTTCTAATTACTTACCCTTATTTTTCTGTGGGTTTAAAGTTTATATGAGTTTTTTTTTTCTATGAATGGCTCTGGATTGCCCTCTTGTGCCCTCTGTGTTGCGTTGCGGAGGTTTGATGGCAGCCGCTCTGCATAAACTAGAGCCTTCACCAAGTTCTCTGACTTTGCTAGCTGACGCCATAAAAACGGTATAAGGCCCTAGCATTGCCCTATCAGAGATTAGATTGCCCTATCAGAGTCGCGAGTGAATAGGCTTCTTCTGGGCAAGCTCGTTCCATCGTCGACCTCATCTCTGTCCTCAGGAAGACTAGATCGGGGTCAAGAGTAAGCCATTTGGAAAAAAAAACTGTGATGAATATCGTAAGTTTGTAGACTATTTTGCCCATCTAGATCAGGTTATGATTGATGAAAGTAGAAGTGAGGAAAGTATGTCAAGATCGTAGCAGGAGGGTTTTGGTCTCTGCCTACCCCGACGGAAAAGAGAAGTGATGTTTTGTATCTTGGCAGCCCTACAGTGGGCCGCAGTGAGGCGGCACCGTATTGTGAGAACGTGTGCTGCCTGCGAACGCCTCGCCAAACGTGCCCCTCAAGTTTTTACCCGAGCTCCACCTCGCATGTACTCATAATGAGTTTTGTACACTAACTTTTAGTTACTTACAATCTTCTTTGCTTGACGAATTGAATGTTAAGGAGGTGAACATTAAGGAGATCTACCGCTAAAGAAAAGACGATATGTACCGGGTGTGTGACACAGAGCACCTCGCGGGGCCATATGAATAAACTTAATTAATATGAGATATCCCGAGTCTAACTGTGATGTGTCTGAGGTTCGGTAAATTGTAGTGGGAGTAGCGAGCGGTGCGGTTGACATGCATCTAGCTACAAACTTGGCTCGCTATTCTTCTGATTAATTAAAACTTTGGTAAACCATACGCTGTTGGCGGAACACTTCCTTTAGTCAGAATGTAGGACGTAGGTGTCTTATTTTCATGCAAATATGCTCAGTCAGAGAAATTGAATAACTTTCCCAGAGAGACTTGTGTTGATTCGCTGATAAGCATCGTCAATAGCAACCAATCGTATTCACTTCTCGCTGGACATATGTCATCCAAGTCGTTTGCTGTCTGGCTCTCCCTAGTCGCAGTCGCAGGAGGATTGTAGAATCTGCCGTTTTGTAAAACAACTTAATGATGTTCAGCTGAAATATGATTGCGCTACGTTTAACAAAACTGCTATCCATATTATGACGTAATGCTGAATGACAAAAAGTATTCTGTTACGCCAATTCCTCAAGAGAACCTAACTCAGTGTTTGTCTTTCCTAACAGATCTATAGAAAATAGACCATTTAATGATTTTTGTCCTGAAATTCTCTGCCTTTTGGTTTTTGGCACTTTTGTATTGCTATGTTTTGTAGCTAATCATCATTATGATAAGACGATTTATAAATTATAGAATTATTGAACGAATTATAAAACTTACAAGTCATGCAAAGTTTTGTTTATGCTATAGTAAATAGCTGCGAGAAAACACCTTTTTCTTGGAAAACCTATCAATTCAACAACCTATAACAATCGCGTAGGGGACATATCTTCCCTAACAACTTGTGAGGCAACTTGTAACTGCAATTTGTATAAAGCATGAGCACCTGTTCTCAACTCTCAATGGATGGAAGCCTTCAAGTTGAAACGCTTCAACCAAAACTTCAAATTTCAACTTGAAAACTCTTGCTCGAGAACTTCACACGCTGTAACGATTTCGACCCGGATGAAGTTTTTAAGTTTGTAAGTATTACTACATAATAATATTTTCAATGTAGGATACTCATAAGAATTTTTATTTTGATCATATCGTATACTAGTGAGTAGGGCTTTTGTGCAAAGTCCGTCTGAGGAAGTACCTAGCCCCTTGTCTGCCGTGAAGCAGCAGTTTTTGCACTGCTGTGTTTCAGTTCGAAGGGTAAGGGAGCCAGTGAAATAACCGGTACTGAGACATACCATCTTAGTTCTCAAAGTGAGCAACGCGCTTTGCTGTCTTATTGGTGTCAAAATATGCCATTAATAAGACAGTGGCTGCGGGTGGTGGTGACGTCCACTTACCATCAGGTGGTCCACCTGCTCGTTTGCTCACTTGTAACATAAAAATTAAACAAAAATACTATTGTCTCCTTTTATTTGTGATGCAATAAAGAATATATACATACATGCATACATACATACATACATACATACATACATACATACATACATGCATTCATACATACATACATACATACATACATACATACGTACATACATACATACATACATACATACATACATACATACATACATACATACATACATACATACATACATACATACATACATACATACATACATACATACATACATACATACATACATACACACATACATACACACATACATACTATTTATAACGTCTCATAAGTACAATCAATTGAACTGGTATTTGAACTTCTGAGGGATCATTGTTTGAAAATGTGGAGGGCCCCACTTTTTCAAGATATATAGCTTGGTAGATTTTTCGTCCGGATAAACCTCCAATTGTCTGTTTTTTTAAAAACGCTATCACAAGCAAAGAAACAAATAATTATATGCCTATACATGGTTTGGGCTCATTCTAGAGGCTAAATGCAACAATTATTTTTGCATAAAATTTCAGTATTGTAAAAAGAAATACCTTAATGATTTTGTGAGTTTCTAAAAATCGTAGAACAAAAGTTTTTGCATTTAGCCTCAAGAAGAGCTTACTCGTAGTCAGTGGGGTAAGTGACACGTTTATAGACAGGAAGTGAAGCAAAGTCGTCCTATCTTTTTAAATAGGTATTGACATGCTGAATAATCGTTACGTATGTGTTGGGACATAATTCGTCCAGGATGACTTGCATCACAGGGTTTGTCCCACCACTACTTTGACAGATATATTTATCCCCCGGATATGCCTGCCGCTATTCCCACCGGTCTTGTGCTGAATCGTTTTTTTTGGGTTGTAAGCTAGCTTATCGTAGCTTATTTAATCATCACACAATTACACAGTTAAGCTCCGATATATTTTAGTATTCGAGGTTGAATGTTTCACTTACCATTTTTAAGTCAAGTTGGGTAACTTGACTTAAAAATGTCAATGTGAATGTAAATTTTTATATACATACTCCAGTAATTACAAACATTGTAAGTCGCAAAAAAATGTAGGTACGGTCAACCGCTTGTCGGTAGAAACTTTTTCAACTCTATTACCACGCCATAAGGTCCAAAAGTGTTTCTACTGATGTGCGGCCGTGTGTACATAGCTGATTCTTTTAGTTTGCAATATCGTGAAAACAAATTATCAGCTTCGAAACTCGAAAGATCTGTGTTAACTGCGTGGTAGCCCGGCAAGCTCAACTTTTTTCAAATTTCACTTTGAACATCATAAAACTTGCTACGATTACAGTGCTATTTAAGCTCTGTAACTGTAATATAACTAGGATACAGCACTTCAAACATTGACCATTTTCCCACAAAGTTCAAAATTGCGGTTCTCGAGTTTTATTAGACCTAAACGAGTAGAATCGCAATGTTTCGAGAATTACAAGAAAACCGTAGAGGCGTCCATATTAGTAAATCCTAAAGCGTTTTGGTCGTTTGTTAAAGATAGGAAACAGAGCAATGCCTACCCTAATTTTATGACTTATAAAAACGAGTCCTTCTCCTCCAGCGAAGGTATTTGTAAGGCTTTTTCCGACTATTTCGGCTCAACTTATCTAAGACCGACTCAAAGTGCATCCAGTGTCGCAACTTCTGTTGGCAACTCACCCACTTTAGATGCCAATATCCACTCCATTTCAGTATTCGAAACTCAGGTACTAAGTCACCTCAAACGTTTAGACTGTAGCAAATCAGCTGGACCAGATGGACTACACCCAGCTCTTCTAGCAAACTGTGCAAGTAGCCTAAGCCTACCGGTTTATATCCTTTTTGAGAGATCTCTAAGTGAAGGTATAGTTCCAACTATTTGGAAATCGGCTCTTGTCACTCCAATTCACAAAAAGGGCCCTAAACAAAAAGTAGAAAATTATAGGCCAATCTCTAAGTTATGTATATTGGCAAAAATTTTAGAAAAGATTGTCCATGCCCAATTGTACTACTCCATTAAGCCCATCATTAACCCGTTTCAACATGGCTTTATGCAAGGTAAATCTACAGTCACGAATTTATTGCTTTTTACTGAAGAAGTGACAACATGCATGGAGGGTGGGGGCCAACTAGACGCAGTTTATACTGATTATTCAAAAGCCTTCGATCGAGTTGATCATAGTCTCTTATTATCCAAACTTCTTGCATCTGGCATACATGGAAATTTGTTTAGGTGGTTTGTTTCATATCTTGAAAACAGATGTCAATGTGTTGCGCTAAATGGTTTCACCTCCGCCTCCATAACAATCCCTTCTGGTGTCCCACAGGGGTCGATTTTAGCACCGTTACTCTTCACAATTTTCGTCAATGATATCGGACATTGTTTCTTAAACTCTAAATTATTATTATTTGCAGACGACATGAAAATTTTTAAACTTATAAATTCACATGACGATGCAATTAAGCTTCAAGAAGATCTGGCGAGACTGGAAGACTATTGTATAATTAATAAATTAGATCTCAACACTAGTAAGTGTAGTATCATAAGTTTTACTCGAAAACCTAGACCTATTACATTTCATTACCATTTAAACAATCAACTCTTAGAGAGGACTAACTTAGTCAGGGATTTAGGGGTTCACCTCGACTCAAAACTTTTACTTGATAGTCACATTGAGATCATAACCAAAAAAGCGAAGCAAACACTGGGCTTTTTATTCAGAATTTGCAAGAATTTCAAGAACTTAAAAACGCACAAAGTTCTTTACTGTTCACTAGTTCGGAGCCAATTAGAGTACGCGTCTCAGGCGTGGAGTCCAACCTACGGCGTTTACAGCAACCAAGTCGAAAAAATCCAACGGAAGTTCCTACGGTATCTTAACCGTAAATTTAAAATATCGTCTGCTGACTACGACGATAGCTGTAAACGACACCACATCCTGCCCCTGCACCTGCGCCGCGACTCCGCCGACCTGTCGCTGCTGCATGGGCTACTGTCCGGTCGCGTGCACTGTCCCGAGCTGCTGGCCTGTATCGGCATCTGCGTCCCGCCCTCTACTAGGAGTAAAAGAAACCCAATGCTGGCATTGTCGGTCCCTTTCTCCCGTACCAACTATAGACTCCATTCATTCTTCCCTCGGGTAACCAAAAACTTCAACAAAGAATTTACTCATTCAATCGACCTATTTAATACAAGTGCACAGAAGATCAGACATTACACAAACCAAAAATTTTTTGGTAATCTTAAAAACCAATAGGTAATAATTAAATAAAGAAAGATATATATATATATATGTATACAATTTTTAAATATTTTTAGTTGTATTAATAAGTGTTTTGTTCGGGTATTCATTTACAATGTTGTTTTAATTTTTTTTTTTCTTCTTTAATTCATATTTACGTGCATTGACTTTTTGTTTGTATTATTAGTCTCTTTAGTATTTTATTCTTCTTTAATGTTTACCAGTTATGTCAAACGGTTTTACAGGCGATAACTTGTAAATGGCCTAGGTTTAACTATCTTGTATAACTACAATTACTTTTAATAGCAAGGCTGTAAGTTATCCGAATAAAATAAAATAAAATAAATAGCTGTAGTTTCACTTAAATCGTAGCACAATTTAAACACTTTATAAGTGACTAGCTGGTGCCCGCGACTTCGTCTGCGCAGAATTGGACAATTCACACAATATCTTTATTTTTATTTTATTTATTTTATTTTATTTATTAGGTCACCAACAGAATGTACATCAACAAATTCTTAAAAATGAACATTAAAGTTAACAATTTAAATGTCATTCTAATTATAGGTGACGACGGCATTCACAAACTTAAGTAACTAACTGAAAATAAATTAAGAATAATAAGTTAATATCTAAACATATTTTAAACTACCTACTCATAATATAAAGAAATATGAAGTAAAAACATTTATGTGAGAATTATAAAATTTTACATTTGAAGGAATACTGGTCATATTAGGTTATGCATGGTTTGAATAACTTCCTTTTTGTACGTTAAAAGAGAATTAAAAATATCAAGACTATTATTTTTTTTGCTGAGATTGTTGTAATTATACGTTAATCTGTTTAATGGAGAAAAGTGACCCAAATTTGTGATAGCAGCATTTTGGACAAACAGAGCGTATTTGCCAGAACGAGGTAAGTTGTGCGGCATGCGAAAATTTATAAATTGTAGCCTAAGTGTTATTCTGATGTATAAGCTATATTACTGTAAAGTTTCTTTAAAATCCATTCAGTGGTTTTTACGTGAAAGAGTAACAAACATCCATCCATTAATACTTAGAAACTTTCGCGTTTATAATATAAGTAGGAAGGAAGTAGGATAGGATATTTAGAAAGGTAACATCGAAATTCTGAAAATATGTAGGATTACCGGGCAAAACGCAGTTAACATAAGTCTTTAGAAACTGGTATGTTGGTTCTATGTTACTGTTATGTATCCTAATAACATTCCCAAAAATCTGTATGACGCAATTATTTGTGACCTTACGCAGTTTATGCTGGCGTAATATAAATTCCTTGCGTACCTATGTATGTTACGGAACGAAATATTTAGCTTTTATAACAACTCCTTTTCTTACTTTTTACTATTAACTTGTAACAGTCTCCTTCAACTGATGCAGGACATCATGAAACCTTATCTTTCCAAAGAAACAACCTCCCGTCGTTCTCCTCCCCCGAGTCAAAGGTTTACACTCTTGATAACATCTTGAGCACCTTTTTCAACGAAAGCGTCAAATTGTTCTTAAGGCTGTTAATGTAAACTGCGGGCATTATTTAAGTGTAATTACTGCAGTTAACCCTTCACTTTGATTATCTCCGGGCCTGCGAGGCCATAATTGCCTAGGTGCAGATTACAATGACTGGGTAATTTCGTTGAGGTTTCATTTCGTTCCTTTCGCTTCTTGTTTGTGTGAGGAAAGGTCACTGAACTTTGATGCTATAGCGTTTTGTTTATTTTTTTTGCTACGTTATTAGTCTTGTGCCGTAAGAGGGTAACTTAATTGTCTTGGTCAAAGGTAATTGTAATACTTATTCACTTTTTTTATGTTACAAGTGAGAAAATTAGCAGTTGGGTCACTGGATGGTAAGTGGTCACGATCGTACGGTCTTATTAATGGCATATTTTGACACTAATAAGACAGCAAAGCGCGTTGCTCACTCTGAGAACTAAGATAGTAAATCTCATGTGCCGGTAATTTCAATGGCTCCCTTGCCCTTCAAACCTAAACACAACAGTGCAAACACTGCTGCTTCACGGCAGAAAAAAGCATGTAATTTATTCTCTAGAAAAAGCTATTTCAGGTTTTTAACTATAAGAAGAAGCTACTTAAGTGTTTTATGGTAGATTGTTAGAAAAAGGCTTTATTCATAAAAGTCTGGATGAAACTCGTAAATCTCTAGATAAAGAACGAAAACCTATACAAGACGTTGACCCGAGGGGAATATTTATGCGCGGCAGGGACATACAATTAGTTCATTGACCTCGTGTTGAGATAGAAAAAGAATTACAAGTAAGCTTCACTATACTCTCGCCCCGGGTTTTACCTACAGTTTCTATAAAAAAAACAGTACGTAGTAGGGGTTTTGTGCAAAGTCCATCTGGGGAAGTAACACCCCCTTGACTATTTCTGCCGTAAAACAGCAGTGTTGGACTGCTTTGTTTCGGTTTTAAGGGTAAAGGAGCCAGTGAAATTACCGGCACATGAGACATATCATTTTTGTGGAACACTATGCTGTCTATAATGTCAAATTTGCGTTTGCTCACTCTATGTGATCATGCAAACAAACACACAAACAACTAAATACATGTAGGTACAAGAAATGGAAAATAAAAAGTTGAATGTGTTTGTGTAAGTTTTTTATCTCACTTTGAGCTATTTATTACACTGCTAGAAGGACAAAAGTGTGTGTGTGGCAGTGTTACATAAAAGGAATATTTATTTTTCAGAATAACGTATGGGTCACGCGCACATTTAATGTGGCGGCTATACGCGGTGGCGTATACACTGTACTAATCTCGGCAACTCTCTCAAAGGGAGGCGTGTAATTCATATCATCACTTGGTTTCAAAATGGCAAATAAACCTATTTAATAAATATTTTTTTGGGATATCATTTACCTATTTTTCAAATTGTCGTTATGTACATTCTAAAATATATTTTTAAAAATTTAAATAATTTGTTTGTTTGCTTGTCTTGGCGATATAGATAGTTTATTAAGAATGCAGTAAGTCATTAAAGCAAATGCAGGATAAAGGTGTATTCACAATGGAGTTAAAATCGTATTTAGGTTAGACTTAAAGAAAACAACCGCTTCCTTTAAGGCCTTAATAGCGCTCAGCGTTACTTGATCAAATTAAAAATGCACTCTAATCGTATCTGAGAATCGTATGTGCACGCTAAGATGTCATGCGCTTACAGTTTTTGGTCGGGTTCGCGGTCGCACGCGCTCAAAAACTCGGTTTTTTGCACTTTTCATTAGTATTATGTGGAATAAAAATAAAACATTAAAGTAAAAATATTGATATAATAGATACCTTTTTTCTGTGTAAAAACTAACTAGTGAACTTTTGCGGTTTTGGGGAAATTTTGCAAATTATCACAAAAACAGGTGCTGCTGGGGATTTTTTTCCTAAAACGTGGTTGGCAAAAATACAATTCTGTTCAAGTAAAAACCTTTTTAAAGTCTTGATTTATCACCCTGTATTTCTTTTCAATGGTTTTGATGGAAATTTATTTTAATATTTCAACGTAAAGTTAGACATTGACCGCTATTAGCGCCTTAAAGGTTTGCCTTCAGTTAGTTATTGTGCATTTGACTTCATAATTTTAAGCGACATGATTGGTTACGGGGCTTAGCTACTAGCGGTGGAAGCCGATGACTCACTGCATTTTTAAGATGGACGAACTATAGCTTAGATGGATATTAAGTCCTTTTGGCCGTATACGTCGCTTAGTACTTTTTCATGTCTTTCTTTTTGCTCCATCGATAGTTAACTTTACGAAGGAAAATGTCCGTGACTTTTTGAGACAACACTAACGGGGCTTAAACTTTAATCACGCCTGGTTCCCGTCGGGGTAGGCAGAGACCACAGTTCTCCACCTGCTACGATCTTGACATACTTCCCTTGCTTCCTGTACTTTCATCAATCCTTTCATACAAACTTTAAACATGAGATTACTTGAAATTTTCATCAGCTGCCCACTCCGTAGTCAAACACTATCTTTTTGCACAAAACTAAAAATTCAATTGAGCAAGCAAACGCCCACGACTAGTTCCCAAACTACATTCTGGTTTCATGTTTGAGGTATTACCATGGTGCCAGATTTAATTTACATTAAATTGAAGAGACTTGTTTGACTTTGACAGACTTTGCCTATAATCCGTTTTACAAGCCAATGCCAACGCTTACCAACACATTTTACAGCTAGATATATCAATAGTAATCAGCTAAAGCTGTTAAAAAAAATTATTTTGTAAAACAATGTTATTTTTCCGTCAAACATACTCTGGTTTTAGAGTCATGGCTGCAAAATGTTGGTAAGCGTTGGACTCATGAAACTGATTATAGTTTATATTTTGTACTATTGATGGATAGATAGATAAATACTTTATTTGATTATCATTTAAGTTTCACACACACAATAAAACACGCTATGCTTTGAGTTTGCCCGACCGCCATGGCATTAGCGATTTGTATGGTCAGAGGTAAATTGTCAATGGGGTTTTGCAACACTCAAATACATGTTCAAATTGCACCAGAAACTATTCTCTATTTTGCGCGAACGTCTAGCTTGGAGCTTTATTACTGCATGGAAAATTACCAGCGAACATGCAAGCGCGGATATTGCACTCTCTTTACAAGTCTTTATGAGTTTTTGAAGGGCTCTTTTATATTTGTTTTTTATATTTTAGACACTGGTATAGAGTGATACTAGTAAAGTTGTTCCGTGTGGTACCGGCAAAGAATAGTACCGACCCATCTCTACCTGTGGGTGTTGTAGTAGTAATAGAGGCGACTAAGGTTTTACAAAGCGGAAGATGGGCAGCAGCTTCCTTCCGTGTATTGCACCATCTTACATACTGTGGTCACCAACAACCACGGTCAATGGTGCTGCTGCTGATGCAATTTCTATGGGATGTCAAAAATTTTATTTGGTCTATGACCTATATTCCTGTGGAAAAGTTGTTCAGTTTCATGGGCAGATTTGCATCCTTTAGTATTATCACGCCTTTCCGTTACACGTTGTATAGTTGTTTGCTCCTGAAGTGGGAAATGGCGTTAGTTCGGTAAAATCCACGCTTAAATAGTATACCGTATATACTCGTATGTTTGGTTAACACGAATAATATTTCAATAGACACACGAATCTGGACCAGCTTTCAAAAGTAAAAGAGTATGACATCGATATCTTATAAACGAAGAAGACCACGTATTAATAGGTATCGTATATACAAAAGAAATAAAATTTGAGGTAAATAAATCCATTAGTACCTCGGCACTTGCTCTATGCTGATAAAAAACTCTTATACTGATAAAAAACTCAAAGTCTGTCTGATTCTATACTAAACAAAAGGCTGCCAGTTATGTTGGTTATACATAGATAGATAAAATAACACTTAGACAAAGAACAATCTACCTGTGTTCATATCGCAAATGTATCGAACCCGTGACGAAGCAAAAGCCAGGGCTACTGCCACTGCGCCAACAGACCAATTATTCACTACATGCCAGTTTTCAACTATAGCACTTCAACACACAACCACAACAAAGGCCCGCTTATTACAGCCTTTTTATTAGACGGCGACTAAAAAAATTCAAATAAAGAACGTGACACCGACCTAATCCTCTCGGTTTCAAATTTCCTCTCGCTTAATAAATTCTGGCGGATTTTTTCCCATTTGGGAAACGATTCAAGTTCATTATTTCTCGGGCAGGAAAGTTAAATTGGCGGGCAGTCAAAGTTTTTTGAATCAACTTAATGGCGTCGAGGTCAAGCTGAAGCCAGGTTTTTATCGTTTAGGAGTTAATCGTTCAAAATTGATGTATTTTTGAGTACAATGAAAGCTGAAGCTACTTAAAACTATGTTAAGTAAGATTAGAACTGTTTAATGACGTGATCGTTTCAAAATTTTACCACACTTAGTGATTTCTAAAGAAAATTGAATATAGATAACTTGTAGAATATTTTATAAGATGCATATAATTATTGAAGTTTTTTAGGAGAAGTTGTACAATTAAGTGGGTTGAATTACCCATAATCTATCCGTGTGGTTCCAGCTAAGAGTAGTATCACCCTATCTCTACCCGTGGGGGTCATAAAAGGCGACCAAAGGATTTTGTATCGCAGGATGGGCAGCAGCTGTCTTCTGTGTATCACACAATCTTACATACTGCGGTCTTCAACAACCGCTGTCCATGGTGCAAGCCAGGCTAATATAGAATGGCGACTAAATTATCTACTTCCCCTCCTAAGTGAACCACATATTTGCTATTACATTATTTCTATCCAGCTGAGGACTTTTGATGAGATGTTTAACCTCTTGTGTTTATTGAAACTTATACCGTCTTACTACAAAACTAATTTAAACACTCGTCTAACACGTGTTTTGCTAGACACTGTCTAAGTAGTTAAACACGTGTTTATCACAAACAAAAGATCGAACGTAGCCAAAATCGATGTAGCAATTCGTAGCACCTCTACGGTCGTAGCAATGGCGTAGCATTTACTACGCCACATCTTGCTCTTTAACTAACCTTTGTGATTCATCTCATGAAACATCCACTGCAAGATAGGGAGCTCCCTCCGGAATTCCAGCAAAAACACGTGGAACATTGGAGGGGATTTACTATAGTCACCACGCTTATTAGCGTTGCGGCTGGCGGCCGCTGTTGTTGGTGACTGCAGTATGTAAGATGGTGTGATACACAGAAAGATGCTGCTATTCTCCAGTTCATAAGCCCTTAGTCACCTCTTGCGACAACCACGGGTAGAGATGGGTTGGTACTATTCTTTGCCGGCACCACACAGATCGTGCAACCTAACCAACCTATCTACATTCCCCCATCCACCACCCGGGGGACGCTCCTCTACGCCAGAAGGGACAGCGCGAGGATAAAATAAAATAGATTAAAAATATTGTAAAATATTATGAACTTGGTTCATATAGTATATTTAGTATGGCAGGACTCCCGTACGAAAATCCGGAGGCCTGTCACCTCTTGACATATTATGGACAATAAAAATAAAAAAAAGATTTAAAGTCCGTGTTTAGCTGGAAAAAGACTCTGACCCTTGTCAGAGGACAAACAGTGACATACATTAAAAAAAAAAAAAAAAAAAAAAAAAAACCAACCTATCTACCTCAAACTAAAAGCTAAACTAATACGCACCAGGTAAAAGCTCTTAAAAAGAATAAGGCCGTATAAAATACTTTGTAATGCCAAATGAGCGGCTTAGGAGCCTAAATAAAGTCGTTTAACATCAAACAAAAAGGGGCCAAGGAGAGCCCTGGAGCAATAAATCTTACCGATGAACGAGTGTCTTTTGCGAATAAAAACTCGCGTTTGAGATGATAAAAAGTAGAAATTCTGATGTACGGCTTGTTAGGGTTCCGTACCTCAAAAGAAAAAAACGGAACCCTTATAGGATCACTTTGTTGTCCGTCTGTCTGTCTGTCTGTCTGTCAAGACCCTTCATCTCACGAACGGGTAAAGGTATCATCATCATCATCATATCAGCCGAAAGACGTCCACTGCTGGACATAGGCCTCCCCTAAAGATCCCCATGACGACTGGTCCTGCGCTGCTCGCATCCAGCGCAAAAAGGTAAACGTATACCATAAATTAATACCATATATTAGGATCCATGAACCACACAAGATCTGAAAATTTAAATTTTTTACAACGACGCAATCAAAAGATATGGCATTTTATGTCCTCATCTCCATACATTTATTCAAAATGAAAAACCTACAGGGTACTTCCCGTTGACCTAAAATTGTGAAATTTGGCAAGAAGCTAGGTCTCACAGTACAATTAATGGGAAAAGTCTGAAATCATTAAATATTACAACTTTTCTCACAACTAATGGTAACCAATTGTGGTGAGCTCCCGTTTCAAGAACATTCATATAAGAGAGGGGTCAAGTTGGATGGTTGCTGAGGCGATTTTTGTTTTAGTTCTATTTAAAAACGGGAACACTTACAAACTTGAAAATTGGTATGTTTATAGGACATAGGCTATAAAATAACAACAAATAATAAAATTTGGTCAAGCGCGTGTCGGACTCAAAAAAATCTAGCACATTAACTTACCGAAATTTCAACTAATACAATTATGTTTATGTGGTGGTACGGAACCCTCAGTGCGCGAGTCCGACTCCCACTTGGCCGGTTTTTTTCTAAACTATAATTGTGGTTTACTGTCTTTTGCTGAAAGGACAACATACTTTTATTTATAACTCGAATGTAAAATTTTTTAAGAAAATACAATAAATATTTCACTACTACAATCGACCACATGGGAACCATCATCATATCGTGTGGGATGCAAGGTCGATGACCGACCTCACAAACCCTGGTGTCAGAGTGGTTGAGCCGCCACAGGCCTCTGACATGGCTCATTAACGACTACATCCGTAGATAGTAGTCGGGACCAACGGCTTTACGTGCCTTCCGAAGCACGGAATCATCTAACTTTTCGAACAATCAGGTGATTCATCCTGCAATGTCCTAACCAAACTGGGGAGGTCGCACAAAGAGATTTTTGTTTGGCAGTGTCCCCACTGGGAATCGAACACAGAACCTCCGGATCGAGAGCCGAGCGCTCTAACCACTAGACCACGGAGGCTGTTAACCAATATGCCCTATTAGGAAAAATTTTGTGTAAAGATTAAAAAAAAACTGTTTGTCATTGTTTCTAAAATAAACGATTTTTTTCTTTGTTCTTTCCAAACACTTCAATATTCATCATTCAGATATCTGCTCCGACCGGGAATCAAACCTAAACCATTAGCGCATTACCTGCTCCACCAATACGTCACACATACCAAAGAAGGAACAAAGACTTGTAAAGTCTATATATATAGGCTTTAATAAAATCGTGTTAAACCTTAAAAGGACTTATTCTGAAAGGCTAAATGCAACTTATAGATAGATAGATAGATAGAAACTCTTTATTGCACACAAATTAAGAGTAATTGCGTAAGAAACCTTATATCTAATTGCGCGCAAAGGCGGCCTATGTGCTTATGTGCTACGACTTTTCAAAATTCGCAAACAAATATCGAATTTCCATAAAAAATTGACAGATACGCTAATGATTTTGTATGAAGAGTCGAATTCCTTTTGCAGATTTGTTTTAGTCGTAGAAAAATAGCTGTCGCATTGACGCCCCTGAATTTGTAGTGAATATGAGCTCTTAATCTCCGCCGTTCAATTAGTAAATTAATTAGCCTTTTAAGTTCCTTTTTGTTAAAACTCCAATTGTGTAACTGCCTCAAATAAATATTTTTTTATTTTTTTTTTATTTTATTTTTTTCAACACATTTGCTCATAAAACAGCTCTTTTTGCCCAGTATTTAGGTCCATAATCCAGATGATTAAACACGCGTGCTTTTTCCATTATATTTTTTTAATTTGGGCTGCAATATCTGAGCCTCGTGTGTCATGAGCAAAATATGGCACTAGCATCTTAATGTACTATTATCTGTTTAAAAACACTTTAACTCGACGTAAGGTCGGCAAAAACGCCGAGCTGTGAGAAATGAGACTTATTTGCAGGTGAGGTCAGTAGGCCAAGAGGATTGTAGCTTCAAACGATGAGGGGATACTTTTTATTCTCTGTAACTCGATGCTATATTTTTTTAAGGTTCTATTTTTCATGTCATTTGTCTTTGTGAAGCAAATCCCACCCAGCTACAAATGCAAAATTTCAGTGCAGATGACGAGGAAAGGTTTTAAAACGGAATAATGAAATCATTCTTGATGAACAAAATATCGAATCGGTTTATAAAAAAAACAGATTTTAATAAAAATGCGAATAAATACCATGCTTAAATCCTTTCAAATATAAAGTGATTCCTGTTTGACAGTGTCCCCACCGGGATTCGCACTCGAAACTTCCAGGTTTCGGGCTTTGTAACCACTAGACGTCCCGTGTGGTGCCGGCAAAGAATAGTACCAACCCTTACATACTCGTCGGTGTCGTAAAAGGCGACTAAGGGTTATAAACTGGAGGATGGGCAGCAGCATCCTCCTTTGTATCTATATAACATCTTACTTACTGCGGTTACTTACAACCGCGGTCCACGGTGCCAGCCGTAACGCTAACAAGCGAGGTGACTATGGTGACTCCCCCTCTACATTTTTCCAGCAAAAGCTAGAATTCTGGAGGCAGCTCCCTGTCCTGTAGTGGACGTTTTATGGGATGTTATGTTGAACCACTAGACTACGAATGAATAGTCCCTTTGCAGTTTTAGTTGAGAAACATTACCCGTTTGCTAATTCTAATTGCAATTAATCGATCACATAACTTTACTTCAGAAATGTAGCAATAAATTATTGAAGACATAAGCTACATAAGACTCTCACTATTACAAGTGTCGGTAGAATCCTCCAATTAACTGCAATGAAAATATACTGCCTGAGCATTATTGAGGAATTACTGTAGGATCTGTTACTGTAACAGACTATTTAGGGTCAGAATTAAACTGTGTACACCCATCTTACGGATGTCAAGGTCCTGTATAGGGTGTTTAGGACAGCTGCCGTACTCCGAAGTGAAACTACGATAATATCGCGCCGATAATTAGTCTATGGTTCGGTCTTTGACAAAGAAATTCCCATACAAAGTAAATTTCCGAACGTAATTGTTGTTGTCAATCTGATAATATCGGAGCTCCGATAAAATTTGGAGTACGCACCCAGCTCTCTAAAAACTGTAAACTAAACTGAACAACTTACAGTGAAGGAAACTTTTAGGAAATGAAAAAGGAAAATCAGCATATTTCTTACCGTTAAATAAATTCAAAGCTGTTATCAAGCAAAAATTGTTTAAGGTTATTATAAAATAGAAAAATCCATGGGATTAAGCTAGGTAAGGGTTTTAACAGGCTAATTGATTTGATTTGAAATTGACTAAATTATGTTCAAACATATTTAAAAAAGCGCGTGGGTTTTTATTGTCGCTTCTTTTTTCCCACCATGGCGCCACTTTGTTTGTGAAACGATGTTGTTTAAGTGACGTCATTAAGAGATTTTAATATCCAACAATGAATAAACCATTTTGAGTTTTAAGTTTATAAAAAATTGTACACTTCATGGGACAGTTTGTATGGAGGGGCCAGTTTTTTATTTTATAAGCTACACTAAAAGTTGTTCAATTTCGTTTAGATGACACTGACAGTTAGTTCACGCACTTTTCTCTACGCCGTTTACAATAGAACTTTCAATAGAACTAGAAGGCAAACATCATCGCAAGTTTAGTTTCAAACTACATCAAGACTTCCAATTGGGTCACCGAATCGAGTTTGAACTACAATAGTCCCAAGAGTAGGGTTACCATGTCACCAAATATGTGTGTGTTTAATTTTAATGAGCCGGTTTTTAAAAAAGAATAACTAGTTTTAATTTTCTTAAAAGATAGCGTTGTTGTATGAAAATTTAACTGTCAACTTATTTTTCCTATCTGTTGTAAGTGTTGCCTAAGGAGGTTTATTTACTTCACGCTTTTTTTTTTATTTATGGTCCACAAAACTGGATACAACACATAGGCGTTGTGCCCTTCTTGATGCAGACACAGCATGCAAAAGTAATAACAATATGAAAGTAGCCGGAGTAGCCAGCCGTTACACTAATACTAACTTATTAACTTAAATAATAATTGAGTAGTACTTTAATAATTGAGTAGTACTTTACTTTTAGCGACAATAGTCGCTTCTGAAACTTGTTTGTGAAACGATGTAGTTTAGGTGACGTCATTAAGAGATTTTAATATCCAACAATGAATAAACCATTTTGAGTTTTAAGTTCATAAAAAATTGTACACTTCATGAGACAGTTTGTATGGAGGGGCCGGTTTTTTATTCTATAAGCTACACTAAAAGTTGTTCAATTTCGTTTAGCTGACACTGACAGTTAGTTCACGCACTTTTCTCTACGCCGTTTACAATAGAACTTTCAATAGAACTAGAAGGCAAAAATCATCGCAAGTTTAGTTTCAAACTACATCAAGACTTCCAATTGGGTCACCGAATCGAGTTTGAACTACAATAGTCCCAAGAGTAGGGTTACCATGTCACCAAATATGTGTGTTTAATTTTAATGAGCCGGTTTTTAAAAAAGAATAACTAGTTTTAATTTTCTTGAAAGATAGCGTTGTTGTATGAAAATTTAACTGTCAACTTATTTTTCCTATCTGTTGTAAGTGTTGCCTAAGGAGGTTTATTTACTTCACGCTTTTTTTTTTTTATTTATGGTCCACAAAACTGGATACAACACATAGGCGTTGTACCCTTCTTGATGCAGACACAGCATGCAAAAGTAATAACAATATGGAAGTAGCCGGAGTAGCCAGCCGTTACACTAATACTAACTTATTAACTTAAATAATAATTGAGTAGTACTTTAATAATTGAGTAGTACTTTACTTTTACCGTTGTTTTACAAACAGAGCAATTGGTTTTTGAAAGAGGCTAGACAACCAGAAAATATATCAATTTGATTACGGATACCCTCATATGAAGTACAAATACGATGAAGAGGTGAGTGATTACCAAGAACTGTCCGACAGAGAGGCAGATTAAAGCATTTACGATTCTGCAACCGACTGCAAGCTCTGGGGACATTGAAGTTAAGCTGTTCTAATACATCAGGGACATCCACAAAACCATGTATTAACTTAAACAGTAGAAGCAAATCAGCTTGCTTACGGCGATCTTTGAGGGATGCAATATGAAAATGAGTCAGACGAGATTCGTATGACTGCAAGAGATGACACTTGTTGACGGTGAAAGTCAATCGGTACACAAAACGCTTCTGAATACGTTCTAATCTATCCGTATGCACAGCATAACCTGGGTTCCACACTTGGCAACAATATTCTAGGATACTTCTCACAACACAATTATAGATGACGATAGTAAGACTAGGGTTTTTAAAAATCTTAATTTGCCTAGTGATATAACCAGTTAATTGTGATGATTTTTTTATTATATGGTCGTAATGCAACCTGTAGCTTAATTCACTATCTACTATAACACCTAAATCTCTAATGTGTTTTACTTCTTTTAATAAGTTTTTGCCGATACTATACGTGGCATTAACTGAATTAGTTTTTCTTGTGAATTTTATATGAAAGCATTTGTTGGTATTAAGTGACATGCAATTGTTTAAGCACCAATTTTGAATACTGTCTAGGTCTGACTGAAGTTCATCTACGTCATACGGTGATTGAATAATGCGATATATCTTGAGATCATCAGCATATAGTTTAAAACTAGATTTAATTGCTTCTGAAATATCATTAATGAAAATGAGGAAAAAAAGTGGTCCCAGGTGAGATCCTTGTGGAACTCCGGAAAATACGGTCTCATTTTTCGATTTGTAACCATATAAAGAAATGAGCTGAGAACGGTTCTCTAAATAAGACTTACACCATCTCAATAGTGATCCATGTATACCCATTGATTCTATCTTAGCTACCAATATGCTGTGTTTGACGAGGTCGAACGCCTTACGAAAATCAGTATATATGGCATGTACTTCTTGTTTATTGTCTAGAGCAGATGCTATATCACATACGTAGCTAAGCAAATTAGTAGTTGTGAATTTCTTTGGAAGAAAGCCGTGCTGATTTGTATTTATAAGTTGCTTGACATGGGCGTAGATTTTCTTTTGTACAATAGACTCAAGAATTTTGCCAGCCACAGACAATATGGATATTGGTCGGTAGTTCTGTATATTGTCGGCTTCGCCATCTTTATATATAGGAGTGAGATGTGCTATTTTCCATCTAATGGGGAACTTACCGGTTTCCAAAGAGTAATTATGTATTTTAGTTAAAGGTATATATAAGTATGAGGCACGCTTCATCTATGACAGATTTATTTTAAGTTCTTTAGCAACTGTCTTCAGAGCCATATATCGACACCTTTGAATACTCAGTTGACGCTTAGCTGCGAAACCGGCTCATTGAGTGTCTAGTTTCTTAGAAGAAGGCCTTCTTTTTAAGGTTCCGTACCTCGATAACAGAAAACTAAACCACTTTGTTGTCCGTCTGTCAGTCCTTATTTTTTAATTTCTTCCTAAATAGATCGCATGCTGACATACTAAAATTTAAACTACTGATATTCATTCCGACCTAATCCTTAATTGGATTACAGGAGTATATTTCTAACCTAGAATTATACATTTTGTAGGCTTCGGTTGAAGACATGTTTTTGTACGAACTGGGTAATAGGAAAAGAGCCCTATCATATTATATAGACATCGGCCAAGTTTTTTGAGGTTTCTTTTAAACTTTCGCACTTGTCATACATGTTTATGTGGGCAATTTGTTACTACTGTCCATTAAAACAATAACATGACATAAACGTCTGCCCAAATAAGGGCTAAAGGAATAAATATCCGCGAAAAAATTACAACAAAATCAACTTTTCGCTCCATGTAAAATAAACATATTTTACAGTCAGTTTTTATGGCAACAGTAATGTATTTTGAACGAATCAACATTATTTTGAATTGTTTCTTTTGAATTGTTGCTCGGTTTATTTAACTCAGCGTCCTCAAATGTGGCCTTTCCCTGCAATATGGTTACCCTATCCCTAAGCAAACACAGTTGGACTGGTTTGGTTGTAACACGACCAATTTTAGAGCAGTGTCCTCCGCTTCGCACGTAATTTGGTTGAATACATATTATTATCATATCAGCTCATGGATTACCTATCTGTAGAATAATGGAGAGATATTGCAACGTGACCATTGGAAGGTGTACGCGAGGTGTTAACGAAAAGACAATCAAAATAGGATCAATAAAACAGGTAATTCTGCCTCTCTACTGACTTGTCTATAATATATGTGTTATTTTTGGACAAAGTTGAGTATGTTGTTCTGAAAATGTATCTGAACAACTTTCCCAAAGGAACATGGGTCGAAAAACGAGAAAAAATTTTGGTCCTCCGATACAAATATTGTGCCGGAAATAGTAGGATTTCTATGTTATGATAAAAAAAATCTCGATTTTCGACCCATGTCTCTTTGGAGAGCTGTTCAGATTCGTGTTCTGAGTAACATACAAAAATTTGGCCAGGAGTCCAAAATTAACCCTATATGTGAATTCGGTAGGTGGTAAAGCTGTTGTGCAAAGTCGGTCTAGGGAGGAACCAGCCCCTTGCCTGTTTCTGTCGTAATGCAGCAGTCTGTGCACTGCTGTGTAAGAGAGCCAGTGAAATTACAGGTACATGAGACATGCTATCTAAGCTCTCAAGGTAGGCTACGTGGTCTGCTATCTAACTAGTGTCAATTTCTGTCATTATTGAGTGAGTGGGTGCTATGGTTGGTGGTGACTACTTACGATCAAGTGGCCCACTTGCTCGTTTGCCCACTTGTGACAAAAAAAAATTACTGATTTTACAATAACATTCAAATTGTATTTACTTGCTGCAGTGGCTTTTCTATGCCACACGGGTTCACTTGTATTATTTTGTACGTAAAAACACACGCAAAAACAAGCATGAAATCTCTTCCATGCAACTCGTAAGAATAAAAATGGGTTCTGTTTAACAAAAGATTGTGACTTTAAAGTCAAACCAAGCTAAAGTTTTAACGATAGTACATCAAGTTCTTAAGTAGTGTAGTGTAGAACTTCAGCAGTCTTCACGAGATGTAGCTTTCATCGCAGTAAGTGCGGGCAGGTGTGACGGACGACTGTTGATCGATTGTGGGAAACTCTGCAGCGAAATTTATGCACAGCGTGTTCACTTTGATGTAGCACCGCATTACTCACTCTTCTTCAAAAATTAACTTGCTTCTTTTCGTTTTCAACGGTTGGTTTCTTCTTTTGATTGCATTCTGCTATAACTTCTCAAAAGCCGTAAAAGCAGAATTTAAGTTTTTATAAAACCTAAAAAGATTTGAACCTCAATGTGCTAAGATAAAACCTAATAGATGCGGATTTGATGAAAAAGACCAATTATTTTGGCGTCAGCAGAAGAGCCTCAATAATCCATCATCGCCTAGCCTTCCGCCGTTTTTTCACCAATGGTTTTTACGGAGTCAACTACCTCACCGAGGGGACTTGACGAAGGTAGGTACCATTTTTAGGCACCATTTTTAGGGTTCCGATACCATTTTGGTATCGGAACCCTAAAAATGGTGGTGATGGACTTGCTTTGAGTACTAGGAAGTTTTAGGTATCTGTCGAATTTAGTTTCTAGTTTTACTATCTAATTTTGTGGAGGTGGTAGGGCTTTTGTGCAAAGTCCGTCTGGGGAAGTACCACCCTCTTGCTTTTTTCTGCCGTGAAGCAGTAGTGTTTGCACTGCGGTGTTTCGGATTGAAGGGCAAGGGAGCCAGGGAAATTACTGGCACATGAGACATACCATCTTAGTTCTCAGGTTGGGTAACGCGCTTTGCTGTCTTATTAGTGTCAAATTATTTCACTAATAAGACAGTGGGTGTCATGGGTGGTGGTGACTACTTACCATCAGGTGGCCCACCTGCTCGTTTAGCCACAAGTGACATAAAAAAATAGTATTTTTCACTTAATGATTGATCTTATCTTTATGTTATATCTTTAAACTAAGACCGACGATTTTGAGACGCGTCGCTTATTAGACCTAGACACTAAACGCGATGAACTGAAGGCCCAACCACCAGCAGCCATATCATACAATTATTTAAACAGTGTTCTCACTTGCCCTCATTGTGGAAGAGAGTTCACTGCAAAAATAGGCTACATAAGCCATATAAGGGCATATCAGCGCCGTATCCCTTTTTAAGGAGTCGATTGCAGTCGCCATGACCGAAAACGGTCGGATGATGATGATGTAAGAAGTCTAAGACGAGGGTTATAGGGTAAAAATGGTCTTCAAATGCCCATTCAGAAAATGATAAATCTTTACACTCTTTTTTTTTTCCTTCGAGAGAACTAAGAGAAAAATATCGCAGATGCGGTGTGATAAAATGGAATTCCGTTAAAATGTAAAGCAGCAGAGGATTTGACTCGAGATCCAGACACGACCGCTGATGATGCTGACCCCTGTGACCTCATGCATAATCAATTAGGTGGCTATAGATAAGCACTCTTAGAGACGAAATAGGTTAAAACAAAATTAACGAAGCTTTTTATTGTGAGATTTTGGAAAACTTGAGAACTTTTTGTTGAATCTTGATCAAAATAATCCTATATAAATTACTACGAATAAAATAGTTATAGTTCCACATGTGGATTTAATTACCCATTTTGTAATGAGATAGAAACATAAAAGGTTTTCTTCATAAGATTGCTAAGCTACACTCTTAAAAGTCAAATCGCTTAGATCGACCTTGTTTCTATACAATACATTGTTGGAGCCCACTCTAAAATTCCAGCAAAAAAGTGCCGCGCAATATGGAGGAGAAAGTCACCACGCTCGGTAGCTTTGCGTCTGGCGCCAAGGACCGTAATATTAGGTAACCGCAGTTTGAAAGATACTACGATGCACAAAAGGACGCTGGGGCCCATCCTCCGGTTCACAGACCCTTTGTCGCCTCTTACGACACCCACGGATAGAGATGGTAAAATTCTTTGCCAACACCACACGGGACATTTATTATCAGCTGCAAATAAAAAAAAACTACCTAACAATAAAAATCCAAAGGTCTTCAAAAAATAGATTGAAGAGCACGCAGTTTTCGAGATGTTTACGCCGCCGTATTTTCAAATATTATTTATAGCTAAGGGCACGTACTCGCGATGAAAAGACAGATGCTTTTCTGATGTCGAGCACGTATCACCGCCACGGTTGAGCGGGCCCGTCGGATTGACTGATCGAAAACCGCAGAAAACCAACAAAAACAAGATGGCGACAGATGGAAACAAAGCAAAACGAAAACAGTTGTTTTTAAAATGTGTCTCGTTTTGGCAAGTGAAATTACATCAGCCGAATTTGTCTGGTCAGAAGGCATAAACAAAAAATTTTTGACTAAATCATGGTTAAATTATCCACGTGTAAATGTAAATATTTTTAGCGACGAGACATATGTGTGGAAAATAAACCTAAACCACAAAATTTATATGACTGCACACATTCGTTGACCGTTCACCAAACAGTTATTTAATGTGGTTTAGGCTTTATAGCTCGTATCGTATGCAGTCATTAGAGCTTCAAGAGCATTTAGGTACAGGCAACGATAGATCAAGCTTGACACTCACAATGCGACTCTAGCCCGTACGCCTGTTGAATTAAGAGCGGTGCAAAGTCCAGTGTGTCAAGCTTGATGTGCTCTTGACTTTACCTATCCGTGTACGAAATATTTAGCTTAGAAGGCCAGCTAAACAGTTGTTACTGGAATTGTAGAAAAAATTATAGTAGTAGCATATGATGGATGAAATTAAAAGATAAACTACCACAGCCAAGTACAGCCTTTACAAGTTAAGGAGTAATAGTCGAAAAACTGAAAATAATAGAAGAAAAAGTAATGAAAATCGAAACCTACTTAGCAATAATTATTTCTAAAGTAACTTTATTACGGAACCCTACATTGCGCGTGGCTCAATATGCATCTTGGCCGATTTTTTATAACAAGTGAAAAAAAATCGGATTAGCTACTTAATAGTGAGTGGATTCCCCTTAAAGCCGGCTAAAATGCCAAATTGTCATTCAAATCGATTCCATGGTACGAAGATAGTTTATCGAATTTCCCAACTGGTTCAGACAGGGATGTTTGACCCTCATCAGTGCGTCAACTCGCCCCACCTGGCATCCTTCAATTCAGCTTGACTTCTGCGTTAGACGCAGCACGTTGACTCGATTCTATGTTTGAAATACATTGCGTGTTATGGGTGGGGCATGCCTTTGGACTAGAGAGGTTCTCCATTGGCGACCACGCTTAGGAAGACAATGTGTTTGGAGCAGAAAGGCAACCACGCTAACCTGGTGAAGGTCACAGGATGTCGCTGAATAAGGGTAGTCTTAGTTGAAATCAGCCGGAGAGGTTTTTGTCTAACTTTGGCCCCACTATGACCTAAGGTATCGTAGTACGCAAAAATTGCAAAAAAATATCGGATTGGTATTGGTGGTCTCGCTGTAATGACGAAAACTGCAAATATTGCAGAAATCACAACGATGTATATCAAGAACAGAATAAAGATGTATAATAATAAGCACATGTATTATAAAGTAATAGTACTACATACAGAAAGGACACACACAACCAAGCGATTGCCGGGTTCTTTGCCGGGTCAAGTTGTTCTGCGTGCACGTGCTTACGCATCTGTCATTTCTAATTTTGATAATTAGTGGTTTCGAGCTCGTTGTACAGGTTGTGGTATGAGTGTGACCAATATCACAGATGAAATTATGGCAAACCCGAATTGAGTCGTTCTTGTACAAGTTGCCGCGCGGGCGTAGCTTAGAAAAACCAGCCACCGATGGTTCCGTACCACCAAGGTAAAATACGCACAGAAGTGTCTTAAATGCGTGGGAGTCTGACTCGCACTTGACAAGTTTTTATTAAACCATGAACTATAAACCTACTAATTTTCACGCTTGTGAGTGTTCCCGTTCTTCAAACAACAAACAATTGTTGTAAAGAGACTCCCTTACTTTTTAACTTTTCATTGTTTTTATTATTTGTTATGTAATCTGCCATAATACCACATATTCTGTGAAAATTTAACCATATAGCTACTACGGTTCAAAAGATACAGCCCGTATAAGGTCGGACAGACAAACAGGCGACACATAGGCTTAGTAACAATGACCTAAACTCTAAAAGCTATCAAATAATAGGAACAAAGTCACGGTCTATTGCTCGTCCAACATACGATGAATCCACGGCAGCGCTATCGAAATGTTTTAAAACTAATCAAGCAATGTATATCCATAACTCGCATGCGTTCGCTTTACGTAACGGTACGTAACGTAACATCGTAAGCTATGAAGTTGATAATCACATTGAGATTCAGATAACCTTCTGCAGGATAGATTCAATAATATGTGTCAATACTCAATATAACAAGAATATTACTTTGTCATACTTATATAATATTAGAACATTGATGTTCGCTATTTTGCTCATTACACTCGAGGCTCGAGTGTGTAATAGAGCCGAGATTGTGATGACCAAAGCGCACGCGTTTCTTACGACGTTTTTCAACACATTTGTAAATAAAAACACGCAACATTTTCTTACCTTTTTGTATCGGAAGTTATGTATTTTTCTTAAATATCTACGTACATCCGATACTCCCAGACCTGTATTTGTGTCTAAGTATTTTCGACGTGGAGAAACTACATATAAGTAATATGGTATTAAACACTCGTTACTATTATTACTTATCACACTCGTATTTTAATAACCTGTTATATGACAGTTGCATAAACTACTATTGTATGGCCGATTATTTTCTCATTTCCAGTAATTTGTTATCTGGAGAATGTTATTCGCTTTCATCAACTGGTCATGCCCTTTCCTGTGCCTTACACTCTGTATATGTGAAAAATTTAAAGATTCTTTTTTTCCCTCCGGTTATTTTTTACGAAAGTTACTCACTGTTTGAGGTTTCTTATTTGATATGTTATCAGGAACAAAACCATTTGAAGCACGATAAATATTTAATTTATTGATACAAACGAAATTCACTCAGCATTACAGTTACCCAAAGCGCTGGTTAATTAAGTAAAATAACGATAATTTATCATTAAAATTTTAATACTTTCACAAATCAATATAAATATTCAACTAATATATTATTTATGTTTGCGACTCATGGTGACGGTTTTTACGAATATCCTCAGATGTAGTCATCATAACATCCCATGAAACGTCCACTACAGGACAAGGAGCTCCCTCCATAATTCTAGCTTTTGCTGGAAATATGTGGAG
The DNA here is from genome assembly GCA_947532105.1 of Athrips mouffetella. Taxonomy (NCBI): domain Eukaryota; kingdom Metazoa; phylum Arthropoda; class Insecta; order Lepidoptera; family Gelechiidae; genus Athrips; species Athrips mouffetella. The sequence continues at coordinate 695,176 of OX383960.1, read as the reverse complement.
TAGTAGTAACAACTACTTATTATAAAAAATCGCTAGGCGACTACAAGTTTTGCAAATTGCTCGAAACTTTCGATTTTGAATAAATAGGTAGTATTATAATGTGATGTAAACACGTTAAAACCTATTTAAATTCTAGTGACAAATACTCGGAAACCAAAGAAAACAATAAAAACGTAGTTATGCCTCCGACTGAACTTCAGACTTGATTTAGCAGTGCAGTTTTGCGCGGTATCGCAACCTAGATTTAAATTCGTTAGCCAGACTTTTTCCCAACTTTTTGCCTTCATTTTTCACTTTTACCGCAGCGCGCCTATTTTCACTATTTCTTTTCGGTCTGTTGGAAGTGATTTTTGCGGGTTTTTACCTCGGATAGGTACATACCTACTTTATTTCATCGCTATTTCTAGGGTTCTGTACCCAAAGGGTACCATAGTACCCTACTACAACTACAACGATGCCTACGTTGTCTGTCTCTGACATAATTTCGGCCCTTTTCAAAGGCACATATAACAAATCATTTTAAAAAACCAGCCAAGTGCGTGTCAGGCTACGCGGAATATAGGGTTCCGTAGTTTTTTAAGATTTTTTTATCCCAAAGCAGGTTTTTATTTAGTATTATTTTTTAAAGTTTGTAACATAAACTTTTTACCCCCCAATGCTCAGCGAGGTCCAAGCATCTGATTGCTATTCTTATTTTTATTATTTCCAGTTTTTGGGCTATAGCTCATTAACCTGTAAAGCCTTCTTAGTTGTGATAGTTTTGCTTTTAATTTTGTCATTTATGTTTTTTCTGTAAATTTTATACATTTCCATTGACAACCGCTTAGCTGGGAGGGGAGGACACTCGATCCCAACAAAAATTGTGCTTTCAAGGGAAAAAAACCGGTCAAGTGCGAGTCGGACTCGTGCGTCGAGGGTTCCGGTATACTTTTTATATTTTTGGAAGCAAGAAAGTCCATTTTTAGGACCGCAAAACTAAATTTGTTTGTAAAGGTTATTTGCAGATTACTAAAAAACTGTGCAATTTAGAAAGATCGTTCTATTTTTGCTGTAATGTTTACATAAATTTCTGTCAATTGTAATTAATTCAGATTTTTACTTTCACAAACTTCTGAGATAAGGGGGGGGGGAATGGAATTTTTTTGTCATTTTTCATCATAACTTGAAAACTATAAGAGACGTAAAAAATACAAAAATATTTTTTTAGAATGTACAAGTAAAGCCCTTTCATATGATACCCCACTCGACCTAGTAGCGACAATTTGAAATTTGGCCCCCCCTATTCTGGCCCCCTTTACATTAATAATCATAATTTTCTCACAATTCTTTCATGTGCAATTAAGTTGGGCAACCATATTCTGTTCCAAATTTCAAGTCGATAGCATTAGTGGTTGCTGAAATATAGAGGTGTGACAGACAGACAGACGGACACACAGACAAAGCGACACCATAAGGGTTCCTTTTTTTACCATTTTGGTATCGGAACCCTAAAAAATCACCTTCACTTTATTTCTAGGGGAGGTATACTAAAAAATCTTAAAAAAAGAAATTTAAACTTTTAGTTGCACAGAGTGCCTTTAAAGTTAAAGCTTCTCTAAATCTGTTGCTGGCTCTTCCTGTTTCGTTGACAAAGAAAGTGCCATTAATTGGTTTAAAGGGACTTTAACTTTAAAAAACTCTCTGCAATTGGTTTTGTGTGTTGTTGTTATTTAAAACAATTTATTAGTCTTGCATAATAAACATTAAAGGAAGGCAGAATATTTAAAACAAGTACAAACAAGTACAGTAGAGTGTACGAGACAGGTTTTCAAATACTAAAACAGCATGATCAGTCAACGTAACTGAACATATTTCGATGAATAAAACTTTCAGGAAACGAAAAAATTTCGGTCTCTACACAAAATTGCAAACTTGATTGGACAGTTTGTATGGAGAAGCTGATTTTTGTTAATTTCAGTTGACGGATTATGCCCTTCTAATTTTCGGAAGGCTGTCCCTGACTCCCTGTATAACAGTACAGCCTCCGGTCCTCTTTTCGTTACACGGATTAATTCTTTTCCCTTTTATTTCAAAGGTATTTCAGAATGTTTGTTTGCATATGTCCCGGGCGTTTTAAAATGGATTGCTTGAAAAGGGTGGGAAAATTAATTCATTAATGAAATTGAGTTTGCTTTTGTTTCATTTTTAAGAGAATAATAGTACATTACTGCCATGGCTGACAAAAAAGGTATTGAATATTAATATTAAGTATATACCTTTGTTTATACAGTAATTTACTCGGTCGCAAAATTCGATAGAAATGGCTTTTATAACATTGCCGGGAGCTGCTCGCGAGTATTTTACGAGCACAGCTATTTTGTTTTATCCCGAAGAAGTTTATCAAAATAATGATGATTTGAGAAATATTAATTTGTAGAATAGCTACAACTCGTCATTCTGTCGTCATAATTTGAAACTCGTAAGACAGCCACTTGTCGACCGGAAACAATAATTACAAAATATTTGGGAAGGACTACCAAGTACCAACCACACCAACAGGCTTGTCTATATACAAATTGAGTAATATGCACAGAACTATATATAAGCGTAATATGTCATTTTTCTAATCTCATCTCACTTCTTACTCTCAGTAATAATATAAGTTCGAAAGTAAGGATGTTTGTCGATGTCGATGAAATTTGGGAGGTAAACCGATGAAGCACTATGTACCAGACACTAGGATGACACATAGACTATGTAACGCGAGCGAAGCTGCGGGTAAAAGCTAGTAATTCTATAAAGTGGGGTATCAAACTTATTTTCTTGATGTACCTATACTCCTATTTTTCCTTCCTATATGTCCCTTAATATACAAAAGAACGCTTTATTTATTGTTCTGAAAAATATTAATCTTTTATGGTTACAAAAATGTAAAAAAAAAAAACTTATTTCATATTAAATAATTTATTGTGATAGAATTCAAACAGCGTTGAGAAGATCTTAACAGTACTTTTATTTTAATAGAATCTTATATTAAATAGATTTTTGTGCTTCGAGCAACTTGGAAAAAGACAGCATTCGGCTCTCTGGTTAGTCCCGTACTTGCGCATAAGTGACTTGTAAGTCTATGTTTTTGTGTCATTGATTTCAGAGGTTGAATAAATGGTTCTAAAACTTTTTTACTTCTCCTTCCTCAAATCCTACCTACTGAGTACTGCCTGACGTCAATGATGATAGATTGATTTCCGGATTTCTTCCAAAAATATTTTGTAAAAATTATATTGATTTTGGAGAAAGCCGGAAGGAACTGCTGACAGGTCAATTTGGTCCGGTGTGAGCGATCGGTTCCCGTAAAACAAATGGTAAAATGGACACAAGAAAGGATTATATCTAACGAAAATATTGACTGAATGGAGTCGTGAAGTAGCTATAAATGCTATGAAATAAAAACAGGTGAATAAAAATAAATCTGCACAAGATTCTCAAAGAAAAAATAATCAAAAACCAGAATCTTGTGATCCCCGGCAATGATTTGTATGGGATGACCCATTGATATTATTATATAGGGCCCCATAGAGTTACACGACTTTTCCGCGCAAGCTTTAAGATAGGTCCTAATGAATTAGTAAAAATAATGTTAACATGTTACTAAGACCACGAAACTAAATAATTTTTCCCAAGCAACATAGGTCGACATAAGAAAAAAAAATTACTTCGTCTTTAAATTGAAGTCGTAGTCTCCACGGGAAGATAAAGGTTTTTTTTTTTTTCGTCTTTCCACGTAAAAGTTGTTCAATTTAACGGTCTGAGTAACATGCTAATATTACATTCACTCTTTCATTAGGACCTAAACTGACAGGATGACAAAAATGTTTTCTCGTTTTTAGGGTTCCGTACCTCAAAAAAAAACGGAACCCTTATAGGATCACTTTGTTGTGCGTTTGTCTGTCTGTCTGTCAAGACCCTTTTTCTCACGAACGAGAAGAGGTATAAGATTGAAATTGATAACGAACATTAAGGTCTATAAACCACACAAGATCTGAAAATTTTAATTTTTTACAACGACGCAATCAAAAGATATGGCTTTTTATGTCCTCATCTCCATACATTTATGCAAAAAAGCAAAACCTACAGGGTACTTCCCGTTGACCTAAAATTATGAAGTTTGGCAAGAAGCTAGGTCTCACAGTACAAATAAAGGGAAAAGTCTAAAATGATTAAATATTGCAATTTTTCTCACAACTAAAGGTAACCAATTAAGGTGAGCTCCCGTTTCAAGAACTTTTCTATAAAAGAGGGGTCAAGTTGGATGGTCGCGGAGTTTTTAAAATCAAAGAGCAAAAGGTTTTTGTATCATATGGTAGATGGGTACGGAACCCTTAGGGCGCGAGTCCGACTCGCACTTAGCCAGTTTTTTTGAGCTGTGACGACATTATGATCTTCACTCACGCTCACTCTTTAAGTTTAAATTTTTGTTTCGGTTTTTTTGGTTTTATATATACTAATACAAATATAAAAAAAACCGGTCAAGTGCGAGTCGGACTCGCGCGCCGAGGGTTCCGATATACCTATAGTATTTTTGGAAGCAATAAAGTCCATTTTCAGGACCGCAAAACTAAATTTGTTTGTAAAGGTTTTTTGCAGATTTCTGGAAAACTGTGCAACTTAGAAAGATCGTTTTATTTTTGCTGTAAAGTTTACATAAACCTCTGTCAACTGTAATTAATTCAGATTTTCCCTTACTCAAACTTCGGAGATAAGGGGGGGGAATGGTATTTTTTTTGACATTTTTCATCATAACTTGAAAACTAAGAAACTTAAAAAAATACAAAAATATATTTTAAAATGTACAAGTAAAGCCCTTTCATATGATACCCCACTCGACCTAGTAGCGACAATTTGAAATTTGGCCCCCCCTATTTTGGCCCCCTTTACATTAATAATCATACTTTTTTCAAAAAATTTTCTTGTGCAATTAAGTTGGGCAACTATATTCTAAAACTATTCCAAATTTCAGCTCGATAGCGTAAGTGGTTGCTGAGATATAGAGGTGTGACAGACAGACGGACAGACAGACAGACAGAGCGGCACCATAAGGGTTCCTTTTTTTTACCATTTTGGTATCGGAACCCTAATTATTGTAAAAACTCCTCGATGTCTAGCTTATAGTATGTTTTAATTGTAATTGTATTCATTCATTCTGGAGGTGGAGGCCTGGTTGCCTAAAACACAGGACTACCTAGCTTAGGAACCAGCCTCTACAGACATTTTATTGTGCCTACTTTTTTGCCCATGTTTTTTGTAGAGGAACTAAAATTATTTTACTTTATTTTACTTTACTTTACTTTTATCTCAACCATCCGTGAAAATTCAATCATTATTTTGAAAACCTTCTTCGAGATAAATCGAAATAGCTGTACTGGTGAGATACTCACGAGCAGCTGCCGGTAATGTTAGTATTAAAATCCATTTTTATCGAATTTTGCGACCGATTAAATTACAATGAAAACTCATAATAACTGCCTAGTTATTTAAAAGTGAAATGTACCAACAAGCATAACAAACAAGAAGGCACAAATATATAAGGTTATTTTTTGAACCTGATATGTGTATGCCCACCTTATTACAGAGGTCAAAAGCAACAACTTTTGTTCTACGACTTTGCTAACAACGCACAAATACTAAAGTGGTGACGTGACCGACATTTTGTATGGGAAGTTGAAAATTTTTCGTGCGTTGTTAGCAAAGTCGTAGAACAAAAGTTGTTGCTTTCAACCTCTGTAATAAGGTGTATAGTAGTGGGCATACGACAAGGAGGTTTTAATCCACGCTACGGTCTAGGAAGGAGTGTTTAATGCAAAAATCTTGCTACACAAATTTAGTCAATCGTATATTGTAATACGGAATGAATTCCTGTGATTCGTGAAGAAGAGAAATTGTGCCGAGCGAGAGGTCAATTAGTCGCGGTTGTGTCACGCTCACACAGTTGCCATAGCAAAACGAAATTGCGGGTTGGTAGGAAAACATATTTTGACATTATGCTTGGTTTTCATATAGAAAACCTTTTTAGAGCTAAATCTTAAAAATTTAATTATTTTCGGGTGCTTTTGGTTCTGTGATTTATCTAGGAAACTCTCAAAAATATTTTTGATCTAATTGTGTTGTTTAAGGTCAAGCAGGTTATGTACTTCTTCATTGGTCATCAACCTTTTTGGTAATATTTTTTAATACATTACTGGTATCCCCGTCTTTGACACATTTTTATGTCATGCTAAATGTTGTTTAAAATCGCGTATTTTTTCTGGAAAAACAGTGAAATATTGTAGAGTAAATGGCTGCAAAATTGATAGTTATGCTATTTGCGGAATATTCTTCTATGGGTATGCATTATTCCTTTAATTTTTCTATGAAAAAGCCGAACTGTTTTACGTATGAAGTAGGGTGGCTGTGATGTACGATATTTGAACACAAAGGAAACTAAAAAGGTACAACCACATCAGTATTGTGGGATGTGAATCTGCAGAATCTGCCCATAAAACTGAACAACTTGTCCCAAAGAATATTATGATGAAATAACATTATGATGAAGATATCTGAATCTAAACATGAAAGAGAAAAACAGCTTGCATTAGTTTTAAAAGACAATCAAACAAAACAACGGAACCTGTACTGTTGTACAATAATAGGAAAATAGTACATCTGATGCTGCCGGTTATTTGCTGCGTTCTTATTGACGACATGCGGGAAGCCAATAATTCACACGCCTGCCCTGCGCGATAGATATTTCGAGCCATTTACGGTCAGCATCAAAGTTTTGTGCCGGGCATTATTGAGAGATTTTATGTGATGCCCTTGGGTTGGAATTTGTTTAAAAAAGTTTCAGATGTGGACAGATGTCACTTGGTAGGTAAGAATGATTCATTCATTAAAAAAATAAAAAATAAAAAAATACGATCGAATAGAGAACCTCCGCCTTTTTGAAGTCGGTTAAAAAGTAGGTGGCTCGCAATTAGGCCCAAATGAAGTTGGTTGATGATGAGTTTTTAGAAGAATACCAACAAAAACCTGTATCGACCTGTTGTTCCCGGACAGCCAGACGGATCGCAAATATAGATGGACGAAGAGACAGCTAATGTTACGAGGGCTGTTCAATAAGTAGTGAGAATGAACAACATATTGGTTTTAAGTCTTTTAATGTTTGTGAGTATTTATAGTTTATTTCAGTAAAAAGATTTCAGTAGAAAACTTGGGCCATGCAATATTTTTTATGGCTTTATTGTTACATATTATGCGAGCCAGCGCCAGCTCCAAATAAGGAAATAAAGGAAACAAAACAATTTATTTACAACTGCACATTCAAGGTGTTTTTAAATATTGTTCTGGTTTGATCACACAATTAAAAGTTTTATTTGTTGTACTACATTTTTGAACTATCGCGGTTCCAGGTCGTGGCGGCCCCTTTTCATTGAATTCAAGTCGTATTTGTAGTCTTTTTCACATTTTTTTATGTAAACGACACTGTATTCGTCCATTTTTACAGTAACTAGGCACGTCTACTATTTACAAACAATTATTTCTAAATAAATGTAAAGTCAGAACTGAATCGATTAAATAAGAAATAAAATCTAATATTTATTCGATTATTTTGTTACATGTCGTACCTATAATGAATTTTGTTTATCAATAAACAATAAATCATCTGATTAGTTGTGTTTAGGTTTCTGCTATGATAAGTTTAGAGCAAAACCTGAATGAAAATGAAATTGTTTAAGGTTGTTAATTTTAAAATCTTATCTAGTTCTTAAAGACGAAACCATTATACTGTTATAAACATTTAGGGAACTTTAGGCTTATTAGAAATTGATTTGAGTAATTACTGTACTTTATGTAAAACTGTTTGTTTCCTGAAAATAAACAAAAAAAATGCACGTCAAATTTTATTAATTGCTTTGCTTCTTTTATTAATTGCTTTGCTTCTTGATGATGAGGCATGCAACGTACCTGGGGAACAATTCTTGAATATCACCGGGTGATAAAATATCACTCAAAAAATTAAAAATCATAGATTTTTGTTTTCAAATGTTGAGATTTATCTTCTTAAAATATAAAGCAGTCCTTGATTGTTAATTTTCATGTATTCTGATTTACCTTTCAACAGTTTATCAGCGCAAATGTGAATTTTTAAAGTATCAAAAGTGATATTTTATCACCCGCTGATTTTCAAGAATTCCCTGGGCTTTTCTGGAAAGCAAGAAGAAAGAAATATAAAAAGGTTCATTTTGGAAACAAACAAAAAGAATGCTGCTGCTGAAAAAACTCTCACCCAATTGTTGAATATTACCGAGTGATAAAATATAATTTTTGAGACATCAAATAAGACAGTGGGTGCTATGGGCGGTGGTGGTGACCACTTACCATCAGGTGGCCCACCTGCTCGTTTGCTCACTTTTAACATAAAAAATATCAAATGTACCCTGATTGGTTTAGATTTTTAACAGATAAAAATGTAAACCATAATACATGAAAAGTAACAATCAATCACTACTTTATATTTAACGAATATCATTCTGCACTTTTGTAAAGAAACATTTTTAATTTTTAATTTTTCGGGTGATAATTATTTATCATCCGGTGTTATTCAAGAATTGAGCCCAAGGTACTCATGACATGCTTGAATAATATTCATGACATGCACATACCATGCTTGAATAATATTCTCATGTTGTACATGACATCCCATGAAACGTACACTGTACGTACATTACGATACCCACGGGTGGAGATGGGTTGGTACTTGGTACTATACTTTGCCGGCACCAAACGGACTTGACTTCATTTACCTCTATGACTCTATAATTGAGCCACGAGCCAAGCGAGTGGTTCTAAAGAAGAATCCTCAGCGTTGCGAGGATTTTAAGACACGAAACACTTCGTTGCCGAGAGAAGCACAACTTATCAGGTAGAAACTAAAGGATAATATCCTGACAAATAAAATATTTAAAATGAAGCTGCTGTTCCAGAGGGCTTTAATAACATTACATCCCCCAGCGTAAAATAGTAAGGTCACCCTACTGTGTGAAAGAGATGCCACCGCGACTATTGGATATACTCGTCGTCACGCTTTTTTTGGCCATTCATCTCTCCATCCTAGAGCGTAGCGTGGATTAAAACCTCCTTGGCATACGAATATCAGGTCCAAAAAATAACCTAGTATAAATGACAGCCTACTTATCAAAGCGTCAGAACAAAGGAGGTAACGTATCACATCATAACAACCAAGGAGGTAACTTATCCAAGCATAACAATCAAGTAGTTAACTTGTCAAAAATTTTATTTAAATTTTGAATTGGCTTGCAAAAAGAAAATTGAATATGAAAATGAAAAACTGCGATGTAAACAAAGAATATATATTTAAAGTAGAAAGTTTCTTAATTAGAATTTTTGCGTATTTATTGAGAAAAGTATAACAAGCCTGGGCCGCAAACAATTATTGAAGGACTTACGCATATTCGTCCTTCAATATCATTTTTTTTGTCCGCCATGGCAGTAATGTACTATTTTTGCACAACATTAATCAGAAAGGTACAAATAAAATTATATTTACAGAAGCGAATCTTTAGAAGTCTTCTAAGTAATATACTATAATCTGGCCATGGCTCTACAAACCGTGTACCACGAGTAATATTATACTAATAAGATACTTTTTCAATGTCCTACAAATTTGTCAAGATTCCAATTTCATTTGTAACGCTTTGTTCGACCAGTTCTGTATGTTGGTTGGTGTCCAACCACGAAAGTCTGTCAAAGGCTTTTAACTCTTTGTTTCAGTTTAGGCCTTCAGGGCACCTAACTTTGTACCATTTTCGGATTTCCTCTCGCATTTGCTTGACTATCAAAAAACGCCAGAATAAAACTAGTCAGGGGTATTTTGTTGTTACCATCAGCGCTTTCCTTAATCGTATCGTGATCGGGGTGCATACAACTGTATCTAAATGCGGGGTGATAACACCAAATGCAGTTAATTTCCCGTATAAAGTTTGAACCGTGAAAGCTTAAAAATATAAGTAAATTTTTCGAGCAAATGTATTGAAAAATTATTCTTCCAATACAAAATAAAAATAATGGCTAACCTTTCTCTAAATCTTCCCTTTTATTATTTAAAATCAGAAGAACAAAATTCTTCCATTTACTCTTCAGTAAAATCCCTTAATACAACTGTTACTATATATTTTTTTTAGTACCTGTTATAAATTTCACTTTTTCTAAACAAAATTTCAAAAAGATCAATCTAGATCGTACAAAACTCTAAACAAAGCTGTGGGAATTTATATTTAAGACAACTGTCTGTTACTTGTACAAGAAAATGCCTTACGAAGCTTAATTGGATATGCCCGACTCAAACAAAATAAACAGTTTTGTTCTCGAAAAGAAAAACAACGGCGACCTCGCGTAGTGAATTTTAAATACTGTTTCAAGTAGATATTCCTTCCCTGCGATAAAAATCAAATAATTAATTATGTACCTAGACGGATAAACTTACGTTTTATATTGAGGGCTACGATTCAATAGGCGATGTGCATGATTTTTATTTATTTTTAAAAAATATATTTATTCATGTAATAAACAATTAAGTAAAACTATTTTTCGAATAACTATAAAATTAAGAAACAAATGAGTCATCGAAGATTAGAGAGAAGAGAAGACAAAATGAAGACGGAATTAAAACGGAGTTTATACTCGTATGGCCGTTGTGACATGTGACGTTACTGTCCATGTCGGATCTCTCTGTCTAATCGGCGAGTTATTAATAATTTTAAATGCTCATATCGGTCGTATTTCTTAGCCGATTTAAATTTTGGTTTCACTTTTTCTTATATCTACTAAAGTTTTTTTATAATTTGTTTATGCATATTCCCTATTCGCGTATATACCTATCATCTTCAGGGAGATCAGCAATTTCACGGACCGCCGTCAAAAAGCAAACAATTAATAAAACAAATTAAATAATTCTTAAATTTCCCATTTCTACTAATAATAACACATTATATAATTGTGTGGTTAATAAAATTAAACGGTGATTCAAACCCAGAAACAGTACTTGTATATGCCTTCTGTGCCCTTAGATGATAATATCGTATTTTCCGTGAGCTTAAATTCAATGAGCAGTAAATGTTTTTGATAAAACATTCGTATTATTACAGTACAGGGTGTATAAAAGTACGATTATCTATCTGCGGGGTGATTCCTAATCATTAGGTAAATACATTTTTGTGTGAACTTATGTCTTTAGAAATTTGGATTTTCTTTGTATCGCATAACAGTTATTCTCTTTAATGGATAGTTACTCGTACTTACACTGAACCAGACATACGCTGGACAAGGTATTATAACAAAAATAATCTTCGACGGCATCTTCAAATTACAGTTAATAGTAGATTGTATCACAAGGCAGCAAAATACCTAACTTTTTAAGGCGAGGGCGCTATCTTAATCTCAATCCAAAGCCAAGTTAAGGATTTTAAAGTAGAAACCTGAACGTAGCCAGGGATTTTTCCAAGGAGGTCAAAAGTAATTTTGCAGCCGCGTGATACACTCAACATTTAGTCTCCCTCGATGATAAAAAGAAAGGCTCATCCAACATTAATTTTGAACATAATATAGTATAACAATGTTATTATCTTAAGAAACAAAAATAACTAACAAAATAATAAAAAGTTGGTATTATTTGCTAATAATTGAATGTTCTATCTATTCGAACCTCTTTGAGTTGTAATAAGCTTATAGTTTGAGCGTATTCATTTTTATTATTATTCTTAAACCAACCGCCCAGTAATATTTTTCATACAATATTTTAGGTCGACCTCTATGGTCGTGCAATATTCGTGTTCGTAATTCAAATGTTATTTTTCCTGCTACGAAAATGTTTTCGAGGAAACAATCATTTTGCTCGCCGTTATTGACGAACAGATCAGAGATTTTCGAATAGATGGGATGAAAAATTCAATATCATGTTTCATTGTTTTTTTATAAAAACATATTATTTTTTTATTTTTAATACAACCAAATAAAAAAATCATCTTACTTTTTACACTACGTACCTTGTTCAACAAATCGGAATGTTTAAAATTTAATTCAACGAATGTAATGTCCCACTTCCCAGAAGGCTTGCCTATTCAAACTGCCTTTAAATCCATTAAGCCGGTCACAAAACAAGTAGGTAACAGGAACAGTTGTTTGGTAGATTCTGAATTTATTGCGTGGCGTCTATGATTTCCCGCGGGAACCACTATTCACGACCCGCATTGTCGTGTCGCTGCTAAAATTGTCGCTTTAATAATTTACCGAACAGCACTTGATTGAAGAATAGCCCTCTTGCCTTTGCGGGCATTTTTACTCAAAATCAAATCAAAATGTTCTTTCTTCATTGTAGGATATTAAAAATCTCTTAAATTTACGTCGCTTTAAAAACAAAATGGCGCTATGTGGTAAAAAAAACCGGCCAAGTGTTAGTTTAGTTTAGTTTAGTTTAGTTTAGTTTAGTTTAGTTTAGTTTAGTTTAGTTTAGTTTAGTTTAGTTTAGTTTAGTTTAGTTTAGTTTAGTTTAGTTTAGTTTAGTTTAGTTTAGTTTAGTTTAGTTTAGTTTAGTTTAGTTTAGTTTAGTTTAGTTTAGTTTAGTTTAGTTTAGTTTAGTTTAGTTTAGTTTAGTTTAGTTTAGTTTAGTTTAGTTTAGTTTAATTTGGTTTAGTTTAGTTTAGTTTAGTTTAGTTTAGTTTAGTTTAGTTTAGTTTAGTTTAGTTTAGTTTAGTTTAGTTTAGTTTAGTTTAGTTTAGTTTAGTTTAGTTTAGTTTAGTTTAGTTTAGTTTAGTTTAGTTTAGTTTAGTTTAGTTTAGTTTAGTTTAGTTTAGTTTAGTTTAGTTTAGTTTAGTTTAGTTTAGTTTAGTTTAGTTTAGTTTAGTTTAGTTTAGTTTAGTTTAGTTTAGTTTAGTTTAGTTTAGTTTAGTTTAGTTTAGTTTAGTTTAGTTTAGTTTAGTTTAGTTTAGTTTAGTTTAGTTTAGTTTAGTTTAGTTTAGTTTAGTTTAGTTTAGTTTAGTTTAGTTTAGTTTAGTTTAGTTTAGTTTAGTTTATTCATTTATTGCAGTCATGTACAAGTAAGTAGGTCTTAAATATAGCTTAATGGTAAAGTACATGAACCCTGTCAAATTAGGGTATAGCAATTTAGACTAACAATATCTTTAACGTTCATCACTTTAATGTCATGTTGAATAAGAATGATCATGCATTTGAAGTTAACAAAATCATTATCATTAAATTAATTATTTAATTATTATTATTAGTCCAGATTACATTGTTAAATTAAATTAAATTGTTGAATTAATATCCATCCTCAAAATATCGTTTAAAAAAAGGAATAAATTATAAAACTAATTGTTATGTCATTTACCTAAAAGTTAAATATAAAAAAAAAATAAAGAAAAAAAAATTGATATAGAAATAAAATATGTCACAAATATCACAATCTACGAGTAATAAGTGCGAGTCAGACTCGCGCCCTAAGGGTTCCGTACCTACCTACCATATGATATATATATAAAAGCTTTAAAACTGTGAGACCTAGCTACTAGCCAAATTTCATAATTTTAGGTCAACGGGAAGTACCCTGTAGGTTTTGCATTTTTGCATAAATGTATGGAGATGAGGACATAAAAAGCCATATCTTTTGATTGCGTCGTTGTAAAAAATTGAAATTTTCAGATCTTGTGTGGTTTATGGACCTTAATATTCGTTATCAATTTCAACCTGATACCTCTTCTCGAACGTGAGAAAAAGGGTCTTGACAGACTGACAGACAGACAGACGGACAACAAAGTGATCCTATAAGGGTTCCGTTTTTTATTTTGAGGTACGGAACCCTAAAAAGCGATAGTAAAAAACCCACGCGCTCTTTTAAATATGTTTGATATACAAGGTTGACACAAAAAACATAAGTCAATTTGAATTAGCTTGTTAAAACCGCAGCCTAATCCCATGGATTTTTCTCTTCTGATAATCTATTTTATAATAACCTTTCTTGTAAAATTTTTGCTTGATGTTTTGAATTTGAATAGGTATTATAATATTTAAAATTCGTAATTTTAAAGAATATCGTGATGAGAAATATTATTTTTTCCCTTTTTTACTAGAATATATTAAGTAAGTATTGTTAACAAAATTAGGTAAAATGTACCTATACCAAATTTTACCCCACATAATATTATAATAAAAGCATAAGAAAAACCGTCCATTTTCGTAATCACCCAGCCGATACGTAACTCGGCAACTCGCTAGGGAAATCTCGAATGCCCACTTCATTGTAAGTATTACAAAAATATTTTTGCTTTATTGCTAGGCAGAAACAAAGTTTGGGCCGTAATCTAGTAAAATGTTCTTCTTCTTTAATTTATGAGCTAGGCTCTTGTCGGTGCAGCGTCCCTGTCAGTTCAACTGTGCAACTCCCTCCATCTTTTTCTGTCCAAAGCCGCCTCTTTTACCTCCTTATACGACCTGACGCCTATCTTCTTCTTAATTTGTGATACATAACTTAACCTTGGCCTCCCTCTACTACGCTTTCCTTCTAAAATGTTAGAATGTTGGAAATATAGGAAAATAACAGTTTCATTCATGTTTTATAAAAAAATCAGAAACAAGTTTTACAATGATGCATTAAGCACACTGTGCGGAAAGCAGCAGATTCTTGTACAACCTGCCAGCTCGTGGGATCTATATTCTATCGGGTGCAAAAAAGTCAGTAAGCACTATTTAAGCTTGTTACTTAGACCGTGAAACTGAACAACTTTCCCGTAAGAAAATAGATAAATAGATAGATAAACACTTTATTGCACACAATTACAGAAACAAAAACAATACAGTCACAAAATAAACTTAACTAAATGTGGGCAAAGGCGGCCTTATCGCTGGAAGCGATCTCTTCCAGACAACCTTTGGGAGAGGAATCCGTAAAAATGAAATGAGTAGTGCAGGGTAGTAACAATAATCACTCTTAAAAGGTGTTAATGATAAATAAATAAGTTACTTAAACATATACATGATTAGATATAATAATACATAGTTATAAAATATTTGAATAAAAAAACATATAATATTTAAATAAAATAGGTCCTAGTCCAAACACGAAAAGACATTTGAGCTCCCATACAAATTAATGGGCTACCGCTGATGCAGTTTCCAACAGCAGCTGCAGCTGTTTTACAACACACTCGCACATAATCTTATATTAATATTAAAGATTGAGTGAGGAGGAATTGCAATTTTTTTTAAATTATTATGAAATACTATACGAATAGAAAACTATACATACTTCGAGCTGTAACAAGCATGCACAAAACTATGTTAAACTGCTGAATTTCAGAGCCAAACTAATACCTGCTAAAAGTTCTTTCGCACAGCGTTTTACCCCTTTCATGTTTCCTTTTATTTATAACAGAATATCACGACTACATGATATAAGGTACTTGTCAGTTCATGAAATAAAAAGTAAATTGAATCTAGAATTAATAAATATGACTTACAACGAAATTTAAGCAATTCTTATTCCTATACAGTAAAAGCCATCACTCATACACACACACACACGCACACACCGTACACACACTCGCACACACACACAAGTTTGTTTTTGGTTTGTTATAGTTCATTGTTCATTTTATTATCATCTTTTGAAAATGTATCAATTAAGTTAGTTTGTATCAATTAAGTCTGAAAATGTATCAATTAAGTTATTTTTGCATGAACTAAGTATCCTGGTAATAAGTCCTTATGTGAAACTAATATGTTATAATGGCCACGTCACAGGCCCTGCCTAGTGTGGTTATTTAAGTTTTATATACAAAAGAAATGTGGACTTTTAATAAAGATTTTTTTGTATTTTCGTAAAAAAAAAGAAAAAAAAAAGATTTTTTTTTTCTATGTGACGTTGAAAATAGTTTTTCGTATTTCGACCTATGTTCCTCATTGTTCAGTGTCATGGGTAGAGCAACCACCCGAAAAGTTTCCAAACATTTACCAAAGACCTGTATAAACATAAGCTTAATAAGCTAATTTTTGAAATTGAAATTGAAATCCATTTATTGTCAGATTGTGGTATGTTACAAGTTCTTATACATAAGGGTCTCACAATCAACCCGGAATGGGCATACAATAGTAAGTTAAATTTAAACATTGAATAATTAATGAATCTAATAATAAAATAATAAATACCTCTAAAATTATGTCAAAGAATACAAATGTCAAAAATATATATTACAATATCATCTTAAGTTTTATTCTATATTTTTATCTTCTAGAAATTCCTTTATCGAGTAATACATTTTCTCGAGCAGCCATTCTGATAACTTCTTTTTAAATTGTCTTACAGTCTTTCAAATGTGATGGCAAATGATTAAATATTCTGATCGCCATACAAAACGCATTATCTCTATATATATTTACCCTAAAGCTTGGCATACACAGGCGATGTTTATGCCTAGACGGTCTATCAGGGAATTTTATAGTTGTTATTTGTTTATTACCGACAAATGAAGTCGAATTCTACAGAATGCGGTACGTCTCCCAATCTTGGTACCTACATGTGCGGGATTATAGGTATTACCGTCAGAAGTTCGCACACATTGCTCTGCCTGACTGTGGATTGGGAGCGTACATGGAATACCATTCAGCTTTTGCAAGACAATCCTACGACCGACTGGAGTTCTGACCAAGGAATGTAAGTATGTACAGCAAGATCTGATAATTTTTTTCATTGCTTTTCTCAAAGCTGCTTAACACTTGTTTTGCTTTCCAGTTCTTTTACTAAATTTGATTTGTTTAGCTTTAATCTTCCCTCATTAACTCTGCGATCATGGAGCACAATTCTGTGATGAACCGCGTCATAATTAAGTCTAGATTATATTCTGGGAAATGAGTAACGTAAACGATTTCCTAGCTACGTTATAAAAAAATGCACTTTGGTTGGCTTCGAGAAGGTTCTTCTGAGGTCAAGAAAATGTATGAATTTTTATCAAATCCTAAAAACGTAATTTTTTTATATTTTTCTCTGAGAAATATGTGAGTTGGCACTAACAAATGTTATTACCATAGTTTTTCTGATGAAAATACTTACCATTCCCGAAAAACGGTGTTAAAAATCACGCATAAAATGGCTATTACGGACCATTTAGGCTTCCGTTCTTAGTATGAATGATCAATTCACAAGAAAAAAATGATATATTTTCACTTTTGCAAACAAAGTTTAGCTAAAACATTGGATTTACAAAGATTTCTTGTTTTTTGTAAAACATAACCGGGATATTTGGCCGCATTGTAATAGTCGACCAGAAGATGTTTTACACTTTACTACCACATACAGATAATGTATATGAGGGACTCTACTTTACTCTATGGTCAAACCGCATAGCTCTATGACAATAGTTACGCGAATCGTCACCGTGGAGAATTGTAATCAATTCACCACCACGGCCTTTAATTACTCCAGCATTTGTCTTCATTAGCAGCCGCGGTGGTGTAATTTTGTTCGACGATACGGTCCGGTTTAATGTACGGTACGTTCGTTTCATATTTAATTTTAAATGTTCGAGCCAATGGGGCACGCGGGATCCGTAATGTGATCCGAGATATGGAGTTGGTCGTTTCGTGCCATTATATAGCGTCAACGGCAGATTTTTATACCTTTGGAATAATTTATGATAACATAATCTGGAATTAGGATAATAATAGGTCTTTACATATGAAATTGCCGAAATTTTCTTACAGATTAATGATATCATAATTCCTGTAATTCTAATGCAATTTTTTTCATTTGTCTTATATTTGAAAGTTGACTTCAAGGTTATCAATTAACGCATAAAATAAAGTTTTTATTTTTAGTGTGATATATAAAATGAAAGGTTCGAAAATTAAATTTAAGCTTCTGTTAGCTTAATGTCGTCCCAATAATGCCTAAGAAAATGAAAAAAATTGGATTTATAATTCCTAAGAAAAATGCAAAAATGTTAGTACTGAAAATTGAGTTTACCTAAAATTCGCCATACAAAACGGCAATTTCATAGGTAAAGACCTAATAATAGATGCGTAAATATTATTTATTGTTTTCCTGTTCCATTTTCATTACTGGTCTCTTAAAGTCCTAAAGAATATTAAATATTATACTTACGTTCTGTTCACTGTATGTAATATAAGTATTTTTTTTATTCAGTCAAAGTGGTTCAGTAGTTAATAGTTTTACTCGATTTTCCCTCAATCTTTTTCTAATCATAGTTTCCAACAAAAGATGGGAAATTACATTATTAATATTTGTCATTAATTATCGTGCTTGTTCGTTTGAAAATAAAGCATTTTCCTCCTCCCTATCAACCAGCCAGTATCTGCACACAAAGAGGCCTAAAACAAAGACACATTCGAATAATATTTTTTTTAAAAGCGCAAAGAAAACAAAAGCTAAAGCAACGAGGCGTATCTTATTTGAATAAGTCGTGGAATGAAAATGCCAGAGTCGAATAGAACACAGGGCCGAAATAGGCGCTTAAGGCCCTAATTTAAAAATAATTTCCCGCAAATTAAAACGGTGGATTCAGACCACGAAACTGAAAAGCTTTTACCAAGAAAGTTAGATCGGAATACGATTTTTCTTAAACTTTCCGAGAGAACTGTATCTTGCAATTTGTATGTAAAATCCAAAATTATTTTTCGTATTTAAATTTATTTTTATTGGGGTAGTTATTCAGAGTTATGATCCTTATCTACAGTTATAGTTTTAAAGGAGATATCATTTTACTCCTTGCGTAAAAAACCTCCCCATCTACTCACCTATTCTAAACTTAAAATCTTACAACTCTGCCAAACAAATATCCTGCCAGTTTTTAACAAATTTATTTATTTAAATAAATACACAAAAGAGGAGGAAAGACGTGACCAGGATATGAGAAAAATAAATAAATCAGGCAGCGGCCTTGATTCACCTGTATGATTTATGCTATGCTTTGTTCCCCTCCGAATAACAACCCAATCTTGATATAAATCATGATACACTTTTTGCAGACTTTCGATGAATGGGAATAAGTTTTGTTATGAGTTGTAACTTACCTTACTATGATGTTTTTCCAGTTATCATCATCATCATGGGGTGCCATCTTCGAAATGAAGTTTGGAGGTCAGCAATCGGTATCCAGTTATGCTTTTTATAAAGTGCAAATTCAACTTCCAACTAAGGCATTTGTTTGAATAATGATTGATATTTTTTAAGGTATTTTAATGCATGTACGTACATAATTATTTCCAAGTCAAAAGTAAGTAAACTTTATGCCTTCCTACAAAAATCATGCTTTGCAAAAATTTTGAGCTTTGTCATAATGGTATAGCCGAATAATGTCAATCCTAGTAAGTGTTTCAAGCAAGTTTTACCTACTTTTCTTGTTAATTTTACTTTATTTGATGTAAAAAATTCATATGTGGTATTTGCCTGTAAAAGGTTATAATATTTAACATAATAGGTACCATTTTGTCATGTTTTTAGTGTAAGTTTTAGTATGTATTTTCATATATTTGGTAATAAGTTTGTTATAACTATTGGCGAACCAATAAATAAATTAATTAAAATAAACCTCAGCTTAAATAATATTAAGAACCGATAAAAGAAAAACGAATTATTAAAATACGTATTGAATAACATCCTCGGAATCTGCTTCAAGTACCTACTTATAAGTAGTACTACCTAATAACGAATGCTCAAACACCGCAACGAGACCCTATACCTAAATGATTAGAGCCCTGAGTGCAGTCCTGGACTGAAAGCAGAATAAAAACCGCAAGAGTTCTGAAGCGACATCATAATGAATTTCATTTTTTACACTTTATAAAGATTACTATGGATTTTCATAAGTAGTTGATATATAGACAAAAGAGTTTATTTTTAAAACGGTACGACATTTTCATCCTAAAAAAGTATATTAACTTGTTTTACCTATTTTAAATTAGTAAGTATTTACAATGATTATCATAGTATCACTATAATTTTAATTGCTATTTCCCCAAGACATAAGACAGAATGTATGTAAGATAGAAGCACGTGTTTCCTTTTTAGTCGGTGTTACTTTTTTATTATCGTAATTTGTTTTAAGAAGACCACAAAAAGACTGACCAAATTAACAGCTATAGAAAAACCATGTAGAATTCCGTACACACGTACAATCACAACCAAACTCTGAGACAAAAACAAGAATTCATCATTTTGGATATCTGTCCCGGCCGAGACTCGAACCCGGGTCCTTTAGAGGAGCAGGCGCAAATCCGACTTGCACTTGGCCCGCTTTTATTTATATGTTCTGCCTAATGTTGACAAGCCCGTTGACGAGGTTGGTAGTAAGCTTACCTTCTACACCGTAGGCCACGAGTTCGATCCCCGCCCAGGGCAAATATTTGTGTGATAAACACGAGTATTTGTTCTGTGCCTGGGTGTTATTTATCTATTTATGTAAGTTTATCAGTTTTTGGTACCCACAGTGGCCTTGCCTAGTTTGGGATCAGATTACTTTGTGTGAATTGTCCCCAATGTTATTTTTTTATTACGACAGTGCTACAGTCGAAATAATATAGCTCAATTAGACTGACAGTAGGAAAAACTATGCGTCGATCGGTACGTGTCTCAGTCGCTCCAATGTGTAGCGCATCGCTCCGTCCTGCTCTCACACTGCTGTCATTCTAACCCAGCTACATTACTTCGACTGTATAGTTAGTTAAGAGCGCCCCAACTATTATTTCCCTAAGTACAACTCTGGACCGAAGGCGACATGAAAATGCCAGGAGTTGAACGTTATTATGAATTTCGTTCGCGCTGACCGACGGGGTTGACTGCTTTTAACATATCTGCAAGTTTGTTTTGTTAATAAGAGAGAAACTGATTTGGAAGGAATTTGTCAAAGAAATCAAAGGATGGGAAATTGCTACGCCGTCGTAGCCCGTAGCAATTTCGTAGCACATACTATTCGCTTGATCTTTTGAAGATCAAGACAGACTTAAATTAGGAGATTTTTTAATTTAATAAAATTTTTCTTAATATGACTTACAAGCTTAACCTAATGAAAGGTATTTTGAACCATCTTAATATGTGATGACTTTTACTCTGCGCCTAAACTTAACTAAATATATGAAAAAGTCTAAGGTAAATAGCTTCACCACTCCCACTACACAAAACCTACAGCGTTGTAGTAAATGTGGCGGTAATAAAGAAAAGTATGACAAATTACATCGTTCACCATCGCACGGGCACTTCGCGAAACGTCCGGACATTCGTCATGCTACTTGCCTATTACTTGCGCTGGACAGCTTATGAAGTGCTGGTTTGTGTAAGTACTTTTATTCAATTCACATAATATTCACGGCACAACATGCAGAATATAATAAAATTCAAATACCTAAGTACAAGGAGTCTACGGTGACCACCGTTTCGTTTCGTTTCTGCAGCATGCCGTATAGATACTTTTTTACCTTTACTTATCATATACGTGATAGTTTCTTAACTTTCAAACTTTATAAATCCTTATTAAACTTTCTTAAACTATAACTTTTAAATAGCAGTACAGTGTGATTTAGAACATCCCTTGGGTTGTTAAAAGGCTAATAAAAAAAAGCAACCAGTCTGTGTTACCCATATTTATAAAATACGTAAAAACAATCATTTGGTAGGAAAATAAACGAATTACCTCTGTGTATATAGGTATTCAAAATATATGGATAAGATTTAAAATATTATAAGAATATATTGGGGGACGTTTTACACAAAGTTATGCGATCCCAAACTAGGTAAAGCGTATACTATGGGTATCAGAGACTCATATACATACACAAATAGGTAAATAACACCCAAATACAGAATAAATACCTGAGTTCATCACACAAATGTTTGCTCTGGGCGGGGAACAAACCCGCGGCCTACGGGATATGCCTCAAAAATACTTAGATGTTTGAAACTGTACGTAATCTCTCCACCTCTCACGCAAAGACAACTTCAATATTAATGCTGCCGTTAAAAATGCACTCAGCTTTTCTTGTCAGACACTTTCTTCACAAAACTTTCTCAAACAACATCCTAGTAAACTTCAAAACTTTCTCAAAAACAGCTCAAAAGACCGCAAACACCAAATTCTGCATGGAAAACTAGAGCTCTCTCATTTTCATGTTTTGCTTACACCGTATAACTTTTGCTGAAGTTCGTTGCATAAATAGGAAATTTGGCCACTAAGTTTCAAAAGAAAAACTTTGTACACAAAATGTCAGCCACACTACACCAAAGTCATTGACCACGATTATTCACGGAACGTAATTTATGGGAAAAGGTTCCGCCCGAGTCGACGTTTTTAACTCTATGCACACTGGAATCTATTCCTACAAAAACCAATAAAGGCCTATACACTTATACAGATCGCACTGGATAAAAATGTCGAAGAAAACTCGCACGCGAAAAAAGAATACGAAAAATAAGCAATATTGAATTGTGGCTTACCACCACTTGCACAAAGGGCCTTTAAAGTTAAAGCTCCTTTAAGTATATTACAAACTCTTTCTGCTTCGTGGACAAAGAAAGTGACAGCAATAGATTTAAAGAAGCTTTAACTTCAAAAATGATTTGTGCAACTGACCGTATCTTTAAGTCTATAGCCAACTCCTTCTGCTTCGTGGACAAAGAAAGTGACAGCAATAGATTTAAAGAAGCTTTAACTTCAAAAATGCTTTGTGCAACTGACCGTATCTTTAAGTCTATAGCCAACTCTTTCTGCTTCGTGGACAAAGAAAGTGACAGCAATAGATTTAAAGAAGCTTTAACTTCAAAAATGCTTTGTGCAACTGACCGTATCTTTAAGTCTATAGCCAACTCTTTCTGCTTCGTGGACAAAGAAAGTGACAGCAATAGATTTAAAGAAGCTTTAACTTCAAAAATGCTTTGTGCAACTGACCGTATCTTTAAGTCTAAAGCCAACTCTTTCTGCTTCGTGGACAAAGAAAGTGACAGAAATATATTTAAAGAAGCTTTAACTTCAAAAATGCTTTGTGCAACTGACCGTATCTTTAAGTCTATAGCCAACTCTTTCTGCTTCGTGGACAAAGAAAGTGACAGCAATAGATTTAAAGAAGCTTTAACTTCAAAAATGCTTTGTGCAACTGACCGTATCTTTAAGTCTATAGCCAACTCTTTCTGCTTCGTGGACAAAGAAAGAGACAGAAATATATTTAAAAAAGCTTTAACTTCAAAAATGCTTTGTGCAACTGCCGTATCTTTAAGTCTTTAGCCAACTCTTTCTGCTTCGTGGACAAAGAAAGTGACAGCAATAGATTTAAAGAAGCTTTTACTTCAAAAATGCTTTGTGCAACTGACCGTATCTTTAAGTCTATAGCCAACTCTTTCTGCTTCGTGGACAAAGAAAGTGACAGCAATAGATTTAAAGAAGCTTTAACTTCAAAAATGCTTTGTGCAACTGACCGTATCTTTAAGTCTAAAGCCAACTCTTTCTGCTTCGTGGACAAAGAAAGTGACAGAAATATATTTAAAGAAGCTTTAACTTCAAAAATGCTTTGTGCAACTGACCGTATCTTTAAGTCTATAGCCAACTCTTTCTGCTTCGTGGACAAAGAAAGTGACAGCAATAGATTTAAAGAAGCTTTAACTTCAAAAATGCTTTGTGCAACTGACCGTATCTTTAAGTCTATAGCCAACTCTTTCTGCTTCGTGGACAAAGAAAGAGACAGAAATATATTTAAAAAAGCTTTAACTTCAAAAATGCTTTGTGCAACTGCCGTATCTTTAAGTCTTTAGCCAACTCTTTCTGCTTCGTGGACAAAGAAAGTGACAGCAATAGATTTAAAGAAGCTTTTACTTCAAAAATGCTTTGTGCAACTGACCGTATCTTTAAGTCTTTAGCCAACTCTTTTTGCTTCGTGGACAAAGAAAGTGACAGCAATAGATTTAAAGAAGCTTTAACTTCAAAAATGCTTTGTGCAACTGACCGTATCTTTAAGTCTATAGCCAACTCTTTCTGCTTCGTGGACAAAGAAAGTGACAGCAATAGATTTAAAGAAGCTTTAACTTCAAAAATGCTTTGTGCAACTGACCGTATCTTTAAGTCTATAGCCAACTCCTTCTGCTTTTTGGACAAAGAAAGTGACGTCAATAGATTTAAAGAAGCTTTAACTTCAAAAATGCTTTGTGCAACTGACCGTATCTTTAAGACAACTCTTTCTGCTTCGTGGACAAAGAAAGTGACAGCAATAGATTTAAAGAAGCTTTAACTTCAAAAATGATTTGTGCAACTGACCGTATCTTTAAGTCTATAGCCAACTCTTTCTGCTTCGTGGACAAAGAAAGTGACAGCAATAGATTTAAAGAAGCTTTAACTTCAAAAATGCTTTGTGCAACTGACCGCATCTTTAAGTCTATAGCCAACTTATATGATCCTAAAGATATAGCAAACGCATTTAACGATTTTTTTATTGACCTGACAAATACAGGGAGTAACTCAAATACATATAAAGTTCCCATAGAGAACTGCACCTCAAGTATCTTTTTGGTTCCTACTACAACAGACGAGATTTGTCAAATAATAAAATCTTTGAGGAACACAAACTCGTTTGGATATGATGAGCTCCCCACAAGAATAATTAAACTAGTGTCGTGTCACATTGCTCCAGCCCTCAGTCATATCATAAATCTGTCCTTTGATCAGGGTATTTTTCCGGAGAAACTGAAATATTCTGATGTAAAACCCCTTTACAAAAAAGGTAATAGAACTGATATGAGTAATTATAGGCCTATTACCCTAATCCCAGTCCTGGCTAAAGTAATAGAAAAAGCTGTTCATAATCGACTAACAAAGTTTATTGAAAAAAATAACATTGTCAAAGAACAACAATATGGTTTCATAAAAAAGAAAAATACTACCTTAGCTAACTTTAAACTAATAAAATCAGTAATTGATGACATATAAAAAGGATTCCCAATTACAGCTCTTTACTTTGATATGAGTAAAGCCTTCGACTACGTGAACCATGACATATTATCAGCAAAATTGCTTAAATATGGTATAAGGGGGATAGCCCACAGCTGGTTTACTAGTTATTTACAAGACAGATACCAATGCGTCGAAGTAACTCGAACAAGCAAAGAATGAAATAATTCGTATCGTAGGTACAAATATAAATCAGAGTACAGACTGAACAGCTGCGGAGTTCCCCAGGGTACAATATTAGGTCCTATTCTTTACATAAATGACCTTCCTTCTTTTACTACTCATGAAAATATCCTGTTTGCCGATGACATTACGATTCTTATAAGAGGAAATTGCAATAAAAAAAATATAAATACATTAGATTATAATAACGAAATAAATCAGACGGTAACAAACATAATTACTTGGATGGACGATAACAATTTGAAAGTAAATTTAGAAAAGACAAAATACATGCAATTCTGTACATATCAAGGAAGTACATCAAAGCTCAATGTGACATATAATGGTCAACTTATAGAGGAAACCAAATATACTAAGTTATTAGGGGTAATTATTGACCAAAATTGCAGCTGTAATTTTCATATAACGTCACTATGTGATCGTATTAGAAGGTTTACTTACGCGCTTCGTCGTCTGCAGAATATATCCTCCGTTGAGACAGCTTTGCAAGCTTACCACGCCCACGTGTCGTCAGTACTTCAATACGGACTCATTATTTGGGGAAACTGTAATAATGTGGGAAATATTTTATAATGCAAAAGAGATGTGTAAGGTCACTCTGCGGCGCCCATTACTTGGAACCTTGTAGACCTTTATTTAGAAAATATAGACTTCTCACGCTTACTAGTCTGTATATAAAACAGTTATGTTTGTTTGTCAAAGAGCACCCAGAACACTTTCCACAACAAGAATTCCCAACATATTCAAATCGTTTACGACCCAGACCCACTAATAAAGTGGAAGTCCCATTCTATAGGTTGGCTATGGCGCGCAAAAATGTATATTATATGGCTACATTAGTTCATAATGCTTTGCCCGATGACATAAGAATTTTATCTGGTAGACCATTTAAAACTAAATTACATGATTGGCTCATAGAGAAATGTTTTTATTATTCATTAAATGAATATTTAATTAAGTATAGATGGTATTTAAAATAAAATAGACTTTTATAATATAATAGCAAATTTTCAAATAAATTAATGTAATATGGTAATGTTTTAAATATTTTTTATAATGAATTTCAATTAATTAAATGTATAATTATTTTAATATTTGCACGCTATATTATAAGCAGATTTTGCAGACCCTACTATTTTGTACATCTTATATTTTACCAAAATCTTGCAAATAAAGTTATTTCATTTCATTTCATTTCATTTCAACTCTTTCTGCTTCGTGGACAAAGAAAGTGACAGAAATATAATTTAAGGAGCTTTAACTTTAAAGAAGCTTTGTGAAAATGGCCGTCAAAGGAACAGCAGATGGCAGGCTTTATGTCCGTGTATAATCCGTTCCACGAGTCAATGCAAAAGCTTACCAACATATTTTGCAGCCGCAGAACTAGACAAAGTACGACGAACCAGACGAACCGAGTATATTTCACGGAAAATATAACATTGTCTTACAAACTTGTTTTTTCTGACAGCTTTTGCAGATTACTATTGATCATTGAGCACAATAGCCTTGATATAGCTGCAAAATGTGTTGGTATGCTTTGGCATTGACTCGTGGAACGGACTATAAGTCACATGTTACTATAATATAAAAGAATTCTTCAACGACAAATTTGTTTGAATAATAAAATGCTTCGATGACTCTAGGAAAGTAAAATAAAATACAACTATTACAATTATGAATTAAACTTTAAAACATTATTATATTACTAAAAATTTATGACATATAAAATTATTATTATATTATTGTAAATTGTTAAACGTGACTTAATTTTAATTTTATATTCAATTTAATTTAATGGCTCAACTAAACATTTTGAAAAAAAATATGTGCAATTAGTTTGCTGTGCCCTTGCAGGGCGTCACTTGTTCTTTAGTTATATTTAAGTAAACTTCTGTTGTACAGTGACTTGCAAATAAATATTATAAATTATGAATTATTGTTTCTACATATCCGTGTTTATGGCTCGCGTCGCCATTGGTCTCGTCATCCACGCGAATGTGTAAATCTAGCTTTAGTGGCATCCAAAACTGCTCTACGTTACATCCTCTTTGCAAGGAAGTCGGTGAAAAAGAGCCAAATTTAAAATTTCAAGTAGCTGCATACGACTCGGTAATAAATGCGGCGGAGATGACTAGGCGAAGAAAGATTTAGGCGCTTACGTACGTAAATATTCTAGGAGGTCGGAATAAACGAGCTGTACGTGTGACGTGGTCTAGATCAATCTTTGAAATGCTGGCAGCGAAATATTTTACAATTTTATATTATTCATGTGATTCTTTTAATTTCCCAGCCATCCACATCACTTGGACAATTTTATTGGCGTTGCAACACAACGCGGTTTGCGCGATCATATCTCTTGCGCACATCTAGGATGTGGAACGATCTTCCCCCTGCGGTTTTCCCTGGTATTTACGACATGGGGTCATTCAAAAAGCGGGATAACAAATTTCTTAAAGGCCGGCAACGCTGTCGTACCACCCCCCAGGTCATTAAGTGAGCTGTCTGCTAGTTTGCCTGCTCTTACATAAAAAAAAGTCTTATTTTTATAATTCAAATACAATACAAACTGCGATATCATCTATACAAGGTTATTTTTTTGTACATACCTGACATCCGTTTGCCCACTTATTAGTGAGGTCAAAAGCAACAACTTTTCTTCTGCGATTTTGCTAACAACGCGCAAAAAATTTCAACTTCCCATACAAAGTAACATAAGTGACCAAAGCATTTTGTAGTTGTGTTGGTAAGCGTTGGCATCGACTCATTAAACTGATTGTAGAGAGGGGTTGGTACTAGCATACTAATCTATGCCGGCACCACACGAACGCAAGACACAGGTAGGATAATAGGAATAAAAGTAATTTTTAATTCAGTTGCTCAAAAAGTGGCGTATTGCAGGGACGTATAGCGTTCGGGATGTGGGCTACGAGTATTACATACTCGAGCTTTTTCTTTACCTTTTTCGAACTCGTGCGTTTTCTTCCCCAACTGTCAAAATAATGTCTATTAAAAAAACAACCAAGAAATTTTTAACTTAAAAAAATCATAGAAGTGTTTATGATTCATGCAAATCTTTCCAAAAAGAAGCTACTAATTAGTTTCAATATCAGATTTAATGATTTGATTCAATGAGTTACAATAGGTTAGGTTTCATTTCATTTCCTCTCATTAAATTTCGTTTTCATTTCATATTAATAAAAAACTTATACTGAAGACTTGGCTGTATGAGCATAGTTCCCTTTGCCTACCCAGAATGGGTGAAGAAAACAAAAAAAAATCTGCTTATATCTCAGAGTAAAAAACTATAGAGTCCGCCATATACATATTCTGTATGAGCTAGTGAAGTGAAAAGCGTCGCACTGTCGCCCATGCTAGTCGGTCAAAAAATTCAGTTAAGTTTTACAAAAATCAAGATATCTGTAAAAATCTAATGTTTTAGTATAAACTTTGTCTGCAAAAGTGAAAATATATAGTTTTTTACTTGTGTATTGATCATTAATACTAAGAACAGAAGCGTAAATAATCCGTAATAGCCATTTTATGCGTGATTTTTAACACCGTTTTTTTCCTTAATGGTAAGTGTTTTCACCAGAAAAACTGTGGTAGTGCATTTATTAGTCCCATGTCACATATTTCTCAGAGAGAAAGATAAAAATTTTACGTTTTTAGGATTTGAAAAAAATCCATACAAGTTAGTATGGAGGTCCCTCGCAAGAAAGTGCTACGCTTATGGCAAGAGCTGCTACTAAAACCTCCTTGGCTTATATTCTTTTACGGTTGGCGCCATTTTCCAAAAATATCCTTTGCGAGTTTAGTTGTTTGTTGCACAAAATGAGTAATTTCAACGATATTTTATTTGAATTAACACCGCCGGAACTGCACAAAATGCTTCGGAGAACATTTTACAGGAAAAGTCAAAAAGTCGCTACATATCTACATACGACGAATTTATTGCGTGGAGAGAAGGGGAAAAAGCAAATAGTTTGTCTCAAACAGTAAATATGCAACCTAAAACTTCCCCAGTTAGTATAAAAAATGGTACAGCAGCACTGCACTTACTGTCTCGCAATACTCAAGGAAAAACTATCAACCGCAAACTTAAGTTTGTAATTCCATACACGTAGTATGGAAATACAAACTTTTATTTACGTTTTTCCAAATAAATGTTCGAATGAAATATACGGATCAATTCAGAATTCAAACTGTCAAACATTAAAACAAACAAACCTAAAACGATTTCGAGTAAATCACATGTTTAACTTTTAGTACTGGAACGACCTTTATATAAATTTTCACAGATCAATGGATACTACCGTAGGATACTTGCATGGAGATTTTGTTAATTTCCCAACACATGTTCCTTATGGATAATTGTTCAGTTTAGTCTACTGAGCTAGCCCTTTCAGTTTTTGGTACACCCTGTGTACTAAATTTTATTCAAAAAAATCATAAAGAATATCCAGTCAGGTAGACAACCAATCCAGGATTAATATTATAGAAAATTTTAATAAACTCAGTGGAACCAATTTTGGGTAAATCACATAGTTACGATTTGGTGGTACAGGAACACCCCTTATATGAAATTACACAGATCAATTGATATTGGCGCAAGATATCTTACACGGAGATGCTTGATCATGCAAAGTTTCATCAAAATACCAGTACATATATAAGATCATTGCAAAATACTATGACCTGTTTTTGAGAAAATTTCAATTTTTCATTTTCGTTGTATGACAGCTACCCTCAAAATGGGAGCCAGCAAGAAACCACTTGAAACCCTTCGATGCATTTGCATAAAACTCCTAAATTCAAAATATGGTGTCAATCGGACCATTCGTTTAGCCGCCAGGCCAAAGCGTGACGGACAGACCGACCGACGGACCGACCGACCGACCGACCGACCGACGGACGGACATTTTTGGGAGACTTGTTTTTTATCTAATCTTAATCTTAATTTTAAATTATTTTAATGTATGTAATTTTATGGGACTCAGTACCTGAAATAAATGATTTTTATTTATTTTATTTATTTATGATGTATAAGTAATATAGAACACATTTTTGACAAAATTAGAAAAACTTTTTTTTTCACGAATACAATACCTTTCTCGCTCCGCTCGAAAGTAAAAAACTCTACCAATTTCAATTTATATGTGAATTATAACTTTTATAAGAAATGAATGATTAGTTAGTTGAGTTTATTGTGTTTTTATTATTTTATCTACACTCATGTCGTATGATTTATGATTCAAAAAGTTGATACATAAGGCTGAATATTACGCAGAGTATGCATAAAAAATTAAAAAGTTACCATAACGTAACGATTTTTGTATGAAAATTTTTGCAAAGGTGTTACGTAATTCAACTTTTTAATCATTACATAACACTTGGATAAAATTCTTCTTGAACCTAAACCTTTTTAAAGAAGACTGAATATGAGGTCTTTTAGAGAGCCGGTTATAAATGTAACAGTTTTTCTTAGTAGCTGTCAAATATCAGCAGCATATTACAAAGTGTACCTCATAAACAACCTATTATTTTGGAGCAGTTAGAGTAACAGTTACTATAGTTACAATTATATCATCTGTGGCGGATAATATGCGCGCGCAGCCTGAAATTAGAAGGGCTTGGAAATAGATATTAGATTTGCCGCCATTCTCAAATATTTACCTTTTTCAAGTATTTTGTGCCCGTGAAAGTAATGTGTGTGAAAGTTTATTGGAAAAGTGGATAAAGTGGTGCAGTCAGGATACTGCAGTTACAGATACATACTCAATAACTTATGTATGATCTTCTCCCATATTAGTCTAGGATATTTTACGACATACATAACCTTCAATGGATTGGGAAAAAATTAAAATCGAAAAGAAAAACATGTCTTGTTGAGAAAATGTTCTGCTTGTACGAGTATATTTCAAAGAAGACCTAGTGGATATATCAAGGCGGCTTCTTCAGACTCGTATCAGAACTGTAATATAAATAATATAAGTTGCCTTTACTGTTTACTTACTTTTGTTTAATTTTTATAAGTAGTACCTAC
Organism: Athrips mouffetella; assembly: GCA_947532105.1. Taxonomy (NCBI): domain Eukaryota; kingdom Metazoa; phylum Arthropoda; class Insecta; order Lepidoptera; family Gelechiidae; genus Athrips; species Athrips mouffetella. The sequence goes on along the minus strand of OX383960.1, from coordinate 663,925 downwards.
CTATTGCATGAGTGAAGATAAAGTAGTATACGCAACTGCATATAATATGGTATTAAAACACTCGTTTGATGCTATTATCACACTCGGCTACGCCTCGTGTGATAAACCGAAACTCGTGTTTTAATAACCTTTTTTTATATGACAGTTGCATAAACTACTATTATTAAATTGCTTCATTTTTTCGCAACTGTATTAAAAATAGTTGTTCAGTACACGTGCGGAACCGTCATTGCAACTTGTTCCGACTGTCAACCCTCACCTTCGGCTGCGCCTCGGCTCGGGTAGACATTTGTCGGAACTCTTTGCAATGACAGGCTTTCCGCACTTGTAATGAAATATACTATTTTGTCGCACAACCTAATTTCTATACTATTATCCAGTCACTCCTCCGTTCTTTCTAGTCTCGTCCTGGCCAGAAAATGCCCTGAACAGAAAAAAAATTGTATTTTTTTAAAGACATCAGGCAAACCACTAATACCGCCCAATGTCCTTACAATTATAATTGGTTAAAAACAAAGAAAAGTTTAAATGATTATGTTCTTTTTAAATAACATGAAGTTGGGCTGGTATTTTAAAATTTTCTCGTCCAGCTGTTCGTTTTGCATGCATAAACTAACATAGTTTCTTCAGTTGAGCTGGCTATTTATAACTGGCCGTACGGTTTGGCCACAATTACCATGAAATTTGCATTTCTGCAGACAAATTGGCGTATTTAAGACAAAAGACCCGGTGTTACAAGAGGCGCGGAACGAATTAGAGCAGAAAACTGAATTAATTGCGGTTTAAGTTTCATGAGATAAAAACTCCATTATGAGGTTTTTCAGTCTTACCTACCAAAAGAGGAAAGACAAATCCTTGGATAAAAGTATAACGGGTGTAAGGGACATACTGAAAGGGCATGATCAGTCAACGTAACTAAACAACTTTCCGTGTATAAAACTTTCCGGAAATTAAAAAATTAATCTACCTCTTCATACGAACTGTCCAATCAAGTTTGCAATTTTGTATGGAGGCCGATTTTTTTTTTATTTCCGTAAAGAGTTATTTACTGAAAGTTGTTCAGTTCGTTGACTGATCATGCCATTTCAGTAATTACTAACCTGTCCCTGACACCCAGTATAAAAGAGACTCATTACTACTCACTCATCATATAAAATCATATTAAATGTAAAGCGCTAAACCGAAGGTCCTTTTAGAATTTCACAACAAAAAAAAATATACAGTCGAATAGACAACTTTAAGTCGGTTAAAAATATCCCATTTTTGTGGAAAAATGCACGAAAATGTTTGCACAATAAGAATTGGTTAGACAATGTGTATGGTTTTTGTGCAAAAAAATACAAGTAAAACATGGAATGGAAAGACAATAAAAGTAGACTGTAAATAAAACTTGTCCGGTACATTTTTAAGCCATGTTTACAAATGGCCTCTCGGTGCAGGTGAAACTTATTGGGTTCCTTCAAACAGAAAATAATATCTCAACAATAGGTATACCTAATATGAAAGAAATAGAAGTTTATTTATTCTCTTTGTTTTATGCAATAATTTAAGTTTATTGCTACTAACACTGTATGGATCTACGAGTATATCTGAAACTAGCGGTTTGCCCCGGCTTCGCACGGGTAGATATAGGTTCTTGTTGCATCGGGGGTTACTAAAGAAACCAGCCAAGCGCAAGTTGGACTCCCACCGAGGGTTCCGTACCACTAAGGTAAAAATACTGTCCTAGTTATGGGCAGTCATACCATCTTAGTCACGCAGAAGTGCATTAAATTCGCTCGAGCCGACACGCACTTCATCAAAACCATCATAACATCCCATAATACGTCCACTACAGGACAGGGAGCTCCCTCCAGAATTCGAGCCCTTGCTAGAAGAATGTGGAGGGGAAGTATCTTAGTCACCACGCTTGTTAGCATTAAGGCTGGCACCATGGACCGCGGTTGTTGGTGACCGCAGTATGTAAGATGGTGCGATACACGGAAAGATGTCGCTGCCCATCTTCCGGTTTGTAAACCCTTAGTCGCCTCTTACGACACCTCAGGTTGAGATGGGTTGGCACTATTCTTTGCCGCTACCACACGGAACGACACGCACTTGACCAGTCAAATTTTTCGTGTCTATTCTCTGTTGTAGATAAAACCATTACAGTCACTTAGGACGCTGTTTCTTTATCTTCAATTTTGATAACGATTACACTCATGATGACTTTTGAATGGTATGTCCGATTTGAATAATTCAAAAAGTTATTTACAGGTATTGATATAGCCTTGAATACGAAATCATTTATTTGGATAAGGATTAATAGGTACGAATAATGTGGCCTATATAGTTTGTACCGGCGTTACTATTACATATTTTAACATGAAAAAGTAGTTATTGTGACATAACTGTAATAGTTAGACATATGGTATTGCGGATTTTTTTGTAGATATTGATGGCTTCTATAATTCTGTAGTACATTACTTTGCTCTATTGTTAATAGTTTCGGCAGCGTACTCGATATAAGGATGCTATTTAGTATTTTTTTCACACCTTGGGTTACATTATCGAAGTTTTCATACGGAACCCTAACTTTTTTTTAAATTTTTTATAGCCTATGTTCATCCCGGATAATGCAGGTTTCTAATGGTGAAAGAATTTTTCAAATCGGTCCAGTAGTTTCGGAGCCTATTCATACAAAAATAGGTACAAATCTTTCCTCTTTATAATATTAGTGTAGATTAGTGTAGATAAATTATTTGAATTTGAATTTAACATATTTTTAGTACTGTTTTGTAAGGCTTTTTATACTCCGTGTACCGGAAAGGTGTGATAATACTAAAGGGTGTGAATCAGCCCATCAAACTGAACAACTTTTCCTAAGGAACACAGGATATCGAAGAAAATCAATTTTTGAGCTCCCATAGAAACTGCATCTTACCTAACAGCGCATTTTGTATGCGAGGTCGAATTTGGTTTTTCGTATTTCGAAAAAACGACTTTGGGAAAAGTTGTTCAGTTTAATGGGCAGATTCACACCCTTCACTATAATCACACCTTTCAGTGACACGGTATAAATGATAAATTGTTCTTTTCTCTCATTACAAAAACAGCAAATGCTCTTTCTTACTTAAAAGCTGATAAGTACCTAAATCGAATTTAATAACTATGTTTGTCTAACCTTCTTTTGTATTGACATAGAGCATTTTTTGCTGCATTAAGCTATTATTAAGTGTTCGACATAATATTCCCTGTCACACTCCGTCACATTCTATTCAAAGCATGCAAAATAAAATGATTATGAACCTTTGTGACGAATTCGGATCTTTTTTCAGTACTTGTAATACTCAAAAGTACCAAAGACGGTAGCGGGACTAGGTTGACCCATACAGTAAGTTGGTATAAAGGGTGTAAGGGGCGTGTTCAGTTAACGAAACTGAACAACTTTCCCAAAGAAACATTTTTTGGAAATTAAAAAAAAAATATTATCTCTCCATACAAAATACTCACTCCGATCGAACAGTTTGTATGGAGAGGTCAACAAATTTTTTCATTACCCAAAAATGTTTCTTTGGAAAAGTTGTAAAATTTCGTTGACTGAGAACGCCCTTTCAGTTTTCGGTACACTGTCCATTACACCCTTTATTAGGAAAGAAACTTGTAGCGTAAGATCTTATCCTAACAATATTTTCTTCCTATTCTGCTACACCATGGGAATCACCCAATCGTATCGAAATAAGGAAAACTTTGGTAGAACTACATAACAAGATATAAAATAGTTATAAGTTTAACTTAGAAAAACTATTAAAGGTAGCTGGCGTGTAAATCTGATAGATCATCATAACATCCCATGAAATGTGCACTACAGGACAGGGAGCTCCCTCCAGAATTCAAGCTATTGCTGGAAAAATGTGGAGGGAAAGTACCACAGTCACCTCGCTTGTTAGCGTTACGGCTGACACCATGGACCGCGGTTGTAAGTTATAAGTAAGATAGTATGATAACAGGATGATGCTGCTGCCCATCCTCCAGTTTATTACCCTTAGTCACCTCTTACGACACCCACGGGTATGTATGGTAATCAACTCACTTGGAAATAGTATTTTCCGGTGACAGACATAACATGGCCCACCCTGCCACTTACTTCTGTAAGTGTAGATAGTAGGTATAGGTAGTTTTGTACTAGTTTATGTAGTACGCTACAGAAATCTACGTGTACAAATCTATTTTGAATTAGATTATATAAATTGTTATAATTTTACTGTGACATGCGATCTTATTCTATGCATTCGCTAAATTTTTATAATTGTGAATTTAAAATAATGTGACATGTATCGTGATTCTAAATGTTTGTGACGTACTATTTTTATTTTATTTTCTTCTAATTTATTTTAATTATAATAATTTTATTTTCAATATTTGTATGCCGATTCGAGGCGCGTCACGCACGATCGATTAATAATTACGCTTACCATGTATCTTTTTTACCATGTGTGATAGCGAATAAATGTATTCATTCATTCAAAGTCGCGGTCACCAGTTTTAGCATCATCATCATATCGTTTGAAAGACGTACCAGTCAAGAGCAAGTGAAACTTGACACTCGCAGTGCGATTAGCGCCTCTACACTGACTAAGATAAGCTCGGTATAAAGTCCAAAGTGTCAAGCTTGATGTGTTCTTGGGTGTACATTGCTAGACACAAGTGGACACAAGTCAGCTCATATAATTTTCGTTTATTTTTACGAATGATAATAAAATAAAATTAATGAAATATTTTTTTCCGGGAACTAATCTTTTAATTCGTTATGTAAATTTTTAAAAACTGAACGCACAAACAGACAGAAATTAAAGTAAATTTATTTTATACTGTTTACAGATTTATCTCTTTTGACGGAACCATCCGCAACTAAATGTGGTTCTGTATTGACAATATTTATAACGACGTCGGAGGATTAGTTTGAACAACGTCCTCCGGGAGTGCAACGCGGGAGAGGTAATTACCTATCATAATTACTACAGAGCTTGTATTTATATTGTGCAAAATATACCTACAGTGCAAAATGTAGAACCGAATTGAGGTTTACTTTGGCCTATTTATATTAACCTATTTCAATAACATTAGCTACGCGGACGATATGGTGCTGTTGGCCCTGTCGATTAGCGCTCTTAAGAAACTGTTGCACGAGTGTGAAACTTACGCGCAAAGTCATGGGTTGAAATACAATACCAATAAAAGTGAGCTCCTGGTTTTCACTGCGGGCACCCCGTCAAACTATATGGGACCCATTGACGAGAGTCAAGCAATTTAAATATCTGGGTCATGTTGTAACGTAAGATCTGAAAGATGACCAAGACATTGTGCGGGAACGTAGAGCGTTGGCGGTCAGAAGCAACATGCTTGCCCGAAGGTTTGCTCGCTGCTCAGAAGATGTCAAGGTCACTCTCTTTAAGGCATTCTGCCAATCCTTTTATACGAGCAGCCTTTGGGTGAAATATACGTAGAAGAATAGCGCTTTCAGGATGCTATTGGGGCTGCCGTGGCGCTGTAGCGCCTCCGGCATGTTTGCCGAGGCGCGCTCTGACGGCTTTCACGCGATTATTCGCAAAAAAGTGGCCTCCTTTAGGAATAGAGTGAGCGGCAGCCCTAATACCATCTTGAGAGCAGTGGGGGGTAGGTGCGGGTGTCCTATAGCCCACCACTGGACGATGTTACTCATAAAATAGTTTTTAACTCTGTGTGACACTGTGTATAAATTTATTTACTATATGACATTTTATATTATTATTTGTGATTAATTATTGTTAATTACTTATGGAACAATTAGTTCTGAAATAAATTATTCATTATATTCAGGATATTTATATTACTTATCGGTAATACTTACATCAAGAACATGCAAATTTCAGATTATAACACTTACAAAATCGCTGATTTTTCTTTTGAAAAGTTAAGACTAAAGTTTATTTAATTATTAAGTACGAGTAGTCTAGAATTGTTAATTTTTAAAAGCTTATCAGGATGAATTTGAATTTTTAAAGTCTTAAAATTGATATTTTTATTATACCATGATTTTTTAAAACAAAGCAAGCAACTTTGTAAGCATCTCAAGTATGTAAGCATCACGTCGAAAATTTTACACGAAACGAACAAGGTGAGAAAATTTAAATGCTCTCATAAAATCCTTCATAATTTTACATGATGATAAGTGGATATGAAACGGCGGTGACATAAAATCCAAAATTTAGTTATTCAACCTCACGTCAAGGGGTATTTTATTATAGTCGTGATATTATTACGTCGGTAACGAGAAAAGACGCTGTCTGCAATGGTTCATGTTACGAAACGACTTGCTTTCAGCCCTGCCTCCAGTTGTGGCGTTATAATAGATCATTATTAAACGTTATTATCTGGCAGGTATACACGTACCTACATTTCGAAATTTGTGATCAAAATGTGGTACTTTGAAATGTTTTTATTGTTTTTTTATGTTTATGCTCAAGGAGGTTTAAGTAGCAGCTCTTTCTGCTAAGGAGGGAGCCATAAGCGTAGCACTTTCATGCGAGGGACCTCCATACTAAAATGTATGGATTTTTTTCAAATCCTAAAAACGTAAAAATTTTATCTTTCTCTCTGAGAAATATGTGACATGGGACTAATAAATGCTACTACCACAGTTTTTCTGGTGAAAACACATACCATTCAGGAAAAAAACGGTGTTAAAAATCACGCAAAAATGGCTATTACGGATTATTTACGCTTCCGTTCTTAGTATTAATGATCAATTCACAAGTAAAAAACGATATATTTTCACTTTCGCACACAAAGTTTATATTAAAACGTTAGATTTTTAAAGATATCTTGATTTTTGTAAAACTTAACTGGGTTTTTTGACCGACTAGCATGGGCGACAGTGAGACGCTTTACACTTCACTAGCTCATACAGAATATGTATATGGCGGACTCTATAGTTTTTTACTCTGAGTTTATGCTTGTTTAATGCTGTTTTTTTTTTGTTTTTAGTTTAGGGTCCTACAGAAATAGGGAACATAATTCTTCCACCCACATTATTTGTATGCATGGCGTCCTACCACAACCCGTTATGCGCGCTCATTCCTCTTGCGCACCAGTAAAATGTGGGACGGGCTTCCTTCAGCGGTTTTCCCTGTATCTTACAACATGGAGGCTTTTTAAAAGCGGGTAAACCAAGTACTAAAAGGCCGGCAGCGCACAAGTAACACCCCTGGTGTTGCAGGTGTCCATGGGCGGCAGTAACACTTACCATCAGGTGTGCTGTGTGCTGTCTGCTCGTCTGCCAGTTCTAACATAAAAGAAATTGTTACTCAACTCATGAAACTGAACAACTTTACTTTACTTGACATACGAAATACCAAATTTGACAAAATGCGCTTCCTCAAGTTTCCTCAAGAATCACGTGACTTGTAAGATAAGATTTTTAGCGCTGATTGCAGAATAAAACAGACAAGTAAATAATGTACGTTGTCGCAGGCAAATCGTATAATTCGCCATTTTAACTAAAAATTTATAACTTTGAAAGAATCGAGAAACAAACGAAACTTCCTTCTTACTCGTAGATCAAATCAATGCGCAAAAAGTTAAGCAACATGTATTTTTTAAGCGGAGGGATCGAGACCGAAGGCCGAGTAAAACTAATATTTTGGTTGGCTCCGAGTTTCCGAGCTGTTTATCTTGGCTGCTGATCGACCGGCGGGAGGGCTGACAGACAGGTGAACGAATATTTTAGGGTTGCATGTTTTGACGTGAAATCTAAAACCCAACCAGTGATCACTGTAATAGGGGCCACTCACATTGCAACGAACGTACGGACCGTCCTAACGACTTCGGTCGTATGCATTGACGTAATAAAAACCTGCGCGTAGTTTCCAAAATCTTCGGTCATGTGCGACAGGTTTGATCGTGAATGTTATTGATCGTAAAGCGCCTAAAGCAGATTTCAAAGTAGACCAATACTTCAACGATCGAGCCTGTCGCATGCGACCGAAATCGTTGGGACGGTCCTTACGACTGTTGTTGTAACGTGAATGGCGTGTAGTAGCTGAGACATACATACACACATGCATACGGGGTAGGCAAAGACCACGGCCCTCCACCTGCTACGATCTTGACATATTTTCCTAGCTTCCTCTACTTTCATCAACCCACTCACTCGTTACCTAGTTAACGGGCAAATACCTCTAGTTCTTCTACAACTACTTAATGGTCACCTATATCTGGGTCCCAGCTAGGACTATATCTACTGTTTATGAAGTGCATCGGTTCATATACTATGTGTCGCAGGCTATTGATAAACCTATTAAAAACCGGAAGAAGTTATAAACATGTAATGAGAGAAGCCACTTGAAACAGGAACCTTATTGCTTCCAAGGCAAAGGCTTAATATTCAAAATATCAAAAAGGATGACCTCTCTGGCATCCTTCCTCCACTAGCAAAGATACTCGCAGCAACCCTGACTCCCAAGGTTGCGAAATTCGCGCCTAAGGAAAAGTGAAATGAAGTAAAACTCATCCCTGACAGGTTTAGCTGACTTCACAAACTTCTGATGGATATTGAACACGAGATTTACCTATTCCAGAACCTTCCCCTTCCAATACAACGACTACTTTTTAAAATATCTTCCGAAAAGCTTTGTAAGTTCGTGATATAAGTACTGAAAGTCGGCACGTGATCATTAATTCATTGGATTAGGTATAGCAAAAGACTTTCTAATTTATGCTGAGTTTTGTAGATCTTTACAGAAAACGAAAAGAGCGTTGCTAATTTTACCTAATGAATAAAAATACAATAAAGTTGGAAAATGTATATAGGATGCCTTTTAATTAGTTCTTGAAAGCAAAAGATATGCATGTACTCATGATACTGAACAACTTTTCCCAAGGAACATAGGTCGAAATACGAAAAACCAAATTTGACCTCCCATACAAAATGCGCTATCAGCTGTTTCAGTTTCTATCGGTGGTCAAAACTTGATTTTCGTATTTCGACCTATGTTTCTAGGGGAAAGTTGTTCAGTATCATGAGTACATTCATACCTTTTTCTATCAAGAACTAATTAAAAGTCACCCTATATATATAAGGTCCTAATGAAATAGTGAACATAAGAGCGCTTGCTAATTTTACCTAATAAATAAAAATAAAAAAAAATTGAAAAAATGTATGAGTTCCTAATGAAATAGTGAACATAATTTGAGCATGTTACTCAGATCAACTTGTCCTAAGATTTGGGACAAAATACGAAAAAAAAATCAACTGCCCTTAAAGACTCCATCTACTTCATTATTTAAGAGCCATGCTCTTGTCGGTGTAGCTTTCTCCATCTGTCTCTGTCTTGTATTAGGTTTTTCAGTTCTCCGTAAGTATTTACCCCCGCCCTCTCTTTCATCCTTTGGCAGTACTCTATTCTAGGCCGGCCGCGGCCTCTTCTTCCTTCCACCTTTCCTTCCACAATAGTTTTTATAAATGTGTCGTGCCTGATGATGTGACCAAACATTTTTCCTCTTCGGTTTTCTATTACATTTATAATTTCTCTATTTTGATTAATTCCATCCAATACTTCCTTATTCGTCCTTTTCTCTGTCCAGCTTATTTTCTCCATTCTCCTCCAACACCACATTTCGAATGCCTCTAATCTTTCTTTGTCCTAAATCCATCTACTAGTAGCGCATTTTATATGGGAGGTAAAAATTGTTTTCCTATTTAGATCTGTTTTTTGTGAAAAGTTGTTCAGTTTTAAGGTCTAGGTTTTGCCCGCGACTTCATCGGCATGTCAAATAAAATTTATACGCCAGTATTAAACTCAAACAAAAAAGGCATGAAAATCGGTTCAGTAGTTTTTGCGTGATGCTCAAACAAATAAACGGACAAAAAGTTCAAAAAATCTGTGATTTGGATTTAGGGGCATCAAAATAGCATAACGTGATTTTTTTTTATCTTCAATGCACAGACGAAATCAATTTTTAATTTTATAATAGTAGAGAAAGTATAACATGTTATAATTATAAACACAATATAAACATAAATAAAACTTTAATTTTATACAAAAATTCGACCACTACTTAAAGCCAATTTAATGTAAGCAAAACCAAGTGATATTTTTACCATTCCTATGTGGGTTACAAGTTTACTAATCTACAATACTGGGAAAGTTAACATAGTTTGTACAGGTCCCTATTAGTACTAGCCCCATATTAGCAACTTGTGGAGTGCTTGTTTAGTACCTATCACGTCATACCGATCATCCACCATAGTATTGTCACGTTACAGGCAGACTAAATCATGTAAAATTCAAAGACTAGGTAATCTATTGTGGAAAGATTCTTGTGAAATAATGGATTTTCAAATCAGACTGGTAGACGGCAGGTCAATATTCTATCCACTGAAATCAGCACTGAGATGAATATAGCCTAAGAGCGTCTGCTTAAAATTGAATAGGTAACCAATTAAAATTTATTATCAGTGGATTCGATGCTACCTAAATCTGCTTTTGTTCTTCACTTACGCCCTTCTTAATAGACTTTCGAGCATTTTTGTATATGTTTGGCAAGATTAGAGCTAAGTTGGACCATTTGATTTGATTGTAACCGAATACTCGTATACGCGTCTTGCTCTCTATATGGTGGAAAAAGCAAGAGGCGAATATTCGATTATGGTTAAGTAGGATTTATTGTATTAGGGGCGAAACACCAACAAAAACTATAAAATTACCTCGTAGAAATGTATTCAGTTCTAACGACATTTACAGACAGAATAAAAGGATATTTTTTTTTTATAATAGTTTACACAATGAGTAGGCATTGCTCCAACACCTGCCCTTAAACTAATATAAAATATTTATAAATCACAAATGCCGAAATAACTACAAATAAAACCTAATTGCAAAGCTTAACTTTCCAAACAAAGTTGTCGAACGAACATATCATTCTTAACAAAAGCTAAAGACTTTGTCATTATATCTGCAGTCATTTTTTCTGTAGGCAAATATTTAATATCCACTATGCCATCATTAACTACTTCACGAATAAAATGATGACGTACATCGATGTGTTTCGTTCGGCCATGAAACACAGCATTCTTACATAATTTTTGAGCCGATTGGCTATCATTGTACAACGTTACGTTGTAAAATACACCTAATAGGTCATGCAGGAAATTCCGAATGAATAATGCTTCCTTGCAGGCATCTGATAAAGCCATGTATTCGGCTTCTGTACTCGAGTGTGCTACTGTTCTTTGCTTTCGACTTTCCCAAGAGATAACGGAATTACCAATTTTAAAAACAGAGCCTGTGTAAGACTTACGGTCAACTTCGCAGGCAGCCCAGTCAGCGTCCACGAAGCCCGTGATCTCAGTCGAACCACACTTACGGAAAACAAGTTTGTAGTCCACAGTACCCTTCAGATATCGTAGTACACGCTTTGCTGCCTTCCAATGCGTCTCATCATAGTATTCATTAAATTGACTCAGCGAACTTACAGCGTAGGCGATATCAGGTCTCGTACATACTGAAACATACATAAGGCACCCTATTAAGTTTCTATACTCACAGTTGTCAAGTTTCTGACTTGCTTTGTTTAGTTTCAAACCTACTTCCATCGGGGTTCGAATCGGCTTGCACTCACTCATATGAAATCGTTCTAAAACAGAATTTATGTAGCTTGCCTGGTCCAATGTAATTTTGTCTTTTGACACGGTAAGCTGCATACCCAATATATGATGAGCTGGTCCTAAATCTTTCATTTCGAACTCCTTCATTAGGTTTTCTTTTACTTCCCTGGCCTTTTCGGAATTAGGGGTTTTAAAATAGAGAATATCATCAACATATAAGGCTATAATTATAATTTCATCCTTGTATGACTTGAGATAAACACAAGGCTCTGAAGGCATCCTCTTGAACTTCAGTTTCTTTACAAGTACTGAATCAATCTTATCATACCAAGACTTGGATGCTTGCTTCAGTCCATACACAGCTTTATTGAGCTTGTACACCTTTTTCTCTTGTCCTTTTACTTTAAATCCGTCTGGCTGATCCATGAAGACTGTTTCTTTTAATTCTCCATTCAAAAAAGCAGTTTTTACATCCATTTGATCGATTTCCATTCCCCTTTCGACTGCTATAGCTAGTAAGGTACGAATGGTAGAATATCTTACAACTGGTGAAAAAGTTTCTTCATAATCTATGCCATATTTTTGTGTAAATCCTTTAGCAACTAAGCGAGCTTTATATCTAAGAACTTCGCCATTTAAGCCACGTTTCTTTTTAAAAATCCACTTACATTTAACAGGCTTATGTTTAGGATCACGATCAACTAATGTCCAACATTTGTTGTCTATAAAAGATTGATACTCGTCCAACATCGCGTTCTTCCACTTATCAGCTTCAGGACAATTCAGTGCTTCCTCAACTGTTTTCGGTTCTTCATCATCACAACTTACACCAACGAAGCAAGGCATGGCGTCGCTAAAGTTCGAATCGTCCATTGCCTCTTCAAGCGTGGAGTTACCTGCTACGTAATCGGGGTCCGATGGGTTCTCCAGCTCTGTGCTAGAAGAAGAGGTCGAACTGTCAGAAGACACTGATTGGCATGCCTGGCTGGGCAATTCCGCAGGCACATCTTGTGTATCACTGATCAAAGGAAAACTTACTGTCGCATTCTGCGTGCTTTTTGAATCAAAATACTCGTTTTCGAAGAATTTGACATCTCTGGACTTTATCAAATTTTTAGAGTTATCAGGGTCTAATAATCTGTAACCCTTGCTTTCTTCGCAATAACCCACAAAGATAAACTTTTTACATTTAGAATCGAATTTCTTTCTATTCTTTTGTAGAGCATAGGCCAAGCAGCCAAAAGTACGTAAATGACTAATATCTACTTTTTTATTAGTCCATTTTTCTTCAGGTGTAGTCCCTCGAACCGCTTTGGTCGGACTCCTGTTTTTTAGATAAACTGCTGTATTGACAGCCTCAGCCCAATACTTCTGCTCTAAACCAGAATCCTGTAGCATGCTGCGAGCTTTCTCTACTATCGTCCTGTTAGCTCGCTCCGCTACTCCATTCTGTTGCGGAGAATGCGGAATAGTAGTCTCATGCCGGATACCGCTCTCCTTCAGGAACATCTGAAATTTAGCGTTCATATACTCCCCGCCGTTATCACTCCTAAGTACTTTTATCTTTCTTTCAGTTTGTGTTTCAACCAATGACTTGAAACTTCGAAAAATCTGAAAAACTTCATCTTTTCTATTCAGAAAATAAACAAACGTCTTTCTACTGCAGTCGTCTATGAAAGTTAAAAAGTATTTCTTGCCACCAAAAGATGGAACAGGCATAGGCCCACATAAATCTGAATGAATGATACCTAGTAATATATTAGATCTACTCTCAGACCTTTTAGGAAACGGCAACCTTGACTGTTTGCCTTCCACACAGGCCGCGCATGGGTTAAAAGTAGTTTTGTCATATATAACACCAATTGCCATACCTTCTTTCAATAGATGCATGCTTCTCGCGTTGAGATGCCCTAGACGCCGATGCCAGGTTTCTTGAGTAACCGTACTGCCATTTACCATACTGTTACCTTGCGTTTTCACTCGCTGAGTGCTGTCCGCAGCCGCTTGCCGCGCAACCTTCGGTACTTGTACAATCTGTTTGGAAATCCTTACCTCTTGGGAAGTCAAAACTTTACTACTTACATTCGATTGTACAGTCGCAGTAGTTTCTAACTGATACATGCCGTTAGTTAGTTTAGCTGTAGCAATTAGTTCATTATCATCAAAAATTTTGCAGCCTTTCGAGTCAAAAATTACATTACGACCCTTCCTAATCATTGTACTAACCGATAACAAATTAGTCATTAAATTAGGAACAAAATAAACATCACAAATTGTCTTCGGGCGATTCCTGAGTATTACTTCCACTTTTCCTTTTCCGGCAGTGTAAAGTTTTTCGCCATTTGCCACATTTATCTCTATCTTCACATTCGGATCAAACTCGTGCATCAAATTCTTATTATTGCACATGTGGTTGGTCGCACCCGAGTCCACATACCAGGCCTCGCTGCGCAGGTTCGTAGACAATGCTGTGATTAGAGATTCTTTGTGCTGACCACTCTTCTTACTTTCATATTTCTTACCAGAACTAGACTTCTTAGGACAATCTTTCATGCTGTGACCTGGCTTCTTGCATCTGAAACACTTGAAAGGTTTCTTGGCTGCCAGAGCTGTCACTTCAGCATCGTCCTTCCCTTCTCTTCTTTGGCTCTCTAAAATTAACTTGCTCTTTACTAAGTCACTTGTTAACTTTTTATCACAATTTTCTAAAGCCATTATCAGCGGATCGTAATCTGATGATAAACCACTGAGAAGAAGTACAGCAACGAACTCGTCTTCCAGTTTTGAGTCGATGTCTATAAGTTGTTGGTTCAAGTCAGTTATTTTCGTTATATACGTTTCCATGCTGTCGTAGTCAGATAGTTTAGTTGCGAACAGCGACCGCAATAAGCTTAATCGACGACACAATCCCTTGGATTCGAAAGTCTTTACCAGGTTTCCCCACGCCTCGCGCGCAGTTTTTGCATTACGCACATGTGAGAAGACCGTTGGTTGAACTGAAAGACAAATCTTAGCCAACGCCTTCTGAGACTTTTTCGGATCCACATCTTCTACTTTTGTTTTTTCACAGATAGTGTCCCACAAATCCTCGTGAATGAGGATGTTCTTCATAGTAAATTTCCATGTACTATAATTATTTCCATTTAATTTTTCTGTTGGAAATATTTGTGCTGACATCTTGACGAAGTAAAATTGTCAAAAGTGAAAAAATAAAAGAACCACAACTTGTCAAAAGAATTTTTCCTACAGTTTTTAGTTTTTGTATAAAATTTCGCCGAACACGCAGTATGATTATTTTAAATTATATAAAAATAAACACAACACATTACTGGATCCATAACCTATTGTATTAGGGGCGAAACACCAACAAAAACTATAAAATTACCTCGTAGAAATGTATTCAGTTCTAACGACATTTACAGACAGAATAAAAGGATATTTTTTTTTATAATAGTTTACACAATGAGTAGGCATTGCTCAAACAGGATTGTGCAGCCCACTCTAAAAGTAACCATCAAGATTTTCATCGTTTTAATTAGTTCACAAGGTACCTTTTTCATCCTAACAATAGGTTTTCTTTTAATATTTTAGTAAGTTGACATAAATACCAAGCTTTCCTGACAAATTCACCTCATGGATGTTCATCGTGGACGTGTCCCCGTAAACCCTTAACAGGAAATCATGCATCATACAATGACCCGGTCAAAAAAATAATGCTACTCACTGTATTGAGTTGATCTGATTTTGTTTTGAACTATTACCTGCCAACAAAATTAACTTCAACAAGTTTTTTAAGGATGGTATTTAACTGCCAATCAATATTCCTTGAATTTTAATGCAAATAAAATCCATATGACAATCAGAAATGGTAATATGCACAGCAAAATACGAGAGTTACCTCAAAATATTCTAATTTTGGCAGCAATTTCATTTCGTGAACAGTTAAAATCTTGGATTGCACACTATTAAATAATGAATTCGTAATTGTCGCCGCAAGACAACCTAACCCAACCAAACCGATCCTTACTCGGGATCGGTTAGGTTGGGTTTACTTTAGCTAACGAACCTATAGTTTTTGATGCGCAATCATTATTTTTGAAGTGCATTTAAGTATTGCACTTGAGAAGTAGCCATTTGGTATTTTTGATGTACAGTCATATTTTGATGTGCAATCAGTATTTTTGATTTCATTTTCATTCATTCATTATTTAAGAGCCATGCTCTTGTCGGTGTAGCTTTCTCCATCTGTCTCTGTCTTGTATTAGGTTTTTCAGTTCTCCGTAAGTATTTACCCCCGCCCTCTCTTTCATCCTTTGGCAGTACTCTATTCTAGGCCGGCCGCGGCCTCTTCTTCCTTCCACCTTTCCTTCCACAATAGTTTTTATAATGTGTCGTGTCTGATGATGTGACCAAACATTTTTCCTCTTCGGTTTTCTATTACATTTATAATTTCTCTATTTTGATTTATTCCATCCAATACTTCCTTATTCGTCCTTTTCTCTGTCCAGCTTATTTTCTCCATTCGCCTTCAACACCACATTTCGAATGCCTCTAATCTTTCTTTGTCTCTCTTAGTTAATGTCCACGTTTCACAAGCATACAATGCTGTGCTCCAAACATATGCCTTAATAAATCGTTTCCTAAGGTTTAGGGATATTTTTGAAGTAAACAGTTGTTTCTTATTTTGGAATTTCTGTTTGGCAATAGCAATTCTAGTTTTGATGTCATCTGTACATTTAGAATCTTCTGTTATTAAGCTGCCTAGGTATCTGAATTTTTGAACTTGTTCTATAGGAGTATTTTTAATTTTGATGGTGTTGATTTTGATCGGATGTTTTGCTGTTACTAGGATTTTGGTTTTGTTTTTGTTAATACTCATTTGAAATTTAGTGAAGGTGGTGTCCATAGTCTCGAGTAGGGATTCAAGTTGGTTTCTATTTTCGGTTACCATAGCTATGTCGTCTGCAAACCTAATGAACACTATCCTTTCTCCATTAAAAGATACACCCTCATTAGACTTTTCTAAAATTTCTTCTATGGCGCATTCAATGAAAATGTTAAATATGAGTGGTGAAAGAGTACAGCCCTGTCGAACCCCTTTTTTTATCTTCACTTTCCTTTGCTCTTCCCCTACTTGTACTATCGTTTCCTGATGTCTGTATAGTTGATATATAATTCTTCGGTCTCTATAATCTATTCCTGCTTTTCTTAAAATCTCCATCATTTTTTTCCAGTTTACTTTGTCGAACGCTTTTTCTAAATCTATGAAGGCTATATATGTATCAAGGCTCAGGTCTAGTCTTCTGTCCACTACTTGTCTCAACGCTAGTATTGCTTCTCTTGTTCCTCGTTCTTGTCTGAAACCGTATTGATCGTATCCTATGAAATTCTCTACCTTGTTTCTGATCCTGTTTTGAATGATCTTTAAAATAAGCTTGGACGCCTGTGATATAATACTTATCGTTCTATGTTCTTCACATTTCTTGGTATTATGTTTTTTGGGTATGGCTAAAGTTCGACTGTGTTGAAAATCAGATGGTAGCTTTCCTGTTCGGTACATGTCTCTGATAATTTTGAAGATGTCGTCGAGCATGATGTCTGGTGCATTTTTTATTAGTTCTATAAAAATATGGTCTGGTCCAGCTGCTTTGCCACTTTTGATGCTTTTAATCGCGTTGTTTGACAATAACGTTGTTCCCTAATAATGTCTGGACCAAGATCATCAGGAGCAACTTCTGTTTCTTTCTCTAAGTCGTCGTTGTCTAATCCGTCTCCATTGTACAATTCTTCTATGTATCTCTTCCACCTTTCAACTACCTCGATATTTTCCAATAAAAGTTTTCCCTCTTCATCAAGTATACACGTGCTTTTTGTCCGACTTTTCTTATCTATATTTTTATTATATTATATGCTTTATCCATCTGTCCTTTCTTGAGACAATCTTCTATTTCTTTACAAATATTTACAATTTCTTTTTCTTTGCTATTCCTACAATAGTTTGTTATTTTGTTTGTTAAATTTTTGTAATTTTCTTTACTAAAGTCGTCTGTTTTGTTTTTATATCGTCTCCTTTCCTCCATAATTTTAATGGTGTCCGTATCTAACCAACTTTTTCTTGGTACTAGTTTAGCTTTTTCTAAGATCTTTTCTGCACTACATCTAAGTATATCTCTTGTTGAGTTCCATTCGTTTTTTATATCTAAGTTATCTATTCTGTTATTATTGTCTAAGCTATTATTGCACTCTTTGAAATTAACTAACTTATCTCCTACTTTGTTTTGGTACTCTGTTCTATACTTATGTTCTTTAAATTTATTGAGATCAATACCTTTGGTTTTGATTTTTCTCATCTTCTTTGGTATAACTGTATTAATTTCACTTATAAGTAGGTTATGGTCCGTATTCAAGTCCGCCCCCGGATAGGTTTTACAGTTTTTAACTTAGTTTCTGTATTTTTGTTTGACAAGGATATAGTCTATTTGAAATCTTCCAATGTCACCGGGCATTTTCCAAGTATAAAGTCTGCGTTTTGGATTTGAAAATTGTGTATTGAGTATTGTCATATTATGCTCTGTGCAAAATTCTATCAGTCTTTCCCCCCTTTTGTTACGTTTCCCTAGACCATATTTTCCTGTAATGTTTCCATCTCTACCTTCCCCTACAACAGAATTGAAATCTCCCATTAATATAACGTTGTCTTTGTCTTTTGTGCTATCAAATATGGATTCTATTTGTTCATACATGTCTTCTACTTCGTCATCAGGATGTTGGCTGGTCGGCATGTACACTTGAATAATGACCATATCCGTCGGGGCTGAATTAATTTTTACTGCTGTTAATCTATCACTATGGTGAATAGTATTTTCAATTTTGTTCGCCCATTTCTTATTTAATATTAAGGCCGTTCCATATTTTCCTCTCTTATCACCCGTGAAAATAATTCTATATTCTTCCAACCAAAAATCTCCGCTTCCCTCCCAACGAACTTCGCTTATTCCTAATATATCCAATTTCAATCTCTTCATTTCCACAATTAATTCTTCTAATCTTCCTGGGCCCAGTAGGGTGTTTACGTTCCACGTTCCTATACGGCAAGGATTTCGCATGATGACGACCGGTGCAGCCTTGCGTCTACTCCTGCCGGACTCAGACCGCCACGCCATGTTACATCGTGGCAACCCGTTGTCAAGAACTTCTTTACTATTATTTGACTCCATCATAGCTACTGTTGTGGGGATATAGTACAGTGGTAGATTAGATTAGATTAGATTCATTTATTTCACTATAACATACAGATATTAAATGTCATTATAATGTCAATATAAAATTACATGCTAAAGTGATCGTCATACAAAATATAAAATTTACATATTTGTAAACTCAAACGATGAAAGAAGTATAATAAATGTCAAAATAATAAAACAGTAAAACTAAAATGTCAAATTAATAAATTCGTTTACAGAGTATAATTCTTTATCCAACAAAAGATTTTTAAGTCGATGACAAAACGTATCGTTATTTGGTTCATTTTTTAACTCTTCGGGTAGATACTCATAGTATGTTGGGCCGATTACACGCGGGTTCTTTGTAGCTAATGTGGTCCGCCGTTGCACTACATTGAGCCTACCGGTGTTTCGCAATTCGCGTCCGTCATATGTTCGACGTTCAAAACTGGATATGTTGCGTCGGACGTACATTAAGACTTCATACATGTATAACGAATACAGGGTCATTATTCTGTGCTTTCGGAATGAGTTCCTACATGTTTGTCTGGGCTTTAAGCCATTGCCTTCTGTACCGCGGCTCACCAACCGATTTAACGCCCGATGATATCTGGTCGAGGGCCCTTCCCGGATCCTTTCGGCCCCCCGCCAGTACTAGCACTGCCGCTGCCCAGTGCTAGGGGAAAGCCTTTTTTATTGGCGGCTTTGACTCGCCATGTCACAGAGCCGTCATTGGACTTAAGCGGTTTTTTATAGGTAAGTCCATCCCACTGAACTTCCCACCACGTCCTGATAACACTGCCGCTGTGTGGTCGGGGACTGCTTATTCAACGTATTCGCAGCTAACCACCATATCTGATGGCCGTTCCTTTATCCGCCACCTATGGACCCCGCTGGTAGCCTACAGCTCAGCCTCAGCTCCTACAGCTCAGCCTCAGCATTTCAAGTGTCAAAATTTGATATGCAATTAATATTAGGCCATTCTTTAAAACATAAGGTTAACTCTTGCTCTACAATCGGGATAGAACAACTCTCTGTGCTCTTCCGCAGAATGAGGTATGCCG
The DNA here is from genome assembly GCA_947532105.1 of Athrips mouffetella. NCBI lineage: Eukaryota > Metazoa > Arthropoda > Insecta > Lepidoptera > Gelechiidae > Athrips > Athrips mouffetella. The sequence continues at coordinate 644,012 of OX383960.1, read as the reverse complement.
TTCGAATCCAGATCCGATCCAATTTTGCACTCCTTTTAACAAGGTTTTTTTTGCAGGTGTTCTGTGAATGTGCAGGCTTTGCCAAAAGCATTAAATTGCATATGGAGCCTAATGTGTCGTAAAGCCACAATCACACCTAGAAAAATTCAAAGACTAATTCGGCATACATTGCTCGTTGAAGTAAGGATATTGCAATTAACATAACCAAGCCTCTCAGCAATGTATGACGAATTAGTCTTTGAATTCAGCTAGGTGTGTTCGTGGCTTAAAGGTAAAGTACACCCAACAGCACATCAGTAGAAACACTTCGGACTTTATGGCTTGGTGATAGAGTAGCAAATGTTTCTACTGACGACGATCGATTGACTGTACCTACCTATATGTTCGAATGGAAAGGATTCCACTAAAATGGGTCATCTTCATTTATGTCTCAAACTGCGTTGATCCGTGCCAAGAATAGTAGGTACCACCCACTTCTCAAGGGTGTCTCAAAAAGTGACTAAGGTATGCCATAGGTTAGATGTATAGCTAATTCCATTTTATTTTATAATGACATGTAATTTAATTAATGTATTGTTTTATATTGTAATTAATTTATAACTTTATAATTTACAAATTTGACCTGTAAAAATATATTTTTTACCAAATACTTAAAATGATATGATATGATACCTACGGCATACCTTAGTGCAGGTACCCCACAGATTTATAAAGGATTGTGAGGTACCCTTGCTTATGTATGTATGTACCACGGCCATACGTCAGTGAAAACACCTTAAGCTTGAGCGGGTCTCTGGTTTCGGGCGATTGTAGAGTAGCGCTAGTTCAGGTTATACTGGTTTTGCTTTCACGTCCTTGCTACCAGGCGTAGGACCTGGAGATGTCTTCGACCTAGCACTGAAGAAAGTACTAATCGTAATTTTGGTTACGATTAGTACTTTCTTCCGGGACTGCGCTCCCAGTGTCCATACGTGTCTCGTGTTGAAAAATAAATAAATTAGACTCAGTGCCAATAAGCCGCTGTATTTTTCAATTCCAACAACCTCACCAACCCAAATACAGTCCGCTCGCTACATGCTGGCTCGACCGAGTGATTCTGCTTACGAAAACAAGCAACTTTGCCGAAGATAAAAACAAATCTCGAAATAAAATTTTCACCTTCCCATACAAAATCACGATCACGTGACAACTTTACTATGAGAAGTAAAAAAAAATATTTTTTTTCTTTTGCTTGAGAATCACTGGGCTTTGGGAACAAAACCAATGAAATCACGGTGTACAAATACTAGGTGAACCTACTTTTTTTTAGGCTCCCAGCATAAACGTCACGCATTAATTAGATAATCACGGGCAGCTAGGGCTGAGTTCCAAAACGTTAATCATTACCCTTTGACAGCAGTCTGTCTCGACCACACCGATGGACGTCATATATCGCTATCCTGCTCTCAGAATAAAAAACTATAGAGTCCGTCCGCCATATACATATTCTGTATGAGCTTGTGAAGTGTAAAGCGTCTCACTGTCGCCCATGCTGGTCGGTCAAAAAACTCAGTTAAGTTTTACAAAAATCAAGAAATCTTTAAAAATCTAATGTTTTAGTATAAACTTTGTTTGCAAAAGTTAAAATTTATCGTTTTTAGGGTTCCGATACCAAAATGGTAAAAAAAAGGAACGCTTATGGTGCCGCTCTGTCTGTCTGTCTGTCCGTCTGTCTGTCACACCTCTATATCTCAGCAACCACTTATGCTATCAATCTGAAATTTGGAATAGTTTTAGAATATAGTTGCCCAACTTAATTGCACAAGAAAAAATTTTGAAAAAAGTATGATTATTAATATAAAGGGGGCCAAAATAGGGGGGGCCAAATTTCAAATTGTCGCTACTAGGTCGAGTGGGGTATCATATGAAAGGGCTTTACTTGTACATTTTAAAATATATTTTTGTATTTTTTTAAATTTCTTAGTTTTAAAGTTATGATGAAAAATGTCAAGAAAAATACCATTCCCCCCCCCTTATCTCCGAAGTTTGAGTAAGGAAAAATCTGAATTAATTACAGTTGACAGAAGTTTATATAAACTTTACAGCAAAAATAAAACAATCTTTCTAAGTTGCACAGTTTTTCAGAAATCTGCAAAAAACCTTTACAAACAAATTTAGTTTTGCGGTCCTGAAAATGGACTTTATTGCTTCCAAAAATACTATAGGTATATCGGAACCCTCGGCGCGCGAGTCCGACTCGCACTTGACCGGTTTTTTATTGTGAATTGATCATTAATACTAAGAACGGAAGCGTAAATAATCCGTAATAGCCATTTTATGCGTGATTTTTAACACCGGTTATTTCCTGAATGCTAAGTGTTTTCACCAGAAAAACTGTGGTAGTAGCATTTATTAATCCCATGTCACATATTTCTCAGAAATAAAGATAAAAATTTTACGTTTTTAGGATTTGAAAAAAAATCCATACATTTTAGTATGGAGGTTCCTCGCAAGAAAGTGATACGCTTATGGCTCCCTCCTTAGCAGAAAGAGCTGCTACTTAAACCTCCTTGATCCTGCTGTCCGGGTAATTTTTACCCGATTCGGAACGGACTCTATCTTGATAGCTTGTGGTTGTGGCTGCGATGAGACACATAACTGCGGTCGTGGTCCGAGGTCTTGGCAAACCGCGGTTCGGCGCCATTCTAACGACATATTTCACATTAGGTATAGCGCGTTCGGTAGTCCCGTGTGGTGCCGGCAAAGAATAGTTCCATCACATACATACCCGTGGGTATCATAAGAAGCGACTAAGGGTTATAAACTGGAGGGTGGGCAGCAGCATCCTCCTGTGTATCATACCATTTTACTTACTGCGGTCACCTACAACCGCAGCCATGGTGCCAGCCGTAACGCTGACAAGCGAGGTGACTCTGGTACTTACTTCCCCTCCACATTTTTCCAGCTAAAACTAGAATTCTGGAGGGAGCTCCCGGTCCTGTAGTGGACATTTCATGGGATGTTATAATGATAGCGCGTTCAAGATAAGTTTAGCTGTGACGGTTATTTTCTGCGCATGAGTGACAGGCGGAGAGCCAATGAACGATTCGCTCGCCTCCCCCCACATGCCGCGCTCACCCCCGCTACTCCTTTTTGACTTTTGCGCCGGTCACAGAGTTATTCTACTAATTATTTTATCTTACGTAGATGTAGGTGCTCAACATTATGACAGTGCCACACCAATATATCTATGAAAATATTATGTATACGCTAGAAAGAACATTCATCATATACCCAAAAATTGTGACAGACACGACAGACATAATTTTAATACTAGAAATAAGTACCTACAAACTTGATCAATCATATACTAGATTAGCAAAAAAAGTACATCTTTCGTGGTCTGTCCACAAAATATCTGACAATGTAGTGCAATTAGTTAAATGAGAGAAAGTTTAAACAATGTGTAAAGCAAACGTTATTTAAAAACGCTTACTATTATAGTTATTATAAAACATAGTGATTGGATAACCTACCACTTTTCTATTAATACCGTATACTTCGAAATTCCCGCGAAAAAGATAATTTTTAAAACTCCCCATATACAAGTTAAAGGAATCAATTTACCATCCTGCCTAGCTGTCCGCCGTGCAAGATGCCGCGATGATGCAAGGCAGGGTGCCGCTTACACAGTATCCTGCCTAGCAGTACTGCAGTTTGGCATCCAAATTCACGCTCTTGCTTGCATCACGACATTCTGCTACAAAGGACGCCAAACCACTGACACACATGCGCAGTGAACTGCGATGCGAGTGGTGGGAGGAGCTTAAGCACCATCGTTTTGCGAGTCCAGCAAAGAGGAATGCATGCCTATTGTGGTGGAAAGCAAATCGGTCTGTTAGGCAGGATGGTGAATGGGTCAAGTACCAATCCTTTGTGTGGTAAGCACCATAGAGTAACACGATTTTCGCGCGCAAAGACGGGCTTGCGCGGTTTGACCATTGACGTAAGAAAAAACGCCCCCTGGCGTAGTTTCCAAAATCCACATTTTTTTTTTTTTTTGTTTTATTCTTCCTTTCGGAAAGGCAAAGAGTACAAAGCCCATACAGCCATGTCTGAGGTGTTTAATCTTTCTTTTTGCGGGAAATGGGAAGATGAAATGCCAAATTAATCTTTTTAGGGTTCCGTACCCGAAAGGTCCAAACAGAGCCTTATTACTAAGCCTACATCGTCTGTCTATCTGTGCGAGGGCTGTATCCTCAGCGGAATTATATTTGTTTTTATAGAGGCAGCTTGTTTTACAAATTGCGAACAAATTAGGAATCAATTATCACCATTTTCATGTGTCAAAATTTGAAATTTTAAAATGTCATTCCGAAGTTAAAATTTCCTACGTAGAACAAAAAGTGTTATGGACCCGTATTAGGATTATATTTTTGATCTAGTTTTCAAATATTTTTAATTAAAAAAATAAGTAAAACAATATGTAACTTCATCGGCTTGTCAGTGGGTTTTAAATTCAACAATTTCTTGTTCAATTCGACTCAGGTTTAGATTACTTGTAAGAGTTTTTGGCGGGAACTCGGCGTGGGCTCTTGCCTGCTCGGTTGAAATTCTTGTTTTTTGTGTATGTAGTGATTTAGTTGTTATAAAAGATATAGTGCTATGCAGTCAATTAAGGAGTGCTCAGCTGATGGGAATAAAAGCAGGTACCAAGTAAGAATTTTTTAAGTTTATTTTTGAAAATTAAAGGCTTGTCAAGTAGAGTCTTAAGTTCATTGGGTAGTTTATTAAACAAAACTACTGTTTGGTATCTGGTACTATGTTGTACTACTCTTTCAATTTTGGTTGTATAGTATTTGGCAAATCTTTTCTCCTCGTTTCTACCCTGGCAGTATGTTCGTCTATGGTTTCTACTTTGTAATGATGCTTAGCCAAGTCACTTAGCAAAACTAAAATAAACAAACTGGGTGCCGTTAGTATTCTCAGCCGTATGAAAAATTCTTTACATGACATGACATTTACATGATTTACTTCCTGTATCATTGCAATTTATCAAGAAACTAGGTCTCACAGAAAATTCTTCACTTTGATTCAACGCAAGAGTATGTCACGAATTTTTGGCAGAAAGTCAGCTTGGGCATTTGCCTGCTCGATTGAAAATTGTTGTTTTTGTGTATTTAGTGGATAATTGTGATTTTTTGTGCAGTAAATTGACTTCAGAGTGTGCAAGCCCCATTTGTAGTGTCTCAAAAAATCACGGACATTTCTCCTTGTAAAGTCTACTATTGCTTTGTGAGGGGAGCATTGTGTAATACTCTTACTCGACACTGGCAGTTTGCCATTTTTAACTTCAAGTTGCTGTTAAATTCTAAAAACGGAAATAATCCTAGAACACGACACTGTCAGAAATGAAATGTCCCCAAAAATGGGTAAACGATTGCTAAATTATTATAAAAAAGAGTGTGATGTTTTGTAAACAGAGATTTTGCAGTAAACAAAAGATTTTTCTTCAGTAATACGAGGTACACGTATGTGACCACAATATATGCACAGAAAAAACTTTTCGTTTTACATACAGCTAGAGTCAAAACATCCACATTGTTAACATTAATATGAGGTTATTTTTTATTTGTTTGTTCTTATAAATTTTACACTTTCATTAACTCTATTATTATATGTGAAGAGACTGTATGGATATCGTCTCTTTGGTTTCACTATCTGTGGTTTAGTTGCTATAATTACACTGTGATTTTGTCAATATTCTTTTCGTAATTGCTTTGTAAAAATGTACTTTTAAAGTCTATACTAAAACAACGTTGTTTTATTCGCTTTTACCAAGCTGTTTAATATTCTTATCTTCTAAGAACTTTTCCACACTGCAAAAGTTCATATTATAACAGTCTAAAATAGTAGTATGATGAACGGAACCTCCAGTATGCGGGCCCTGTCGCGACGAGCGTTCGCGAACTGCATTTGTACAAAATGTAAATAATCAATTTGCAACGGGTAACACCGGAAGTACATAACAGCCAACTTAAAGATAGAGATAGTGATTTCCGCCCTGCTTCATGCATCCATTATGCGAGCTAGCGTCAGACGACTACGTTCTCCCAGTAAGCCGGCAAAGAAGATCCAGTAATAATAAGTTGAAGGAGCAAGCCAGTTCCTGAGGACGGCCGAAGTAATGAAGTTAAGTCATCTCCATTTTTTGTATGTTGGTTCTAACAATTCTCAATTTGTCGCGTTACCTATTTTACCATGTGCCTTACTTACCTACCTACACCAGACACCATCATGTTTGACTCCATTTAAACTATCTTGAATACGAACCTAGACCAGTACATGAGGTTACGGAAGACACACCATCGATTTGATAGGATAATATGTTAATATAATGATAAGCGTCTCTCAGGCCTGAGATAATAAGATTTGTGGAATTACCCACTATTTATTTGATACGAGCTCGAAACTCCCTGTGAGTTTATTTCATTATTGCTAGCTTATATTTGATTGAGAAATATGCAGTCCAGTGTGGACGTGCTGTTTATATGAAGGCTTCACGAAAGTCCTATACTAATAATAATAATAATATAGTGTCTTTACGTCTGGCCGGGACATGAGGTCCGTGGTCGGGGTAACGGCAACCTAAGGAATCCTGGATTGACGCACCCATGGATGTCCAACTTCGTCATCGGTTACTACCATTACCGAACGTAGACTTACTCAATTGGTAGGGAGGAGAGAATCATTCAGGTGGACTTAGATATACACTAATGAGGCACCGGCGAATACTTCTATGTAGTCACATATCATCACCTTACACGAATACTCTGAACAAGGTTAAACACGAGGCAGTATTACACCATCCATCACATATTGTATTTATCATGATTTGACTATTTGCTAACTGTGGTGTACAGCAGGCAATGCTAGTGGCCAGCTTGGACAATGGCTGTCAACGCATCGACCACTACCGAGACCATAGGCGAGGCAGTCAGTCTCCGTCGGGCCGCGCTACTGGACACACGTCTAAATAAGATAGAGCTATTAAGTTATTTGTTATTTCATTCACCAATATACATACAGTCTATCTGGAAGTTATGGTGTTGTGTATCATTGTAAATATATCCCGAAACACACGAGGCCCGACGAGACACCACAAATGGCGACAAGGATGAAAACCGTAAGTAACTACAAATAAGTTCAAAAATTTTGGTAAAATGAAAGGAATATTTACGAGGTAGATGTTCAAAAAAACAAAATGTCAACTAATGTGTGTGCATGTTAAAACGAAAGTATTATCTTTGTCCTATAAATTACAAACAATAAAATAATATTGGTTATCATAACAGAGAACAATGAATTTGTAAGGATAATCGATGCAACAAGTAACGTCCATAAAGTCCATATGCCTTTGCTGTAATAACTATTGCCTGCCTGAGGTGCCTGTGCGATCAAGCTCTATTCGTTTACATACTAAATCAATTTTTCAAGCCCTACCTATAAACCGTTAGTCTTTTTCAAAAACGCAATTGCGAAATAACAAATATAAAATTAATGCTTGAAGGGTAGGTAATCGTAATGTATTATTAAAGTAAACGAGATTCAACGTGTATTTTATGTTTCGGAATTTGTGAATACCTACATATTTAGTTTAAATATTTGTATCTGAGCAAAAATAATACCATGCTAAACGGGGCTTAAGTTGGAATGGCTTACTCCTAACCAGTAAACCAAACCATAGAGTTACCATTATAGGTTAAAATGTAGGTAACATGAACAATACCCACATAATTATTTAACAATTCCGTAATAGATTGAATCGGTTTTCGTTCCCTTTTGTTTAAATAAGTGGGGGTAGTCGTAAGAAAAAATATGTAATTATCAGGCAGAAAAGGGCAGTAAATAGTATGTTCATATTTGTTGCATCACTAATATTATGAAACTCAAAGAATAGCCACGCATAAGGAACAAAATATAAAGAGAATAAGGGAGTCTAGATGCGAAAGCATAGTGGTCAGCGCATTGGATTCGTGCTGTTTCTGGTATTTGTTGTATGTAAATACAACCCATACTGGTTAATCCAGTCCAAGAGTGCGGGTTCAATTCCGGCTCGCGTCTTAAAAGACTTTCCATATTCATAAAGGTAATATGAGTGGGCGAATGGCATGTGTTGTTTTGGGCCATGGTATGAAAGAGTGCCATGAAGTGTCAAAGAACACTACAATAAATTGTATAAGAAGAAGAAGAAGTATCGTGGGTCAAAAGACGCCACGATTGAAAAAACAATTAAAACAAGGAAGGAAACAAACAAAGCAACACATGGCCACTCGTTATATTTAAAGGCAAGAAAAGTCCGGGTGGATACCTACCGAATTCGATACGATTCAGGAACTGATTCGTCTGAATTATGAAAAACTGAATGATTCCTTGTTTAGTTGAAACGAAGTAACTAATGGACTTCAGAATCATACACACATTGGCTGACTTGACAGTCAAGTTATCAATAATAAAAAATAAAAATAAAACTTTATTATTATATTCTTTATTGCACAATTAACATACAGAGAATTATATACAAGAGGACATTTACAAAGGCGGGCTTATCTCTACAAGAGATTTCTTCCAGCCAACCTAAGGTCGTGAGAGAAAATGATCGTTTAGCGGGACACAAGTGTGCAGTGAGAATTTCAAAAAGAAAATATAATATATTTTTACACGTAGATACTACTTAAACTAAAATACTACTAACTCCTTTATAACCACATGTGGTGACAATTTTATTTTTGTCAGAGTCAAAGTCAGTTCAAACATGCTGAGTATTTGGAGGTGGTATGGAAAAACTTCCTACCTATAGTTTGAACTTTAAATAGTTTATGATACCGTACAATTTTCAATATCATTTGGTGTAACTACTAACATCGGTATGTATTCAATGATCTCACTTAAACTGGAAGGTACGCTACATAGACAAAATGTGTATTTTCATTTATCACATCTTAAAGTTACCTTGATTCTATTCTATAGGCCTAGACAACGACAAATTATACCTAACTACCTACCTATTTTGTTAAATGACTACATCAAGACATAGGATAATAAATAAGTAAATAAAGTTCAAGAAGCAATAGATTTTAAGAAAAATTAAATAAATATTTTTACAGCGTTTGAAATAAATTATGTGTTGCAACTGGCCACCACTAGTGGTTTGCCCATTTACAACGATAAAAAAAAACTAGCCTATCATTGATAGTAGGTAGGTACCTATTTCGGTACAATTATTGCATACTTAGATATACACTTTTGTTGGTAAGTAACTTGGTTCCTGTAGGCATAATCAAGGCTACAGGAATTTGAATAACAACTATAATAATCCGGTCACCTTTGTGGTAAATAATCCTCGTAGGTAACTATTACTAGGTTTTCTTGTGTAACTTTCCTTATAACATAATTTGTAAAGCAAAAAAATACTCTAAAAAGCGATGTAGAAATAAAGATACTATAACCTTACTAAAACGTAATAAGGTGTATATCTGCTTGAACAAACGAATATTTCTCAATGAAATACCAATTTAATTTAATTAAATAGGTAGTTTGATTTGTCGACATACACGGTACAGGTAAGATAATGAAAATCCACAAAGTGGACACAATTTGTAAGCAAAAGTCTTATAAAATGACACCAGGGTTTGTAAGGTTGGTCATCGACCTTGCAACCCACACGATATGATGATGATGACCATTAAACGAGCAATATTATTTATATATATATTTGTTTGTATAAATACCATAGACCTATATACCATAGACCATTGTTATATTATACCATTTGAATGCAATAAATGAAATATGGAAATATTTGTAATCGGTATCTCCAAAACGGCTCTGAGGATTTCGATGACATTTACCATACGGGGGTTTTCGGGGGCGAAGGATCGATCTAGTTGGGTCTCATGGCTGGGAAGGTTCATTTTTCCTGTGTTTTTAAAATTTTTAAAAAATACTGCGTTTTGGTCAGAAGCCTGAGGCGCCATCTATTGGCGGGGCTTGCTCGTATTGGGGCGGCTATTATGGAGCAAGGCTCGGTCGCCCAGGTACTTTTAAGTTAATTGTGATAAGATTCTTTACATATCAATAATACTTTCAACTATTTCTCACAAAACAAGTCGTCTTATGTAGACTCATTTCGAATCCTTTGTAGTGTTGGGTCCAGTACACATCAACTTACCCACCCACACAAAAAAAAAAAAACAAAAAAAAAAAAAAAAAAAGAATATTTATTTCATTTTTAGACATTCAGATTAAAAGTACCAATAGTTGAATTATATTGAAAAATTACTTGATTTTATAAGCGACTGATGCCTCCTTGTTTTCATTGCTTAGCCTGTGCCTATATAATAGATACCTATGTAATAAATAAACAAATAAATACTTAACGACCAACCAAGTAAGTCCTGTTCTTATAGAAAGTAACTCAATAAACCATTATAATGTGGGTAGGTACATACGGCCGCACATCAGTAGAAACACTTTTGGACCTTATGGCGTGGTAATAGAGTTGAAAAAGTTTCTACCGACAAGCGGTTGATCGTACGTCCGTAGACACCGGTGGCGACACACAGACCGCATGTACAGTCAACGACACATTCAGTTTGAAACTTACACGACACTAGGATTTCGAGCGTTTGAAGACGCCGTAGACTCGCTCTATTTGCATTGTATTCTGCATGACATTCAATAAGTATTCTGTAAAGAATCTACATTGAATAAAATTATCTGAATCTGAAATAAAAACAGAATAAAGTACAATGTGTCAGGGTTGATTGGCTGTTGACTGTATCTATACCATTATGTCAGTGTGTCCACACCAAACACTTCTCGCATCGAAATAGTGATAGGTACGAGTAGGTAACTTAACTGCATACCTAGAAAAGTTTTATTTAAATTCAAGTTATGATACTACCTACACCTAGACCAATGATATTCTAATAGGACCGTGACTTCTGATGTATGTGTGTAAGTAGATACGCTTACGCTTATGTTGTTTCTTTTGCGGTCTGTGGAAGCTCGTGGGGTGTGCTGGCGTACTACAGGACTTACTAGAGTAATGATCAATGTTTTTAAACAATAGAATTGGCAATTGCACTTTGTAGTAGAACGGTCGGATTAATCACTACTGACCTGACGTACCTAAACAATACTCACTATGAGAGTGCAATTGATAACCACACAGTGGCAGGGTCGCGATAATTACTGGTCAAAATTATCGGACGGTGCTAATTAGAGGTCAAACCTCCTGGCAGTAGCCCTTTTGCGCATAAATACCTACTTTGCGTAAAGTGAGTGCAACTGATAACCACTTAGTAGCAGGGGCGAAATAATTAGTGGGATCATAATTTAATAATTATTTGCCGGTGCTAACAAAACCAATTTTTGGCAGTGGCCCTTGTGCATACCTATTTTGTAGCTATGCAAAGTTAGTGCAACTGATAACCACCATAGTGGCAAAGGTGCAATAAGTGTTAGACGAAAATCTAGATATTTATTGACCGGTGCTAATAAAATAAAAATAAAGAAAAAAAAAACCTATTTTGGCAGTGGCCCTTGTGCATATACCTATTTTGAAGCTATGCAAAGTTAGTGCAACTGATAGCTACATAGTGGCAGAGGATTAGAGGAAAATCTAGATATTTATTGACCGGTGCCAACAAAATAATAATAATACTAAGAAAAAAAAGAACACCAAGAATTCGTTGACTCTGCAAACCATACGGAAAATGATAATAATATAATAAATACATATCTGAAGAACTTGTAATTGTTCTGCATTAGTTGTGATATTGAAAGCCATATTCCATTTATTTTCAATAGGAAGTATTTGTTTTTACCTTGCTTACCACCTGCAAACCTATGGAAACCGGTGGTGTGAAATAAATAAAAAGAAAAAAGGTAAAGGAAAGATAGGTCGTTGTGTTCCTCATCCTTGCCTTCCTCTAAAGGCTTTAAAGTAACACAGGGCTTTAAAATTAGGTCCTCCTGGATATTCTTGATTGGCTGCTGTAGGCAGGCTTCATTGGTGAATGGTTGTTGTGCTGTTCGTATTGTTTCAGATATAAACCAATTAAAACAAGGAAGGGATGTGGTGTACAGCAGGCAATGCTAGTGGCCAGCTTGGACAATGGCTGTCAACGCATCGACCACTACCGAGACCAAAGGCGAGGCAGTCAGTCTCCGTCGGGCCGCGCTACTGGACACACGTCTAAATAAGATAGAGCTATTAAGTTATTTGTTATTTCATTCACCAATATACATACAGTCTATCTGGAAGTTATGGTGTTGTGTATCTTTGTAATAATAGTGTGTACATTTTGGAGCTGTGCGTTTTTATCCGAAGACACCCACACTACTTCCCATTCGTTGGCGACAATAACGATCGACGATACAAAACCCGACGAGACGAACAATTACAGCCCCCCGCTCCGCGCCTTACCATGTACAGCAAAGGTTGCTACTACATGGCTATTAAAATATATAACCATCTGCCTAAGTATATACGAGACCTTCAAGAGAACAAATTTAAAACTACATTAAAAGATTTATTAATTAAAAAAGGGTACTATAATATCAACGAATACCTATGTGACAAATTTAATAATGAAATTGATTAATGATTAATTGTAAGTTAATAATAATTTAATTTCAATTTAATTTTAAAAATTTAATTTTAATAATTTAATTTATGATAATAATTTAATTTTAATTTAATAATGTTATAAATGCCATGTGTGCCTCATAGAGGTGGATTGTAAACTAGTTTTAAGTATACAATCTGTAAATGGTAAATAAAATGAAATATGAAATATATCCCGAAACACACGAGGCCCGACGAGACACCACACTAACTTTTCATCTCTGCTTGTGTAACAATATTGGTTTCGATCCGAGAAAAGGGAGAAGCGTCGTACCACGGTACGACCCTTCCCCCTTAGGATTGATGTATAAGAGATGGAGATGGCATTGTTGTATAAACATTTTAGATGGAGCTTGTGGGAACCCATTGGTGCCGAGTCCTCTACCAGCTGCACTGCTCGTAACGAATACATCTGCTCAGGTAACTAACCTTGCTTTGACTCATCCCTTTCGAAGTGCCCTCTCATTTCACCCTGAGCGATTTTTTATTCTTTATCATATCATAATACCCCCAAATACCCCAAGGGCAATTCGACAGGCCCATTGACGTAAGAAAAACGCTGCGCTTCTGGCGTAGTTTCCAAAATCTTTGGACAGGCCCAACTCGCTCGTGTTCTGTTTTTTTTTTTTTTTTTTTTTTTTTTTTCATTTATTACAGGCTTTAGCAACTAGACTATCAGCCTAAACAGTACACAAATTACAATATAAGAAATTAAACCTAAATTACCTAAATACTTCCTTACTTTCTATTTATATTAACAAAAAAGAAATAAAAACAAATCACAAAACTTACATATAACAAATGTTACAATTTACCAGTAGTAAATATAGAGAACTCAAACAAACTCCTATAAATTTCAGGAAATTTTAGTAAATCTTGGAGAGTTAGAGGAAAATTATTAGGCTCAAAATGCTCCTGACATTGGCCAATCAACAATAAACGCTGTAAATTAAATTCAGGACATACAAAGAATAAATGATCCAAATCACAAAATTCATATTTACAATATTCACAAGAAGGACTATTAGCTAATTTAAGTCTAAACAAATGAGCAGGAAATCTGCAGTGACCTATTCGTAATCTACAAATTGTAGTGATTAAATCTCTACCTAAATAAGTATTCTGGTTTTTGTTTTTGTGCGCTTTGTAGTCATAATTTGAGTGCAAACAAATCTTTAAACAAAGATAGCTAACATAATTTTGTTCTCATATTAACTTTTAAAAATTAGCTTTGTTTTGGCGTAAAAAGCGCATTACATGTTGTAAATGAAAAAAAAAAAAAAAGAATTGTGTATGGGAGGTCCACAGACAGCCAACGTCAACGTCAAAGCAGCGCTGTGTTCCAAATTGTACAAACGCTGCTAAAAGCGTATACAGTACTGACGGACGGTCCAAATTGATTTTGCACGCTCACAAAGCTATCACTGCTTTAATGGCTCTAGTCAATTTGAAATGGATTTAAGCGCGCTCACGTGTTCATCTGTCAAAATGTTAGGTTTTTTTATTTTATTTAACAAAGCCTAAGCTAATCCCCCAAAAATGTGCGCCAAATCCACTCTCATTTCCATTAGAGATAAACTCATTAAAATTAAAACTTGATTTTATATGTGTCAAATCGATTTTGACATTAGCGCTTTCACTGCTCCACCTATTTCACTAAAGCACTGATAGCAGAAACGATGACGTCATCAATGACGTAAGGCGGTGAACGAGCGAGTGCCACAGATTAGAATCTGTGCGTTCCAATTTGGGCTAACAGACTGCTTTAGAGCACTGTGAAGGCGCTTAAGTCGGTCCAAATTGACCAAAAGCGTGCTCTAAAGCACTCGCTCGTTCACCGCCTTACGTCATTGATGACGTCATCGTTTCTGCTATCAGTGCTTTAGTCAAATAGGTGGAGCAGTGAAAGCGCTAATGTCAAAATCGATTTGACACATATAAAATCCCACACATTTGCAGCCAGCTGATGTTTCTCAAGTTTTGATTTTAATGAGTTTGTCTCTAATGGAAATGAGAGTCGATTTGGCGCACATTTTTCAGGGATTGGCTTAGGCTTTGTTAAAGAAAATAAAAACAAAACTGACATTTTGACAGATGAACACGTGAGCGCGCTTAAATCCATTCCAAATTGACTAGAGCCATTAAAGCAGTGATAGCTTTGTGAGCGTGCAAAATCAATTTGGACCGACCGTCAGTACTGTATACGCTTTTAGCAGCGTGTGTACAATTTGGAACACAGCGTATATGTGTAGAGGCCATTGACGTAAGAAAAACGCTGCGCCCCCTGGCGTAGTTTCCAAAATCTTTGGTAGAGGCGAGTGCTTTAGAGCACGCTTTAGTTCAATTCGGACCGACTTAAGCGCGCTCACAGTGCTCTAAAGCAGTCTGTTAGCGCAAATTGGAACGCAAATTAGCAGAATTTGAATTTCGAATCGCTGTCCAACGACGTTTTTATCCAGTGTTTATTTTATTTGTGTTTTATTACCACCAAATTACCTCGAAATAAAGCAGAGAGTATAGTATTCTTTGAAATAAAGACAGACGTGAGAAATATATCATGGATAAATCTAAGGAAGTGCAGGAACTTGAAAATAAAATAATGAATCATGAGGCGTACGGAACTTCGTAAGTTCAAATACCTATTTCATGATTTATTAAAACGAATAAAAAATTATAACCCATAGGAACTAACATAAGTTTGTTAGTTTACATTACATTTCCTTGTTTTTTGCATTTATAACTAGTAATAAATCTAATTCAGAATAGGTTTGCCTGCCTACTAAAATTATGTTATTGGGCTTCGTGCCTCTATGTTTTGTACTTGTCGTGAAATTACTACGCTGCGCTGACCAGCCCGTTTTACTGTTCTACTAACTGTACTTACAGTACGAAATACAATAAAAATTATAATCCATTTTTTTAGGTACAAATGGTCTGCCAAAGACTTTGAATTGGGCTCAAACCTTGGCCAAGGCAAGTTTGGGCATGTGCACGTAGCCAGAGAGAAGAAAACTGGTCTGCTGGTGGCCATAAAGACCCTGTTCAAGTCCCAAATAGAGCGGTCCAAGTGTGAGCGACAGGTGATGAGAGAAATTGAGATCCAGTCTCATTTAAAGTAAGTATTTGTTATTTATAAGTATTTCATTTATTGACTAAAGCAACAGCTGAATACCCAATACCCATTAAGTGGTTTCTAAATGAAGTACATAGTTCTCTTAAATTCATTTGAAACTTTTATATCAAATAAACTTTCAGTTTATTTTAAGAAAAAGGCTGTAATAGTTAACTGCAGTGATTTCTTGTGATCAGTATGTACAATGCCAGTATTACCTTTAAAGCCACCTTTCATCATCATCATAACATGCCTTGAAACATCCACTGCAGGACATGGGAGGTCCCTCATATAACTGCTCTTTCTGGTCGATTGAGCTCGGCTGCATATGCTGTCAGAAAAATCAGACAAGTTACTGATGTAGCTACTGCAAGGCTGGTTTACTTTAGCTACTTCCATAGCATTATGTCTTATGGCATACTGCTTTGGGGCCGGGCAGCTGATATCCATTCAGTATTTGTTTTACAAAAGAGGGCTATAAGAGCAATTTATTGCCTGAAGAGTTGTGATTCCCTGAGAGAATTGTTTAAGGAGATCAACATTATGACAGTGCCATGCCAATATATTTATGAAAACATTATGTACGCTAGAAAGAACAATTATCAATTACCTAAAAATTGTGACAGACATAATTTTAATACTAGAAATAAGCACATAAGTGATCAGACATATACTAGATTATCTAAAGTCAATACATCTTTCGTTGGTTTGTGTATACGATACTACAACAAAGTACCTGACAATATAGTGCAATTACCAGAGAGAAAGTTTAAAGAATGTGTAAAGCAAACATTATGTAAAAAAGCTTACTATAGATTAGAGGACTATATCAATGACAAGGAGGTATGGTGCTCTGATATTCCAGCGAAACATAAGAAACACATTGTAAAAAGCCGACTCTTAAAGTAGGCCGTGCTGCAGTGGTTTCTTGCCGTTTCTTTTAAGCTGCCATAGCACGACCCGAAACGGCGTAGACTCGCTCTATTTGCATTGTATTCTGCATGACATTCAATAAGTATTCTGTAAAGAATCTACCTATATTGAATAAAATTATCTGAATCCTCCAGATATCCTGTAAAGAAAATGTGGTACAATTTTCACTATTTTGCACTATACTTGTTAGCTATGCGGCTGGAACATGAAAGAGCGGTTGTTACTTACTGCAGGATGTAAGATGGTATAATATACAGAAGGATGCTGCTGCCCATTTACTGGTTCATAATATCTTAGTCACCTCTTACAACACCCACAGATAGAGATGGGTTGGTATAATTCTGTGCTGGCACTAAACTGGCTTTTTTCTTTGGTTTATTCATCATAATACAAACAGAAAGACTACTCCTGAATTAAGGCTTCCTCTAACATATGGTGTTCCCTTCAGTCCATTATAAAAGTTATAAGATAGTCATGCCATGCACAGTCCATTCCATGAGGTAATTTTTTGAGACTATTCATTCTGCCAATCCAATATTGACATTTAGAAAGTGAGGAAGACCAAGTTTGTGTAAACCAGCTTTCCTAACCCCAATTGCTAGCTTGCTAGCTAAACAAGATTGCTAGCTTGCCTTGAATGATTAATTGGGGCTACTGTAGGAGCCAATGGCACAATATGACATGTCAATAATAATGACTTTTTAGGGTTCCGAACCAAAATAGAATTCTTTTCTGAAATTTAAAACCTTAACAAAACAAAGTTTGTAAAAATATTTTTTTTTCTCTTGATTATCTATGTATATTTAGAGTTACACAGCTTAAATGTAATCCCACAATAATTTCTTAAAATCAAAATTAATGATGCAAATAAAATTAACTTTTTAAAATCAATTAACTATTAACATTATAATAAGTAATTTTAGTAAACTAACTGCATGCTAGCTAGCTAAAAAAAAAATGTAATCTGTATGCACCAGTAAGAATGGTTCACACTGTATAATACCGTTATGTAATTTTATTGTTTAATATTTGTGAAACTGTTGTTGGTGTATCTAATAAATAATTACAAATGAATGGAACCTAATGGGAAGTGGACTTTTTGGGAAGTGGACCTTATGGGAAGTGGACCTTTTGGGAAGTGGACCTTATGGGAAGTGGACCTTATGGGCCTAAAGGCCTTATGGGTAAAATAAAGATTGTCATTACTAGGTCGAGAAAGGGCTTTACTTGTACATTCTAATTTTAGTATTTTTTTATAACTTGGTTTTCAAGTTAAGATGTACAATGACAAAAAAGAATACAATCTTTTTTTGGCTCTTATGGATTTTTACTGGTTGCATGCAGTGGGTGTTATGAGCTAGGTGTCTTTTTTACCCCAAAAATACTGAACTATTGTTTAAATAACTTGCAGACACCCGAACATTCTTCGCCTGTTGACCTGGTTCCATGACGAGCGACGTATCTACCTGGTGGTGGAGTTTGCAGCCGGCGGGGAGTTGTACAAGCATTTGACCAATGCTCCACACGGACGCTTCCCTGAAGCCAAAGCTGCTAAGTATATCTACCAGGTGGGTTATTTTAACATCCTGTCCGGGGAAAACCATCCCCTTGTTTATTTTTTTTTGGAAAGCAGCAGTGTTTGCACTTCCTTGTTTCAGTTCAAAAAAAGATAAGCAAGACCCCATTGGTGTGGTTGGTAGTGAGCCTGCCTTTCACAAACTTGTTTACTATTATATATTTTGTGCTTTCACGCCGTGGGCCGCGGGTTCGATCCCCGCCCAGGGAAAACATTTGTGTGATGAACACAACGAATAAATAATAAGTCAGAAACTCTAATTCAGAACAAATTTCAAACAAAAAGTGGGCCTACGTAAAACCAAAAGGGCGTATATTCAAAATACGAATCAATTGGTTCAAATTGAGAACGAGAGCAGCGATTGGTTCGCGCGCGTGCTGCAATGTCAGCTAGTTTAGTTGAGCCAATGACGCGGTGGAACGACTTCTGAAATACACGACTTTCGTTGGGTCATTTTTTGAGTGCAGATACAATTCCCCGACTTATAATTTATTCGTAGGATGAACACAAGTGTTTCTTCTGTGTCTGGGTGTTATTTATCTATTTATGTATGTATATCAGTCTCTGATATCCATAGTACAGGCTTTGCCTATGTGAAATGTCCCCCAATATTTATATTTATTTAATTATTTCTTTTTTCTTTTAAGAACATGGCCACTTGAGCTGGAATGCCTTCTTAATTCTTAAGGTGGGCGACATGTTTGGCTTTCTTTATAGGTGGTGGTGACTACCAGCAGTTGGTCCATCTACTTGGTGGCTTTATGTGACAAAAATATAAAAAAATTAATTACTTCGTATTTTCTGATGCAGTTTCTATTGTAAACCTTAATGTTTTTATTTTTTAGTTTTTCAATACATTTCTTGAGAAATTGTTGTTCAGTTTAATGTAGAACCTTCATGCTTGGTTACATTTATTTGTATGTGATGTTGTGGTGTCAGGTAGCGGACGCAGTGGAGTACTGCCACCAGCACCACGTGATCCACCGGGACATCAAGCCGGAGAACATCCTGGTGGACTTCCACGGGAACCTCAAGCTGGCTGACTTCGGCTGGTCCGTGCACGCGCCCTCCGAGAAGTAAGCTCAGCTCATTCATCGTTACAGCCTGGTTTCGTTAACAGCGACTGTCTGAAACAGATAGATGGCGTGCTCTAGAAGCGGCCTTTGTCAAAAGACGAACCGAAAAAGACAGGAAAAGTAGTACTTAATGTCAACAAAACTAAAGAAAAATCAGGGTTAGAAATGAGGCTAGAAAATACATACAGTGGAACATAGAACCTCCTCCTTTTTTGAAGTCTGTTAATAAATAAAAAACTGGCTGTGATCTCCACTTATCACAGCAAAAATTGAATATTTTGGGGATGAAGTAGCACCAAAGAATACTAGCATCAAATCTTATTCTTTAGGTTATGAAAAGGCAGCTAAGGGTAGCAGAATGCAACATTCTTCCATATGTCGTTAGCATTACTTGTAATCGCCTTATAGCTTTGTTAACTGCATACATACATAACATCACGCCTCTTTCCCGTCGGGGTAGGCAGAGACCACAGTCCTCCACCTGCTACGATCTTGACATACTTCCCTTGCTTCCTGTACTTTCATCAATCCTTTCATACATGCTCGTCGGTTTAGGGTACTTTTAACCTGGCCTTTATTCAGAACGTGCTGAATTTGGTCCTGGTACGTTCGCCTAGGCCTTCCCCTTCCAACGTTTCCATTCACTCTCGCCTGGTAGATCTCTTTCGTCAATCTTCGTTCATTCATCCTCTCTACATGACCTAACCATCTCAGCATCCCTTTCTCGATTTTGGTCACTACGTCTTCTTTTACGCCACACCGTTCTCTTATCACACTATTTCTAATCCTGTCACTCAATTTAACACCAGTCATACTCCTTAGCGCTCTCATTTCCACTGCATTAATTCTACTTTCATGCTTCTTCTGCCATACCCAGCTTTCACTGCCATACATCAGTGTTGGTACTAAAACACCCCTATGAACACCCCTATGCAACTTCTTCATAATAACAGGCTAATATACTGGGATCTCTTTCTGAGGAAGACATACAAACAAACAGCCTGACAATAAGACACTTATTTTAATTTATTTAAAAAAGCTAATACTTTGTATGTTGTTCCAGGCGCAAGACAATGTGTGGCACCCTGGACTACCTTCCCCCGGAGATGATCAAACGGGAAGTGTACGACGTGACGGTGGACCAGTGGTGCATCGGGGTGCTGCTCTACGAGTTCCTGGTGGGGAAGCCGCCCTTCGAGAGTGAGGGGCAGGACAGGACCTACGAGAGGATCCTGGCGCTCGACATGGCCTTCCCGTCTCATGTGCCGGCGGGGGCCAAGGATCTTATCTCACAGGTGAGACTATCTACATGTTGCTGCGTGGGTCCCTAGTAGGCAAACCGCCCTTCGAGAGTGAGGGGCAGGACAGGACCTACGAGAGGATCCTGGCGCTCGACATGGCCTTCCCGTCTCATGTGCCGGCGGGGGCCAAGGATCTTATCTCACAGGTGAGACTATTTACATCAAGGAGGTTTTAGTAGCAGCTCTAGCTGCTAAGGAGGGAGCCATAAGCGTAGCACTTTCTTGCGAGGGACTTCCATACTAAAATGCATAGATTTTTTTCAAATCCTAAAAACGTAAATTTTTTATCTTTCTCTCTGAGAAATATGTGACATGGGACTAATAAATGCTACTACCACAGTTTTTCTGGTGGAAATACTTACCATTCTGGAAAAAAACGGTGTTAAAAATCACGCATAAAATGGCTATTACGGATTATTTACGCTTCCGTTCTTAGTATTAATGATCAATTCACAAGTAAAAAACTATATATTTTCACTTTCGCAAACAAAGCTTATACTAAAACATTATATTTTTAAAGATATCTTGATTTTTGAAAAACTTAACTGAGTTTTTTGACCGACTAGCATGGGCGACAGTGCGACGCTTTACACTTCACTAGCTCATACAGAATATGTATATGGCGGACTCTATAGTTTTTTACTCTGAGATTTACATGTTGCTTCGTGGGTCCCTAGTAGGCAAACCGCCCTTCGAGAGTGAAGGACAGGATAAAACCTATGAGAGGATCCTAGCGCTTGACATGGTCCATCTTGTGTGCCATAGAGGGTTAAAATCTAACCTCATTGCCTTATGGTTTCCTAGTAGGCAAGCTGCTGTTTCGTTAAGAGTCCATTGCTAAGTTTACTGTTATACTGTTAAGATATATAATTTGTATGTGTAAAGTTCACCTCAAGAGCAATTTCGTACTTGAGAGGAATCTATCATTACGACCCCTTGGTACGTTACTCAGAGCATGAATGTGAACAACCAAAGAGACATGGGTTGAACAAAGGCTCTCACGGGAGGAGGCGAAGAGTGTTCGTTCTGTATGATAGTCTACGAATAAATAATAAGTCAGGAACTCTAACTCAGAACAAATTCCACACAAAAAGTGGCCCTACGTGAAACCAAAAGGACGTATATTCAAAATACGAATCATTTCTTACCTCTACGCGTGCGACGTGGTATAAGCGACATATGTTACCTTATCAATAAGATAAGAAAAAGATAAGATAGTTAATATTATGAAGGGCTTGATCGACAGTCCAGCACTCTTGTCAAAAATCTCTTTAAGGACAAATATACTAAATCTTAGAGAGCGATCAGTTATCTACATACCTAATGTGAGGACTAACTATCGAATGAACTCCTTTTTTGTTCGAGCTGTTAAAGAATTCAAGAACATGGTAGTTGATAGCAACATTGATATAGACATCTTCACAACCAGTACTCGTGTGATCAAACAGAGACTTGCCAATGTGTATTTTGAGGATACTTATGTCTGGTCAGAGAAGTAGATGTTTCCTTTTTTCCTGTTGTTTTTACCTTTAATATTTAAGTATTAGCAATGTATTTTTTATTTGCTATCGGTGGATGCTTGTAATTAGCTTAGGTCTAAGCATTTATTAACTTATGATTATTATTGGCCGTAAGCGTCCCAAATAATAAATAAATAAATAATTGGTTCAAATTGAGAACGAGAGCAGGGATTGATTCGCGCGCGTGCTGCAATGTTCAGCTGTCAGCAGTTACATTTCCTGACTTATTAGTTACTTAGTTAGTTAGTTTATTTAGTTTTTAGTTAAGTAATGTTTTTTTAATTTTCAATGGTATTTGGAAACTGTTAACTTAGTTACGCTTGCTCTGTAGATAGTAATACTAAATTATGTGTTGTTAACTTAGGGAAACCTGTTATAGGCTCATGTACCATTAATATATAAGCAAACTATTCTTTTTGTAAACAGCTGTTGGTTTTCTAAATAAATAAAATAAATAAATATTATTAGTACTATTACTTTATTATGTGGCTTAGCTCCCTTGCACAGTACTGGTGGGAAAGCGGTCTAATATGTCGTGTATGTTCCCGGCAGCTGCTGCGGCAGAGCAGCAAGGAGCGGCTGCCGCTCAGCGGCGTCATGACGCACGCCTGGGTCCGGAAGTTCTACCCCGGCCCGAGCGACCAGAAGCAACCTGCCTAACAGTAGTTGCAGTCTCGCCGAGTGGCGTAAGAGGCGACTAAGGCTGTTTGGTCGCTGCGACGATTCCCAGCCGACACCGATAACTCTTCTCTCATAAGAAAGCCTAAATAATATTTCGTAAACTATAAAACTAAATACTAAAAAATATGAAATATTATTTAGGCCGTCTTATGTACCAGAGAACAACAGAACTAAAGATAATCAGTTTCACAAGTCAATGCAAACGATTACCAACACATTTAGCAGCTATATCATAAACTATATCATAGTAATAAGCTAAAATTGACAGAAAAAAACAAGTTTGTGTTTGTTTTTTTTTTTTCTGGTTCAAGGAGTTTTTTTTAAGTCATGGCTGCAAAATATGTTGGTAAGCTTTGGCATTGACTCGTGAAACGCATTTATAATTCGGTCGAGGCGCGTGCCAGACTTAAACGGTTGTTTCTTTTATATTTTTGGTAAGAGAGGTGTTGGTAGTTTTTATAGGATTAATTTAGTAATTTATATAGGGTGACTTTTAATTAGTTCTTGATAGCAAAAGATATGCAAATACTCATTATACTGAACAACTTTTCCCAAGGAACATAGGTCGAAATACGAAAAACCGAATTTGACCTCTCATACAAAATGCGCTTTCTATCGGAGGTCAAACCTTGATTTTCGTATTTCGACCTATGTTTCTAGGGGAAAGTTGTTCAGTATCATGAGTACATTTATACCTTTTTCTATCAAGAACTAATTAAAAGTCACCCTATATAGTTAATAGATTATAGTTATTTATAAATATCCATCAGTTTAAAATTATATGGTGAATGGTGCCCTGCACGCCTTTATGAGGAGTCAGAAGGTGTCTCACAAGGCTCGTTTGGCTGTTCATGGGGGTGTTTTGGTACCAACACTGATGTATGGCAGTGAAAGCTGGGTATGGCAGAAGAAGCATGAAAGTAGAATAAATGCAGTGGAAATGAGAGCGCTAAGGAGTATGATTGGTGTTAAATTGAGTGACAGGATTAGAAATAGTGTGATAAGAGAACGGTGTGGCGTAAAAGAAGACGTAGTGACCAAAATCGAGAAAGGGATGCTGAGATGGTTTGGTCATGTAGAGAGGATGAATGAACGAAGATTGACGAAAGAGATCTACCAGGCGAGAGTGAATGGAAACGTTGGAAGGGGAAGGCCTAGGCGAACGTACCAGGACCAAATTCAGGACGTTCTGAATAAAGGCCAGGTTAATAGTACCCTAAACCGTCGAGCATGTATGAAAGGATTGATGAAAGTACAGGAAGCAAGGGAAGTATGTCAAGATCGTAGCAAGTGGAGGACTGTGGTCTCTGCCTACCCCAGCGGGAAAGAGGCGTGATGTTATGTATGTATGTTAAAATTATATTTCTTTAACTACACAAGCATAAAACAATTTTTTCTTTAATGTGAAATAGGTAAGCACCGGACCCCTATCTCACCTGATGATAAGACGATGGGATCGAATAGTAGCATGGTTACCTAGATGATTTCAGTTTTTGAACCTTAAGCTAAATATTATGTATGTTACTCAGAACGCAATTCGGAACAACTTTCCCAAAAAAACACTCAAAACGTAATGTTTTTTCCATAAAAACTTTGCGCCGGCAATTCCACTATTGTCGACGCAAATTTTGTAAAAAAATTCTAATTGATTGGTTCATGTCCCCTCCAAGGTTCAGTTTGACTTAAGAAGCAACATACCAAAATTTGGAATGGGCACAAAAATAATTCAGTATTATAATTGTTAATATATTTTGTGATATGGTAAGTAAATCTGCTGGCCTATGTGCCTAGAATAGAATAAGCGGGTACCAATATTAACCCTACCTGATTGAATACCAACGGTCCCCTCTGAATATGAAAAATACATAGTGAATTTTCATTGGTTTTGCTTCCCTAGTTTTAATAACACGTTAATAAAATAAATAAATATGTGGTGTTAGTAAAGTGGTCAGGTGATCGACTAATCAAGGCGAACAATATTATTCGAGTAAAAAAAAAATCTTCGGAAAAGTTGCTTCTTTTCATGAGTTTCAAAAGCAATGAAAATTCATGCTGTATAATGTTTCGTATTTGTGGCCCATCAATAATTCCAAAGGGCAGTCAATTATTTAACCTTATTGTCTATTAAATTTAAGAACGAAGCGAATTAATAAAACAAAGAAATTTACAATAAATTGAACATAAAAAAATGAAGGGTCTTACTACAAAAAAGTTAGACATCTGAATGAATGAATAACCGTTTATTATGGATGCAGTACTTATAGTCTTATACTACATCTGATGAACACTTGATCAAAAAAATCGCAGAAAATGACTGGCTATGTCAGTTGATGCGCAGAAGTAAAGTTTTTTTTTTTAATGGGCTTACTCTTGACCTCGATCTAGTCTTGAAGACAGACATGAGGTCGACGATGGAACGAGCTTACCCAGCAGAAGCCTATTCACTCGCGACTTGAATAGATTCGGGTTATATGAACTCGGGAACAGACGCAGGCAGAGAATTTCACTCTTTAGCCGTGCGCATTATAAAAGATGTTTCAAAGCGCTTGTGCGAATGTGCGGAATATCAACCAAGTATGGGTGATATCCTGCGGTGCGTCTGGACTCCCGATGGTAGAAGGGAGATGGTGGAATAAGTTCGTAGAGCTCTAGAGCAGTCATAAGAAAATAAGTCATTTTTGATTTCTGCGCATCAATGACATAGCCAGAGTTATTTTGTACGGTTTTTTGATCAAGTGTTAGATAGATAGATAGAAACTCTTTATTGCACACAAATTAAGAGTAATTGCGTAAGAAACCTTATATCTAATTGCGCGCAAAGGCGGCCTTATTGCTTAGAGCAATCTCTTCCAGGCAACCTTAGGACTGGTGTTCAACAGATGTTTAACTTTTTTGTAGTAAGACAAAAGCCGTCACAATTTTTTTATATGTTCAAAGTTAATTCTTTTTATTGTGAATTTAGATCAAGTCTTAGATTGTTGGCAAAATGAACTTTACGCATACGAATTAAACATCTTGAGTGCAATTTTAGACTTGAGAGGGATTAATCAGTACCACCGCTAGAGGTGTACACTCAAGAGCAGGTTAAGCTTAACACTCGCATTGCGTCTTTAGGGCCTACGGCGATTTTAATAAGAATTGTGCCAAGTCCAATGTGTTAGGATTGACGTGCTATTGACTGTTAAACCCCACATTTTTAAAAGGGGCCTTTAATTTCGCTTGCTGGCTGTGTAGTGAGTATATGAATCGAAATTATGTATTTGAATAATATTTAGTTAGCGTGCATGTACAAATTAATATTAAATATAGTTTTTATGATGAGAAAATATTCTAGTGTGTTTATATTTACCTGAGTGCCCTATCTAATTAACGCGACGCAGTAGCGGTAAGTACAATGTTTGTTGGGTTGTCGCGTCAATCAGAAAGCACCAATTGGGTGTCCTCACACAGCCAATCTGATCGAGATCCGTTAGATATAATCATACTCATAAATTTTTATTGCTTACACATGAAAAACAAAACGATTAACAAAAAATTTCGGAAATAAATCACGATCATTCTTATTCTTATTCAACAACTTTGTAAGCAAAAGGCAAGAAACTCAGTTCTTGCTCCCAGGCTACACTAGGCAACACTGAAAGCACTGGTTTTCAGTTCTTACCCTTCTCTTGAACCTTTATAAATAAACGATATGCACCTATAAGAAAGAAAGAAATAGTCGTATGCACCTAGTCTGTTTCTATTTTTTCTTGTCTTTCTTATAGCTTCATCTCTACCGGATCGCGGTCAAGATGACTGTGTGCGGGCACCCTGAGCTCGCGGTGTGGCCTGCGTGTTGCAAGCCAACAAATATCGTACCGCTTCGCTGCTGCGTCGCGTCGCGCCAACGAGAAAGCGCATTAAATCTTATGAATCAACCAAAACTTATCCAGATTTTTTACAAGAAGCGAAGTTCAATTTATGTTTAAACTGCTTTATAATTACGGGTATATTTTAGGTGATTCTGCCCGTAAAACTCGTTCATGATAAAACTATACAAGTTTTCCGAAGGAATGTAGTTCGGATTTTGTTTTCGTATTTGGAAAACAAATATGAGAAAAAATGAATAAAATATGTATATGATGAATATGATTTCTATGTTCCTTGAGAAAAGTTGTTCAGTTTTATAGACAGAACCACAAAATATCCGAAGGATGTATTTAAAGGTTCTAAATATCTAATGAAATTGTGAACATAATTTTCTTCCTCCCATACAAAATGCGCTATCACCTGATGCAGTTTGTACGGGTAGTCGAAAATTTATTTTCTTATTTCGACCCATGTTCCTTGGGAAAAGTTGTTCAGTTTCATGGGTAGATCCACCTCTTAATATATCCTGGGTGATTAAAAAAAAAACGGTGTATGGGAGGTCAAATTAGTTTTTAGGGTTCCGTACCTCAAAAGAAAAAAACGGAACCCTTATAGGATCACTTTGTTGTCCGTCTGTCTGTCTGTCTGTCTGTCAAGACCCTTTATCTCACGAACGGGTAAAGGTATCAGGTTGAAATTAATACCATATATTAGGATCCATGAACCACACAAGATCTGAAAATTTCAATTTTTTTCAATTACGCAATCAAAAGATATGGCATTTTATGTCCTCATCTCCATACATTTATTCAAAAATGAAAAACCTACAGGGTACTTCCCGTTGACCTAAAATTATGAAATTTCGCAAGAAGCTAGGTCTCACAGTACAAATAATGGGAAAAGTCTGAAATCATTAAATATTACAACTTTTCTCACAACTAATGGTAACCAATTGTGGTGAGCTCCCGTTTCAAGAACAAGAACATTCATATAAGAGAGGGGTCAAGTTGGATGGTTGCAGAGGCGATTTTTGCTTTAGTTCTATTTAAAAACGGGAACACTTACAAACTTGAAATTTTTTATGATTATAGGGCATAGGCTATAAAATAACAACAAATAATAAAATTTGGTCAAGCTCGTGTCGGACTCAAAAAATCTAGCACATTAACTTACTGAAAATTCAACTACTACAATTATGTTTATGTGGTGGTACGGAACCCTCAGTGCGCGAGTCCGACTCGCACTTGGCCGGTTTTTTCGTATTTCGACCTATCTTCCTTTGGGAAAATTGTGGAAGTTTCCTCGTGTCCGTACTAATATCCTGACTAGTACGGACACGAGGAAACTCAATTTCGTGGTATTGCTAAAACTATGTTCACTATATTTAATACGGTGTGTAAAAAGACATTCTGCGGAAACTAAAATCGTTGATTCAAACAATTTTCCCAAAGGAACATAATAAACAATAATAAACATAACTTAGATAAAACCTCCCAAGTTTGGTTAGTACATTCCAAGATATCACCTATTTGTCAGAAAAGTTAAATGATTCCATGCTTCGGAAGGCACGTGAAGCCGTTGGTCCCGACTACTATCTACGTATGTAGCCGTTAACGAGCTATGTCGAGGCCTTTGGCGGCTCAACGACTGACACCAGGGTTTGTGAGGTCGGTCATAGACCTTACAACCAACACAATATGATGTTGATGATGAACATAGAATACATGAAACAGAGTTAGAAAGGCAATGCTGACAATTTTGTACGAGAACCGGTGTCAGTGTCCTACGGACCTATCCGTGGCACGCGGGGCCCGCCTACTTCGCCTTTCTAACTCTGTTTCATGTATTCTATGATAATGAAGGAACGTAAGTTGAAGTTTTTTCGTCTTAGAACCTATGTGCCTTGGAGAAAGTTGTTTACTTCATGGTTTGAATCACGGAGTGGAGAAGTAGTTGAGAGTCCGGCCGTGTAATCAATTAGTCGGGCCATGACGTCACCATAGTGGACGTGGTTTATGTCATCTCTATAAATTTCTTCTACGAGTATCCTGCAGGTTAGCTACTCGCACAGCTGGAATATACCCACCAATAGGATAATAGGATTGCTCCCATTGATTGACAGCGTATTTGGCTAGCTAGGTTGTTATGTTCTATTATAATAATCTTAGCTCACAGCTTAGCTCCGTCGTGCAGCACTGGTGGAAAACCAGAGGCGCTACACGCTAGTACCTACTTTTACTATTACCTATTCTGCGGCGCTACCGCCGAACTCCATCGTTATGGAATCTCTCTTTTTTAGGGTTCCGTACCTCAAAAGAAAAAAACGGAACCCTTATAGGATCACTTTTTTGTCCGTCTGTCTGTCAAGACCATTCATCTCATGAACGGGTAAAGGTATCAGGTTGAAATTAATACCATATATTAGGATCCATGAACCACACAAGATCTGAAAATTTAATTTTTTTACAATGACGCAATCAAATGATATGGCATTTTATGTCCTCATCTCCATACATTTATGCAAAAATGCAAAACCTACAGAAGAAGCTAGGTCTCACAGTACAAATAATGGGAAAAGTCTGAAATCATTAAATATTATATTACAACTTTTCACACAACTAAGTCAATTGTGGTGAGCTCCCGTTTCAAGAACAAGAGAGGGGTCAAGTTGGATAATCGCTGAGGCGATTTTATTTTAGTTCTATTTTAAAAACGGGAACACTTACAAAATAACAACAAATAATAAAATTTGGTCAAGCGCGTGTCAGACTCAAAAAATCTAGCACATTAACTTACTGAATTTTCAACTAATACAATTATGATTATGTGGTGGTACGGAACCCTCGGTGCGCGAGTCCGACTCGCACTTGGCCGGTTTTTTAGGGTTCCGTACCTCAAAATAAAAAACAGAACCCTTAAAGGATCACTTTGTTGTCCGTCTGTTTGTCTGTCAAGACCCTTTTTCTCCCGAACGAGAAGAGGTATCAGGTTGAAATTGATAACGAATATTAAGGTCTATAAACCACACAAGATCTGAAAATTTCAATTTTTTACAACGACGCAATTAAAAGATATGGCTTTTTATGTCCTCATCTCCATACATTTATGCAAAAAAGCAAAACCTACAGGGTACTTCCCGTTGACCTAAAATTATGAAATTTGGCAAGAAGCTCGGTCTCACAGTACAAATAAAGGGAACAGTCTAAAATCATTAAATATTTCAATTTTTTTCACAACTAATAGTAACCAATTAAGGTGAGCTCCCGTTTCAAGAACTTTTCTATAAAATAGGGGTCAAGTTGGGTGGTCGCGGAGTTTTTAAAATCAAAGAGCAAAAGCTTTTAGTATATCATATGGTAGATAAGTACGGAACCCTTATTGCGCGAGTCCGACTCGCACTTAGCCAGTTTTTTTTCTTGTAGGTACTTATAGAAAAAAGAGAATCGATAACGATTGAGTTCGGCGGTAGAGCCTCAGCTTCAAGTGCATGTGGCAAGCCTAGAAACAAACGGAACTAAGTAGCAGAGATTTGCATTATTGCCTAACTTGGAGCGGTTCAGACAAGTTTTATTAGCTTCTGACACGACACGAGTGACCTACTTTGTACTTACAGTTAGGAGCACTGCTTGCTAAGGGTGGTTGTCTTGTCTCTAAGCTAGTAGGATCTCAAAATCTGCCTAAAATTATTTGTTTTCGAAAAGAAGACGTAGTTGTTTACGCGATAAGGCATAATTTTTCATAAATTGCAAATCATTTTTCATGAATTTTCCATTTTCCGGGAACTTTATGGGAAATTGACCATAGGGGTCATATGTAAAAATTTTCGTGGTGCTGATCGAATATTAAGTGTTTTCACAGGTTAATTCATCCGTTACGATCGGATTACAGAAACTCGCCACGTTAGACACCAAGAACAGTTTATATTTTTCACGCAAATTTTGACCTATTTACCTATACCTAAAGCAAACTCCCAGAGCTAGTGAGGTGAAAAATCTTTTAGTTTTTCTTCTTGAGGAAAATTTCCTTTATTTAATAGTGTCTTCAAATACCTGTCAACCGCATATCGGTGGAAGAGCCGATATTTACATTGTCTCTACTAATAATAACAAACAAATGTAATAGAAAAACAATGTTAATCAGGTAAACAAGCAGCTGAGCTGCACCATAAAATATGGAAGTTTGTAACTGTCTGGGGTTTATAGCAACAGGTATGGACTCAGGCAGATTATCCTAGGGGACGCTTAATACATCATCGCCTAACGCCTTTTACACAAGATCACACTGTATCAGCTTCTAAGGAGTTAGGTACCCCATAATACTGATGATACGTTGCCATGGTAAGCAGCTTCTAATAAAACGGTCTGCCTTAATCTTATAAGTGAATAGACGAAACTAAGTATCTAGCCACTTAGGTACAGATGTGTTCCACATAGTCTTTTCAGTTTAAATAATTGTCAAGTGTAAAAAGAAAAGCCTAAAAATTTAAATGTACCTACCTATTTGCTTCATCTAATTTAATGTCATTATTATTTTATGGTTAGGTACTATAACTACCCATGTAAAATGTTAACTGGATAATTTTTATGAATTGTTTTGTATTGATGCAAATCCAAGGCCGGTTTTCACGGTTCGTAATCGTAACACAGACCTTGTTTTCATCATGACTGTTACGATTTTTTAAGATGAACTTGCTGTTAGCCTTATCAGCTGTGACAGCTTCACCGGGAGGGTGGGGAGTTGAAGGCTCTACCCAGAAAAAAAAAACACGGGGCATTGTTATGCGTTTTGCGACCTCTAGGTATGTTCACAGGTGATACCTACGCTTAGTAAAACCAAGGACAAAATCTGTTAACTTTTTTATTATGTAATGAACATTATTTAGGTATTTAATAAATGAGTTTGGTCATCGACCTTGCAACCCACAAGATATAATGATGATTATGATTTAATACTCTCAAAACTCGCTCATGGAAAGGAAAGAGGCCTTCGCCCAGCACCAACGACTTAAGATGTTGTTTATCCTAAAATCTATCCATCCAGCCATCACGCTGTTTCGCTGTGTGTACCTATAGAGCAACTCTATATCATATAAATCAACTGCGATTTCTCTTGAAGAATTAAGACTTGAAGCTCCCATTTATTACTGAATGCGGCCCTGAATCGCCAAGCAGCAGTATGGTATATGTATGGCGCATCAATCTGTGTAATGACTTTCAGTTCGGAACGACTTGCTCTGCATTCTGCTATTTATACGGGGATTTGAGGGACTACTAGGATTAATATTGCTTTTCTTATTCATAATTATTCATCATAACATCCCATGAAACTTCCACTACAGGACAGGGAGCTCCCTCCAGAATTCTAGCTTATGCTGGAAAAATGTGGAGGGGAAGTACCATAGTCACCTCGCTTGTTAGCGTTACGGCTGGCACTATGGACCGCGGTTGTAGGTGACCGCAGTAAGTAAGATGTAAGATTCAGAGGAGGATGCTGCTGCCCATCCTCCAGTTAACCCTTAGTCGCCTTTTACGACATCCACTATCCATCCATTCATAATTATTAGTAGGTAGTAAAGTTGTCGATCTGCAACACCGATTGATGGTTCTGAACATAAGCAGAGCTACCACACCAACGCAGTAGATTTTCAGTCACATTCAGTCTGATGCCACATCGAACGCGTTTAATTTATTGACGAAAGAAATTAGAAAAGCATCACGTGATAGGGTTCCGTACCTGAAGGGTCCTGAGCCCTCTGGCTGTCACTATCGTGTATGTCTGTCTGTCACAGGTTTTTCACCCAAATGGTTGGAGCAACACCGTGGAGCAACAGACTTCATCACGGTGCGGTATAAGCATCTTGTGCCAAAGCCATACAAATTGTAAAAAAATATTTTTTCTTTAGGGCGGCTCCCATACGGCTAAAGGGGGGACGCGGAAAAAAAGTACCAATTCTATCGTTGCTTAGCGCTCGTTGAGAGGATACATACTGAATTTTTTGTTTTAGTAAATATTGGAAAACAAAGGAATACAGTCAGCTTTTTTTTACAAAAAAAAAAATTTGGCAATGACCTGTTTTACTTATATTGATGTCAGGTTTTTTCTTTGAAATTCCCTAATTCTTCTTATTATCACAACCCAACAGAACTCTATATGTGCGAAGTCCGACATACACTTGGCCGGTATTTTTTAGCATATGATCTTGAATTAATACAAACAAAATTTCAGTTTTTGGGAATCTGTGTTTAATGTATTACACCGTGACTTAGTCGATCGTGTGGAGCTGAACCTCGACAAAGTATAAACTCTTCGATACAATGTTTTGTACCGCAGTCCATTTATCTGCAGTCTGCAGCCAAACGTTCCCGTCGCGTTTTATTTCAATCGTAAATAATGTTTTTCTTAAGTTAACAAGGTTTTGCACTAAAGGTTCTGTGCGGTTATGTTTTGTGCAGTCACTTTTCTTCTATTCGTAATATTAATAATCTTATTCCGTTTTATGAGTCGGGCTGAGAGTTATTGGGCAGGTCACTTGTTTGTCAATAGAGCGACTGCCATCTGACCTCCGCAACAGAGCGCAAACCAGATAAAATCCTATCCTAGATTACCTGCGCTTTGCAAAGTTATACCAACTTGACTTTCAGAGTTTTCAAGCCGTCAGGTGACCTCTGAAATACTCTGAATTAGCTTAACTAGTTAAATACCGCTAGTCACCACAGCAACCAGGACAAACGGATTAATTACCTATGCCTTCTGAAACGCGGAAAATGCGTGAGTTGTTTTACCACTAGCTCAATAACTTTTTGCGTCCTCCTATGTCGCCGCGCCGTTACTTGTAGGACATTGTAAATAACTGTTTGCTACATGAAGTAGTAATTGTACACTTATCAAGGCTACCGAGAAACACCCCTGTCATGCATCCATACAGGTTCTGATCATGGCCAACGAACGTGGGTGTCTACTCTCAAAGTCCGATATATCGAAACGATACTACTCGAAACATGCAAATGCATACATGCTTTGCAAATTTGAGAGTAGACACATTACATCGGAAAAGGATGTATCGGAAAGAAAAATGTACCTATACTCGGTGCAGTGAAATAATGTTATACGAGTATCTACCCTGTTCATCGAGACGGACATCTTCGTCACACTCTCACACAATTTTCTAACAATAAATGAAACAAATTAAAACATCTAGGGCACAAAGTCATCACAGGCATGATAACCCAATCTATGAAGAGGTTTTTGTATAGAGACACTTGACAGTAACTAATGTATCCTTCGCAAAAAATTTCGTAGCCATTCGTAGGGTTACAAACTAAACGATATAAACGTGGCAGTATAATAAACGTATAAGCTGAATCAACTTCAATCCCACGAAACCATGCTTAATCGAATATTTGACGTTATTTGTTATACGAGATCCTGAACCTGAGGATCAATAGCAGCGTCGTCGTTCTACGCATCATACCACCTTCGGTTACCTTTAGCACCCGTAACGCGTGGTTCGGCTCGATTTTTAGGGTTCCGTAGCCAATGGCAAAAAACGGCACCCTTATAGATTCGTCATGTCTGTCTGTCTGTCTGTCCGTCCGTATGTCACAGCCACTTTTTTCCGAAACTATAAGAGCTATACTGTTGAAACTTGGTAAGTAGATGTATTCTGTGTACCGCATTAAGATTTTTACACAAAAATAAAAAAACAATACATTTTAGGTTTCCCCATACTTAGAACTGAAACAAAAATTTTTTTTTCATCAAACCCATACGTGTAAGGTATCTATGGATAGGTCTTCAAAAATGATATTGAGGTTTCTAATATACTATTATTTTTCTAAAGTGAACAGTTTGCGCGAAAGACACTTCCAAAGTGGTAAAATGTGTGTCCCAGCCCCTGAAACTTCTAAAATAAGAGAATGATAAAACTAATAAAAATATATGATGTACATTACCATGCAAACTTCCAACGAAAATTGGTTTGAATGAGATCTAGTAAGTAGTTATTTTTAATGCGTCATAAAACGTAAACCGCAATTTACCTTTCATTCAATCAACTCAAATATAAATATTAATTACTTACATCACATAATAAAGTTTTTTAGATACCATAACTTTTACTATATACGTACAGGTTTGTACGGAACCCTCAGTGCGAATGCTGACGACGGAGGTGATCTGTGACGTCCAGCTTAGACGCAACTAGATGGAGCCACTGCTGCAAATATAAGGTTATTTTTTTATGCAATAAGTACCAACTATATATGTGCAAAAAGTAGATCAGCGTAAATTTCATGGTGCAAGTTCAACGCCTAACAACAATTTCTATAAAAAAAATATCTCCTTATGTCCAGTAAAGTCAATTACTCTCGTCAGTCCGTGATTTACATGAGTACGATCACTCACACATGCACACAAAGCACAACCGTACAGTTTTGACCGCACGCCCACAATCTTAATATTGAACCAAAAATTGCTAACAAAAACTAGTACTTTCAGTACATTAGCTGTATTTTTGTATTAATCAGCGAAAAATTGAACTAAAAATAGCAGTATTCGTTCGTTTTTCAACAGAATTTTATGTCCCGCGTAAGAATGCAAGTCATTTGAATTTTTGTATGGAAGACGGATCACCTTAACGCGGAGAGCCACTGAACGATTGGCACGCCTTCTCCGACCTGCCCCTCACACCCTTGCGACTCATTATTTTAGATCTGCGAGTTAACGGTCAGCATTGGAGTTACATAAATCCTTCCGTAACTGCAGTAAGATCCACTAAAATATAGTTACTTATGCATTTTCTGCTATGAAATTCTAGGGAAGCGCCAACTTATCAGTGTTGCTTTTTAAAGGAGGACAAATCAACAAGCACACTTTAGCCACATCCTCCAAATTAAACTCGCGAAAATTTTTACCGCCATGACATTTTGCGTTCGAATGAATTTGAACCTTCTAATGTTTACGTTTGAAAACCAGCAATCACGAGCAGAAGAATGACATTGGGGTTGGGTTGGGCGTGAGGTCGAATCATCTGAATAGACGCAGTGACGTACCATCACCTTGAAATTACGTTAGTACTACCTATTAATAAAATATCAAGAACAGGAAGCTCTTGCTGCAATGACAAAAAAAAGTATTGTCGTGGCAAGTCTACTCCTCGGTTGACCGGACTAACATACCCTAGCCCATCCCATATGCACCATCTGGTGACCGCCGACTAAGTTTGACGTCCTCGGAATTGGCTTGTCCAAACTGACAACGCAATCCGAGAAATTACTTTAGTTTTGGCCCATTATCATAGTGATTCCAAGTTTGTGGGAGTGCTATCGTAAAAATAGTTTTATTTTCTCGATAGCTCCATTTTTGTTGGACTATTAAAGTACAAGTGGCCCTTTTTGTTGGACTATTAAAGTAATAGCAATTTACTTTTTATGTAGGTATTTCTCTCTACGAATTGCCTACCAACTGCCTCTTTATCGTAATTTATCACACCATCATATTATTTGGTTATTGCCTATCAATAAGTAGCAAACAAAGAAGCCCACCTAGCTTACCTTCCTACTCACTTATTTACGTTGATTGCGTAAATTGCTCAGAAACTCCAGCCCCTTATTAAACTGCCGGTAAATATGGCGGCAACTTTTGACACATGCAAAACGCTGGGCTGCGAGATAAAATAAAAGCGAGGGAAAATATACGGAAAAACAAAGTTTCTTGCATTCTTGTTAAGAATTTTCTGTGCTCATGAATCTTGTGTAA
Organism: Athrips mouffetella; assembly: GCA_947532105.1. Lineage (NCBI taxonomy): Eukaryota > Metazoa > Arthropoda > Insecta > Lepidoptera > Gelechiidae > Athrips > Athrips mouffetella. The sequence goes on along the minus strand of OX383960.1, from coordinate 607,535 downwards.
AATGACTGTCGACTAAATTGAATCATGATTGTTATCTTTAACGTTTTGAATGCATTTATAAGCAGGCCAAAAGTGTCGAGCCTCATGCCGCAATATATTTTTGTATTTGATTGTCTGTTCGAAACTATGCTTGATGGGATACCACATGGGAGGAGATACATTGTAAGTAGGTAGAGTTCGACCTCGAATTTTTGCCCTTGTCCTACCCCGTGGTTCACGTCATCGCTGGTCAGTTTTTCCATCTTAAGGAACGCAAGTCGGAATACGCAACATGGTATTCGACTTCCCCATACAAAATATTATTACGTGTTGGATGTAGCATTTATGGGAAATCAAGATATTTTTATTCAACAAGAAAAAAAAAGATGAATATTTTTTTTATCAGAGATCAAATAGCCTACCATATGCTTCTGCTAAACTGCAGGGTATTATAGTTTGTTGGCAGTGCAGGTCAGTTTATTGGCAGTGCAGGGCCGTTTGTTGGCAGTGCAGGGCAGTTTGTTGGCAGTGCAGGTCAGTTTATTGGCAGTGCAGGGCCGTTTGTTGGCAGTGCAGGGCAGTTTGTTGGCAGTGCAAGGCAGTTTGTTGGCAGTGCAAGCGGCAGTTTTCTGGCAGTGCAGGGCCGTTTGTTGGCAGTGCAGGGCAGTTTGTTGGCAGTGCAAGGCAGTTTGTTGGCAGTGGCGTTGGGCGTGGCGTACGGAGGCTAAGAACCACTTTTGTACGCTAGATTTAAACCCATGATCCATGAGGAAATAAATTTTTTCAGTTGTAGTATGGTCTGAATCTACAGTTTCCTACCTGTTCCTGTTCGGGAGATGTCTTACCTACCAATACTTACTTCGAATACCATCATATCGAGTGGGTTGCAAAGTCGATGACCAACCTCACAAACCCTGGTCACAGAATAGATAATAGTAAACTGACGTTTACCCTGGTGTCAAAATTGTTGAGCCGCCAAAGGCCTCCGACATGGCTCATTAAAAACTACTTACATCCGGAGATAGCAACCGGGAACAACGGCTTAACGTTCCTTCCGAAGCATGGAATCATCTAACTTTTCGGACAATCAGTTGATTAACTTCGATAAAAGACCTACATAATATTAGCAAGTAATTCAGACCATGAAACTAAACAGCTTTCCTTAAGGAACATAGGTCGAAATTTGAACTTCCCATAGAGACTGTGTCAATTAATTTTTACGCATTTTGTGTGGGATGTAAAAAAAAAATTCCGTATTTCGACCTATGTTTCTTGGGAAAAACTGTTCAGCTTCATGATCTAAGTAACACGCAAAAAATATATTCACTTTGAACCCTATAGTATAGGGTGTCAGGGATACAAAACTGAAAGGGCATGATCAGTCAGCGAAACTAAAAAACTTTCAGTGAATGAAACTTTTGGGAAATGAAAAAAACTTTGCACATTCATAGAAATCTTTAATCTTGTCAGTTTGTATGGAGAGGATGATTATTTTTTATATTTCTAAAACACTCACTAAAAGTTGTTTAGTTTCGTTTTCTGATCATGCCCTTTCAGTTTCCGGAAAGCTGTCCCTCACACCTCATATAAGCACGTCCTTGTTTGTGATTTTAGCAGTGGAATAAGACTAATTCGCCATACATTACCGATAGACTGGATTTTGTTAATTCTAATATCCTTACTTCAACGAGTAATGTAGGTACGAGGTGTGATATCAGCTTTACGCTTCTTAACCCGTATGTTTACGTTGAAAGAAAAATAAGCTCAGGGCAAACGAAATACCTACTTAGTCTCCTGACTCCCGAGTGAGTTTCATGAATTCATAACGTCTCGTCGAGAATCTTTATTCGGCCCATTAGTTATAGGGTGGTACTTGAAATAATTTTTTTAATTTTTAAATTTTCCCGAGTTTTTTGAGTCACTTAAAATTATTTTACGTGTATTTCGTGTGACTCCTCTGTCTCTTCGCGAGGTTCGCTACTAAATAGGTACAAAAGAAGTCCTACTTTGCTTCCAAGCAACGATTGATTTTTTTGCAATTAAAACCCGGCCAAGTGCGTTGCACACAGTATAATTCGGTTCCGTAGTTTAGTATTTTATTTTTTTATTTTATTTATTTTATTTTGTTTGGAAAACTTACAGCCTTATTTTTTACACATTACTCATTATACATTAGGTAGGATCTGGGCCATTAACAAGTTTTCACCTATAAAAATGAAACTTAAGATAAAAAAGAACTGAAGGTAGGCTTAAAAAAACACATCAAAAACTAAATTCTATAGGTAATATCAAAAGCAGGTCAAGCTCGACACTTGCAGCGCAACTGTAGCTTCTATGCTTTATGAAATAAGTAGAACAATACAAAGTCCGAAGTGACGAGCTTGACATGCATGAATTAACGTGAGTAACAATCGGATAAAACAACTTAAAACTAAACAAACATTAAAATATACTTATATTTTATATGTACCTACTAAACTAATGTAGACTGGGTGTTTGTGCCACCTAAAAAAAAATATATATTTTTTTTACGTATGGAATAATAAAATAAATCATGCCTCAAATTAGAAATATAGCTGTAAAAAACTTATAAAAAGAAGTCATTATTAATAAAGGTTTTAAACTGAGCTGCCTTCTTGAAAAATAAGTCGGTATGCTGTGACATTTTATTGTTGAATAACCTACAAACTCGCGGTATAAATGAGTTGCTCTTATAGTTAATAAACATGAAGCGATAACCAGTTACGACGCGATGGACGCGCGACTGGTACCTGCAAGCCAAACTGAGAGAGTAACTCTGGCACGTCTAGACTACCGGTAAATAAATTGGAGAGAAGTGTGAAGTCAGATATTTCTCTTCGCAAGAACAATGGCAGAAAATGAAAGTGCTTGCAACGATCAGTATAATCCTTAAGATTTGTTTTAAATCTTCGGTTTAGGTACCTCAGAAACTTACGTTGAATCATTTCAATTTTATCAATATATTTTGCGTAACACGGACTCCATACTTGCGAACAGTATTCTAGTTGGCTTCTTACAAGGGCGCAGTAAAGAATTTTTAGAGTTTTTGCCGATTTAAACTTTTTCCCCACTCTAAAAAGAAAACCTAATGCCTTAGTAGCCTTTCCAGTGATTTTGGCTATATGTTGATCATATAATAGTTTGGAATCGAACGTGACTCCCAGATCATTGACAACACTAGTTCTAGATAGCACAGATTGGTTTATAGTGTAATCATATAAAACAGGGTTACTCTTCCTTGTGAATGTAATACTATTTCATTTAGCAATATTAAGGTTAAGCTTATTAATCAAACAGTAGTTCGAAAGCCTATTTATATCACTTTGAAGCAACAAAGTGTCATTATGACAATGTATAGTTTTGAAAATTTTCATGTCGTCGGCGAAGAGCAATACATTGGAGTGTTGGAAACAATTGTGAATGTCTGATATAAATAATGTAAATAAAAAATTAATAATATTGCTATTTTTATTATTTCCAGTTTTTTTGCTATAGCTAATTAACTTGTGAAGCTTACTTAACTGTGATAGTCGAGCATTATTTTTTTTCAATATGTATATTATTCTACCACTCCTTGGCGTGGATGAAATGTATATACATACATACATAACATCACGCCTCTTTCCCGTTGGGGTAGGCAGAGACCACAGTCCTCCACCTGCTACGATCTTGACATACTTCCCTTGCTACCTGTACTTTCTTCAATCCTTTCATACATGCTCGTCGGTTTAGGGTACTTTTAACCTGGCCTTTATTCAGAACGTCCTGAATTTGGTCCTGGTACGTTCGCCTAGGCCTTCCCCTTCCAACGTTTCCATTCACTCTCGCCTGGTAGATCTCTTTCGTCAATCTTCGTTCATTCATCCTCTCTACATGACCAAACCATCTCAGCATCCCTTTCTCGATTTTGGTCACTACGTGTATATCCGTACTAAATTACAGCTTTCTAGTACTAAGGGTCTCTGAGCTAAGCCGCAGACAGACAGACGAAACTATAAGGGTTCCTTGTTGACAACGGAACCCTAAAAAATCCTAAATAAGTTTTATGAAAGCAAGAAATTTTGAGTTAAAGTTTTTAAAGAATCGCTTTCATGCTCTTAGGTAACTATACTAGGCTCGCTGTCTTACTTAGGACAGCGAGCTCCAAGGGCGGTGGTGACCACTTTCCATCAGGTGGGCCAATCTCGTTCGCTCACTTGTCACATAAAAAAAACTACAACTGGAGTTCTGGTGGCCCCTTGCTCCGTGGGTGGCCCTGAAACTTATTTTAGGGCAGTCTTCACACCTACGTTTTTTGTAATTTGAAACCATTATAAATGTTCTTTAACTTAACAATTTAATTAACTATGTTTCTTAAAATATTTGTTACTAATTTTATATAAACAAGCAATATTTTTGATCAATAATTCATATTTCCTAAAGTTTCCTCAGTTCAGTGTACCGTTATAATTGATGGATGGGTCTGAGAGGCCTCGTATTTATATTAACTTATACGATTCTCCTTCAGTGGTTTTGAATCAATTATGCAAGGGGGGTTCTTCACCGGGGGGGATAATGTTGCATTAAACCAACAACTGTGCTGGTTTACCGGCTAGTGGAGAGCGCGTGGGTTCCTGTGGTGCTAAGACCGTAGTCCGATAGGTATCTTACTCGTCGGTGAATGAAGGTTGGAAGCGGTGTCTATACATCACTTACTTTCAGGGCGCCACCAGTCACAAAACTGGAAATGTGTTACAAATAAAGGTGTTAAATTAAACAACTTAATTATAATAAATGAGAGAGCATCTTATTTCGTACCTTTCAAATACATTAGTGTTACAATTGACGAGGAACAATAGGCTTATCCTCAAAAGCAATTCTCGAACAAACTACTTCTTCTAGGAGTTATTCTTAAAAAACAATTCTTTCTTAAAAATATTCCTTTCTAAAGATAGTCCCTAAAGGGATGTGAAACTTATGACGATAAACTTACTTACTATTTTACATACAACGACATTTACATGGATAGGCCTCTCCATGTAAATGAGTGACGTGACGAGAACATATATCCTTAATTCTAATACATGTTGGGGTACGAGTTGGTTCGAAGCCAAACAAGTAATACACCAACCCGAATACGGCACACCGGTGTGGGGGTAGCGTTCACTCACAACGGGTGACCTGGCATTGCAAACAACGGAGAGAAGTTCCCGTACAGATCTTCACAGAATGGTTGTGTCGAGGTTCAGAATAAAACGTGTGATGACTCACTTGGTCTGCGCATTGCGTTACCTCCCATGACCATGTACCGATGACATGACGATTCTCTCTTTTGTTATAAAAAAGATTCTCTCTTTTATTATAAAAAATGCGAGTCAGCGCCGCGGCATCACGCGTGGGCTTATGACGAGACTCACGATATGTGAAAGAAGCCTAAGCTACCAGATAAAAGAAGAAGGCGACATCCTGTAGCAAAGGAATTACGTCAACAGAATGTCATCCACATTTTACGAATTCTACCTAACGGGAATACAAAAATAAACCACCGACCTGTCGCCTCCTGGTTCTGTTTGTCAATCTGACATTGTACTAATGGGTGATCCACAGGATTACCCTGGATATTTGTCGATTTTCTTGGAATGGGTCCGAGATGTGTGTGCTCAGTTACACGGAAAATGAATGACAGGTTAGTTAGTTCTCTTTGTCAATCGACAAAATGCGAGGACCGGATAAAAAAAATAACAAAGCACCAAATTCAATAAGAACTTTACAATCCAGTTGGAATAATTTCTACGAAGGGGTTTATCTAATAATTTCTATTTACTTCTGCTTTTCTAATTTGGAAATATTATTTAAGAGAAAGACCGGTATCGGAATGATGGCGTGGAAAACGCACTCGTCTCCACATTCTGTGGCACTTGTCTATGGTAACTGTCAGTCGACGAACGTAAACAGTGTCTGTTTATCCTAACAAAAATACACCGAAAAACACATTAATGTTAAGAAAAACGTATTTAAAACTATAGGGGACGATGTGACGACATCACTCCGGCACTGTGAAGTGAAATGAGGTAGTGAAAACACAAAGAGGCGAATAAGACGACGGCGAACGTTGACAAAACAACAGGTTGTTTTGTATCACTGGTTTTCTGCCGGTATACTACAGATTCTATGTGACGAGACGCAAGTGGAGCTCTGCTATTCTGTCCCTAGTCCACCTAGAATGCCGCAAACCTATTCCACGTAAGTCCTACACAATAGATCAACCTTGCCAAAGGCAATAGACCTACCGGTGAAACCGTGTACTCTGCGGGAGCGTCTTGGCTTCACTGAGTGGGACGTACTCCAGCGCAGTTCCTGCGAACAGTCCTACGAATCACCAGCAAAGTACACGCCTTCCCAGGTGATTCTTTACAACATTGAACATTGTAGAAAATAACATGCAACAACACTCCCCTCCTAAGAGCGAAAATAGTTTCGAGTACCGCGAGGTAGAATTTTCGCGATACACGGAGAAACTAAAGGTAAATATTTCTTATAAACAAGTTACGTGTAAGCAACGAAGAACCACTGACCCTTGCTTTTACAACGCACCATTTCTTCTAAGCTACTTTTGGTTAAGTAACCGAACGCGTTCTATTCTTTTTATAAATCCTGTTCTATTTGTAAGTTTATAACACCTAGGAAAACATACGAATCCTTTAGCTTAAGATTAAGTCTTTGTAAATAGTCCTATACTAACTAATACTTAAGTCTTAACCAACTCAGGTTTTGCAAATATTTAACTTTACGGCTATTGTTACTATTGTATACTATTTTACCCTACTCTTAAGTAAATTACTACTCTGTTACGATTATATGTTAATTCCTTATCCTAATGCGCGCGCGACTATACTAAAATATTTGGTTGGGGATCCCCTTTGGATACCTAAACTACACTTAAATGTTAACGATTTGTTGACCTACTCATGCAAAAATATTTACTCGCTAAGGATAATTCTACTCTTCTACATGTATAATATCTTTAATATGGGTAAGTCCCGCTTTCTTTCCGTTTAGTGCGCGTAAACGATACACTAACGGGCTAATCCTTTCTTCTACTACACACTTTATATTACGGGGTGCTAGTTTACTTGCGAAGTTCTCGCTAGCTTTCGACTGTATATAGTCTTTCTTCCAGACTATTTGACCTACTCTCAAATTGACGTCTCTCTTTCTCCTATCATAGATTCGCTTTCCTCTTTCATATGCTGCGGCCAGCTTTTCTCTAACTTTTGAATAAATCGTCCGAAGTTCTTTCAAGGATTCAGCGTATTCATTTCTCCCAGAGAAGGTCAGTTCACCTTGTTCTTGAGAATTGGGATTGTAATGTTCTGTTTCCAAGATAATCTCTCTCCCATGAACTAGAAAAAATGGTGTGAACCCAGTGGCATCATGCTCACTATTATTCATGGCTGATTGAATATGTGGAATATGGACGTCCCATTCTCTTTGGTCCTTCTTAAGAAATGCTGAAATGGTATCTCCGACTACCCTATTAACTCGCTCCACAGGATTTACCTGTGGCGTATACACCGCGGTGTAGAAGAGATTAGGGATTTTGTATTTTTCTACAAATTCCCTAAAGTCTTTAGAGGTGAAGACACTACCATTGTCGCAAATTAAAGTTCTAGGTACTCCGTGCACTAGGAATACATTCTCTTCTAACTTCTGGTTAATAACAGAAGTCACAGCTCTTCGTATAGGAAAAAGAAACACATACTTTGTGAAGTAGTCGGCGACTACCAAAATAAAGGTATTGCCTTTCTTGGACTTGGGCAGAGGACCATGTAAATCAATTGATATAGTTTCAAATGGCCTGTGCACCTTCTTAGGCTGTCCCATTAATCCTGGTCTAGCTTGGTTACTAGATTTATTAGCAAGACAGACTTCACATTTCTTGACATAGCTCTTGACATCTTTTAATAATTTGGGCCAATAATAACGTAAAGCGATTCTCTTTAACGTTTTATTAATGCCAAAGTGTCCCGCTGTTGGCTTGTCGTGGTTCTCAGATAAAATCTGCTTTCTTTCCTGAATGGGTACTACTAATTTCCAAGCGGTGTCATTTTCTAAGGCGTATTTGCATTTTATTAATTTATATAGCTTCTTGTCGATAATATTGAATTTAGGGTAGCGGTGAGGGTGCTTCTCACAGTTCTCATACAGCTTATCGTACCATGGGTCATTCGACGGGAATGTAATCCTTTCTACGACATTGACTTCTAGCCTGCTGAGCGCGTCCGGCACTACATGCAGATGGCCTTTCCTGTGTTTGACATCGAACTGGAATTGCATGAGTCGCATCGCCCATCTCGCCAATCTACCACTTGGTGACTTTATGTTTAGCAGCCACTGGAGTGATGCGTGATCAGTAATGACTGTGAATGGATGTCCTTCGACATAGCATCTAAACTTTTCAACACTATACAGGGCTGCTAGGCATTCTTTCTCTGTCACCGAGTAATTCCTCTCCGCTGCGGTAAGGCTACGCGAAGCGTACGCTATGACCTTCTCTTCTCCTTCTATATTCTGAGTGAGTACGCTCCCTATACCCTTATCACTAGCGTCACATTGTATGAAGAATTCTTTTGAAAAGTCTGGACAAGCCAAGACTGGTGAGGTTATTAAGTGTTCTTTGAGTTTATCAAAGGACCTTTGAGCATCGTCGCTCCATTCAAACCTTTTCAATTTCTTACTGGTCAGCCGATTTAATGGTGCTGCCACCGTTGAAAAATTTGGAATGAAGCGGCGGTACCAACCCACCATTCCCAGAAAACTTTTCACTTCTTTCGGAGTTTTAGGCTCTGCTAGTTTAACAATTACCCTCGTTTTTTCTGGATTAGTTCTCAGGCCTTCCCTATCAACTTTGTATCCTAGATAATCCAGTTCCTCTCGGCAAAAGTGTGACTTCTCTATATTAATAGTAAGCCTTGCGCTTTCTAACTTCTGATAAACACGGTCTAACAGAATTAGATGGTTATTGAAATCGCCACGAGAGACCACTATGATATCGTCTAGGTACGTAAAAACAGATAGGGTTAAGTCTGGGTTCTGAAATTCCGCCGTTATAACGCGGTCCATCAATCTTTGGAGGGTTTGTGCTGCAGTACTCAGACCGAAACACATCCTTCTAAATTGAAATAATCCTCGACCGGGGACGCTAAAAGCCGTTTTCTCCCTGCTATCTGCGCTCAGTTCTACTTGCCAGTAAGCAGACTTGAGATCAATGGAAGTCATGTATGTCGCTCCTCGTAGACTATTGAGGATAAAGTCTATGTTTGGTAGTGGGTAACTATCAAATTTTGTTACGGAATTAAGTTTTCTACAATCCAAGCATACGCGTGGTTTCCCATCTTGTTTCTTAACTACCACCAACGGACTGTTCCACGGTGAGTTAGATGGTTCTATCACTCCTAGTTGCAACATATGATCGACTTCCTTGTGAATGAGTTCCAGCAGGGCGGGCGAATATTGATGACACTTTTGTCGCACGGGTGGATGATCACCAGTATCGATCGTATGTTGAACTAAGTCAGTTTTATTTAAAGTATTCTTAGAAGTTAAATTCTTAAACTTTTCTATTCTCAAATTTAATTGCTTGATTTGTTCTGGAGTTAAATCCGTCGAAGTTTTAAGTACACCAACTTCTATGAAATTTTCTAACGTCAAACTATTCGTTTCTATTAACTGTAATACTTCTGAACCGATGTTAAACATTTGCCAAAAATCGATTCCAAAAATAATTGGTGTGCTTATTTCTTCTACGACTAAAAATGTAACCATATGGGTCATGTTTTTATATTCTACAGGCAGGCGAGTATTACCAGCAGCTGTACTTTCCGATCCATTAGCAGTTATGATCTTAACAGTGGATGTTGTTTTTTCTAGGGTTGCACCACACTGGTTCAAGTAACGGAAAGCAGAGCCACTGATCACACTGCACACGGCCCCCGAGTCTAAGAGACCTTTGCATTCTTTACCTAAAATCAGAACTTTTAAAAATGGTCTGGTTTCTTCAGGTTTAGGGCAAAACTTAACTTCTTGAATTTTTGACATATCGCCGACAGATGGTTTTTGCTGATTATTACGGGTGCGGCCAGGGGACTCTATCCTTTTTCTGCGTCCGAGGCCTTCCCTCCGTTTAAATTCTTTTGAGGGTTACATTTTGGACACTTGGGTCGGATAACTCCCTCCTTCCCGCAGCCGTAGCAATGCAACGTGCCATTGAATTTACAGTCGTTGGCGATGTGTCCTTCTTTCTTACATTTACTGCAAGTAATACGATAAATTCTCGGTCCACCGACCGCTCCTACGTTCTTTTCCTTCTTTTCTGGGTTTGACTGGCGAAAATTTCGTGTTTTGTAACACAGATCCGAGTGTAAAGAGTTTTGCGTGGATGTTGAAGGATAAACATATGACGAGCATTCAGCTTTCATTTCCTCTATCTGTTTACACTTGTTTCGCAAATCGTCTACACTCGAATATGCTTCACCAAACACTTTTGATTTGTAAAAGGGGGCTAAATTATCCTTAATGATTTCTACCTGTTCCTTCTCAGGAATCGGTGTATCTAGCCTTCTAAAGTAAGTTTTCATCAAGTAGATGTAGCTGGTCACGCTTTCTGATGGGTGTTGGGTCCTATTGTAAATTTCTTTAAGAGTTTTTCTGTTATAGGACGTTGGCAAGAATTCGCTTTTTAAAGCTTCTACGAAGTCTTGCCAAGTCACTTGTTGTTTACCGTAAAAGCGATACCACTCTAGAGCTTCTCCTTCGAAAAGGTCAGCTACACCTCTCAACAATTCTGAATTGCTAACGTTTTTAGAAATACGTAATTCTTCTATCCGTTCTATAAAAGCATGTAGACTAAGTCTGCTGTCGCGTCCCGAATATTTGATTCCCCATCTAGAAACCGAACGCATAGGGTCAATAGTTACTCGAAGCTCACCTGTGCCAACTGAGGCGTCTTGAGTCTCTCCGCGGTCTCGATCCTCATCTTCGTACTCTACTCCTTCCTCGCTTACCGCGGTCACATCTAAGGCCTGTAGGCACAGAGCGCACTTCCTCTTAAGTAACTCCAACTTCTTCTTCGAATCTTCTTCATCTGAGGGTAAACGACCAAGTCTGAATTGAATATGTAAGAGCCTAGATATGAGTCTTTTAGTCTGTGATGGGGTATAATCTCCAGCAGCTATTTTAGAGCCTATCTCGTTTAGTTTGTCTCCACAGATGTCTAATTCTAATTCTAAGTCTAACAGTAGTGGATCAATAGTGACATCCATCTGTGAGGTCGATATCAAAATCGAAATTCTTCTTCTCATCTCGGCTACAGTCTTGACATCAGAATGTCCACGAATACGGAGTTCATATTTGAGTTCATCACCCAACAAATCTCTAAAGTAAATCTTTGGACCAGACATGGTGAAAGACTACCGAGTACTTCTATTCTTAAAACAATTCTATCATAAACAATGACAAGACACTAACCTCCAACTTGTTCCAACGATACCTCGCCACACGTTGTGAGCGCCAATTTGTTGCATTCAACCAACAACTGTGCTGGTTTACCGGCTAGTGGAGAGCGCGTGGGTTCCTGTGGTGCTAAGACCGTAGTCCGATAGGTATCTTACTCGTCGGTGAATGAAGGTTGGAAGCGGTGTCTATACATCACTTACTTTCAGGGCGCCACCAGTCACAAAACTGGAAATGTGTTACAAATAAAGGTGTTAAATTAAACAACTTAATTATAATAAATGAGAGAGCATCTTATTTCGTACCTTTCAAATACATTAGTGTTACAATTGACGAGGAACAATAGGCTTATCCTCAAAAGCAATTCTCGAACAAACTACTTCTTCTAGGAGTTATTCTTAAAAAACAATTCTTTCTTAAAAATATTCCTTTCTAAAGATAGTCCCTAAAGGGATGTGAAACTTATGACGATAAACTTACTTACTATTTTACATACAACGACATTTACATGGATAGGCCTCTCCATGTAAATGAGTGACGTGACGAGAACATATATCCTTAATTCTAATACATGTTGGGGTACGAGTTGGTTCGAAGCCAAACAAGTAATACACCAACCCGAATACGGCACACCGGTGTGGGGGTAGCGTTCACTCACAACGGGTGACCTGGCATTGCAAACAACGGAGAGAAGTTCCCGTACAGATCTTCACAGAATGGTTGTGTCGAGGTTCAGAATAAAACGTGTGATGACTCACTTGGTCTGCGCATTGCGTTACCTCCCATGACCATGTACCGATGACATGACGATTCTCTCTTTTGTTATAAAAAAGATTCTCTCTTTTATTATAAAAAATGCGAGTCAGCGCCGCGGCATCACGCGTGGGCTTATGACGAGACTCACGATATGTGAAAGAAGCCTAAGCTACCAGATAAAAGAAGAAGGCGACATCCTGTAACAAAGGAATTACGTCAACAGAATGTCATCCACATTTTACGAATTCTACCTAACGGGAATACAAAAATAAACCACCGACCTGTCGCCTCCTGGTTCTGTTTGTCAATCTGACATTGTACTAATGGGTGATCCACAGGATTACCCTGGATATTTGTCGATTTTCTTGGAATGGGTCCGAGATGTGTGTGCTCAGTTACACGGAAAATGAATGACAGGTTAGTTAGTTCTCTTTGTCAATCGACAAAATGCGAGGACCGGATAAAAAAAATAACAAAGCACCAAATTCAATAAGAACTTTACAATCCAGTTGGAATAATTTCTACGAAGGGGTTTATCTAATAATTTCTATTTACTTCTGCTTTTCTAATTTGGAAATATTATTTAAGAGAAAGACCGGTATCGGAATGATGGCGTGGAAAACGCACTCGTCTCCACATTCTGTGACACTTGTCTATGGTAACTGTCAGTCGACGAACGTAAACAGTGTCTGTTTATCCTAACAAAAATACACCGAAAAACACATTAATGTTAAGAAAAACGTATTTAAAACTATAGGGGACGATGTGACGACATCACTCCGGCACTGTGAAGTGAAATGAGGTAGTGAAAACACAAAGAGGCGAATAAGACGACGGCGAACGTTGACAAAACAACAGGTTGTTTTGTATCACTGGTTTTCTGCCGGTATACTACAGATTCTATGTGACGAGACGCAAGTGGAGCTCTGCTATTCTGTCCCTAGTCCACCTAGAATGCCGCAAACCTATTCCACGTAAGTCCTACACAATAGATCAACCTTGCCAAAGGCAATAGACCTACCGGTGAAACCGTGTACTCTGCGGGAGCGTCTTGGCTTCACTGAGTGGGACGTACTCCAGCGCAGTTCCTGCGAACAGTCCTACGAATCACCAGCAAAGTACACGCCTTCCCAGGTGATTCTTTACAACATTGAACATTGTAGAAAATAACATGCAACAATAATAAATAATAATAATAAATTTCACTTATTCGCTAAAACAATACACGATAAATCAAAGAATTTCATCATAAATTACAAAAGCCTTAAGTATAAATTATTTTTGTGGTGCACAGCTGTGGTAGCGAAAAGGTAGCCTGGCTCAGCATGGGTCGCAGTTGGACTGCGATGCTGTTATTCTGCCAGGACCTGTGCTCCAGCACACACCTCGCTCTCACATTACACTTGACTTGCATCAGATCTTTTGCCAGAGCTTCGAGCACAGCTCTAAACTAGGAAAATGGGGATATTCGTATAGCCCATAAAAAATTGCCCGAGAGGCGAGCGACCTAAAACTGCAAGCATTTTGTAAAAGTGTTTTTTATTTTATATTACGTCGCATTAGTGGAGTATAGAAGTAGCCTCCCGTCAGTCAGCTGGATTCGCTAGCGTTTATAGATACTTTGTAGATACCTACTACTATAGCATATTTAAATGCAAATAATATTTTCACGGGCATAAGTGATTAAGAATGATTTTTAGCAGACCAATCGCGCCATACAGTCGTCGCCGTCCATAAATAAATAAATACATAGAAGGGCAAGACCAACTTTTTATCGGTGACTGACAGCTTCTATTACAGAACAATACTGACTGTCTTATTATTTTTGTGATTATAATAATATTCTTCACGTCGCATTAGTGGAGTATAGAAGTAGCCTCCCGTCAGTCAGCTGGATTCGCTAGCGTTTATAGATACTTTGTAGATACCTACTACTATAGCATATTTAAATGCAAATAATATTTTCACGGGCATAAGTGATTAAGAATGATTTTTAGCAGACCAATCGCGCCATACAGTCGTCGCCGTCCATAAATAAATAAATACATACAAGGGCAAGACGAACTTTTTATCGGTGACTGACAGCTTCTATTACAGAACAATACTGACTGTCTTATTATTTTTGTGATTATAATAATATTCTTCACCTGTATACCAAATTTCAGATTTTAGAAAGTACCTAGTTGCGAGGTGTACTTATTATATTTTTTTGAAAAATCAAAGCCCTTGCTAAACTCTAACGCATTAAATTGACTGATGGGAGGCTATTTCTATAATCCACTAATGTCACGTAATTGTAAAAAAACCAGCTTTTAGAAAATGCTTACAGTTTTCTGTCGCTATCCTCTCGGGCTATATCCTATTGATTGCAGTTTTCCCAACTCACGGGTTATAAATCTAGCAACCCTAACAATTGTAGTTGTACGGTCAACCGCTTGTCGGTAGAAACTTTTTCAACTCTTTTACCACGCCATAAGGTCCAAAAGTGTTTCTACCGATGTGCGGCCGTGTGTACCTAATCTACTTGTCGCAGGTAAATCGTATGATTCGCCGTTTACAAACGGCGGGCTAACTGTAAACTAAACGGTCGGCAACTTGTAAAACGGCGCCGGCAGATTGTAAACGGTTTTAGAGGCTAGTGCATAAAAGGTTAATGTCGATTAATGGCCAGACGACATGGGTCTAACAAATTTTCCAAAAGTGACTGACATTTCTAAAAGTTTTCGCTATGAATAATATTGATCACTCGATCACTTTATGCCGCAAAGCCTGTGCTGCCACCGTAATAATCGAGATGGATGGACCCTAAGCCCGGAGTCCGGACCCTGCGTTGCCCTCATATTGAGTTATAAGCTTAGTTGCTTGCTACTGCTAGCGGATTTGCTTGCCTCAATTTATATTATTATATATGATAGAGTCGCTCGCCTTATTTTTTTATATTTACTGTGAAAAATTTTGAAAAAATACAATCTCGCTCTGCGAAAAAACCCGATGTGTTTTTTGGAGGACTTAGATAAAAATAAACTTAGTTGTGCAACTTTATTGCCGCCCGGCTCGCGCTTTACCGGTTTTTAGGAATCTGTAGTCAACAGGGAACCGTTATAGTTTCGTCATGTCGTCTGTAGGCCTGTCTGTGCCTTAGCTCAGCGACCCTTAGTACCTACTGCAGTGAAATAAAGTAAATTAAATTGAAAATGTACTGCAATTACCTAAAATAGAGTAAGAGTTAACTTACCTTAAACTAACCAAACAAACAAAGAGATATAACACTCAATATTTTAATAAAATCAAATAGAACACAGTTTAGTATGATTTTTGATGTATAATTTCATTAATATTAAACCAACGAAATAAAGTTAAAATTTGATTGAACGATTTGTGATTAAATTTAAGAAAATTATATAGTTTAAAGTTTAAAAAAAATCATCGATAGGCGTTAAAATATGACGAATAAATTTGGAATTAAATCCGCGATGCGTGCGTCAGGCTAAAAGATACTTTCGCTTGGAAAAAATCTAGTGATAACTTTAAGTGGCCACCTAACTTATTACTATAGCGTCTAGTTAAATATGGTCATAGTCGTACCTTCCGCAAAGTATCGCGGATCAAAGTTCTAAACCTATAAAATTACAGCCAAAGATTCGGATCCAAAAAAATCATGGCGCGTCTGGAGGCGCTTTTAGAATTTAGAAAAGAAAAACTAAAAATATAAAAGGTTTAAATATCTGAAAATTTATTGTAGTAGGTGTTGCGCAGTTCGTGGCGTCTTCCTGCGTTGTTGAGAAACCCGTAGTTGAAGAAAGGCTGCGGTAAAGAGCACGGCGCAAGCAGCAGATGACAAGAAGTCTCTCTGGAGACAGGGCTAGGTAGTGTTGCAGGTGCAAGCCGGAACCTACTGCCCGTAATCGGGCAGCTTTAGCTGCACGAATAAAAATGCGTCATAAGAGAGTGGCAACCTCTCAGTAACAAATATAACGTAAAGACAAAAATACTTACAAAATTGTAGGCAGCAAAGATGGTAAGAAAACTGAGCTTCACAAACTGAAGCTTGTTAACAAATCTTAAAAGTGATTTTGATTTGATTTGATTTTTATATGGTTTTTCTTAGTGTATCATATGATTTTTCAAAATATTTTTCAAAGTATTTGACACAATCTCTTCTGTATCCAAACAAATAATAAGCACCGAGAAAGGAAAATCAAAATTTTGAATCCACTGTCAATGAATACAAACATCCAGTCAATACATCGAGAAAGAAGCAAAAAGTATCGAACACTCAAAAACGAATATAAGCGAATAACGCTACACTACTCATCATAACATCCCATGAAACGTCCACTACAGGACAGGGAGCTCCCTGCAGAATTCTAGTTTTGCTGTAAAAATGTAGAGGGGAAGTACAGTCAACGACAGGTCAAGCTTGACACTCGCAGTGCGATTCTAGCCCGTACGTCTTTTGAAATAAGAATGGTACAAAGTTCAATGTGTCAATCTTGATGTGCTCTTGACTATACCATAGCCACCTCGCTTGTTAGCGTTACGGCTGGCACCATGGACCGCGGTTGTAGGTGACCGCAGTAAGTAAGATATAAAATACCAAGGAGGATGCTGCTCCTCCAGTTTATAACCCTTAGTCGCCTCTTACGACACCCACGGGTATGTATGGGTTAGTACTATTCTTTACCGGCAACACACGGAACACACAGAAGGCTGTAATTTTGTGTGGATTTACATATTAGTCACGCCGACAAAGTGTTGAAATAAACCTTTAAAAAAATTTGTTTCGGGTACCTCCCCTACACGTAAAGTGGGGATAAAAATGGGTTTTCTCTTCGACCCCATAGTGCGGGGTATTGTTAATAATAATAAAAATCTTTATTTATTTATTGTTTTTAAAAATATTATGACTTTTTTCAGACTACTTTTCAATTTAGGGATCCGTTTGCGAGATATTTAGCTTAGAAGCGCTTTGTTAGAGTCAAGTGCCCCCCTCCCCTCCCCTGCCTGCTACACGGATGTTACTGGAAATGTGGAAAAATTCATAGTAGTAGCATATATAATGAAATTAAAAGAAAAACTATCGTCGCTAAGAAATCTTAACAGGTTCAGGAGTAATAGTGTAACAACTGAAAATAATAGAGAAATATAAATAGCAATCAGGCGCTGGGCTTCGTTGGTCGTTAAAGTAAGGCCATCGTAATAGGCCCATTGTGACAGCTGTCAAACGCATGAAAAATTATGACCTGCAAAGCAAAATCAGCCTTGTGTGTTCGTGTTAAGGAAACGTCAAAACAGACTTTTTACGTTAGAATAAGTTATGAAAAAATCGAAACGTGTCTAACAATAATTATTCCTAAAGCAACTTTACTACGGAACCCTACATTGTGCGTGGCCCGACACGCACTTGGCTGGCTTTTTCTATTTATTTTGAACGATAGATGAGCTTGTCTTATTATATTAGTTATGAAGTGTAGGTACTTACTCGTAAGTGTAAGGGACGTAAGGTGTAACCATAGAATACATCTATGGGTGTAACAGACGATGATCGGAAAAAAAATATCGGTAACGTGCGTCTCTTGATAAAAGTAAATTATTTTAGGTAAAGATAAGGAAACTCGACGCTAGTCGGGCTCGCACGTGTACTTTCTTCGACACGAGGCTTCTTTCTTTTATTTAGTTTCTATACAAAGTGGAGTGCGCGTTTTCTTTCGTTAATGTTTAAATAGTAGTTAAAATAACTTGACAACTGTTTTTACCAAAGAGTTCGGAACCTCTATCCTATAATTGTAATCGGTTTCTCGAAAACCGCTCTAACGATGAAATTTACTATACAGGGGCTTTCGGGCATGAAATTAAAGTAAGTACAAACTTGATCAAACATATACTAGATTAGCAAACGTCAATATATCTTGTGTTGGAGTCATGTTTGAGTGGAGTGTACGATACTTCAACAAAATACCTGACAATGTAGAGTAAAAAGCTTACTTACTATAGATTGATTGAAGTACCTATATATCAATGACAGACAAAGAGGTTTGGTGCTCGTGTTTAATAAGCTGGATTACGGACCTTAAAACAGTGCAAATAGAGCTGTTGTATTGTATGAGCAAATGTGTTGAAAAAATGATTTCGTTCACATACAGACATACGGACACTTTTTTCCATCATAAGTAAGTAAATATTGGTTTTATTGCTTAAAGGGTGGGTCTTTCTGATTTGACGTGTTTTTGATGTAAGGCTGAATTTACTTTGGGTAAGTAAAAACGGTCCCACCACAAGGTGGACCGACAATCTGGTCAAGGTCAAGGAAGCCGCTGGATGCGAGCAGCGCAGGACCGGTCGTAATGGAGATCTTTAGGGGAGGCCTATGTCCAGCAGTGGACGTCTTCCGGCTGATATGATGATGATGATGAAGTTAAAACGGGTCAGTAGGCGTACATTGCTTGCTGGATTCAAGTGTTTTCATACAGACAACACATGAAACAGTGTGTCTACACCTAGCGGGACCCCCTGTCCTAGAGACTTGTGTGTGGTACAGAAAATTAGGTCCAGATTTGTTCTATCGAATTGTGCCTTAATTAAATATGTTCCGCGTATAGAAAAAAAAAAACGCTTTTGTAGTTGACCTCCAGCCAGCGGGATACTTCTTTACCACACGAGTGAGGAACTTCAAAATGGTTTTAAAAATTAGATCTACGTTTGTTCTATCGATCCCAGAAGAAATCCGTCTTCTCTCACGTTTCCTTGAAGCGATATTTAACTTTCAAGGAAGCTCCAGCCAGCGGGATACTTCTGAACCACACGAGTGAAGAACTACAAAATGGTTTTAAAAATGGAAATGAAACTGAATTTACATTGGGTAAGTAAAAACGAGTCAGAAGGCGTACATTGTGCTTGCTGCATTCAAGTGTTTTCGTACAGACAACATATTAAACAAGCAATGCTTCTGACTTCATTTTACTGAAGCTACTGACCTCATTTTACTAACTCCGTGTAAATCTAGCCTATTCTGCATGACAATAACTTTCTTTTCAACACATTTGCTCATAAAACAGCTCTATTTGCACTGTATTAAGGTCCATAATCCAGCTTATTAAACACGCGTGCTTTTTTCATTACTATAATTTCACTAGTGTTGTAATTTTTGTCTTTTTTTTAATCGGCAAGATGCAAGGAGTTTCTATATCTATACCATTCATAATATTTTCATGAAAAAGTAAACTGTGTTCGATAATATGATAAATAAATGTTAATTACATGGAAATACTTATAGTAATTAACCAACTTACTACAAATTTGTCTTTAAAGTAACAAAATATTCAATATTAAATAATTCATGGGAATGAGCCTCAGAACAAAGACCTCCTTGCTGAGTAAGCTGTTTGACAGGTTAGTGTTTTATTTTTGTTTTGTTTTTTATAGGACTTTTTGGCGGGAACTCGACATGGGCGTTTGCCTGCTTAATTGAAATTTTGTTTTTTTGTGCATTTAGTGATTTAGTGGATAATAAAGATAGTGTGTTATGCAGTAAATTTACTACGGAGTGCGCAGCTGATGAAGATTTCAAGTGATCTCGTGTTTAAGCCCCGTTTGTGTTGTCCCAAAAAGTCACGAACATTTTCCTTCGTAAAGTTCACTATCGCTTTACGAGGGGAGCAAAAAGAAAGATTAAACACATCAGACATGGCTGTATGGGCTTTGTATTCTTTGCCTTTCCGAAAGGAAGAATGAAACCAAAAAAAAAAAATTGTTTTTTATAGCGGCAAGGTGCAAGGAGTTTCTATATCTATAACATTCATAATAATTTACTGAATTAAGAAACTGTGTTCGATAATATGATAAATAAACGTTAATTAAACGAAAATATTGATTTTAATCAACTAACTAACTACAAATTTGTCTTTAAAGTAACAAAATATTAAATTTTAAAATAAATTGAAAAGTAGTCTGTTTGATAGCTTAGTCATTGTCTCCTGCGCGCGCATGTATAATCTGTGTCTTCGAAAAAAGTAATACGCGCGCCATTTTAACAGATATTTCTTGTTGTGAAATGTGTTTAATGTAATTAAAAAATAAATGACTTCTACAAATAAGAAAAACAGTGATAAGTGTAGAACGTCGAAAATACTTGAGCAAAAACACAAGTCCGGTGTATAGGGTGACCTAGAAATGTGAGGAAAACGTCTACGAAATTTCCTTAGGAAAAAAAGGTAAGCGATTTTGATTCGTTTTTATTCGCAAATGTGTTGAAAAACGTCGTAAGAAGCTTGTGCGCTTTGGTGATTACACCCTCGGCTCCATTACGCCCTCGCCTGCGGCTCGGGCTGCAATTTCTGAGCCTCGGCCGTAATATCCAAAATAGCGCACGTGCATCTTAATGTACTATTTGTGAGTGTACCAAAGGCAAGAATGCCGTAAAATAAAATAGCACCTATGTAAAGTATAAAGTAGACTTTAATCAAATATTTTGCAATGGTAGAAGATCTAAGGCCAAGATTATATGGTGTGCTCTGCACAAAACCTGCTGACATTAAACTTGGCACGATGATGTCAGTTCATCCTACAGGTAGGTGTTCCCTTGCAGGACGTGTCGGAGACGCACAGTGTTATATTTGCTTTATCAGTCGAAAAAAAAGGTTTTTGTAATTAGGACATAATTATGAAAGGCATTTTGGGCATGGTCTCATACAGGTCTCTCGAAGTGAGGCGTAAGCTTTCTCTTGTGAAATACTTCTTCAACCTAATCCGAGGCAATATCAGTAGTCCATCGTTATTGAAGCAAGTACCTTTCTTCATTTCGCCATTTCAACGGCATTGCTTGCGAACACGAATACATCCTTTGTTTGCCCTCAATTTGCCGCGTACGGTCACATTAAAACGCACACCTTTTTATGTGAGGCCCTCTCCTTAATTAACTCTATCGCATCAAATAAAGATGCTGACTTTTTAGTAGCACTGAATCAAAATTGCTGACATCCGCTGGTCATTAATTGGAAGTGGTCACTGCCCGGAGCACTGTGGTCGACATACCGCGAACCCCGTGCCCCGGCCAGTAATCTATTCTAACCCTATTTTATTTGACTATGGCTGTCTAGTATTAACTGTTAGTGTAAGTTGTATTATTATGAATAAATGGATACTGGCGCTATTCGTTACCATTTTCCTCACTGTAGTGAGATGAAAAATTGTGTTTCGGCAGCATAGTAATTTTCCGTCTCGTGCCTAGATAGAAACCCTCGCTGCGCTCAGGATTCTTCTTTGAATCCTTCGCTTGCTCGAGTTTTATTAGGTACAAGGCACTGGCGCCAAATAACAATTTTCCTGCCTTGCATAACAAAGAACTATTCTTGTAATGGCAACCCCCTTAAATTTATTTCGTTTTTATTATTTCTTGATTTATTTCTCTTAATCACACATATTCTGAGAAATGTTGACTGACTTACCTTTGTCTTTTCAAAAGATACAACTTTCAATTGGACATTTTTTGAAAATTTTGTCCCATCGTACGTCTCCAAGGCATCCTTCCTGGGAAGCACTAAGTAGGTACTACTTCTAATGTGTTGTGTGTAGGACCTTCTTGGATCGTGTTATCAATGTGTGGTGTCAATGAGTTTTGAAAAAAAAAAATGTTTTAAACGTAGAAAGCAAATGAAACCCATGATGAAACGCAGTTAAAATTTATACGATAGGTAAATGATTTGAAACCGAAATTCTGTTTCGTTCCGGAGTCGTTGTTTGCTTTTGCTCAGTGGCTCCGAATCGCGCTCCGTTCGTTGATGAGTTACAAACAACAACTGTAAACATTTATATAACCTGACAACTTCCCTGCCGGTGCTCCTACAGGCAGGGCTGTCTTTAACCTTGCTGGGGCCTTATAAAAACTGCATCATTCCTCGTAGCCCGCTCTGGGTTCACGCTGTCTTAAGCTCGGAGGCCATTTGTTTTGTGAAAGAATACTGATGGTATTCATTCATCCATTCTCTTTGGATCAGTGAACCAAAGTGGTTCTTGGCTTCCGACATCAAAGTACGCCACGCTTCCCAGTTCTGTGCCAATTCCGTCCAGTCGGGCACACCCAGCTCTTTAAGATCCTAGGCGACTTTATCCTTCCATCGGTATCTTGGCTTGGGAAATAGAAGAGCTGATTTCTGAACCAAACATAGTTGGTGAAATAAAATCCTCACGGCTCCGCTGGCTGGGTGGGCCACGTTGAGAGAATGGCAGGGGATCGAGCCGCAAAGAGGGCGTATCAAGGCAAACTATCGGGACGCCGCCGGCCTGTTGGCAGGCCAACATACTGATGATATGGTCCAACCGAAACAAAGACTGAAACGAAATGTAAATTTTAATAGCTGGTCAAGGAATGATACTGAATTTTTGAAAATTATGAATGGGTTATCCAACAGGAACTTAGGGGTCGCGGGTCTCTCGGCATTTGGCCAGTGTGTTCATTTGTTCATTTGTGATCACTTACCATCAGGTGACCCGCCTGCTCGTCTGCCTCCCTCTTCTATAAAAAACAAACAAACACAATTTAGAAACGGCTTATTTAATTTCTTAACAATGAAACGGAAAGATATTGTTTACTTCGGTTGTTTACATGTCTACACGAAGTCAAAAGAAAGTGTATTGTGCAAAGAGATTTTAACCGCAGCGAGGTTCAAATCTCTTTGGTATTGTGTTTAGTTTTTTATTAGGGTTCCATACCAAAATGTCAAAAATGGAATCCTATTTATAAATCTGCAAAAAACCCTTACAAACAAACTTAGATTTGCGGTCCTAAAATGTTCTTTATTGCGTCTAAAAATACTATAGGTAGGTATATCGGAAACATCACTCATCTCACTTGACAGTCTATCTATGAGCTTGCTATTGACCTCAGAGGAAGACGATGAGTTTAGCTTGCCCATAACAAGCCTATTCACTTGCGGCTTGAATTGAAATTAAATGAACTCGGAGACAGAGAGCTGCATGCATTACCTATAAAAAACCGGCCAAGTGCGAGTCGGACTCACACACCGAGGGTTCCGTACCACCACGTAATCATAATTTTATTAGTTGAAACAGTAAGTTGTTGTGCTAGATTTTTTGAGTCTGACACGCACTTGACCACATTTTATTATTTTTTGTTATTTCATAGCTTACGCACTAAAGACATACCAATTTTCAAGTTTGTGTTTCCATTTTTAAGGTAGAGCTAAAACATAAATTGCCTAAAAACAGGTCTTTAGTATCGGAGCCCCCCTTAATTTCTGACTCTTTTTTATTTTTAGTATTTGTTGTTATAGCTGCAATAAAAATACATAATCTGTGAAAATTTTAACTGTCTAGTTATTACGGTTCAAGAGATACAGCTCAAACAAAATTTTGTCAAAACAGCTGACTTTGTTTACTACTTATTCCTTTGTTTTTAAATATTTTTGAAAACAAAAAATACAGTATTTATGTTATGAACGAGCTCTAAACAACGATATCCCACTAAATGGGGTAGGTCAAACTTGTTTTTAGGGTTCCGTACCTCAAAAGAAAAAAACGGAACCCTTATAGGATCACTTTGTTGTCCGTCTGTCTGTCTGTCTGTCAAGACCCTTTATCTCACGAACGGGTAAATGTATAAGGTTGAAATTAATACCACAAATTAGGATCCATGAACCACACAAGATCTGAAAATTAAATTTTTTTACAACGACGCAATCAAAAGATATGGCATTTTATGTCCTCATCTCCATACATTTATTCAAAAATGCAAAACCTACAGGGTACTTCCCGTTGACCTAAAATTATGAAATTTGGCAAGAAGCTAGGTCTCACAGTACAAATAATGGGAAAAGTCTGAAATCATTAAATATTACAACTTTTCTCACAACTAATGGTAAAAAAAAAATAAAAAAAAAAAATAGTTTTTATTTCTGTAAACATGTTTTCTTAACTATAACATAGATTGGAGCCTCCATTTAAGCAGAAGTTGCCTGTGTTTGAAGGCTCCGCTCCTCCTTAAACGACGCCGCAGTTGCAGACGGCATACAGCCCACCCAGCTATGTTTCTTCATCATATTTAGATTAGAATTTATTATAAGAAAATGCAGCTGGGTGAGTTGCACGCATAGAGTAGGTACATAAATGAGGTATTAACATAATTTAAACTTAAAGTAAAATTTATCAACTTAAAATAACAAATAAAACGGTTGAGAAAACCTAATTGAGCTAATAAACCTAATTAAGCAGGTTAGAGAACCTTATAGCCTAATAAGTAAGTAAGTAATTACCGCACCCAGAGACGCCACTCAAAGCCAACCGTGAATGGTAACCAATTGTCGTGAGCTCCCGTTTCAAGAACATTCATATAAGAGAGGGGTCAAGTTGGATGGTCGCTGAGGCGATTTTTGTTTTAGTTCTATTTAAAAACGGGAACACTTACAAACTTGAAAATTCGTGTGTTTATAGTGCATAAGCTATAAAATAACAACAAGTAATAAAATTTGGTCAAGCGCGTGTCGGACTCAAAAAATCTAGAACATTAACTTATTGAAATTTCAACGAATACAATTATGTTTATGTGGAGGTGAGGAACCCTTAGTGCGCGAGTCGGACTCGCACTTGGCCGGTTTTTTTTACGCTTCCCCCTTTAGCTGTTTGGAAGCCCCCCTTATTTTTAACTTTTTTTTATTTTTAGTATTTGTTGTTGTAGCGGCAACAGATATACACAATTTTTGTAAATTTCTAGTTTCTACCTATTACGGTTGATGAGATACAGCCCGCTACAGACAGACAGACAGACATCGGAGGCATATCAATAGGGTCCCTTTTTCACCCTTTGGGTACAGAACCCTAAAAAACGAACAAGTACAAGTCGGACTAGCGCGCCGCGAGGCTTCCGTACCACCACATAATATTAATTTTATTTGTTGAAATTCCAGAAACTTACTGTGCTAGATTTTTTGAGTCCGACTCGCATTTGACCAGTTTTTATTATTTGTTATTATGTTATAGCTAATGCACTATAAATATACAAACTTTCACGCTTGTAAATGTTTTTTACCATAGAGCTAAAACAAAAAATCAAGCAAAAATTGCCTAAAAACACGTTTGTAGTAATTAATTTTTCGTTTCTTTTTATTTTTAGTATTTGTATAAATACATATTCTGTGAAAATTTCAACTGTCTACCTATTACGGTTCATGAGATACAGCCCAAATAGGCGGAGAGCGCGCAGTTAGCAACCCTACCTCATCGGGTACCAAACAGCGACCTATCTAAGCTGCTCCTGCTGCACTATGAAATGGTGAGTCTAAAAAAACAGGGTTGCCTGGGCGCAACCTGGGACGTTTTGTACAGTTAACGTTATTTCTATGTGGTGATACGGAACTCTCGGTGCGCAAGTCTGACTCGCACTTGGCCGGTTAATTAGTAATTTTTCATCATAACTTTAATAGAAAGAGTCGTGAAAAAATTATATAATTATTTTGAAATGTAGGTACAAGTAAAGCTTTTTCGATACCCCATTTGGTTTAAACGACCATTTATATTTTTGACCCCCTACTTGGACCCCATTTACAAAAATAATGAAAATATTTCTGTAATTCTTTAATTTTTTTTAAAGTTGGACAAGCATATTCTAAAACCATTTCAAATTTCAAGTCTCTTTCAAGTAGTTGCTGAGATAAACAGTTGTGACAGACATTGAGAGACGAAGTCGCACTTAATAAGGGTCCCGACTTTACCATTTTGTTACGGAACCCTAATAAAAATGTTGCGAAGCGCTTTTTTGGGATGGCTGGAATAACAACCAAGTGTCAGTGATATCCTGTGGTGCATCTGGACTCCCGATGGTAGGACTTCTGTATAAGAGGGATGGCGGCGGAACAAGCTAGTGGAGCTCTTGGGCACACAATCCACAACCACAGATTAAATAATAGTAAACTTGCGACAACGTGTAACGGAAAGAGGTGTGATAATACTAAAGGGTGTGAATCTGCCAATGAAACTGAACAACTTTTTCCAAGGAACGTAGGTCAAAATACGAAAATCAATTTTTGACTTCCCATAGAATCTACATTAGCTGATAACGCATTTTGTATGGGTTTTTCGTATTTTCACCTACGAGTATGTTCTTTGGGAAAATTTGTTCAGTCTTACGGGAAGATTCCCACCTTTCAGTATTACCACACCCTTCCCTTACACATTGTATTAAAGACCGACAGACATGCAACCTTTGTGACGGTAGACCAGACTGTGAAACTTGGTTACCACCAGGTTCCTTCTCATCACCAATTAACGAGAGACAGATCTACGTCATGCTTTTTTATATATTTGGCATACCCGATATAATATACTCTCACCATTCTTGGTTCATGACTCTCACCCACCAATGACAGTGACACACCTGAAATCTGAAATAATCTGGATTATGATAGCGGTGTTTACATACATACAACCTACCTAATTGTCCTATCTATCACTAAAAAATTTGTAAGTTGTACACGTTATTGATTAGCACCGATTTCCCCACGTTTCTGATCACGTTTGTTTTATTTATCACAGATAAATTTTCATGGATGGAAATTTACTCGTTGTATATTCACGTGATTAACTGCCCTACTTTTAGTATTTACTTTTTAATATTTTATCACTAAAAACTAACTAACTAACTGTTTTAATAAGTAATTCATGTATATTGAGACTGATGATCCCACAGTCCAACTGTGTGAACAGTTTTGTGGGTCCATGTTAATTTCATGAATTTTGTAATTGTTATAATAATAAATAGATAATAATAATAAATAATCCACCTTTATCGTCACCATCGTCATCAGATTGCGATCTCCCACGACTTATCTATCGAACGCTGCTATTTATAAAACAACAATCTGAATCATGTTCTTTAGAACTACATTAATGTGGTCTACGTTCTGTACCTGAGCCAACAGCGGCTCCGGCTCGAGCTCGTGTACGGGAGCGTAGGTAGTCCTGTAAGACCCCTGGTTCTGGTAGTTGCAACAGTTGCTGTACTGCGGAAGGATCGTGCTAGTCAACTGTGATCTGCGACACTTTTATCATGGTTTACATATTATGCAAATATAATTCATGCAGTAAATCGACCATCTAAATACTACATTTAATTCTTTTGAACCAAATTTAACGATTTTAAGTGCAAAAAAAGTGAATCTAGGTTCTAATCTTTTGTTTATAATCTGCACTAACTTTTATATTTTTGTGTAATCTCATTATACTTTATAAATAATCTTAATTTGTTTTATTCTCCGGTAACTGATAAAGTTACTACATCTTTTTTATAATTTAAAAGTTTAACCTTGAGGTGAAGCATCAAAATATCTCAATTTGAGCCAAACATACACCAGTATATAACATAGTGCTGGGCTAGAAGAATTACCTAAGATTACCTATGCTTTCACCGATGCTATGCTGCTTTTAGCCTTGATTAAGGCTCAAGAAACAAACACCCAAGTTGAACCTAGCTTGAATATTTTATACTTAACCCACTTTCTAAAGCGATATAATTCTGTAAGTATTATGTTGTAATTAATGGTACAACTCAATGGTACTACTGACACCAAGCCTACGTACAGTACATGTTACAAGTACTTAAACAGGTACAAACGGAGGCACGTCGGTGGAAACACTTTGACCTTGAGTGGGTCTCATATTTCGGGCGTTTGTAGCGTGGCGCTATGGTTTAGCTAATACTTGGTTTTATTTCTAAGTGCTTGCAGCCGTGCATACCTGTGCTTCATTTTGATATTTCTCTGCAGACTCGGTCGCAAATCATCAAACAAAGCAATGATTTTGCACTCTCTTCTCCCACTTTTGAGTAGCGTACGGGCCTCGCTGCGATCTGAGGTTACCTTTGGCAGGATTGGTCCTTAGGAGCTAAGGATGAATTTAAAAATTGGAGTCACCAAGATTTTTAATGTAAGTTTTTTTGCTTTAGCGTAGCTCAATCTTGATATCTACATCTGTTAAGCTACTATGCCAATAAGGATAACAAGTTCATTCTTATAAAGCTATGAAATAAAAAAATCCTTTTTTTTATTTTCTTAAGAAGAGAAATTCATTACATAGGTATTACAGCATTTGGAATATTCGAATCGAAAAAAACTTGAGAAAGCTTTATTATCATTTTATTAAAAAAAATAAAAGAGATGTACATATATCTTGTTTGTTCTGTCTTAATATTGCATTTCATATCAGTATTTAGCTAAGGCCACCTAAAAAGAACTTTTATTAAAAATCTTGGAGGCCCCACTTCTTCATTCCCTCATAAGGTTTTGAGGACCAATCGAGCCGGAGGAAATCATCAATAGCCATATTCTTAATTTTCATGTCGTGTACATATGCAACTATTAAGAAAAAGGATGAAAGGAGTAAGTGAATACCATTGTTTTTTTTACACTTTAGTAATTATACAACTAGTTTAAAAACATATGAACGAAATATTTGAATTAATATTACAGCGAATTCTCTAACATATGTGCATTGTTGCATAGAAACACAAAGGTAAATTGTGTTTGGACGGAAAATCACACCAAAATATCTCACAGATGACTAGCAGGATCCTGCTACGGTACAGCATCCATCGCAGTTGCCAGAACCAGGAGTAGAACATGAATTGATGCCCGTGCAGCTGCCCGAGCCGGCACCGCTGTTAGCTCCCGAACATGAATCAGCCCCCGTACAGGAACTAGAGCCGGAGCCGCTGTTTGCTCCCGTACAAGACCTGGCTCCCGTACAGCTACTAGACCCCGTTCCTGACCCAACCCCAGTACAGGATCCCGGAGCGGTACAAGAACCCGAACCGGTTGCGGACACTAGGCCCAGAACACAGATGAACACGAATATACTTTTGAACAACATTATGATTTCTGATTGCGGAAAGGACCGCTTTGGTTACTTATAGCATGGCGGTAAACAACAATAAATAGGTAAGCAACGCTTGTGATTTGCTGATGTCACGCAATCAGATTGTGAATCGAAAATTTTCCGTAATTAACATCGCTATCAGGATAAAAAATCGGCACATAAAAATTATTATTGGCCTTTGTGGTGCCTCTTAAGTAAATATGTACTTTTCAATATATTCATTAGCTAAAATTATTCTATGAGTAGACTCACTGGGCTTCGGGATTAAAACGAATAAAAACGAGAAAATTGCTTGTTTTCATGAGTAGAATAACTGGGCTTCGGGTTTAAAACGAATAAAAATTCACGCTGTATAGCCCCCGACTTCAAACATGAAGACGGGCCAAGCAAGACGCAGAGGTACGCCCAGCCTCTTCAAACATGAAGAAGGGCCAGACTTGAAGGGGAGGCCTCCATCACCTACTCAGATAGATAGAAAGAAACTAAAACTCAAGCAGATAAACAGACATGCAGAGTCATCTTCAACACCTCACAATATGAAGAGATACTGGACATATAGGAGCACCCCTCATGCTTTCGATGTGCTTTTTTACCACCGAAACCTGCTCAGCAGCTGGTTTTTGAGAAAGCCAGCAGTCGTACTAACAAAAGAACTTAGTATAACCGATTTACGACTGAATAAAGAAGTTACGAAATAATGATGAATTTTGAAAAAAAAGGGCTGAAGAACAGGGGCAGAAAACGTTGAAATTTTTCTATGGTTCTTTTGAATCAGGACGGATGAATCAGCCAGTATAAAATCCTGAATGACAGCCTAAGCTGCATAATTTGCGCCTCTTTCTAATTTTTTTTAAAACACGTTTGAATGAATGCATAGCATCGACAAGGAATCGGTTATATTTAAACGGTATCGCACCATTGTCGCATCTCAAATTTTTAATTATCTGATCGTGATAGCGATATTAATTGCAGAACTTTTTTGATAAACATGAGTGGTTTATTACTAACCTAATCCCCTATCAACACCATCTTTATAGGTAGTGACCACTCGCCGATGTTTACCTGACGACTACTATAAAAAGAACCGATCGCCTGCTCAATCATAAATAATCATGTTATTCAGAAGTATACTTGTGTTTGTCTGCGTTGTGGCGCTAGTGTCCGCTCACGGTCCGGGCTCGTGCACCGGAGCGGGCTCGTGTACCGGACGTGGGTCCGGAATGGGGTCAAGCAGCTGTACGGGCGCCGGCTCCTGTTCGGGACCATACAGCGGCTCCGGCTCGAGCTCTTGTACGGGAGCCAACTCGTGTTCGAGCCCTTATTCTGGAAGTTGCAACAGTTGTTGTACTGCAGAACGATCGTGCTGATCAATTTGTGACTCGACACTTTTCTTATGCTTTGCTGCCAAATATGATAAATGTGAACAGTGAACATTTTATAAATACTTATATCCAATAAAATATTGGTATGAATTCAGTTTGACCTTTGTTTTTTTTTTTCATTTACTTATTTGTTGTTTCTTTTTTTTTCTCCCTTTTCGGGGTAATATTTCTTTTTATTTTTTTTTTGTTATTATTATTTACAGTTTATTGTACACATGAAAAACATTAAGACAAAGTTGAATAAAGAAAAATGACACAACAAGTGCGGCTTATTTCAAGACTTATTTTACTTGTTTTTGTTTATTTTTATTCAGATGTATTCACACCATAATGGTACGCACTGCAGCAAGAAATTGGTAACAAAACTAAGATAAACAGAATCAGCTAGCACTACGCTAGCACAAGATATACGCAAGTGCTACAATGACTTGCCGTAGTATGATTTCTTCTATTCAATTTTATTTCGGCATAAGGATAAGTTAAACATAATTTAAGAAAGATGAAAGTAATGGTATTTCAAAGAGAAGAGTATTAAAAAACCGGCCAAGTGCGAGTCAGACTCGGGCACCGAGGGTTCCGTACCACCACATAATCATAATCGTATTAGTTGAAATTTCGATAAGTTACTGGGCTAGATTTTTTGAGTCCGACACGCGCTTGACCAGATATATTTCTTGGTATTTTAATATAAATAAAACAATTTTAACGTTTGTAAGTCTTCCCGTTTTTAAGATAGAGCTAAAACAAAAATCGCCTAAAAAAACAAGTCTTTAGCATGGGAATAATTAATAACCCTTAATTTAAAATATTTTTTTATGTTTTGTATTTTTTGTTATAGCGGCAATAGTAACACATGATCTGTGAAAATTTTAACCGTCTAGCTATTACTTCATGAGTTACAATTTTTGTAAACACATCTGACTTTGATGGCATCTTATTCCTTTGTTTTTAAATATTTATTAAAACCAAAAATACAGTATTTATCTGCTCAACAAGATTTAAACAACAATACCCCATTCTATGCGGTAGGTCAAACTTTTTTTTTCTTTAGCTGTTTGGGAGCCTCCCTTAATTTTTTATTCTTTTATTTTTAGTATTTGTTGTTGTAGCGGCAACAGATTTACATAATTTGTGAAAATTTCAAATTTCTGCCTATTACGGTTCATGAGACAGCCCGCTGACAGACAGACAGACATCGGAGGCATATCAATAGGGTCCCGTTTTTTACCCTATGGGTGATCATCATAACATCCCATGAAACGTCCACTACAGGACAGGGAGCTCCCTCCAGAATTCTAGCTTTTGCTGGAAAAATGTAGAGGGGAAGTACCACAGTCACCTTGCTTGTTAGCGTTACGAATGGCACCATGGACCGCGGGCGTAGGTGACCGCAGTAAGTAAGATAATAGATACAAAGGAGGATGCTGCTGCCCATCCTCCAGTTTATAACCCTTAGTTGCCTCTTACGACACCCACGGGTAAGGGTTGGTATTCTTCTTGGACATTCTTTGCCGGCACCACACAGGACCCTTTGGGTACGGAACCCTAAAAAGAATGTATTAAGGGTTGCTCCAATAAAGATGGGTCGATGTTGAAGTGGAATAAAACAAGCTGTGTTATATGTGTGTATATTTAGTTATGGTGTGGATGAAATACCACCCGCGTTGCTAAAGTTTTGCGTTAACGAGGTTACGGCACCTTTAACATTCTTATTTAACCAATCCTTGAACGAAAACCTTTTTCCAGGAAGGATGAAAATTACAAAAATCAAACCATGCTTAAAAAAAGGCCTATAGCTCTCCTGCCTATTTCCTCAAAAGTATTAGAAAAAGCTATGTATAACCGTATTGTCAACTTTCTGGAAAAAATAAACTTCTAAATCGATCTACCACACACACGGTGTCAAAATTTATACAGGAAGCATTTATGTATATTGATGGACTTTATGCAGTAGGTATATTATTAGACATGTCAAAAGGATATGATAGTGTGTCAAATCACATAGTATTCTACTGGACAAACTTAATTGGGTATCGGAATCCGAGGAAAGGCCCACTGTTGTTTAACGTTGTACCTCTCAAATAGGAAACAGTTTTATGAACTTGACTACTACGATCAAGACACTGGTGAAGTAGGAAAAACAATCAATCAATCAATCAATCAATTTATTTGTGGAACACAGGTAAGTACAAGAAGAGATGTTTAACAATATTAAGTTCAGCTGTGACCTGCCATTAAGCATACAAATTATTTTATTTTAACAATTAAAAAATTATACAATCCCAAAAAAACAAAATCTAACATTCTCACAACAAATAATTCTATACCACAAGGTAGCGTGATGGGATGCATCTTATTCTTAATCCACATTAATGATTTACCCCTTATACTAGATTCCCTGTGTATCCTATTTGCGGATGACATCTCTTTATTATTTAAGTGTTCAAATGAAGACAAGAATAAGGCATACATAAAGCATGCGCTTAATGCAGTCAAAGTTGGTTATCCGATCACAACCTTGAACTTAATTTAAAGAAAATGCGTTTAATTCAGTTTTGGCCATAACAAACGGACAAACTCGATCTTGACCAAGCCTTAACATCAATGAATATTGAGGATACATCTGAATTCAACCTGTTAGGACTAAATGTAGACTCACACCTTACCAGGAAAAGTCATATTGAAAAACTGAAACTATCACAGTTTATATATGCACTGTCTGTGCTTAAATCCAACAGAGATATCAAATCTGCCAAGGCTGCATGCTATTGTAACAAACTGTATCCTACCTAAATGGATATTGTGACTAGGAATGTAATTATTTTAATCTGTAATAATTTTGGCCATGTACATGTGATCGTCTAACTTTAACACCTAAAAGACCCGTACATTGTGGATTGGTAATTAATTAAAAAAATATTTGATTTGTGAAAATAACTAAGTAGAAAATGAAGTTAAAAAAATTACGCATACAAAATAAAATATTTGGAATAAAACATACCAATTCAGCCCGCTAGCTTGTGTGTGACGTCAAACCGAGCGCTGCAGACTCGTCTCGACCGCGCGTCTCTTTCAATTTCTAGGTGACCTAGGCTTCCTAGATCTAGGCCTTATAGTGGAAAGTAAAATTAAATTAAGCACGTGGTCTCTTCGTCTCGCGTTGCTGGAATGAAAGTGACTCAAAACCAGGGATAGGGTTTGGATGAAGACTTGAAAGTCTAGAATTAGGTTTCCTATAGATTTTTAGATTATCTGGGACTCCCAACCAACCTAGCATCCCAGGCCTACCTACTAAACCTAGAACAATCCTACACCCAAAGTTAAAATAGGTTACCTTGCAAACCATCACACACATTATTCCGATCATCTCAAAATAACATCCATCTCCACCTGCCTAAAATTAATCTACGATTAGTAAATTGTTTTATATCCATTTGATCCAAACGAAACAAGATTCGACACTCAATTTTAACGTGTAAGAGTGCTGAATATTGTCCCTCTATAATACAGGCTAGGCGACTTAGGTAATCTAACCAGTACTATATTCGTGGAACATTTGACAAAACCAATTTACTAAAGTAATATTGTCTTATAAATGCATGTGTTATACCGATTAATTTTATTGTGTATTTATCGATATAACATTATAATACCTACATCACATTTAGTGTTAAACACCCATCACCACCTAAGTGCCCTAATAACCTAGCATCAAATGAACCCAACCTAATTCTCACGCTGGCTCCATAAAACACAGGATTCAGCTGCACCTAGATTTAACTCAGAAAACTCGTCGTTGTTCACCCCAGCACCTTCTCAGATGACCTATCATTTCATGAGACCTAGCTAGCACTTTTAAATGAATAAGTAGTAGGAAATCTGAAATAAACTCACCAACAACGAAGCCATAAATTCCCGGCGGGAAAGACACAAACACGAAGCCCTCTCGTACAATACCTGTAGCACGTTCACTGCACTAAATTGAAATATAATTATAAATTACTTTACACAATTTTACACTTGCTAAAAAAAGTAAGTTAGTATTCCCTATTGCAATACGCTTGACACTTCTTTATTCAGTAAACCTCCACGTCTAACGTTTAACACTAATGCGCATTAGGTACCTAAATTAGTACCTAGCCTACTGAACCGCAGTCGCTAAGTACAATTTTTTAAGCTCCAACTCTATATCCTATCGTACGTAAAGTTAGGCACCGTCTCTAAATCAAACCCTAAATTTAACCACTAAAGTACTATAATCAGGCGGCCGCCGAAAAAAAATAATAATTTGTGCACGTAATCCCTATTCTAAAGCCTAGCGCTGACTGCCCCCCTGCATCTCTCATTCAAAATCCTGTGTTTGTTTCTTACAATTTTATACCTGCTGCATCTCTCCTAAAATGAACCTTATATCAAAACAGTAAAAATTACCACATGTGCAATTGGGCTGCAGTGTGTTACGTCACTGCCTCGCTATGCCTTTTTTTCTTAAATTTCTAAGAAGTATTGTTTTTACAATAATACGTCCACTGCGTCTTTTTACCAAAATGAATCTAATTACAAGGCATTACAGTCCACTACGAGCGCAAAGCTATTTTGTAAGCGGGAGGTCTGTTTAGATGTACAGTCAAGAGGACATTCAGCTTGACACGTTGGATTACGTACCAGAATTATTTCAATCTCAGCAAGAGCTAAAGACAAACTGCGAGTGTCAAGCTTTACCTGTTGTTGACCGTACCTGTTGTTAATTGAATAGTGGCGAAATATTATAAGGTCTTATTTGTTTTAACTTAGTAAGTCTATATCATTTTATACGTTTATTATTAAATTCCTAAAACTGTGACGAATATAATCGTTACATCGCCCCTTTATTTCCGAGTTGGATTGATATTTTCAATAAATAGCAGAAGACAATGAGGAAATAACAATAGGAAAACTAAATTTGTTGTTGTCAATATCAAGATCACTTCAGTAGTTTTTTATTATTATTATTGAAGTCGTACTCCGTACACAAGTACTAGCACTCCTGCTAATGTTGTCTTCCCACATCATTTACCACCTTTATTTACCTTACGCCCCTAGCTTTGAAAAATCTTTCATACTTGTACTCCTTATAAGAGTAATTTCTTCCTACAGCATTCAACCCTTCTTGCAATAAACCGTCTTCAGATATTCAGTTCAGTAGTTTTCGCATGTTAGGTTGTTGTTTTATGCAAAACGCCCCTAAGAATTCAAGAAATATGCATACTTTACATAATTATACCTAATAATGCACTTCTAGTATAAGTTCAATACACACTAAATACAATCTTATTTCAACTCTATTTCTAATAGGATTATGTTTGTGTCCTAATGGAATGATCGTATTAAGTCAAACAAGACCCAATTATGATTGTTGATTGGCACAGTTGTACTGTAGTTGCCTACAGTTCAAAAGGTTTTTAGTTCGATTCTCGTTCGACGCTGATATCAATATGGTGAGATTGGGTGTTCTGAAGTCTAACTGCAACTGTAACCGTGGCTTATTTTTTTTATTGTTGACTTTATCGATGATTAATAAAGATTTTATATTTTGAATTTATATTCATCTTATTTTCTGAACAATGAGGGTTATGTGAATTTTTTACTAGTCCAGATATCTGAAACTTTAATTCCGAGAATTGGTATTCTGCACAATTACTTGATAGTTACAACAGATGAGTGTTTTGAAATTAATCGTAACTATAATTTCCTAATTTATGTGGGACCGGCAAATAATATTACCAATCCATCTCCACCCGTAGGTGTCATAAGAGGCGACTAAGGGATCATGAACCGAAGTACGGGCAGCAACATATTTCTGTGTGTCGTACCATCTTAAATGCGGTCACCAACAATACCGGTTCCCAGCCGCAACGCTTACAAGTGCGGTGGTAAATCCCCTCTTAAGTACCAAGCTTTTTTATTGAAGGTCTGCAATGAGCATTTAACCCGGTGAAATATTATGATGATAATTATTTCCTAATCACAATAACAAAAGAACATCGACTGTGGTGAAAACCTTAGGATTTAACGCATAGCAGTAAGAAAAAGAGCGTTTTCTCTGCTTCTTAAGGCATGTTAAGTCGTTCAAACGAGCTTGGTTTCCTGCCAGTAGTCATTAAACTATATCAAACATCTTTATAATAAAATTGTGCGATGGGCTGATTTTTTCAACTAAACGTTAAGCAATACCCTTAAAATTATTCACTGACTTGAAAACCTTCTGACTCTGACACATGTTAACTATTTAACTAACAATAGACTCCGTGGACTTGTGGCTAGAGTGCTCGGCACCCGATCCGTGGTTCCGGGTTAGTTTCCAGGTAAGGACACAGTTAAACAAAATCCCATTGAGCAACATCTCCAGTTTGGTTAAAACATTAATGAATTAATAATCTGGTTTTCCGAAAAGCAAGATGATTCCGTGCTTCCGTGTTGCAGTCCTTAATGAGCCATGTCTAAGGCCCTTGGCGGCTCTACTACTCCGACACCAGGGTTTGTGAGGTTGGTCATCGACCTTGAAACCCGCATGATATGATGATGATGAACACAACCCATTTAAGTCCACTTACGCCCCTTTTAACTAATTTTTTGACTTAAAGTAAAAATAAATTGAAACTCAACAAGCAACAGGTATAAAACTCATACCGAGATTAAGTAATTTCGCCCCTATAAATCTTATTTATCTGTTTAAAATAAAAGCGACGTCATAAAACTATTAGGTACAAATAACATGAGTTCCATTTTGCATTTTCAACAGGTAGTAGAAACCCACATTGATATAAAATGATTGAATCAAATAATTTCGCCCCTACGAATTTAATCCATTTGTTTATGATAAGCCTACTGTTAGTTCCACTTATTTTAAATAAAAAGAGTTTTTTTTAACGAACAACTGAACTAAATTGCATTTTTCAAACTACTTAAAAAAATCTCTGTATTCAAACTGTTAAATTGATACCTCAAAATTATCATTTTACTGACAAAGAAAGCAACACTAGGTCTTTGGATTTAACAAAGCTTAACATTTAACACAAAATTTTAGGGTTCCGTCCCTCAAATTTGAAGATTAAAAACCCTCTTATGATAACGTTGTGATCCCTTGGTCCGTGCGTGTGTCACGTACTAAAGATTTATACGTTGTTCTTTGCATATTAAATAGTCAAGTTTTTATTAATAAAGAAAACCTATCTATATAAAATTAAACTAAAAACAATAAATAGTTTAACTACCACAATACTCATTTTGTTTACTATATCAACTTTTACGATTATGTTTAATTATAGGTAACCCTTTTAAATGAACATAAAACACATCAACTATTTATTCGCCTAAAGGTCTTTAAAACTAAAATGTAATAAGGCACAACTCATAACTAAAATATAAAAGGTACAGAACCCTGTCGGAGTTTGATTTTCACACTTGACCGACTACGAACTAGGTCTGGGAATCACCGATTTTCACCGAACCCACTCGTCTCACTTCGTCGTCAAGCGTCAACAAATTGCCACTTTTGTACCTATGTGTCAAATACGACCAAATTTATTACTTCAAAAGTGATTCTCAAAATTCTTTGAACTGAAGTGGATTACCTACCACGAGAATTATTGGTGCACTTGAGTTATCGACAACTTCAGAAAACTTAAGCACAAAATAATAATAAGTTGTATAACGCGTTTTCGTTTTGAAACGGAGGTCTTTGTTTTTGAAACAGAGGTTCCCAACCTTGGTCTATAAAAATCTTGGTTGGTAAAACAGAGTCGATAAACTTGAAAACTAACGCAATAAATAAAATTAGTTTTAAATGAGGAATAGTATTAATGCAAATAACTGAACGATTTTGTGTGTTATTCAAATTCACCAAATAAATTTAAAATATTAGCATTAATTAAAATTATGCTTGAGCGATTAGGTTTGAAACTTGCGTAATGTACTTTTGAAAACAATTCAAAGCTCAAATTCAATTTTTACTTATTACTTTTTTTATGAAAACATATATCTTCATACTTTGGGTATGAGTTACTGTTCTGAACTTTTTTAAAGCCCGTCCTTTTTTTTAAGTCCAAAAGTTGTAAACCACTGACTTACGACGCACAAACATGTGTTACCAAAAAAAACTGACCTGCCCATGGTACGAAATAATAGAAAGTTAAACTGTGCCATAAAACTGTAGAACCCAAGGGTCCGTTTGTTTTTCATTGTTTGACTGATATGACCTGCTACAAATATAGATGCCTTTTAAAAAATAATGCTTTATTGCGTTGCGTTGCGTTTATTACCTAAGTATCCTTGAATTCAGATTGTTTTATACACTTTCATTGAGGCAGTCCTATTTTTTTACATCTTATTAAAAACATTAAATTTAATGAGAATATCTACCAAACATTTTTTTTTTCCTCTAAAAATCTATCTGCTAACTAAAATTCCAATACTACCAATCTTACAAAGAGTACTAAATACTCGCATGTTTGTACTAAGTACAGCCGGCCGCATATCAGTGGCAAACTCCGACCCTCTCTGGTTTCGAGCGTTTGTAGTGCTGTGCAAGTTCAGTTTATACTGATTTTGTTACCACCTAATTCCAGCTGTGTTTATTACTTTTATCAATAGATATGTTACCGCTACCTGGAGTTGTAATAAATATAACTACCAATCCACAATTTTTATACCCTTCCTGCATAATTATTGTAATTCACAAGACATTAACGTCCAAAAATATTTTTTTATGTAACAAGTGACCAAGCGCTCTCGCGAGCTACCTGATGGTAAGTAGTAACCAGCGCCAATAGTGCCTACTGTCTTATTAGTAGTATAAATGATAAAAACAAGACAGCAAAACGCGTTGCTCACCCTAAGAACTAAGTTTGTTTGTCTCATGTGCCAGTAATTTGACTAGCTCTTTTGCCCTTCAAACTGAAACAAAGTAGTGCAAGCACTGACGCTTTACGGCAGAAAAAAGCAAAGGGGCACTGCACAAAAGCCCTACCACCTTTCATCTCTAGCATCCACAGTACAAATTTTTTTTGTTAACTATTCACAAAAGAACTTAAACTATTTAAACTTAGATGTCAAAGGATTCCTATTTTTATACCTATTTAACCATAAGAATATGACGTTCGATACAAAAACGCTAAAATAAACCTAAACTTGGCAAAAGAAAACAATCTAACATTGTCGAAACAAAAAAAGTGCATCCCATTTCGAAGGGCATGTGGCGTGGCCGGTAGCGACCCTGTCTTCTGCGCGCGCTATGTTGAGTTGCAGGTTCGATACTTGGCAAAGCAAACATTTACATGATTAAGAAAATCATTTCTTTTTGTGTCTGGCGTTATTTATCAATTTATTGTTTCAAGTTAAGGATCAAATTACACAATATGAAATGTCTAACGTAATTTATCTATGTGTTTGTGTACAATATTATCACAGATATTTCACCATAACAGTCATGTTTCAAGATGATAAATGACCACCATACCCACCTTTTTTTCATTCTTATTTCTAGCCTATTTTGTGTCCCACTGCTGGCCAAAAGTAGGTATAAGCGTACCTTAGTATATCTATTTATAAAACTCTTTATGCTATCACCATCACATAAAATTCATAAAACAAAAAAAATACAAACTAGTCATTCATTATATTTGTTTGTAATGCTGTTCTCTATAAATCGTCTCAAAAAGTGAAAAACACATTAAAAAAAAAATTCTAGTCATCCTAATAAATGACCTATGCTAAGCCAAATCTACACGTAATAAAACAGGTTCTTTTATTGTGTGTTCGAATCAATCAAGATCCGCCCTTTAAGAACACAATTCTGCGTCACGAGGCACCAATGTAACAAACTGTATCCTACCTAAATGGATATTGTGACTAGGAATGTAATTATTTTAATCTGTAATAATTTTGGCCATGTACATGTGATCGTCTAACTTTAACACCTAAAAGACCCGTACATTGTGGATTGGTAATTAATTAAAAAAATATTTGATTTGTGAAAATAACTAAGTAGAAAATGAAGTTAAAAAAATTACGCATACAAAATAAAATATTTGGAATAAAACATACCAATTCAGCCCGCTAGCTTGTGTGTGACGTCAAACCGAGCGCTGCAGACTCGTCTCGACCGCGCGTCTCTTTCAATTTCTAGGTGACCTAGGCTTCCTAGATCTAGGCCTTATAGTGGAAAGTAAAATTAAATTAAGCACGTGGTCTCTTCGTCTCGCGTTGCTGGAATGAAAGTGACTCAAAACCAGGGATAGGGTTTGGATGAAGACTTGAAAGTCTAGAATTAGGTTTCCTATAGATTTTTAGATTATCTGGGACTCCCAACCAACCTAGCATCCCAGGCCTACCTACTAAACCTAGAACAATCCTACACCCAAAGTTAAAATAGGTTACCTTGCAAACCATCACACACATTATTCCGATCATCTCAAAATAACATCCATCTCCACCTGCCTAAAATTAATCTACGATTAGTAAATTGTTTTATATCAATTTGATCCAAACGAAACAAGATTCGACACTCAATTTTAACGTGTAAGAGTGCTGAATATTGTCCCTCTATAATACAGGCTAGGCGACTTAGGTAATCTAACCAGTACTATATTCGTGGAACATTTGACAAAACCAATTTACTAAAGTAATATTGTCTTATAAATGCATGTGTTATACCGATTAATTTTATTGTGTATTTATCGATATAACATTATAATACCTACATCACATTTAGTGTTAAACACCCATCACCACCTAAGTGCCCTAATAACCTAGCATCAAATGAACCCAACCTAATTCTCACGCTGGCTCCATAAAACACAGGATTCAGCTGCACCTAGATTTAACTCAGAAAACTCGTCGTTGTTCACCCCAGCACCTTCTCAGATGACCTATCATTTCATGAGACCTAGCTAGCACTTTTAAATGAATAAGTAGTAGGAAATCTGAAATAAACTCACCAACAACGAAGCCATAAATTCCCGGCGGGAAAGACACAAACACGAAGCCCTCTCGTACAATACCTGTAGCACGTTCACTGCACTAAATTGAAATATAATTATAAATTACTTTACACAATTTTACACTTGCTAAAAAAAGTAAGTTAGTATTCCCTATTGCAATACGCTTGACACTTCTTTATTCAGTAAACCTCCACGTCTAACGTTTAACACTAATGCGCATTAGGTACCTAAATTAGTACCTAGCCTACTGAACCGCAGTCGCTAAGTACAATTTTTTAAGCTCCAACTCTATATCCTATCGTACGTAAAGTTAGGCACCGTCTCTAAATCAAACCCTAAATTTAACCACTAAAGTACTATAATCAGGCGGCCGCCGAAAAAAAATAATAATTTGTGCACGTAATCCCTATTCTAAAGCCTAGCGCTGACTGCCCCCCTGCATCTCTCATTCAAAATCCTGTGTTTGTTTCTTACAATTTTATACCTGCTGCATCTCTCCTAAAATGAACCTTATATCAAAACAGTAAAAATTACCACATGTGCAATTGGGCTGCAGTGTGTTACGTCACTGCCTCGCTATGCCTTTTTTTCTTAAATTTCTAAGAAGTATTGTTTTTACAATAATACGTCCACTGCGTCTTTTTACCAAAATGAATCTAATTACAAGGCATTACAGTCCACTACGAGCGCAAAGCTATTTTGTAAGCGGGAGGTCTGTTTAGATGTACAGTCAAGAGGACATTCAGTTTGACACGTTGGATTACGTACCAGAATTATTTCAATCTCAGCAAGAGCTAAAGACAAACTGCGAGTGTCAAGCTTTACCTGTTGTTGACCGTACCTGTTGTTAATTGAATAGTGGCGAAATATTATAAGGTCTTATTTGTTTTAACTTAGTAAGTCTATATCATTTTATACGTTTATTATTAAATTCCTAAAACTGTGACGAATATAATCGTTACACTATGCTTATGCATATGGCGGATGCGGTATGGCGTTATAGTGGGGGTCATAGCAGAGGCAAATGACATATTTATTTTACAAAAAAAATTCTACGCATCCGTTTTAATTTAGGCCCCCGAGTCAGTTGCAATTTTATTAAAGAACGTATGTTATCACTCCCATCAGCCAAATCAGTTAAAGCAAAAGATTGAAGAGTACCAATTCTGTAGAAGTGCGCAACGAAATAATTTATTACAAGCCCCAAAACCAACCTTACATAATTATGTTCAATCAAACAAAGTCCCCAATACCGTTCTGTTCAGATATTCAATAAAATTCCGGAAAACATAAATTAAGAAAATACCTTGTATAAAACTTTCAAAACATATCTTATCGAAAAATGTTGCTATTCAGTAAAATAATATTTGAAGGAAAAGTAGTAGGTAGGTACAAAGATAAAATTAAAATTTTGCGGTCTGCTAAAATATTTTTTGCTTAAATTTTAACCTAAATTTTATTTTTCTTGACTAATGTTATACAAATGATTATGTCACAAATAATAATAAGATAATTAGAGTTTTGGCTGTAAATCTAGGTTTGATTTAAACCCAGATTTACAGCCAATACACCCAAGTTTAACGTAGCTTGAACAGGCGAATGTAACCCACTTCGTAAAGCGATACAATCAGTCTACGTACAGTACAGGTAACAAGTAGGTACATAACATATACTGTAACGATACCATCGGTACTGACTGGGTTCCGTTTATTTATTCTACGTCAGGGATTCCCAAACTTATGTGAGGAGATATTGTAAATGAAGACAAATAAATGTGAAATTCAGCAAGCTGTATCGTAAAGGTACACCTACATAGATACAGTTATTTTTGGATTTCTGAAAAATGTTTTGTATGTTAGTCAGAACGTGTATAAGGGTCAAGAAGTCCGAATTCTTTGCGTGCAACTTAACCACTTTCCGAAAGAGATACATGTGTCTCTTTGAGAAACAAGGCAAAGTTTTGGTCGTCTTACAATATCTCGTTGTTCATAATTTTTTTTATCAAGGTGTTCCGATTAATTTACTCAAATTGGGCATGGTTTACGAAAATAACCCGTTATGCTAATGTGTTTTACAAAGGACCTAATTGGGCCCAATATTGATAAACAGCAATATTTCTTCAGGGAAGGTTTAGGAACCTCTGGTTGTTTCCCTGAAAGGTAGTTCAGTCAGATAGATTTATTCCTGCTGATAACATGAGTCTAGGTTTTCCCAAAAGGCGCCACGCTCAGTGTGGTAATCTTAATGGCCATTCATTCGCGCGTACAATAGAAATGTTTCGATGGGTTAATTAAATGAAGTAAAGAAAACCTAACCGACATAGCCTTGAGAATCGTTAAAGTGGCATGGCACGTATGCATGTATGTGTGGCGACCACGTACCGGAAGACGTAGCGTGGGCAGGCCTCCCATACATAAGGTGGACCGACGATCTAGTCAAGGTCGCGGGAAGCCGTTGGATGCTAGCAGTGCTGGACTGGTGGTCATGAAGATCTTTAGGGAAGGCGTAGGTCCAGTTGTGGCTATCTTTCGGTTGATAAGATGCTTGAGCTGTGATGGCCAGAGTTTTTTTGTCAATTGAATAGAGATGATGGTACGAGCTTGCCCTGAAGAAGCTCATTCATGAAACTTGGTTATCACCAGCATTACACCACCAAGAAGCTTCTTGGCTGTGTGATCTATCGAGTGAACTGCGGCTAGTTGATACTTATTTGGTATCAACTAGCCGCAGGTTACGTTACAGGTTGAGTCTTGTTGGTATTTAAAATAGCGGTGGATCTGATTCACTGTGTACATAGTGGATTGCGATTCACTGTGTAACTGGAGATAC
Source organism: Athrips mouffetella (assembly GCA_947532105.1). Lineage (NCBI taxonomy): Eukaryota > Metazoa > Arthropoda > Insecta > Lepidoptera > Gelechiidae > Athrips > Athrips mouffetella. The sequence goes on along the minus strand of OX383960.1, from coordinate 563,221 downwards.
TTGTTGTTAAGGGGATGTGCATTGTTTTGCTGAAAATAACCGTTATATTTATGGAAAAACTTATTACTCTATAGAACAGTTTATGTCCGATGTTTTAAATTGATCGTAAATTTAGTAATAATATTTATGTTTACAATTACATAGATTGTTATAAACAATAAGAAATGTAATTTTATAAGTTATCTACTTATCTTGCTATGCCCTTACAAGGCGCATGTACAAATGTTCCTTAGTTATAAGTTTACTATGTATATGCTTGCAACATAATAAACAGAAAAAAATAACCGTTATAGTATTAAATATATATCTTAATGGAATTCAAAGAAAATTCGAAAAAATCATTCCCCAAGGGGTGAAATAAGGGATGATAGTTTGTATGACAATCCAGCAGTTTTCCGATGATGCATAAAAATTTATATTTCTTTGATCTAATTAAAAGTAAACCACAATAGTAGTTTATGCCACTGTCAGGTAAAGATAGTCATTGTAACATGAGTGCTTGTTTGTGATATGAGGCGCAGCCGAATGTCACAATAGACTGCACGAATGTTACAGTGACTAGTTTGCAATCAGTGGCATTCATTACTTTTTCTACGAGCATAAAAATAATTAAGAAAATAACGTACCCTTTGTTTACTTTTGTCGTAATAGTAGCTCTACTATTACGACAAAAGTAAACAAAGGGTACGTTATTTTCTCTCACTAGAACACCTCCACTTTTTTGGCACTAAAGTCCTCTTGACTTTCTTACGCTGCCTTAATTATTTCGGTCGGCGTGAATATTTTACTCTTATTTACAAATTTTGAATGACAATCAAGATGTTTATCGTTAAATTATAAATTAAAAGTAATTTTTTTCACAGATTAAATAAGCGCAAATGGCGCGAATTCCCCTCGGCCAGCCATCATATAACACTGTGTATGGGGGGGGTTCAGTTCATAAGTGCATGAATTCTTTTTTGAAGTTGCCTTTTTGGCTTGGTAACTAGCATATTAGCCGATGGCATCCAATACAACATAGTATTAACGTAATTTTGTTGCCAAACCTAACAAAAAGGTGAAAAAATTATATTACCGTATTGTACACGTAGAGTAGAGTTAGTTGCATTTGTAAATATAACGCAACTGTTGTCGGAATGTCAATGTTTGTGATACTGTTTCCGGTTTCGTATTTCAGCATTTTGGAAAAATCATCCCCAAAGGGGGTTAATTGCGGGATGAAAGTTTGTATGAAAATCCTACAGTTTTGAATTTGAAATAAATTTGTATTTAAGCTAATGAAAAGAAAAGAAGATACACGTGTTTCAATATTTTTGCAAAATCGTCCCCCAAGGGGATGAAAATAATAATAATAATAGAAAATGTTTACGATCCGACAACACCACAAATCCTCAATACTCACTTGACTTAGGTCCGTGAGTATTGTTATCACCGGCATACGAAGGCCGAGAAGACGAAGTCTTAAATAAATAAATAATAATAATCATTTATTAATCAGACTACAATGAGGTCCATCTTGTTAGTAACAGTCTTCTTAACCTATGTTAGTACTATAATGAAGGTGGTATTTCCACCAATATATAATGAACCTGGGGGGTTCGTGGGGGCGTTTGCTCATAGATAGAATTTGCTACCTGTAAGTCCTATCAGCTGATCCTCGACATTTAAACAACGCATCGAGTTTAAACGAATATCACATTTATTACGATGTAAACATTGATTACACTGTTTATTTATTTATATTTATTTTGGAGAAAAAACAGACAATAGCGTATATTAGGTCTAAATGAAATAGAGTTAAATTAATGTGCTTAACACTACCTCCATGTACATTTCTCGCTTAGAGTTAGAAAGTAGGGATTAAGAAGCATACAAAAAACTTTTACTTTAGTAACAAATAGTGCTTAGTGCGCGCAAACAAACATTAATCCATATGTTGGTGAAACCATATCAATTATTTTGTAAGATCAGAACTGGGAAGGTCGACAAAGTTAAATACAGTAGAGGGAAGGAAGACGCAGACACATTCAAATGTCAGTATTAGAAACCAATATATTGCGGATTTTTCTATTAAAACTTGCTTTAGATTCATGAAAGATATCAACGTCAGTGAAGAAACCATTATATGTCCTGCCAAGACGGTACAGGGGGGCACGTGCCCCATAGTTAGTTGCAATACCAGCTAAATTGAATAAACAAGGATATCTTAGCTTTCTATGTGTAGAGTAGTGAATTTTACTAGTCAAGATGTTGCAATTATAAGTACTTATACAAATGTTACGGAGAATATTTAGGTCGGACGTGATCCGTCTCTTATACAGGGGAAGAAATACGTACTCCTGTAACAGATCTTGGTAGGACATATATTTAGAAGTTAAACGCCTATGCATAGCCCTTAAAAATTTCTTTTGAACCATTTCTAATTTGTTTTTGTATACTGCATAGTGCGGGTTCCATACACAGGTGGAATATTCCAACTGTGGACGGATTAAAGATCTGTATAGAGTAAGATACGCGTTACGGCTCCTAAACTTTTTGGTGTTTCGCAGTACGAAACCTAGCATCCTCATCGCTTTACCATGGATATAATCCACGTGACTATCAAACCTCAATTTTGAGTCGAACAAGACACCGAGATCCTTCACGACGTCTACTTTTTTTAATATTTTTCCTCCAAGATTATAAACTGAAGCAAATGTGTTACGTTTATTAGTAAATGTAATATGTTGACACTTGTCGTAAGCGAGGTATAATTTATTTGTAATACAATATTCCTGCAGTCTATCTAAATCTTGCTGGACTTTCTGACAGTCCATGGCATTACTAACAGTGCTATATATTTTTAGATCATCGGCATATAACAAAAAGTTGCAATGTTTAAAACATGTATGAATGTCATTAATAAAAATCACATAGAGTAACGGCCCCAGAATGGAACCCTGGGGAACACCCGAGGTGATATGGACAGGATTGGAGCTGAAACCGTTGACTACAACCACTTGAGATCTGCCAGAAAGATATGACTTAAAAAAATGAAGTAGAGAGCCCTTTATACCTAACTGAGCCAGTTTTGTTAGAAGAATTTTGTGATCTACTTTATCAAACGCCTTTCGAAAGTCTGTATAGACAGCATCAATTTGAGTCCGTCTATCCAGACCTTCGAAAAGGTAGTTGGAATATAAAAGCAAGTTAGTTATAGTAGAGCGGTTTTTAATAAAACCGTGCTGTTCTTGGAGCAAACAGTTTTCTAAAAGAGGATAAATATGGCTATGAACTAAACGTTCAAGGACTTTTGGGAAACAAGAGAGAATGGATACCGGCCGATAATTTTCAACCATTTTCCGTGATCCGGACTTATGAATGGGTGTGATAAAGGCGAGTTTCCATCTAGAAGGAATCGTTCCAGTGCTAAGGCACTTGTTAAAGAGTAATGTAAGTGGCGTAGATAGATGTTCACAAGTGCGTTTAGCAAACAGGGGACTAATTTTGTCTGGACCAGGGCCCTTATTAACATCCAGCGACTTTAGGCTGCAATATACCTCCGATTCTTCAAGTTTTAATTCAGTGATTAGCGGTGAAGAAGGTAAGGGATCTATTTTAAGGAGGTCATCATCTATAATTAAAGAGGAAGGTTCGAACACCGAGCTTAGGAAAGAGGAAAACATGTTGCAAATAGTAGAAGGATCTTTCGTAGTGCTATTTCCATAAGTCATGATATCAGGGTACCCACTTGAAATACTCTTAAGGCTTGATATATATTGAAAGAAGATTTTTGGGTTATCTTTTAAGGAGATTTGGACATTGATCAAATAGTGTCGGAAGCACATCGCTAATAATCTTTTACAACGGGCACGTAGAAAAGAAAATTCACTATAGTGTTTTAAATCATTATAGATTTTCCATTTGACCCAAATTTTATGTTTACGCTTTAAGGTCGCTATTAGAGGTCGAGAAAACCATATGGGGTATTTATTTGATTTATTCTTTTTTAAGGGTACATGCCTGTCTACAATGTCATAAAGTATTTCATAAAACTTGTCCAAAGCCTCCACTGGGAGAAGAGAGTCTAATTCGGCATGCCAATCTATTTTAGATAGCTCATCACATATCGCCACAAAGTCGCCTTTGGGGAAGTTATATTTTTTGATAGCGTTTTGAGCAAGCTTGGATTCCTTTTTTAGATTCATGGAGATTTCCATGGGGGGGTGGTGTTGAAAGAATTAAAACACTTCAGGCTACATCAGCCTATAATTCGCAACACATTTAGTAAAACTAGAACGCTATATTGAAATGCGCATATATAAAACACGTGTTATCACATTCAACGACACAAAGAGAATCTATATTGGCATATTCGATGAAGGGCGTTTAAAAATTATTTTATATTACTGGACCAAATGTCCTTTCGACAAGAAATCACCGCGGAGAATGCATAGCAAGCGTGGTGTACTTGTTACAGTACTTAATTTTTAAACAGGATTTGGTACGTTTAATCAGTGTCCACACAAGCGGGTTATCAAACCGGAAAGCTATTATGGCCAGGATGGTGTTGGGACTGTCGCGCAGCCTGTGCAGAAGCGATGCAGACTTCTTACGCCAGACGGCAAAAGGGGCATGATTTTTTGTAGAGGGAGTTTCTCGCTTTTTAAAATCGGTATACCACTTATATTAACGTTAATATTGGCAATTATCTGTTGGTGGTTAACGGAACCGTAACCGGAACCAAACGTCAATATAATTCGGTTATTTTATCGGCCACGTCGCCAGTGGCTAATTGGCTGGGACTTCCCCTGTAGTAACGAACAGAGATGTAGATGTTTGTTTTATCCTGGATGTGTCTTTAGGAAAGAAAAAAACGGAAAGGTGTTATAATACTGAAGGGTGTGAATCTGCCCATGAAACTGAACAACTGTTCCCAAGGACATAGGTCGTAATACGAAAAACCAAATTTGACCTCCCATACAAAATGCCCTATCAGCTGATACAGTTTCTATGGGAGGTCAAAAATTGATTTTGTTATATGACCCTATGTTACTTGAAAGAATTTGTTCAGTTTCATGAGCAGATTCAAATCCTTTAGTATTATCACGCCTTATTAGCTGTATGTTATGATAAAATGGAGCATTTCAAGTCTAAGGATCTCTCGCCTGCTATTTAGATCAGTCACTCAAAAAGTAATCGTTTATCGTTATTTAGAAATATAATTTGGCCTCGAAACTATCTAGCGTTCCTCATTGAACCAGCTTCAATCTTCTCATCATGTCGAATACATCCAGTGAGGTTGTTATTTCAGAAATTAATTTCTAAAGTTGTACATCTTCGTCGATTGACTAATGGAGTTCCAATGGCTGTCGGCGACTTCCAGTTCAATTATTCTTGTCCACCTCCATCATCTTGTCTACCTACATTATCCCTAGCTATCCATAATGCTATAAAGTGGTTTTGCCTTGTCTTGGAGCCAATTCTCGAAGGAGTGCGGTTATGAGTCGCTAGCGCTAACATGCGCCCATAGATAAAATTTACTTTTATCTATGTACTTACTTATACAAAGTTCGCACAATTCACTTAACAACAAATGTCAATTTTTTAGCGCGATAAAGAATTAAGCGTTTTAGGGCATCATGCTGGTGCTGCTCTTAGGTGCAAGCCAGACAGAACGGGCGCGGCGCGCATCGGGTGTGTCTGTGGCACACTACGAGCTCACATAGTCTGCGCCCGTGGCGCGCTTCGGGTGCTACGTCTGAACCGGCGCGTCACTCACAGCAGACTGTGCTGTGCGGCGGCATGTACCACCGGCGCGCCGCCGGCGTAACCGCCGGTGCGCCGGTGGTGCACCGACAGTCCGCCTTTGGCATGCCGTCTCGTCGCCTGTTCAAATCACTTGCATACAAAATGTAGGAGAACGACGCGGCGCAGGCCAGACAGAAGAGGTGCGCTGAAGGCGTGCCGTACGGCGCACCGCTGCTGGCTGGCCTACGCCTTAGAAGAAAGTGCGAGAGTGACTCTCCGATAACTTCCAGTCATCTCTAGCTCTGCCAAAGGTGCTTAACCATCTTCATTCTTATAAATATAGATAAAATTTATTACACCTACGCTTACTTTTTGCTGATTCTACTAGCTACTAAAGATAAGGTAAATCAGGACCATATAATAATCTGTGTTCGCTAAAGCAGCGCGCGCCATTTTTAACAAATATTTGTGATGTTTACATTGTGTTTATTGTAATTATTTTCAAAAGTATGGACTCCTACAATAAAAACAGTAATTAATGTGCGTAGTTCCTCAACGCAGAAAATACTAAGGCACGAAACACAAGTCTGGAGAATCATGGTGTACGTAGAAATCTAAGAAAAAATACGTAGCTTGTTGTCTACGAAGTTTTCTTCGGTAAAAGAGGTAAGCAAATTTTGCTTGTTTTTATTCGCAAACTAGCTGTTGCCCGCGACTCCGTCCGCGTGGGGTTCAGAAAAAGTTGCTAATGACTTTTCCCATGGTTCAAACTATCTTCGTACCAAGTTTTTATCACAATCGGTTTATCGGATTAGTTATAAAAGCGTAACAGACAGACAGACAGACAGTGCAATTCTCGCCTTTATATTATTAGGTATACAGAGTACCAATAATATGGATTTTTGTAAATTAAACACCTCTTGTTTACGTGTGGAATGTTAGGTCACCCACTATCCTCGTAAGTGTAAAATCTAACTATGATACGGGTTTCGTCATTTCTTATACAAAACAAAGCCTAACTAAATCTGAGGCTCAGTCACTTTAGCTTCTGTGGCTACTGAAAAAAGAGCGGTACAAAGTCCAACGTGTCTACCTTTACATGCTTTTAACTCTACATGTACCTACATACAAAACTTTGTAACTTATCTCTCCCCTTAAAAGACAATTCCTAAAAAACAATGATTCACTTCTCTCTTTATTTTTTGAAGTATTTTGTTTATAAGTACCTACTTCCTAAGTTTTCAAAACTTTAGAACTTTCATAATTTTTTTTACATTTGTTGCACCGCCATGCCGAAATAGGAATTTTTTTATAATTATTTTTACAATAAAACTAAATCTACATTTTAACAATCTTTAGCTGTACCCACGACTTTTGCACAAACTGGACCGGATCAAACGGAATTTTCAACAACGCTTTTTTCCTTCCATAATTATAAGCTTTGTTTGATTTCAGCTCGGTTTCACAGCTTGAAACTTTGAACTCGCCTATTATCTGTTTGAATGAACCGATGGCAATAAAAAAAAGTATATATAAAAGTAAAGTAAATATTGCACGAAAGCAACCCAAATACGTTATTGAAAACCCCGTTTAAGTCGTTCAAGTAGTTTGTGAGGTATTGGTGCGGCCGCTTAAAATTTCGCGAACTTTCTGTCTGAGTGAACCGTTTGCAATGAAATAAACCTTATCAGAAAGAAGCCCGACGCGTCATTGAAAACCTCGTTTGACTTTTAATCAGTTCAGTAGGTGAGTTCTTGGTTCTGCAGCTTGAAGCTTTGCGTATCTTCTGTCAGATTAAACCTACCTATCGCAATGAAACTAAGCTTATTTATTGCACAGGAGTAAGCCAAACGCGTTATTGAAAGCCACGTTTGAATCTGCTCAAAAATTTTTCAATTATTCGCGCCTTGGCTTGAAACTTTGCGTAACTTCTATCTATCCTATCCGTTTTCAACTAACCTAAGCTTATATGTTGCACGGAAGTACCTAATCCAAGCACGTCATGGAAACGCCAGTTGGAGTCGGTACAGTAGTTTGTTCGCTATTGGCGCCGCCTATTGAAACTTCGGGCATTTTCTGTCTGAGTGAACCGTTTTCAATGAAAGTAAGCTAATACATTGCAAAGAATCAAGCTAAACACGTTATTGGAAACCCCGTATAAATCCGTTTAGTAGTGTGTGAGTTATTGGTGCCGCCGCTTGAAACTTAGTGTATTTTATGTCTGAGTGAACTATTTGCAATGAAACTAAGCATACATGTTGCATGGAGTAAGCTAAATACGTTACTGAAAACCTCGTTTTAATCAGTTCAGTTGTTTGTGAGATATTGGCGCCTCCGCTGGAAATTTCGCGCACCTGTCTGAGTGAGCCGTTTTCAATTAAAGTAAGCTAATATGTTGCAAAGAAGTAAGCTTGACAGTTTATTGAAAACCCCGTTTGAATCCGTTCAATAGTTTGTGAGTTATTTGCGCCGCCGCATAAAACTTAGCGTACCTTCTGTCTGAGTGAACCGTTTGCAATGAAACTAAACTTTTATGTTGCACAAAAGTAAGCCAAACTCGTAATTGAAAACTCAGTTTGAATCGGTTTGTGAGTTATTATCGTACAGGTAATTTGATACTTTACATTAGTGTAGCTTCTGATTGAGTGAACCGATTTGAAGGAAACATAGCCTATATGTTGCTCAGAGCTAAGCTTAATCTATCTGCGAAAACCGCGAGAAAATCAGTTCAGTATTTTCGGAGTTTATCGAAAACATACAGACAGACAGACAGACAGACAGACAGACAGACAAAAAGTTCAGAAAACATATTTTTGTGTTCTATTAGTCGTTTCTTATCACCCACACAAATTTTTTTATAAATTTATCAAAAGTACAGACACGCGGTTTCTACTCTTTTATTATATGTATACAGGGTGTTAATTTGATTGCGTGCCATAGCTTAGGGGGTTTTTGAGTAACGATAAAGGAACACAAAAAAAATAAAAAAAAAAATCCTGCTTAAAAAAAAAAACAAAACTCCATTGAAACTAACGAACGCGGAGGGCAATGACCCGGACGGAGCATCAGCGGTACGCAGTATCAGTGGATAAGGTAGGCACATACATGACTGAAACTCTTTCGCACGCTTTTGATAGCGCGATGCTCAAGGTTATTGCCCTCCGCGTTAGTTTCAATGGAGTTAAAAAAGAATTAAGTAGGATTTCATAATTATTTTTTGAGTTCCTTTATCGTTACTGAACCACCCCCTAAGCTATGGCACGCAATCAAATTAACACCCTGTAGATGTATAGATGTGTTGAAAAACGTCGTAAGAAGCACGTGCGCTTTGGTGATTACACTCTCATCTCCATTACGCCCTCGCCTGCGTCTCGGGCTGCAATTCTCGAGCCTCGAGCGTAATGCACTATTAACTACACAGTCTATGTATTGTTAATTACAACATCAGGCAAGACCACAGGTAGCCTAGCTGGTTAGGGCGTCTTTGGTACTGACTGATAAGACGCAGGGTCGATGCTACCTATGGTTGTGAATTTTGCTATTTACTACTTTGTAAAAATAATCTGGTCAGGCGACAAAGTCTCCGATAGTACACTTAACAGCACGTCATTAGAAACACTTTGGAAATTATAGCATGGTAATAGAGTCACAAAGGTTCCCACTGATTTGCTGTCGACCTTACCAACATAAATATACGAGTTAAGTTTATCTTTCATATAATTTAAGTCACTCTGCAGAAATCCTGTGCAAATGTACAAAAGAATAAAATGGTAAAGAAAATGCTTTAATTAACTTGAAATTTGAGGAAAAGTTGTAAACGGCGAGGATGAAATACTAAAAAACGGAACGACACGAAAAAATAGCATAAAAAGGATCGTGAGCACTCAATTGTTCTGATTAAATTAAAACAATACCGGATTCGAAAGCTTTGGTGTGTCTTAATTGGGTTTATGCTTTAAAAGTTTTTAACCTTCAACCAAAGAGGGGTGTTATAAGATTAAATTTCTCTGCAACTTAGTAAACAGTGCTTCTAGTTTAGTTTAAGGAGAGTTCTTTCTACAGATTAAGCATAAGTATATAAATTTTCCTTAAATAATGTTGTTAATTATGAAAGAAACTTTATTAGCTGATAAATTTTAATCAAGATCGATATTATTATATTTGCACTTGATTTCCACCCATCATGTTTATGTGAAAAATATTTCCATGACGGGGAGTGGGTATTTTTTTACTTTTAATTTCTAATTTCAAATAAATTGTTAATAGGATTTCCGTGAATTATAAGAAACTTAAAATCAAAGTGAACATAAGTAAATTGAAAACTCCTTTTATAGGTACATAGAATTCTGGAGTCGATGGTAATAAAATTTAACATACAAACAAACAAAAAAACCGGCCAAGTGCGAGTCGGACTCGCGCCCAAAGGGTTCCGCACCTATCTACCATATGATATACTAAAAGCTTTTGCTCTTTGATTTTAAAAACTCCGCGACCATAGAACTTGACCCCTCTTTTCTAGAAAAGTTCTTGAAACGGGAGCTCACCTTAGTTGGTTACTATTAGTTCTGAGAAAAATTTAAATATTTAATGATTTTAGACTTTCCCCTTTATTTTTACTGTGAGACCTAGCTTCTTGCCAAATTTCATAATTTTAGGTCAACGGGAAATACCCTGTAGGTTTTGCTTTTTTGCATAAATGTATGGAGATGAGGACATAAAAAGCCATATCTTTTGATTGCGTCGTTGTAAAAAATTGAAATTTTCAGATCTTGTGTGGTTAATGGACCTTAATATTGATTATCAATTTCAATCTCTTCTCGTTCGTTCGTGAGAAAAAGGGTCTTGACTGACAGACCGACAGGCAGACAACAAAGTGATCCTATAAGGGTTCCGTTTTTTTTATTTTGAGGTACGGAACCCTAAAAAACGGTCTAGTGCGAGTCGAACTTGCGCACTGAGGGCTCCGTACCACTAACATAAAAATACCGTCCTCTTTGAGGACGCACAGTCACGCAGAAGTGTCTCACGCACTTGACCAGTTTTTATTATTTGTTGTTATTCTATAGCTTATGGCCATGGGCTATACACATGCCAATTTTAACGCTTGTAAGTGTTCCCGTTTCAACAATAGGGCTAAAATAAAAATCGAGCAAAAATCGCTTAAAAACACGTTTTAAGTAGGGGAGCCCCCCATATTTTTTTATTTTTAGTGTTTTTCGTTGCACAAGAAATAGATAATCTGTAAAAATTTCAAATGTCTACCTATTACAGCTCATGATATACATACAGCCCGCTGACAGACAGACAGACATCGGAGGCATATTAATAGGGTTCCGTGTTTCACCCTTTGGGTACGGAACCCTGTCGGTATTACAATTGATTTGTACCAATAATGATACTTCTGACACAGGTCTAAGTCGCTAGTACCTACATTTTTATATACAAACTGTATCTTGGCGTTACAAGAGGCCTCTAATTTCTATTCTGGCGAAGTAAAATGAACTGAGAGGGGTGAAGAAATATATTCTTACTTTGAGCATAAATCGTACAAATTACGGTCTTGTACAGTCAAGCGCTCGGCACGCATGACACATCGGACTTTTTACCGTTCTTATTTTGATCGCCATAGGAGCCAAAGTCGTGCAGGTAAACCTGCTCTTGCCTGTACCCTGGTTCGGATTTTCAGGTTTTCGGGACATATTTTCAAATGATTTACGAGTTTTTTTTCCTTGTGGAAGACTAAAGAATAGGGGTGCTAGCACAAAGACGTTGCCTTGAATAGTCAATGGGGTGGAAGAAGTTATGGATACCTATTTAATTTTGTAATCATGTCTTTGTAATCATGTATAAATGGCTGGCTTTATTTAGTAAATCTCTAGCTTAATTATGAAAAACCCCACCAAGTGCGAGTCGTACTCACGCAATGAGGGTTCCATACATATCCAACACATAATATTATATACCTACTTACATACAACCTAGTGCAACGACCACTCAATCCTAACCCGTCTTTATTATGAATTTACCTACGTACTTGAATTGAGTGCTCATCTTAAATTAGTTATTCTTTGTTGTGAGAACAGTTTAAATAGGTATTTAATGAGCGTCTTATATATGTCGTTTAGGATATTCACAAGCTAAGCTACCTACTAAGTCAATAGGGATGTAGCATAAAGGAGATTAAATACAGGTTGTAAAAAAATACGATGATCCTTCTAAGGGGTGATTCTACATCACTAATAGATTCCCAGAGATAGAGGATAACCCTTAGAAGGATTATCGTACTTTCTTCACACCCTGTATTCCGATCAAAATATTTACACAGGTTTTTTACACAGGTTGTGTTTCGTTGGAATAACACAAACAACACATTGTACACATGACCGCTTGTCGATAGAAACACTTTGCCCTTGAGCGGCTTTCAGGTTCCGGGCGTTAGTAGCGTAGCGCTGGTTCAGCTTATACTGGTTTTGTTTCCACTTGCTTGCTGCCGTGCGTACGAGCCCCTAGAAACCCTATATTTTCAGATTCCGATTCAGATTTATGGCGAAGTCTAGAAAAAGCTTAGCAGGCAGATGCCAGTTTGTTGCAAGTGTTATCTAGATATATGGGCAGACCATTTTAATCCCGAGTCAATTATGAACCCTAGATATTTCACCTGTTCTACTTGTGGGACAGCTGTACCGTTTAGCAAAATGTTAAGGTTGGATTTATTTGTATTGGACTTACGTAGCTGGAAATGAACGATGTTTGTTTTCTTAACATTTAGTGACATACCGTTAACAGAGAACCAATTAGAGATATGGTTTATAACATGGTTTAGTTTAGATAGTAGATTTTCTATGGTGTCAGCTGAGAGAATCAGACATGTATCGTCGGCGAACATGACGTACTCCGGCCGGGCGCTGGCAGCTGTTATATCGTTGACCAGTAACAAAAAGAGGTTATTACCCATCACCGAGCCCTGGGGTACAGCACACTCGAGCTTTACTCTTTGTACTTTACTGTCGAGCGCCAAAATTTGAAGTCAAGAAAAGACATTTGGTATTCGATAAAACTTTTTTCTAGGGCATCGTGCTGTCCACATACCCTAAAAAAGCGAACATAAACTTTAGTGCAAAGTGGCATAATAACATGACCTAACTACAGGTTTTTTCTGTACAATAGTTTGTGTACCTATTGTAACAATTTCAGATGACAATATTTTCTTGTTTCATGCTTTTTATTGCAAATGTTTTTCAGTAGTCGGGTTTTAGTTTTTGAACTTATTTTTGTCACACCTATTTTACATGTCATAACGTTCAATAAGTATTCTGTAAAGATCTAAAACTGATTAATGAATCTAAAACTGATTCATCCACAGTCTAGCTCATGCACTAACAATTTTGAACAATTTCCCCCGCCCGTCCATCAGCCGTCTATTCGTTGGACTTTATCCCATCAATTCGGTATGACGCGGAATGCTCCAGCTTCCGTGAAATCCACAGAATCCGCATCTGCTGGGCGACGCCGAAATTAACGGAATTCCACTGACAATGTGTCCCAATTTGAGAAGTTCATTAATGCATTAGTATGCAACACTGTCCTCACTGTCTGGTTTCGCAGTTATATAATAATACTACCTATAAACGTTACATGGAATAATCTGAGGGAATAATTTGCAAGTGTGTGCTTCCTAATTACTCGGACCATAAAATGTCTCCCAAAGAAAAGTGGGTAAAAAATGGAAAAGCCAAAAAAATATTGGTGGGTTATTTACGTTGCACAAATATACGAGCAATATTATTAGGTCTTTACCTGTGAAATTGCCGTTTTGTATGGAGAATTTTAGGTAAACTTAATTTTCAGTACTAACATTTTTGCATTTTTCTTAGGAATTACAAATCCAATTTTTTAATTTTTTTTAAACATTATTGGGAAGACATTAAGCTAACAGAAGCTTAAATTTAATTTTCGAAAAATATTATCTGTAAAAAAATATAACAAATCTAATGATGAAATCGGACGACATTTAAGACGAACCATTTTCGAACCTTTAATTTTATATATCAAACTAAAAATAAAAACTTTATTTTATGCGTTAATTGATAACCTTGAAGTCAACTTTCAAATATAAGACAAATGAAAAAAATATCATTAGAATTATAGGAATTACGATCTCATTAATCTGTAAGAAAATTTCGGCAATTTCATAGTAAAGACCTATTATTTGTGTATGTATATATATCGGTTTCTCGAAAACGGCTCTTACGATTTCGATGAAATTTAGTATACAGGGGTTTTTGGGAGCATAAAATCGATCTAGTGAGGTGTCATGTCTGGGGAAATTCGTTTTCACCGTCTTTTTTAATATTTCTTAGCGCGTTTTAGTGAGTTCAAGAAACTTACAGCGCCATCTGTTGTTGAGTAGCATAGCTTGCTCACCCGATAATATTTTAATCATACAGAGCATAGCTCGGTCACCCAGGTACTGTTGCTTTAAATGTACTTATTCTTTGGCAGAAGCCTACAAAAGTGTTAGCCAGAGTTACGGGCATAAAATCGTTCCCGAAGCTATTCGCTCAGTTGCATTCAAATGCCTCCCAAATCGAGTTTCTCATCTTCGAATCCATCATCGAGCCAGCATAGTCAACCCTGTTCACTGAAAGGGCGCCCTGTGATTGGTTGGTAAATGTGCAATGACGTCACAAAATACGGTCGGGCTTGCATGCGGAATATCGTCATTCGTTTGTTTGCGGAGACGACCGACCCGAATGCTGGGTGATCTGCTTAAATAACAGAGCTACGAATTTATGGATATATACGGTTCAAGATCATACAAAATTTTCAAAAAACCGGCTAAGAGTGTGTCGGACCGCACGCAGTAGGTATAGGATTTCGTAGTTTTTTAAGTTTTTTTTAAATCGCAAAACAGGTTTTTATTAAGTATTTCATTAACTATTTACCTCTTAATGCTCAGCGAGGTGCTGGCGATTGCTACTGTTATTTTTATTATTTCCAGTTTTTCGGCTATAGCGGCTAATTCTTCTTAGCTGTGATAGTTTTCCTTTTAATTTCATTATTACTCTTATTCATTTCTTCTGTTGCTTACATGCACAGAATAACAAGGTGTCTTATTAACTAGAACATGTACCCTGTTAGGATGTAGCAGAATAATCGTACGTTTACTTATTTAGTATTAAGGGATCCCGCACACGACCGAGAATCGGTGACCGATTTTTTGTCGGCATCCCGCTCTGACGTGTTATCACCTGGATCTTCCGTCCTTGTCCTGGCCGATTAATCGCCCACCGATTCTCGGTCGTGTGCGGGAGCCCTTAAACATAAGATTCTGTTATTTGAGTTCGATAAACTTCATACTGGATGTGAAAAGACATCTCCCCAAAAGATAAAACAGTGAATTGAACAACTTTCGTCAACAAAATTTACTTCCCAATTTTAGCGCCTATATGGGAAGTCAAAAATAAGAAAAATTTATATGGTAACGGAAATTTTTTAAAAAACCGGTCAAGAGCGAGTTGGACTCGTGTGCCGAGGGTTCCGATATACCTTTAGTATTTTTGGAAGCAATAAAGTCCATTTTTATGACCGCAAAACTAAATTTGTTTGTTAAGGTTTTTTGCAGATTTCTAAAACACTGCAACAAATATCGACAGTAATTAATTAAGATTTTTCCATTCACAAACTTCGGATATAAGGGAAAGGGAAGGGGGGGGTATGGTATTTTTTTGTCATTTTTCATCATAGAGCATCCTTCTCAGTATTGTACAGTCAAGAGCAAGTCAAGATTGACACTCGAAGTGCGACTTTAGCTTTTACGGCTACTGAGATAAGAACTGTATAAAGTCCACTGTGTCGAGCTTGACGTATCATACCATCTGCGGTCACCAACAACCGCAGTCCATGGTGCCAGCCGCAACGCTAAAAAGCGTGGTTACTATTGTACACACAGCCGCACCTCAGTAGAAACACGTTAACTTTGAGTTGGTCTCTGGTTTTGGCCGTTTGGTAGCGTAACAACGCACATTCAAGATCACGTCAGCTTGACTCGTTCCTATTCCAACAGTCATACGGGCTAGATTCGCTCTTCAAGTGACAAGCTTGGCCTGCTCTTGTCTTGACTGTACCACGAGTTTCTGCTGGAGTTCTGGAAGGATATTCTTGTCCTGATTAAAATGTTTATAGTAGAGTTGCCCAATAATTGAATAGTGCATCGATTAATAATCGATACCTATTTTTTTTTAATAATCTAAACATCGATTTCCTAATCGATACTATCGATGCTATCGATATAACCGGAGCAATCGATATCAATATTTCCGACAAAACAATCGATTAATACATTATAATCGACCAATTAAAGTCAATTAATCGATTAAATTATTCTTGATTTAATATCGATACTTTCTATTGTATCGATAGATAATCGATGGATCGATAGTATCAATACATAATCGATACCATGAATTATTTTTGGTCAAGGGTATCGATTAATTGATAATCGATTATTGGGTAACACTAGTTTTAACTGGCCTGCAGTGGACGTTTCAAGGGAATTTATGATGATGTGATGATAGCACAGAGTTACTTCAGATGAAGTCATGTGCTTCTCTAAATTAAAGTGTATTCAGTCTGTCTGTATTCAGCCTATATAATTAATATAAACTAACTAATATTAATATAAAGTATAATTAATATAAGGTCTGAATTCAACTACACTGCCACTGCCATTGCCCCGTACGAAAATTCTTTGGAATTATTTATGCTTTTCAGGGATAACAGTGATATCGTGTTTCAAAATAGGAAGCATTACGTGCAGCGTCATCTGTTATCGGGTAGAAAAAAAGTTGGAATTTGACCAAAGATTCTCTTTTCGTCAGATTTTTATAAAATAAATATACAAGTACCTTTAATTCAAACTTCGTCTAAAATACAACTTGTGCTTTACGAGAAAATAATTCTCATTTAATAAAACAAAATGAATCCTTTATTCTACCAGCCCAGCATAAAGTTTGACAACTGTCAACTGTTGTAGGTGGTAGGGCTTTAGTGCAAAGTCCATCTGGGGAATTACCACCTCCTTGCCTTTTTCTGCCGCTAAGCAGCAGTGTTTGCACTGCTGTGTTTCGGTTTGAAGGGCAAGGGAGCCAGCGAAATTACCGGCACATGCGACATACCACTTTAGCTCTCAGGGTGGGTAACGCGCTTTGCTGTCTTATTAGTGTCAAATTATTTCACTAATAAGACAGTGGGTGCTATGGGCGGTGGTGACTACTTACCATCTGGAGCCCTCCTGCTCGTTTGCCCACTTGTAACATAAAAAAATCGAACACTCTTCACACACCAATACAGTAAGATCCACTTTGCCCGATCCACTTTGCCCTTCGGTTACATTTTTGAAGCCATTAATAAACCGGTGCATCTAAACTCGTCATCTACACATATTTGAAAGCTACATAATCATGCATCAAATCCTCCTCATAACCAAGAGCATGTCACAAATAACAATATAGCTATGATCGAAACAATTACCTGTGTTAATTAATATTTTTCCCACAAAAACACACTTTTTACACTCACCGGCGCAGCGCGATTCAAACTCTCGCCGAAGTACTTGCCGCGTCGCTATTTCAACGCGGCTGCCCGCCAACGAACAATTTGGGAGTAGTGGGGACTATTCGCTTTGCCCGGGGTATCCACTTTGAACGGGTAATTTTTTTTTCTGGTTACCCCATCGCGTGGAAGGCGTTAGATAGGTCTTTTAAAAACAATGTGAAATATTTGGCTCAAAAGCGATATTTTTGTTGGAGTAGAGTGTCGTCGGCGTCCCTCCTGACAGCTTTCTTGTTATTAGAGAAGTGAAAAAGAAAATCACAGTACTTGTATAACCGCTGAATTGCTCTGTCAACTACCACTTGACATGGATTTTGTACTCCAAATTGCCCGTGTCAAGTACCACTTGACATCCTCTATTTTATTAAAATGCGCTATCTCTGTGTTCAGCGTATCATAATTCTACACCGTAGTTGAATATTAATACACAAAACACTTAAATATATAGCTGCATTCATAATAAACAGAAACATAACACTTGTTGGTGTTACGATATACACTTGAGGTTTTGTGAAACCCGAGCCGCGCGGCGGCAGGTATAAACAATGGCGGGGCAATGTGAAGTATGTTAACTGTGCGTTAAGAGCCCGTCCGGACAAGTCAGCGGTTATAAAAGTTGTCCGTAAACAAATACACCTCTGTCAACATGTAAAAAGCGATCGTAGAAAAAACAAACTGATTCCCCCTGAACCTAAATTGGAAAATTTCCGCAATAGCCCTTATTACCGGTCAATCCAAATTTACAATAAACTTCCCACGGTCATCCTTCCAGAGCTCGTCTAGAACTTGTAGCTCTGCATTATCAAATTTTGTAATTGATCGACACGCTAAGAAGAAGAAGTATGAAACGTTCTGTCAAAAATTGAAGTCCTTCCTTATCCAAAAGTGTTACTACAACGTTGAAGAATTTACATCAGATACAACAAGACGTACAGTTATGGAAACACCTATATATTTCACCAATCTAATATTGTATCTCTATTGTACTTCTAACTATTAATATAGGTACTGTTTTCTTTTACTTATGTCACAGAATATATAATAGTAAACAAGTTTACCATAGTCGCCTCTTACAACACCCACGGGTAGAGATGGGTCGGTACTATTCTTTGCCGGCACCGCACAGGATTTAACTAGATATACTTAGTGCGATTCGGTTACTCTAAGTAAAATTTCGCCGTATCGAATCAGGTAGATTCAGATTCAGATAATTTTATTCAATGTAGATTCTTTACAGAATACTTATTGAATGTCATGCAGAATACAATGCAAATGGAGCGAGTCTACGCCGTTTCGGATCGTGCTAAAAAGAAACGGCAAGAAACCACTGCAGCACGGCGTACTTTAAGAGTCGACTTTAATCTTCAGATTACCTAGTTAATTTGCACATTAACGTATTCCGCACTTTAACGATAACATAGGTACGCTTACAATCAAAATGTTCACCCATACATTGATATATTATGTCATGGACATTTTGCTAACTTCAAATGTAAGATTGTGTTATTTGTAATAAATTGAACTGGAATTGAATTCTATTGAAATTAATTTAGAATCGAATCGGAATTTAATTGAGATTTCAACGGAATTGAATTGGGATAGATTCAAAATTAAATTGGAATGAATTAATTTGTAATTGAGTTGGAATCATAAGAGCTATCCTAGAGATAATTTATAGGTCTCAACGAGATCTTCATTTCGGATGATAGCAGTGAATATTTAAAAATAAAGGGTGTAAGGTACTGTGTAAGGGACGGTGTACCGAAAACTGAAAGGGCGTGCTCAGTCAACGAAACTGAACAACTTTCCCAAAGAAACATATGTTGGGAAATTAAAAAATAATTGACGTCTCCATACAAATTTCCCACTCTGGTCGAACATTTGTATGGAGGAGTCCAAATTTTTTTTTCACTTCCAACATATGTTTCTTTGGGAAAGTTGTTTAGTTTCGTTGCCTGAGCACGCCCTTACACCGTTCCTTACACCCTTTATTATGAAAATATTCACTGCTATCATCCGAAATGAAGATCTCGTTGAGACCTATAAATTATCTCTAGGATAGCTCTTATAATTCCAACTAAATTACAAATTAATTCATTCCAATTTAATTTTGAATCTATTCCAATTCAATTCCGTTGAAATCTCAATTAAATTCCGATTCGATTCTAAATTAATTTCAATAGAATTCAATTCCAGTTCAATTTATTACAAATAAGACAATCTTACATTTGAAGTTAGCAAAATGTCCATGACATAATATATCAATGTATGGGAGAACATTTTGATTGTAAGCGTACCTATGTTATCGTTAAAGTGCGGAATACGTTAATGTGCAAATTAACTAGGTAATCTGAAGATTAAAGCCGACTCTTAAAGTACGCCGTGCTGCAGTGGTTTCTTGCCGTTTCTTTTACGCTGCCATAGCACGATCCGAAACGGCGTAGACTCGCTCCATTTGCATTGTATTCTGCATGACATTCAATAAGTATTCTGTAAAGAATCTACATTGAATAAAATTATCTGAATCTGAATCTACCTGATTCGATACGGCGAAATTTTACTTAGAGTAACCGAATCGCACTAAGTATATGTAGTTAAATCCTGTGCGGTGCCGGCAAAGAATAGTACCGACCCATCTCTACCCGTGGGTGTTGTAAGAGGCGACTATGGTAAACTTGTTTACTATTATATATTCTGTGACATAAGTAAAAGAAAACAGTACCTATATTAATAGTTAGAAGTACAATAGAGATACAATATGGATTGGTGAAACATAGGTGTTTCCATAACTGTACGTCTTGTTGTATCTGATGTAAATTCTTCAACGTTGTAGTAACACTTTTGGAAAAGGAAGGACTTCAATTTTTGACAGAACGTTTCATACTTCTTCTTCTTAGCGTGTCTATCAATTACAAAATTTGATAATGCAGAGCTACAAGTTCTAGACCAGCTCTGGAAGGATGACCGTGGGAAGTTTATTGTAAATTGGATTGACCGGTAATAAGGGCTATTGCGGAAAATTTCTAATTTAGGTTCAGGGGGAATCAGTTTGTTTTTTCTACGATCGTTTTTTACATGTTGACAGAGGTGTATTTGTTTACGGACAAATTTCATAAACAAGTACTGTGATTTTCTTTTTCACTTCTCTAATAACAAGAAAGCTGTCAGGCAGGAGGGACACCGACGACACTCTACTCCAACAAAAATATCGCTTTTGAGCCAAATATTTCACATTGTTTTTAAAAGACCTATCTAACGCCTCCCACACGATGGGGTAGACCAGAAAAAAAAATTACCTCCGCTTTACTTGTAGGGGAGGTACGTGGGAATTTTTTTGAAGCGTTTATTCTACTAATTTGTTGGCGTGGATGAAATGTATGTTCATACTAAATTAGAGCTTTATAGTGCTAAGGATCCCTGAGCTCAACCGTGGACAGACAGACAGACGGACATGATGAAACTATAAGGGTTCCTTGTTGATTACCTAACCCTAAAAATTGAAAAACACTCAATGTTTGAGGAGCGAAAATTAAGTGCAAACTTAGAAGCCATCGACCCATTATTATTTAATTTTTTGCTATTCTATTAATTAGTTAATATTAAATCACAAGTTACTGATCGCTGAATGTAAACTCGGAAGATGTCTTGCGATACAGGCCCAGCCTAGTATAGGAATCGAACACTGATTTTGTTGAATACCTATATGATTATATGTTGGAACTACAAGCAATAATTATATAGGTACTTCAACGTATAAACTCACGTTTGAAGTACATAATTATGTGTATAACTCACGAGTCGTTTAGTGATAAAATAGAACTATAAGCCACTAGAGCATATGGTCTACTCACTGACTGTTTGACTGAGAGGGGAACACCAAACGTGAACAAATGTAATTTGTAAGGAAAATAAACTTGTTACTGTCTCATCCACCCCTACCTACATCTTTGTAGTACATGAATAATGATCCCGTGGCACAGATCGGACGTGACATGACGTGGGAACAACATTCTCAGATAACCTCAGCAAGCAGGAGAGCAGATGCGGAGCGAATAGTCAACTTACTAAGGAAAACTACCTTTCATCGTCCAATCATTAAACTAACGAAATTTTACATTTACTATTACTTGGTATTAATGAAGAAAAACCGGCCAAATGCGTGTCGAGCCACGCGCAGAATAGAGTTCTGTAGTTTTTTTGGATTCCGATACCAAAGTGGTAAAAAAAAGGAACCCTTATGGTGCGACTTTGTCTGTCTGTCTTTCCGTCTGTCTGTCACACCTCTATATCTCAGCAACCACTTATGCTATCGACTTGAAATTTGGAATGGTTTTAGAATATAGTTGCCCAACTTAATTGCACATGCAAGAATGATGAAAAAATTATGATTATTAATGTAAAGGGGGCCAAAATAGGGGGGGCCAAATTTCAAATTGTCGCCACTAGGTTGAGTGGGGTATCATATGAAAGGGCTTTACTTGTACATTTAAAAAAATATTTTTGTATTTTTTTACGTTTCTTAGTTTTCAAGTTATGATGAAAAAAATAACACTCACACGATGGGGAACCAGATGCGAAGCGAATAGGTAGTCAACAACAAACGGTGGTAGGGCTTTTGTGCAAAGTCCGTCTGGGGAAGTACCACCCCCTTGCCTATTTCTGCTGTAAAATAGCAGTGTTTGCACTGCAGTGTTTCGGTTTAAAGGGTGAGGGAGCCAGCGAAATTAGCGGCACACGAGACACACCGTCTTAGTTCTCGGGGTGGGTAACGTGCTTTGCTGTCTTATTAGTGTCAAGTTATGCCACTAATAAGACAGCGGGCTTCATGGGAGGCGGTGACCACTTTACACCAGATGGCCCACCTGCTCGTTTTCTCACTTGTCACATAAAAAAAACTTACAAAGGAAAACAACTAAGCAACGTCCACTCATGTTACTAACGAAATTTGACTTATAAAAGAAGAAAAACTAGCTTTTAGGATCAAATTATAAATTTTACGTTCTAGGTACTTTACATAAATAAATAATAGGTCTCAATTGCCGAAATTTTCTTACAGATTAATGAGATCATAATTCCTATAGTTCTAATGATATTTTTTTTTATTTGTCTTATATTTGAAAGTTGACTTCAAGGTTATCAATTTGCGCATAAAATAAAGTTTATATTTTTAGTTTGATATATAAAATTAAAGGTTCGAAAATTGTTCGTCTTAAATGTCGTCTGATTTCATCATTAGATTTGTTGTATTTTCTTACAGATAATATTTTTCGAAAATTAAATTTAAGCTTCTGTTAGCTTAATGTCTTCACAATAATGCTTAAAAAAATAAGCAAAATTGGATTTATAATTCCTAAGAAAAATGCAAAAATGTTAGTACTGAAAATTGAGTTTACCTAAAATTCTCCATACAAAACGGCAATTTCATAGGTACGAGTAAAGACCTAATATAGGCTCCTAATGAAATAGTAAACACTAATTTAGCACGTTACTTAGACCATGAAACTGAACAACTTTCCCAAAGGAACATAGGTCGAGATACGAAAACTGAACAACTTTCCTAAAGGAACGAGTCGAGATACGAAAAACCAAACTTGACCTCCCATACGAAATGCGCTGTCAGCTTATGCAGTTTCTATGGGAGGTCAAAAATTTATTTTCGTATTTCGATCTATGTTCCTTGGGGAAAGTAGGTTCATGGTCCGAGTAACATACTAAAATTATGTTTACTATTTCTTTAGGACTTGTTAGAGGAGCCGAATTTATACGCATTGTGAACTATGTGAAACCGGAACTGTTTATTGAGATGGATTTAAATATCATCGGGTGAGCAAGCTGTGCTACTCAACAACAGCTGGCGTTGTAAGTTTCTTGAACGCACTAAAACGCGCTAAGAAATTTTAATAAAAACGGTGAAAATGAATTTTCCCAGACATGAGACCTAGCTAGATCGATTTTTTGCCCCCAAAAATCCTTTATACTAAATTTCATCGAAATCGGTTTCTCGAAAACGGTTTTAAAAACGATCTAGCTAGGTCTCATGTCTGGGAAAATTCATTTTCACCGTTTTTAGGGTTCCGTACCTCAAAAGAAAAAAACGGAACCCTTATAGGATCACTTTGTTGTCCGTCTGTCTGTCTGTCTGTCTGTCAAGACCCTTTATCTCACGAACGGGTAAAGGTATCAAGTTGAAATTAATACCATATATTAGGATCCATGAACCACACAAGATCTGAAAATTTCAATTTTTTACAATGACGCAATCAAAAGATATGGCACTTTATGTCCTCATCTCCATACATTTATTCAAAAATGCAAAACCTACAGGGTACTTCCCGTTGACCTAAAATTATGAAATTTGGCAAGAAGCTAGGTCTCACAGTACAAATAATGGGAAAAGTCTGAAATCATTAAATATTACAACTTTTCTCACAACTAATGATAACCAATTGTTGTGAGCTCCCGTTTCAAGAACATTAATATGAGAGGGGTCAAGTTGGATGGTCCATGAGGCGATTTTTGTATTAGTTCCATTTAAAAACGGGAACACTTACAAACTTGAAAATTGGTACGTTTATAGTGCATAAGCTATAAAATAACAACAAATAATAAAATTTGGTCAAGCGCATGTCGGACTCAAAAAATCTAGCACATCAACTTACTGAAATTTCAACTAATACAATTATGATTATGGTGGTACGGAACCCTCGGTGCGCGAGTCCGACTCGCACTTGGCCGGTTTTTTTATTAACATTTCTTACCGCGTTTTAGTGCGGTCAAGAAACTTACAACGCCATCTGTTGTTGAGTAGCATAGCTTGCTCACCCGATGATATTTAAATCCATCTCAATAAACAGTTCCGGTTTCACATAGTTCACAATGCGTATAAATTCGGCTCCTCTCCGGCATATATATATATATATATATACAAATATTGCTCGTTTAATAGTATAGGATTATATTTACGAGCGCGATTTAGTATTTCACTATTATATATTATACACTGTAAAAACAGCAAGATAGGAAAGCGATATCCACAGATGACTAGCAGAGCAGATGCGATGCGAGCAACCAATCTCGAAGGAAAACTAACTTCTCACAAGCTTCTCACTGTTTACTTTAGATCTCCTTCTGGAAATGAGCTTGCTGTCCGTTGCATTTGCAATTGGAATAAAAATAACACCTTATTACTCTACGTGACAAGGTACATGAAAATAAAGATATTTTACATCTCTCATATTCGGTAAGTAGGTCCTTATTACCCCCAATTAACGCTCTAAGGTAATAATGTAGCTAGAAAAGCCCTAGGGCGGTAAGTAATTGAGTTTTGAAAGAGCGAAGCTTTTTTTTTATTACTTACCGCCCTAGGGCTTTTCTAGCTACATTATTACCCTAGAGCGCTAATTGGTCACCTACAATTTGGTGGTAATACTCGTAAGGACCTACTTACCTCACAGGTGTAAGCATCAATTGCACCCTCGAACTATAGGCGCCCTCGCTGCGCTCGTGCACCTAAATATCTCGGGCTGCAATTGATGCCTTACAACCCTCGGCTACTAATCTACTATAAACAGCAGAATGTTTATTGATTTTCGAAAACAATCGGCGGTGGCACCTACATGCAAATGTCAGAAATATTATGCTTTCCAATTACGATTGGCCACTGGCCTGGCAGAGCCTGATCTTGGATCTTCTTCTTCTATCGTGTCGACGGCAACACTCATACTTGGATTGGGTATTGGGTTGGGGATTGGGTCTGGAAATTTGGGTTGTGGAGGTCAGATGTCAGTCGCTCTGTGTAAAAACTAGTGCCCTTGTCAAATCCCCTAGGTTAGGTACCAGCCGACTATGGAAAAAAATAATAAACCTAGGGCAAGAAATGTGTAACGAATATTTTAAAATCATAATAAAGTTACATGTAATAAATAATTATAGTTAATATATTACACGAACCTTAGAACCAAAGTGTTGCAAAAACCGTATCCTATATTGAACAGAAACTCGGCTAGCCGTGAAGAGTAGGACGGGTAGGTATCCAAAGTTCTCTTTCAATTCGCACCCGTTTCATTTTTAGTGCCACCGCTCCGGTTGGTGCTTTGTTAATGCTCGTCGACGCTCGGTGTTGTGAGGGACGGTTTACAATGAAAGGGCTAATGTACTGCCAAGTATGTGATTGTTTACAGCTGGAGGGATGGAAACGGTGTGAAGTTTTCGAAGTGAGAAGTAAATTGTACAAAACAAGTACGTGGGCAAAGCAGGCCCCGTGCTGCTGCGAATTCATGCGCCCTTCCCTGTACGACTCCGAAACGGTAGAAAACTCGCCCTATTTCAGCATGTTTTTAAGATGCAGAATCGATTATTAATCTAAAGTCTGTCAAATAAGTCGTGAAACTGATTTTATATAGAGAATTTTAGTGTCACCTATGTAAAATATTTTTTTTGCCAGACATTACATTCTTTACAGAATACGTATATTAAGTCTACTTCTTGATTTGGATGCGTATGGCAACGTAAAAGAAACGGCAAGAAAGCATACCTATGTTTTTTGTGTTTCGCTGAAATTATGTGAAAAGTCATCATTGAATAAATTTAACTGAATTCTACGAACAAAAAATTATACTGATACCCGACTGATACCTACTGAAGCTGAAAATATCTGGAAGGGTACGCGTGCTACGCTACTTGCTACGCACCCTGTAGCCCGTAGCAGTTCGCGTAGCAGTTCGTTTGCCATCTATAGATAAACCGCCTAAATGAGTCCTCGCCCGCGGGGTACAGGGGCGCGGGGGTAAGACGACAAAGGGGGAACGAAAGAGGTGCGGGCGGCGGCGGGCGGCGGGGCATTCGACTTATTCACTTACACTTACTTAATTACTTATCGACTGATAACACAGCCGCCGGTGACATCAGCGCCACTACCGAGCAAGCTATACCGACGACGAACGGAAGCGCACGCACTGAGACCAGTCACGATGGAAATGACAACAGATTGACCTATCGTCCGCTCTCTCACGCCAACGCCAGTTATAGAGGTGCGGTCCCTTTCGCGCCTATGAACTCAACCTTATTGGATTTCCATGAGACGATTAATAAGAAACAGCTGACTATGGCGGAGGTAGTAAATAAAGGCGAATGGAAGGAAAACGGGCAAGAGACAACCTGGACGTTAGTCCAAAAGAAAAAATCAAAAAATCGTTTTACAGGTATGACTGGGAAAGCGATGTCTTCTCCTACTGGAAACTTCAAAGCAGCGGAGTCCAAAGTCCCGCTTTTTATATCGAATGTTAGTAAACAAACTACGGAGAATGATGTATGTGAGTACATAAAGAAAAAGACACAAGAAAATGTAAAGTTAGTAAAGATCAACATGAAAACTGAGAGATCATACAACTCATTTAAGGTTTATGTATCGAAACACAAACTAGGTACATTTTTGGATGACAGTTTATGGCCGGAAGGTATTACCTTTAGGCGATTTATCTTTTTTAAAAAATCTGTCGGTGGTAACTCACTGCTAGTGAATGACAAAAACCCACAATCATAATGGATAATTACGTCAGAAATAAGATAAAAATAGCTACGTTTAATTGTAAGGGTGTAAAGAGATCAGCTGAGTGCGTGCGTAGATTGTGCCAATCTAATGACGTCATTGCCCTCCAAGAAACTTGGACCTGGCCTCATGATGTACCATATCTAGGTAGTTTAAACGACCATTTCGCATATACGGGAAAATCTGCAATAGACACTTCGACTGGAGTGATTGTCGGGAGACCTTATGGTGGAGTGGCTTTATTATGGAGAAAATCTGCATTTCCCTCTGTAGCGGTGATTCCATGCAATAGTAACCGTATAGTTGCAATTAAAATCACAGTAGAAAATAGACCTTTATTGATTTTTTCAGTGTACATGCCTTTTGATAACAGGAAAAGTGACAGTTTAATAGAATTTACGCAGTGTTTTAGTGAAATAAATGCGATTATCGAAAGTTGTAGCTTGGAATCAGCCGTTATATTGGGTGACTTTAACGCCCATCCAGGTGAACGTTTTTTCAATGAGCTATTAGAGATATGTGCCGACCCGGAACAGTCATGGTCGTGTATTGACTACGATCTTTTACCTAAGGATACGTTTACATATGTGTGTCAAGCCAGCGGTTCACGGAGGTGGTTGGATCACTGCGTTGTGACTGGCGCTGCAAGACCGCTTATCGATAGAGCTTCGGTTTTATACGGCGTTTATTCTTCCGATCACTTACCTGTCGTGTTTGAATGTAACATAAACTTAATAAATCCGAAATTTGAAAGTTCACCAACATATTGTGATAAAGTTCGTTGGGGTGAAAGAGACAGCAAGCAAACAAATGTTTATTTAGAATATTGTCACTCTAACCTTAAACTTGTTGATTTTCCAGTTGAGTGTACCGACTGTGCATATAAAATGTGTTCTAACCCTAAGCACTTGTTAATATTGGATACTATGTATAACAAAATAATTGGTATTCTAAAGGAAGGTGCCCGTTTGTCTTATGTTGGCGGAGAACGACATAGGAAAAAGAAGATTGTTGTGGGGTGGAACAAACACGTTGGTTGTGCTCACAGGGAGGCTCGACTGTGCTATCAAACTTGGCTTTTATATGGTAAACCAAGCAGTGGAGTCATTTATGATAGTATGTGTGAATCTAGAAGGATTTTTAAGGCTAAACTAAAATATTGCCAAGACAATCAAGAGCAGATTAAGATGGACATCTTAGCTAAAAATCACTCTATGAAACAATTTGGGAGATTTTGGAAATCTACAAATAAACTTAGTGCGAAACCGAGCCTGCCTGTGAGTGTGGCTGGCGTGAGCGAGTCCGCGGATATTGCTAATTTGTTTCAGCGTCATTTCACTGTGCAATCACCGTTGGAGCGTGTAGAGCAGGGGATCGATGCTGAGGCTATACCTGATGAACCATCAGTTAGGTTCTCTGCCAAAGAGGTGGCGACTGTGATAACGAAAATGGTAAAGGGCAAGTCTCCGGGACACGACGGCCTCAGCATCGAGCACCTGAAGCATGCTGGCCCGCACATTGCTAGATCCCTGGCTTTGTTTTTTAATTTATGTTTGTACCATCGCTACTTACCGCAAGATCTAATGTACACGGTTGTAGTACCTATAATGAAGAATAAGACTGGGGATGCCTCGGATATAACTAACTATAGGCCAATATCGTTAGCCACTGTCATCGCTAAGGTGCTGGACAGTCTGCTTGAGAAGCAATTGGCGAAGAACCTTGAGCTTCACGACGCCCAGTTTGGTTTTCAGTCTGGGCTCTCTACGGAAAGCGCTATATTGTGTCTCAAGCAGACTGTACAGTATTATACTGCTAGAAAAACGCCTGTTTTTGGTTGTTTCCTTGACTTATCGAAAGCGTTCGACCTTGTATCTTACGACGTTCTATGGAGCAAGCTGCGCAATGAAACTTCTCTGCCATCTGAGGTAATTTCCTTATTTCGGTTTTGGTATTGCAACCAAAGAAATAGTGTAAAGTGGGCAGGCGCTAATTCTGACGTGTATAGGTTGGAGTGCGGGGTGCGGCAGGGGGGGTTGAGTTCGCCCCGGCTCTTCAACCTCTACATGAACAGGCTAATCGTTGAGCTAAGCAGCACACGTATCGGTTGTCACATTGACGGGGTTTGTATTAACAATATAAGTTATGCAGACGACATGGTGCTGCTGAGCCCATCGATAGGCGCTATTATGAAGCTTGTAGCTATGTGTGAGTCTTATGCGGTGGCTCATGGCCTAAAGTACAATGCCAGCAAAAGTGAGTTGATGGTTTTTAAATCAGGCAGTAAAACTTACTTGAATGTACCCGAAGTGAAACTTAGTGGTGTACCTCTTCGTAGAGTTAATAAGTTTAAATACTTGGGGCATTGGCTCACTGATGACTTAAAAGATAATTGCGACATTGAGAGGGAACGTAGGTCGCTGGCTGTCCGATGCAACATGCTGGCCCGAAGGTTTGCACGATGTACAAAAGAAGTAAAAACGACACTTTTTAAAGCATTTTGTCAGTCCTTCTACACGTGCAGCCTTTGGGTCAGTTACACTAAACGGATATACAGCGACCTTCGTGTGCAGTACAACAACGCATTCAGGATTCTGATGGGGCTGGAGTGGCGCTGCAGTGCGTCGGCAATGTTCGCGGAGAAGCACACGGATGACTTCTACGCCATCATGAGAAAACGTTGCGCCTCTCTCATGAACCGGCTCTGCACCAGCACCAACAGTCTCCTGAAGGTGTTTGTGTACCGCTGGGACTCTCCAATGTTGCAACATTGGGACCAGCTACATAGGCTAAGAAATAAATAATAATTTTTAGTTTTAGTTTTAATTTTAACTAACAATAGTGTATAAGTGTTTTGTATTACTAACATACTATGGACTTTGTCTGAAATAAAAATTTTGAATTTGAATTTGAATTTGAATTCTCATTCTCTACGCCACATATAGAGGTCAGTGCTCCACGCGCATCCGCCCCCCGCACCTGCCCGCACGTACCCCGCGGGCGAGGACTCATTTAGGCGGTACTACTATAATCTCATTGATATCACATAAACCAAAATCACATAGTTCACAACCATTAAATCAATAATATCTTTAAAATTCACTCAGAATCAACCCGGGAAGTCAAAATAATTGTTCAAAGGGGGTTACAGGATTGGACCTACGAGAGATCGGAAAACTTTTTTAGGTCTATATTTTCAGATTAGGCATTTAAGTTAGTTACTTATTATATTTTTTATTTTCAATCAAGGTTATTATTAGTCAAGTATAAGCCGCAATTATATGAACTTGTAATGTTATTTTAAATAAAAACACCACAAGTCAGGCCTAGCCTAGTGTGGGATTTTAGATAACCCGCTACTGGCTGCAGGGAATGTATTCCTACTAGTTTAGAATTATTAGAATTATTTTTAAATTGTAAACTGCCTGCTTTTTTTGGAATAAAAATATATTTTTATTTTTAAATATCCGAGGAAATGTAACCAAAAAAAACAACAATGGCAACTTTAAAAATTTCAAGTAGTAAGCGAACGAACTAACAAAATATTTTCTTTATAATTACACAAGGCACATGTTAGTAAGTATAACCACGATTTTATACATGCATAGTTAAACCTCTATCGACGCAATTTGAATACTAGAAGCTGGGTTGTGCCCTAAAATTCAGCGTGTTTTCCTGTGCACTATAATAAATAACTGATATTTGGCTAATTATATTAGAAACAGATAACATATAAATTGATAAAAGTATACCGTTTAAAAATTTCAATGTTCCTCTCCAAGTGGTGGGTGCGGCCGTTAGGCTCCCATTCCGGTACGCTCCCGGCCGGTACGCTCCCACAGTTAAAATTTTGTTATTCCGGCACGCTCCTGGCCGGGACGCCCCCGTTGTTTTTATTACTTGAGTAAGGACTATAAATTCTTCTAAAAATAAATTAAGACAACGATCATACATGATTAGATTATTGAGTCGTAGTATAGGTGTGAGTACCTAATGTAATGAGTGATTACCTTACCACATTTATCTTCAAACATTCCTGTCTATTGTGGCAGACACAAACTAAATTAAACTAATTTTTATAGTTCTAAAAGTGTTGCTGTCTTTATTACCCCCCATAGGCTGAAAAAAGACAATAACACTTCAAATCGGTCAAATTTGTTTTAGGTTTGGGCTTCCAAATCGACACCAATGTTGTAAAAATAATTTTAAATAATAACTTACTAGAAGTAATAAGTAAAATTAATTTAATATTGTTTGTGTAATTATTTATTTATAAATTGGCGTTGATTATGGCACTGTTATTAATACTTATAGAAGAAATATAAAATATTTTTGATACAGGTAACAATCAACATTAGTTAACGTATATGAAAAAAAAAACAAAGTGTATATAGGTTGACTTTTAATTAGTTCTTGATAGAAAAAGATATGAATGTACTCATGATACTGAACAACTTTCCCGAAGGACCATTGTTCGAAATACGAAAATCAAGTTTTGACCTCCCATAGAAACTGCATCAGCTGATACGCATTTTGTATGGGAGGTCAAATTTGGTTTGTCGTATTTCGACCTATGTTCCTTGGGAAAAGTTGTTCAGTATCATGAGTACATGCACATCTTTTGCTATCAGGAACTAATTAAAAGTCACCCTATATAAGCATACTAAAGGGCTGATTAGAGCTAAATACGCTTCACTTGAGCAATTTTTTAACGAAAAATGATGAAAATATGGCCGTGAAAAAAATTTATGTGATAATTAAGCATCTTTCCAAGAATATGGCCGACTCCAAAACACGATTAAATATATTTTGCATGCCATAAAAAAAATCCAAAGTTACCTCTGCGTTTTGCTTTGAAACCGTTATTGTGAAGTACCCATTTATCTATGATGCCAAAACTTTTACACACTATTCAATACATTATGCATAATACTATAGCTATTTGATTGTTATATTATGGGTACAGATTTTGAGAAAAATGCAAAAATGAGAGAAAAATTTAAAACAGCGCGAATCCGCTCCGTTCTAGCACGCGCATTCTGATCTTTGTTAGAAAGGGAGATAATTCAGCTACGTTTATCTTAAAACATTGTTGTCAATCCTGGCAGTCACAAACTAAAATTAAACAAATTTTTACAGTTCTAAAAGTGTTGCTGTCTTTGTTACCCCCTTTAGGCTGAAAAAAGCTTCAAATCTTTCAAATTTAGTTTTAGGTTTGGGCTGCCAAAATCGACACGTAGTAATTAGTAAAAGTCACTTGATATTCATTGGTATTGACTATGGCACAGTTATTAATACTTATAAAAGAAATATAAAATATATCGGCTACCTATATTCTTGATGTTTACGCGCGATTTATGTGTAATTACCTATTTTAAGTTATGTATGTTATGTACTTGTAGACTAATGTGATTTGTTTTGTGTGTTATGTTTATTAAATAAAGGTTTTATCTATCTATCATTCTATATTTTAAAAATAATATTTAACATTTTTTTATAATCTTGCTAAGGGTGTTTTAAAACCATAACACTAATTAAAAGGCCATGCGTGACACAATTACATACATATATAAATATTTAAATTACAAAACACTTTCGTTTTCAACAGTACTTGCTAAAGTGCCCTGTCAATAAAAAATTTTGTTTTCAACGGGGGCGTCCCGGCCGGGAGCGTGCCGGAAAAACAAAATTTTAACTGTGGGAGCATACCGGAATGGGAGCCTAACGGCCGCACCCCAAGTGGTTACCGTTCCAATCCCGTCAATTGTAAAGGCGCTCCGAGCTTCGCGCATTTACATGAAGATTTTTTGCGAAGGTTCTGCCATTGTGAATTGTTGTTGGGCAATATGGTTCCGTCCACTGATCTCAAATATAGTTACTATACTTATATGTATGGTCTCCTAATGCCTTAGACCGATAAAATGCTAACGACTCACATAAGGTTACATTTGAAGGTGACTGCTAAGTTTCCCATAATAATAAAGTTGTTTCTATAAGAGGTGCTTTTTTATCCTTTCATGTTGTACCTACACTTTTCTGTACATATGTTTCTCTGTCTCAATATGACATCATATTGAGACAAAGAAAAATAATATAATTACATAATTATTATCAAAATTTTTACTTAGCAAGAAACCAAGCTTTTCCACCTTTTTGTTACTTTGGCAAAGTTCTCAAGTTTCACTAATTTAAAAGCTTTAAATAAATGTAGAACCCACACGATAGGTGATGATTTTAATAGGTGATGATGAGGCAAAATCTGAAAATTATTTAAACCTAATTACTAATAAAACCTAAAAGCAATTTTATTCCTATTAAAAAATAATATTTTCTTTCCTTTCACGTCGTGCTAATGTCACTTATAAAATAATAAAACAACAAACATCCTAAGTGGGTTTTGTTGTTCAACAAAACCCACTTAGGATGTATCGATAAATCCCTCTCAAGTGTGTAGTTCATTGCTCTCAAAATGCACTTTACACATACAAATAAAATTTTACATCTTGAGTGCAATCTCAAACTTAAAAGGATTTATCATCAATACGACCCTTAGAATTAATTATTCTTAAGGACAAGGACCCCATCATGCAAAAAAATCACAATAATCTATGCAATAACTAGACACACCCTGACTCCAGCCCTGCCCGTTTTTCCTGTAGGACCATAGGCAGCCTTATGTTAATAGAGAGCAGCGCGCCTAAAAGATAATTTCAGATGGAAGCATTTCTTCGCGTCATGAATATTTTCCTGCTAGATATGCAGACGAAGAATTACCTGCTTCAACGCTGGATTATACGCCTGAAGGAGCTTTTAACGAAATAAATTCTGAGACTAAATTTCAATAATTAAGTTGTTGTATGACTAAAAAGAAAAAGTAGGTTGTTTTGTTAGTTTGTTTTTCTTTCTAATCACAGAAGTTTAGAAACTTTAGCTGTTGTCAGAACTTGAATGAGTGACCACTAGTGTCAAAACAACTCGAACGTTTTCCGTGCCTCAGGAAGCACCTTCAGTTCTTGGTGCTGCCTACTGTCTGGATGGTAATCGTTCAGCCAAGACGGAGGTCCGATACACAAGACCCTTGTGACCCAAGAAATTCCTCTACCAGTGGAAGTAGGTAGTGTAGCGTTATTCGCTTATATTCGTTTTTGAGTGTTCGATACTTTTTGCTTCTTTCTCGATGTTTTGACTGGCTGTTTGTATTCATTGACAGTGGATTCAAGATTTTGATTTTTCCTTTCTCGGTGCTTATTATTTGTTTGGATACAGAAGAGATTGTGTCAAATACTTTGAAAAATATTTTGAAAAATCATATGATACACTAAGAAAAACCGTATAAAAATCAAATCAAATCAAAATCACTTTTAAGATTTGTTAACAAGCTTCAGTTTGTGAAGTTCAATTTTCTTACCATCTATGCTGCCTACAATTTTGTAAGTATTTTTGTCTTTACGTTATATTTGTTTCTGAGAGGTTGCCACTCTCTTATGACGCATTTTAATTCGTGCAGCTAAAGCTGCCCGATTACGGGCAGTAGGTTCCGGCTTGCACCTGCAACACTACCTAGCCCTGTCTCCAGAGAGACTTCTTGTCATCTGCTGCTTGCGTCGTGCTCTCTACCGCAGCACCTCTTCAACTACGGGTTTCTCAACAAGGCAGGAAGACGCCACGAACTGCGCAAAACCTACCGCAACAAGTTTTCAGATATTTAAACCTTTTATATTTTTAGTTTTACTTTTCTAAATTCTAAAAAGCGCCTCCAGACGCGCCATGATTTTTTTGGATCCGAATCTTTGGCTGTAATTTTATACGTTTAGAACTTTGATCCGCGATACTTTGCGGAAGGTACGACTATGACCATATTTTGCTAGACGCTGTAGTAATAAGTTAGGTGGCCACTTAAAGTTATCACTAGATTTTTACCAAGCGAAAGTATCTACTAGCTATAGACGGAGCGTTTAACCTGACGCACGCATCGCGAATTTAATTCCAAATTTATTCGTCATATTTTAACGCCTATCAATGATTTTTTAAAAACTTTAAACTATATAATTTTCTTAAATTTAATCACGAATCGTTCAATCAAATTTTAACTTAATTTCATTGGTTTTATATTAGTGAAATCATACTAAACTGTGTTCTATTTGATTTTATTAAAATATTGTGTGTTATATCTCTTTGTTTGTTTGGTTAGTTTAAGGTAAGTTAACTCTTACTCTATTTTAGGTAATTGCAGTACATTTTCAATTTAATTTACTTTATTTCACTGCATTTTATGGCGCCCGAGCTCAAATTATTGATTTATTCTGCTTTTTTTCAGGTTCTCTAACCAGATGAAACATTTTTTCACGACCGCGCGGATGTGCGTTTTATAAACGCGACATGTATAGACAAAATTTTTTTTCAAATGCAATTTAACTTGTAATTTCATTTATTGTTAAATTAACTATAAATTTAACTGGAAACGTCTTTCATTTTCTCCAGAAATATAATTTTACCCTGAATTTCATTTCAGTAGTTTGTAGTAGTTACTCTGTTTGTAAGTCTGTATGCTTGTATAGGGAACTAAAGGTAAGTTAGTTTATGCGAGTTTTTTGTGAGAGTTAGACCTTCTTTCAGGTTACTTTCAGTTTTTCGTCGCTTATACTTAGCCTGCTGAACCTATCCCTTCATTATGGAAGAACATGTACCTACCTCTAGTAGTTGACCATGGTAATTCGGTTTGAAGATACTGGTGACCATGAACCACCATTTGGAGTAGATCTAAGCCCTTTCCTCGTTAATATAATGTAGTTTCGGTGTGAGGATGTCAAGGTATGGAATTATAGTGGTAAGTATTGTTAGTGAGGCATTGTGAATGCTTAGTTCTTTGGTTACAGCTAAGTACTCCTGAGTTCTCTTCATTAATTTTTGTTTCGTAGTAGTTTTTTTGTTGTAGTGACAGGCTCTTTCTCCTGCACTCGCCTCTTTCTTCTATGAACGCCTTTTTTTGAAGAGTCCTCACTTAGTCCTCATAACTCTAAGTGGCCACTTAAAGTTATCACTAGATTTTTCCAAGCGAAAGTATCTACTAGCTATAGACGGAGCGTTTAACCTGACGCACGCATCGCGGATTTCATTCCAAATTTATTCGTCATATTTTTAACGCCTTTCAATGATTTTTAAAACTTTAATCTATATTATATTCTTAAATTTAATCACGAATCGTTCAATCAAATTTTAACTTTATTTCGTTGGTTTTATATTAGTAAAATCATACTAAACTGTGTTCTATTTGATTTTATTAAAATATTGTGTGTTATATCTCTTTGTTTGTTTGGTTAGTTTAAGGTAAGTTAACTCTTACTCTATTTCAGGTAATTGCAGTGCATTTTCAATTTAATTTACTTTATTTTACTGCATTTTATGGCGCCCGAACAAACAATTTTCTTATCTTAATTCTAAAAAGCGCCTCCAGACGCGCGATGATTTTTTTGGATCCGAATCTTTGGCTGTAATTTTATACTTTTAGAACTTTGATCCGCGATACTTTGCGGAAGGTACGACTATGACCATATTTTACTAGACGCCAGTAATAAGTTAGGTGGCCACTTAAAGTTATCAATAGATTTTTCCAAGCGAAAGTATTTACTAGCTATAGACGGAGCGTTTAACCTGACGCACGCATCGCGGATTTAATTCCAAATTTATTCGTCATATTTTAACGCCTATCAATGATTTTTTAAAAACTTTAAACTATATAATTTTCTTAAATTTAATCACGAATCGTTCAATCAAATTTTAACTTAATTTCATTGGTTTTATATTAGTGAAATCATACTAAGCTGTGTTCTATTTGATTTTATTAAAATATTGTGTGTTATATCTCTTTGTTTGTTTGGTTAGTTTAAGGTAAGTTAGCTCTTACTCTATTTTAGGTAATTGCAGTACTTTTTCAATTTTAATTTACTTTATTTCACTGCCGTAGGTAATATCAACAGATTACAGATATACAATAATCCAACAAATTTTGATACGAGAACTTAGGTGTTTTTAACTAAACATGAAAATCGCGTATAACTTTCTGTGAAAAATTCCTCAGGCTGAAATACTATCTGTCTGTGTACCGAAATTAGAAGGGATGCTGTCTCAGAGAATACCTAATCAAAACCGCATCAACTACGATACAGGCCCATCCTAATTACACCATTACGTAATTAAAGGTTGCTTAACATAGTACAATTTACCTAATGGCCACTAGCATTCACCTTCTACACCGATTATAATAACAACCTGGTCACTCCGAAATCTCAGGCACGTGAATATCCAGATTATCCAGGCTATCCATAATGGTAATCGCTAGGGAGTAATTAAGAGATTGAACGGGCCGCCGCTGGCTGGCTGTCTGCGTGAATGCCTTTGCTTTTGAAAGAGGTTAGCTCAATGGCGCGAAAAACAGGCAGGTAGCCAATTTGTAAATTAGCTCGCTCTACTTTGTTTAAAATGTAGGTCGCGAGCTTTTTGCGCTTAAAAGATGTAAAGATTTTTACATGTGGAGTGATGCGATTTTTTGCAATTATTAGTGTAGTAAGTAGACAGCTTGCCCAATTTTGTATAGATCTAGCATACTTATAGCAAAAACGCGTGGTACTTTGGAGGGTATTTACCATAGTCTCTCGCTTGTGAGGGTTGCGGCTGGCGACCGCTGTTGTTGGTGACCACAACAGTATGTAAGATGGTACGATACGTAATACATAGAAAGACGCTTCTGCCCATCCTCCGGTTCATAAAGCCTAAGTCGCCTTACGACACCCACGATTAGAGATGGGTTAAGTCACGATCACACCTATCTGAATTCTCGTTGAAGTAAGGATATTGCAATTAACATAACCAAGCCTCCCAGCAATGTATGCCGAATTAGTCTTTGAATTCAGCTAGGTGTGATCGTGGCTTTAGCACGTACGGCAGCTAGGAAGTAGAAACAAAACCAGTACCAATAATAAAAAAAAATTGAGCAATTATTCGTCGGTGGTGTTTGCAGAGCGTGAATTTCGTCGAAGATTTCCCGGCCGTCAGACACCCACTGGACAAATACTGCTGCGTTTGGCCGCCCACCTAAAAAAGACTGGGACAATACAAGATGCTCCTCGACGTGGCCGGCCCCGGACCAGCCGTTCTGCGGAGAATATCACCGCGGTAGCCGAATATGTCCAAATGGACCCCGGAACATCGACCAGACGGTTAATGTGGACGGCGACTGCTACAGAGCCATGATCAACGACAGTGCAACGGCGCACACTGCCTGAGCCACAACCGCCATTTTGAAACAAGCATTTCTGGGTAGCCTAATTTCTCAATTTAGCGATTTGCACTGGCCGTCAAAGATCGCCCGATTTGACCGTACCAGACTTCAGTACCAATTGAAAAAAAATGAAAATGAAAAATGTTTATTATAACTTAAGTAATATACAGTTACTGAATATGGTAAAACTTATTATAATAGCAATTTACAGATAGACCAGGGGTCACCAAACTAGGCTAAGCCTGTATCTTGGTGAACCAAGTTTTATTTATTTATCAGAATTTTAACATTGGTAGCTTAAATCTAAATAACCTAAATCTTATAATTTTAAAACTAGAGGTGTGGAGTAAACAAAAATATGAATTATATAAATTGGAAAAGCGAAGAAGAATGAAAGAGAGAGAAGAGTAAGGAAAAGATGAGAGAGAGAGGAAGAAAGAGAGAAAAATAAATTACATTCACGATCCGTCGGGACGATGAGCAGAGGCGAGAATTAGGGCGTTTTGATACCATTGCACTAGATCGCCTCCCTATCTCAGTTGGCAGCTGAACATGGTGTTGAAAGGATGTCTCCTGTGCTCTTCAAATATGAAAAAAATTTGATCGCCTTTGCCACAACTGCACCTTTTGCGAAAAAAAGAATGAAAAGAGAAAACGTTGGGTTAAACAATATCTATTTTAAGAAATGAACTGTGCAATTTATACATATTTTTATTTTTGTTTTCTAGATGACTTTATACCACAAGTTCGGCATGCATTTTAGAATTTTTTTTTAATTTTGGGCTGATATTTTTACCGCATACGAGGCTAATTTCGCTCGCTGATATTCAAAGCCACGTCCACTTGCATCAAACGCCCCGCAGCAATTGAATACCCTGTCTCCTTAACAGCGATTATATCTCCCGATTTACGCCCTAAATCGGGGATCGGGTGATCGGGCTCTCCCGATCACTCTAAATTAGTGCCCTAACTGCCTAACAATGATTAGGTACATTACATGGTTTTAGAGCACTAACTGAGATAGGGCCCTACGAGTATTTATCGTGAAGTATATTCGCCGCTTTCTTGTGGGGGTTTTTGAAGTCTCGTGTTTACATGAAGAAGCCTCAGGCTCTGTAAGCCCACAAGGACAACGTTCGACACGAG
Source organism: Athrips mouffetella (assembly GCA_947532105.1). Classification (NCBI taxonomy): domain Eukaryota; kingdom Metazoa; phylum Arthropoda; class Insecta; order Lepidoptera; family Gelechiidae; genus Athrips; species Athrips mouffetella. The sequence continues at coordinate 523,907 of OX383960.1, read as the reverse complement.
TGCGCGAACCTATCGACTGAATTTCTGGCAAAAGTGATGGAAAATGCCATAAAAAGGCCCCGTATATGGTCATCATTGCTGGCGGCGGCCAGTTGTGCGATATCATCTTCTCGACTTGATGGAAAAAATTCTAATGAATTAAATATAAATAATCCACAAACAGAACCAAAGTATTTCATTTGTAAAAAAAATTACAGCCAGAGAACATCGGATGATTACTTTTGCCTCACCTTGTACATGGTCCTAATGAAGTGATTCAGATTCAGATAATTTAATTCAATGTAGATTCTTTACAGAATACCTACTTAATATTGCATAATTTTAACATGCTACTCAGACCATGAAACTGAACTACTTTCCCCAAGGAAAATAACTTATAAGACGCCATTATATTTTTGTACTCCAATCCTATATAAGTTCCTGATATAATATCAAAACTCAAAGTGCATAATATTTGTGTTGCACCGTATAGTTTTTAGAATCAACTTATGGAGACATACTCGTAACATAGCTTAAAAATACCATACATCATAGGTTTGGCGGGTTTGGCACTTTAGAGCACAGCTTTAGGCCGGTATTTCACTGGGACACCGTGGTGGCGCGACTGGTGGCTCGACTGGTTGCGCTACTAGTGTCCGTAACTAGACACCAGAGTCGCTACACCCTGCGGCCACAGTATTAAGGGCTATATTTCACTGGGAGTGGTAGCGCGACCATCAGCCGAGCTGGTATCTAGTTACGAACACCAGTGGCGCACGGCGCAACCAGTCGCGCTACCACTCCCAGTGAAATATAGCCCTTAATACTGTGGCCGCGGGGTGTAGCGATTCTGGTGTCTTTACTGGTGTCTTGTTACGGACACCAGTGGCGCAACCAGTCGCGCTACCAGTGTCCCAGTGAAATACCGGCCTTAGAGCTTGTGTCCCGGTGGTTTTTAAATGGGTACTAAAAGTTGGTGCTCGTATCACGTCAAAACAAAGTACAATAAATCTAAATCTGTGATTTTTTTTTAAACTTAACGTAAAAAGTGCAGTAATGCGGTATAGCAAAATGAAACAGCAAAACGCAAAAACGAGGTGCGTTCAAAGGAAACACGTTCTTTAAGACCATTCCATCATTTAAAAAAAACTAATAGTATTTTTACAAGCAATGAGTAAATTTTTAGGGTCCCGATACCGAAATGGTAAAAAAAGGAACCCTTATGGTGCGACTTTGTCTGTCTGTCCGTCTGTCTGTCCGTCTGTCTTTCACACCTGTATATCTCAGCAACCACTCATGCTATCGACTTAAAATTTGGAACAGTTTTAGAATATGGTTGCCCAACTTAATTGCCCATGAAAGAATTAGAAAAAAAATATGATTACTATGTAAAGGGGGCCCAAATCGGGGGGGCAAAATTCCAAACTGTATTTACTGGGTCGAGTGGGGTATCATATAAAAGGGCTACTTGCACATTCTAAACTATATTTTTGCATTTTTACGACTCTTAGTTTTGAAGTTATGATGAAAAATGTCTAAAAAAAACCATTCCCCCCCCCTTATCTCCGAAGTTTGTGAGAGGAAAAATCTGAATTAAAGTCGATAAATATTTATGTAAATACTACAGCAAAAATAAAACGACCTTTCTAAATTGCTCAGTTTTTTAGCAATGTGCCAAAAACCTTTAAAAACAAATTTAGTTTTGCGGTATATCGGAACCCTCGGCGCGCGAGTCCGACTCGCACTTTACCGGTTTTTTAGGATTAGGACCGCAAAACTAAGTTGCTTTGTAAAGGTTTTTTGCTGATTTTCAAGAAACAATGCTAGATTCAGATTCAGATATTTTTATTCAATGTAGATTTTTTACAGAATACTTATTGAATGTCATGCAGAATACAATGCAAATAGATAGAGCGAGTCGACGCCGCTACGCTACGCTACTTAGAGACATCGTAAATTTTTTTCTGTAATATTTCCTTGCATACATTAATTCCATTTCCCAAAAATGTTTCTATGGGAATGTCGTTTAGTTTCGTTGACTGAGCACGCCCTTTCAGTTTTCGGTACATCGTCTCTTACATCCTTTATAATATGCCGCAAGACCTAGTAACGACAATTTAATTTTTATGCTGGACCCCATTTCCCTCACGCAAAAAAATTTATCAATTTATTTCAGGCACAGACATATAACGGGCCCATATAAATAATTACAGACATTGTAATTTGTCAATATAAATTAAAATTAAAACACAGCATATTATTATGTAATAATATAAACGAAAAATATTAACTAATTATAGTCGATAGAGGTTTTAAATATAACAGAAATATATAATTAAGAAGCACAGTAGTTTTTTTAGAAATCTACAAAAATCCCTAAGTTAGGCGGTACTAAAATGGAATTTATTGCTTCTAAAAATAGTTTTCTTATCGTCTATAGTCGTACAAAATAATTCTGGCTATGACCGTTAAGCGCAGAATTCAAACAATGAATCGTGGGGGTGAGTGCGGCAGAAATGAGGAGGTGAGCGAATCGTTCATTGGCTCTTGGCCTGTCACCCATACGCAGAAAATAACCGTCAGTCAGAGCCAGATATATTAGTGCGTGACTTGAGTTCAACTCGCACTTGACCACTTGACCGGTTGTTTTTGTATTCGTTCCATCATAGTAAAAAAATGTATGCTAAATAGGCTTAGACTCCTCTCCCCCCGCGGACGTCATACGGTGCAGACGTGTTCCTCGATTGCTGTGTTTTTGCAGATAAAATAAATTGTTTATCGCGTGTGCTGGCACTTTTTCTTGAAATTATTGGCGTGCGGTGACAGTGCGGGTGGCTCTCACCAGATTGTTTCGGAAGGCGCTGCGTTTAATAACCCTGTGCAAGTTTCGTAAAAGTGGTCTGATTATAACCCAAAAGTGTCAATAGCCATACTTCATCCGAGTACTGGTGGCTGTTTTACCGACGTCTCCGGGTATAAGTGACAGCTGTCTATCAATCAACTGTCAGTCATCATCAAAGCGCCTACCTGTCCAGTGACCGAAAAAATACTGAATTGTACTCACGAGAGGGCGGTATTGCACTTCGACTTTAGCTGCATCAACGTACTCCGTAAGGTGATTGCCACGAAAAGAAGATAAAATCTAAATAAACTAGAATGATGAAGCGGACACCACCTCCATCTCCTGTGCCAGTTTTACCCCCGGGTGATACAGAAAAGGCTGACAAAATTATGCCGACACAGCCTGGTAAGCCTCAGGGAAGCAGCTATTCTAAATATGATTCGTCAGTAACTATCCGTCCTCAAAATAAACAATACTCTGTGAGTTTACCATCCAATCAACCTCCTTTTGAACCAAATCTGGAGTGCATGTCTGAAATTAGAGGTATGTTCAAGGAACTGAAGAATAGCCTGAATTTCGCTGTTGCTGATCTAAAATCACAGAATGAAGAAATAAAAGAATCAATTTCTTTCTTATCTGGAAAGTATGATGATGTGATTAAGGAGCTAGATTCTGTAAAGATAGATATTGGAGCAAATGGAAAACGTTGTGAATCATTGGAAATGAAGGTTGAAAGACTGGAAAGAAACGCTCTGTCAACTACTATTGAAATAAGAAATATCCCAAAAATCACATCAGAATCTAAAAATACCCTGATTGACCTGGTGAATAAGGTTGGTGTTAAAATAAATTGCTCAGTGGAGGAGTATGATATCCGCACAATTTTTCGCCTGAATAAGAAGAATGATCTTCGGAGCCCTATTGTGGTCGAGTTCTCATCAACTTCAAAAAAAGAAAATTTCATCAAGCTTACGAGAGATTTCAACAAAACAAATAACACTGACAAGTTAAGTACCTCCCATCTGGGCGTTCCTGGTCCTGCTAAACCTGTCTACATAGCGGAACATCTTACATTTAAGGCAAACCGGCTTTTCTTCTTAGCCAGGACGATAGCTAAGCAAAAAGGTTATTCCCACTGCTGGACATTTAATGGACAGGTATATCTGCGTAAGAAGGGGGGGATGCCTCATCTACAGATCACTGATGAAGAACAGTTAAGCAAACTGCGAAATGAAAAATGACTATTTTCCTGTGGACTAAATTGGACTTTGTTTACGTTAAGCTTTTCAAGCTGTATTTCATATAATTCAGTGTTGTTTCGCAGCATTTATAATACCCTCACTCTTACACTACTCTCACATACATCCTATACCAACATACCACACAAATACATACATACCACAATTTTTAACATCGGTGGGCCTCAAACTTCACAATTTTATACCATCCTAAACAGAAGCATAAATAAATTGCTCCCTCAAACAATCATAAGACAAATTCAATAATCTTAGCAATATTTCAAATGAAATAGACAATATCCAGGTATCTTATTCCTCTATTCTTGAAACTGAAGACTGTCAAGGTGCCCTGTCCTATGTAAAATCTCCATTAAAAATAATTGCCCAGAACATAAGAAGCATAAAGAAAAATCTGGATAGTTTTATCACCTTAATTGAAAGAACTAAAGTGAGCTGGGACATCATTATTTTAACTGAGTGTTGGCTTCAGAAATGCCCACACTTACCTAGCATTGATGGCTTTAGCTCGGTGGCAACTCTAAATATAAATTCCCAAAATGAAGGTGTCGTAGTTTATTACAAAGATACCTTAAAACTGTCAGTTCAGGAACCAAATATATGCGACGCAAATAGTTTATTAATAAAAATAGATCAGAACCTTTTGATACTTGCCATCTACCGATCACCCTCCAAACATAATATTGATAGTTTTCTGTCCTCGCTAGATGACTGTTTGTCAGCAAATTCCTCCTATAAGAATATTGTGCTCGCTGGAGATACTAATATTGATATTTCTGAGTCAAGTAATGATTCCCGTTCTCTCTCCTATCTAAACCTGCTGGCTTACCACGGTATGTTGCCGGGACACTCAATCCCAACACATACTAATTCTTGTCTCGATCATTTTATAATAAAATCTAAATTGACCGCGTACTGTTACGTTATGAAAACCTCAATCACTGATCATGACACCGTAGTATTTTACTTGGACTCAGCTGTTAATTTTACTCCCGCTCACAAATTAATTAAACAAATTAATTACTTACTTTTGGACGAGCTAATGAATAATATAGATTTCACTAATATTTACAGTTTTTGTGGTGTGAATCTTGCCACAAATTATTTAATTAATAAACTAGAAAATATTATTGGAAAGTGTTCTCGACAAATATTAGTACCAAATCGTAAAAGGATAATAAAACCATGGATAACAAAAGGTTTACTAAAATGCATGAAAAACAGGGATAGGTTACATAAGAAATATAAAAAATACCCAGATAATGAATTAATAACTATAACTTACAAAAGATACAGGAATTTCTGTAATAATCTACTCCGAAAGCTTAAGAAAGGTTATGAAAAGGAACAGTTAGATAAAAATAAACACAATAATAAGAAATTATGGGAAGCTATTAAACAAATAACAAATACAAATAAATCTATTGATACTGCGCTGTCTCTACTTTCTCAAGATAACCCTCAAAATTCGGTTGAGATGGCCAACTTATTTTTTTCCTCGGTAGGAAAAAATCTTGCTGAAAAAATCATAAACGATAGTCAAAATAATCATAAACCTCCTGAAACTTATAATAACACAACAAATATTCATTCCTTTGTACTCTTACAAGCAAATGAGCCAGAAATAGAAACTTTGATTAATAGTCTAAAATCGGATTGTGCCACTGGCTTAGATAACATTTCCAGCAAACTGATAAAAACGTACAAACATGTGCTCATTTCACCTATCTTGCATATTTGCAACCTCAGTATTTCTTCTGGCAAATTCCCCCCCATGTTTAAAAGATCTTTAATTAAACCTATATTTAAATCCGGTGACAGAAACAGTGTCAATAACTACAGGCCTATATCTATTCTACCTGCTTTGTCAAAGTTGTTGGAACGCTTGATAAATAATAGACTTATTAATTATTTGGAATCCCGGGGTCTTCTTTCCGACAACCAGTTTGGCTTTAGACGTGGTAGATCTACTGATATGGCTGTACGTCAACTTACTGAATTTCTAGTGCCCGAACTGGATGCCGGAAGGAAACCCTTGGTGATATTTCTTGACCTTGCAAAGGCCTTTGATACTGTTTCTGTCACAAATTTGATTAATAAACTGGAATCATTAGGAATTAGGGATCTGCAGTTGGATCTTTTTTCAGACTACCTCAAGGATAGGACTCAAAGGATCAAGATTGGCAACTTCATGAGCGGCGAGCTACCAGTCACTTACGGTGTTCCGCAGGGCAGTATCCTCGGCCCTACGCTGTTTTTAACTTACATCAACGAGCTTTGCAATTTAAAGCTTATAAATGGGAAAATTATCACTTTTGCCGATGATACTGCCCTGTTGTTCAGCACCGACTCGTGGAGGGAGACCTTTGATTGTGCTCAGAAAGGTTTCAATCTTGTATCTGAATGGTTGTTTAGAAATGTGTTGACACTAAATGTTGGAAAAACTAAATATATGACTTTTTCTATCAGGAAACGTGACCAGCCTGAACCAGATTCCTTTAAAATAGTAGCCCACGCGTGCTCGGCAATTCCAAATTCTGTCTGCTCATGTCGTGTGCTTGAATCTACCTCTTCGGTTAAGTATCTTGGGATTATTATTGATCATGGTCTTAGTTTTGTTCCTCACATAGACTCCCTTACTAAAAGAACACGTAAACTTATATATGTTTTTAAAAATCTTAGGCATGCCGCAGATAAAAATACGTTGCAGTTAGTTTATTACTCCTTATGCCAGGCCATTCTTGGTTATTGCATAACATCCTGGGGTGGCGTTTATAAATCAAATCTTTTAAAGCTGGAACGATCACAGCGAGCAATATTAAAAGTTAGTAATTTCTTACCCTATCGCTTCCCAACTAAAAAACTATATGATTATACGAAGGTGCTATCAGTTAGACAACTGTATATACTAAATGTTATTCTTCTGAAACATTCTTTACTTACCTATGATCCTGATCAATTAGTGAACAGACGCCGCAGTTATAATATATGCACTAGTGTGTCCTGTCGTACTTCCTTTGCCCAAAGATCTTTCTACTTTCTAGGATCCTACTTATATAACTTTGTTAACAAAGAACTTAATATTTATGAACTTTTGAAAGCAGAAGTCAAGAAAAAGGTTTCCCTTTGGCTCATGTCATTAGATTATGATACGGTAGAAACCTTACTAATGCCATTATGTTGAAGTTACCAAGCCTACATACTACTCATAAATACCTACGCACTATAATATTCATACTCACACTACGTACACTCACGTACACGCACACACACACTCACACACACACTCACACACACACTTTCATACTGACACACACTGAATTAATATTCTAGAATTATTTTAAGTTATATGTAGTTATATCTTTATCTCTTGCTATCTTTGTTCTTACTTTTTAAAGGAGTCTTAGCCGTGTGATTTTCGTGATGGGGTTGGGAGCCTGGTGATCTGTCATACAGGTTTTTCCTAGTATGGACACCAGGCTCTCACAAATCAACAATTTTTTATTGTATACCTACAAACTCCAAGTGTACCTACTTGATATATAGAAATTGTTTTTGTGAGAGCAAATAAACGCTTTATTTATTATTATTTATTATTATTATAGACTATTTAGACTATTATAATACTAAATGCAGGTCTAGCTCCTCCAAGGGGCTACCCGAAGACAGCCTTAGCTCCTCCAAGAAGACGGCGATGAATATGATGGCCCATCATGGCCCACTATGAAGAGATGGCTTTTGGAATTTGGATGGACTTGTAGTTCCGAACGCATCGTCAAAAAAAAAAAGAAATCGTTTGACAGTCCTTTGCGTTGCGAAAAATGATAAACAAAACTTGCCCAGTAAGGGCGTAGTCGCACACTGTTTTACTGATAATTTCATTGATTACACCTTGATAACGCCCCTGTTCTTCGCGTGACATTGTACTAGATAAAATTAGGGCTAAACAGATAAGAGAATACCGTGAATCGCCACTATAGACGCTATTACTCATGCATAGTTTCCGCGAAGTTTTAATAGAATTTCAGCTGAACATCTGTGATTTTTGTATCAATTTAAAGGTTTTTAAATATTATGAATGTTATTAAACAAGTTATAATTCATGAAAGTGCCTAAGTCTTAGAAACAAGACAAAACAAGTGATTAAAAAAAGCATGGTGTTCACAAAAGATTTCCCTTACTAATCGGACCGTAACGATCGACTGTTATGTGAAAAATGTTCTCAAATACTTTTTTAGCAGTTTTATTATGGGCCAGTGTCAGATCTCAATCTAATAAGGACTTGTACAATGGACAATATTTGAATGATCTTTATAATAGCAATAACTATAACAGGCCGCCTGACAACCGGCAGTATGAAACAGCGGGTGTAATGCGAGTGCCGGCACCAGGAGATCATGACTACAGAACATATGTGTACAATAACAGGAGGTATGGGGTTGATCCTACGAGGTACAACCCTTACAACCCTAATATAAACCAGCCAGGAGGGTTCCCATACAATCCAATACCATATAATCCATTGAACCCAAGCCCTTTGGATGATCAATATAAATATAACATTGTAAGTACTAATAGGTTTTTTCTCTTAAAAAAGTCTCTTTACAAAATAGTTGTCCTATCCTAAACCTGTCTACAGTATAAAATGTAATAATAATGTGTTTTGTTTTTTTTTCTTTTGTAATTTTTTTATTTCTGTGTGCAATAATAGTAGATTTTACAACAAGTGCACAAAATGAACCATTCTGCCGAGACTTAGCAGCCCTCGCCTTCTGGTTTTGTGGACGAGTTATAAACTCTGCTTTTCACTTTGATTGCGAGGAGATAAAACGTAAAAGTACTGTCTAAATGTAACTGAAGGATGAGTTGTTCTGCTTTAGTGAAGAATATGTTGACGGTGTGCCGCAGGCCCATGCACAGGGTGTACACCACCATGATTACTTTTTTGCCCTAGTGCACAAAATTGGACTTTGTGCAGCCTACATCCTGCACAAAGAAGCACTTTCAGAGCATGAGAAGTGAAAAGAGTATTGTATTGTAATAATAGGTTATGTTTCCAATTTTTACAGCTGTATAATAATTGAGAAAACTAAAGTTTCTGTAATATTATGTTTTCAATAATTACACCATCCCCAAGACCCTCCCCACAACCACCGAAGAAAGTTTTAGTACCTGCTAATAATAGTAGCTTATCCAACGTTATATAATGAGGAGTGTAAAACTTGAGTGTCGGTTTATGGGACTCAGAAGTTCCATAATAGATGACACGAGTGTTTTATACCTAATTATGGGCAGTTGCCTACACAACTTTATCTACACTCATATTGTGAATCCTAAAATAATGTATTAAAAGCAAACCTATTCTTAATATTTTTCTCTTTCTCCAGTGATAACTGCTAAGCGAAGTTCCTAACTGCTTTAAATACACCCGAAGGTGAATCATAAATGCTTTTATCACTTATTTTATAACAAAACGAATAAAAATATGTGTAAATACATTTCTTCTTGCTGTTCCACTTCAGTTTGCTGAGTTTTCCTTTATTGCATTGCAACCACCTTGCACGCGCTGTCATAGCGCACTGATAAAAATTAAAAGTTGCTTAATAGTTCTCCCTCTATGACTGTACAACAATTTAATACTTTAAAAAAGCAAAATAAAAAATTTTGAAAAAACCCATGACGGTTGTAATTGAAAAAATATTAAATAGGAGTTTTAAAATACCCCCGACTAAAAAGGAAGAAAGTAACGAAATAGTACGAAGAAAGTATCCAAGAAAATTCGTCGGGGCTGCCATTCCGTATCCTACGAAAATTAATATAGAATTTAATCAATATAAAGTCTATACGAACTAGTTATAAAAAAGCTTTAGTTTATGGATAAATTATGAAAACATGGCAATGGCAGCCCGCGACGGATTTTCTTGGATACTTTCTTCGTACTATTTCGTTACTTTCTTCCTTTTTAGTTGGGGGTATTTTAAAAGTCTTATTTAATATTTTTAGGATTAGGGTTAGGATAGAAAAAAAACCTCAACTTATGCAGAAGTCACATTAGGAACAATGACAAACCTAGAAAAAATTCTTTCAAAACAAGCTGAAAAGCTGGACCAACTAATTGACCAAATGGGCAACCTAATGGGTCTTCTAACAATTATTGTCACAAAGCTTGTTCGCTAAAATGGCTTTTAGAATTGCAGTGTGGAATATCAATGGCCTGTTGAGTAAGAAACATGAAGCTGAGGTTCTACTAAAAGTTCAAAACCTTGACATACTATTAATTTCTGAAGCACACCTCACAGATAAAACATCCCTGCTTATAGATGGATACACCACATATGCAACTTGTCACCCTGATAACACAGCGCATGCAGGAACTGCAATTATTATAAAAAGCAATATAAAACACCAGCTAATGCCTGAATACAGAACCACTAAAATACAAGCTACATCAGTATTAGTATATGACAAGCAAAGCTCTATCACAATCTCATCCATATACTGCCCACCAAATTCAGATTCAGATAATTTTATTCAATGTAGATTCTTTACAGAATACTTATTGAATGTCATGCAGAATACAATGCAAATAGAGCGAGTCTACGCCGTTTCGGATCGTGCTATGGCAGCGTAAAAGAAACGGCAAGAAACCACTGCAGCACGGCCTACTTTAAGAGTCGGCTTTTTACAATGTGTTTCTTGTGTTTCGCTGGAATATCAGAGCACCATACCTCTTTGTCATTCATATAGTCATCCAATCTGTAGTAAGCTTTTTTACATAACGTTTGCTTTACACATTCTTTAAACTTTCTCTCAGGTAATTGCACTATATTGTCAGGTATTTTGTTGTAGTATCGTATACACAGACCAACGAAAGATGTATTGACTTTAGTTAATCTAGTATATGGTTGATCAATTTTATGCTTATTTCTAGTATTAAAATTATGCCTGTCACAAATTTTAGGTAATTGATGAATGTTCTTTCTAGCATCATAGATATACTGGCATGGCACTGTCATAATGTTGATTTCCTTGAACAGTTCTCTCAGGGAATCACGAGTCTTCAGGCAATAAATTGCTCTTAATTGCTCCAAAAAAAAGATGTCCAGAAATAACAGATGTAGATTTTAACACATATTTTAATACACTAGGAAATATATTTATAGCCGGGGGAGACTGGAACGCCAAAAACACGCAATGGGGCTCACGACTTACAAAAACTAGAGGTCGCAACCTGAGAAAATGTATTGAAACTAATCATCTCAGTATATTGACCACATGTGAACCAACTTACTGGCCTACCGACGACAAAAAACTGCCAGATTTATTAGATTTTTACATATATAAAGGAGTGCAATCGTTTTTTCTTCAGGTAGAGAGCTGTAACGATACCTCCTCTGACCATACACCAGTTATACTGACCATGAGTGAAACTATAATAAAATGCCCAACAAAACCATACTTATATAACAAACACACAGACTGGCACTCCTTCCAACAACATCTGGATGAAAACATAAATCTTAAAGTGCGCCTCAAAAGTGCAGAAGATATTGACACTGCTAATGAGCATATCACCAAGACCATCCAAACGGCGGCATGGCTTAGCACCCCACCTGTCAATGAAATAGTAAAAGCTGAATCTAACCTGCCGCTTGTGGTAAAGCAGAAAGTGCTAGAAAAGAGAAGGCTGAGACGAGTATGGCATTGTAGTCGTCATCCCGCTGACAAAAGGGAACTCAATAAAGCTGCAGCAAAACTGAAACAGCATTTGATAGAGATCGAGAATGAAACGCTACAGATACACCTGCAAAATCTATCGCCAGCTGCTCCAACGAAAGCTGAGAATCCCCTTTGGAAAACAGCCAAGTCTCGTGACAAACCTCTGCTAGCTAAACACCCTCTTAAGTTGGAAAATGGAACTTGGGCGAAAACCGACGAAGAAAAAGCAGAAGCATATGGATCTTTCCTCCGAGATGTGTTCACACCTAATGATGACCTTGGTGATGAAGACATAGACCTGGAAGTACAGACGTTCCTCGAAAGTGATCTCCAGCTCAGCCCTCCAATAAGATGTTGCACACCTGCTGAAGTTAGACGAACTATTATGACTTTAGACTTAAAAAAAGCACCAGGCTTCGAACTAATAACGGCAGAAGTACTGAGAAATCTCACTAAGAAGGCTATCATTTTCATTACGTCACTCTACAATGCAATCCTAAGAACTTCGCATTACCCAAGCGCATGGAAAGTTTCCCAAATAACCATGGTTCCGAAACCTGGCAAGCCTCAACACCTGGCATCATCATACAGGCCAATAAGTCTACTTCCAGTACTCTCAAAGGTTCTCGAGAAAATCATAAAGACACGGTTGAATGACCATTTAGAAAAATGTGGATCCATTCCAGACCATCAGTTTGGTTTCCGAACAAACCATGGAACAATCGAGCAAGTCCATAGAGTGTGTGAACATATAAGAGATGCTCTAGAAACCAAAAAGTACTGCTCAGGAGTATTTCTGGATGTGCAGCAGGCTTTTGACAAAGTCTGGCACAATGGCCTGCTGTATAAACTTAAAAAGCTCCTATCACACAACATGTATTTACTACTAAAATCTTACATTGAAAATCGCATCTTCTATGTCAAGATCAATGAATCCACTTCAAATTTCTATGACATAAAGGCAGGAGTTCCACAGGGATCTGTATTGGGTCCAGCTCTTTACCTCTTGTACACAGCTGATGTACCAGAATCAAACGATGTTATGACAGCCACATTCGCTGATGACACAGCAGTGCTTACATCCAACAAAGATCCTGATATGGCTTCGAGTGTACTCCAAACACATCTGGACAAAGTCCACAAATGGATGACATCTTGGCGTATTAAAGCTAGTGCTCCCAAATCGAACCACATCACGTTCACGCTAAGAAAAAAGGATTGCCCGACTGTGAAATTAGGACAAGATGTACTACCACACAATGAAGTAGTAAAGTACCTTGGCTTCCACCTAGATCGCAAGCAGACCTGGAAAACTCATATCCAAAAAAAACGTGATGAACTTAACCATAGGTTCAGAACACTAGATTGGCTCATTGGACGGAAATCTAGACTCTCCATAGAAAACAAAGTCCTGATTTATAAGAGTATCCTAAAACCTATATGGACCTATGGCATTCAGCTCTGGGGAACGGCTAAAACATCCAATACTGAGATACTGCAAAGATTTCAAAATGGAGTACTTAAGGCTATAGTGGATGCTCCATGGTTCACGAGAATGGATGAAATCCATAACTACTTGAAAATCCCAACTGTAAAAGAGGAAATAAACACAATAACGAAGGCCTATAAGAGCAAAATAACTCACCACCAAAACAGACTTGCTCATTGTCTAAGTAAGCCATTGCAAACGAGACGTCTGAAACGTACACATACGTGGGACAACATATAAATAAAATTGTATGTCTAATTACATATGAAGGCAGCCTGACACTGGAAGGGCCCGCCTTAAACGCCATCACAACATCTAAATTAACTGCTTATGGTCTGAAGACCGATCGCATGTTGGACAATTAATATTAAAAAAAAAAAAAAAAATATTTTTTCAATTACAACCGTCGTGGGTTTTTTCAAAATTTTTAATTTTGCTTTTTATTTTTAACTTTTTAGAGAGTTTCCACTTAACTGATTATTACAGGGCCCCCTGGTGCGTTGACGCCACAACCTTAGTCTAAGAATAATCACAGATAAATCATAAATTCTTTACTTAAAACTGCATCTAAATCGATCAAATTGTTTTGGAGATAAATGAGAACAATTTTGTAAATAAAAATGGTTATTACAGCGCCCCCTGGTGTTTTGACGCCACAACGCTAGTCTAAAAACCATCACTGATAAATCATAAATCTTTTACTGAAAACAGTATCTAAATCGGTCAAACCATTTTGGAGATAAATGGGAACATTTGCTTAAATAATTTTTTTTATCACAGCACCCCCTGGTGAGTTGGCGCCACAACTCTAATCTACAAACCATCATTGATAAATTATAAATGCATTACTGAAAACTGTATCTAAATCGGTTAAGGGGTTTTTAAGATAAAAGGGAACATAACTTTGCACACACAAACACACAAACTAACAACCTCTCACCCTAAACGCATACACCTTCTCCGTTCCATCGTGGTTAGTAAAAATGGAATGAAGCTAAGCTATTATTACCCTAATTAAATATAGTCAATTTTTAATGAAATAAAGGCCTTTTACCTAACCTAGGAGATTTGATGATGGAACTGGTTTTAAACAATGTGCCATTTGATCTCTGTAACCAGAAAATAATAGAACCTAACCTAAACCATTAATATTTTGTTTTGTAGAACCGAGACCCCAACAACCCAGATGCCTTATTCCCTGGGGTCCTGGGAGGATGGAGAGAAGATCTCCAAGGGAAAGAGCGGCGGGACTCCCGGCAGTTGAAAAGAGATATATTTGTCAACACTAACTTTGGACAGGTGCAGGGGTTTAAGGTATGCATCTAATTTAATGTAATTATTAGCCAGCCCAGGCTTTGCATGAGAAGCTCTCATACAAAAAATCCATCATCATCATCATCATAACATCCTATGAAATGTCCACTACAGGACAGGGAGCTCCCTCCAGAATTTCAGCTTTTGCTGGGAAAATGTGGAAGGGAAGTACCATAGTTACCTTGCTTGTTAGCGTTACGGCTGGCACCATGGACCGCGGTTATAGGTGACCGCAGTAAGTAAGATGTAAGATACAAAGGAGGATGCTGCTGCCCATCCTCTAGTTCACCCTTAGTCGCCTCTTACGACACCCACTGGTATGTATGGAGTGGTACTATTCTTTGCCGGCACCACACGGGACAAAAACCCATATGAAAAAGTAATGTTACTTTTTCTGATTTTGTTAATTTTATGTAAAGCTTTTCTATTTTTTCTTTCCATACATACCTTGTTCTGAAAATCATTAACAACTAAAAAAAGAATCAGCTAAAGCAGTAGAACAGTTATCAAGTGATGCTCCATCATAAATATGACATTCTAAGAGTTCAAGAGAAAAATCTGGAAAATATTGTGATGATTTCCCATTAATACTTGTCGTTAAATAATTGTTTTTGTTTGTGTTTTGTAGGTGTATTTATATGATAATCCAGACCCAGACTCAGGGTATCGACCATGGCTGACACCGGTAGAGCGTATCCAGGGAGAGGTGTCAGTGTTCTTGGGTATTCCTTATGCCAGACCACCTGTGCTAGAGGGCCGTTTTAAGGTAAAATTCAATCAAACTGTAACATATTTATTATTAAAAAGACCTAAGATTATTTTTGTTACGTGAATCGACTAAAAAACAACACACATAATAATTAAATTTCATGCTAGCAGAAGGTACGAATAGCTGAAGATCCATGCAGAGCATTTTATTGCCCAATTTACATAAACAACTGTTGAGAGGATGTAGCAAATCTTAATTGCTCCATTCATTGTGTTCTAGCTAAATTATGATTTAATTAATGCAGAGGTCAGTGCACTTTCAATTGCTGACTTGAATGTAAATTAGTTTCTTTTGTATGGTTTTGTGTTCTTTTTTTATTTAAAAAATATACATACATACATACATAACATCACGCCTTGTTCCCGTTGGGGTAGGCAGAGACCACAGTTCTCCACCTGCTACGATCTTGACATACTTCCCTTGCTTCCTGAACCTTCATCAATCCTTTCATACATGCTCGTCGGTTTAGGGTACTTTTAACCTGGCCTTTATTCAGAACGTCTTGAATTTGGTCCTGGTACGTTCGCCGAGGCCTTCCCCTTCCAACGTTTCCATTCACTCTCGCCTTGTGGATCTCTTTCGTCAATCTTCCTTCATTCATCCTCTCCACATGACCAAACCATCTTAGCATCCCTTTCTCAATTTTAGTCACTACGTCTTCTTTTACGCCACAACGTTCTCTTATCACACTATTTCTAATCCTGTCACTCAATTTCACACCAATCATACTCCTCAACGCTCTCATTTCTACTGCATTAATTCTACTTTCATGCTTCTTCTGCCATACCCAGCTTTCACTGCCGTACATCAGTGTTGGTACCAAAACGCCTCCATGAACAGCCAGACGAGCCAGAACAGCCAAAAAATATTATTTCTCAATAAGCTGTATCTTTAAACAGGTGACTGAAGGGTAATGGTGTAGTATATTTTTGGAACCGGCATATGAAGACCTTTCATTTGATATCACACACAATAAGTTTCTAAAAAAACAATTTCCAAATCCCATACAAAAAATGCATGACGTCATAGCTGCCCCCACACGGGGAATATTTTTAAGAGCTGCCGCTCAAAACGATTGTTGTAACCTAAAGTACCTGTGTACCAAATGGCAATCCTGTACATCGATTTGCTTTTTTCTATTAATATTAGCTTTGTACACCGTCCACTATATTGTATTGTGTTGCAGCCGCCGCGGCAGCACCCGGGCTGGCAGCTGCTGCAGGCGGTGGACTGGGGCCCGGCGTGCCCGCAGCCCGTGTTGTAGTTGTACTGTGTTGTAGCCGCCGCGGCAGCACCCGGGCTGGCAGCTGCTGCAGGCGGTGGACTGGGGCCCGGCGTGCCCGCAGCCCGTGTTGTAGTTGTACTGTGTTGTAGCCGCCGCGGCAGCACCCGGGCTGGCAGCTGCTGCAGGCGGTGGACTGGGGCCCGGCGTGCCCGCAGCCCGTGTTGTAGTTGTACTGTGTTGTAGCCGCCGCGGCAGCACCCGGGCTGGCAGCTGCTGCAGGCGGTGGACTGGGGCCCGGCGTGCCCGCAGCCCGTGTTGTAGTTGTACTGTGTTGCAGCCGCCGCGGCAGCACCCGGGCTGGCAGCTGCTGCAGGCGGTGGACTGGGGCCCGGCGTGCCCGCAGCCCGTGGCCCGCACCGGCGCCACCAAGGGGGTCCGCGACATGGACGAGGACTGCTTGTATCTCAACATCTTCTCCCCCAATGTAAGTGGCTTTTTATTAATTGGAAGACATCACACAAGGTCTTCTGATCCCAAATTAGGCAAAGCTTGTATTATGGTTAACATGGGTATCAGAACTATCGAAGACACACATGAATAAATTACATTGCAGCCTTCAAGAAACGAACCTAGATATTTCTAAAAAGCCGGCAGCGCACCTGTGACCCCCCCTAGTGTTGCGGGTGTCTAAAGGCGACGGTGATCACTTGCCATCAGGTGACCCGTCTACTCGTCTGCCTCTTTTATAATAAAAAAAAATTACCAAGATACAAAACAAACACCTCTGTTCATCACAAAACTCTTGCCGACATTAAGAATCAAACCCGTGATATAAGGCGACAGGCCCTACCAACTGCACCAATTTAGCTTGTCATTATTATTATGTAGTTTGTATAGTTCTTTGACTGATTGTACCATTTAACAACATTACTACGGTAAGCCCGCGGCCTCTTTGAACCAATCAGCTTCATTGAGAGTGATTCACTGTGCTTTATAGATTAACTAATTAGTTAATGACAATTTGGGTCGCGACGGGCAAAGGGTTATAGGGATTTCAGAGCGAGTAGGTAGGTAGACATTATCCTATACTATAAAACTAGCAATATTTGTATACATATATATTGGTAAATATATTGGTATATTTGTAATCGGTTTCTCAAAAACGGCTATAACGAAAAATCGACCTAGCTAGGTCTCATGTCTGGGAAAATTGGTTTTCTCTGTGTTTTTCATCTTTTTTTTTAAATACAGCGTTTTAGACAGAAACCTACAGCGCCATCTGTTGGCGTGTAGCATAGCTTGCTCACCCGATGATATTTAAATGTTAAAGCGGCTAATAAAGGGCGAGGCTCGGTCGACTAGGTACTTTATTGTAAAGTGCAATGCTATAAATGTCAAAAGTACCCTATACCAAAGAGCGTGTATACTTTATGCGGGTTGATGAAAGAGGAAGCGAGGGAAGTATGTCGAGATCGTAGCAGGTGGAGGACTGTGGTCTCTGCCTACCCCACATGACGAGAATGAGGCGTATGCATGTAAGAAAAGACGGGTTGGGCGTGTAAAGTATAGTGGGACCTTATCATTGGTTTAGGTTACCTTACTCGTCTTTGTTTTAGTGTAGGAAATGAGGCAGTTGACTCCAACATAATTCTTACGGGCAGATTTTATTTGACAGGATGATAAAGTATGATGAATTATATGTAAATTCAAAATATCCAAAAAAAAAAATTATCAAAAAGATTTTTTCATAGATTGTTTGTAATTTTTGTATGGAAAAATTAAAAGTACTGATTTTATTTTGTTTTTTATATTAGGTTTGTCTCATGTAATGTAATACCCCTTTGCTTTCTGTAGCAAAGTTTCAACAACTGAGATCCGCTTCGTTTCCTAGACTATTTTTAGGGTTCCGTACCTCAAAATAAAAAAACGGAACCCTTATAGGATCACTTTGTTGTCCGTCTGTCTGTCTGTCAAGACCCTTTTTCTCACGAACGAGAAGAGGTATCAAGTTGAAATTGATAACGAATATTAAAGTCTATGAACCACACGAGATCTGAAAATTTCAATTTTTTACAACAACGAAGTCAAAAGATATGGCTTTTTATGTCCTCATCTCCATACATTTATGCAAAAAAGCAAAACCTACAGGGTACTTCCCGTTGACCTAAAATTATGAAATTTGGCAAGAAGCTAGGTCTCACAGTACAAATAAAGGGAAAAGTCTAAAATCATTAAATATTTCAATTTTTCTCACAACTAATAGTAACCAATTAATGTGAGCTCCCGTTTCAAGAACTTTTCCGCGACCATCCAACTTGACCCAAGTTGGATGGTCGCGGAGTTTTTAAAATCAAAGAGCAAAAGCTTTTAGTATATCATATGGTAGATAGGTACGGAACCCTTAGGGCGCGAGTCCGACTCGCACTTGGCCGGTTTTTTTTTTATCTGAGCGGCATGGTTGTCATAATGAGGATTTTCGTGATTTCGTTTATTTGCTCTTAGTGGAGGGCCGTAAGATTTATACCTCGGCATCCAGGGCCAGTCAATGAATCTTCATATAAATTTTTTAAATGTGTTTTTAAAAGCATATAGTAAAATGTTAAAAAATATATTGTGCCCGATCTCAATTTTTTAATAAATAAATAAATAATTATTAATTTTTCTGATTTCTTTTTTTATTATTATTTTAAATTTATTTGTATTGTTCCGTACCTCAAAATAAAAAAACGGAACCCTTATAGGATCACTTTGTTGTCCGTCTGTCTGTCTGTGTCTGTCTGACTGTCTATCTGTCAAGACCCTTTTTCTCACAAACGAGTAGAGGTCATCATCATATCAGCCGAAAGACGTCCACTGCTGGACATAGGCCTCCCCTAAAGATCTCCATGACGACCGGTCCGGTGACGGGTAGAGGTATCAAGTTGAAATTGATAACGAATATTAAAATCCATAAATTACACAAGATCTGAAAATTTTTATTTTTTACAACGACGCAATCAAAAGATATGGCTTTTTATGTCCTCATCTCATTTATGCACTAAAGCTAAAGCTACAGGGTACTTCCCGCTGACCTAAAATAACGAAATTTTGCAAGAAGCTAGGTCTGACAGTAGGTACAAATAGACAGTAGGGTCAAGATTGAAGTTATGGCAATGGAGTCAAACAGCAACAACGAGCCACTGTATATTACCCTTGGTGGTGAAATCCTTAAACAGGTGAACAAGTTCAAATATTTGGGTAGCACAGTGTCATCTATGTGCGACCTTGACGTAGAAATAAACCACAGAATAGGAGCCGCGGCTGCGGCTTTTGGCAAATTTTTACCGAGAGTGTTTTGCTCCCACGACATCAGGCTATCGACCAAAATTGCTGTGTACAGGGCAATAGTGCTTCCCAACCTTTTATACTCCTCAGAAACTTGGGTACTTTACCGCAGTCATATAAGAACATTAGACCAGTTCCACTTGAAATGCCTCCGAAACATTCTGAACATCAGATGGTCCGATCGGGTGAGAAATACCGAAGTACTCCGTCGAGCAAAGATTTGCGGAATTAAGGCATATCTAATACGAAGGCAGCTGCAGTGGTGTGGACATGTTTCTCGAATGACGGAGGAGAGGCTGGCAAAGCAAATCTTTTATTGTGAATTGCAAAATGGAAAGCGGAAACAAGGTGGTCAGCTCCTCAGATACAAGGACGTCCAGAAGAGGCATATGAAGAGCTGTCACTAAAGTAGTCATTAAGCTAAGATAGAGGCCATTTGGCGTCTTGTAAACTGTCAGTCAGCTTAGCCCCTAACCTTGCAAATCCTTATGTAAAATTGAGTCTGGTTTGACCTCTGATTCGTAGAAGTAGATGGCAGCCCCGTGTGGTGCCGGCAAAGAAAGTACCAACCTATCTCTACCCGTGGGTGTCGTAGGAGGCGACTAAGGGCTTATAAAGCGGAGGATGGGCAGCAGCGTCTTTCTGTGTATTGTAAATCTTACATACTGCGGTCACCAACAACCGCGGTCCATGGTGCCAGCCGTAACGCTAACAAGCGTGGTGACTGAGGTACTTCCCCTTCACATTGTGCCAGCAAGAGATGGACTTCTGGAGGGAGCTCCCTGTCCTGTAGTGGACGTATTATGGGATGTTATGATGATGATGAGATAAATAAATAAATATAATAAATAAATATTGGGGGACATTTCACACAAGATCATCTGATCCCAACTAGGCAAAGCCTGTACTATGGTTATCAGAGACTGATATACATACATAAATAGATAAATATATTAACACCCAGACATAGAACAAACACTTGTGTTTATCTCACAAATGTTTGCCCTGGGCGGGGATCGAACCCGCGGCCCACGGCGTGAAAGGCAGGCTCACTCACTACCAACCACACCAGCGGGCTAGATGGCAGTCGCTCTGTGTAAAAACCAGCGCCATCGTCAAATCTCCTGGGTTAGGTAATCGACTCCGTAGATACCTTAGGTCTGGGCAATGATGAATCTGTAAATAAGTCTGCTCGTATACAAACTTTCATATTACCTAAGCTACAGTTAAACTGTACATAATAGCATGTCCGCATTTGTCGTCATTCATAATTAATGAGATGCACTCAATTCAATGTCACCCCCGGAGACCCCCTGCGCTACGTTCCGTAATGTACCTACGTGACTAATGTTGGACTAATTACGGTTACATTTAGTCTTCTTCCGGGGCAACGAGCTCTTTACAAATAGTATAGAATTATTACAGTCATGATATGTCAGTACCTGGGCGTCCGAGCTATGATCTGTATGATTAAAATGTCATTGGGTGAGCAAGCTATGCTACTCAACAACAGATGGCGCTGTATGTTTCTTGAATGCACTAAAACGAGCTAAGAAATATTTAAAAAGACAGTGAAAACGAATTTTCCCAGACATGAGATCTAGCTAGATCGATTTTTTGCCCCCAGAAACCCCTGTATACTAAATTTCATCGAAATCGTTAGAGCGGTTTTCGAGAAACCGATTACAAATATATATACAAATATTGCTCGTTTAATAGTATTGGATTTTATCAGTATAGGATTTTATCAGTATAGTATAGGGTTTTATCAGTATTCAAACCATACAAATGCACAACTTTCTTCAAGAAATTATTAGTTGAAAAAGGAGAAAATGTTTTGGCCCGTGACGTGCCGGCCAAGAATTGTACCAATCAAATACTGTTTTAATCATCATGCCTTTATGTCATCTAGCCTGGTCTCTCGTTTCTCTCATCCAGGATTTCCCTGCCGTGGTCACGATGTCAATGGACCATCGGTCGGCTGGTCCGCCTACTGAGCGTTTTGATTGTTTACTAAGGGATTGTCTGTGCGCAGACGGAGGCCGGCGCCACGGCGCAGAAGTACCCGGTGATGGTGTACATACACGGCGGACAGTTCCAGTCGGGCGCCTCCAATCTGTTCCCCGCGCACATGTTGGCGGGGTTCTATAATGTGGTCGTCGTGTCCATCAACTACCGGCTCGGAGCCCTAGGTATGTAACGTTAATGGATAGTTGCATAAGTGTGTTTAAAGTTTAAACTCCTCTAAAATTTTAGTCAATAAAAAAGAAAGAATCAGCAGTAAATTATAAGAAGTTTTATTTTAAAGACGCTTTGTGCTTCTGAAAGTATGTTCAATAATGTAAAAATAACAGAAAAAATAAGAGCACCAACCCATCTCTACTAGTGGGTGTCATCACTAAGGGTTAATGAGCCAGAGGATGAGCAGTAGCGTCCTTCTGTGTATCGCATCATCTTATATTCTGCGATCACCAACAACCGCGGTCCATGATACCAGCCGTAACGCTAACAGACGTGGTGACTATGGTACTTCTCCTTCACACTATTCCAGTAAAAGCCGGAATATAGGAGGGAGCTCCTCTGTCCGTTTTATGGGATGTTATGATGATTATCTAATTATCTATGCACGCTTTCCTTCTGTCATAGTAATTAGATCTTTATTCAGTGAATGAAATGTTTCTTCACGAGAGCCTAGTTCTTTCTTTTTAGTTGTATGTGAAAAAACATGTATGCAATATGTTTGTATGTGTTGTATGTGTTAGGCTTCCTGTCGACGGCGGACGAGAACTCTCCGGGCAACTACGGGCTGCTGGACCAGGCGATGGCGCTGCGCTGGGTGCGCGACAACATCGGGCCCTTCAACGGAGACGCTGATTCCATCACGCTGTTCGGGCCGGGAGCCGGCGCGGCCTCCGCCGGGCTGCTGGCCGTGGCGCCCGCTACCCGGGACATCGTGCACCGGGTCATCGCGCAGGTGAGGGGAACTACAGCTCCCGGGAACTACAGCTCCCGGGGAACGACAGGTCCTGGGGAACTACAACTCCCGGGGAACTACAGCTTTCGATTAACTACTATTCCCCGGGTGACATTTTCAAACAACTTTGAATTCACCGAAACCGCGTAGTAGTTACTAGACCATCATAAAAAATCTTATACTAAAAAGATGTAGTTTCGCTAGCACGGCGCCAAAACCACGCAAGCAAAACTATCACTGTTTAACGACGCCATTACAGGTGCTATGGACGATGGGGCTCAGGTTGATGTCATTTACACTATAGCCTTTGACCGGATCAACACGATCTCCTGCTATTAAAACTATCTAAAATAGGCATTAGAGGTAATCTACTAAGATGGTTCTCGTCCTATATCTCTAATAGGTCTCAGGCTGTTGTAGTCAAATACTACACATCTGGATGGGTACCCATCCCAAGTGGTGTCCCGCAGGGATCTTTATTGGACCCATTGCTATTTGTTATCTTTGTTAATGACATCAACCTGTGCCTTAAGCCTTCCAAACTATTGTGTTTCGCAGATGACATGAAATTTTTTACCAAAGTGTCTTGTTTAGCTGATGCAGAATCCTTGCAGGCTGACCTTTCTCGTCTCGAAAACTATTGCAATTGAATTATTTGCTATTGAAATAATTAAACTTTTTTATTTAACCTTAATAACAAAGTTCTTAAACTAATGTAAGAATACCCGAGTTATTTTGAGTCGGCGCCAAACAAGCAAATTAATTAATTACTTAAAGCGTAATGCACGGCGGCGGCGCCGACTCAAAATTACTCGGGTATTATTACATTAGTTTAAGAACTTTTATTTGTTATCAAGGTTAAATAAAAAAGTTTAATTATTTCTTGCTTTTAAGTTTTTTCGGCGGTTCTATTTTTTGTTAAAAAGTTTTTATTTACGAGTATCACGCTAAAACTACTGAGCTGATTTTAGCTAATAATATTATTTAGTTTATATTATCAAACCTATTAGGTTATTAATATCTAACCTTGGATAACACCTGGTTTACTCCGCTGCATTCGAAACCGTAATAAAATGCAAAAAGACCTTAGGAAGGGCTCAGCTAATGACATTCTTAATATTACTTATAAACGCTATAGAAATTATTGCAATAATTTATTAAAAAAGTTAAAAGAACTTATGAAAGAAATTTCATAAAGCAAATTCTACCAAAAACTCAAAATCTTTATGGGCAAATATAAAAAATATAACTAACTTAAAACAAATGAAAGGAAAGAACTTGGACCTAATTAATATAAAATCATCTCCTCTTGAGTCAGTAAATGTTGTTAATAATTTCTTTGCAACTGTGGGCTCAACTCTTGCACACAATATCCGTCCGTCAGTCACGCCACACTCAGAACCCGGTAGTAAGCCCACTCCCCACTCTACTTCCCTTGTTTTTCTTGACACTGAGGTAAATGAAGTTTCAAGTGTACTAATGAACCTCACATCGGAAAGTGCAACTGGCTATGACAATATTCCAACCAAATTTGTTAAAATAGCAAACCACCTTGTTGCTCCTATCATCTGCCATCTTATAAACCTTTGTTTTGAATTTGGTGTCTTCCCTGCTGCCTTGAAGAAATCTATTATAACGCCTGTGTACAAGAATGGGTGTAGTAAAGATGTCACAAACTATAGGCCTATCTCTGTCCTCACAGTCATATCCAAAATTGTTGAAAAAATAATAAATAAGAGACTTATTAACTATTTGGATAAATACTCTATCCTATCATCCTCACAATACAGCTTTAGACAGGGCAAGTCTACGGAAGACGCTGTCGCAGCATTAACATCTACAGTTATGAATAACTTGGATAGTAAAAAAAAAATGCCTAGCCGTCTTCCTAGATCTTCGAAAGGCTTTTGACACAGTTTCTATACCCATTCTTGTACACAAGCTAGAACGCATTGGGGTCAGAGGTTTTTATCACTTTGGTTTTACTTATACTTATTATTGTCAAAATCCTGCTGCTCACACTACTCATTTAATGTACTAGGGAAGAGCGGGGCCTCCCAATACAGGTTAAACACTTAAAGGGAGTGTCCTAGTAGTTATAAGATAAGCTCTGTAAAATCGAAATAAAAACCTATTTTATTTTTTTATTTATTTTATTAAGGTTTTATGGAAATAGTGTTTAGTTTATTAAGGTTTTTATTTAGTTTTCGGCCTAGACATAAGCCGCATTCATATTATTATGTGTTTTTGATAGAGTGGGTCAGCGCTAGCGGACTGGGCGCTGATCGAGGACAAGTTCCGTGTCCAGAACACTTCCCTCGTGTTCGGCAGACTGCTCGGCTGTCCTATAGACTCCTCGTGGAAGCTGGTCAACTGCTTGAGGCAGGGCCGCTCCTTCTATGAGCTCGGGAACGCGCAGTTCCAGGTAACTTTACTTTTCGAAAGTCATAAACGTTTTGGGTTTTTTACGGTAGTTCATTATAACGCTGGTTAATTATAATAATAGTCGGCCACATATCGCTGGAGATTAATTTGTTTTTGGAATCATTATTATTTCCCATTGTAAAATGTGTACAATTTCCAGCCTATGGTGGGGTTCATTCCGTGGGGCCCGGTGCTGGAGAACAACTTCACGTTCCCCGGAGACGAGTGGTACGAGGGCTGGCGGCGCCGCGACTGGAGGTTCCTGGACACGCCGGTGGAGCAGCTGATCGCGCGCAGACAGTTCAACCCCGCGCTGCGGTACATGTGCGGGGTCACCACGCAGGAGGCGGCCTACTACATCTGTGAGTACACACTACTACATCAGTGAGTACACAGACAGTTCAACCCCGCGCTGCGGTACATGTGCGGGGTCACCACGCAGGAGGCGGCCTACTACATCTGTGAGTACACACTACTACATCAGTGAGTACACAGACAGTTCAACCCCGCGCTGCGGTACATGTGCGGGGTCACCACGCAGGAGGCGGCCTACTACATCTGTGAGTACACACTACTACATCAGTGAGTACACAGACAGTTCAACCCCGCGCTGCGGTACATGTGCGGGGTCACCACGCAGGAGGCGGCCTACTACATCTGTGAGTACACACTACTACATCAGTGAGTACACAGACAGTTCAACCCCGCGCTGCGGTACATGTGCGGGGTCACCACGCAGGAGGCGGCCTACTACATCTGTGAGTACACACTACTACATCTGTGAGTACACAGACAGTTCAACCCCGCGCTGCGGTACATGTGCGGGGTCACCACGCAGGAGGCGGCCTACTACATCTGTGAGTACACACTACTACATCTGTGAGTACACAGACAGTTCAACCCCGCGCTGCGGTACATGTGCGGGGTCACCACGCAGGAGGCGGCCTACTACATCTGTGAGTACACACTACTACATCAGTGAGTACACAGACAGTTCAACCCCGCGCTGCGGTACATGTGCGGGGTCACCACGCAGGAGGCGGCCTACTACATCTGTGAGTACACACTACTACATCTGTGAGTACACAGACAGTTCAACCCCGCGCTGCGGTACATGTGCGGGGTCACCACGCAGGAGGCGGCCTACTACATCTGTGAGTACACACTACTACATCTGTGAGTACACAGACAGTTCAACCCCGCGCTGCGGTACATGTGCGGGGTCACCACGCAGGAGGCGGCCTACTACATCTGTGAGTACACACTACTACATCTGTGAGTACACAGACAGTTCAACCCCGCGCTGCGGTACATGTGCGGGGTCACCACGCAGGAGGCGGCCTACTACATCTGTGAGTACACACTACTACATCTGTGAGTACACAGACAGTTCAACCCCGCGCTGCGGTACATGTGCGGGGTCACCACGCAGGAGGCGGCCTACTACATCTGTGAGTACACACTACTACATCTGTGAGTACACAGACAGTTCAACCCCGCGCTGCGGTACATGTGCGGGGTCACCACGCAGGAGGCGGCCTACTACATCTGTGAGTACACACTACTACATCTGTGAGTACACAGACAGTTCAACCCCGCGCTGCGGTACATGTGCGGGGTCACCACGCAGGAGGCGGCCTACTACATCTGTGAGTACACACTACTACATCTGTGAGTACACAGACAGTTCAACCCCGCGCTGCGGTACATGTGCGGGGTCACCACGCAGGAGGCGGCCTACTACATCTGTGAGTACACACTACTACATCTGTGAGTACACAGACAGTTCAACCCCGCACTGCGGTACATGTGCGGGGTCACCACGCAGGAGGCGGCCTACTACATCTGTGAGTACACACTACTACATCTGTGAGTACACAGACAGTTCAACCCCGCGCTGCGGTACATGTGCGGGGTCACCACGCAGGAGGCGGCCTACTACATCTGTGAGTACACACTACTACATCTGTGAGTACACAGACAGTTCAACCCCGCGCTGCGGTACATGTGCGGGGTCACCACGCAGGAGGCGGCCTACTACATCTGTGAGTACACACTACTACATCTGTGAGTACACAGACAGTTCAACCCCGCGCTGCGGTACATGTGCGGGGTCACCACGCAGGAGGCGGCCTACTACATCTGTGAGTACACACTACTACATCTGTGAGTACACAGACAGTTCAACCCCGCGCTGCGGTACATGTGCGGGGTCACCACGCAGGAGGCGGCCTACTACATCTGTGAGTACACACTACTACATCTGTGAGTACACAGACAGTTCAACCCCGCGCTGCGGTACATGTGCGGGGTCACCACGCAGGAGGCGGCCTACTACATCTGTGAGTACACACTACTACATCTGTGAGTACACAGACAGTTCAACCCCGCGCTGCGGTACATGTGCGGGGTCACCACGCAGGAGGCGGCCTACTACATCTGTGAGTACACACTACTACATCTGTGAGTACACAGACAGTTCAACCCCGCGCTGCGGTACATGTGCGGGGTCACCACGCAGGAGGCGGCCTACTACATCTGTGAGTACACACTACTACATCTGTGAGTACACAGACAGTTCAACCCCGCGCTGCGGTACATGTGCGGGGTCACCACGCAGGAGGCGGCCTACTACATCTGTGAGTACACACTACTACATCTGTGAGTACACAGACAGTTCAACCCCGCGCTGCGGTACATGTGCGGGGTCACCACGCAGGAGGCGGCCTACTACATCTGTGAGTACACACTACTACATCTGTGAGTACACAGACGGTTCAACCCCGCGCTGCGGTACATGTGCGGGGTCACCACGCAGGAGGCGGCCTACTACATCTGTGAGTACACACTACTACATCTGTGAGTACACAGACAGTTCAACCCCGCGCTGCGGTACATGTGCGGGGTCACCACGCAGGAGGCGGCCTACTACATCTGTGAGTACACACTACTACATCTGTGAGTACACAGACAGTTCAACCCCGCGCTGCGGTACATGTGCGGGGTCACCACGCAGGAGGCGGCCTACTACATCTGTGAGTACACACTACTACATCTGTGAGTACACAGACAGTTCAACCCCGCGCTGCGGTACATGTGCGGGGTCACCACGCAGGAGGCGGCCTACTACATCTGTGAGTACACACTACTACATCTGTGAGTACACAGACAGTTCAACCCCGCGCTGCGGTACATGTGCGGGGTCACCACGCAGGAGGCGGCCTACTACATCTGTGAGTACACACTACTACATCTGTGAGTACACACTACTACATCTGTGAGTACACAGACAGTTCAACCCCGCGCTGCGGTACATGTGCGGGGTCACCACGCAGGAGGCGGCCTACTACATCTGTGAGTACACACTGTAGCGGGTTCTTACCAAAATATTGGGTTATATTGGGCTTCCGATATTTCCATAAGGTTCTTTTTTTTGTTTTATTTTTTACTTTATGTGAGAACCGTTCTCCCTTCGATTGCATCTGTGCTTTCACATTTTCTATGTTTGTCTACATAAAATAAATAACTATAAAAATCAAGCAATTACGAATGAAATCACAATTAGCTTAAAACTAACTTATAATACACACAATACTCGTAAAACACAAATAAGATAAATTATATTAGATTAAGGAATAGATAAGATTTACAGTCATATTGACGTCAACATTGTCGCTTTGGGTTGAGTACCTGTTATGATAATGATTGTAATAAAATAAATATAAATAAATAAAAAGATGAAATCTTAATAGGAAACCTGTGCCCAGCAGTATACGTCTATCGACTAATATTCTGATGATAAAGAAACGGAATGTATTACACCCAGCAACCTTGTCCAGTAAATATGATTATCCTTTACGAGCAATTTTTTTTAAATATGTTATACAAATATTGCTCGTATGTCTCGAAAGCAGCTGTAATAATTTCAATGAAAGTTACTGTACCTACCTAAAAATGTAAATAAACATTTTAATTTTTTTGAGGTTTTCTTGAAAATAGCGCGATTCTGAAACCCTACAGCTACATCAGTTGGTGGACTGTGGTTAAAATTATACAGAGCGAAGCTAGGTCGCCTAGGTGATTAACTGAGTTACTGCACTAGATACACTAATTTACTAGATTTGAGATTTTCAGATAATTTTATTCAATGTAGATTCTTTACAGAATACTTATTGAATGTCATGCAGAATACAATGCAAATGGAGCGAGTCTACGCCGTTTCGGATCGTGCTATGCCAGCGTAAAAGAAACGGCAAGAAACCACTGCAGCACGGCCTACTTTAAGAGTCGGCTTTTTACAATGTGTTTCTTGTGTTTCGCTGGAACATCAGAGCACCATACCTCTTTGTCAGTCATATAGTCATCCAATCTATAGTAAGCTTTTTACATAACGTTTGCTTTACACATTCTTTAAACTTTTTCTCAGGTAATTGCACTATATTGTCAGGTATTTTGTTGTAATATCGTATACACAGACCAACGAAAGATGTATTGACTTTAGTTAATCTAGTATATGGTTGATCAATTAAAATATGGTTGATAAAATTAATAAGTACTAAAATAACCATCATCATAACATTCCATTAAACGTCCACTACAGGACAGGGAGCTCCCTCTAGAATTCTAGCTTTTGCTGGAAAAATGTAGAGGGGAAGTACCATAGTCACCTCGCTTGTTAGCGTTACGGCTGGCACCAAGGACCGCGGTTGTAGGTGACCGCAGTAAGTAAGATGTAAGATACAAATGAGGATGCTGCTGCCCATCCTCCAGTTTATAACCCTTAGTCGCCTCTTACGACACCCACGGGTATGGAAGGGTTGGTACTATTCTTTGCCGGCACCACACGGAACTATACTACACTTATATAGTCGTTACTTGTGTGATAGTATAACCAATGGTTGTTAAATCTTAAAAAGGGGGGGGGGTTAGTATTTTGATAATGTTTAAGTTACATTTCAAGTCAAGTTCATTATGATGATCTGTTGGTTCACGTTGGTCACATTTTCACTTTATCCATCAACAAGCAGAAGGTATACAAGGTATACTCGTAACAGAAAGGGTATATCAACCCTGAAGGATGTGAATCTGCCCATGAAACTGAACAACTTTCCCTAAGCAATATAGGTCGAAATACGAAAAATTTGTTTTTGATCTTCCAAAGACACTGAATCAGCTGATTGCACATTTTGTATGGGAGGTAAAAATTTTTTTTTCCTATTTCGACCTATGTTCCTTGGGGAAAGTTGTTCAGTTTCATGGGCAGAATCACATCCTTCAGGGTTGATATACCCTTTATGTACACCTTGTATAGTAAGCACAGTCAAAGGCATATTAAGCTAGATACTTTATTTCAATCACCGGTAGGAGCTAAAGTTGCACTACGTGCATTAAGACTGCACTCCGCGCACACTAGCGCCCTCATCAAAATTTAATTAATTTCTTTGAATTGGAGACCAAAATGAAAAATTGAAGAATGGCTAAGTGTTCTTTGTCAGGATAGCGTTATTTTAAACTATTACAATAAGCTTTATGTTATCTTGTTTATTCAAAATCCTTTGAACGGAACGCGGTGGCCACCAATTTCCGTTTTAAGGATTTTGAATAAACAAGATAACATAAAGCTAATTGTAATAGTTTCAAATAACGCTATCCTGACAAAGAACAGTTAGCCGTTCTTCAATTTTTCATTTTGGTCTCCAATAGAAAGAAATTAATTAAATTCTGATGAGGGCGCTAGTGTGCGCGGAGTGCAGTCTTAAGCTTCACCTGCTATTGACTGAACAAGAATGTATTAATTTTGTTCTGAATTTATTTTACTTTTTATGTTCCCTTTCCAGACAACAACGCATCTTTAGCACCGAACTACCAAATCACAGAGGGATGGTTCAACCAGAAAGTAGCAGAATTTGTACTTCGGTGAGTAAATTTACTAACGATATTAATTTCCATTGAACTGTAGAATTGTTTCGCCGGTTTCTCGATATTAGTTCCATTCCACCACAATATTTTAAAAATGTGAAAACAATGTTTTTATCTATTATTTCAACGATCATGTCGTCGTGACATTTCAACAATGTGCTTTCGAATTTGATAATATAAAATCATTGAATCCCATCGAATAAAAAGTCATATAAAACTCGTGAAATTACTGAAAAAAAAAATATTTGATATTCATTATCATTACATCGTGTGGCTTGCAATGTCGATGACTGACCTCACAAACCCCGGTGTCAGAGTTGTTGAGCCGCCATTTATATTTAGTGAGTGGTTTAAATTGTGGTAAAAATTTCCTGAAAAACGATAATTATTTATGACTAGCTGTTACCCGCGACTCCGTCCGCGTGGGGTTCAGAAAAAGTACCTAATGACTTTTCCCATGGTTCAAACTATCTTCGTACCAAGTTTTTATCACAATCGGTTTATCGGATTAGTCATAAAAGCGTAACAGACATACAAACAAACAGACAGACAGTGCAGTTTCTCGCCTTTATATTATTAGGTATACAGAGTACCGATAATACGGATTTTTGTAAATTAAACACCTCTTGTTTACGTGTGGACTGTTAGGTCGCCCACTATCCTCGTAAGTGTAAAATCATAGTCGAATTCCACGCGGAGTAACTATGATACAGGTTTTGTTATTTCTTATACAAAACAAAGCCTAACTAAATCTGAGGCTCAGTCACTTTAGCTTCTGTGGCCACTGAAAAAAGAGCGGTACAAAGTCAAACGTGTCTGGTTTCACATGCTTTTAACTCTACATGTACCTACATACAAAACTGTTGGACTTCACTTCCCTACAATCTTTGTAACTTATCTCTCCCCTTAAAAGAAAATTCCTAAAAAACAATTATTCACTTCTCTCTTTATTTTTTGAAGTATTTCGTTTATAAGTACCTACTTCGTAAGTTTTCAAAATTTAGAACTTTCATATTTTTTTTTACATTTGTTGCACCGCCATGCCGAAACAGGATTTTTTTTTATTATTATTTTTACAATAAAACTAAATCTAGATTTTACCAATCTTTAGCTGTACTCACGACTTTTATACAAACAACTGGACCGGATCAAACATAATTTTCAACTACGTATTTGGCTTTCCTCCGTCAAAACTATAAGCTTTGTTTGATTTCAGCTCGGTTTCACAGCTTGAAACTTTGAACTCGCCTATTATCTGTTTGAATGAACCGATTGCAATAAAAAAAAGTTCAAATATTGCACGAAAGCAACCCAAATACGTTATTGAAAACCCCGTTTAAGTCGTTCAAGTAGTTTGTAAGGTATTGGTGCGGCTGCTTAAAATTCGCGAACCTTCTGTCTGAGTGAACCGTTTGCAATGAAATAAAGCTTATATGTTGCACAGAAAGAAGCCTGACGCGTCTATCAAAACCTGGTTTGACTTTGAACCAGTTCAGTAGGTGAGTTCTTGGTTCTGCAGCTTGAAACTTTGCGTATCTTCTGTCAGAGTGAACCTTTCGCAATGAAACTAAGATTATTTATTGCACAGGAGTAAGCCAAACGCGTTATTGATAGCCACGTTTGAATCTGCCCAAAAGTTTTTGAATTATTCGCGCCTTCGCTTGAAACTTTGCGTAACTTCTATCTGAGTGAACCGTTTTCAACTAACCTAAGCTTATATGTTGCACGGAAGTACCTAATCCAAGCACGTCATGGAAATGCCAGTTGGAGTCGGTACAGTAGTTTGTGAGCTATTGGCGCCGCCTATTGAAACTTCGGGCATTTTCTGACTGGGTGAACCGTTTTCAATGAAAGTAAGCTAATACATTGCAAAGAATTAAGCTAAACACGTTATTGAAAACCCCGTTAAAATCCGTTTAGTAGTTTGTGAGTTATTGATGCCGCCGCTTGAAACTTAGTGTATTTTATGTCTGAGTGAACCGTTTGCAATGAAACTAAGCATACATGTTGCATGGAGTAAGCCAAATACGTTACTGAAAACCTCGTTTTAATCGGTTCAGTTGTTTGTGAGATATTGGCGCCTCCGCTGGAAATTTCGCGCACCTGTCTGAGTGAGCCGTTTTCAATGAAAGTTAGCTAATATGTTGCAAAGAAGTAAGATTGACAGTTTATTGAAAACCCCGTTTGAATCAGTTCATTAGTTTATGAGTTATTTGCGCCGCCGCATGAAACTTAGCGTACCTTCTGTCTGAGTGAACCGTTTGCAATGAAACTAAACTTTTATGTTGCACAAAAGTAAGCCAAACTCGTAATTGAAAACTCAGTTTAAATCGGTTTGTGAGTTATTATCGTACAGTTTGATACTTTATATTAGTGTAGCTTCTCATTAAGTGAACCGATTTGAATGAAACATAGCCTATATGTTGCTCAGAGCTAAGCTTAATCTATCTGCGAAAACCGCGAGAAAATCCGTTTAGTAGTTTCGGAGTTTATCAAAAACATACAGACAGACAGACAGACAAAAAGTTCAGAAAACATATTTTTGAGTTCTATTAGTCGTTTCTTATCGCCCACACAATTTTTTTTTATAAAGTCAAAGTCAAAATCGTTTATTCATTGTTGGATATTAAAATCTCTTAATGACGTCAGCTAAACTACATCGCTTCACAAACAATGTGGCGCCATAGTGGGAAAAAAGAAGCGACAATAAAAACCCACGCGCTCTTTTAAATATGTTTTGATATACAACAAACATAAGTCAGTATTAATTTTGAATTAGCCTGTTAGAACCGTAGCCTAATCCCATGCATTATTCTCTTCTAGATAATCTGATATTTTATAATAACCCTTCTTATACAATTTCTGCTTGATAATAGTTTTGAATTTATCTAACGGTAAACTTTCAATGTCAGTGGGTACCTTATTATAGAAGCGTATACATTGACCTTTATATGTTTTACTAATTTTGTGAACACGGCTGACATGAGAAGCAAGTTGATTCCTGTTTCTTATGTTGACACTGTGCCTGTCACAATTTTTCTCAAAAATATGTATATTCCGTTTAACATATAATAAATTTTCATAAATGTATTGCGACACAAAAGTCAAAATGTTGATTTCTTTAAATTTATTTCGAAGAGATTCTCTAGGCTTCATTTTATAAATTGCACGAACAGCTCGCTTTTGTAGTATAAAAATGCTGTTTGCATCCGCAGCATGACCCCATAACAAAAGGCCATATGACATGAGACTATGGAAATAACTGAAGAAGACTAACCTCGCGGTGTCCACATCCGTCAGAGCTCTTTTTTTTTCACTGCGTATGCTGCAGAACTGAGTCTGTTCGACAATTTATTAATATGCGGTCCCCATTGTAATTTGTTGTCTAAGGTAATACCTAGGAACACAGCTGATTCCACAAGACTCAATTTATCGTTTTTCACTAATAGGCTTGTAGCAGTTGGCTTTACATTAGGCAAAACAAATTTAACACACTTAGTTTTCTTTTCGTTAAGTAAAAGATTATTTACGGTGAACGACTCAACTACATTAGAGATTGTAGTATTTACGTCGTCAAAATTTGATTGTTGTCTTTTGACTTTAAAAATCAAAGACGTATCATATGCAAATAGTACTATCTAATTCTTGTCCTTTACAAGGTTTGGCAAATCGTTCATATATACAATAAACAGGAATGGTCCCAGAATTGAGCCTTGTGGAACGCGCATACAAATTTTTGATCCTAGTGACCTTCTGGATCCTTTCATTTAGATACGACTCCAGAAGGCGTAGAGCCTGGTCTCTAATTCCATAATGGTGTAATTTCCTGATTAGGATATCATGATGCACACAATCGAAAGCCTTGGACAAATCACAGAAAACGCCAATGGCATCACTTATAGGGCGTCAAATATACTTTGAATTAGCTCAACACCTGCATCATTTGTTGAGCGACCCCTCGTAAAACCGAACTGTTTGAGTCGCATCAAGTTGTTGCGATAAAAGTGGCTCTGAATCTGATTTAAAATTATCTTTTCAAATATCTTACTAAGAGTTGGTAGAATAGAAATAGGTCTAAAATTAGTGGGGTCTGATTTACTACCAGCTTTAAACAACGGAATAATTTTACTATGTTTCATCAAATCAGGAAAAACACCATCATCTACACATTTATTAAATATACTAGATAAGTATGGTGCAATGCTTTCTATAATGGCACTAATAATTTTAACTGAAAGGCCATCTATATCGGCGGTCTTTTTCATTTTAAGTGATTTAAAGGTTTTAATTATAACGAAAGCATTGACGTTACTGAATTTAAAATCTACATTGCAAACATCTACGTGTCGTTCGAGATACGATTTGGCAAGAGTGGGAGATGAGTTTAAGGTTTTGGTAGTTGAAACTGGAATATCCGTAAAGAAGTTTTCAAAAGCTTCAGCAACTTCTATATCGGTACTTATGATCTGATTATCAATCTTAAGCTGGAAGTCATTAGGAGGCGTAGTGAAGACCACATGACTAGGGCTGTAATGATGATAGAGGAGGGAAAGAGGGGGCGAGGCCGACTCGCAGCCACCTGGAAGAGCACTGTCGACAAAGATATAAGAGCTATGGACGTGGACACAACGACAACACAAAATAGAACATTGTGGCGAAATCGTACACGGAGGGCTGATCCCAAGTGAAATGGTACCAAGCCAGGAGAAAGAAGAAGAAAAAGAAATTTATCAAAAGTACAGACACGCGGTTTCTACTCTTTTATTATATGTATAGATGTCATACAGTGTGTAATTTCACACACAGTTCAATACTCAAGAAAGTGTAACTCGTTTTTAGGGTTCCGTACCCAAAGGGTAAAAAAGGAACCCTATTAATATGCCTCCAGTGTCTGTCTGTCTGTCAGCGGGCTGTATCTCATGAACCGTATAATAGGTAGACAGTTGTAATATTCATAGATTTTGTGTTTCTGTTGCCGCTATAATAACAAATACTTAAAACAAAAAATAAAAATTACGGGGGAACTCTCCTACTAAAAACGTGCTTTTTAGGCGATTTTTGTTTTAGTTCTATCGTAAAGACGGGAACACTTACAAGCGTGAAAATTGGTATCATGCCCGTCGTCCTACTGGAGTGTCCCACTAATTGGTATATTTATAATGCCTAAAAGCTATAGTATAATAACAAATATAAAAACTGGTCAAGTGCGTGCCGGATTCGCGCGTTTTTAACACACTTCTGCGTGATAATTAAGACGGAATTTTTACCTTCACTCGCACTTGGCCGGTTTTTCCTCAATGTTTGACGTTTTTACTATATATTTCCAGATATAACTACACGTTGAACCCGCGCGGAGTGTACGAAGCCATTCGCTACATGTACACCTACCACCCGGAGCCACACAACGTCAGCGCCATCCGGGACCAGTACATACATGTGAGTTATCCATTTTTGACAGAACGGCGAAGATGCTTAGAATTTTATATCTTAAAAATAGTTTTTGTGAACGATATACCATTTTAATTATGATTCTTGATGCTATTCTATCCGAACTAGGCTTTTACCGTACATATCTATTCTAGAAAATAATCTTAACAGTCGAAATAATAAAACTTGATTAGAACGCCACTAACACAGAGTAATGCGTGAGAGCAAGACGGAGCTATACGTGTCTCTGTCGCTCCAATATGTTACGCATCGCTCCGCCCTGCAACAATGGTGTCATTATAATCAACAAACTACATAATTTCGACTGTAGTTATATTCTAAGCTATATTCGCACACTCACGAACGTCTTGTTAAATAGTTACTTTTGACACGTTTAGTCTGTTAGGGCCTCCTTACGTGATAATTTCTATCACAATGAGTTGTGACAATCTATAGAATCGAGATTAGCTGTGTTCTACTCACGAAGCAATTTCATGCTGCAAAATTTCAAAATTTTCGAAAATTTGTCCAAATTCAGAAAACCGGGTTTGTGCTTACCAGCGCTTCATCTATTACACACAATGAGCGTAGGAAAGAAGATATTAAGTGAAAAAGTGGCTTAAAATATTGCTTTTATCTAACAACAATAATAAATGACAGCCACGCATAGAGACGGAAAGATCACGACTATAGAGCTAAAAGTATGAAAATTGAAAGCAATCACGCTCCACACGTTGCAATTTGGAGACAATTTGTTTGACAGATTGTAGATTAATAAGATTGGATTGTACAATTTAACAATCAATTAGAAGTGAGTCCCAATCTGCCTACTTACGTTGCAATCTGATGGCAATCTGTAGATTGCCACAACTGATCGTGATTGAGATTGTAGCGTGAGTAGACACTTTATCTCGCCGCAGTCTTTTCGGTGCCTCGATGTCATCATCATAACTGCCCTTAATAAGTTTACTGCTGGACACAGAGCTCCTTACAAAACTTCACAGCAAAAATGCGTTGTATATTTTATCAGGAAGGTACAACTTAGAGCACTTTAAACTTATCACATTGGACTTTGTGCTTTCTTTTTACAAACGCATTACGTGCCAGAATAGCACAGCAAGTGTCAAGCTTGAGTGACCTGCTCTTGACTGAAATATAGGCCTTTCTCCCACGACGCTATTCCCAATCGTCGCGACTGCCATGCAACCTGTATGTCGGATACTAGTACGCAACTTTTTGAGACTCGGTTCCGCACACGGCGCTACTTTTTTTATGTACTTACCAGTCAAATTGTTTTTTTTCTGAGACATTAAGCTAACAGAAGCTTAAATTTAATATTTGAAAAATATTATCTGTTAAAAAATATAACAAATCTAATGATGAAATCGATTCACAATTTTCGTACCTTTAATTTTATACATCAAACTAAAAATAAAAACTTTATTTTATGCGTAAATTGATAACCTTGAAGTCAACTTCCAAATATAAGACAAATGAAAAAAATTGCATTAGAATTATAGGAATTATGATCTCATTAATCTGTAAGAAAAATTCGGCAATTTCATGGGTAAAGACCTATTATCTGCCTCTTCCAGTAG
The DNA here is from genome assembly GCA_947532105.1 of Athrips mouffetella. Taxonomy (NCBI): domain Eukaryota; kingdom Metazoa; phylum Arthropoda; class Insecta; order Lepidoptera; family Gelechiidae; genus Athrips; species Athrips mouffetella. Next base: position 485,648 of record OX383960.1, on the reverse strand, counting down.
TACAACGACAAGATGCTAGTCGTCTCACAACCGCCAATCAGTTAGGTCACCCAAAGTGTAATCGTCTATCGTAATTTGGAAATATAATATAGCTTCATAACTATTTGGAGTTTTTATTTAACCTTCTCACACCATTTTAGTTCTTGGGGTGCCGTACCGTGCCTTGCTGTCTTATTAGTGTCAAGTTATGCCACTAATAAGGCAGCGAGCTCCATGGGCGGTGGTGACCACTTTCCATCAGGTGGCCCACCTGCTCGTTTGATCACTTTTATATAAAAAAAACCTGCTTCAATCTACGCAAAAGCACCACCCGAACAACTCACTAACTGTTTTGGAACGGTCACTAAAGGTAGTAGCTGAAAAACAGTATTTTGCCCTTCTGGGTGATACACTCGTACCGCTGCGGCACACATGTTCTCGTGCCAGTTTTTCAAATGTAGAAATTTATTTATTTTGTCTTTGTGTTAATAGTTTACTGTTCTGTATATATTGTGTGTCGAATACGTGTATTTATTTATTTATTTATTTAATAAGTTTCAAATGGTTTACAGATCATGTCCAAAACACCAACAAGTCAAAGAAAAAAAAAACATAACTATCTTAAATAGTTAAACATCATAATAAAATTATACAATATGTCAAAGATTATTAGTTAAAAATATACATACTATGGTCAAAACAGTGCCCATATTATCGGCAAATATATCAAATTCTCTGTATTCAGCAGCTATCCTGTTGATAAGGGAGAGTGCACGTGTAGTGGGCGCATTGTCAGCACGGCGCGTGCGCGTGGAAGGGCAAACAAATAGCCTCGCTCGCCGGCGCGTACCCATCATAGCACCATCCTGGCTACTCGTCCACTTGGAGGGTACAACTAACTCAATACGATTCAATGCATACAAGTTGTCGATTTTACTATGAAGATCCCTAAGAAAGGTGATCGCTCTGATCCATGTAACTACAGGCCTATAGCCATCACCTCCTTGCTTTCTAAAATTATAGAGTCCATTATTAACCGCCAGCTTCTACGGCACCTAGAGGAGCACCAGCTCATCAGTGATCGCCAGTATGGATTTTGTCAGGGTCGTTCTGCTGGGACATTCTGGTCTACTTGACCCACCAGTGGGCGGAAGCGGTTGAAAGCAAGGGGGAGGCCTTAGCGGTCAGTTTGGACATGGCGAAAGCTTTCGATCGGGTCTGGCACAAAGCGCTTCTCTCGAAGCTTCCTTCCTATGGGCTGCCTGAGAAACTGTGCAAATGGGTCTCCAGCTTTCTTACGGAACGCAGCATCAAGGTCGTTGTCGACGGTTCGTGCTCCGAATCTAAGCCTGTGAATTCTGGTGTACCACAAGGCTGTGTGCTATCACCTACGCTTTTTCTTCTGCATATCAATGATATGTTACTAACTAGTGGCATTCATTGCTATGCAGACGACAGTACGGTGGATGAGTCATACCACGGCCACGCTAACCTTTCTCAGGCATTTGTCAGCGAGTGTCGGAACAAACTTGTGTCTGAAATCGAAACTAAATTAGACCTTGTTTCGAATTGGGGTCTTTGCAACTTGGTACAATTCAACCCCAAAAAGACGCAAGTTTGCGCGTTTTCCGCAAAGAAAAACCCCTTTGTTGCATCTCCTCTGTTTCAGAGCACTTCCCTTGTTGCAAAGCCGAGTATTGGGATTCTCGGCGTCGATATATCGAGCTCCGTTTCCAATTTCGCGGTCATTTGGAGGACAAGGCCAAAATGGCCTCTAAAAAACTGGGTGTCCTTGGTAGAGCAAGACGGTACTTCACACCGGCACATAGCCTTCAACTTTATAAAGCTCAAGTTAGGCCACATATGGAGTACTGTTGCCACCTTTGGGCCGGGGCGCCTCAGTATCAGCTCCTTCCTCTTGACCGCGTTCAACGTTGAGCGATCCGAATCATTGGCGACGATGTCCTCACCGGCCGTCTTGACCATCTAGCACTGCGGAGAGATGTTGCATCTCTATGCATCCTTTATCGCGTGTATCATGGGGAGTGCTCTGAAGAATTGTTCGAGCTAATACCTGCTGCAGAATTTCACCACCGCACCACTCGCCAGAAGTTAACATTTCATCCTTACCACTTAGATTCAAATTCAAATTATTTATTGCTTCCATATGGTACAAAAGATGGAAAATACATAAAACAGAACACAATATGGACCCTGGGAGGGCGCTGCAATTAAATGGTAGTAATTACAATAATAAAATATCTCGGCAAAAGGTGTCAATATTTAACATAATTCAATTATTTGTAATAAATATTGAGACGACAAAACAGTAACAAAACATGCAATTAAATCATATTTGATGAAAATTTAGAAGAAAAAAGAAAAAATATTGTAATGTCAAAATCTTAAACCTAATCAACCTAATAAATTAAAATTAATTATAGATAGTATTGGCGGGAAATCGTATTTATTCATCATTCAAAAAATCCTGTAACTTATAATAACATTTTTCTTGTAAGAAGATAACTAACTGGCAATCTTCCACCGTACGTTTTACAAGAAACTTCTTACCACGTACGACCGCACTGTGGAATCAGCTTCCTGCGCAGGTATTTCCGGACGGGTACAACAAGGCAGCCTTCAAGAAACGAGCCTACAAATATCTTAAAGGCCGGCAGCGCACCTGTGATCCCCCTGGTGTTGCAGGTGTCTATGGGCGTCGGTGATCACTTACCATCAGGTGATCCGCCTGCTCGTCTGCCTCCCTCTTCTATAAAAAAAAAGAATAGAGTAGTAGTGGATAACCAGCAGTAGCTTCCGTCTCAGTGACAGTGTGTTCAAGGAAACCATTCCAGCAACAAATAGGGACGGATATAAATAGGGATAGTAGCCATAGGCTTTTTTATAAAGTCAACGAGCAAACTTACGCTGGATCTTTTCGATCATCAGGGAGTATTTGCTCGTAAGGATCCCAAATGATGACTCCAAATTCTAGCTTACTCCGGACATAGGCATTGTATAATATAAGAGCTACTTTTAGGTTTCCGAATTCGGAAGCAGTTCTCATAATAAATCCAAGCGTCTTATTAGCAGCCTTACAAATTGACATAATATGTGAGTGGAAGTCAAGCTTAGCATCTAGTTTCAATCCCAAGTCCCTCAATTCGCTAACTCTTTCCAGTGGTTCATCAGATATACTGTACGTGGCTACAATCGGATGTCGAGAGCGTGTAAAAGTGATAACTTTGCATTTGTCGGTATTAAAGGGCAAATTATTTTCCTTGCTCCAATTACCAATTGCATCAACATCACTCTGCAACGCCCGAACATCAACCTCGCCACTTATTCCCATACACAGCTTGAGATCATCTGCGAACATGAGGCATTTGGCACAACGAACAACTTTCGGGAGATCATTTATCATCAGCAAAAATAAACTCGGCCCCAAGGTGCTTCCTTGGCTTACCCCTGAACGAGTGTAATATGGATCCGACTCATAGCCAGCTACTCTTACAAACTGAGCTCGATGACTTAGGTAACTGGAGAAAAAGCCAAGAAGCGTTGGTGAAAAGCCAAACTTAGCCATCTACACCAATAGTATATCATTGTCTACCAGATCGAACGCTTTCTTAAAGTCAAAGTATGTCGCGTCGACCTGGCGACCCGCATCCATTTCATCAGCTACATAGTCCACAAGGTTGACCGAGCCCGACGAAATCCATGCTGGCTATCATCCAAAATCATTCTAATTTGGTTACTAATATGACAATCCATTATAGACTCGAATACTTTTCCTAAAACTGACAGCACTGCGATTGGCCGATAATTAGTAACATCACAATCAGAGCCACCCTTGGAGATTGGTGTGACTCGAGAAGTCTTCCACGATTTAGGGTATGGTTCTTGCTTTAGTGAGAGGTTGAATATATGCAACAGTGGATCCTTCATAGCAGATACACAGTCTTTCACCAGGAAAGATGGGATACCGTCTGGCCCCACAGATGCGCTTGGTTTAAGCCGCTTTACAGCAGCTACAAGGTCAATTTCAGCAACAGCTTCAATCGCAACACATGCTGCGTCAGGTGTACTTCTGCTCGCCGCGCTTACTGCCGCCTCAGGGTCAAGTCGTGGTTGATCCTCACGAAATACCGAGCTAAAATAAAGGGCAAAAGCATCAGCAGCATCTTGACCTGACACTTCAACACCTTCAAACATGAAATTATTGCATTTCTGTCTACTTTTCCGTTTGTCACTTACATACTGCCAAAACTTAGCAGGATCACGGATTATACTCTCCTGAATGACTCTCCTGAATGACCTTAATGTGCAGAATCGAGCATTTTTTTTACGTGCCACCTGTAATACTTAAAGAGTTCTCTGTTAAACTCGCTATCATTGAATTTATACATGGAAAGATGGAAATATTTGTGTTTTATATTTAGAATAATTTCCGAAGTATACTATGATGGATATACGTATCTGTTTGCGCTTTGAGCTCTCTTTTTGAGGGGTACAAAAGCGTTGATACATTTATAGAGTTCCATATAAAAATTATTGACAGCTACATCAACATCAGATGCCGATAGAACGTTCTCCCAATCCAAACTGGCCAGAGCCTCATAATGACCTATAAAATCTGCCTTGTGAAAATTCCAATCTGGACAGGCACCGGCTCGTAGCCTTGGTGGAGGCGGTGTCAGGAAACGCTGCGTGCAGCGTGGAACTAACACGCGGATGGTAATTGACGGATGGTACTTATCCTCCGGCACTAGCGGTTCCTCTCCCTTGGCTACCAATAAAATAAAATAAAAATAAAAAAATAGTTTTTATTTCTGTAAACATGTTTTCTTAACTATAACATAGATTGGAGCCTCCATTTAAGCAGAAGTTGCCTGTGTTTGAAGGCTCCGCTCCTCCTTAAACGACGCCGCAGTTGCAGACGGCATACAGCCCACCCAGCTATGTTTCTTCATCATATTTAGATTAGAATTTATTATAAGAAAATGCAGCTGGGTGAGCTGCACGCATAGAGTAGGTACATAAATGAGGTATTAACATAATTTAAACCTAAAGTAAAAATTTATCAACTTAAAATAACAAATAAAACCGTTGAGAAAACCTAATTGAGCTAATACCAATACACGCTCACTCTCCAGCCCACTAAGCACAAGATCGAGAATGCCACCATGATCATTCAAAATATTGTTATTTTGATTAAGATTACAGAAATTACAAAAAAAAGTAAATTGAGCCTCTACTGATTTTGACCATGAGTTGGGATTAAAATCACCTATAATGATTACATCTAAGTCAGAGTATTTACATATTGCTTTCTCAATATAAGTCAATACATTAACAAATTGGTCGTCTTTATAATTTGGCGGCATGTAGACAACACAACACAAACATTTTATATTTTTAAAACAAATTGTTGCAAATACGAGTAACAATTCCATATCTGGCGTAACACCATCAATATCCGTAATCAAGCGCACAGAGTATGTGTCGCGTACGGCGAGCAGCACGCCACCCCAGCCAGCGTCTCCGGCACGCTCACGTCGCAGCACTGTATACCCAGGAGGGAGCAGCTCACCGTCGCACACTGAGCTTGTCAGAAAGGTTTCAGTTAGGGCTACCAGGTCAAAGCGGCACAACGTTACATTTTTATAAAAGGAGGATGTTTTTGATCTAAGGCCACGCACATTCTTATTACAAATATTGATGTTTTTAAATAATCTTCTATTTTTTCTCCTGTTTGCCACGAAAATTATGACGCCAAGGCTTGACAAGAATTCCCTCAGCCCAGTTACAAGGTGCCAACAAAGTTCCAACGAGCTTAGCTGGCACTCCAAGCTTGAACGATGCGTAATTCCCACGGGATTTCAGCTCTTCCACAGTGTAGGATTCACTCGCGCAAGTAGTTTTTAAATGTTCTCGCACCTGATCTGCGGTAGTTCCTTTTTGCACATAGCATAGATGTAAGAAGTTTAAACTTTCAGCAGCACAGAGTACAGTTTGCCCAGGCGCTGCTGTTCCTCTCAGCACTGGTGGAAGAGACGCGTGACCGCGCTTCGCTTTCACTTCTTTGTACGTATCGTCACGAACAGGTTTCGACGCAGGAGGTGATGCGGACCGGGTAGAGGTAGTATGGCGAGTGTTAACTGCAGAGTTTATGGAAGACTGAGCAGCAAGGGATGCAAATGTATGTTGGGTGGGAAGCACAGCAGCAGCAGTGGAAGAAGCAAAAGCTTGAGCTGAAGCAGAATCCACAGAACAAGCAGAGGAACCAGGAGCTGGGGCAGCAACAACCGGAACAGAGGCAGCAGAATCAAAAGCCACTATAGCTGGAGCAGTAGGATTAGATGAAGTTACCTTCTGTCGTCCTAAAACAGCCTTTGAGAAGGACTTCACTGCTACTTGCTGCAAAGGTAATGATAGTTGTGGTGCGTCTTCTTTCGCTTTATTATCATAACCTTCATATGCGGACTTTATTAAGATAGAATCTTTTAAAGAAGTAATTTGTGTCTCTAAGTTTTGGATCCGCTCCTCTTTATGTGCGAGCAGAGTTAACACTTCTCGTCGAAATGATAAAAGTTCATACAAAATTCTCTCATTCACGTCATTCCTATATATTTTCACCCTTGTTGGTGGTAAGGGTGATTTGTCAATAACGCCTTCATTATGAGGCAATTCATAAGGCTCTGTTCGAACATCAGCGGCAGTTGAGCAATTCAAATCAAAATTGAGATACTTCCTCCTATTAAGCCTTCTGTCGCCGACATTAACAAAATCATCATCCTTTTTAGCGTCTTGATTAGATATATCAGTTTTCGGCGTTGTTATTGTAACCGTTGTATTTTTGATATCAGCATCACTGGTTGACTTTGTCCAAAGTAGCAGACAGCCGCGAATCGTTTAACGTTATTGAGCCAACAGTACGTACAGGCGTATCGTCGTTTCGTGCTTGTCGCATGCTTATGGCACACTCGGGACATTTCCAGCCACGATCTAAATTGTGTCTTTCTGTGATAAAATATTCTTTGGTAATACCTAGACATCCGAAGTGGTAATATTTCTTACAAATAAACGTTTTTATCTATCTATTTATCTTATGTTTTTCCACAGTTCCTCTCGGACTTCTTATACCGCGCGCCCACAGACAAGATGGTGAAGTTACTCCTAGAACAGAACGTCCCAGTGTACATGTACGTGCTAAACACGACGGTGGAAGCGTTCCGGCGGCCCGAGTGGCGGCGCTACCCGCACGACACGGAGCACCACTGGCTGACGGGCGCGCCCTTCATGGACCAGGAGTTCTTCCCGCTCAAGGACAGGATCGAGAGGCAGGCGTGGACGGGGAACGACAGGAATATGAGCCACTTCTTTATGAAGGCCTATTCCGATTTCGCTAGATATGGGTAAGTTTGATTTCAGTTTTTCAGAATTTAAATCTTCTGTACATCATACAACAAAGCATTTCCGATCGTGAAGTTTTCGCGTAATGAAGTGTCAGCAACGTACACAAAGGGCTCTGCCTTCCTCGTAACAATTTATTCATGTCGTGTGGACCTTACAAACCCTGGTGTCAGAGTTGTAGAGCCGGTTAAGGCTTCTGACATGACTCATTAACGACCACATCCGTAAATAGTAATCGGGACCAACGGCTTAACGTGTTTTCCGAAGCACGGAATCATCTAACTTTTCGGACAATCAAGTGATTCATCCTGCAACATCCTAACCAAACTGGGGAGGTCGCATAAAGGGATTTTTGTTTGACAGTGTCCCCACCGTGAATCGGACCCGGCACTTCCGGATCGAGAGCCGAGCACTCTAACCATGGAGTAATGTCTATTAATTTAGGTTCGTTCTCTCAGGAAAGCAAGAAAGTACAGGAAGCAAGGGAAGTATGTCAAAATCGTAGCAGGTGGAGGACTGTGGTCTCTGTCTACCCCGACGGGAAAGAGGCGTGATGTTATGTTAATGTTCTTCCAGGAACCCCACCCGGTCGCGGGTCCTGGGCGTGCACTTCGAGCAGGCGGCGGCGGGGCAGCTGCGGTACCTCAACCTGAACACCACCTACAACTCCAGCATCCAGCTCAACTACCGCCAGACCGAGCTCGCCTTCTGGACGGTCTACCTGCCCACTGTCATCGGCCGCTTCGTACCCACTTACCCGCCTATTACTGAGGTCAGTTCCTCTCCCCAACACCACCTACAACTCCAGCATCCAGCTCAACTACCGCCAGACCGAGCTCGCCTTCTGGACGGTCTACCTGCCTACTGTCATCGGCCGCTTCGTACCCACTTACCCGCCTATTACTGAGGTCAGTTCCTCTCCCCAACACCACCTACAACTCCAGCATCCAGCTCAACTACCGCCAGACCGAGCTCGCCTTCTGGACGGTCTACCTGCCTACTGTCATCGGCCGCTTCGTACCCACTTACCCGCCTATTACTGAGGTCAGTTCCTCTCCCCAACACCACCTACAACTCCAGCATCCAGCTCAACTACCGCCAGACCGAGCTCGCCTTCTGGACGGTCTACCTGCCTACTGTCATCGGCCGCTTCGTACCCACTTACCCGCCTATTACTGAGGTCAGTTCCTCTCCCCAACACCACCTACAACTCCAGCATCCAGCTCAACTACCGCCAGACCGAGCTCGCCTTCTGGACGGTCTACCTGCCTACTGTCATCGGCCGCTTCGTACCCACTTACCCGCCTATTACTGAGGTCAGTTCCTCTCCCCAACACCACCTACAACTCCAGCATCCAGCTCAACTACCGCCAGACCGAGCTCGCCTTCTGGACGGTCTACCTGCCCACTGTCATCGGCCGCTTCGTACCCACTTACCCGCCTATTACTGAGGTCAGTTCCTCTCCCCAACACCACCTACAACTCCAGCATCCAGCTCAACTACCGCCAGACCGAGCTCGCCTTCTGGACGGTCTACCTGCCTACTGTCATCGGCCGCTTCGTACCCACTTACCCGCCTATTACTGAGGTCAGTTCCTCTCCCCAACACCACCTACAACTCCAGCATCCAGCTCAACTACCGCCAGACCGAGCTCGCCTTCTGGACGGTCTACCTGCCTACTGTCATCGGCCGCTTCGTACCCACTTACCCGCCTATTACTGAGGTCAGTTCCTCTCCCCAACACCACCTACAACTCCAGCATCCAGCTCAACTACCGCCAGACCGAGCTCGCCTTCTGGACGGTCTACCTGCCTACTGTCATCGGCCGCTTCGTACCCACTTACCCGCCTATTACTGAGGTCAGTTCCTCTCCCCAACACCACCTACAACTCCAGCATCCAGCTCAACTACCGCCAGACCGAGCTCGCCTTCTGGACGGTCTACCTGCCTACTGTCATCGGCCGCTTCGTACCCACTTACCTGCCTATTACTGAGGTCAGTTCCTCTCCCCAACACCACCTACAACTCCAGCATCCAGCTCAACTACCGCCAGACCGAGCTCGCCTTCTGGACGGTCTACCTGCCCACTGTCATCGGCCGCTTCGTACCCACTTACCCGCCTATTACTGAGGTCAGTTCCTCTCCCCAACACCACCTACAACTCCAGCATCCAGCTCAACTACCGCCAGACCGAGCTCGCCTTCTGGACGGTCTACCTGCCTACTGTCATCGGCCGCTTCGTACCCACTTACCTGCCTATTACTGAGGTCAGTTCCTCTCCCCAACACCACCTACAACTCCAGCATCCAGCTCAACTACCGCCAGACCGAGCTCGCCTTCTGGACGGTCTACCTGCCCACTGTCATCGGCCGCTTCGTACCCACTTACCCGCCTATTACTGAGGTCAGTTCCTCTCCCCAACACCACCTACAACTCCAGCATCCAGCTCAACTACCGCCAGACCGAGCTCGCCTTCTGGACGGTCTACCTGCCTACTGTCATCGGCCGCTTCGTACCCACTTACCCGCCTATTACTGAGGTCAGTTCCTCTCCCCAACACCACCTACAACTCCAGCATCCAGCTCAACTACCGCCAGACCGAGCTCGCCTTCTGGACGGTCTACCTGCCCACTGTCATCGGCCGCTTCGTACCCACTTACCCGCCTATTACTGAGGTCAGTTCCTCTCCCCAACACCACCTACAACTCCAGCATCCAGCTTAACTACCGCCAGACCGAGCTCGCCTTCTGGACGGTCTACCTGCCTACTGTCATCGGCCGCTTCGTACCCACTTACCCGCCTATTACTGAGGTCAGTTCTTTATCATATTTCCATGCATAGGGTAGCTTTTAATTAGTACTACAAAGCTATGGGTTGGCATTATTCGTTAGTTACTGCGCAAAACACAAAAAATGAATCGCGGCGGCGAGCGCGTCAGGTGAGAGCGAATAGTTCATTGGCTCTCCGCCTGTCAGCCGTGCCACAGTAAATTATATGCTGAAGCAGTATAAAAACTCGGCCACATTGTCAAAATGACGAACTTCTGTATTGGAGCGTCAGGGTTGCTACTCAGAATTTTTTAAATTTCAAAAGTATAATGTAGGTAGGATGTAGAGCATATCTGCAAACTTCTCGGATATTGGTTGTTTAGTTAGGGTGGTTGCTCAGTATAGAAGGTTAATTGTTATGTTTGGAAGGTTCAGTCTGAAAAATTGTTCAGTTTGAAAAGTTGCACGGTTTGAAAAGAGTTTCAGTTTTATAAGTTGTTTTAAAAGGTTGTTTAGTTTAGAAAGTCGTTCAGCTTGGAAGGTTGTTTAGTTTGAAAAGCTGTTCAGTTTTAAAAATTATTAAGCTTGAAAGGTTGTTCTATTTAAAAGGTTTTTTAGCTTGGAATGGTGTTCAGCTTAGAAGGTTGTTCAGTATTGTAGGTTGTTCAGATTGAGAAGTTACCCAGTTTGTTCAGTTATAAATTTATCGACTTAAAACTGAACAACCTTTTAAACTAAACAACCTTCCAAAGTAAACAAGCAGATCAAACCTTCCACACTGAAAAACCTACCAAATTGACTAACTTTCCAAAAGGATCAACCTTCCAAGCAGAACAAACCTTCCAAACTGAACAACCTTCCAACTTAACAACCAAGTTAAGTTGATTTAATTCAGGTGCACCTCGGTAGGTAAAGTGGGATTTTGAAAGCAATCACAACGTATAGGACATATTCTATCTAATCTGTGATCGCAACCCACGACTGACTTCAGCGTGAAAACTGCTTATCTTCCTGCAGAGAATTGCGTCTGTGTGAATGTGCCATTTTTGGATGTTTGTTAGAAGTTTCCATTCTGCTTTAGCTTATACAGGATGTAAGGGACGGTGTACCGAAAACTGAAAGGGTGTGTTCAGTCGATGAAACTGAACAACTTTTCCAAAGAAACATTTCTGGGAAATGAAAAAAATTTTTGACCTTCCCATACAAATTGCTCACTCTGGTCGAACAGTTTGTATGGAGAGGTCAAAAACTTTTTACATTTCCCAGAAATGTTTCTTTTGGAAAGTTGTTCAGTTTCGTTGACTGAACATGCCCTTTCAGTTTTCGGTACACCGTCCCTTACACCCTGTATATTTACTGTGCCAGAAAATAAAACTAACCCATCTCTAGATGGGCGTGAAGAGGCAACTAAGGGATTATGAACCAGAAGATGGGCAGCAGTGTCCTTATGTGTGTATGTTACATAATACGGTCATAACCGCGGCCCATGGTGCAAGCCGCAACGCTAATGAGCGTGACTATGTACTTCTCTAAATTGTACTACGCGTTTTTTGCTGGTATTCTAGAGGGCACCCTGTCCTGCAATTGACATTTTCTAGGGATCTTATGATGATGAGCACAAGATACGCATGTACTCATGATCTCAAACAAATTTCCCAAAAAATATGTGTTGAAAAAGTATGTGCTCGTCACACTTTTACTATGTCTGGCGCAAAGTATGTACAGTATTTTCATGGAAAGCTTGCTTGTGAAGGTGTAAAATTGATGACATTAGATTTAAAATTCATCATCATAACATCCCATGAGACGTCCACTACAGGACAGGGAGCTCCCTCCAGAATTCCAGCCTTTGCTGGAAAAATGTGGAGGGGAAGTACCATAGTCACCTCGCTTGTTAGCGTTACGGCTGGCACCATGGACCGCGGTTGTAGGTGACCGCAGTAAGTAAGATACAAAGGAGGATGCTGCTGCCCATCCTCTAGTTAACCCTTAGTCGCCTCTTACGACACCCACGGGTATGTATGGATTGGTACAATTCTTTGCCGACACCACACGGGACAAGTAAAAAGTTTAAAATTATCAAGGTCAAATGACTACCTCCTGAGTTGATGCACTTTTGCACTCGTTTTACGACATTTTGTCATCCAGCTTCAAATTGGTGATTTCTTCATCAATGTAGGCTTTTTTGTTCAGTTTCTGGTTTCTCGTGGATAACGCCCTCGGGGGTCGGTTATGTTGGGTTAGTCTTACCTTACGAACCTAAAATGCACTAGTGATCTAAACCCCTAATAACCTGCCGACGTCGTTTTACACATACACGTGAATTATATATACAATTTGCCTCCGATACCCACACACTTAAGTCGTGAATCCCAAATAATGTGTTCAAAATCCAACTATTTCAACTTTACCGGTGATGACTGCTAAGCGATAAATTGCGCTGAATTATGAATGCTTTTATCGCTATATTTTTTGCATTGAACTTTTTTTGCAGTACTGGTGGGAGCCCGCTCAGCCGCTGCAGATAGCATTCTGGTCGGTGTCCAGCGCCTGTCTGCTGCTCATCGTGCTGCTAGTAGTACTGTGCATGCTCTGGAGGAACGCCAGGAGGTAACTACACTACACTACACTTCAATACACTACACTCCCCATCACGCAGTAGTAAGGGAGCCTGCTCAGCCGTTCTGGTTCAACTGTAATACTTATACAACAAGAGAGTGCACACCAATGGCAAAAACATCTCTGACGTTTCCTAAGAACTAGCGTCTTAGTGGGCCTCGATATCTTTCTAGCATACCCGTGGCACGGTTGCTAGAAATGTTCCTTCACGTGGAAACATACATCAAATCTCTTTGGTAACACTACAATTCAAATAATATAGCCTGATTAGAATGTCGGCAGTGTTGTTGCAGGATATTGGAGCGACAGAGACACGTACCGCTCCGTCCTGCTCTCACGCATAGCTGTGTCCTGCTGTCGTTCTAATCAACTTACATGATTTTGACTCAACATATTTCTTTCAAATCTTTACAAGTTTTTGTTGTTTAAGATAATTGTAAAATGCAGAAACTGCACGAAATTAATGATATTCTTTCTCATTTTACTAACTTTTTGATGAAGGGAATTCACTGACTCCCAAACTTTGTGATTGTTTATGCAAGATCTGACCATAGATAGATTTTTTTAGAAATTTTGTGATATCTTCCATATTTCTCGCCATATTTGCTTTTATGGATTTTCGTACCTAACGTCTAATTTTATTGAGAAATTACTAACAAAATGTATCGCCAGTTTTAATAATAGGTCTTTACCTATGAAATTGCCGTTTTGTATGGCGAATTTTAGGTAAACTCAATTTTCAGTACTAACATTTTTGCATTTTTCTTAGGAATTATAAATCCATTTTTTTTTACTTTTTTTGAGCATTATTGGGAAGACATTAAGGTAACAGAAGCTTAAATTAAATTTTCACAAAATATTATCTGTAAAAAAATATTAAAAATCTAATGATGAAATCGGACGACATTTAAAACGAACAATTTTCGAACCTTCAATTTTATATATCAAACTAAAAATAAAAACTTTATTTTATGCATAAATTGATAACGATGAAGTCAACTTTCAAATATAAGACAAATGAAAAAAATAGCATTAGAATTAGAGGAATTATGATCTCGTTAATCTGTAAGAAAATTTCGTCAATTTCATAGGTAAAGACCTATTATATCCATCATTGACGATTCATCATTCTTTTGTATTATTTTAGTGAGAAAAGTCAAAACCCATTAAAAAAGATAATGGATGTAATGTACAGGGTGCCTGTCCATTGACGCGGAGCGAGCTGGCGGAGCGGAGAAACGAGGAAATATTAACCTATAGGATTGCGGAGCGGAGTTTTTAAGCAGTTCTATTGGTTAATATTTCGCTCCTCCAGCTCACTCAGCGTCAATGGACAGACACCCTTAGGGACGGAGTACCGAAAACTGAAAGGGCGTGCTCAGTCAACGAAACTGAACAACTCCCAAAGAAACATTCTTGGGAAATCAAAATAATTTTTACCTCTCCATACAAATTGCTCACTCTAATCGAACGGTTTGTATGGAGCGGTCAAACATTTATATCATTTTCCCAAAAATGTTTCTTTGGAAAAGTTGTTTAGTTTCGTTGACTGACCACGCCCTTTCAGTTTTCGGTACATCGTCCCTTACGGTGGGCTACAGATATGGTCTCTAAATTCTCTAACATTTCTAATTAACCTTAATTATTTGTAGTTAACTAACCTTATGAACGTTTGTCTAACAGGGCTATTCCTCCGAAGTGGAAGATGGTGCCAGTCGCGTAGGTTCCTAATTTTACTAACCACTCATTTGCATGCGCATAAAACTCTTGCAGCTTTTAATTCATGCTTTGTGTAAGAGGCTACCTCCCGTCCACTAGCGCCCTCATCAGTTGAAAAAATATTACTTGTAGTAAGGGTGATGAAGGACAAATTTCTATATGATTTGCTCATGTCTGCCTCTTTGACTGATGATGATAAGGAGCATCCTCTAGAAGATACAAAAAATATTGGCGGACATCCACACCCCTGCGTTTTTGAGGAATTAAGTTTTAACTATTTTGAAATTTGACAATGCAACGTACCTACACCTGGCAGACTATGACTATCTGATTAAATACAATGTATAAAACCCCTGAAAAATGGTCTGCCACCTAATAGGCCTGCGTCGTAAAGTTACAGCGCATCAAAATGCAAAATTCACTACTTCGTCCCGTGATAATGCAGAGCCCTGCTTGTCTGCCTCTTCGATTTTCTACATCTTCAAAAGTATTTTAAACAGGAGCCACGAAGGCAGACAAAAAAAAACATTGTTTAGTATCTTATATTTTTTTTTTTGCTTTAACTCAAAAACGCAGCGACGCACAGAAAAACTTGTAAGGACCAAATCGATTCCTATTGAGCTGATCCATCATCCCTATTAATACTCGTATGAATCATGAGCAAATCATATACCCAAATTGCAGCCAGCACCCTAACGATTGCTAAATACAAAACTTATCGAAAATCCGGAAAGACAGATTGAAGTAAAGGTACGTTTGTTTATTTAGAAACTATGTATTCTTTAACCAAAAACACAGTTCACTGTAATTATAGATACAAAAACTCCTAAAAGTGGTAGTTTTTCACACTTTTTGTATCTGTAACTACAGTGAACTATATTTTTCAGAATTTATAGGCTATAAATAAACTAGGGTACCTTTACTTCAATCTATCATTCTGGATTTTCGATAAGTTTTGTATTTAGGGAGTAATATTTTTATGGGGGCGCTAGTGGACGGGAGGTAGCATCTTAAAGCTTTATTCATAATTCACGTTATGACATCATACTGCTTGCTAGTGCGTGAAATTAATAAGGGCGCTTCTGCATTCACTCGGATTTTCATCCACGTGCGAATCTGGTACGCGTGCGTGCTGTCCACATTTGATAATTTCATTCATGCTTCTCTTGTTTTGCGTGTCACGGGCCAACAGTGCGGATTACACGCAAGACCGCACGCAAATTCGCGTGACTGGAAAAACGCTCAAATTCATCTGAATACCATAGTAAATATATAAGCTAAAGCAGTTTGGAAACTCCTAACAAACGTCCAAAAATTGCACACTCACACGGACGCACATCTCTACAGGAAAATAAGCTGTTTTCGCGCTCAGTCGTGGGGTGTGATTGCTTTCAAAATCTCACTTCACCTAGGTACGAGTACATTAAATCAACTTAACTTGGCTGGAAGGTAATTAAGTTTAGAAGGTTATTCAGTTTAGAAGGTTGTTCAGTTTGAAAAAAAGTCTAGTTTAAGTTGTTCACTTTGAAGTTATTCAGTTTTAAAAGTTGTTTAGTTTTAAGTTATTCAGTTTTACTTTTCAAACTAAACCTTCCGAGCAGAACAAATCTTCCAAAATAAACAACCTTCTAAATTAAAAACTTGAAAGCTTTTCAAACTGAACAACCTGCACAACTTTTCAACTTGAAAAACCTTCCAAACTGAAGTACTTTTCAAACTGACCAACCTTCCAAACTAAACAACCATAGGTAAAGCAAATATCCGAGAAGTTTGCAGATATACTCAACATCCTGTATACATCAAACTTTTCAATATTAAAAATTCAGAGTAGCAACCGTGACGCTTCAATACGAAGTCCGACGTTTTGACAAATAGGCCTAGTTTCCATACTGCTTTAGCTTATAAACTTACTTGGTAAGCTTTGAGCCGGATTTTGATGCACTTAGGATAATGAAATTTCTTTTAGAACAAATCTGGTCAAATATTAGCCTCAACTTCAGCTGCCGCGCTAGAAGCGACCTCGTTTTAGATAAATATTTATTTAATGGCATCACATCTCATTACAAGTCGTATTTCGCCAGTGTCAAAGAAACAAAGTAGTATACAGCGTGATTTTTTATACACTAGAAAAAAATTAAGGGTGATTCTGCCCATGAAACTGAACAACTTTTCCCAAGGAACATAGGTCGAAATACGAAAATCAATTTTTGACCTCCCAAAGAAACGGCATCAACTGCAATAGCGCATTTTGTTATGGGAGGTCAAATTTGTTTTTTCGTATGTCGACCTATGTTCCTTGGGAAAAGTTGTTCAGTTTCGTGGGCAAAACCATCCCTTAATTTTTTCTGGTGAATAAAAAATCACGCTATTACATGTGTGTATGTTGTTGACCCAGGGAGAACGACCGCTACAACTACAGTGACGACATCTTCATGGTGCCGGAGGTCGGGGATCCCCCCGGAGTGGACAACGCGACGCGCTCGCGGGACAACATCTACGAGTACCGGGACGTCCCCATCAAGCGTCCCGTCACGCCGCAAGCCACGAGGACGCTTAGCAGAGCCGTGAGTTGGACAACTAAACTAGATCATTTTCACCATTTCATTCTCATGTAAAAAAAAGTATTCCCGTGTTTGTCAAAATTTTTAGCTAGCTATAAAAAAGTGACATTAAAATCGGTTCAATAGTTTTTGTGGGATGATTGAAAACAGAAAACAAACAGACAGGCAGACAAAAGTAAAAAAATTGGTGATTTGAATTCAGGGGCATCAAAATAGCATAACGTGATATTTTTTAGGGTTCCGATACCAAAATGGTAAAAAAAAGGAACCCTTATGGTGCCGCTCTGTCTGTCTGTCTGTCCGTCTGTCTGTCACACCTCTATATCTCAGCAACCACTTATGCTATCAACCTGAAATTTGGAATAGTTTTAGAATATAGTTGCCCAACTTAATGGCACAAGAAAAAATTTTGAAAAAAGTATGATTATTAATATAAAGGGGGCCAAAATAGGGGGGGCCAAATTTCAAATTGTCGCTACTAGGTCGAGTGGGGTATCATATGAAAGGGCTTTACTTGTACATTTTAAAATATATTTTTGTATTTTTTTAAATTTCTTAGTTTTAAAGTTATGATGAAAAATGTCAAGAAAAATACCATTCCCCCCCCCTTATCTCCGAAGTTTGAGTACCTAAGGAAAAATCTGAATTAATTACAGTTGACAGAAGTTTATATAAACTTTACAGCAAAAACAAAACGATCTTTCTAAGTTGCACAGTTTTTCAGAAATCTGCAAAAAACCTTTACAAACAAATTTAGTTTTGCGGTCCTGAAAATGGACTTTATTGCTTCCAAAAATACTATAGGTATATCGGAACCCTCGGCGCGCGAGTCCGACTCGCACTTGACCGGTTTTTTATAAATATCTTCAATGTACAGAATAAAAAAATACAGTTTTATAATAGTGGAGACTACTAGCTGTAGCCCGCCGCGCCCCGGCTTAGCGCGGGTAGATCCAAGTTCAAGTTCATGCAAAAATTCCATAGAAAATAGCAATAAAAAATTTTATTGTTTAATAAATTTTCTTCACTTTTTTATTGAAAACAGTGCAATTTAGAAACCTTATAGCGCCATATTTTGGTGGGTTTTGGTTAAGATTATACAAAGCAAAGCTCGGTTGCCCGTACTGTGTGTAGATATCGGTTTAGAACCCTTAGCAAAGCTTTACCATCTTGTATCATAAATCGAATGTAAAAAAAATAAGATTCGTTCCTGAGTTGAACTTCGTAGCGAAAATAGAATACTACTACTTTTTGTGGATCTAATAAAATCCTCAAAACTTTGGTTTGCCAATGTGCAACTTACACTCGTGGTCCGAGTAGCGAAATTGCCAAAAGTATGTAAGAGAGACATGTTTTTTTACTCAGTAAATAATTTTTTTCAAGATTCGTTCGTATAACTTTATGTCCTAACGTAACAAATTTACTCTTCTTTAGTAGTGCCCTCTTAATCTATTAATAAAGATTAGGGTGCGTTTCCACTGAAGCAGAGCTAGGTAGAGTGGAGCGGAACTCTGTTTTACGTAGTTAACTATTTAATTAACTTAAACGTGGACAGTGGTTTTTACATAGAGCGATTGCCATCTGACTTCCGTAAGCCGGACGGCTGATAATATCCAGTCCACGATAAAGTTTTGTCAGGTTGATAGCCATTTTGCCTGACTATGATTCCAAACCTCTAAACGGTTTTTGATTTAGCTATACAATATGGGACCATCATTTGCTGAACGTATTTTTCATAATACGGAAACGTTCTGCTCTTCTTCGCTATGCTGTATCGCGTTCTGCTCCGCACTTTTGCAATGTTTTTTAGAGCGGCGCGGAGAATTCGAGCGGAGCTAAGTTTCATTAGAGCCGCGCTCTGCCTCAATGGAGGTCTATTCTAACCTGGGCCCTGAAACAAATGGCTTTCTACTATCGTAAACGTTATAGAATAGAATACAAACGTATGGGATTGACATTAGCTCTCAGGCAACATTTAGTTAGCTGATGTCAACCCTATACATTTGCATTCTATTCTACTGCCGTTTCCGATTGTAGAAAGCCGCTTAGGTCCTGATATTTTTAACGAGCTTATGTTGTTGTGCGTTCCGCAGACGAGTCAGCCCACGAGCCTGCAGTCGTCTCGGGCCGGCTCGCAGGCCTCCAGCGGGTCGGCGCTGTCCCTCAAGGAAGGGATGGTCTCCCGCACGCCCGAGCCCGCCCCTCGCTCGCGGTCCAGGACGCAGTTGGTGCACGGAGTCCCGCAGACCACCGTCTAGCGACTACAAGCTACCAGGTACCGGCTGTGCCTCAGCCACACCCACACTACATACATCGAGTGCGAATTTGCAATTGGAAGCGTAGACTGCTTATTCAGGACAAAAGTCCCTCAGAAGGAGCACGAGAGTCTCTTGGCGGGTGCGCGCGGGGGTGGGGGTGCGGGGGAGATTGCGGGCGGGGGGCGGCGAGTGTCCCTTCTGTATGATAGTACAGTCAAGTGCATAAATATGTTTCTTGAAATCCATTGCAATTACATGTATTTATGTAAAGATTCACGAATTATGTCACACTTTTCTCATCGTTATTATGTCTTCGTTTTTGTTGCAAAAATATGTAAGTAACAAAGTGAGCAATAATCTTTATATAACAAATTAACAATTGCTCGTTATATAACAAATTGTCCTTTATAGTATACATATTATTGATCAAATTCCGCAGACATAATTATATCAGTTAGATTGAATGCTATAATAATAAACATTCAATGATACATACTTTTGAAACGATAGCTTAGATACATATTTATACACTTAACTGTACTATTACTTTATTCTGTGCCTCAGGTCTAGGACGCAGCTGGTGTGCGGAGTGTCGCAGACCACCATCTAACTACAGCGCGTTCAGAACAAGTATGTCTATGACGGTTATTTTCTACACATGGATGACAGGCGGAGAGGCAAATACCGATTCGCTCGCGACTTACCCCCGCGACGCATTTTTTGACTTCTGCGCATTAACGGTCACTGACAGAGTTATTTTTCACGCAGTGTAACAGACTCCAAGTGCGGGCTGTTTCTCGAAGCGAGTACAGGGTTCCGGGCGCCGGAACCAGCGATCCAGGAAACAGCTGGTGGGTTCATAACATAAGGTGCAGCAGCCGACCGTCTGAAGGCGCTAGCACCCACAACCCAAGGAGATCGCAAATACAGACGAACTACTGTAACCAGATTCAGCCCTCCATATTCGTTTTAGTCTGTGGGTTTTAGTACATAACTATCTACACAAACAAAAACAAATGCACAGGTGGGCCATGATACCGTAGTTGATCTCTACGAATAGGTACTACAGGAAAAACAAGGAATGTCAGTTGAAAGCTAATTTACATAAATTAAACAATAACACGACGTTCACGGTTCTAAATTAAAACAATCTAATGACGGCCCAAAGAACATGGCATAATTTTTTTTTATTACATTACTTGTTTTTCCTCTGTACAACCAGAGAATGCACGCGAATGGCTAAAACGTCCCCGACGTTCCTATATAAGCCTCCCATCTCTTTGAAGAAAGAAAGCGATGCCCACTTAATGTTAGTATGTATTTATGCTTTAAATTCTAGGAAAAGCTGCCTTTGCACTTTTATGCGATGTAATGTATTGATATTTATTCACTAAATCAAACACTTATAGATTTGATCAAAATATATTCAAAATCACTAAATTATCAAACGGATTCATGTTTTTAATAAAAATATAACTCCCCTCAATATACCTCTGTGGGGCTCATTAAATAGTAAGAAAATAACAATAGTTCGTCCGCGTCAAGAATGCAGTCATTAATACTACTGCAGAGTAAAGGTGTAAAAATGCAAAAAAAAAATTTGAAACAAAGGAAACCACCGCTTCTTTCGAAGGTTTGCCTTCAGTTAGTCATTGTGCATTTGTTTTTATTTTATTTTATTCGGATAACTTACAGCCTTGCTATTAAAAGTAATTGTAGTTATACAAGATAGTTAAACCTAGGCCATTTACAAGTTATCGCCTGTAAAACCGTTTGACATAACTGGTAAACATTAAAGAAGAATAACGTTAATGGTTAAACCTACATTAAAGTAAAATACTAAAGAGAATAATAATACAAACAAAAATGAAATGTTCATGAATAAAAAGTTTTACTTTATAATTTTAAGCGACCTGATTGGTTACGGGGCTTGGCTACCAGCGGAAAGCGATGACTCACTGCATTCTTAAGATGGACGAACTATAATTCAATTAGACATCATATCAACAGTTTTAATGTTGCAACCCAGTCCTAGCTGTGCATAGTCAAAACAATGCTTAGTTTTAAGAGTTTTAGCAAGATCTCTGCTTTAAAGTCTAGAATGTATGACCAATTTTTAAGGTTTTTTACATACTCAGATCAACATAATGATTGATTGTACAACTGCTTTACTTGAATTTGTACACCACCGCTAGATTTTAAGTTATGAAATCAAACATTATGTTACTCAAATCATTCCATTTTATAACCGAAATTTTATCTTTATGTTGCCATTATAATTTTATTGTTTTAGACTGAAATTAGTTTAATTTTATATACAGTTTTAGAAATAAATGAAATACAATTTTATCGTTTATTTTTGTAATCAATTTTGACGTCGTTTTTACCAATTGTGTATTACGTATTTTTGTTACCTAAGAGGTATTTTGTACAGAATATTAGTATGTACTAGTGATGGGCCGACTATGGGGTTTGCCGATCAGCCGACTAGTCAGTTTTGATATTGCCGGATAGTCGGCCGACTAGTCGGCAGTGCCGATCATCCTTGTTTCGTACTTGATCCCAGATATATTCTGCAGTTTTTTTGAGCCGCAAAATATATTAACAATGAGAGTGATGCACAGCTTATGTCATGGCTAAGGACAGAACATAATAAATATTCAGATCCTGTATTTTTATTTCATACTTTTACTGCCGAATAATCGGCGCAGTTTTTTCCGATTAGTCGCCGACTAGTAACCGACTATAAAATGTGCCGAATAGTCGGTTTTACCGACTAGTCGGTGAATAGTCGGCCCATCTCTAGTATGTACGTATATAGACAGGGTGTCAGGGACGGTGTATCGAAAACTGAAAGTACCTACTCGTTAGGACAAACAACAACTTTTCCTAAGGAACATGTGTTTGGAAATTATAATTAATTTTAACTTTACCATACAAGCTGCCTGAACCGGACGGTAGTTTTGTATAGAGAGGTCAAAAATGTTCACCGTTTTTGAAATTTTTTCTTTAAAAAAGTTGTATAGTTTAGGGGACTGAGTACGTCTTCTCTTTTTTCGGTAGTCCGTCCTTTACATACTGTGTTTAGTTTTAAGTTTCATTCCTTATTATTTAAAGATTTTGGTGTGTTTCTTAAAACTTTGCGTTCAGACCAGGAAACTGAACAATTTTCACTAAGAAATATTGGTCGAAATACGAAAAAAAATCATCTTCCATAAAAAATATGCAATCATCTGGTGCCACTTCTGTGGGAAATAATTTTTGTTATCGTATTTGAACCTATGCTCCTAAGGCTAAAAGACACGAAGAAAAGTATCAAATCCTTTGTAAATAGTTTTAGCTCTGAGCTGAAGTAGTACTAATAACAGACCCAGTTGCACATGTTAATAGAAAATATTAACTCTATCCAACAAATGTAAACAAGCAGGTAAACAAGCAGAAACTACTTGTGGGCACAGCGACCGCAACGTCGATCTTATAAAATAACGTCTGAGAAACACAGTTTAACAAATCCCTAAGCAATTTATCTTCTTTGCTAGCTATGAGAATAATTGTAAAAATTTATTCCGAAATAATTTCTCCCGGCGCATAATGTCACGTTCGCAAAATGTCACACTAGGGTTTACCATAGCAAAATGTCACGTTCGCAGAATGTCACGTTCGCAAAATGTAGTGATTTTCATTGAACTATTTGAAGTATAGTTGACGAAATATAATTTGGCCCAATTTGGCTTAATGTATTATGTATCAGACAAGAATAGAACAAAAGATGAGTAATCCGCTCGAGGCGCGTGCCAGTCTTAAACAGTAAACAACTACTTTTGATACGATGCACTGCGCTCACATTTTTGCTAAGTGAAGCGTCGTCGGTAGTTTAATGATAACATTAATCGGGCCAAATAATATTTCGTCAATTGAACTGTTTATTGAACTACTGAGAATAGACCTTTAATTTGTTATCCTTCATGGATTTCTATACCTTTTTAAATTTTTTCATTAGTCCGAGTGAAATGCTGATTTATAAAAATTGCAACTAGGATTGCAGTTTACACTACTTCTTAGATATTTACACCATAGGTAGTAAGATTAAGTATGTTAGTATTATACTCGTTTGTGATTGTCTGTCCGTCCAAAATTGTGCAATGAAGTGATTTGTGAGAAATTTTATAGAAATTTATTATTATTTAATAATTAAATAATGAATAACTATTGTGAAAACAATGAACTGTAACCGAAAACTGCCTTATGTGTATTTTATACGTGAAGTAGAGAAATAAAAGACGTAATTTTTATTCAGAAAACATGTTTTATTTCCTTCCTCAATTAAACTATCACAGGGTTGTCTATCATTACAATCAAATAAAGAATGACAAAAATATGTTGGCAGATAGAGGGTGATGGCAGGAGGGCGCGCTGCTGCCACATACACCCTGTGTACAGCGTGAATTTTCATTGATTTTTCCCCAGAAGCCCAGTGATTCTACTCATGATAACAAGCAACTTTCCCGAAGGAAAAAAATATTTACTCGAAAAAAAATTGTTCGCTTTCCCATACAAAATGAGTCGATCATGTGACCACTTCCAGACCGTTTCCCCATGGGGAGACGAAAAATGTTTTCGCGTAAAAAAAAAAAAGCTTTAGCCACCTGCCTGCCACAAAACAAGTACCACACAGTCAAACGCAGACCTTGACACAGACAAATATTTTTTCCTAAAATTGTATTTTTTTTTTCATTGGGATCGTTGTTTTAAGCGATTTTTTTCTTTAAAATGCAAACGATTATCAGTGTCATAGTTCAATTACGAACGAACTCGGTGGTTGCTGTGACGGTGTTTGTAACAACCGAAGTCATAGAAAAGTTATAGATAAGTTGTATTCTGATATTGTGTCAGCTATCAGCAAGTCTGCTGTCGTTGGCCGTCAAACAAGTAAATCTTGTAAGAAAAATACCATTGTAGGATGGAATAAACATGTTGCTGAAGCTCACACGGAGGCAAGGCTAAAGTTTCACCTATGGGTGTGGTATGGTAGGCCCATGTCTGGAAACATTTATGCGGAAATGTGTGAGGCTAGGAAAATATTTAAATCACGGTTAAAATGGTGTCAAGATCACGAGAACCAGATCAAAATGGACATCCTGGCATCAAATCACGCGAGCAATGATTTTAGATCGTTTTGGAAAAACACAAATAGGCTGCAATGTAAACCAGGCCTCCCTGTGAGCGTCAGCGGAGTGAGTAAACCAGATGAAATAGCCGACGTATTTAAAGACCACTTTTTTGTCAAGTCACCTTTAGGACCCTCGCTGTCAGAGCCTGATACTGAGGTCGTTGTGGAAAGGAGCGTTAAATTTACATGTAAAGAGATAGCGTCAGTAATTAAAAAGATGTCTAGAGGAAAATCTCCTGGCCACGACGGGCTTAGTATTGAGCATCTTAAATTTGCTGGCCCGCATCTCCCTAGAGTACTATTTTTACTGTTTAACGTTTGCATAGGACACGGTTACATGCCTAGTGAAATGATGCGGACAATAGTGGTGCCTATAGTGAAAAATAAAACAGGTGACCTGGCCGACAAGAATAACTATAGGCCTATTTCACTAGCAACTGCAATATCAAAAGTGTTTGATAGCCTGCTTAACACACAGTTAAATAAGGTCTTCTCACCGCATGATAACCAGTTTGGTTTCCGACCGGGGTTGTCGACGGAGAGTGCTGTTCTGTGTCTTAAGCATGCTATCACATACTACACTACACGTGATACACCAGTATATGCCAGCTTTTTGGATCTTTCGAAGGCATTTGACCTGGTTTCCTACGATATTCTCTGGGAAAAGCTAAAAGCAGTGAAACTACCAGCTGAGCTAATTAATACCTTCAAATATTGGTACGGAAACCAGGTCAACAACTTAAGATGGGAAGGAGCGTTGTCGAGACCATACAGGTTGGAATGCGGGGTGAGGCAGGGGGGGTTGAGCTCACCTACGCTTTTCAACCTGTATGTCAATGAACTAATAGCCGAGCTCAGCAGCACTAGGGTCGGCTGTCACATAGACGGAGTATGTGTTAACAACATTAGTTATGCGGATGACATGGTGCTGCTGAGCGCGTCTGTATGTGGACTTAGAAAGCTTGTAACTATATGTGAGGCATATGCTTTGAGACATGGATTAGTTTACAACGTGAAAAAGAGTAAACTCATGGTCTTTGAGGCTGGGAGAAATCGACCAGGTACGATACCTACTCTTGAACTAAATAAATGCAAAGTGGAAAGAGTTTTTGACTTCAAGTATCTTGGTCATGTATTGACTCCAGACCTCAAAGACGATGAGGATATCGAAAGAGAGCGAAGGGCGTTGTCGGTGAGAGCGAACATGCTAGCTCGCAGGTTTGCACGTTGCTCAACCGAAGTTAAAATAACTCTTTTCAGAGCATATTGTTCTTCATTCTATACGTGCAGCCTGTGGGCTAGATATACTCAAAAATCCTACAACGCCCTTCGAGTTCAGTATAATAACGCATTCAGGGTGCTATTGGGGTTGCCCCGTTACTGTAGCGCATCAGGGATGTTCGCGGATGCGAAAGTAGATTGCTTCTATGCAATAATGCGCAAGAGAAGTGGATCCCGGGTGCGCCGCGTGCGGGGCAGCTCCAATACCATTCTGAACATGATCGCGGGCCGGCTAGACTGTTGCTACGTAAATCATTGCTGCGCCATTTCAAATGGGATGGGGCAGCGATGATTTACGTTTTTCAACTTTGTTATTGACTTCCTTTTGTTTTTGTCATGTTTTGTTTTACTAACATAGTTGTAAGCTTACTAACCTCATGAGTCTTGGTTACTTGAATAAAAATATATAATAAAATAATAGTTCAATTAAATTAACTAAACTTGTGATCGTATCTTGTTAATCAGATACACGCGTCGTTTTGCTACCTTAGGCCATATCCCATTAGACTCACAGCGAGCCGCTCACTGTCTGTCCAGTACGTACCGGCGGCGTAGTGACCTGACTGAGCCGCTCACTAAACATTGAATAAGCGACCGATACGCCCCGCTCCGAGTCACTGTGAGCCTAATGGGGACGTGGCCTTAGGGTGGAATCACACGGTGCGTGCTTCTGCGGTGCGGTCCGAGGTGCGTCGTTGTTTGTGATCGTCGGCTGTGCGCCACCACCCATTTCTGCTTTGATGGTGAATTTAGGTGGAGTTGTAGTGACTGCGGTTTGACTGAGATCCGGGTCGTCAGTCGTCATGGTCCCTATCTCTAGGGTCGCAGCGGGGTGGGGAGGGGAGGTAGCTACACGACGGGGCTGGGCTCCGGGTCGTCCCGGTCCCGGTCGCGCGGGTCGCAGCGGGGTGGGGATGGGAGGTAGCTACACGACGGGGCTGGGCTCCGGGTCGTCCCGGTCCCGGTCGCGCGGGTCGCAGCGGGGTGGGGAGGGGAGGTAGCTACACGATGGGGCTGGGCTCCGGGTCGTCCCGGTCCCGGTCGCGCGGGTCGCAGCGGGGTGGGGAGGGGAGGTAGCTACACGACGGGGCTGGGCTCCGGGTCGTCCCGGTCCCGGTCGCGCGGGTCGCAGCGGGGTGGGGAGGGGAGGTAGCTACACGACGGGGCTGGGCTCCGGGTCGTCCCGGTCCCGGTCGCGCGGGTCGCAGCGGCAGGCGGCGGGCACACAGCGCGCCACGTAGAGCGGCGCACACTGCGGCCCGCACACGCGCACCGCCTCGTGCGACGAGCGCGGGATCAGCCGGCCTGCACACAAACACGGTTATTATATTAGTAGGATAAGAAGAGCGCTAAAAGAAATTCAAAATAAACGACATTTCAAGTGGTTAAATTCCGTGTCGGTGAGTGTACAAATGTACAAAAAATGCTTCTTGATGGGGTGACAAGTGTGGTGTGAATGTAGTCTCAATCTCTTCGTTTGATCTCAGAGAAATATAATTTTAATGGTGGACGTCCCAAAAATTGTGCGTATTAATGCTGCGGACAAAAACCAAAATGGCCGCCATTTATATCAGTATCCGTTGGGATTGGGTACGTAAAGAAGTTTAATAAAAAAAAAAACAGTCAAATGAGAGTCGGACTTGCACGCCAAGGGTTCCGATATTCCTATAGTATTTTTGGAAGCAATAAAGTCTGTTTTTAGGACCGCAAAAGTAAATTTGTTTGTAAAGGCTTTTTGCTGATTTCTAAAACTGTGCAATTTAGAAAGATCGTTTTATTTTCACTGTAATTAATTCAGATTTTTTCCTTTCTCAAACTTCAGAGATAAGGGGGAGGGGGAATGGTATTTTTTTTTTTATTTTGCATTATAACTTGAAAACTAAGA
This sequence comes from Athrips mouffetella, assembly GCA_947532105.1. Classification (NCBI taxonomy): domain Eukaryota; kingdom Metazoa; phylum Arthropoda; class Insecta; order Lepidoptera; family Gelechiidae; genus Athrips; species Athrips mouffetella. The sequence goes on along the minus strand of OX383960.1, from coordinate 457,991 downwards.
GGCGTTAAAAATACAAAAATATATTTTAGAATGTACAAGTAAAGCCCTTTTATATGATACCCAACTCGACCTAGTAACGACAATTTGAAATTTTGCCCCTCCTACGAGTATTTGGGCCCCCTTTCCATTAATAATCATAATTTATTTTTAATTCTTTCATGTGCAATTAAGTTGGGTAACGCTATTCTAAAACGATTCCAAATTTCAAGTCGATATCATGAGTGGTTTCTGAGATATACAGGTGTGACAGACAGACAGACAGTCGCACCAGCTTTAACTTGGCCCCTCTCTCTACCCGTTCGACAGCGTTGGGCAATACAAGTGTAGACCAACGCGCAAGTGTAGAGGGCCGATACATCGGGACTCCATCAGATTCAGTCCATCATTAATAAAATTTTCATTTTGATTCAGTATGAAAAATGAATGCGTGGTAAGTGTATCAACATGATATACTTAGAAAGAAGTACCTATACTAAAATTGAAAAGACAAGACAAAGTAAAACTTACAACAAACAGAAAGAAGACAAGAGTAAGAGATATTACAAGGGTCATAACAGAACAGAAATGAAGATGGACGGAGCATGTTATGCGGTTGAATCACAAGAGGTGAATAGGTGAAGAGGTGAGAAATAACAGACAAGTATCCTGTGCTGGTATCCAAAGGATGGAAAGCGAACAATAGCCAGACAAAATAAACGATGGGACGATGAAATAAAAGTAGTGGCCGGACCATTAAGGAGCAGAGAAGCTAGACTAATGAATGAATGAATGGAAACGTTGGAAGGGGAAGGCCTCGGCGAACGTACCAGGACCAAATTCAGGACGTTCTGAATAAAGGCCAGGTTAAAAGTACCCTATACCGACGAGCATGTATGAAAGGATTAATAAAAGTACAGGAAGCAAGGGAAGTATGTCAAGATCGTAGCAGGTGGAGAAATGTGGTCTCTGCCTACCCCGACGGGAACAAGGCGTGATACTCGTATTATGTATGAGGCTAGAGCCAGAGAAAGGTTTCGAGCTCTGGAGGAGGATTTTTTCAAACGACAAACCAAACAAGAAGGAAAATAGTGCTGGTCAAGCAAAATTATAAAAAAGAAGCTTTAGTATAAAGCTAAACAATTAAATTGTAGATGATAAAAATTGGAGGAAGGCCTTTCCCCAGAAGTGGGACAGGAACGGCTAATAAGATAAAATGATAAAAATTGGTCAAGCGCGAATCGGACGACATAATTTAGCACAGTAATTTTAAACCTGCTTTAGACCACCTACGCAACCTTCATCAAATTATTGTTAGCGGTACCTAAGAGAAAATATGCTGCCGCCTCGGTCGACCACCCCGTGACGGAACTATCATCGAATGTGTGGCTGCACGAATGCGGCGGCGCAATCACGCAAGTATCTACGAACTCACGCTTGCTCAACACTGGCGAATGTGTAGAGGGGCCTTAAGAAGCCTTATGCAACTAGCTAATAGGTAGATAGACACTTACCTGGATAGTCCATGAGGTCGACGACATAGTTCGCCCGGAGCAAGCCGGCCGGGTACTTGTCAATGAAATCCGGATCATCCTCCTGTTATCACATATTTTTACTATTTTGTATGTTTGTATTTTTGGAGGGCAGAGGAAACACCACTCCCGTGCCTATTTTGACCACAAAACAGCGCAATGCTGTATTTCAGTTCGAAGTAAACAGACATTTCGTAGCCCAAGCTACTTCCTTAATGCATAATGTAATTCACTTTCAAGGGCTTTCTCATAACATCCCATGAAACGCCCACTGCAGGACATGAACTCCCTCCAGAATTCCAGTTTTTGCTGCAACAATGTGTAGGGGAATTACCATAGTCACCATGCTTGTTAGCGTTGCCGCAAGCACCATGGACCATGGAAAGAATTATCTAAGACCTTGTTTCTTTAACGTGAAAAACCATAGCTTATGCGATATCGCATAGGTAGGCTAAAACCCCTCCGGAGCGATTGGTCTACTTTCCCGATCGGTACAATTTTTTAATCAGTCCACTTTCTGGTTCGGTCTACGTTCCCGATCGGTCCACTTTGAGACTTCGCGCTGCTGGCTCGGCACAACGCGCACTGGTGTAGACATGCCCCTATGGAAGCCATAACACGCTGCAGGGGGTATGATAGGGGGGTACTGACCGGGTCTGGTTCGGGCACGGCCACCTCGCACCAGGCGTGCGCGCTGCTGGCTCGGAACAACGCGCACGGCAGCCCGATGCGGTCCGCCAGCACCTGCCACCACACAGCGCTATAGTACTTATACTACTCTACTAGCGTCTGACTAAATTATACCGGCCTGAGGGCGGTCACACAACTATCTACCAGTTCGCACCGGCCCGAACCGTAAACGTATTGGCCGACACTATGTTGACACCGATAGAATTTGAACGAGCTAGGAGTGCCCGACTGTATAGAATTGGCACAGAACAAAGAAGCGTGGCGTGCTTTAAGGTGATCCGCTTTCCATACAAAAATTCAAATGACTTGCATTCGTACGCGGGACATAAAATTCTGATGATTAACGAACGAATACTGCTATTTTTAGTTAAATTTTTCGCTAATTAATACAAAAATACAGTTAATGTACTGAAAGTACTATTTTTGTTAGCAATTTTTGGTTCAATATTACGATTGTGGGCGTGCGGTCAAAACTGTACGGTTGTGCTTTGTGTGCATGCGTGAGTGATCGTACTCATGTAAACACGGACTGACGAGAGTAATTGACTTTAGTGGACATATTTTTCTTATCGAAATTGTTGTTAGGCGTTGAAGTTGCACGATGGAATTTACGCGAATCAAATTTTTGCACATATATAGTTGGTACTTATTGCATTAAAAAATAAAACCTTATATTTGCAGCAGTGGCTCCATCTAGTTTAGTTCGGGGCTAAGCTGGCCGTCACAGATCACCTTAATGTCGGAGGCTAAGAACTATTTTGGTTTGCTAAGCCATAGAGATAGATAGATGTCGCCACCGTTAAACACGAGGGCAAAATTTAGGCGCCTTAGAGGGATGCAGCTATAGGCAAGAAAGAAAACCAGCCAAGTGCACGTCAAGCCAGTGTAGGTTTGCGTAGTTGCTCTAGGAATCATTATTTTCGAGCAAGTTTTGATTTTTACTTTCGAACGAAGCGAGAAAGATATTGTATTCGAAAAGTACAAGGGTATTTTAGTAGAAAAAAAACCGGCCAAGTGCGAGTCGGACTCGCGCTCTAAGGGTTCCGTAGGGGAGACCGGGTAAGATTGAACCAGGGCATGATTGAAACATTTCGATTTTCTCAATAACCATAGTAACTACGCATATGACGAAACACTCGTGGGTCAATCGGCCATCTCCGGAAGTTTAGGCAGTTACGCTCGAGCCTCCGAGCGAAGCAGCCGTGACCAGCAGCGCGCGTACAAGATTTTCGCGCAAAAAAGTAAATAACTTGCATGATATAACTTTTGTCATAAAATCTGATATACTTATCTTACAGTTATTGTTTTTATTTTAGAGTGTCAGTTTGTTATCGTGAAGTGGTTTTTTCACAATTGTTGATTTGAATTGAAGTTGATTAAGAATAAATTTTGACTTTGAAGTAAAAAATGCTGGCTGGGGACGATTAAACCACATCGTCTGGGTACTGTTGAAACCATAGAATACATGAAACAGAGTTAGAAAGGCGAAGTAGGCGGGCCCCGCGTGCCACGGATAGGTCCGTAGGACAAACAAACGTCAAAACCTCAAAATGACCCCTTCAGTCATTTTTTACGCCATTAAGAAAATGCCGTTTTGTGCGATATTATCACGTCGAGCTCACAGCAAAGATAAAAATTTGCAAAATGGAGGCCTATTGTACCACCGATAACCATTTTGAATACCTTTTTATCCACTATATTTGTTAAAACAAAAACATTTTTTTTGGATTGCGTGAAGTATTTTTATAGCGTATTAAATAATCATATGTGTAAATATATTCCCAAGCGGCCACTTCGAACATCCACATCTGTTCCACGTTGGTACAGTAAACCCCTAAGAAAAATCCTTAAAGAAAAATGCAAATACCATAGGTTGTGGAAGCTGTACGGTAACCCTTTAGACTACGAAAGTTACAAAATTTTAAGAGCGAGGGCCATAAAAGTTGAAGTTGAGTGCTACGATAATTTTATTAGTTTTTCCGAAGAAAAAATTAAATTAAATCCAAAATATTTTTGGACCTATTATAAATCTATACTTACAGATAATGGCATGCCACAAACTATGTATTATAAAGGGACCTATTCTTCGGACGGTGAGCAAATCTGCAATTTTTTTAATAAGAATAAGAATATAAGAATAAGAATATTTTATTTCCAATAAGAAATTACAAGATTGAATTGCTCATGGGCCCCGCACTAGGTTAACACCTGTATCGCGGTGGACCAGACGACCGTTACAAATCAAGGAAACATTTATATTTCTAATTTACAAACTATGACGTTAATTAAAGTAATTATTACTATATAAAATGACAATGCAAAATAAACAAATTGTGCAGTGTATGGCGTTCACCTACGAGTATAAGATAAATTTTAGATAAATAAAAGGGTATTAAAGTAAACAAATACAAGAATAAAATAAATAATATGAGTAAATAGTTCTGATTTAATTTACTATTTTTAGAATAGCCTCCGTAGAATTGTAATCAAGGGAATTTAGCCAGCAACTTAGAGTGCGTTTTGCGTCTCGATATGATTTATTTTTGATGGTACAATATTTATTAGCTATGGAGTATATGTAAGGGTATGCGAAAAATTTAAAACGTTGGGCAAATAAAGTGTTCACCCTAAGAGCATCAGGTCTAAAAACTCGTTTACGAAATATTCTATCTTGTTCAGAGGTATTTAAAACAACACGATGTTGGTCAAGGCAGGCTTTAAGTATGTATAGTTGTCGCACAGTCAACACCTGCGCTTCCTGGAAAAGAGATTGTGTGGGGAACCTGAAAGGTTTTTTAAGCATGACCTTCAGAACTGATCTCTGTGCTCTTTCTACTTAATGAACATTTTTATTCAGTTTTCGAACCACCGGCAACCATGCAATTTAATTTGAATGATTTAGAACCTCCTGCCGGCGCAGTTATTGATATTAGCACTGTCGAAATAACTCAAAATATTGTATTGAAACATTTAAAATTAGTCAATGTCAATAAAGGCGCCGGCCCGGATGGTATCCATCCGATCATGATAAAAAAATGTGCTGAGGCCCTTGCATTGCCTCTAAGTTTAATTTTTATATTATCTCTCAAAAGCGGTTGTGTCCCTGTAATCTGGAAGCGTGCTTGGATTACTCCTATTCCAAAAGGTAGCATCAGTCAGGATATTAAGAAATACCGACCAATCTCAAAGTTGTGTCAGTTTGGAAAGATCTTTGAAAAAATTATTACGCTTGAACTATCAGTTGTCGTCCGTCGTCATGTAGCAGAATCTCAACATGGTTTTATAAAAGGCAGAAGCGTTGAGTCAAACTTGCTTTGTTTCATTGAGTTTATTTTGAACTCTATGGACAGTAAATGTCAAGTGGACGCCGTGTATACTGATTTCTCTAAGGCTTTTGACAAAATTTGTCACCATACACTTATGTTAAGGCTTTGGGAGATCGGTATACATGGCGACCTCTTCCGATGGATTAAATCTTACGTGGAAAATCGAAACCAGGCCGTTGTCCTTAAAGGATATTGCTCTGAATACAAATATATAACCTCAGGAGTTCCACAAGGTTCGCACTTGGGTCCCCTTTTATTCACATTGTATGTAAACAATTTAACCAATAATATTACTTCGAATGTATTAATGTATGCTGATGACACAAAGATTTTTAGATTTGTGAATCAACATAGTGACTGTAAAAATTTGCAAGATGATTTATTGAGATTTGAACAGTTTTGTGCATCCAATAATCTATTCCTTAACCCAGACAAATGCCATGTCATAACTTTCACTAGAAACAAAAATCCTTTGTTATTCAATTACAAACTATGTAATAAAGACCTTGCTCGAGTCAATCTAAGTCGCGACCTAGGGGTTACTTTAGACTCAGAGCTAACGTTTATTCCACAAATTGACAAAATATTGAAAAAGGCCTTTCAACAATTAGGATTTATTTTAAGGGTTGGGAAACCATTTAAAAAACCATTTACATATAATATTCTGTATAATAGTTATGTCCGCAGCCACCTAGATTTTGCGTCTACCGCTTGGCGACCGTTTTATATGAAACATATCGATCGATAGGTTAGAAAGAGTACAGAAGAAATTTCTCAAGGCTTTAGATTACAGGTTAGGCAATCATTATTCTGGATATGAAACTGCGTTACAACGGTACAAATATATCAAATTGTCTGATCGTCGAAATCATGCTGACCTTCTCTTCCTTTACAAACTTATTCATAATCATGTGGACGCCCCCGACTTATTACATCAAATTAACTTTAGGGTTCCTCGCAGAAAAGAACGCAGCTGTGTTAAGAAACCTTTGTTTCATGTTAAGAAGAGCAATACTTGTTATGTGGCGAATAGTTTTATAAGGCGTAGTTGTAAGGTTTTTAATGAAGAATATAATGATATAGACATATTTATTCCGTATATAAGTCGTTTTAGAAAAGATTTGATCAGAAAATAGTAGTATTGTATTGTATGAATTATTTAGATATGTATATATATATATATATACTAGCTGTTGCCCGCGGCTTCGCTCGCGTGGATTTCGTATTTATGTTGTTACCGGTTTTGCAATGAGATATTTTCCCGTAATTTCAGGGTAATATTAAACTAAGGAAAAACAGGACTAACCCTGCGCAAATCAATGAGTATAATTCAAGATCCAGCTGAATTGTATATAATATACAGACGTTACTCATAAATTACTCAGAACAGAGGAACTTAGCAGCAGTATCCTAACAAATGTAAAGAGAGAGATGAGAGACACCTTTATGTAATATTTCAAAACAGAGCCAATTCGCAGAAGTAATTGAGAAAAACTAAAACCCTCTCCCTCTCTCTCCTTCTCCCCCCTTCCTCTCCCCCTCCCTCTGTCTCTCCCCCTCCCTCTGTCTCTCCCCCTCCCCCTCCTCCCTCTTCCCCTGCCCCTCCCTCTCCCCCTCCCTCTCCCTTTTCATCACCCCCTCCCCCTCCCTCACTCCCTCCCTCTCCCCCTTCCCCTCCTTCTCCCTCTACCTCTACCTGTACCTGTACCCCTCTACCTCTCTACGTCTCTACGTCTCTACGTCTCTACCTCTCTACCTCTATACCTCTATACCTCTCTACCTGTCTACCTGTCTACCTGTCTACCTGTCTACCTGTCTACCTGTCTACCTGTCTACCTCTCTACCTCTCTACCTCTCTACCTCTCTACCTCTCTACCACTCTACCTCTCTACCTATCTACCCCTCTACCTCTCTACCTCTCTACCTCTTTACCTCTCTACCTCTACCTGTCGCTATCCCTACCCCTTACGCCAATAATGAAAAATTTATAAAAGAAATTAACATAGAAATGACACCCATATTTATTTTTAGACATTTCAAACCTATCGCACCCCAACCCCATCCCCAGGGGACGATGGTATTTCCCGTCCACCACGTTGGATTTCAAAGTTGTTGTAGCTTTCGTAATCAGCGACCCGATAAACCATACAAACGACACCCATATTGATTTTTAGACATTTCAAACCTATCGCAGCCCAACTCCATCCCCAGGGGGATAATGGTATTTCACGTCCACCACGTTGGATTTCAAAATTGTTGTAGTTTTCGTAATCAGCGACCCGATAAACCATACAAACGACACCCATATTGATTTTTAGACATTTCAAACCTATTGCACCCCAACTCCATCCCCAGGGGGATGAAGGTATTTCACGTCCACCACGTTGGATTTCAAAATTGTTGTAGTTTTCGTAATCAGCGACCCGATAAACTATACAAACGACACCCATATTGATTTTTAGACATTTCAAACCTATCGCATCCCAACTCCATCCCCAGGGGGATGATGGTATTTCACGTCCACCACGTTTGATTTCAAAATTGTTGTAGTTTTCGTAATCAGCGACCCGATAAACCATACAAACGATACCCATATTGGTTTTTAGACTTTTTCACCCCATTTCCCTTTTTTAGGGGTTGAATTTGGGGTGGAATTTCAATAACAGTGATGAATGTTGCATAGAATTACATCATTAATGCCTAAATAATAAATTATGTGGATTTTACTTTAAGAATAAAGAATTTTCAACTTCATCCCCCTTTTCACCCTTTAGTGTGTCGAATTTTCAAAAACCCTGAGACACGTAATTATTAATTTTTAGTCGTCAGCCTAAATACAAATTTTGAAGATCCTAACTTCAAAACTGACGGACTTTCATACAAACTTTCATCCCCTATTTTACCCCCTCAGGGGTGGAATATTTTGTAAAACCCTTTCTTAGTGCACCCCTAGGCCTCATAAGGAACCTACGTGCCAAATTTGGAATCTCTAGACCCAGTAGTTTGGGCTGTGCGTTGATATGTCAGTCAGTCAGTCAGTCACCTTCTTCTTTTATATAATAGGTCTTTACCTATGAAATTGCCGTTTTGCCGTACTGGCCATTTCAAATCATAATAATTTTTTTTTGGCTGATGTTTCTAATTTCAAATTTATTTTATTTTAAAAACATGGAATCCTTTTTTCTAAAATCGTCATTTGTTAAATAGTTAGTGTTTGGTTTTCATCGCATTCGATCATTGTTCGTCATTATGGATACGTTAAAAATTCGAGTAATTATGGAGTATGAGTACCGTCGTGGCAGCAAAGCGGCACAAGCGGCTCGCAACATCAACGACGTTTACGGAGCGAACACTACAAACGAACGCACCACCCGTTATTGGTTTGCCCGCTTCCGTTCTGGAAATTTTGAGCTGAAAAATGAACCCCGTGGTTGTCCGAAAAGTTTGGTCGACAATGACGATTTAAAGGCAATTGTGGAAGCTGATGATACTCAATCTACGGCTGAATTAGCAGCAACTTTCGACGTTAGCATCAAAACAATATTGGTCCATATGCGTCAAATTGGCAAGGTAAAAAAGCTAGACAAATGGGTACCCCACGAACTCAATGATCGCCAGCGCGAAGTACGCGTCGAGACGTGCCTTGCACTGCTCAACAGGCATACAAATGAAGGAATTTTGAACCGCATTGTTACTTGTGACGAGAAATGGATCCTGTTCGACAATCGTAAGCGCTCAGCAAATGGGTTGGACCCTGGTTCAGCACCCAAACAATGCCCTAAACGAAAATTTACCCCTAGAAAAGTGATGGTCACTGTTTGGTGGTCTAACGCCGGTGTAATTCATCACAGCTTCTTACCAAGCGGGAGGAGCATTACTGCAGATGTGTACTGTGAAGAACTGAACACAATGATGGAGAAGCTCGCACGTCGCCAACCAGCTTTGGTCAGTCGTTCGGCTCCACTGCTCCTACATGACAACGCGCGACCTCATACTGCACAGCAGATGGTCTCCAAGCTACAAGAGCTGGGGTTGGAAGTTCTCCGTCATCCGCCGTACTCACCAGACCTTGCGCCTACAGACTTCTACTTTTTCCATAATTTGGATAACTTCTTGGCAGGAAAAAAATTCAATACCCGAGAGGCAGTACAAAATGCCTTTGAAGAATTTGTTGCCTCCCGTCCAGCTGATTTCTTCAAGAAGGGCATCAATAAGCTACCAATGCGTTGGCAAAAATGCGTTGATTGCATGGGTGATTACTTTGATTAATAGAAGTAAAAAATATAGAAAAAAAGTACGCTTAATTTCTTTCATGAAAAACGGCAATTTCATAGGTAAAGACCTAATATATATAGATAGATTTGGCTCACATAGTATAAAAATTCTAAATTAATTAAGAGAACTATAGGTCTATTTATTGCAATATTGTAATCTTTTTAAATATATTTAGATAAGACTGCTTGTTCTTCAATAAACTAAAATAAAAATAAAATAAAATTTTTTAGCCGGTCGAAACCAGAGCAAAAGTGCTTCCAAAAATACAACGATATCGATAAATTTCTGTATACTGGAATTATTCCTGTAATGTTGAATACTTACTTGTATATATTTTTTAGCTTTGAAGTTAACCAATAATTTTTTAATAATTAAAAAAATTAAAATTGTTTGCACTCATACTAAATCCCAACTTTAGAAAGAGATTTTTGGCAGCTACCCAGGTGATCCAAAAGAAAAGCAAAGATGGATCGATGCCACAGGGCAAAAAGATTGGTTAGCCACCAAAACAAGTTCTACTTGCTCCAAACACTTTTTGGAGAGTGACATCATCTTTTCGGCACAAAGAAGACATTTAAAGCCTCTTGCTATACGCTATACCTGTTAGAAACCGAAATCACTTCCCGGAGGGACACCAACTTTACCACACACGTCTTTACTGGTATATTAATTTAATTTGTTGGTTCTTCTTATTGCTGACTAGCAGTTGCCCACGACTTCATTTGCGTGGGATTCGAAAAAAGAGTAGATATTATGCTTTTCTAGGACTAAGTCCATATTCCTGCCAAATTTAATCAAATTCTGTTTAGAGGCTGGGTCGTGAAAGAGTAACAAACATCCAAACATATAAAAATTCAAACTAAAATAAATTATCTTTATAATATTAGTGAGATATAAATAAGAAAAATGTAAATATCATGTAAATAATAAAACAAAACAATGCTTCATGATCTATTTTATTGTTGAAGAATATTTACACGCAGGGATCTTCTAATAAAAAACCGGCCAAGAGCGAGTCGGACTCGCGCACCGAGGGATCCGTACCACCACATAATCACGATTGTATTAGAAATTTCAGTATGTTCCTGTGCTAGATTTTTTGAGTCCGACACGAGCTTGACTAGATTTTATTATTTTTTGTTATTTTATAGCTTATGCACTATAAACATTGCAATTTTCTTGTTTTCAAGTGTTCCCGTTTTTAAGATAGAGCATAAACAAAAATCGCCTAAAAAAGGTCTTTAGTATCGGAGCCACACTTAATTTATACATTTATTACTGTTCATGAGATACAGCTCAAACAAAACTTTGTTGTTGTAGCGGCAACAGATATACACAATTTGTGAAAATTTCAAATTTGTACCTATTACGGTTCATGAGATACAGCCCACTGACAGTCACACAGACATCGGAGGCATATCAATAGGTCCCGTTTTTCACCCTTTCGGTACGAAACCCTAATAAAGAATGAGTATAAAACTAAAACTCGTATACAAGGTATAAGTAAATACTTGGCTTCTCAAACAAAAGCGATGCGTTTCCAGGCAATACACAACACAATAAAACTAATTAAGAACGCATCCTTTCCTTCCCTCTCTTCCCCCCCCCCCCCCCCCGTACCTGCCTGAAACATCAATGAAAAAGCAATGGCCGCGCGCGCAAATCTGTTCTCATGAAAATAATATCTAAAACGACAAAAACACCTGTGTATAATACAAATTGACTTTGAATTTACAATGTTTTGTGTAAAGATTGATTGATGCAGTGTGACCTCTAATAAGAACCAGCGCCTGGATTCCCTATCATCAGATACGTCCTTCTTCACCCCGCCGCCTGAGAATCAGATCTGTAAACGTTAGTTTAGTATTATTTAATCTGTGATTTTAGTGAGATATAAAAAATAAAACAGCTTGCACAACCTAACATTAGCGTGACGATTAGTTTCTGCGCATGGTGACACGCGGAGAGCCAATGAACGCTTCGCAGTCCTTCCCCCACCATACCCCGCGCACCCCCGCGACTCGTTTTTTGTGTTCTGCGCATTAACCGCCATCGCTAGAGTTAGTTATTGCAAGCTGTACGAATCTAAAACAAACCTATGTTTCGTGGTGGAAAAGTTGTAATCCAGAGTACAATAATCCATTTTATCGATAATTTTCCCAATGAAACATACATCCCTAGCATTTGCACAAGAATGATACCAGTATAACACAACAATTTAATATTTCAAAATCGCTAACTTTCTATTTTCAGTAAAGAAAAATCAAATTTTTTTTTAAGTATTATGCATATTGTTGCACACATTCATAAATATATTGTTAGGGAAATATTTAAAAGGAAAGTTAAAACAAAGAAAGATCCAATGGATACTTTTTGAACCGTTTTGTGCAAACTTTATTAGTATGGCCACATTTTATCTTTGTCTCTTTCTCACCCTAAAACGTCAGATTTTGAGGTTTTTGAAAATAATGTTATAACGTAATGTAATACGGTAAATTTTTGATTGCTTGGATTTGGCTCTTTTGACTTTTTCGATTCACCAGTAGACGACAAATAGCTAGCGGTTTTTTTATGTAGTGAAAATATAATGTATCGTGCAAATGTGTGCAAACTGGCGACACCGGTTCCCGTACAAAATTGTCAGCATTGCCTTTCTAACTCTGTTTCATGTATTCTATGGTTGAAACGTTTCAAACGTCCTCGTGTTTCGATCGTCCCCAGATTGTTATAAGTTGTAAGGTGGTCGAAGAGACAAAACTGTAGTTTCTCATATGAATTTTTTTAGTTTGAATTGTTGAATAATATAAAACGTTAATAAAATATGATTTTTAAAACAGATGTAAGATTTTTAAAATGCCACTTCCGTAAAAATTATGTAATGGTTGAAACATTGTTATAATTGAAACATGCCCTTTTGTATGAGATAAAATTATCTGTTTTTACTACGATTGTATGCCGTTTTAGCTTAATATCACACTAAAACTGTGTATATTTAACATATTGGAACTAATTAGTATAACTAAGATCTCTAAAAGAACCTCATAAAAAAAATATCCTGCTTTTAAATTTGAAAACATGTAAACGATCATAAATTTTGATATGTTTATGCTAGGATTACCAACTTTTTTACAACCTTATTGAATACTTTTGTTGAGTCAAGATTGACTGTAGTTCGTTGCAAAACTTGTTTTGTTTCGATATTATTAGAGTGTTTCAAACGTCCACGAGGACTGTTTCAACCGTCCCTAGTACGGGTTCAATTGAACCATTCTCCCCAGTCCTCTTTTAACGGTAATTGAAGCTTTTCTGTTTGAGATACAACTATTCTATAAATTGTATTTCATAGCCAGTTTACTATCCTTTAAGCCATGTTTACACCCGATCTTTAAATATTAAAGATGGCTCCACTACACACAATTGAAGCAAAACTGTTTTAATTGTACCCGGTCTACCCTACCTATCTACAATATGATATACTAAAAGCTTTTGCTCTTTGATTTTAAAAACTCCGCGACCATCCAATTTGACCCCTCTTTTATAGAAAAGTTCTTGAAACGGGAGCTCACCTTAATTGTTTACTATTAGTTGTGAGAAAAATTGAAATATTTAATTATTTTAGACTTTTCCCTTTATTTGTACTGTGAGACCTAGCTTCTTGCCAAATTTCATAATTTTAGGTCAACGGGCAGTACCCTGTAGGTTTTGCTTTTTTGCATAAATGTATGGAGATGAGGACATAAAACGCCATATCTTTTGATTGTGTCGTTGTAAAAAAATTAAATTTTCAGATCTTGTGTGGTTTATGGACCTTAATATTCGTTATCAATTTCAACCTGATACCTCTTCTTAAGATCAATAATCCTACTTTTTTATTATCGTCCTATTTCCATACTTCCTTTCCTATCTAAGGTTCTTGAGCGCCTTGTACATCACCAACTCTGTCTCTTTATTAACACTAACTCTATCCTAAGCCCGTACCAATCTGGCTTCCGCCCTGGGCACAGCACTGTAACAGCTCTCGTAAAGGTGACTGATGATATTCGCCTGGGGATGTCAAATCAGCTCTTGACTGTTATTGCTCTGCTCGATTTTAGTAACGCATTTAATACGATAGATTATGACATCCTCCTTGCAATGCTCCAGTCCCTTAACATGTCCCATGTTGTAATTAGTTGGTTCCGCAGCTACCTCAGTGGCCGCAGTCAGTGCATCTGTCTTGATGACCAATCTTCCTCCTTCTCTGAAATTGCTGCTGGAGTGCCCCAGGGTGGAGTGCTTTCACCGCTTCTTTTTTCTATTTTAATTAACTTTGTTACGCCTTACCTTTCCTGTAGTTAACACCTTTACGCCGACGACCTACAACTTTATACACAGGCTACCTCGGATGACCTCTCCGCTGGCGTGAATAGACTAAACACTGATCTGGAAGCTATTCTTCGATGGAGCTAGTCGCATGGTCTTTCTGTTAACCCCAACAAATCCCAAGTGATCGTTATCGGTGGACCCAAACAGTAGGTATGCACGTGTTGATGTTGGCGTTTTACCTCCTGTGATGTTTGATGGTGTTGCACTGCCTTATAGTAAAGTTATGAAGAACCTGGGAGTCTTCTTAGACTGTACTCTGACTTGGAGACCGCAAGTGACTGAGGTTAGTCGCAAAATATTTGCTGCTGTTGGGTCGCTGAGACGTTGGAAAAACCTGCTGCCGGTGGGGACCAAGATCAAGCTTGCGCAATCACTGCTTCTTCCTATACTTGACTACGCGGATTCGTGCTACCTTGATCTCAATGAGGAGTTATTGAACAAATTGGAGCGTCTGCAAAATTTATGTATACGATTTATCTTTGGGTTGCGCAAGTTCGATCATGTGTCCGATAGTCCTTGAGCCCGTGACAAAATCACTTACCTGTCATGAGAACATCTTAAGATGTATGGCAACAGATCGGCAAAGTGGTGCTGAGCAAGAATCAGTTACATTTGGCATCCGAAATTTGCCGGAAGTCCGAGAATTTCTTCCACTTCCGGTCAAAATTTGGGGGTGCAAGTTACGTGTCATGAGAACACTCTGAAACCCTCGGCAACATGTAGTCCTTCATTGACAGAGTAGAAAAATACAAGTCTGCCAGTTCCTAGTTTGCCGGAAGTACTTGGTAGACGGTCTCAAAGGATGGCCACCACTCAGTAAACAGATCTAAGTTTTTTACAATAAAATTAAATACGTATTAATAATCGTGCAGTCTGCTACCGCTATGGTTTTTTAGTCACTAGTCATCGTAACTGAGTACTCCAAGGGTCTGATGATGACCAGCTATCAAGCAACTGGATCTGAGGGCCAACTACACCCAAAAGTTCCAGATTTTAACTAAAATGCATTGTAGGTGGCTGCCGTTCCTAGACTTGCTGGCTCGAGAGTCTGATGATGACCAGCTGTCAAGCAACTGGATCTAAGGACCAACTACACCCAAGAGCTCCAGATTTCAACTCAAATACTTTGTAGGTGGCTGCCGTTCCTGGACCTGCTGGCTCGAGGGTCTGATGATGACCAGCTATAAAGCAACTGGATCTGAGGGCCAACTACACCCAAGAGCTCCAGATTTGGACTAAAATGCATTGTAGGTGGCTGCCATTCCTAGACTTGCTGGCTCGAGAGTCTGATGATGACCAGCTGTCAAGCAACTGGATCTAAGGACCAACTACACCCAAGAGCTCCAGATTTCGACTCAAATGCTTTGTAGGTGGCTGCCGTTCCTGGACCTGCTGGCTCGAGGGTCTGATACTGACCAGCATCCAAGAAAATGGCTCTAAACGAACTTGAGGACTACTCAATTAAATTGTGAACTTAATTATAACTAGAACTACTAAATCTAAATATATAAAATTGCTTGTCCTGACTGACTGATTCATCAACGCCGAGCCGTAACCGCTACAGCTAGATCTGAAATTTTTTATACAGGTTTTTTGCACTTCAAAACCACCCACTAAGAAAGGATTTTGGAAAATTCGTCTTCCAAAGGGGTGAAATAAGGGATGAAAGTTTGTATGAAAGTCCTTTGTTTCTTGAGCTAGATTCACACAAATTTGAATTTAAGCTTTTGGTAAAAAATAACGAAATAGGTGTTTAAGCATTTTTTTAAATCACCCTTAAAGGGGGTGAAATAGGGGATGATTTTTTTCCGTATGTTGATCTATAAGTCTTTCATTTTTAGGGTTCCGTACCTCAAAATAAAAAACGGAACCCTTATAGGATCACTTTGTTGTCCGTCTGTCTGTCTGTCAAGACCCTTTTTCTCACGAACGAGAAGAGGTATCAGGTTGAAATTGATAACGAATATTAACATCTATAGACCACACAAGATCTGAAAATTTAATTTTTTTACAACACCGCAATCAAAAGATATGGCTTTTTATGTCCTCATCTCCATACATTTATGCAAAATTGCAAAACCTACAGGGTACTTCCCGTTGACCTAAAATTATGAAATTTGGCAAGAAGCTAGGTCTCACAGTACAAATAAAGAGAAAAGTCTAAAATCATTAAATATTTAAATTTTTCTCACAACTAATAGTAACCAATTAAGGTGAGCTCCCGTTTCAAGAACTTTTCTATAAAAGAGTGGTCAAGTCAGATGGTCGTGGAGTTTTTAAAATCAAAGAGCAAAAGCTTTTAGTATATCATATAGTAGATAGGTACGGAACCCTTAGGGCGCGAGTCCGACTCGCACTTGGCTGGTTTTTTAAAGGTAGAATTATAGAAATTTGGGTCTGAGCTCTACGTGTTTTAGAATTCTTCAAAATTCATCCCCTAAGGGGGTGAAATAAGGGATGAAATTTTGTATGAAAGTCCTTTGTTTCTTGAGTTAGATTCACACAAATTTGACTTTAAGCTTTTTGTAGAAAATAAAGAAACATGTGTTTAAGCATTTCTTAAAAACCACTCTTCAAGAGGGTAATAAAGGGGATGATTTGATGATGAGCCTCATAAGGTTAAGAAAATTTTGACCGTTCGATTCCAATGGCTGGGCATATCAAGGTAAGCTAAGCTTGTTTATGATACCTAATTGTCAATAAAAATTCATCTTTTTTGATAGCTGGTCATCATCAGACCCTCGAGCCAGCAGGTCCAGGAACGGCAGCCACCGACAAAGCATTTCAGTCGAAATCTGGAGCTCTTGGGTGTAGTTGGTTCTTAGATCCAGTTGCTTAACAGCTGGTCATCATCAGACTCTCGAGCCAGCAAGTCTAGGAACGGCAGTCACCTACAATGCATTTTTGTTAAAATATGGAGCTTTTGGGTGTAGTTGGCCCTCAGATCCAGTTGCTTGATAGCTGGTCATCATCAGACCCTTGGAGTACTCAGTTACGATGACTAGTGAAACTAAAAAACCATAGCCGTAGTAGACTTGCACGATTATTAATGCGTATTTAATTTTATAGTAACAAAACTTAGATCTGTTTACTGGGTGGTGGCCATCCTTTGAGACCGTTATCAAGTACTTCCGGCAAACTAGGAACTGGCAGACTTGTATTTTTCTACTCTATCAATGAAGCACTACATGTTGCCGAGGGTTTCAGAGTGTTCTCATGACACGTAACTTGCACCCCCAAATTTTGAACGGAAGTGGAAGAAATTCTCCGACTTCCGGCAAATTTCGGATGCCAAATGTAACTGATTCTTGCTCAGCACCACTTTGCCGAACTGTTGCCATACATCTTAAGATGTTCTCATGACAGGTAAGTGATTTTGTCACGGGCTCAAGGACTACGAGTACCGCATCCAACTTAAATGGCTGTTGCTCAGACAAAGACGTGACGCCCTCGTGCTGAGTCTGGTCTACAACATACTCAACAACCCTGCCTCTCCCCAATATCTCACCGAGCGTTTCCGTTACCAAGCAGCTGATCATACGCGCACTTTCCGCTCTTCATCTGACAACCTTTTAACAGCGCCGTTCACTCGGTCAGGGTATTATAAAGACTCGTTTACAGTCGGGGCTGCCTAATTGTGGAATGCTTTGCCGCAGGAAATACGTCACTCCAAAACGCTTACTACATTCAAACTGAAGGTACATGATCATCTCCTTTCACAACCTGTTTGCAAATAAGTTTAAACTATCTGATTACTAATATATATACAGGCTGTAACAAAAAGGGTATACCAACCCTGAAGGATGTGAATCTGCCCATGAAACTGAACAACTTTCCCCAAGGAACATAGGTCGAAATACGACAAAATATTTTTTACCTCCCATAGAAACTGAATCAGCGGATAGCGCATTTTGTATGGGAGGTCAACAATTTTTTTTCTTATTTCGACCTATGTTCCTTAGGGAAAGTTGTTCAGTTTCATGGGCAGAATCACATCCTTCAGGGTTGACATACCCTTTCTGTTACACCTTGTATCTATATATATAAAAGAAGAAGGTGACTGACTGACTGACTGACTGACTGACTGACTGACTGACTGACTGACTGACATATCAACGCACAGCCCAAACCGCTGGGTCTAGAGATTCCAAATTTGGCATGTAGGTTCCTTATGAGGCCTAGGGGTGCACTAAGAAAGGGTTTCACAAAATTCCACCCCTAAGGGGGTAAAATAGGGGATGAAAGTTTGTATGAAAGTCCGTCATTTTTGAAGTTAGGATCTTCAAAATTTGTATTTAGGCTGACGACTAAAAATTAATAATTACGTGTCTCAGGGTTTTTGAAAATTCGACACCCTTAAGGGTGAAAATGGGGATGAAGTTGAAAATTCTTTATCCTTAAAGTAAAATCCACATAATTTATTATTTAGGCATTAATGATGTAATTCTATGCAACGTTCATCACTGTTATTGAAATTCCACCCCAAATTCAACCCCTAAAAAAGGGAAATGGGGTAAAAAAGTCTAAAAACCAATATGGGTATCGTTTGTATGGTTTATCGGGTCGCTGATTACGAAAACTACAACAATTTTGAAATCCAACGTGGTGGACGTTAAATACCATCATTCCCTTGGGATGGGGTTGGGGTGCGATGGGGTTGGGGTGCGATAGTGTTGAAATGTGATTATGGGTGTCGTTTGTATGGTTTATCGGGTCGCTGATTACGAAAACTACAACTATTTTGAAATTCAACGTGATGGACGTGAAATACCATCATCCCTCTGGGGAATGGAGTTGGGGTGCGATAGGTTTGAAATGTCTAAAAATCAATATGGGTGTCGTTTGTATGGTTTATCGGGTCGCTGATTACGAAAGTTACGACTACTTTGAAATCCAAAGTGGTGGACGTGAAATACCATCATCCCCTGGGGATGGGGTTGGGGTGCGATAGGTTTGAAATGTCTAACAATAAATATGGGTGTCGTTTCTATGTTAGGGATAGCGGTTAAATTAACGTTAGGGGTAGGGATAGGGGCAGGGATAGGTAGAGGTAGAGAGGTGGATAGGTAGAGAGGTAGAGGGGTAGAGGGGTAGAGGGGTAGAGAGGTAGAGAGGTAGAGGGGTAGAGAGGCAGAGGGGTAGAGAGGTAGAGGGGTAGAGGGGTAGAGAGGTAGAGGGGTAGAGGGGTCGAGAGGTAGAGGGGTAGAGAGGTAGAGGGGCAGAGGGGTAGAGGGGAAAGGGGTTGAGGGGTAGAGTGGTGGAGGGGTAGAGGGGTAGAGGGGTAGAGGGGTAGAGAGGTAGAGAGGTAGAGACGTAGAGACGTAGAGAGGAAGAGAGATAGAGAGGTACAGGTACAGGTAGAGGAAGAGGGAGAAGGAAGGGTAGGGCGAGAGGGAGGCAGTGAGGGAGGGTGAGGGGGTGAGAGAGAGGGAGAATGAGGGGGATAGGGAGGGGCAGTGGGAGAGGGAGGAGGGGGAGGCGGAGAGACAGAGGGAGGGGGAGGGGGAGAGGAAAGGGGAGAGGGAGAGAGAGGGAGAGGGTTTCAGTTTTTCTAATTACTTCTGCGAATTGGCTCTGTTTTGAAATATGACATAAAGGTGTCTCTCATCTCTCTCTTTACATTTGTTAGGATACTGCTGCTAAGTTCCTCTGTTCTGAGTAATTTATGAGTAACGTCTGTATATTATATAAAATTCAGCTGGATCTTGAATTATACTCATTGATTTGCGCAGGGTTAGTCCTGTTTTTCCTTAGTTTAAAATTACCCCGAAATGATGGGATAAATAATAATTTATCTGGACTAAAATATCTCATTGCTTCGGAAAACCGGTAACAACCTAAATATGAAATCCACGCGAGCGAAGCCGCGGGCAACAGCTAGTATATATATATATATTATGTTTGTATATATTATACTTATGTGTATTTATGTATGTTATACTTATATGTATTGTATTCAAATATTTTATAACTATGTATTACTATATCTTATCATATGTATATGTTTAAGTTACTTTTTTTATTTTTTATTTATTATTAACATCTTTTAAGTATGATTATTGTTACTACACTGCACTACTCATTTCATTATTACGGAGTCCTCTCCCAAAGGTTGTCTGGATAAGGCCGCCTTTGCCCACATTTAGTTAAGTTTATTTTGTGACTGTATTGTTTTTGTTTCTGTAATTGTGTGCAATAAAGTGTTTATCTATCTATCTATCTATCTCTTCTCGTTCGTGAGAAAAAGGGTCTTGACAGACAGAAAGACGGACAACAAAGTGATCCTATAAGGGTTCCGTTTTTTTTATTTTGAGGTACGGAACCCTAAAAATAGCGTAGGTACCTAATATACCTATTAGATGTAGACGAGACGTTATTTAACAATTAGTTTGTTCTTGACTGACAATGCCTCTCATCATCATGTGTGGGTTGTAAGATCGATATAACCAGTCACATAAGACCTGGCTTGTTACCTACTGAGCCGCCAGACGCTAAATAAATCTGAGACCAGGACTTGCCTTATTAACTTGGCTCATTAGCGACACTATAGGATGACTTTTAATTAGTTCTTGATAGCAAAAGATATACATGTACTCATGATACTGAACAACTTTTCCCAAGGAACATAGGTCGAAATACGAAAATCAAGTTTTGACCTCCCATAGAAACTGCATCAGCTGATAGCGCATTTTGTATGGAAGGTCAAATTTGGTTTTTCGTATTTCGACCTATGTTCCTTGGGGAAAGTTGTTCAGTATCGTGAGTACTTGCATACCTTTTTCTATCAAGAACTAATTAAAAGTCACCCTATATACTTCCGTGGCTTATACTATTTAGTTAGCCATTATAACACTTTTGAGACAATCAGGTGATTCATCCATCATGAATAGAATAGATTATGAAGACACTAAATATTACCTTATACAATATAGCTCTTTCTAGTTGACCGCCACACTTTACCCAGCCAATCCCAATCACGCGCGATTTCAACTCCAACTAAAAGTAAAGTAAGCATTAATTAGTGCATTTATTAGTTAGTGTAGGTACACACAGCCGCTCGTCGGTGGTAACACTTCGACCTCGAGCGGGTCTCTGGTTTCTGGCGTTTGTAGCGTAGCGTTGGTTCAGCTTATACTGTTTTTGTTTCCACATACTTGCTGCCGTGCGTACCACATATATTTCGATAATCAAGTCATCTCTTCATCATTATATTAGCCGAAAGACGTCCAATGCTGGACAAAGGTCTCCCCTAAAGATCTCTATGACTCGCGGTCCTGCTTGGCTCGCATCCAGCCGCTTCCCGCGACCGCCACCAGATCGTCGGTCCACCTTGTGGGGGTCCACCTGCCAACGCTTTGTCTTCCGGTACGTGGTCGCCACTCTAGAACCCTTACGCCCCATCAGTCAATTAAGTTATGTAAGTATTCATGTAAACAACATTACCATCAAGTCGTTGAGCGCTATGTCCACACTGGGCAGCGAGCAGTTCCTCTCCTGCGTGAGGCCGCTCATCTGGTCCGCTACGAACTCTCCCAGCACTCGCGCGCGGTGCTTCAACGTGGACGATACCTCCGTACACTTCTCTCGGTATCTGATGGAAAGTGTTATACTGAAAACGCACTGCGAGAGCTTGCTTAGTCAAGAGTATTTCGAGCTTGACACCTTGACCTTTTACGCATGGCCGCACGTCGCCGTCGGTAGAAACACTTTGACCTTAAGCGGGTCTCTTTTTTACTGTGTATGGGTTTACTCTTGATCTCGATCTAGCCCTGAGGACAGAGATGAGGTTGACGATGGAACGAGCTTGCCCAGAAGAAGCCTATTCACTCGCAACTTAAATAGATTCAGGTTATAAGAGCTCGGGAACACAGACGCAGGAAGAGAATTCCACTCCTTAGCCGTGCGCATGTTAAAGGATGTTTCAAAGCGCTTTGTGCGGATGTGTGGAATATCAACCAAGTATCTGCTTGTAAGTATCTGCAAGTACCTGCGGTGCGTCTGGATTCCCGATGGTAGAAGGGGGATGGCGGAATAAACTCATGAAGCTCTTGGGCACAGCTCTTCTCTGGTTCCGGACGAATGCAGCGCAGCGCTGGTTCAGCTTAAATACTGGTTTTGTTTCTACGTGCTTGCTGCCGTGCGTATTATTCTTCTTCAAGTCAAGCTTGACCTGCTCTTGACTGTACCTGTAGACTAGTGAGTCGTTAGGATATCAGTTGAAAATACAAACGTTTGGGATTCAACATACAAACGCTTGGTGGCTCTCACCTAATCACAGCATCTGCTTTTAAAATAAGTAACCTTAAGTAAAAGTAGAACAAGAGACTTACTCACCTAACCTCGTAAAATGCGTTTTCTACTTCGACATAATGCAGAGACTTTGTTCTGAAAAACAAGAAAAATAATTACAAACTACATACTGTTTCAAGTGAAATGATCGATCCCTAACGTAACGCTTCTCCTAAACTTTCAAATTTATAATATTTTGTATAGATAATTATGATACCTCATGAGGGCACGTGACACACCGGATAAGAATAGTGCAACCCCATCTCTTTACGTGGATGTCTTAAAAGGCGACGTCGTTCTGTGAATCGAACCAGCAGACATCGATCACCAATAGCAGAGACCTATTGTGCCTTTTGCCACCCGCAACGCCAACAAGCGTGGTGACTATGGTGCATCCCTCTTAAATATATGAGCATTTTTGTTGCCATATTAGAACTTTTTAGCATGGGAAATTATGAAGACGATGGATGGATGAAGGACAAGCAATGTTAACAAGCGAGATGACTGTGGTACACATGGCCGCACGTCAGTGGTAACATTTTGTCTTTGAGCAGGTCCATGGTTTCGGGTGTTTGTAGCGTAGTAACGCTGGTTCAGCTTGTACTGGTTTTTGTTCTGCAGCTTAGTTTGGTTTACATATTCCCTAAAATATACCAATCATTTTTGCTGTTTGAAAAATCGATCTAGCTAGGTCGTTTTTTAAGCATTTTTTTACATAGGTACGCGTTTTAGACAGAAACCTACAGCGCCATCTGTTGGCGGGTAGCATAGTTTGCCCACCCGATGAATATTGGGGCGGCTATTATATATATTATACAGCGAAGCTCGGTCGACCAGGTACTAGGTATTATGAATGATGATGGATGTTAAGAAAACGAAAGATAGTATGGACATGGACGAGTAGGACCACGGAGTAACTTCCTTACTCCGTGGGTAGGACTGACCATCGCTTTGTAGAGATCGTAACCCAGAAAAGTATAAAAAGTAGTTATCAAGGGCTATCGCGTTTCCTGCTAATAAAAACATAGGTAATTACCTAATAGCGTTTCTTTTTATTGTAACTATGTTGAAATATTGTATGTTTTTGGTAGGATATGTACTTGGTAGAACAAAAACTGTCTAGATTATTTGTCAGCGCCATCTAGTTTCAGTGTAAGTATACTATATAAGGAGGATTATTTGATTACTTTATCATGTCATGTCATTAAAACTAAAACTAGGTACGGTTTTACTTAATGGGCGTTAGTGTGAGTAAAAAAGAGAGAGAAGCGAAAATAAAACACCCACGCGCTCTTTTAACGTTTATTTATCAGATAACTCACGTATTATGGAAATAAGACAGTTCTGTAAATATACAACGTGATTTTGTAATGTCTGACTGTACTTGAGTATGGTACTTAGGACATGAAACTGAGTAACTTTCCCCAAGAAATATAGGTAAAAAATTAGATTTTTTTTGGTCGTCCCATACAAATTCCAGTATTGACGGCGCAAGGTTTGTATGGGGAAGCCAAATTTTTTTTTTTTCATTTTCCAACTTTTGTTTCTTGGGAAATGTTGTCATGTACTAAGTAACATTAAGTAATATTATGTAGTATTATTAATGACTGTTTTATGTTTTTTATGTGTTTTGATATGTTTTTAATTTCTAATTCAATATATTTAATCAATTATTTAAGCTACATTGTCGATTTGGGATAACCTGTCATGACTGTACTGTAAAAAAAAAAAAAAAAAAAAAAACATACTCAATTACCTATAGTCAGACATTTCAAAATCACGTTGTATTTCTTTCGTAGGTACAGAATCTTATAGAGATATCATAAAAATTAAAAATTAAGAGAATAAAATCAAGTGTGACACGCTTTATTGTTGATAGGTATACAATCTAAGGGGTTGATACAATAAACATAAGTCAACTTGATTTAGCCTATGAGTTTTATGCTTTTCCGGGTTACGATTTATATCAGGTGATTATCAGTCCATTGTCATGAGTTGTCCATGTACGTGGGTGTCGTAAGAGGCGACTAAGGGTTAATGAACCAGACGATTGGCAGCTTTCTTCTGATGTGTGTATCGTACCACCTTACGATTTGCAGTCACAGACAACCGCTCTCCATGGTGCCAGCCGTAACGTTAACAAGCGTGTTGACTACGGTAGATAAGTATTTCTTTCCTCATTGGAAAAAGCTGAAAATTTGGAGGGAGTTGCCTGTCCCGTCGTGGACGTTTCATGTGATGTAATGATGTAGGTACGCAATTCAGAGCAGAACACTCACGGGTCCCCGAACCAGATCCGGAGCCGCAGCATGTACTCGCGCAGCCCCACGTCGTCCGGCACGCGCGCGAGCCGCAGCCGGCTGCTCGCCGACTTCGACACGCGCGCCTCCGACGCGTCTGCTGGCACCCAACACCATGCTATCATGTAACGTAACCCCTTCAACGTACTAACGGAGTATCTGTTGTAGCCGAATGAACACGCCGGATTACAATCGGCCGGCCAAATATAAACGGGCGCCATTGTGTATGTATAACGGCGTCGGCAGATTGCAATCACTGAGCGCCGCCAGATTGTATTTTAGGTTCGTTAGCTTAAATCAACCTAACCGATCCCAAATTGAAATTAGTTAGGTTATCTTGCGGCCACCACGCAGGAGCCGGCCGATTGTAATCCGGCGTTTCTACGATATAGCTGCGACATATCCCAAACCGTCATAGATACAACACCACTAATTCTTCGGATCTTTGTCGGTCTAAACCTGTGTGCAAAAGTACTCTTTGACCACTAGCGATATAAATAATAGACACTGGCGCAATTTGTTAGCGTTTTCCTCAATGTAGAGAGGTGAAAAAATTTGTGATTGGCTTGGCAGCAAAATTTTTCGCATCTCGTGCCTTGAAACCATTGCTACGCTCAGGATTCTTTGCTTGCTCGAGTACTAGAATCCCTCGCTTGATCCAGTTTCAATACAAGACCTTCGTGATCACAATAGTTATTTGTTATGCAAGGTAACGCACGAACAATTTTTGTGCAAAGCGAAATACATAATTTTACACCAAGAAAAATGCTAAAAAAGCGCCAGTGCCCCATAATAATTCATCATCACGTTCTAATTTTACCTAAACTTCCTAGCAAAAATTACTTTTGTTTGCGCGCAGACTTCGATCGATAAAGCAGAGATTACTGAGCTTGTGACATGAAAATACTCCAGGGTATTTAGAAACTTTTATACGAGTGGGTTTGAAGTAAATATAAATGTGACTTTTTTATTATTATTGACAAAATTAAGTTTAAATACATATATGTAAAATAATATTAAAGAAAAAAAATATAGGGAAGATGACGAAAAAATACATTTTAAACCGAACTGTTCAAAAATAAAGTTTATCATTTTAATTTAGTATAAAATGTATTTAAAATAATATTTAAGAAGTAAAACATTAAACTTACTTCCAGTACATATTATCCTTTAAGTGCAAATTCGAGTTAACTTATTACCTTACTGAAACTCCGAATTTCAGCAATTCCAATGGGAAAACATTTTAAGTTTTAGGTAAACTACCTATGATTATAGTTCTATTAACAATGCTAATCGATTGATTGCATTAGCATTTTAGTATAAATAAAAAAATTAATTATATGTTCCCGAGGTCATACGATTTTAATAATTATACATTTATAGGAGATGTAGTATGTAGCGATTGAGTGACGTAAACGCGTGTCAGCATTTTCGTTAATATAAGTACGCTTGCGCCATGTGCTCATGGCCCTCATTGCTTGTTGTGTCTCCAATACAGTATAGTGTCTAAAATGTGAGAGTTTTATTACAACCAACCCCTCGGAGCTACCCCTCAACACACAACCTCTACAAGGGCATCCTGCGACATCCGTGCATGGAATGGCATGTTTACTAGTGGATCAGGCAGCTGATGAAGACGATTATGATCGATATTACGTGGGACACGCAGAAATATTTGCGACACTAAAAAAAATTGTTCTACAGGTACATATATTTTTATTAAATCTTTTCAAAGTACTCTCCACCAGCCTCTATACAAAGATTCATGCGTCTGAACCAGTTTTCAAAACACTTTTTCCAGTCCGCCGTAGACACCTCGTTTACAGCCTGCTCGAACGCAGCCAGCGCATCTTCCGGCGACGAAAATTGTATCCCCTTGAGCAGATTTTTTATTTTTGGAAATAAAAAGAAGTCACACGGTGCTAGATCAGGGCTGTAAGGAGGGTGACCCAGGAGTTTGACTGGTGTGCTGTCCAGGAAGTCCCTCGTTTTGAGCGCGGTGTGTGCAGGCGCATTGTCGTGGTGGAGCAGTAGTCCGCGGAGCCCTGTGTTTGGTCGCTTGTTGCTCACAACAGAAAAAACTTCTGGTAAACATTTGGTAGTATACCATTCGGCGTTGATGCTTCTTTGATCTCGTAAGGGAATTGAGGCCAAGTGGCCAGTCAAATTAAAAAAGCTGGCGATCAAAATCTTCCCCCCGCTTCGAGATCGCTTCACTTTGGTAGGCGTTGGTTCATTTTGAAACACCCAAACTGTCGACTGGCGCTTGGTTTCTGGATCGTATTGATAAATCCAGGACTCATCACCTGTTACGATGTCGTAAACACGCCGAGACGAGCCTCCTTCAAATTTGTTCAGCATATCACGGCACCATTCCACCCGGGCCTGCTTCTGAGCGTCGGTGAGGTAGTGCGGCACCCAGCGCGATACTATCCTCCTCACGCGAAGATGCCCGTGTAGAATCTCGTGAACGCTTCCCGATCCAATCTTTAATATGTGCTGAATCTCCTGATATGTAATTCGCCTATTATCTTGGATTAAATTTTTCACTGCTAGCACGTTTTCTTCCGTAATAGCCGTCAAAGGGCGACCGCTTCTTTCTTCATCCCCCAAGGTTGGTCGACCGCGCCTAAATTCGTTATACCAACGATACACGGTTGCCTTGGAGGGGCCTTCATCCATAAATGCCATTTGAAGTCTATCGAACGATTCATCCGGTTTCAGGCGACACTTGAAATCGTAAAAAATCATAGCTCTAAAATGTTCCCGGCGCAGATCCATTTTTCAGTAAGACACGATACTTTGAATTGGCTCGCAAAAAATGTGGAGGGAAATTTTGAAAATGGAACACACATATTTTTACTTACAAGTAATCATATTTTCGAAAAAGATTCTGACCGGCCAGTCTCCCATATATAAAAACTATTTTTCGCAATACTTTCTGAGTGGCCTGGTAAAGTGCATCTAAACTTGGCATTGGATCGGATTTCAACCCTTTTTAAGCCGATAGGAACTTGGCCCTCTTTTTAACAGTTATGTTTTAGGTGGGATTATACATTTATAGGAGAGATAAGTTGTTTAACAAGAATCCGAGAAAAAACAGCCATACTTAATTACTTCCAGGTCAAATAATAATTTCCCTGGACTAAAATAACTATTATTGAAGTAGTACCTAAATCAAAATTCGATGAAACATTATTTTAAAATACAGATATACGGAAAAGGAAAAGTGTGATATAATACTATATGGAGTGAATCTGACCAAGAAACAACAACTTTTCCTAAGGAACATGAAGAAAATAATATTTCGACCTATGTTCTTTAGGAAAAGTTGTTCAGTTTCATGGGCAGTTTCACACCCTTCCGTATTATCACACTCAACCACGCCTTTCCGTTACACGTTGTATAAGAAACGATTGCTCGAGAGTGCGGGCGAAACGTATGGCACGCCATACGCGCTGTCGCGTACAATGCGCGCAACGAAAGATGAGACTTGACGGATCACGTGGTTAACTGCGCAGTAGGCAGTTCGCAGGCCATTTTGGCGGCAAGTGGGGAGGGACGCCAGGCTGTCTTCTTCTTCTTCTTCTAGACACTATCCCATCTCAATTGGGGTCGGCCCTCCTGGTCAATCTTCTAAACTCTGTCCTGTTATGGACTTCATCAGACATAATATTGTTAACTTTCAGATCTTTTTGGATCGTTGTCCACCAGGTGGCTGGGGGTCTTCCAGGGGCTCTTTTCTTCGTCGGTATATTTAGGGCAGTCCTGACCATGTGTTCTTCCGGACGGCGCATAATATGGCCGTACCAGCGCAAGCGTCTCTCGGTAAGCTTCTCTTGAATCGGTGCTACCTTGAATGTGCCCCTGATATGCACATTTTGGACATGGTCTTCCAGTGTTACGCCTCCAGCCCATCTGAGCATACGCATCTCCGCCACGTGTAATTGTTGCTCATGGTTCTTTTTTCACTGGCCAGCATTCCGACCCAAAGAGCATAGCAGGTCGTATAGCTGTCTTATACAACATTTCTTTCACTTTTATAGGCGTCCTTTTGTCGCATAGTGTTCCGATTTTGCCAACGATTTCCACTTTTGCCACCCAACATTTACACGATGTGTAACAACAGTTTCGATCTTGCCATCGCAGCTTATGATGGAGCCAAGGTATTTAAATTTGTCTACTTTTGGTAGTGGTACGCCATCTAGATAAAAGTTCGCAGGTTGTGAATTGTGGGTTATTGCAAAACAGCAGCTCATGGACTCAGTCTTGGTTCGACTGATACGACGCTACCTGTACCTGCGCAAAATCCCCTCTAATTTCAACTGACAGGTCTCATCTTTCGTTGCGCGCATTGTTCTTTAGGCATCCTTTGAGATATTTGTATTTTCAGGAGCTCTGGACGAACTGGCACAAGGGACAAAAATTTTGGCGCCTCTGAGGAGTCAGAGGGATGCAACTATGAGGAAGAAATAGTTGAAGAGCTTTCTCTTTCAGCTATAGAAATACCTGTATCCCCCAGAGGCGCCAAATTTTGCCCCGCGTGCATCAGTAAGTTTGCTCCCTCCACCTCTTTCTAGCAACAGTGCCACCAGTATGCTAAAAATAAAAGATAGATAGATAACTCGATTCAATTATATTAAAGCTTACTGTAGACCCATATATACTAAGTAATCTCTGCTGTAGACAGACAGGCCTGTGATACTCTGCACTCTAGGTATGCAACGCGGCGCTAGAAGTCGACTGGGTGAGGCAGTCGGTTTTACTTTTTTACATGTCATCTTAAGCTTATGGCGGCAAAATAGGTTAGTAAGTATTTGCATGTTTGATTGAACAATATTACATACCTACTTGCATCTCGCTCATCTACACTTCTACACTAATATTATAAAGAGGAAAGATTTGTACCAATTTTTGTATGTTTGTAATGAATAGGCTCCGAAACTACTGGACCGATTTGAAAAATTCTTTCACCATTAGAAACCTGCATTATTCGGGATGAACATAGGCTATAAAATATTTTTAAAAAGTTAGGGTTCCGTATGAAAACTTCGATAACGTAACCCAAGGTGTGAAAAAAATACTAAATAGCATCCTTATATCGAGTACGCTGCCGAAACTATTAACAATAGAGCAAAGTAATGTACTACAGAATTATAGAAGCCATCAATATCTACAAAAAAGTCCGCGATACCATATGTCTAACTATTACAGTTATGTCACAATAACTACTTTTTCATGTTAAAATATGTAATAGTAACGCCGGTACAAACTATATAGGCCACATTATTCGTACCTATTAATCCTTATCCAAATAAATGATTTCGTATTCAAGGCTATATCAGTACCTGTAAATAACTTTTTGAATTATTCAAATCGGACATACCATTCAAAAGTTATCATGAGTGTAATCGTTATCAAAATTGGAATTAAAGAAACAGCGCCCTAACTGACTGTAATGGTTTTATCTACAACAGAGAATAGACACGAAAAATTTGACTGGTCAAGTGCGTGTCGTTCCGTGTGGTAGCGGCAAAGAATAGTGCCAACCCATCTCAACCTGTAGGTGTCGTAAGAGGCGACTAAGGGTTTAAAAACCGGAAGATGGGCAGCGACATCTTTCCGTGTATCGCACCATCTTACATACTGCGGTCACCAACAACCGCGGTCCATGGTGCCAGCCTTAATGCTAACAAGCGTGGTGACTAAGATACTTCCCCTCCACATTCTTCTAGCAAGGGCTCGAATTCTGAAGGGAGCTCCCTGTCCTGTAGTGGACGTATTATGGGATGTTATGATGGTTTTGATGAAGTGCGTGTCGGCTCGAGCGAATTTAATGCACTTCTGCGTGACTAAGATGGTATGACTGCCCATAACTAGGACAGTATTTTTACCTTAGTGGTACGGAACCCTCGGTGGGAGTCCAACTTGCGCTTGGCTGGTTTCTTTAGTAACCCCCGATGCAACAAGAACCTATATCTGCCCGTGCGAAGCCGGGGCGAACCGCTAGTATCTCATAAAGTGACAAAATCTTCGCCTTAGCCCACCTGTCCGCGATAACCAGCGATTTAAAAACGTGTCCTAAGCGGTGCACTGCAAGTATGCTTAGAACGTAAGGTTGAAATTTGTCGGCACTCTGCCTGGAAGTGTCGGATCTGTAAACGTTAGTTTACTATTATTTAATCTGTGCTGTAGATTAGATGACTATATCAATAACAAGGAGGTACCTATATGGTGCTCTGATATTCCAGCGAAACACAAGAAACACATTGTAAAAAGCCGACTCTTAAAGTAGGCCGTGCTGCAGTGGTTTCTTGCCGTTTCTTTTACGCTGCCATAGCACGATCCGAAACGGCGTAGACTCGCTCTATTTGCAATGTATTTTGCATGACATTCAATAAAGTATTCTGTAAAGAATCTACATTGAATAAATTTATCTGAATATGAAATGGAGACCTATTTAGTTGGATAAATGGTTGTATAATTATAATACTTGGGATTAACTTGGATGAGGTTAAGTATATTTTTGTGCAACGTACGTGGCGCGCGTATATCTATCGAGGACCGGTTGCTGTTAGCCGAGCCGAAGAACATGGTGATGAAGACCGGGTTGACGTGCGGCGGCGGGGAGGACATGATCTCCTGCATGGTGGGGAACGTGTCGCCGAGACGCTTCACCACGTAGAACCCTTCCTGTGGAGCAACAGTGCAGTGGCAGCATAGTGACTATAGATAAACCGCTTAAATGAGTCACCGCCCGCGGGGGTAAGACGACGGCGGAGGGGGGCAAGGTGTGAGCGGCGGGGGGGGGCATTCTCATTCAATCGCGCATCCCCCCCCGCACCCGCACCTGCCCGCACGTACCACCAGGGCGAGGACTCATTTAGGCAGTACTACTAATAGCTTAGGCGGATGGGTGCTAGAGGTTACTGACCGTGGTGAAGTCGTTGACCTCGAGGCGGCCGGTGTAGGCGAGCTTGGCGGACGGGTGCTGGCTGAAGATGGCTGGGGGACCTGGTGCTAGGGGTCACTGACCGTGGTGAAGTCGTTGACCTCGAGGCGGCCGGTGTAGGCGAGCTTGGCGGACGGGTGCTGGCTGAAGATGGCTGGGGGACCTGGTGCTAGGGGTCACTGACCGTGGTGAAGTCGTTGACCTCGAGGCGGCCGGTGTAGGCGAGCTTGGCAGACGGGTGCTGGCTGAAGATGGCTGGGGGACCTGGTGCTAGGGGTCACTGACCGTGGTGAAGTCGTTGACCTCGAGGCGGCCGGTGTAGGCGAGCTTGGCGGACGGGTGCTGGCTGAAGATGGCTGGGGGACCTGGTGCTAGGGGTCACTGACCCTGGTGAAGTCGTTGACCTCGAGGCGGCCGGTGTAGGCGAGCTTGGCGGACGGGTGCTGGCTGAAGATGGCTGGGGGACCTGGTGCTAGGGGTCACTGACCGTGGTGAAGTCGTTGACCTCGAGGCGGCCGGTGTAGGCGAGCTTGGTGGACGGGTGCTGGCTGAAGATGGCTGGGGGACCTGGTGCTAGGGGTCACTGACCGTGGTGAAGTCGTTGACCTCGAGGCGGCCGGTGTAGGCGAGCTTGGCAGACGGGTGCTGGCTGAAGATGGCTGGGGGACCTGGTGCTAGGGGTCACTGACCGTGGTGAAGTCGTTGACCTCGAGGCGGCCGGTGTAGGCGAGCTTGGCGGACGGGTGCTGGCTGAAGATGGCTGGGGGGCCTGGTGCTAGGGGTCACTGACCGTGGTGAAGTCGTTGACCTCGAGGCGGCCGGTGTAGGCGAGCTTGGCGGACGGGTGCTGGCTGAAGATGGCTGGGGGACCTGGTGCTAGGGGTCACTGACCGTGGTGAAGTCGTTGACCTCGAGGCGGCCGGTGTAGGCGAGCTTGGCGGACGGGTGCTGGCTGAAGATGGCTGGGGGACCTGGTGCTAGGGGTCACTGACCGTGGTGAAGTCATTGACCTCGAGGCGGCCGGTGTAGGCGAGCTTGGCGGACGGGTGCTGGCTGAAGATGGCTGGGGGACCTGGTGCTAGGGGTCACTGACCGTGGTGAAGTCGTTGGCCTCGAGGCGGCCGGTGTAGGCGAGCTTGGCGGACGGGTGCTGGCTGAAGATGGCTGGGGGACCTGGTGCTAGGGGTCACTGACCGTGGTGAAGTCGTTGACCTCGAGGCGGCCGGTGTAGGCGAGCTTGGCGGACGGGTGCTGGCTGAAGATGGCTGGGGGACCTGGTGCTAGGGGTCACTGACCGTGGTGAAGTCGTTGACCTCGAGGCGGCCGGTGTAGGCGAGCTTGGCGGACGGGTGCTGGCTGAAGATGGCTGGGGGACCTGGTGCTAGGGGTCACTGACCGTGGTGAAGTCGTTGACCTCGAGGCGGCCGGTGTAGGCGAGCTTGGCGGACGGGTGCTGGCTGAAGATGGCTGGGGGACCTGGTGCTAGGGGTCACTGACCGTGGTGAAGTCGTTGACCTCGAGGCGGCCGGTGTAGGCGAGCTTGGCGGACGGGTGCTGGCTGAAGATGGCTGGGGGACCTGGTGCTAGGGGTCACTGACCGTGGTGAAGTCGTTGACCTCGAGGCGGCCGGTGTAGGCGAGTTTGGCGGACGGGTGCTGGCCGAAGATGGCCTCCAGCGCCGGCTCCCACGCGCTCACCACGTAGCGCGCCTGCTTGTTCTCCACCATGCTGTCACACACCGGGGACACGTCAACACGTCAGCTCCCACCCATCATCATCATCACCGAGACCGACCTTGACTACTTCCGCAGATTGTAACCGAGACCGGCCGCTTTACATGCTTCCGAAGCACGAAATAATCTAACTTTTCGGACGATCAGGTGCTTCATATCGCAAACTCCTGACCAAACTGGGGAAGTCGTACAAATAAATTTTTGTTTGGCACTGACAAATCCTTAAAAAACTAGATCACTTTTCAACCAATTCGCTGCCGTTGGGTCAGGGTAACACAAAACAAACATCTTAGTTCTCAGTCAAGACCTTCATGTACACACGAGCGCACGTCAATGTAAACACTTTGATCTTGAGCGGGTCTCTGGTTATGGGTGTCTGTAGCGTTGCGCTGGTTCAGCTTGTACTGGTTTTATTTCTACGTGCTTGCTGCCGTGCGTACCTAACGTTATAGTAATGTAACTGGAACGAAACTATCATATCATCCCATGAAACGTCCACTGCAGGACAGGGAGCTCCCTCCAGAACTCCGGCAAAAACGCATGGTATTTAGGAGGGGAAGCGTTGCGGCTTGTTGGTGACCGCACTTTGTAAGATGGTACGATACACAGAAAGATGCTGCTGCCCATCCTTCGGTTTATTATCCCTTAGTCGCCTCTTACGACACCCACGGGTAGCGATGGTACTATTCTATGCTGGCACCGAATAAAGGCAAATGGCAACGGCGCATGCACGCGATGTCCACCGCCAGAGGCCTCGTAGTGAGCGGTCATTATGCTGTGTTCTTTTGTGTTTTATAGTATGTTCGTATGTTACTAGAGTATGGTCCCGAGGGCCAGGTAGGCGTCAGCGCCGTCCTCAGTGACGCTGGCCGCGATCAACAGGCACAGCGCCGTGCGGAGACCCACGTGCTCTATCGCCAGGTTGGCAGATACCACCTGCATTACAAATCGGTTTATACAATCGACAATTCCTACAAAACCTTTTAAGGGCTGATTTAGGTCTGAAGATTAAACGTAAGTAAAACTTTTAAAATAATTGCGTGCCCGTCGGAGTTTTATCAACACTAATGCACGCACACGTTAAACGCACTAAAACGCGAGAAATTATTGAAAAAACACGGTGAAAACAAATTTTCCCAGACATGAGACCTAGGTAGATCAACTTTTCACCCGAAAGCCCCTGTATAGTAAATTCCATCGAAATCGTTAGAGCCGTTTTCGAGAAACCGATTACAAATTATATAGGTAAACAAATATTGCTCGTTTAATAGTATAGTATATACCTAAATAAGTGTGGGGTGGTGAGTAGAGTAGGGTAAAGTAGAGAGATGTACAGACCGCCTCCCCCTTGCGGCTGTTAAAGATGTGTTTGACAGCTTCCTCCGCCGTGAGCCCGGTCAGCACGTTGCTCGCCAGGATCTTCAGTTGGACGTCGATGCGCTGCAACAACACTCAACTAGCGTCCAGGTTCCAGGGCATCACAGAAGCCCAAACATGTCTACACCTGGCCAAAGGCCTCCGTTTTGGCGTATACCACCTAATAATTTGCAGCTATACGCTCGTCATTGAAAATGAAGACTTCATTTACAGTGATATGGACTGTGGTCTCTGCCTACTCCGACGGGTAAGAGGCGTGATTACACATTTTGCACAATGATAACATCCTTATATTGGTTAACGTACGCTCACTCCTGTGCTGTGTTGCGTGTTTACAACGCGAGCCATTTTGGCATTCCTACTGTGATCGTCCCTATTAAGTAAGTTTTTTGTACCTGTACGGTGCATGCATCACGTACATTGCAGTTTTCATAAACTTAGCATTTTTACTCGAACTAACCCAATTTAGGTCAACACCACGTCAGTCCGCAACTAACACTCATCGCGTGCACTCATATAATTCTATCAACCAAATTAGCAATAAATACATCGATATCATAATCAATCTATCATTTGAAAGTCCGTACGGAAACACCGTACAACTTTATGGTCCTTCGAGCCGGATCTCGTGTGTGTGTGTTAAATCGTCATTTCGTCGAGATAATTCGCCGCGCGAGGTGAACTAGCAAGCATATCATTGTAACGTGGAACTTGTGACGTCAGTTTCATCGTTCACATCATCAAGCATCATCAATCAACACGATCATCATCATCATTAAGCATCATCATCAGCACCCAGCAATATCATCAGCATATACAGCATGAGTACAGTTTGGCTTTGTGTTATTTTGTTTTATCTTGTACGGTAGCGAATCGGTCTGCCGGCCTCCCACAAGCGGGTCTCACCGGTACGATTGAGAAGGCGCTAATACCTACAAGGTTCGCAAAGGCAC
Source organism: Athrips mouffetella (assembly GCA_947532105.1). Classification (NCBI taxonomy): domain Eukaryota; kingdom Metazoa; phylum Arthropoda; class Insecta; order Lepidoptera; family Gelechiidae; genus Athrips; species Athrips mouffetella. Next base: position 422,223 of record OX383960.1, on the reverse strand, counting down.
AGAGCTAAATATCAGCTGTTTTTGTATAACATTTTATCAACAACTTATCAAGCAAGATGGAAGACATCATTATGAATCAATTTCAGCTTATGGAATCGATTGAAAAAGTTTTCATCAACTTCAGCAAGGATGGGCCTGACCGTAGGACGCCCAGCAGCATCCAAAGAAGGTTGACACTACTAGAAACCCTTTTCAACGAGTTTCACGGTAACAACGAGCAACTTCTTGATTATCAGGATATGGATCATGATTATTTCGTCAAGCAATGTTATCAAAGAACTAGGGAGTTCTATGTTACCCTAACTTCTTACCTGTCAGATTATGCGAAGCATGTGGAAAATCCTGAAACTGTGCCAAAGCCGGTCACGCCAAGGTTTTTCAAACTCACCCAGCAAGCACCAACAACAGCATCTCCGTTGGTGGCAGGAGTGGCTTCGCCATCAATTCAGCCGTTACCAGCGACGGAAACACCAGCATCGGCAGCGGGGTCTCCCATGGTCCATCACGAGACAGTGAGATCAGGACACGCTGCTACGACCATCAAACCAAGACCTGTGCCTTCTCCAGAGTTGCTGCAGGTTCCTATCAACCCCGTTTCTCAACCTAAATATCAAGCAACCCAGCAGGCCGACGTTCAACCTATAACTTCGGCCGACTTTAGCAATCTACTAGCAGCACTTCAAGGTAAACTTGACGCAGGCAACTCAAGTAAGTTTGAAGCAAGCAACAAACTTGATGAGATGCTCCGTAAGCAGAAGAGCAATTTCAAGGCCTTTTCTCGCACCGTCATTAACATCGACTTCAACTCCATCTCAGAAAAATGGGAGTTCGAAGATATATTAAAAAATATTGAAGCCCGCTGGACTACAATCGACTCACTTCACTGGGAGATCGACAGCAACCTTTTTGAAGAAGATAGAGAGTATGAGCAATCGTTCAGCAGATACGAAAAACAGTACAATGAGGTCAAAAAGGTCTTGAATCAAAAAATGGGGTCAGCATCGTATAAAACTTATTCGACGCCGACCATGGACATCCCTACCTTCAACGGCGACTATCATAAATGGGTTTCATTCAAAGACCTGTTTAATGAATCCATCCACAGCAACCGCTCTATTTCGAACGCGCAGAAGATGCAGTTCTTAAAAAGCAAGGTTAAAGGCGAGGCAGAGAAGTTGATACAGCACCTAAATATCAGTTCTGAAAACTATGTTGTGTGTTGGGATATTCTAAATCATAGATACAACAACAACAAGTTAATCTTCAGCTCACATATCAATATTCTTATGTCTCTACCAATCATGCAGCAACAAGCAGCTTCGTTCATCAAGAGAATGCACGACACAGCCAAAGAGTGTCTAAATGCAATAAAAAACCTAGGTGTAGACACCACCACCTGGGACCCTTTACTAGTCTACATCCTGTCGCAAAAACTGGATGCCGAAACTCATAAGGACTACATCGAGTCGATCAGCAACCCTAGAGAGTTACCATCATTAGCCGAATTTTTCGAGTTTTTAGAGAATAAATTTACATCACTCGAAGCCTCGAAAAGAAAGCAAGATAGCATTACGCAAAAATCGACTGTACAAAGTCCATCGTTCGGCACCAAGCGATTGCATCATAATCAGCAAAGTCACAATTACAACAAACAATCAACGAGTAACGCTCATAGCAGCCGACCTTTTGCTAAAACTTTCTTTGCGTCATCAACTACTACTTGCCCTCATTGCAAAGGCGAACACGGAATTTTTATATGTAAAGAATTTATGGAATTGCCAAATGAAATGAAATTAAAATCAATCAAGCAAATGCGACTTTGTATAAATTGTTTATACGATCACAAAGGAAATAAATGCATTTCAACAAAAACATGCAGAAAGTGCAACGCGCAGCATAACACAATTTTGCATGACGCATTTATCAAATTAACAAAACCGCCAAAACAACCAACGGAAAATGTGCATGTTTCTCAGAATGAAGAAGCTGAAATTTTATTAGCCACGGCAAAGGTCAAAGTACTCGCAGCCGACGGTACATATCACAGCATGCGAGCTCTTATCGACCAAGGCTCACAGATCTCGCTTATCACCGAGAACGCAGCACAGAAGCTTGGACTACCTAGACGTCGGTGCAAAGGCGTTGTTTTCGGCCTAGGAGCCCAAGAAAATAACTGCAAGGGAGCAATGGTGATCACAGCATCGTCAATACATAGTGATTTCACGTTCAACGCTAACGTGGTCATCATGAAAAATTTAATTAATAATCTTCCCAACACAACATTTAAAAAGCCAACATGGAATCACATTCAGAATATCACGCTAGCAGATCCTGAGTTCAACGTCAGCCGCCCAGTCGATCTACTTTTGGGCGCCGACATCTACTCTCTTATAATGCTGGGAGGAATTATCAAGGGCGATCACGAAGCACAGCCTATGGCCCAGCAAACACATCTCGGATGGTTACTATGCGGCAAAGCTATCACCTATCAATGCAACGTCATCCTAAACAACCTAAATGACATACAAAGATTTTGGTCTATAGAAGATATCGACGATAACTCAATTAATATGTCAAAGGAGGATTATTATTGCCTACAACAATATCAAGAGCAAACGACGCGCCAAGCAGACGGTCGTTACATCGTAAGACTCCCTATGAAACCTGACACCTCAGAAAAATTAGGAGAGTCTAAACAAAGAGCAATAGCACAATTTCTTCAGTTAGAGAAAAGGTTCAACAAAAATGTGAATATAGCAGAAGGCTACAAATCGTTCATACACGAATACATGAATCTAGGTCACATGCACCGAACGAGTGGCGATGACACTCACACACACAAGTGTTATCTAACCCATCATTGCATCTTACGTGATTCCACCACCACTGCTCTTCGTGTCGTTTTTAATGGGTCATCGCCTACGTCATCGGGTCATACACTGAACGACCTCATGTACAGTGGACCTAACTTACAGCAAGACCTTTTATCACTCATACTAAAGTGGAGACAGTATGAAATAGCATTCACTGCCGACATAGAAAAAATGTTCAGGCAAATTCTAGTTCATCCTGAAGATCAGTCTCTGCAGAGAATCATATGGAGAGATAACCCACAGCAGTGGCTACAAGAATACAACTTAGCAACCGTCACTTATGGTACGAAAGCAGCTCCTTTTCTGGCCATGATGACACTAAAACAATTAGCAAAAGATGAAGGTCACAATTACTCATCTTCAGCAAAGCAAGCACTGGAAGAAGACTTTTACATGGACGATCTTCTAAGTGGAAGCAACAGCATCGCCTCAGCGAAGCAGCTACAAGCGGATTTAATTAATTTACTTAAGTCCGGTGGTTTCAACCTACGCAAATGGTCCTGTAACAAACCTGAGCTACTACCGGGTGTTGAAACTACAACAAATCAGCAAACATTTGACTTCAAGTATCCAGAGTCCACGAAAACCCTGGGATTACGCTGGAATCCACGAGAAGATCAATTTTCATTCCAAATCAAACTCAACCCAGCATCACCGAAGTCACTAAGCAAAAGAGCTCTCTTATCGGAAATATCAAAAGTTTTCGATCCTCTTGGATGGCTCTCTCCAGCAACCACTACACTGAAGTTATTATTCCAAAAAGTATGGCTACATAACGTCCAGTGGGATGCAGAACTGCCAAACGAATTCAGCATGGAATGGCAAAAAATAAGAGTTGATTTGGAAAATATCAATGAAATCAAAGTACAGCGATGGCTGCAATGCAATGACAGAGATCAAATCGAGCTACATGGTTTTTGCGACGCATCGACCAAAGCCTATGCTTGCGTAATTTATTGCAAGATAACTAAGCAAGAACAACCTGAGAATGATCAGTACTTACCGATCATCGCAGCAGCGAAAGCAAGACTCGTGCCTCTGAAGAAATCCGTATCTTTGCCCAGACTTGAATTGATGTCCTGTTTACTATTATCAAAGCTAATGACAACAGTATTAAAAAGCTTACCCAATCATATCATCAAAATATTCGGTTGGACTGATTCTACAGCAGCATTGGGCTGGCTTCAAGGCGATACGAACCGCTGGAAACCTTTTGTAGCGAACAGAGTTGAGCAGATCAAAGCAATCATGCCGCCCGAATGCTGGCGTTACGTCAAATCGGCCGAAAATCCAGCTGACTGTGCCAGCCGAGGAATCACAGTTAAACAACTACAAGTTCATCCGTTGTGGTGGACCGGACCAACCTGGCTAACATCATTCACGCCTGAGAAGCAAGAAAAACACCCTGTATATATCACTGACCTAGATATGAAAAAGTCAGTGCAAACAAACGTTGCTACTACAAGTGCAGATAACTTCATAAGCGATATTGTAAACAAACAAAGCAACTTCATGCGTGTAACCCGAGTTCTAGCCTGGGTTTTACGCGCGGTGTCACGTAACAGACCCAAGCAAGCATATTTATCAGTGGACGAGCTATCTGCAGCAAAGCGAAAAATCATACTCTATTATCAGAACCAAACCTTCAGAGACGAAATACAGAGTCTTACAGAACAGAAAAGCATCAGTAGGAAGAGCAAAATTCTCAACTTAAATCCGTTTATAGATCAAAACGGACTGTTAAGGGTTGGAGGACGAATAAAAAATTCAAATATCCATGAGGACATGAAAAATCCATTTATCATTGCACACGAAGGTCATCTAACGAACTTGCTAATCGATCAAGCGCATAGAGACACTTTTCATGGAGGAGCCCGCCTAACATTAGCTCGCCTTCGACAACACTATTGGATAGTAGGAGGAAACCGAGCAGTTAAGAAGCGCCTTCGCAACTGTGTAATCTGCCGAAAACACAGTCCAACAAAGCAAAATCAACTGATGGGCGACTTACCTGCAGCCCGCATCAATCCAACACGACCCTTCTTCAATACCGGAGTTGACTATACTGGTTTCGTCGAAGTGAAGGCTAGCAAGGGTCGAGGCATCAAAACGACAAAGGGATACATCGCTGTGTTCGTCTGTATGGCAACGAAAGCAGTGCATTTAGAGCTCGTATCCGACCTATCATCATCAGCATTCCTAGCAGCATTACGTCGGATGGCTGCCCGTCGAGGAGCACCACGTTACGTGTACTGTGACAATGGTACCAACTTTGTCGGAGCAAGTCGTACCCTCAAGCAAGAATATATCAATCTGCAAGCAATACTAGATGACAACTTCTTCTCTCAAGTAGCTGACATGGGGATAGAGTTTAAATTCAATTGTCCTTCTTTTCCGAGCGCCGGAGGGATTTGGGAATCAGCTGTAAAGAGTCTCAAACAGTACGGTAGGGTAGTCGATGTACATCCTGGAAAAGATGGGCACGTAAGAGTGGTGAGCGTCAAAACCAAGAACGGTATTATACAAAGACCCGTTATAAAATTATCAACATTGCCCGTGAACAATGAAGCACCACCTACAAACAAAGCGAAACAACCTAGTCAGCAAAAAGGATCAGATATCAAATCATCAAAACAAACATCGACTACAAAATCACCAATTTCCAATCTAGCAACAATAGCTATCACTCTACTTACCCTAATGTTCGTGTCACCAGCTCACTGTGCTTATAACATAACACAGCTTAAAAATAATCAAAGCATCTATTTTGACAAGGTCTCAGACATGCACCTTATCAGAGACGAGTGGAAGCTTATCGTCTATTATGACATGACTCCATACTGGAAAGGCAACAATATACTATCAAAGTACGTAGAGAGCCTAGGAAAAGAATGTTATAAAGACAAACCATCACTATGTGACGTAATCCTGCTACAGCTACGACACGGCTACGAGGAACTTGAACACTACAATCACATGTTGCTCGGTCAGCAAGCTACGATACAACCAACACGTGTTCGACGCGGTCTTATCAATGGAATCGGAAACATAGCCCGATCGCTATTTGGCGTACTTGACGACCAATTTGCCGAACAATACACGAAAGATATCAAATTACTAAGATCGAACCAAAAGCATCTAGCATTACTATGGAGAAACCAGACCTCTTTAATCGAGGCAGAGCATAATCTTTTACAAAGAATGGAAGAAACCATAGATAAACAACATAAAATTATCCATCAACATATAATCACTTTAGAAACCATGGCAAACTCCATGAAGCAAGACATACAAAAAATTGCAAATAGCAACGACTTTGCCTTATCAGCGATCATTGCAAACAGTATTTTGCTGAATCTAAAAAACATACAAGGAAGCCTACTTAACACCATAATGGACCTTTATCATGGATCATTCAACATTCACCTTATCACTCCAGAACAATTTCAGGGTGAATTGAACGTAATATCAGGCCAACTATCAAAAGATCTATCATTACCTATCAACAATCTTCTAAGTGAGTTGCCGAAAATTTACCATCTATTGAAGGTCAAGGCAAAAATGACGAAAGAATATTTCATCTTCGAAATCAGAATACCACTAGTGGCTAGAGATTATTATGAGATATATCAACTTATTCCTGTTCCGCACAAAAATCAAGAAAACATGGCTATTATAGTACCGATATCAGATTACATAGCCATCAATTTACAAAAAGACTCGTACTTTACTATGACCCTATATGATCTGCATACATGTAATCAGTACCATGATAGCACTTACCTGTGCCCACTTCGGCGACCTGTGCACCACATGGCGTCCGATAAGAGCCTTTGCGCAACGGATCATGTATCAAAACAATGTGCAACTGACACCGTGCCTTGTAAAACCACGTGGTCGGAACTACATCAAGTAAACACACAGTTATATTCATGTTGTGGAGCATGCACTATTAGAATCATATGTGGGAATCAAGTTACGGCAGAGCACCTGAGTGGAAGTGGAATTATTTCACTCAGTGAAGGATGTATCATCAGAAGCGAAGCCTTCACAATATATTCTCATAGACAACAAAACAACATCCTCAAGGTCGAATCAGATGTCCTGACAGTTGAGGTACCATCTATCAATCACATCATAGAATTACCTCTTCCAATCATCAATGAGACAAGCCTAGTTTAGTTTAGTTTAGTTTATTCATTTATTGCAGTCATGTACAAGTAAGTAGGTCTTAAATATAGCTTAAAGGTAAAGTACATGCACCCTGTCAAATTAGGGTATAGCAATTTAGACTAACAATATCTTTAACGTTCATCACTTTAATGTCATGTTGAATAAGAATGATCATGCATTTGAAGTTAACAATATCATTATCATTAAATTAATTATTTCATTATTATTATTAGTCCAGATTACATAGTTAAATTAAATTGTTGAATTAATATCCATCCACAAAATGTCGTTAAAAAAGAAGGAATAAATTATAAAACTAATTGTTATGTCATTTACCTAAAAGTTAAATATAAAAAAATATAAAGAAAAAAAAAATATAAATAAAATATGTCACAAATATCACAATCTACCTAACTCATTAGAAATCGATTTTAACATTTATAATTCGTTGTGCAGTGGATCCAACCGGTCAGTTTAATATTAGGGTTCAGTATCGTTAATGAAATCATTGACTGTATAGTAACATTTTTCTATCAGTACATTTTTAAGTTGTCTTTTAAAGGAAACATCATTTTCTATGGATTTGCCTATCACTGCTAGAGAACACTAATCATACCAGTTTCCACTATCAACTTAAGCAGATGGGAGAAAAAATCCAGGAAATGAAAAATAAAGCAGATGTCGTTCTAGCAGAAAACACTTCCGCACATGACGTCACACAAAATGGGCTCATTTATATCATATTAGCAGCGATCATTTGCACGAGCGCGGCATATACATGGCGAGCGGTGCGCACGCGCCGCTCTCGACCGGCCGCCATCGCCGCGCCCCCCGCACCCCTCGCCGACCTCGCGCCGCCGCCTGCCCCCCCCCCCCGCCCGCTCGTCGCGGAACACGGCGCGGACCACCGCGCGGCCCTCGGTGCAATCAAGCAGGTCTACCCCTCAACAGCAAGAAGCGCCCCGCGTCCTCACGATCACGACAGCGGAACCCGGCGTGCCCTATGACGACACTACTGATGACGAGACAACAAACCCTCGTTATGCGCGTATTAAAAAATAATTTAAAATCATAAATAATTATTTGTTATTGTAATTACATTTAGAATAATTTAAATTAATATTGCCATGTTATCTAAATCAATCAAAATGTAATGTAATCAGCACATTATCATGCATCATATCATACTCATCTGTCCTTCCATCCCTTTCCTCTCCCGGAGCATGTACGGTGCATGCATCACGTACATTGCAGTTTTCATAAACTTAGCATTTTTACTCGAACTAACCCAATTTAGGTCAACACCACGTCAGTCCGCAACTAACACTCATCGCGTGCACTCATATAATTCTATCAACCAAATTAGCAATAAATACATCGATATCATAATCAATCTATCATTTGAAAGTCCGTACGGAAACACCGTACAGTACCTGTGTTTTTACTAAGTTTTTATAATTGTTTTTATTATATTGGAAAAATTACCGCGGGGGAAGCATTTCTTTTTAAAGAAGAGTATGAAAAAACCCTGTGAAAGTCCCGTGTGGTGCCGGCCAAGAATAGTACTAACCCATGCATAGGTACCCATGGGTGTCGTAAAAGGCAACTAAGGGTTATAAACTGGAGGATGGGCAGCAGCTTCCTTCTTCGTATCTTACATCTTACTTACTGCGGTCACCTACAACCGCGGTCCATGGTGCCAGCCGTAAGGGCCCGCACACACCAAAAGACAGAGCAGACGAGAGCAGTTTTTGATAACATTGCAAAATGGACTTTATATTCATATGAATAAACTTCAAAATTGCCTGAGGCATAAAAACTGCTCGCGGCTGCTCGAGTATGCGCGAGCAGTCGCGCGGACGCAAGGTCGCAGTGTTGCCTGCTTGAAGGATTTAGGGCTAAATATAGCATTTTTAACAATTTGTAATTAACTCGAAAAGGAGTATTTTGTAAATTGTTAAGACCGAATCACATTTTATTCGTAAATTCATATTCGTAATTGAAATTTTTCGTAGTTTTAATTAATTTTTCGTAGTACAAAAAAAATATAAAATAAAATTCTTCTGAATGGTAAATTATTAGAAGAGGTTAGAGAATTTCTCCAAAAATATCTCTCCTGTCGGGTCTCCTCCATCTATATTGAAAATTTAGATATTCTTATTTTTTAATTTATTTATAATTCTGTTTCTTCCTCTTCCGTCAAAAGTGCATAATTACAATATCCCAGTCCATCACATTCACGCATGCACGTCCCAGTGTTGAATTATCGCTACAAATTAGTAACATGACATGGCAACCCTGAGAAACTGCCGCCAGACTGCTCGCGCATGCTCGAGCATACGTGAGCATTTTGCCGGTCGGTCTGCGCGGACCCTAAAGCTAACAAGCGAGGTGACTATGGTACTTGCTCTTTACATTTTTCCAGCATAAGCTAGAATTCAAGAGGGAGCTCTCTGTCCTGTAGTGGACGTTTCATGGGATGTTATGATGATGATGATGAAAAAATGCGAGGTGAATGGTTCATGGACGTTTTGTGCGTACCTACCGTCATACAGTTGATCATGTCCGAGACGAAGTCGGCGTTCTGCATGGCCTTCAAGCTGGTGTGATGAGGCAGCAGGTTGACGAAGCACTGCAGCACCAGGCGCTGACCTTCCACCGGCGCCGCCGACCCTACAGCCACACCACCACTACCGTCAGCTCAACACAGACTAAGGAGTACTCATTCTTACAGAAGGGACACTCTTCGCTTCTCGTTGGATACTTCCCCTTCCCTGCTTGTAAGGGGTCTGCTAGGGTGATTTTCCACCAGAGCTGTGCGAGGGAGCTAAGCTGTGACACTCCGCACTCTAGGTATGCAACTCGGCGCTAGAAGGCGACTGCTTATGGCGGCAAAAAAGGTAAGTTAGCATTTTTACAATATTATATACTTACCTACTTGCATCTCGCTCAATATCTCGTAAAGTGGATCACCCGCGATTTAAAAACGTGTCCGAAGCGGTACACTGCAAGTATCAACTTTATGTTTAAACCGTAAGGTTGAAATTTGTCGGCACCCCGCCTGGACGGTAAACGTTAGTTTACTATTATTTTATCTTTGGCTGTGAGCTGAAAAGTTTCAACCAATCAGATTGCTCCATTTGACAATCTAGGAAAATGGAACAATCCTATTGGTTGCCAACAGCTGGTGATCTCGCGCGCGACAATGAAGATTCTGAGGTGCTGCCAATAACCCGCAGCGGTGTTACCCAAAAGGTACTCCACAAACAGACTTTAAACATAATTTATTTTCGTGTATATACCAACGGTTATCAACACATTTTGCAGTTATGTCAAAAGCAATCGGCTAAAGCTGTCACAAAAAACAAGTTTGTAAAACAATGTTATCCTTTCTTCTTAGGGTTTGTTGAACTGTAGCGTTTTTCTATATATCGTACCAGCTTAGGTACACACAGAGGTCACGAACAACCGTGGTCTATGGTGACAGCCGCAACGCTTATAACCAAAGAGATTTGAACCTCGCTACGCTCGGTCAAGCGAGGTTCAAATCTCTTTGCTTATAACAAGCTTAATAACTGTAGTACTTCCCTTTCTGCGCCATGCGTCTAGGTAAATTTCGGAGGGAGCTACCTGTCCTGCAGCTGCACTCTACAGTGGACGTTTCATGGGATGGTATGATAAGAGCAAAGAGATGTCATGCATGATTCCACATACAACGAGAGGGCTCACGTGAAGGAACATTTCTGTCCCTGAAAAAAGTGTAAATAAATGGGCCTCCATCTCTTTCTAGCAACAGGACGAGCAGTATGAATAGGAATCTTATGTATGGTCAAGGACGTTTTTCCGTTCGCAAGCACTCTCTAGATGTATTGGCATTACTTGGTATATCTTTGCATACTCGTAGAAGCTAGTGGCGAGTGACCTTTCTTGCTGACGGCGCGCAGCGTGCCGAAGGCCTTGGGCTCGACGAGCATGGCGGCCGCGCGCGGCACGAGCCGCACCAGCTTGCTGACCGCCAGCAGCGCGTTGTAGCGGATGTTGAACCACTCCATCGTCTCGTCGCCCACGATGCCTGCACACACATACCTCCACTCAACTCTAATGTAGGGCCAACGTAACAAATCCGTAACGTAACACCAACACACAATACTACATTAAAATGCAAGTGCGCTATTTTGGATATTACAGTCGTGGCTCAGAAATTGCAGCCCGAGCCGCAGGCGAGGGCGTAATGGAACCGAGGGTGTAATTACCAACGCGCACGAGATTTTTACGACGTTTTTCAACACATTTGCGAATAAAAACAAATCAAATTGGTTACCTTTAAAATACTAAACTTTGCTAACCTTACGTCCACCGCACGTCCACCGGAACATTTTGTCGGCTGCATATGTTCATGCTTCCCTTTATTTTACCAAATTTCAAAATTGTATTTCGTGTATGAGTATTTAAGACGGTTCAGGATCAGATTTTTATATGTAGAAGTCGACACTATTAGAAATAATTACAATAATAAACACGACTAATATTTGTAAAATGGCGCGCATTCTTTCTTTTTCAGCGGTCACAGATTATACGTCGCGTGAGGAGCCCCAAGAACATTACCATGTTATCTTACACCATTCGGCGAAGCTTACTCATCGTGAGCGCACGTACACCAAATCATTCGGCGAAGCTTACTCATCGTGAGCGCACGTACACCAAATTTCGGCGAAGCTTACTCATCGTGAGCGCACGTACACCAAATCGTCTTTGTAAAGTGTGAAATACCTTCAAAATGAACAAGTGCGATAAGTGCTCTAAAAATATAACCAAGACAAGGCCAGGATTAGAGTGTAATCGTTGTGAAAAAATTGTGCATTTCAACTTAGAATGTAGTGGTCTTACAACTAAGCAGCTGGCTGCCATTCGAGCTTCTAACAACTTGGAGTGGACGTGCCAAGAATGTCGCGACAACTCAATAAAGCGACGGTCTATTGTGGTACCAGACGAAGATGATGAAGACGATGCTACTAATTCATCACCCAAAGTACAAATTGATGTCAAACAACTACTTTCAGATATCTCTAAAGAAGTAGAGAAATCAATTCAAAGGGAGATGAAAGACATACAATACTCTCTTCAATACCACACAGATAAACTAGACGAAGTTCTACAAAGTCTAAATGCGTGCCAAATTACTATTTCTGAGCTTAAGAAAAAAAACATCGAATTAACCAACAATAATAATTATCTTAAAACGAAGGTAGGAGCACTAGAACAGCGTATTACAGAAATTGAACAACGTAAACTTTCAAAGCATATTGAAGTATTTAATGTACCGGTCCAGGAAAACGAAAACCCACTTGAACTTGCTAACAAGATTGCAAATAAAATGAATCAAAGTACGGATGATATCAAACAGGCCAAACGTCTGCCTGGGAAAAAGGAACGTCCAGGTTCAATTCAAGTACAATTGAAAACGGAAAACCTACAATCAAAATGGCTTATGGCAATAAAAAATTACAAAATTGATCTTAAAGTAGCTGACATACTACCCGAATCCAATAACGGGCAAAACACTATTTACATCAAAGAAGCTTTAACACCATTCAATAAACATCTACTATGGCAGACAAAGCAAGAACTTGGTGGCACCTACAAATACATATGGATCAAGAACGGTATACTTCGCATCCGAAAAGAAGGTCAGGATGAAAAAGCCCACATAATTCGGGCAGTTGAAGACATTAAATTTTTTTAATAGGTTTTTAGAAAACGGCAAAGTAAAATGTCTATTACCCACCTCTCAAAATGGCTGTAATAAAGGATGATATTTTGGAACTTAAAGACTGTTCCGACATCCAATGTTTCGTAGATAACATACCTAACAAATTAAATTTATTATGTATTCATTTAAATATAAGATCCACTATAAAAAACTATATATTTTAACAGAAGCAAACATCTCCGACTCGATAAGTAGTATGTATAATATTATTGGATATAACATGCACACAGAACTCAGAAAAAGTCGTAAAGGAGGAGGCATTATTGTATACACACTAAAAAAACATAAGTTCATACCAGATAAAGTAAAAACACTGCATTTTGAATGTTTAATTGGCACAATAATCACTCCACAAAAATATTCTGCAATTCTGTGCGCTGCATACCGTCCACCAAGTCTAAGTAAACACTTGTTTATACAGGAAATAAGTACGGTACTAAAAAAATCAGATCGACTCAAGGACCTCTTCCTTCTGGGCGATATTAATATCGATCTGAAGGTAAATTGTCCTATAAAACATAGTTATAATTCCGTCATGTACAACCATGGCCTTGTGTCCGGGATAACGCAGTATACTAGAATAGAAATGGTTAAAAACAAATTAACAAAAACATCTATCGATCACATCTACGCGAGATCCCGTACACAAGAGTTATACACTGCGGCGCTAGGATCTGTACTGGCGGACCATCGCACTGTAGCACTTGCCTGCACTGGGCCCGCGCATACACAGGATGATTCTAAAACACTAATAAAATATGATACTACTATACTTACAAAGTCTTTAAAAGAAATAAATTGGAAAACAAAACAAAATATAGCTTGCCCAATTAGTTTATATAAAATATTAACAAATAATATTAAAAATTGCTATGAAAAAGCAAAAGTAAAAATCAAACTTAAAAATAATCGAAACCGAAATAAAAACTGTAAATGGCTTAACAAAAAAATTTTTAACGCATGCAAATACAGAGACAAATTATTTATGGAATGGTTAAAAGATACAAATAACAAAATACTTAAACAAAAATACAACAAAGCCAGAAATTTGGCCAATAAACTAATCTACACAACTAAAAACAAACAAATATATAATAAGATAATAAAAAATAAGTCTAACCCTAAAAACCTATGGCGCATACTAAACGAACTCACAGGCCGCATAAAAAGTTCTATTGATAGCATTATTATAAACGCGTTCGAAGATTTAAAAACAAAAATAGCTGATATAACAAATAATTTTGCAAATATGTTTCACAGTTGTGTTAAAAATATGATACCTAAATGTAAAATATTGTTATTAGACAAGGCAGAATACATGCGACCGCTTGATGCATCGTTTAGATTCAAGAAAGCAGATTCTAAAGCAGTCATAAAACTTATAAAAAATCTAAACAGTGACAAAGCACCCGGCGTAGACAGCATTAGAGCAGTAGACATTAAGGCCATATGTGAAGATATTTCGCCAATCATAGCTAGATTTATAAATGCGTCAATAAAAACCGGTATATATCCAAAAGAGCTAAAAACAGGCGTTGTTAGACCTATATACAAATCAGGTAGCCAAAAGCTTTATGAGAACTACCGGCCAATTACTATACTACCAACTATAAATAAAATAGTGGAAAAATATGTTTGCGAACAAATAAACGACTTCTATAGAAAACATCATGTGTTAACTAAGACACAATTTGGATTTCAAGCTCAAAGAAGTACTACACAACTACTGTCACAATTCACGGACACTATATACACACACTTAAATGACAAGAAACATATATTAATTGTCTTTATAGACTACAGTAAAGCATTCGACACATTACAACATGACACCTTACTGGACAAACTCGACGACTGTGGTATAAGAGGACCATTCAAGAAATGGTGCCAAAATTACCTAACAGATCGATCATACCTAGTTAGTATAGGCAATGAGTTTAGCGACAAATATAGCGTAACTGAAGGTACTGCTCAAGGCTCAGTCTTAGGACCATTACACTACTTAACTTATGTAAATGACGCCGTAAACATTATAAGAGATTGTGAAGTTTTTCAATTTGCCGATGACACTTGCCTACTAACAGCAGACACTTCGATAGATAACGCACTAAAACGGTTACAAGCTGACTTCACACTCTTAACAAAATGGTCTCATGATTTGGGTCTTGTCCTGAACACAAAAAAAACTAAGGTAATGTACATAAGTTCAAGCCAAAATAGAATAAAACGAGAGATCAACTTAATAGCACATGAACACGATTGTCTACACTCGAACTTTAGCCATTGCAACTGTAGTCCAGTTGAACTAGTGACTCAACAAAAATATCTGGGTCTGATAATTGATGATCGACTAAAATGGACAGATCATATAAACAACGTATGTGATAAACTGCGTGCTATATTAGCGAAATTTACCCTAATCAAAAGTAAAGTCCCGTACACAATATTGCTATCACTCTACAAAGCATTAGGAGAATCGACCATAACCTACGGACTTAGCAGTTACGGTCGAACATTTAAAACACACCTTAACTCGATATACCAGTTACAATTACGCATCTTAAAAGCTATAGTCCCTTATAAAATAAAAAATAAATATAAAGATAATTATCATGCCCTGTTTTCCTTCTGTAAAATAATACCTATCCAAGACAAAATTAGTTATATAATTTTAGTTGAGAATTATTTTAATGAAACACTCAAACACAATGCTAATCACGGAAAGGTAACCCGCAGCGTAACGAATGCCAAATTAATTGTCCCAGGCTTTAAAAACCTCTATGGAAAACAGACTCTAAAATATATTGTACCTAAACTAATTAACAACCTGCCAAATTCATTGAAGATCATTATTAACGAAAAGAACATAAAAAATAAACTATTACAATTTTTTATAGACGATAATCAAGTAAAGTAACACTTCAAGGAAACACCCTGTGTGTGCGCGCTGCTCCCTACTCCTAACAACTGGTTTTGTAATCTGTCTCACTCAGTGCGCTTCAAGTTGTAATGTCGGCTAAAGCCTCGATCACAGTTCGGGGATTGTTTCGGCATACATTGCTCGTTGAAGTAAGGATATTGCAATTAATATAACCAAGCCTCCCAGCAATGTGTGCCAAATTGATCTTTTTAGATTTGTTCGTGGCTTTATCCTCATCGTATGTATTCATTTGAAAATAATATTGAACTAAGTTGCGTGCGGTCGCAGAGTGCCGTCGAATCTGTAGGTGTACGGACAAACCTAATTAGGTTTTTGTTACACCTTACATAAATTGTAAATTAGTATTAAGATTAGTATGTAATTCTTTTAAATAAAATAAAATAAAAAATCAATATTTTATCAATTATTAGTCAATCTAGTAACTAAGCTATAAAAAAAGTGATTGTCACTCGGTACCCAAACATCTTATTCCATTACCTTGAAATAAATTATCAAAAATTGAATATCTTGTTACGTAAATGACAAATTTATTGTAATTTAGTTAATTATTATAAATAATTTCATAAAATCAACATTCATTTATGATGTTTTCTCGAAGTCAGCTTGAAAATTTTAGTAACATAATAAGCATAAAATCTCCTTGCTCTTGGCCGATAAAAAAAAAAAACAAAAATAAAACAATAGTTAAGTAATGTTATGACAAAAACACGCGTGTTTAATGAGCTGGATTATGGACCTTAATACAGTGCAAATAGAGCTGTTTTATGAGCAAATGTGTTGAAATAGTAGTTTAAGATACAAATTCCGTAAGTAGGGTACAGTCAGCCTCTTGTCGATTTATGTTCTCCTGGTACTCTCCATTTTATTTTAAATATAGGTAGGCAGTCGTCACCCAAGTAAAAAGTCACCACTGTAGTATTTTAACAAAATAATTTTATGAACTTTTTTTACTTACCGCACTAGTTCGGTAAGTAACTACTTACGAGCAAATGTATTGAAAAGTTAATTTTTCTTTGCAGGTCATAATTTTTCATACAGCTGTCACAACGGATCTATTTACGATGCCTTATTGACGTTGTAGGCGTAAAGGTACGAGTATATCGGTGAATGTCCATAGAACTAAAACCACAGAATATTCTACATTTACATCGGTGTTAGTTCACAGGGCACTCACCAAGACCGCTTCAAGTTGATACATTTTTTGCAGTATTTTGCAAAAAAACAATCTACAGTATTCTTAGTGTCAAAATCTATACATAGGCACAAAATAAAGGAATAATGCTATTATACAGAACGGACACTTCGCCCGCCATGCAATCTGCCCCTCAACCCCGCGCGCACCCGCCCGCGAGATTCTCATGGTCCTTCTGAAGGTCTTTTGTACTGACTGAATATGCCATCCGCTAGTTCCATGGGACGGCGGACCAGTACAGCAGGGTCATGTTGGCTCTATAGCCGCTACTCTCACCAGCTAGCGCCTCTATGATGTTGGTGTAGAAGTACAGCAGGGTCATGTTGGCTATATAGCCGCTACTCTCACCAGCTAGCGCCTCTATGATGTTGGTGTCGGCCATGCGGACGGCGGACCAGTACAGCAGGGTCATGTTGGCTCTATAGCCGCTACTCTCACCAGCTAGCGCCTCTATGATGTTGGTGTCGGCCATGCGGACGGCGGACCAGTACAGCAGGGTCATGTTGGCTCTATAGCCGCTACTCTCACCAGCTAGCGCCTCTATGATGTTGGTGTCGGCCATGCGGACGGCGGACCAGTACAGCAGGGTCATGTTGGCTCTATAGCCGCTACTCTCACCAGCTAGCGCCTCTATGATGTTGGTGTCGGCCATGCGGACGGCGGACCAGTACAGCAGGGTCATGTTGGCTCTATAGCCGCTACTCTCACCAGCTAGCGCCTCTATGATGTTGGTGTAGAAGTACAGCAGGGTCATGTTGGCTATATAGCCGCTACTCTCACCAGCTAGCGCCTCTATGATGTTGGTGTCGGCCATGCGGACGGCGGACCAGTACAGCAGGGTCATGTTGGCTCTATAGCCGCTACTCTCACCAGCTAGCGCCTCTATGATGTTGGTGTAGAAGTACAGCAGGGTCATGTTGGCTATATAGCCGCTACTCTCACCAGCTAGCGCCTCTATGATGTTGGTGTCGGCCATGCGGACGGCGGACCAGTACAGCAGGGTCATGTTGGCTCTATAGCCGCTACTCTCACCAGCTAGCGCCTCTATGATGTTGGTGTAGAAGTACAGCAGGGTCATGTTGGCTATATAGCCGCTACTCTCACCAGCTAGCGCCTCTATGATGTTGGTGTCGGCCATGCGGACGGCGGACCAGTACAGCAGGGTCATGTTGGCTCTATAGCCGCTACTCTCACCAGCTAGCGCCTCTATGATGTTGGTGTCGGCCATGCGGACGGCGGACCAGTACAGCAGGGTCATGTTGGCTCTATAGCCGCTACTCTCACCAGCTAGCGCCTCTATGATGTTGGTGTCGGCCATGCGGACGGCGGACCAGTACAGCAGGGTCATGTTGGCTCTATAGCCGCTACTCTCACCAGCTAGCGCCTCTATGATGTTGGTGTAGAAGTACAGCAGGGTCATGTTGGCTATATAGCCGCTACACTCACCAGCTAGCGCCTCTATGATGTTGGTGTCGGCCATGCGGACGGCGGACCAGTACAGCAGGGTCATGTTGGCTCTATAGCCGCTACTCTCACCAGCTAGCGCCTCTATGATGTTGGTGTCGGCCATGCGGACGGCGGACCAGTACAGCAGGGTCATGTTGGCTCTATAGCCGCTACTCTCACCAGCTAGCGCCTCTATGATGTTGGTGTCGGCCATGCGGACGGCGGACCAGTACAGCAGGGTCATGTTGGCTCTATAGCCGCTACTCTCACCAGCTAGCGCCTCTATGATGTTGGTGTCGGCCATGCGGACGGCGGACCAGTACAGCAGGGTCATGTTGGCTCTTTAGCCGCTACTCTCACCAGCTAGCGCCTCTATGATGTTGGTGTCGGCCATGCGGACGGCGGACCAGTACAGCAGGGTCATGTTGGCTCTATAGCCGCTACTCTCACCAGCTAGCGCCTCTATGATGTTGGTGTCGGCCATGCGGACGGCGGACCAGTACAGCAGGGTCATGTTGGCTCTATAGCCGCTACTCTCACCAGCTAGCGCCTCTATGATGTTGGTGTCGGCCATGCGGACGGCGGACCAGTACAGCAGGGTCATGTTGGCTCTATAGCCGCTACTCTCACCAGCTAGCGCCTCTATGATGTTGGTGTCGGCCATGCGGACGGCGGACCAGTACAGCAGGGTCATGTTGGCTCTATAGCCGCTACTCTCACCAGCTAGCGCCTCTATGATGTTGGTGTAGAAGTACAGCAGGGTCATGTTGGCTCTATAGCCGCTACTCTCACCAGCTAGCGCCTCTATGATGTTGGTGTCGGCCATGCGGACGGCGGACCAGTACAGCAGGGTCATGTTGGCTCTATAGCCGCTACTCTCACCAGCTAGCGCCTCTATGATGTTGGTGTCGGCCATGCGGACGGCGGACCAGTACAGCAGGGTCATGTTGGCTCTATAGCCGCTACTCTCACCAGCTAGCGCCTCTATGATGTTGGTGTCGGCCATGCGGACGGCGGACCAGTACAGCAGGGTCATGTTGGCTCTATAGCCGCTACTCTCACCAGCTAGCGCCTCTATGATGTTGGTGTAGAAGTACAGCAGAGTCATGTTGGCTCTATAGCCGCTACTCTCACCAGCTAGCGCCTCTATGATGTTGGTGTCGGCCATGCGGACGGCGGACCAGTACAGCAGGGTCATGTTGGCTCTATAGCCGCTACTCTCACCAGCTAGCGCCTCTATGATGTTGGTGTCGGCCATGCGGACGGCGGACCAGTACAGCAGGGTCATGTTGGCGACCCCCTGGGCCGCGTCCGCCAGCAGATCGTTGTTGGAGGACAGCAGGTGGTGGCAGAACACCAGGTCCGTGCCCGTCTCGAACAGCGCCTGCGGGGGGACACCACCACTCAACCAGCCATCGTTTACACCATCGATTATAACATTTTTTGTAGGTACACAGTCGCATTCAAGTTTCGAATAAAAAAGTGTTCCCATCTTCGTTTGTTCTTTTAAAATTTCGTTCAATGCGACTGAGAGCACAGACAGGCAGTGGGCAGCAATCGTGAATCTTCAAAGATTTACGATCGATGGTTTTAATGCAGAGCGACACCTACCAAGTTGGGCTAACCGGATCAAAGACCGCGGCAACACGTTATGTACGTCACTATTTCACCTGCGCTCGCATGTGGATTTGAATATTGATCTTATCTGAGTTACTCTTTGATTATTGCATAGAAATGCAAATAATTTTTAAATAATGATGTTATTATTTAAATTAGACATCGTGCTGCCGGATTCTGGGAAAGACTAAAGTGATCCAATATATCATATCATATCATATCATATCTTTATTAATAAAATAATTTACACGTCAAAAATTTCACATAAAATAACAATTGTTATTATAATATTACCATAAATAATTACATTAAAAAATAAAAATAACTGCTATTGCAAAATGTCCGTACAGTTCTATTTTAAGTTTATAAATTCGTTAAAGCTGTAAAATGCCTTTTCCACTAGCCAAGTTTTTAACCTAGACTTAAAGGTGGTCAAGCTCGGGGCGTCCTGAATATTCTCGGGTAGTTTGTTATATACCGGTGGACCCATCGCGTGGATAGTGCGCTTTGCCTTTTCAAGCTTATGCGTGACTAAACACAACTTCCGAGCGTTTCGCAAATTATGAATTTTATCATCGCTTCGCCTCGAGTAACAGTGTATATTCTGTTTAGCGTATATGGCAACTTGACAAATAAGTAAGCTCGGGAGCGTCAATATCCCTAGTTCCACGAAGTACGGCCTAGCTGATACATCTTGCGGCACCCGGACGATTGCCCGCACAGCACGCTTCTGCATCCTGAAGACACGTTCCCATTCGGCAGCGCGTCCCCAGAACTCCAAGCCATACTGCAGAAGCGACTGCACATACGCAAAGTAGCAAGATCGGACTACGTGTGTTGGTAGGGTAGAGGCAAGCCGGGATAGCGCGAAACAGGCTTTTGCTAATTTACCACACAATGTGTCAATATGAATTTCCCACGACAGCGTGTTATCCAGTTGAAAGCCAAGAAAGGATGTCACATTGACTTGTTTTATATCAACTCCTTCGATGTCAACGACCAACTGCCTACGTTTTCGACCCGATAAGTCAAAACACACATATTGAGTTTTTGTCAAATTCAATACAAGACCGTTTTGAAAAAACCACGTTCGGAGTTGCTTGGCAACAGAGTTGAGCTGTTTTTCCAACATGTCGAGAGAAGATGCGGTTATTATAGCAGCGACGTCGTCAGCATACATAAAAACTTCAGCACCGGTGATCGCGCTTGGCAGATCATTTAGAAGGAGGGAAAAGGCCAGATTGGAAAGGGATGATCCTTGAGGCACGCCCACAACTGTTGTGAGCCCACTAGACTTTATAGTACCTCCCTTGCCCACTACGAATTGTGTTCTGCCATCCATGAAATCTATCATGAAGTCTAATGCTTTTCCTGCGATTCCATAGTGCTGTAGTTTCATTGCTAGTATGCGGTGGTCAGCGACGTCGAAAGCTTTAGAAAGGTCGCAGCATAGTACTGCAACCTCTTTCTTTTCTTCGCGCGCCGCGAGTATCCGTTGAACTACTTCTCGCGTCAGCATGGTAGTAGATTTCCCAGCACGATAAGCATACTGACGACCAGATATGATATTGTTATCTGTCAAGTACTCGGTGAGACGCGAGGTAATTCCGTTTTCCAAGATTTTGGCTACGGCGGGTATTATCGAAATTGGCCGGTAACAAGATGGGTCGGATTTTTGTCCTTTTCCTTTATACAAGGGACATACTTTAACTTGCTTAAAGGGTTTTGGGTATACGCCATGCTGAATACATTTATTAAAAAGCGCAGATAACAGGGTAGACACTGTTGGTGCAATTAGCAACAATAGTTCTATAGAAATGCCGTATATGTCTTTTGTGGGTTTTATAGCAACTTTTTTTGTTATAATTTTATTCACCTCTTGTGGTGTGAAAGCTTTGAGATGCAAGGAACGATCTGCTGGTTGGCAAACTTGTTTAATTATTTCGTTTGCCGCGTTAACGTCAGCCTTGGGCGCTCCGCACTTTGCTGCCGCCGTAGTATACTGACTATTCAAAACGTTTAGCAGATCCAGCTTATTGTCATACACTTGCCTGTTATCATTTTTTATTAAGTCTGTGTAATCGATCGACGTGTTTCTTACTTTACATGTTTCATTACTTACAATTTTCCACATCGTCCTAACCGTATTATCGCTAAGTTCTAACATATTGATGTAATGATTAGTTCTCTTTGTCGAAATTAATTGATTATAGAATTTGTTGTAATCATCGAACCGTTCCTGAATTTTGTTTAAATTAGGGAATTTAGATTTTATCTCAAGTATGTCGAATAATAAGCTTTTAAAGTTCAGAATATCTTGAGACACCCACGTACGATCACGTCGATTATTCGGTTTTAGCTTTGGAGCGAAACATATCTTAATTTTGTTAACTAAAATGTTGATAAAACATTCGGCTAGCTGATCAGTTGTGTAGTCTCTTAAATAATAATCACTCCAGTCAACACTGTTGACGGCGGCAAGGAAGGAATTGCGTGTTGTTTTAGTGTAGTTTGGTACTAATCTGTGCTGTGGCGAGGCTTGTGCTTGATTGCACTGCAACTCGATACGCACACCATAATGGTCTCCAATATTGGTTATGACTGGAGATACATTTTCCACATGAAAATTTAAGTTACAATTACTATAAAAATGGTCTAACGAGGTTGAGGATGAAGCACACACACGAGTTGGGAAATTAATTTCACTCCGGAAATTGTGTAAATGAAGTACATCAAAAAGATTTTTTCTACCCGAGCTTGAGGTCAATAAGTCTATGTTAGCGTCGCCTACAATAATACATTCTAGTCCATTTGCAACACAACTAATTTCATGGAGAAGACGGTCTAAGGCACTTATATAATCATGATCTTTAATTAAAATATGATTAGACCTATAAAAACAAATTACTACAAGCTTGTAGTCTATCAATTCTATTGCAGATATTTCTAATAACCTCTCTTTAGATAACATGCAGAGGTCGGGCCTATCTATGGCTCTGATTCCACGTTTAGTATAAATGCAGGACCCTCCGTGCGAACTCTTCTTTGGTCTACAGTAATTAGACGTTAATGTAAAGTCAATAATGTTTACGCATTGAAGCTCTGATCTAGTCAGCCAATGCTCCGTCATTGTTAAAAAGTCACATTTTAAGTCACTTTCTAATAATACTTCCAATCGCTTAGTCTTATTATTTAGCGATTGTACGTTCTGTAAACATATCACGAGTCGGTCATTCTTACAAGCGTCATATTTGTGCGGTAGTCGTAAATTTCCGGGCAGAGCGCTACTCGGTCGGCGAACGTCATCGGTGGGTAGGCGGTTACTTACCCCGCTGCTGCACGCGGGGTCTAGCGAGAAACCAGTCTGACAGTCTTACGCCTTGTGGCCACACAGCGGGCGAATTGATTCTCGGGTATAAGCTCTCTGGCATTCCAATTATAAAACACGCATGTCTACTTGAATTAATGTTTCGTTTTTGAACTGTGTACTCATCCGAGTGTTCAATTTTTTTCAAAAATTTCATCATAATCTCAACAGTAGTTTCAGGTTTCAGGGACCATACTTGAATGTGTTTGAGTTTTTCGACGGTGTGCAGATCAATATCCGAAGTCGCAGTGCCTAATAGAACGGTCTTTATCGCTCTTTTTTTGCGTTTGTTCCGCACTTCTGTCCAAAGCTCGCCGTCATTATTATTTTTCTGCTCGTTTCCTACTGATTTCAAGGTCAAAATTTCCGTCGCTTGCGACTGAAAATCGTCATTTCCTTGGTCTTGTTTAGCAGTTTTAACGATTGAAACATCAGACTGCAATGATTGACAAAAAATTAATTTCTGCTTTTCTGCTTCGACTGGTTTTGTGGCCACACATTGTTGTGTATCATAGTACTGGTCGAGTTTGATTGGCAGTGCAGTTTGTTTGCTTATCTGCTTACGAGCGGACTTCCGCGGTGCGTGTACTTTCGTCGTTTTGTTTGATACCTTTGGTGATGGTGTTTGGAGTTCCCTTGTTGTATTCGCGGGTACGCGTTGTTGTCGGGCTGCGGCGCGTTTTGCTCGAGCAGATAAATTCTCACTATTGGATGCTGTTGATTCCTTCGTCGTTGCCGTTGCCTGTTGCGATGTCACAGTCGTGGGATTGTCGTTTGTGATTGGATCAACAGTAAAAGAGAGTTCAGTTTGGCTCACCGTAACTTCATTTTTCTTCACCGAAGCAAGGACATCGATTTTAGCTTCCAGTTCTTGAATTACGCAAGTAAGTCTCGATATTTCTGATGCATATGGAGCTATACATCTTTTTATAAGTTCTTCTAGGGCTTCCAAGTCACTAGTACTCATTTTATTATATTTTTAAGAAAATCAAATTACGAGAGACAGTAAACACGACCAACCTTGCGGAGGGGCAGGGGGAATAAGTCTCATTAAGGTCTGTGTTAAGAATATTTATCAAAATAGGATACGTAAACACTGGGTGAGTTTACACAAGAGTGAGAACAGAAAGTAATACTTACTTGTTGGATTTAATCTACCTAAATCTTGTAGATTCTATAAATGTATTTTTACACTATTTCCTCTGTATATGGGTATCTACCTAAAATAAAGTTATATTACTATTAGCCGAGTAAGTCATCTTGCAGAGCACGGCGATGCAGTAGGTCATTCTCCTCGGTCTCTATATACTCCTTAACACGCATAATACCCTAGTACTAGTAGGTTACCATCCGCCCATTAGCCAAGTAAGTCATCTTGCAGAGCACGGCGGTGCAGAAGAGCATTCTCCTCGGTATCTACATACCTACTCCTCAACACGCCTAATACCCCAGTACCAACCATCCGCCCATTAGCCGAGTAGGTCATCTTGCAAAGCACGGCGATGCTGTAGGGCATTCTCTTCAGTCTCTACAAACTCCTCAACACGCCTTATACCCTAGTACTAACTATCCGCCCATTAGCCGAGCAGGTCATCTTGCAGAGCACGGCGATGCAGTAGGGCTTCTAGTCCGGAAGAGCCATCTTCAGGTAGGCCAGCAGGCGGTCCACGCAGCCCGTCTGGTAAACGCGCAGCGCGTTCTCCTCGGTCTCTACATACTCCTCAATAATACGCCTAATACCCCAGTACCAACCATCCGCCCATTAGCCGAGTAGGTCACCTTGCAAAGCACGGCGATGCAGTAGGGCATTCTCCTCAGTCTCTACATACTCCTTGACACGCCTTATATCCTAGTACTAACCATCCACCCATTAGCCGAGTAGGTCATCTTGCAAAGCACGGCGATGCAGTAGTGCAGTAGAGCTTCTTGTCCGGGAAATCCATCTCCTGGTAGGATAGCAGCCAGTCCACGCAGCTCGTCTGGTACACGTGTTCTCCTCGGTCTCTACATATAGTCTTAGAGGATCGTGTAATCTCGCGGCGTTACATATTAGAATTGTGTAACTTCGCACACTTGTTTCTTAGGCCCAGCGCAGACAGAACGGAATAATCCTCGCGCGGGCTCGGGCATTTCCTGAGGGATCGCGCATGCTCGAGCTAGTGCGCGTCCACGCGAGCCTGCGCTAGTAAACCGTCATCTTCTACCGAAACATGCCAGTTTGTCGCGGTTCGTCAATAATGGTGGACTGGGATATGGTTATAATTCCATTGATGTATGGGAGAGTTATGACGTCATAAATTTTTTGTATGGTTTTTTTTTTTACAGAAAACTATCATGTGGATTGTGGGGTATCTAATGTAAGGGCTTTTTGAGCCGATTCTAAAAATATAGTACCTACATCTTTATATTTCAGTCACTAGTTTCCTAAAAACTTGAAAAATATTTTCAAAACATACCAAGTTTGGCCTCTTCCTGGTAGGAAATGGCTGAACAAACTTTTGAAAAATATGAATCAAATGAATCTTTATATCCTCATTTCCAATTTCCTAAAAGCATTTTTCAATATGTTAATCAGAACTATGTTTTTTTTTTAATAAGACTCGTACCGACGCGATTGGTGGAAATTCGCTCAGGACCGCGATGGTGGGAGGGACGAGGGGGAGGCCTTTGCTCAGCAGTGGGACAGTACAGGATAGAAAAAAAAAGGACGGAAGAAACCTGTTTGAATTTTAGTAGGTACATAATTTTATATTCTTTTTTACAAAAACCTATCATTATGGGTATCCAATGAAAGGGTTCCACAAGCTGATTATAGAAATATAGTTTAACTTACATTTCAGTAACATGTTCCCAAAAATAAATCTTTATATCCTCATTAAATAAAAAAAAAACAAAAAAAAAGTACTAAAAAAGCTAATAGCTTTCTAATTTAAAAAAAATAGTTCTTATTAATATTTTCAAAAATGCTTTCATGACGTTGGTTATGAGGATATCATGAGTAACTTCATGAATATTTTACAAAAAATTATTCAGCCATTTTCTACCAGGAAAAGCCCTAACTTGGTATGTTTTGAACATATTTTTCAAATTTTTAGGAAACTAGTGACTGGATTATTAAGATGTGCTATATTTTTAGAATCGGCTCATAAAGCCCTTTCAGATTTAGATAATTTTATTCAAAATCAGAATCAGAATCGTTTATTTGCGAAAACATGGTAAGGATTACAGAGGTGGTACAAAAATATAAAGTGATCATGTACATGTTTTGCTAATTTTGGTTTAGCATGCAAATTTACAGAATACTTATTGAATTTCATGCAGAATACAATGCAAATAGAGCGAGTCTACGCCGTTTCGGATCGTGCTATGGCAGCGTAAAAGAAACGGCAAGAAACCACTGCAGCACGGCCTACTTTAAGAGTCGGCTTTTTACAATGTGTTTCTTGTGTTTCGCTGGAATATCAGAGCACCATACCTCTTTGTCATTCATATAGTCATCCAATCTATAGTAAGCTTTTTTACATAACGTTTGCTTTACACATTCTTTAAACTTTCTCTCAGGTAATTGCACTATATTGTCAGGTATTTTGTTGTAGTATCGTATACACAGACCAACGAAAGATGTATTGACTTTAGTTAATCTAGTATATGGTTGATCAATTTTATGCTTATTTCTAGTATTAAAATTATGCCTGTCACAAATTTTAGGTAATTGATGAATGTTCTTTCTAGCATACATTATATTTTCATAGATATACTGGCATGGCACTGTCATAATGTTGATTTCCTTGAACAGTTCTCTCAGGGAATCACGAGTCTTCAGGCAATAAATTGCTCTTATAGCCCTCTTTTGTAAAACGAATATTGAATGTATATCAGCTGCTCGGCCCCAAAGCAGTATGCCATAAGAAATAATGCTATGGAAGTAGCTAAAGTAAACTAGCCTTGCAGTAGCTACATCAGTAAGTTGTCTGATTTTTCTAACAGCATATGCAGCCGAGCTCAATCGACCAGAAAGAGCCGTTATATGAGGGCCCCATTGAAGTTTAGAGTCTAGTGTTAACCCTAAGAAAACTGTACTATTTATAAAATCTAATGGTTCATTATTCAATACTATGTTATGTGAAGTAGACCTTACATTTGGTAGTGCAAATTTAATACATTTAGTTTTTTTGGCGTTTAGGAGTAGATTGTTAACAGTAAACCATGCATGAATCTGTCCAAGTGCATCATTGACTTCGTTATAATTTTGTGATTTCTTACTTACATTGAATATTAATGAAGTATCATCAGCAAATAACACAATCTTTGACAGACATGATAGGATTCTGTAAAAAAATCCATACAAAAAATTTATGACATCTTAACTCTCCCATACATCAATTTAATTTCCGGTGCTCCGAGTCATATTGGTCTAATAGGATTAGGAAACAAGTGTACGTGTATTACACAATCCTAATATGTAACGCCAAATAATCCCGATTTTCTACACGATCCTTTTAGACTAATACTCCTTGACACGCCTTATATCCTAGTACTAACCATCCGCCCGTTAGCCGAGTAGGTCATCTTGCAGAGCACGGCGATGCAGTAGGGCTTCTTGTCCGGGAGAGCCATCTCCAGGTAGGCCAGCAGCCGGTCCACGCAGCCCGTCTGGTACACGTGCAGCGCGTTCTCCTCGGTCTCTACGTACGACTTCAACACGCCTAGTACTAAGATGTGCACGTCTCGGAATTCGTACGACTGAAAAACGAAATTCTTTAGAGAAAATTTGTGGTATTTGCTATTGGTTCAATATTGATTGGTATTGAAAAACTGGTACAAAAACAGAGTAGCTGTCTAAAACAGAAAATAGAGAATTACGAAGACAAGAAAACAAGGTATTATGCCGAGCCCTGCAGTTGGAATGCGTCAAAGATTGTCTATAATCACAAATTAATTTAATATAGTTAAGAGGCGTGAGTTCAGTCTAACCAGTGTGAAACTCTGAACTACAGTCGTACAGTCGAAATAATATGGCTTCATTAGAAACACTTTTCGTCGATAGGTGTCTCTGCTGCTCTAATGTATAGCGTATGGCTCCGTCCTGCTTTCACACTACTGTCATTCTAATCAAGCTACGTTACATCGACTGTAGACAGATGTCGTGTCGTACGTATCGGGAACTAAATAAAAGACCGACCTCACCAAAAATCATTGGAGCTTAGAATCGTTAGGTTACTGACTGAATCTCAGCCTGACATTGTCACCTCTAGAATGTCACACAGATCCGTAACCCCCGTAGAGGCCTGGAAGGTCTTCTGCACAGTGACGTCCTTGTACCGCGAGACCAGCTGCTCCACCGTCTTGAGCGCGAGGCTCTGGATGGCCACGTACTTGCTCTGCATGAGCGCCAGGAGCGGGGGCCACTGGAACTGGGGGTTCTTCGTCATCTCGGCCGAGCACACCGGGTCCGCCAACACGTTGCTTACCGTCTACGCACGCAGTGAAATAAAATAATAACAAATTACAGCAATGTGATAAGCTAAAAAATATCAATGTGCGCAGCCCAAGATGAGACCTGTCAGATGAAAATAGAGGGGATTTTGCGCAGGTACAGTCTTGCGTCCGTCCCCGTTTGCCGCCAAAATGGCCTGCGAACTATCTACTTCGCAGGTATAACCACGTGATTCGTCAAGTCTCATCTTTGGCTGCGCGCATTATACCTGTTTACGAAACCTAAACTTTCTTCTACTTACGACATAGGTACTTTCCGCGCTTCTTTTACTGTAGGTACCACAGTAGATGTAAGTAACATTAGTAGTAACGACAGCTAGACGAAGACACACCCTGC
This sequence comes from Athrips mouffetella, assembly GCA_947532105.1. Classification (NCBI taxonomy): domain Eukaryota; kingdom Metazoa; phylum Arthropoda; class Insecta; order Lepidoptera; family Gelechiidae; genus Athrips; species Athrips mouffetella. Next base: position 393,011 of record OX383960.1, on the reverse strand, counting down.
ATCTTTCTGAATTCAACTGCACCCCTTGCCATGTTCGACTCTACAAAGCACCTACGTAGGTACTAGCAGCAGGTTCTATTTCGTTAGGCTAAACGTCACATAGGTATCTTTTTTAACCGTCGTTTCTGGCGTGTTTAATGGAGAGTCCGTCACTAAATATACTCTGATCGATCAACCAGTTTCTCGGTTTAGTGTGCTATTGACTTGGCTTTTATTTAAAGCGATATGAATTAAAAAGAGGAGCAACGTGAATTTTCATTGAATTTTAGTATGGCCAATGAGTGATCACAAAGGGTATGTGGATGGAAAAGTGCTAAAAAGTGTGAAAGCCAAAGTTGTAGAAAATTTTATCAGCTTTTATTATATACTTATTACAACAAAATTTCGTTCGAAGCATCGTTTTTGAGATGTAAGCAAAAAACAAAAAAATGGGTCCTTCTTTGTGCCCCTCGAGCGGACCTCGGAGGCGCAAGGACTTTTAGTATGTTTATCTCCTAACTAGCCCCAACAAAGTTCTTAAGTCAAACTTTCTGCTTTCGACTTTTCCATCCACAAATTATTCGTTGCTTAAGTTATTTGCTATGTACCGAAGCCCAGTGATTCTACTAATTAAAACTAGCAACTTAACCGAGTCGAAAAAATTTATTTCTTTTAGAATGTTGCTTGTTATCGTTAGTGTTGCTTGTTATCGTTAGGAGAATCAGCAAAACCTTCGGGAGCAAAACCAATGAAAATTCGCACTTCATGTATTTGTAAGAAAAAATGGAACCTGCAAACAGTTTTTCTGTACATCAGGGTCGTAGATATTCTTCATGCGGTTGAGGAGTACGCTGAGGATGTTCGCTGAGATGAGCTGCTCGCATCCATGCGGCTCCCGAGTCAGCTCGGACAGGAGGAACGACGTGAACTCCAGCACGAATATATCCTCGCACTGCAACAGGGATTGCTCAGCTCACACTAAACTTGCTGGTCACTCATAAAAATGCGTAAACTCATAAAAAAGTGTAGAGTCGCCCAAAAGGTTAGGCACGTAAAGAGGTAGGTATCGCTCGGCATCTTTTTATGAGACCTTCAGAACTGAGGAGATCTACCAAAATAAGACAGGCGCAGACCCAGCCCCCAAAAAAGGTTGTGATCACATCGTCACGACCACCCTAAATTCGAAGACTTTATTTTATTTATTTATTTTATTTGTTTATCGGAAAACCATCAGTTTTAAAAAACGTGTATATAATCTAAATACATAACATACAACAGCTAATTATAGGTTTTCACTACTAGTTTCATGGTAAACATTTCTATTTCGTTAAGAACTCAAGGTAAAGGTAAGTATATAAGTAGTTAAACAAAGAAAACAAATTAAATTAGAAAACTACAATTATGAAAAAAGGTATACGACGCACAAAATAACTTTGGCCCTATCATTGATGCGCAGAAGTCAAAAATGTGCAAAAGTGGGCGGCCATTTTTAGGGTTCCGTACCTCAAAAGAAAAAAACGGAACCCTTATAGGATCACTTTGTTGTCCGTCTGTCTGTCTGTCTGTCTGTCTGTCTGTCTGTCTGTCTGTCTGTCTGTCTGTCAAGACCCTTTATCTCACGAACGGGTAAAGGTATCAGGTTGAAATTAATACCATATATTAGGATCTATGAACCACACAAGACCTGAAAATTTCAATTTTTTACAACGACGCAATCAAAAGATATGGCATTTTATGTCCTCATCTCCATACATTTATTCAAAAACGAAAAACCTACAGGGTACTTCCCGTTGACCTAAAATTATGAACTTTGGCAAGAAGCTAGGTCTCACAGTACAAATAATGGGAAAAGTCTGAAATCATTAAATATTACAACTTTTCTCACAACTAATGGTAACCAATTGTGGTGAGCTCCCGTTTCAAGAACATTCATATAAGAGAGGGGTCAAGTTGGATGGTTGCTGAGGCGATTTTTGTTTTAGTTCTATTTAAAAACGGGAACACTTACAAACTTGAAAATTGGTATGTTTATAGGGCATAGGCTATAAAATAACAACAAATAATAAACTTTGGTCAAGCGCGTGTCGGACTCAAAAAATCTAGCACATTAACTTACTGAAATTTTAACTAATACAATTATGTTTATGTGGTGGTACGGAACCCTCAGTGCGCGAGTCCGACTCGCACTTGGCCGGTTTTTTTCTTCTGCGCATCAATGACAGGGCCACAGTTATTTTGTGCGTCGTATAACTTTTCCACAATTTTGTGCTTTTGCCCGCGACTTCGTACGCGTGTTAAATAATTGGATCCGGTTCGCATTACATAAACAATAAAAACAAAAAGAAGTATTCGAGTGTTCAGGTACCTACGTCAAATTATAATATAAATTATATAAAAAGTTTCATTACAATCAGTTCAGTAGTTTTTGCGTGATGATCCAAACAAACAGATAAAAAGTCCAAAAATCTGTGATTTAGATTAAGGGGTACCAAAATAGCATAACGTGATAATTTTTTTTATAAATATTTTTTATCATATGTTGTAGAGCCTAGCTGTACCCTGCTACAACTTCACTCGTGTGAAGTGTAGATTGTGGCTGCGTCGTATTAAACTTTGTAGTGTTAAGAGCACGTCAAGCTTGACACAGACTTGGTACAGCACTTATCTCCGTAAGCGTAGACGCGAAAGTCGTCTGCGAGTGTCAGGCCTGGCCTACTCTTGACTGTACGATTGCAATGAAACAAAGCTTATTTGACCTTTTAAAGGAGCATTGTCACTCCCTCCCTGGACTGGCAGTCCTAATAATCGAAAGGACTTTTTCACTTCTCATGCTCAGAAAGTGCTTTTTTGTGCAGGATATAGGCTGCACAATATCGAATTTTGTGCACTAGGGCAAAAAAGTAATCGCGGTGGTGGTGTACGCCCTGCGCCCCCCCCCTCCCGCGCCGCGCGCGCATCAACATATTCTTCACTAAAGCAGAACAACTCATTCTTCAGTTACATTTAGAGAGTACTTTTACTTTTTATTTCCTCGCAATCAAAGTAAAAAGCAGAGTTTACATTACAACTCGTCCACAAAACCATTTTATCCTCGACATTACTATCAGCCCTCGCCTTCGGCTCGCGCTGCTAAGTCTCGGGGAAATGGTTCGTTTTGTGCACTTGTTGTAAAATCTACTATATTTCACGTTGTTAAGAAGGTCTAGGTACACAAAAACTTTTAGCAATACATAGTTCCGCTAATTGTCCTGGCAGCCACGCCACAGAGCGACAGGAGGCGTCGAGGCCGACCAAGGCGCCGATGGCGCGATCAACTCGACGTCTTTTGTACAAACTGGCAAGAGCAGGCTCTCGATAGGGACGAATAGAAAAAAAACCGGTCAAGTGCTAGTCGGACTCGCGCACTGAGGGTTCCGATAAACCTATAGTATTTTTGGAAGCAATAAAGTCCATTTTTAGGACCGCAAAACAAAATTTGTATATAAAGGCTTTTTGCAGATTTCTAAAAAACTGTGCAACTTGTAAAGATCGTTTTATTTTTGCTGTAATATTTACATAACATTCTATTGAGTGTAATTAATTCAGATTTTTCTTCTCAAACTTCGGAGATAAGGGGCGGGGGGAAATGGTATTTTTTTGTCATTTTTCATCATAACTTGAAAATACAAAAACATATTTTAGATTTCACAAGTAAAGCCCTTACATATGATTTCCCACTCGACCTAGTAACGAAAACATTAAATTTTACCCCCCCCCTATCGGAACCCTAAAAAAGGGAGGACTTTGCCCAGCAGTGGGCCACTAAAATCTCAATGAGATAAGGTTGTCCTAAGGTTATATGGTTAATTTTTCCTGAGTTACTGATTGGGGTAGATATGGCCCACAAAAACCTTATCGTGTTCTCTCTGCTCAGTTGAGAGTTCATTTGACAGAAAATCAGGTCAGGCGACCCATCAGACAAAAATACAAAATACCAACCTTAGCTAGTAAAAAAGCTATTCTTCTCAAATTCTCTGGGTCCATTAAGATTTGCTCGGGTCCTCTCGGCAGTTCACTCATTTGCGCCAAGGCTTTGCACGCGAACCTCTTTATGTTAGTCTCTGGGTGGTCTATGTGCAGCGAGATGTACTTGATCGCGTCTAAGTTAAACAACACTATGCGGTTGGCTAAATCCTGAGCAGAATACTTTGTTATTGCTCTGAGCGTCTGAAAATTAGATTCACTTTTAATATTTTTGATAAGGTCATGATTTTTTTTTATTATGTAAGTTCTTAATACATGTACCTACGTATGTTGTGTGTTTCTTCCGACTACCTACTCTGCAACATGAAGTTTACTGGCTGCTTTGCTCTGACTGAACACACTTTTCCAGCATATCTAAACACACAATGTGCCTATGTTCACACGTGCTTAGGAATTTAGAGATTTCTCGTAGTAGTTGTGGAATGCCACTATTGTAACTGATGTAGGTATAGATATTTAAATCGACTGCAAGACAGCGGAGCTCCCTCCCGAATTCTAGCTTTTGTTGGAAAAATATGGAGGGGAAGTACCATAGTCACCTCGCTTGTTAGCGTTACGGCTGGCACCATGGACCGCGGATTTAGGTATCTCTGTGTAATGTTTAATATTTGTGTGGGGCGGGAGTGAATTTCTTCTCTTAGGTAGGGTAGGTAGCTAACTTACCTGACATAGTAGTTCTGGTTCTTTTGACTCCAGAAGCAAAACAGCAGTGTGTGCTGTTTCAGGAGTGATGTCATACGAATGAAATGTCAAGTCCTTTTTGTCGGCCGAACGATTTTCTCTCTCCTTTTGTAATGGTTTTGCCATGATTGAAATGAATACGATTAAAGCTTAGATTTATCACTTGCAAAACACGCAAACAACACACAATAAACAATCAATAAACACTTACAAGTCAAAAATCTATCAAAATATTTGACATAAGTTTGACATAGGTACTTACTTACGAAAGGTTTTATTTGCTTTTGAAACTATAAAAAACAAACTCCTTGATAAAAAAGCAGTAAAATCTGGCCGTTACGGACTCAATTCCAAAATTCTCCAAGTTAAAATAAAATTTTAATGGCATTGACAACTTCAAATACAACCGCCAAGCTTGGGATGCGTATTTTTAGTACACATTTTATATTTTTTTAACTTTATGCGTAGTAGGAGAAACGTTTTCGTGCGCACTTTAGGAGTGCTAGCTAGGAAGTTCAGGGCATTGCAGGAGACATGGCTCCTGCCGTGGTGGGGCAGCGGGGGCCTGGCATCAGCCCCGCTCTACGTCCTGGACACTGTGGTGTTGATAGTCAAGTTGTGCTCCACTTGCCTTGTGGCTGTGGTGAAGATACTGGTGCCGCCAGCTTTGAAGAGTTTACATGGAGAGACTGTGCTGGTTTGTCTACAATACGAGTATATTGTAAACTAGCTGTATCCGAGACTTCGTACGCGCTTTAATGTTTCTGCTGATGTGTCTATCTTTTCTTCTTTTTCCTTTAGTATGTTCTTTTGAGGGCAAGCCCCTAATTGCTGTCCAACCTCCTACGTATTCATGCTCCCTGATACTTGAGTATTTTTATTATGCTCCTCCCCCTTCCAACCTTCAGTTATGTCCTCCTTTTGCAGATAGATATATTCTCCCTGGTACTTTTGTATTGAGTCACTGGTCTCCTCTTACAGAATCATACTCTGTTTCTGGTACTTTTGTATTTAATAGTTACTGTTCGTCTCCTGCTAATTTGGTACTTTCCTATCTTTCCCACCCAGTTGCTGTCCTTTTCTTGCAGATTCATGCTCTCCTGGTACTTTTATATTTTTATTATGTCAGCTGCTGTCCTACCATATTGCAAATTCATACTCTCCTGTCCTGGTGTTTATTATTATCTTTGTGAGCTAAACCCTGGACGAATAGCTAAACTACTTACTTATCTATGCAGTGCCTTTTTGAAAGGATCTCGCCAGAAATAATAAAGTACCTAGATAAAAACTATCCTACCCATATAACATAACAAGAGCATTTTATAAATAATTAATGGACTACTGATTAGAACTTCGTTGTTTAGCATTGACCTACCCATCTTAGACGTTTACTGCCTTCACCCGTCCGGGTTCTGACCACGGCCAAAGTTGCTTTACTTTCCTGATCACTTGAAGGAGGGATGATCCCCACTCAGCCACGTGCGCTTTCTTTGGTGAGGGATACATATACCACTATCATCAATTTGTTTTGTTTAACAGATAACAGGCGCAGCACACGGCATAGGTCGAGAGCTGGCGATGCAGTTTGCAGAGTTAGGAGCCACAGTGGTCTGCTGGGATAGTGATGCACGGAGCAACAACGCAGTCGTTGAGGATATCCGCAACAAGGATGGAGAGGTACCCACCTGTCACCCTTATGTAATGTGGGTAACTATAGAAGAGATCAGGTTTACGGATTTGGGGTGACAGTGTAGCAACAACGCTCTTATGCAGGAAATCCGAAAATGGTATGGTAGGATAGTGACAGATGAAGCAAGAACGCTGACGTGGAGAAAATCCAAAAGTACGTCGCCGTGTGCATTGTCATATCAACTGAAAGCGTCAGCTGTTGGACAAAGGTCTCCACTTGAGATCTCCACTGCGACCATAGTGCCCGTATCTATCGTGTTACCGCGATCTTGAACTTGAAAAAATCTTCACTACATATCTCCAGATAACAAAGGCGCTGGGCCTGACGATATATCCCCTGTAATAATTAGACGGTGCGCAAAGAGTCTCGTACTGCCGTTGTGTATAATATTTAGTAGATCACTGATTGAAGGCATCGTACCCCAGCTCTGGAAATCGGCATTTGTGACCCCAGTTCACAAGAGTGGTGATAGGTCGAACGTTTGTAATTACAGGCCAATTTCGAAGTTATGCATATTTGCCAAAATATTTGAAAAGATCGTTCATAGACAAGTGTACGCAGCTCTGCAGCAATCATTCTCTGAGGAGCAGCACGGATTCCTTATGAGTAAATCTACTACATCCAACCTTGTGTTATTCAATGATTTTGTTACGTCTCAAATGGATAAGGGTGTACAAGTCGACACGATATTTAATGATTTTAGTAAAGCTTTTGACCGTATCGATCATGTGCTGCTCCTGGAGAAACTGAGTTGCGCAGGGATACATGGAAACCTCTATAGATGGTTCTCTTCCTATATCATGAACAGGTCCCAGGCTGTCGTAACTAATGGCTATAAGTCCTCCTGGATGCCAATCCCGTCTGGTGTACCTCAAGGCTCACTACTAGGACCGTTGCTATTTGTAATTTTTATTAATGACATTGGCGATTGTTTCAGCAATTCAAAATTTTTACTATATGCAGACGATACCAAGATATTTAAATCCGTGTCAAGTACAGAAGATTGTAATCATCTGCAATTAGATTTAATTAATTTTGAGCAATACTGTGTCAAAAATAAATTAAATTTAAATATCACAAAATGCTTTGTCACCACTTTTACACGTAAGCCCAACCCTATAGTCTACCCGTACACACTTAGCAACGATCCTCTTAGTAAGACTAACATCATGAAAGATCTTGGAGTTATGCAGGACTCTCGGGTTTCCTACGAGAACCACATCGACTATATAGTCAAAAAGGCCTCTAAATCCCTAGGCTTTATTAAAAGGACTACAGCTCCATTCAAGACACTCAAACCTATCAAAGTCCTGTATTGTTCGTCTGTGCGAAGTATACTGGAATATGCATCCGCTGTGTGGAATCCCCAGTATAAGGTGCATATCAACCGTATTGAGTATATCCAAAAACGCTTCCTCCGGTACTTACAATATAAATGCAGGCGGTTTGAACATGGCTACGAAACCCGTTGTAAAACTTATCATTTCTTACCCTTAGTACAAAGAAGAGAAATTGCAGACCTCATTTATTTAGTTAAAATTGCCAAGGCAGAAATAAACTCTCCCAGTCTTTTACAAAACATTAATATCCACGTTACTAATAGACTTCCTATTAGACACAACCAGCCCTTAGCAACAATTAGTGCAAAAACCAATTACCGGCGAAATTCCTTCTTCTTAAGGGCTGCTAAGTCATTTAATAGTTTAAGCAAGGAACACAGCGACTTGGAACTATTTTGCTCAAATCATTCAGATATAAGGCGTATTTATAATAAGATTTTCTTTAAGCCTAACATAAGTTCATAACTATTCTTACCTAATTTAATTTTAGCATTAATTTCTGTATTCCTCATTTTCCTTAAGTGACTGATTGCAGTGTTGAGGTTTAATTTAACTACTTGGTTTATACTCCAGTGATATTCTTGGCTTCTTCAGTTATTTAGTTAGATTTGAATCTGCGGGTACCTATAAATGGCTGTGTACTAATTCACCTATGTTTATAATTAGATTTAAGTAGCTGTTGGTACTCTGAATAAAATTAAAATAAAATAAATAAATAAAATAATGACGCCACTTGGAAAATGTTTGCTTTTTATTGTGCAGTGTTTTGGCTACACAGTGGACGTGACAGTCCGCGAGCAGGTGATCACGATGGCCGCGCTGATGCGGCGTCAGCTCACAGAAGTCACCATGATAATCAGCAACGCGGGCGCCCTCACCATCGCCCCCCTGCCTCATCTTCGGCCGGAGGTCATCACCAGGCTCATTGAGATCAACCTACTGGCACATTTTTGGGTAAGTTTTCAACATTTTACCTTCTGCGTTAGATAATCACAAATTACCTTTCGACCAAGTCAAGTTCTGAATGTATCACTCCACTTCTTGAACGATTACCTAGGTAGTCTCGTTTTGTTCGTCTGCAGATAATTCAGGCATTTTTACCAAGTATGATCGAGCGGAGACGCGGCCACATCGTCGCGATCAACTCAAGCGCGGGCTTGGTGCCGTGTGCTGACATGGTGCCGTACTGCGCAGCTAAGTTTGGTCTCAAAGGTAAGTTTCTTCAGTTGGTATTCATTTCATTGCTTTAATGATGAAGGAGCTAATGAAGTGAGACCTTCACTTTCAGGCCATGTTCCCACTAGGCTCACAGTGAGCCGCTCACTGTACGCCTCCCCATATATTTTAAACGGAGTGTCTATTCAGCGCTTACTGTACGCAATTTGCGGCGTCACGCTGGCGTAACGTCGGCGTTACGCTTGCTGATTCATTCAGTGAGCAGCTGAGTCGCCGCGAACTATGCTCCCGGTCGGCGGGTCAGCTCACTACGCCGACGGAACGAATTGAGTGAGCGACCGATACGCCGCTCAGAGTCGGTCGGCTCACAGTGAGCGGCTCACTGTACGCATAGTCGGGACATGGCCTAACTCAAACGAAAACTCGATGACATGTGTATTCTGCTCATGCGGGCATACGGTGCACAAACGCGATCTTTGATTGAGGCACATAAGTCCAGGTTTAAGGTTTGCAAGTGCGCCATGGAGCGCAGTATTCTAGGTGTTGGTAAAACGGATCGAATGAATCAGAAACACCACGCTGCCCCTAAAAAAAGTAGCATTTTAATAGTCTGCTAAGCCGACGAAGCGGATAGGTGGGTTAACGTACGATTTGAAATTTATTTTAGAGATCTGGCAATCGAAGGCTTTGAACGATAAATATGTACAATGAGAGGTAAAGATAAACGCAAATTCTGATCATTCTCCGGCAGTGGACGTTCAATGTTCATGTCCTGTAAAGAAAAAGACATCTCACTGAAGAAAATGATATCATGAAATTTACGCCTGATTTCCAGGTTTAATGGACTCAATATCTGAAGAACTCCGCCTAGACACATGGACGAAGAACATCTACACGACATCGGTGTACTTAGCGACGGTATCGACCGGAATGTACCCACCGCCCTCCCACCGGTTCACGTCCATATACAACGAGATCTCTGCTAAAGATGCTGCTACTATTATCATCGAAGGTGAGAGCGCAATATCTATGTCAGCGGAAATTGATAATAAATGTAAGTTGATCAATTTTCTAGTAATATGATCAACTTTCAAAAAATCATAAACGGCAGTTAAAATGTATTATTTAATGCAATAAACAGCTAATTCATCAACTTAACAGCTGAGTGTCAGTAGCACCATTTGAGTTGTACCATTAATGGTACAGTTGTACCGTTTATGGTACAGTTGTAACATTAATGGTACTACTGACACTGATTAGTGTCACTAGTAAACGCTGCCTGGCGGTAAGTTAATAAACTAACGATTTTGCCACAACGTCAAATCATACACTAATGGACCAATCGTTGTTGTACAATTTTACGTTTGATTGACACCTGTAAAATAAGACACTGCAAGCATGTGGCCGGGCGGCTGGCGGGGAGCGGGGTGAAAGCAAGTGAGACATTCCCTTTCGGTCACGCGCGACGCGAAAGTCCATTTCTGTGAAAGATTTTTCAACTATTTTTTTAAGTCCGTGTTTCTTAACCCCTCGAAGGTCCTCAAAAAGGCAGAATTTCAAAAAAATGCTAAAACATAATTTTATTTGCATTAGTACGTCTAAATACCAATTTTTAAGTCTCCATCTTCAAAAACAACGATGTTTCGAAACCCTTATTCATGTTGGTAGAAGAGGGGTGGGGGTAGGTTGAGTTTAAGTTTGAAATACAGACTTTAAAAAAAACCGGCCAAGTGCGAGTCGGACTCGCGCCCTAAGGGTTCCGTACCTATCTACCATATGATATACTAAAAGCTTTTGCTCTTTGATTTTAAAAACTCCGCGACCATCCAACTTGACCCCTCTTTTATAAAAAAGTTCTTGAAACGGGAGCTCACCTTAATTGGTTACTATTAGTTGTGAGAAAAGTTGTAATATTTAATGATTTCAGACTTTTCCCTTTATTTGTACTGTGAGACCTAGCTTCTTGCCAAATTTCATAATTTTAGGTCAACGGGAAGTACCCCATAGGTTTTGCTTTAGTGCATAAATGTATGGAGATGAGGACATAAAATGCCATATCTTTTGATTGCGTCATTGTAAAAAATTTAAATTTTCAGATCTTGTGTGGTTCATGGATTTTAATATATGGTATTAATTTCAACCCGATACCTCTACCCGTTCGTGAGATAAAGGGTCTTGACAGACAGACAGACAACAAAGTGATCCTATAAGGGTTCCGTTTTTTTCTTTTGAGGTACGGAACCCTAAAAATGGACTTTCACAGAAAAGGACTTTCGCGGAACTGGACGTTCACGGAAATGGACGTTCGAGGAACTGGACCTAATAGACCGAAAGGAGTCAACCAGTCATCGTACACCTCGCGTTCGTCGGATCATTTCATTTTACCGCGAGACTCTGTAAATATTTTTTTTATTTTTATTTTATTTCCTCTACATAAAAACATGGGCAAAAAAGTAGGCACAATAACTTGTGTTTTAGGCAACCAGGCCTCCACCTCCAGAATGAATGAATACAATTACAATTAAAACATACCTACTATAAGCTAAATCTATACGTAAAATAATACATTTTTCGAAAGTTGATCAACTTACCAAGAAATTGATCAACTGTCAATTCTTATAATTCTTCGGTGATATATCTACACAACATCGTCGTTTATTTTGCGACGGTATGGACAGGAATATACCTACCCTTTGCCTTCCCATCTGTTAATACAGAGACAGGAAAGAGCAGGTCAAGCTTGACCTCTACAGAGTTCACGAAAGAACTCCACGTTTTGTAAACTAACATTTTGTTAATTAAGAAAGATTTCTCTTCAATTAACACGAAGTACCTACACGTTACAAAAACGCTACACGTTACAAAAGCGCTCAGACTATCATTTTACATACAGGCAGAAGGTGTTCGCATTTTTAACGTGAATTTGTTGTTAGTTTAAAAAACGTGGCGCTTTTTCGTGAACTCTGCTATATAGCCATAGAAGTGTGGTATGTTTGAAGCTCGAAGTGCTCTTGGCTGTACAACGATATCCCTGCTCACTCAAAAGGAGTTGGTATATTATGTAATCAAATCATTCAATCAATGAAATACCTGATTTCAATATGGTTTGATAATTATGTCAAAAATATGGACGTGATAACTCCCGATTTATATTTTTTGTACAGGAATCCGAAGAAACCAAAAGAACATCAGCATACCGTCTCTAATGACTACCCTCATAGACCTCAACAACCTGATGCCCTACAGGTTACGGATCGTATTCACAGACTTCTTCAACTTCGGCCACAGAGGGTGGTTCTGTTTCTGTTAAGATTGTAATTCATAGTTTATTGTTATTGTCCAAACATGGTTAGGTACAGTTGCAGTGGCATAGTATACTTCTAACGCTATCTTTAATGAACACAGATCTAAGCATTCAGAGTTTACCGTGTAAGGCCGCGTCCCCATTAGGCTCACAGTGAGCGGCTAACTGTTTGCTTCTAGTTCGCCTCCCTATATATTTTAAACGTTAGTTTACTATTATTTAATCTGTGACGGAGTGTCCATTCAGCGCTTACTATACGCAGTTTGCGGCGTTTCGCTTGCGAATTCATTCATTGAGCAGCTGAGTCGCTGCGAACGATGCTCGCGGTCGGCAGCTCAGTGAGCTCACTACGCCGCCGACACGCTGCGCAGCGTCAAGCGTTCATATATACTCGTACTAATCGTAACCTCCCCTCCCAAGAGTAAGCAAGCACTTCGCGGCTAATACGCTACAGTTTGCTGCTAACTAAACATTGAGTTAGCGACCGATACGCCGCTCAGAGTCAGCGGATAGTCAGCCGCTCTCTGTGAGCCTAATGGGGACACGGCCTAAGAGCGCGCAACTTGTTGATTGTGATACACTTGTGCTTGTTTCGGCTGCTAGAGACGCCATACGTTTAATTTTCAATACTGTGCAATTGAATAGTCTACAATATGTAAACAATCTTTGTTATCTGGTGAATCGGTAAACTGTAGAATATTCTCCACATGGCAGGTTTTTGAAGTTGTGTTTTTAGCTTTAGTAACTTTACCTAGATATTTGCAGAAGAGTACTGCATTTGTGTATGTGTTTATTTGTAGTGACGCTTAGTGGTATTTAATAAATGGATACTTTAGAAAAAACAACATTTGTTTTTAATTAAATAATTAGAATTGTTTCTCAGAAGAAAAGTTACCCATAAATTACTTTCAAGCTTAATATTTCGCCTTCAGGACCATTAAGTTGAAATTCCATTATGTTGAATTCTCCAGACGTTGGATTCCTATTATGTTGAATCTCAATATGTTGAATCCCATTATGTTGAATTCTCTGAAAGTTGGATTGAGTGGAAATGTGTGGGCAGTGGGGAGAAATTTGTGGGTGATGGGGGGCTATGTGTACTCGTAGATGGATGGGGGTAATGTGTAGGTGATGGAAGGCAATGTAAAGGTGGGGGGGGGGGAAATATTAAGCAAAAAAAAATAACAAAATGGCCGCCATTTTAAATATTTTTTTGCTAGACCGATTGTCTTCAAAATCGATATATGAGGGTTCGAGTGGCCTTTCATATCGAATCAAATGTAAAACATGGAAAAATGGTCGCCATCTTGGTTTCTTTTGTTTCTGGACCGATTGTCTTCAAAATCGATATCTGAGAGTCCGAGAGGACCCCAATGACGAATCTGATGTCATATTTTTTTAAATGGCCGCCATTTTCAATATTTTTGTGTCTGGACCGATTGTCTTCAAAATAGATATCTGAGGGTCCGAGAGGTCTCTCATAACTAATTGAATGTAAAAATTGTAAAAAATTGCCGCCATCTTGAATTTTTTGTTTCTGGACCAATTGACTTCGAAATCGATGTGTGGGTCCTAGAGGACTTCAATGACGAATCAGATGGCAAATTAAAAAAAATGGCCGCCAATTTGAATATTTTAGTTTCTGGACCGATTGTCTTCAAAATCGATATCTGAGTGTCCAAGATAATTTGATATCAGATTTTTTTTAAAAATGGCCGCCATTTTGAATATTTTTGTAACTTGTAGGGTAGACCGGGTACAATTGAAACAGTTTTGCTTCAATTGTGTGTAGTGGAGCCATCTTTAATATTTAAAGATCGGGTGTAAACATGGCTTAAAGGATAGTAAACTGGCTATGAAATACAATTTATAAAATAGTTGTATCTCAAACAGAAAAGCTTCAATTACCGTTAAAAGAGGACGGGGGAGAATGGTTCAATTGACCCCGTACTAGGGACGGTTAAAACAGTCCTCGTGGACGTTTGAAACACTTTAATAATATCGAAACAAAACAAGTTTTGCAACGAACTACAGTCAATCTTGACTCAATAAAAGTATTCAATAAGGTTGTAAAAAGTTGGTAATCCTAGCATAAACATATCAAAATTTATGATCGTTTACATATTTTCAAATTTAAAAGGAGGATATTTTTTTTTATGAGGTTCTTTTAGAGATCTCAGTTATACTAATTAGTTCCAATATGTCAAATATACACAGTTGATATTAAGCTAAAACGGCATACAATCGTAGTAAAAACAGATAATCTTATCTCATACAAAAGGGCATGTTTCAATTATAACAATGGTTCAACCATAACATAATTTTTACGGAATTGGCATTTTAAAAATCTGACATAGGTCACCTATATTGTCACCTAAATCCCTTCAAATAAAAAAATCTGTTTTATTAATCATATTTTATTAACGTTTCATATTGTTCAACTATTCAAACTAAAAAACTTCAGATGAGGAACTACAGTTTTGTCTCTTCGACCACCTAACAACTTATAACAATCTGGGGACGATCGAAACACGAGGACGTTTGAAACGTTTCAACAGTACCCCGTTAATCGTCCCCAGCCGGCATTTTTTACTTCAAAGTCTAAATTTATTCTTAATCAATTTCAATTCGAATCAAGTATTGTGAAAAAACCACTCAACAATAACAAACCGACACTCTAAAATAAAAACAATAACTGTAAGATAAGTATATCAGATTTTATGACAAAAGTTATATCATGCAAGTTATTTACTTTTTTGCGCGAAAATCTTGTACGGGCGCTGGTCACGGCTGCTTCGCTCGGAGGCTCGAGCGACTAATTGTCTAAACTTCCGGAGATGGCCGATTGACCCACGAGTGTTTCGTCATATGCGTAGTTACTATGGTTATTGAGAAAATCGCAATGTTTCAATCATGAACTGGTTCAATCGTACCCGGTCTCCCCTACTTGTAACTTGCACTAGTTATTTGGAACTTGAACCCTACACTTGCAACTTGTACTCGTTACTTATACCTACTCGTAACTTGCACATGTAACTTGCACAAAAAATATGCATATCCTTTGGAACAATATTTTTTTTTAATCACAAAAAATAGAAAAAAGAGGAACTTCTTATAATTAGAGGAAAATTTACACTTATTAAAGATGGAAATACTAAAAATAATGGCACCACCTGGGCACCACGCGCTGGAAATGTACCCAAAGAAACACATTCTCGGCTAGCGTTACTCTCAGTGCAGATAAAAAAAAAAGGGAATCTCAACATACTTGCACAAGCTATCGAGAAAAACATAAAAATAAAAATATTTTATCTTATCTTTTATCTCTTGTCTCTTTTTAGCGTAATTTTTTCTCTATAAATTATCGAATAATCATTATTAGAAAATTCAACATAATGGGATTTCAACATAGTGGTATTTCAACATTATGGGAATTCAACTTAATGGGAATCCAACGTTCAGAGAATTCAACATAATGGGAATTCAACGTAATGGTCCTGAAGGATATTTCGCAAACGGATTCCTTAATCGAAAAATTATCATTGCAGACTCACATTAATTTCAAATACCCCACACTTTGGGGTACACAGAAAAAAAAATTCAATCCCACTTTACTTGTAGGGGAGTTAAGGGGTTGTACCCTAAAAGAAAAATTTTTCAAGATTTTATTTTACCAGTTTGTCAGTCAACATGACTTAAATGTATATCCGTACAAATTTTCAGCTTTCTAGTACTAAGGGTCTCTGAGTTAAGCCGCGGACAGACAGACAGACAGACAGACGGACATTACGGAACCCTAAAAAAGAACTGGGTTTATTAAATGCAGACCGCTGTGTTGTATTATTGACAAAGAAAAGTGTAGGCAATAGAATACACTTGCTGTGAATATTTATTTTTTATTTAAAGCTGATATAAAAAACTATTTACTTCCTGTAATTAGGTTCTTAAAAATAAAAATAAATAGCTTACATACAAGAATGCCTCTCCAAGTTGTAGCTGGTTAAATTTGCACCACACTTTTCGCACATAATTATTTCATTATGTTCCAATACATGTTCGTCTCTCAGTATGGCATTAGGAAACACCTTCTGACACACGCCGCACTTGTGTTGGTGTCCCGTCGCATGGTGCGCCGAGTGTCGCTCCAAGGAGGCTCTCGTTGTGAAGCTGGAGCCGCACAGGTCACATAAATGCCTGTCCGGAGGTTTCGGGGACGCACAGTGGTTTTGGACGTGCAGGAAGATATCTTTACGGTCTTTTGATGTGTAATGGCAGATTTTGCATCTGTGAAATAAAATGAGATTGATCAGTATAGCAAGGAAGGAACATACTTACACTAAAAATAACACTAGTAATAGTACGACAAAAAAACTGGAATTTATTTGTTTAAATAATAATTTAGTTCATTATCATTTTAAACACATAAATTTCGGTTAGTTTTCACATAAAATCAATAAATAGAGATTCAAAAAAAGTCATAATCAATCTGAAAAACCATCTTCATCTTCTTCTTCTATCGTGTCGATGGCAACACTCATACTTTCCCAGACCAGTATTCGGCAACGCAGATGGCATTTGGTCTGGCCTCTTACTCCATTTCCGTTAGAGTATTAGAACAACCACTACTAAATCAACAATGTATAACTTAATAATGTCTGACACTGACTTGAAGCTGAAGCCATATCTGGAACAGGGGAGAAGACCACCTATCCTCAAACACTTACAAGATGATGTAAGTGGTTCCATGGACTCGGATAAGAGGCACACTAGGGACTCCCCTCAGCCAAGTGGCTCGCCATCAGTAGTCAATATTTTTTTTGCAGAGAGCATATCAAAGATCCTGTCAGACACATTGAAATAAAGGTACCATATAATATTGATGAATAGAAATTGGATTTAAATTTTTAATGGTATTAAGTTAAAGGGAGTTTATTTATGCTATGTAAAACTAACATATTTTGCATGCCATAACTGGTTAAATATGTAAGAATTTAAAATGACTCTGTCTGTTAAGGTACGATCCTAAATCACCATGTTTACGCAAATAAAATATTCCATTTCATTTCAATAGGTCAATATGCAAAAAGTACTATCATGACCGTTTTTCACTCTTTTTGTTTCTCTAACTACAGTATGATATATTTTACACAGTAAATACCTTTACTTCAATCTGAGTGTTTGGATTATTGATAAATGCTATATTGAGCAAAGAAAATTTTTGGCTTGGCTAAGTGGGACCCTTAATTGACTAACCTTTACAAAAATAACCTATTTAGGTGTTCGTGCCTTCGCTTGAACCATATTTGACTTAGATGATACTATATTTGAGATTACACTCCCGTATCTCAGCCCGTTTCACTCAGATTTCATATCTTGCAGCGCCCTCTGGCGACTATTTTGGTTACTAAGGTCCCCTCCCCACGCCCGTCACAAGCGCCCGTCTGTTCTTTGATCAGTACGCTTTTGTATCTCAGCCGAGTAACACGTGCCTAGTGAAATAATTATTTAAGTTTTTCTGTTGTGAATTCCGCTCGGACTCTTAGCCCAGCGACGAGACGCAGCTGCCTCTATTAGGCACCGTCATTACCGAAGTCATTGTAAAATGATTTTTCGTGCAGCACTTTAAATTCCGCTCGGACTTTTGGGTCCAGTGACGAGACGCAGCTGCCTCTCTAGGCACCGTCATAACCGTCGTCTCATTGACCGACGTATGTTGCCACATACGGCTGCCTCCCTTAAGCACCGTTATTGTAAATGCCATGTTTTCGTGATACGACGGGTGTCGCTTCACGAGACAACGTGTCGCTTCACAAGACGACGTGTCGCCTCACGAGACGTCATGTCGCCTCACGAGACGTCGTATGTCGCCTCACTCATCGACGTCGTTTCACGCGACGACGCGGGTCCGGCGTCGTCTCACGAGACGACGCGTGTTGGCTCATGACACGACAAGGAACAGTGGCCAGTTTTGCAACTAATCTTACAAGCCGATCATCATCATTGCCCTAGCTTTGTTCTAGGCGACCTATCCTAGGGGATTTGACAAGAGCACTGGTATTCTCAAAGAGCGACTGCTATCAGACCTCTGCAACCCAGAGGGAAAGTAAACCAAATCAAATCCTAGACAAGGTTGTATAAGGCTAATGGCCAGCCTGGATGTCAGAGCCCCAATCCGTCAAATGGCCTCTGACTTGGCTAAATTACTATCATTGACAGGCCGGGATCAACGGCTTAACGCGCCACCCAAAGCACGGAAACGCTCTAGTTGTTGTGCCACAATAGTCTAGCTATAGCGATCTCCCGTCCGGGTTCTGACCATGGCCCACATTGCTTAACTTTCTTGATCAGAAAGAAAGAGTAAGTACCACTCGACCACGAGCGATTCTCTTACACGTTAATTACAGAACATGGCAAGTACTTCCACAGTAATTATGGACGGTCTGCAGTCTAAGTGGCCTATGCATGTTGCCTCAATCAATGATCTTTGTCGCCTAACACAAAAACTTGTTGTCAGCTAATGGTCATCCTTTCATTTTGAGATTTATAATCATAACAGACCAGGGCAAGCTAGCTTATCTCCGCTAGAAGCTATTCTCTCTTCAAACAAAATCATTTGTTTTGATGACTTGGACTTGTGAGAGGTCAGATTACCCGGTGTTCTTAAAATTGAGAGAACTTTATGTAGTTGATAGCATCAGACGTTACCTTGCGAAATTCCATTATAACAATTTATGGAAAATATGTAGCAACCTCCAAAAAAGATGCCATGCACTCACTTTTTACCTCTTGCTTGTCCGCAAATAAATGTGTAGGCAACAAACAAACAACAACACGACAAGGGAGGTAATTTATTATTAAAAAGTCACTTCGTAACCTCAAAATTAAGAAGATATTTTGTTGCCTCAAAGGACGTTGTATCCAGAGTAGCACAGTGTGGCTCTTCAAAGCCGACACGGTTCATACTTAAACCACACACTTTTTATCCATATGAGAGACGAAAAACAAAATATTCTTAGCCACTTGCGTCAAATTAATTGTAACGTATCCTCCCTTCATTCCTTTGTTCTTACAGACAAGCGAAAATTTAATGTCTTATACGTGGCTTACAGAACGATTCCTCGACAAGTTGGGACATAAGTACTAATAAGAAAATATGAATTTCCTTATCCCCCCACAAAATTATATCTTTGCTTGCATGGTCATAATGATTGATGTTAATAGTTTGTGAATAATAATAACACAGCACACCTACCTTGGGAAGTACGTTCCCACTTTCTTCTGGTAAATAGAATGAGAGGGGGGGGGGCAATAAAAACTACCAGTCCAACAAGGACAGCCCCACTTTCAGCGAGGGAAAGAAACGGTTTCACCTATCTGCTCCCCGTCTAAGTGAATTTCTGTAAAGTGAAACTTACAATTTTATTCACAGCTGCAGCCTGATGACAATAGCTTAGCAATAGCAAACGCTTACATACAAACAAAGAGTAAGAGGTTATTACAGCGCGTTCAGGAAAAGTCTGTCTATGACGGTTATTTTCTGCGTATGGGTGACAGGCGGAGAGTAAATGAACGATCCGCTCGCCCCTGGGAGGAGCCGCGCTCACCCCCGCGACTCTTGACTTCTGCCCATTAACGGTCACAGACGGAGTTATTCTGCACGCAGTATACACAGACGAGTTTAGCTAATAAATCTGAGTTCCTGCCAGCTTTCCTAAGCTTGCTTGTTGCGTGATAGCCAGTAAGCGTATCAACACTTTCTAGTCAAAGCAGGACAACCCTGAAATCAAAAGATTTTGGCCTCTGAGATGATTGAGTCTCCACTAACCAAGAAGACAACTGCGACCTTCCGAAGCACAAAAAACGCTATAGCCACCGCAGTTAACCATACCCAGAACTTATGTTGCGTAACTTTCTTTATTTGTAAGGAAAATTCATCTAAGCTATAACCGTTTCTGTGAATATGATGCTATTATTCACGAGTCGCAAGATTAAATAATATTGCACTTAAAGACTAAGACAAGTACACGCAACTTTAGCTTCTCTTGTCAAAAAGCTTCTTAACCATCGTTTTGTGCTTACAAAAACAGTATTAAATTATCCGATGCCAGGATCTAGTAGGTACTTTCTTCTGCAAATTTTGGGCATTTGACAAAGGCTTTTTCCAGCAAGTAAATAATGAACATACTTACAACTAAAATGTGTTGTTCTTTCGAGCCGATTCTGGCGTGATATGTTTAGGCATACTTTATTGAGCAAACAAAATACTCCACCACACATGACAGGCAGCCAGCACATTGGTGGTATTGTAAAGGTCATCGTGTAAGAAAAAGTAGGTCACTTTCGCCAATATAGACCTTTTGGACGTTATTAACAAAGCTACAGGCTTTAGATAGGTAACCAACATGTTTACAGCTGGATTTGTGATACCCTTAATTGCATATTACCTATAGTAATGTTTATTTTGTTCCGGGTCTTAGCCCGATAATAGTTATTAGGCAAAATAAATTACCTTATTATTTCCTACGTTTCGGCTGCGTTGCAACAGCCGTGGTCACGGGTAGACTGAAGAGAGGTGAACTACGTAGATATTATTGTGAGGGTAAACTAAAATTGTTATTGTCTCGCACAGGAAAAGTGCAAAAGTCTAAAACAAACCTTACCTATAGTAAGCTAAGCGTCAAATCATTGCTATTGAGTAAGCAGATGCAATCAAGTAGGCAGCAGTAACTATTTACTTCTAGCTTGTATGAGTTTTCAGATCCAAAAGATGATGTCGTGGATCGAGGATCTCTTGCAGATGCCTCAGTCAACCTTACCCAGACTTATGTATTTGCTAACATTAATTAATAGCTATATTTCCCAGATGATGCTCACATCCTAAGTGCAACCGTACAAAGGGGAAACACCTATGCTAATAATAATATCAGGACTATCTGATAGCTATCACGACTCGCTAAAAGTATTTGAATTCGGCCTGTTAGAATTGACAAATTATTGTTAAATCTGCAATAATGTTCATATTTAATTTAAACTTTGCTTCGGTTGCTCTGGAGTTTAGTTGTTCTGTAGTTTTGTAGTTCAGTAGCCTCAAAAATGCACTTTTTCAGTTTGATTGTTTTTCCGCTGTAAAGTAAAAAGATTTCTTGAACAGTCCAAAAAATTCATTATTCCGCTACAGAGTTAGTTTCGACAACAATTTTTGATCGGTTTGCTTTCTTATAACAGCAACAGCTTGTTCTGATGAACTTGTGGTAAGATCAAGGATACCCGTATTTTGTTGGTATCCCAAAAATCACAATACTCTACTTCCAACTTGTATGCACCAACAATGAAGACTTCGACACCTTTTGCATTAAGGCTTTTGTTGTAAATTTTAAAAAAACCATAATGGTTTAACATAAATAACTTTTCACTATATTTTTATAGTGGTTTGATGGTTTTTACAAAAATCCTTGTTACCTTTAAGCATTCTAGAATACTTTTGTAAGTACGACATAGTAAAGTAGTAGTTTTTGATCCCTAACTATCTTAACTCTCGACGAATCTTCTTTGCTCTTTTAGCATGATAAGACTATTAAAACAAGAAGTCACTTCGGTAAATTGAAATTGTTTTGTTGTTATATTCTGCATATGGACTAGACCAGCCAGTTTTCAACATCGCTATAACACCTGGTTGCCTCGACACAGAATTGGTTGTAACCTTACAAAAAAAAAAAATTCAAAATCCAAATAATAAAAATAAATCGAATTGATCGATCGATCATTTTGTTCAGCCGTTTTGTTCCTTCTCATATTAACATGAGATCAACACGAAATCACTTGTGATTTTCATTCATTTTGTAAGTGGACCTCACCTTGTTTATACTTAGTATTTGCTGAGAACCCAGAAGAGCGTCATTTTACAGATTTTTTTTTGGAAGGGAGAAATAGTTGTTGAATTAGACAATTAGAATACTCACACGGCTCCCACTGCAGACTACTTCAATTTATGGATATAGACCCAAATTTTTATTTAATAATAATCTGACGCATACCGTCTAGAGCACTTACCACCGCAAACAAGTCGGATGCTCAGACTGGTTGTAATCTGCAAGCGATACCTAAGTAACTCTTACAAGTTGTGAGTCCAAAAGTTTAATTTTCCAAAAAATAAACAATCAAAGAGCTGTCGTAAGAGAAATTACATATACTGCATATTTACATACTAAGCTGTAATATACTATTTTTCAATCACTCATTGTAGGTAATAAGATAAACGAGCAACACTCATCGTCGCAAAGCGTCTGGTGTAGGGACTGATTACTGAACGCAGGAAAAACTTTGAGCATTGATGAGAGTTTCAACTCCTTCCAAGAAAGATTTGACAGGGTCAACAGATTTATTTGTTAGCATCATCTCGAATTGCCTGCAGTTTTTCAATATTTGCTGTTTGTAGTCTTACAATTATTCGAAATTATCTATATAATTTATTATTATTAGTATCAAAAATTAAAAATAAAGTATTGCTACCGTGTGCAACGCTAGAAAATCTAAACAAGAAAATGAAATATTTAGATTTTCTTTTACTAATTTGTTTCGTGAGTCCCATTTATTATGAAGAAAGTTTCGACAAGACTGTTTGATTAAATTTAAAAATAGTAATTTAAAATTCTTAAATTAACTCTGTTATAAATTACGCATTAAAGACAAATTTTACTAAATGAGACAGGTCACAGTACGCCCGCCAAAGCGCCGTCAGAAGTTAAACACGTCTCAAATATGGTTCAAGCGAAGGCACGAACACCTAAATAGAACCGTTTTTCCCCCGAAGGGTAAAAAACGGATATTTAGGTTTCTGCCGAAGCTTGAACCATACCTGAAGGCCTTGCCGGCTTAATTTAAAGGTACTGATCAAAGAACAGACGGGCGCTTGTGACGGGCGTGGGGAGGGGACCTTAGTAACCAAAATAGTCGCCAGAGGGCGCTGCAAGATATGAAATCTGAGTGAAACGGGCTGAGATACGGGAGTGTAATCTCAAATATAGTATCATCTAAGTCAAATATGGTTCAAGCTTCGGCAGAAACCTAAATATCCGTTTTTTACCCTTCGGGGGAAAAACGGTTCTATTTTTACTCACCTATACAAATTGTCTTTAGACATTCCATGGACCTCTTTTCTATGTCTCTCTAGTGCTTCATTTCCATTTAATATCTGTCCACAAATATCACAGATCCTTTCTTCTGCTTTCAAAATATGCTCTTTAGCATGTTTGTACAGTTGAAACCGTTGTTTGAATGTCTCCTTGCAATGCTTGCAGCGATAAACACAGCCCATTGTGGTGGCGTAGTCCACTTGACAACACTTGAAATGCTGACTCAATTTTTCTTTAGTTGGGTACTGTTTACCACAAAGACAAGTTAATGCGTCATCGTTATGTATAACAGAATGCTGCTGCATTTTTAATTTTGAATCAAAAAGTACATTGCAGTGTAAACAGGTCCTCTGGGCAAAATCACATACAGATAAATGCTGAGACATTTTCTGCAAGTTCTCCAACTTTGTCTTACAAGCAAAACACGTCAAGCCATGTGTTTCTTTTATTTGATTGTTTTTCTTTGGCACAATCTCTTTCATGATGATTTCTTTAACTATTTCAACATCAGAGTCTAAGACATCTATTTCCATGTTGATACAACTTTTAGCTTTTACCATTTCCTTCTTTTTTGGACTTGTATTGGATTGTTTAGTAGGTTTAATAATTGTAGTAATTTTGGTGGTTCCATCTAAATTTACCTGGTTTCTGTCGAGCACGTTGCATATGGAAGGTATATCCTCCTTTCCAAGGTTATTTAGGTACTCCTCGATGTTTGCAGTGTTGTTTAAGAACTCCAAAAGCGAATCCGAATTGTACTCAGAGTCTGGTAAAGGTTGTACTGGAATTTTACTTTCTATAGTTTTTTTCGCCTGTTCTTCAATAGTAGATTCCAGCCAGTCTTGTGAACAACGAGCGTTAAGTTGAAAATTGTAGAAATCATTCAACTGAGACACACAGGAAGAGCAAATCTTTTTGGGTAGGTGGTCGTTCGCAGATATGGACATAGCGAGGCAGGATTTCATTTGAAGTTGTATTGTTGGGTCTCCTAGAATTGCCACATGATCTGACTCTGCGTCTAAGCAGATTCTGCAGCATTTTCGAATGATTTCACACATTTTTTAGAGAAAAATCAAGTCTAGTGGTTTAATGTTTTTGTTTTGACACTTTGACATTTTTTTGACAGGTGGTTGGTTATTGTTTTTAAAATCCCTTAAGGAAATGCAAAAAACTTGTAGCGTATACAGCCTAAAGTCAGGTTAGACGACGTCGGACGACAACTTTCCGAAATGCGCTAACAGCGTGCTTTAAGCACAGTGAACGCACTTAAGTCGGTCCGAATCACGTCCGAAAGGGGGGTTTCTCTAGACGTCTGTCAACTACGTTTTTATAAGTGTCGATGGGTAGCACGCTAATCACTGTTGGTAATTTTTTTTTAACACTTTGCACGCCGAAGTTATAATCCAATGCCGCACTCCGACAGCCGATCACGAGCTCCACTCGTGATGCTCTTTAGCCCAAGTGCGCCGTGTGTTTGTTAAAGCGTCATCTGTAGTTCGCTGGCGTTTTTCGGTGATATTGTAAGATTTTTAAAAAAATAGTTAGCCTATTGAAACCATTGCCCATGGTGGCCCATTGATAGACGTTCAAAAGAAAAATTTGGATGCGTCATGCTAAGGGTATCCCACCCGCGCCGCAAGTAGCATGCTAGAAAATTGAACGACGGTAAGTTTTTGACAGTCACATAAGCATGCTAGAAATACATACATACATATAACATCACGCCTCTTTCCCGTTGGGGTAGGCAGAGACCACAGTCCTCCACCTGCTACGATCTTGACATACTTCCCTTGCTTCCTGTACTTTCATCAATCCTTTCATACATGCTCGTCGGTTTAGGGTACTTTTAACCTGGCCTTTATTCAGAACGTCCTGAATTTGGTCCTGGTACGTTCGCCTAGGCCTTCCTCTTCCAACGTTTCCATTCACTCTCGCCTGGTAGATCTCTTTCGTCAATCTTCGTTCATTCATCCTCTCTACATGACCAAACCATCTCAGCATCCCTTTCTCGATTTTGGTCACTACGTCTTCTTTTACGCCACACCAATCTCTTATCACACTATTCCTAATCCTGTCACTCAATTTAATACCAATCATACTCCTTAGCGCTCTCATTTCCACTGCATTAATTCTACTTTCATGCTTCTTGTGCCATACCCAGCTTTCACTGCCATACATCAGTGTTGGTACCAAAACACCCCCATGAACAGCCAAACGAGCCTTGTGAGACACCTTCTGACTCCTCGTAAAGGCGTGCAGGGCACCATTCACCATGTTTCCAGCGTTCACTCTTCTTTCAATATCACTTTCACACTTTCCATCTCTCGTAAACTTTGAGCCCATATACACAAACTCCTTCACTTGTTCGACTTGTTCACCACCTATTAATATAGTACACTCTGTCATACATTCTTCTCTTTCAAGTACCATTACTTTCGTCTTGCTTACATTTACTTTCATTCCTTTCCTGTCCAAAGCCACATTCATCATTGTTACCATCTCCTGCAACTCGTCAGAAGATGACGCAAGTACAACTTGGTCATCAGCGTAGAGAAGACATTTGATGAGTAACTCATTCATTCTCAGTAAACACATACTCTCTTTCAGATCAATCAAACAATTATCCATGAACAGGTTAAACAGCCAAGGTGACGCTACACATCCCTGCCTAACACCTTTTTCGATGCTAAACCATTCAGTGTACGCCCCGTTTATTCTGACACAAGCACTGGAATCCTCATAGAGAGATTTCAGTGCTTGAATCAGATGACCGTTTACCCCATACATAGACAATGCTGACCACAATTCATTCCTCACCACTCGGTCATAGGCCTTTTCCAAATCCACGAACGCGCAGTAGACTTTTTGGTTTTTAGCCAAAAACTTTTCAGCTATGCACAGCAAGTAAAAGACCTGATCTGTACATCCCATTCCCTTTCTAAATCCCGCTTGTACATCCCATATTTTTTCGTCAGTATCTTTCATCACTCTTTCAATCAAAACCTTTGCATACAGTTTGCCGACGACACTGAGAAGGCTTATCCCGCGATAATTTTTGCAGTCCTGTTGTGACCTTTTTCCCTTGAACAGCGGCACAATCACAGCCTTGCACCAGTCACCTAGTACTTGGCCGTTCGTCCAACACAAGTTGAAAAGGCGATACAACTGACTAGCCACAATGCCTCGCCCAGCCTTCAACATCTCGACCGACACTCTATCATACCCAGCTGCTTTACCTGATTTCATACTTTTCATCGCTTTCATAATCTCATCCATACTTATCTCACTTACATAATTCTCCTCTTCATTCTCATTCATTTCCACAGAAGACCTTGGTTCGCTGGCCTCTGCTTTTTCTCTCTCAAACAGACTTTCAAAATATTCCTTCCACCTCCTCAGAACACATTCTTCACCTTTTATAATACTTCCATCCTGGCTTCTGATTTTACTCAGCTCCGATGTTCCAAACTTTCCTCGGGCTGTCCGTATGGATTTCCAGAAAAACTTTTGGTTGGACTGGAAATCTTCAGTAAACCTTCTGTCAAACTCATCCTTACACTCCTCTTTCTTTCTCTCAACAACTTCCTTAACAATACCTTTCGCTCTTTTATATACCTTTCTTGCTACACTAACGTCATCACTTGTTGCGTTTTGCATTCTTTGGTTAGCTTTTACGGCTAACCAATCTGACCATGCTGTCTTCTTCTCAGAAACAGCTGCCTGTACACTTTTATCCATCCACATATTCTTCTTTTTTCCACCCTTTCTCCTTTTGGACACCCCACAAACATCGACAGCTATACCTACTACTCCATCTTTAAATTCATTCCATAAACATTCAATATCATTTACTTCATCCAGGTCCTCAAATCTTTCACTCAAGCCTTTCAAGTATTCTTTTCTGACATCCTCCTCTTGCAATCTCTCTACTTTAATACGTTCTAGAACGCTCGTCTGCTCTTGTGGTCTATGCCGCCACCGGTTATATGCTAGAAATGATCATTCTTTTGTCAAGCAAAGCGTGTACACACATGCTACTAGCTGTGCGTTCTATTTTTCGCTAACAGACTGCTTTAGAGCACTGTGAGCGCACTTAAGTCGGTCCAAATTGACCTTAAGCGTGCTCTAAAGCACTCGCTCGTTCACCGCCTTACGTGATTGATGACGTCATCGTTTCTGCTATCAGTGCTTTAGTCAAATAGGTGGAGCAGTGAAAGCGCTAATGTCAAAATCGATTTGACACATATAAAAATCCCACACATTTGCAGCCAGCTGACGTTTCTCAAGTTTTAATTTTAATGAGTTTGTCTCTAATGGAAATGATAGTGGATTTGGCGCACATTTTTGAGGGATTAGCTTAGGTTTTGTTAAAGAAAATAAAAACAAAACTGACATTTTGAGAGATGAACACGTGAGCGCGCTCAAATCCATTCCAAATTGACTAGAGCCATTAAAGCAGTGATAGCTTTGTGAGCGTGCAAAATCAAGTTGGACCGTCCGTCAGTACTGTATACGCTTTTAGCAGAGTTTGTTCAATTTGGAACACAGCGTAGGTAGCATTTGCTACGTAGTAGTAGTACTACCACAGAGCAGAAACAAAGTAGAGTTGCCCTTTCTTGTTTTCTATATAGAATCAGGTGAAGCTGGCAAGCGGGGGTGCGGGGGACGTTACGCGATGCCACCGCCACCTAGTAATGAGTATTAGAACCAAGTGGAGCTCTAGAATAGAACCTAGTGGAATTTAGGGTGTGCTTATGTTGTTAACCGCTATTCAGCACTAGATGGCTAATATATTTTTTCGACCAGGTACGTATAATAGGCACAACGTAAAAACGGGGGTTCTAGGTAAAGATAAGAAATAATTCAAAATGAAATAAATTAGCTTTATCTTCACTATATAGTATAAAACATGGTTGCTCCCCGCTGTCCCTATGTATGCTTAGATCTTTAAAACTACGCAACGGATTTTGATGCAGTTTTTTTTATAGAGTGATTCAAGAGAAAGGTTTTTATGTATACTCGTAAAACATGCATAATATAGTAGAAAAATACTGACAATTTCAGAGATTTCTAATTTGATGTCGTAAAAGAACACATTTTTTTGCGCTTACATTGCAAACGCTGGCTGAACCCTGCGAGGTAGATCAAAATAATGTATTGAATATAATGTATGTACACCTTCAAAAGGTCTACAAAAAAAATACAACCGGTTACAACATAATGACATAGGTACTTAATCAAAACCTGCTTTGCGATAAAAAAAAATCTTAAAATATCTACGGAACCCTATACTGCACTTGACCCGACACGCACTTGGCCGGTTTTTACTCTAACGCCTTTGGTTTCTCAGTTGAAAGATCGTAAAATTTTTGACCCCCCGTTTTACTTTATTCTCGAGTACGTTCCTGAAATTTGTCCCTACCAAGTACGTCTACTTGGCACTAGGTGGCATTAAGAAAATTGCCATCGCGATGCAGGATTGTATACTAAATTCAATGTTCTAGAATATTCTACATAAAAAATAAATAAATGTCAAATAAAATACTTAGGAGTGGAAAGTAAATCTGTTTCCGTTTATTTTATTTGGAAAATCCGTACAGCTTTTACATCCAATGATACAACACTTCATTTTGCACTGGGAAACACGTTAAAATAAAGATCTCCGAGGAACAGTAAGGTGCACACTCCACGAGAACTAGTCGCGTACTGATGTCAGCGCTCCTAGCGTGGAGTATCAGAACTAAAGAGTATGTGGCGTCAGGACTACATTGATTGCGTCAAGGCTACATTGCTTACAGCACCTCTACTTTGTTTCTGCTCTGTGAGTACTACGAACGAAAGTCGTGTTTTGAAATGAAAGTTTGCGAACTAAAAAGTGATAATTTCGAATGTTTTATGTGCTCTATAATGGTTTTATGATTTTAGTAGTGACTTTTTAACAAGAGACTAGTGATAACAACAGATAACAACGTTTATTCTAAAATATTAGTATGAAAATAGCGCTTTCTTCCGACTATCAACGCCATCTTTTTTCGTTATTAAGAACTAAACTAGAACCCCCCATACACAAAGTTGATCACTGACTCCTAGCGTGGAGTAGGTGTACTAAATCGTTTCAAATAAATCTGAGAAGATGGCGCTAAATTGCGGAGAGTGTAACAATATTATATCAGATAAATTTATTTATTTGATTTGTGTTAATTGCAATTTGAAATACCATTTGAGTTGTGCAAATGTATCAGATAAAAGATTTTATCTTATGGAACCATCGGAGAAAACTCAGTGGAAATGTAATAAATGCTATGAACAGCAAAACTTATCGCCTATATTATGTTGCAAGCAGTTTTCAGCTTCAGCGGCGATGCCAACGACTTCGACGACAACTAACAAGAACAGAGTAATAGTACATATACCAAACGAGAACTCCTTTGATTCATTATGCATAGATGAAGAAAATAGCAACGATGATGTGACATTGATTGAGTGCAGTAATGATATATTGCCTACAAAACTCACCAAAAAAATAAATTATTACAGAAAACCGTAATGGAGTTACGCGACAGACTGAAAACTGCCGAATGTGAAATAGAAAAACTATTGGAAGAAAACAAACTTTGTAAAGAAAGGCAATTACAAGGAAAAATGTTACCTACTGCGAATGAAGACACACCTAGACTTAACTCTACCTCCAAAAAATCTAAACGTTCGAAGAAGAAAATATTAAATCTGTCCACAGAAAACAGAGATTCTATATTAAACCAACAAGAACAAATTCCGATAAATAAAGGTGATGATGGAGACCCAATTATTCCTCAGCGTAATAGCAGCCTCCCTCCACCAGGTGTCACGACAACCACGCCAAAAATAATTCAGAAATGTCTAAAAGAAAAACATGTGAACAAGAGATCTATATACATATTCGGAGATGAGCAGGCGAGAGGATTAGCAACTCGTTTATCGACTTCAAGATATAGTGTAGACCAGAGAGAGTACAATATTATAGGACTAATTAAACCACATACAACCTGTTTAGAAATATTAGGATTCATGAGGAGCATAAAAAAACAAATTAATAAAGACGACATTATAATACTCTCACTAGGAGCAAATGAAACCAATCCATACTTGTTATTCACGGAAATGTGCAATACGTTGCATGAATTTCATGACAACCAAATTTTATTAATGAATGTACGGTATAATCGTAATTTAAATATTAAAATTATGAATTCTGAGTTACAACTTCTACTGAAACACTATAAAAACTGTAAATTTATAAATATTAATTCTATGTATGATAACCCTCATGGAATAACATTAAATAATTTGATAAATTATGAGTTAAATACAGAAATTAACTTATTAACCAAAAAAAATCTGAACGACTCACAAACTAGCTCCTGAATCTAATCAAAGCACTACAACTAATGTGGATACTACTATTGAACCAACTAACAAACAGTTTTTTCGAGTCTCATAACTTAAATTATAAAAATGTATATAATTCGGATGTAAACGCAAAACAATTCCATATTTTTCATCAAAACATAGCCAGTCTTTGTAGCAAATTAGATTTAATTGAAATTACCTTGTCTGAGTTTCAAGATAAATGTATAGATTTTGATGTATTATGTTTGACAGAAACTTTTATTAAACATGGTATGGAAAAAACATTATGTTAAAGGACTATAAATTAGTATCTTTCTACAGTAGAGACAACCAAAGTAGAGGAGGCTCTTGCATTTTGTAAAAAAAATATTGATGTGAAAGCTCTTGTTTTAGACATTAAGGTAGCTTCAAAATTTTATTTTGAGTTTTGTGGTGTTGAAATTACGAAGTTGAACCTTATTTATTTATTTATTTTTATTTTATTTATTAGGCTTTCCAACAACGAGTGCACATTGATTACATTGGTTGGTTACAATTTACAAGAACAGGTGCCTCATCACTTACAGGAGAGCACAGCATGCACAAATATGTCCAACGAGTTTAGGAACAAGAGAAGAGCAAATTTAGGTAAAAGTAGGTATTTGATTGAGAGCACATAGAAAAGTTACTTTGTACTCTCAATCAAAAAGTCACTGATTGATACTGCAATACAATTTAAAGTTTAAAATTTGAAGTTATACCAAACATATTATTTAAAAGGATAGTTAACACTAACTGAACGAACCTTACAAAACCATTAGTATTTTCTTTTTAAAATATAAAATATTGTCATGAAAAGTATCAACATTTGCAGTCCCAGGTAAGAAGTTGTAGAATTTAATCATCCTGGAAATAGGAGCATTTAAGCCTAGATTGCTCTTATAAGCGTTATTCGTAAACAATTTAAAAAAACTGGAGCGAGGCATCTTCCTAGGGGTTGCAAAGTTGATATTACTAAGTAGCTCAGGACAATTCAAGTGATTGTTTAAGATCTTATAGAAGAAAGTTAAATCTAACACCTTTCGCCTGTCAGAGAGAGATGTGACCTTATAAAATTCTAGACGTTTACGATAAGAAGTCAAAGCACGATGCTTATGAAAGAAATACGCAAGATGAGTAAGAAATCGCTTCTGAATCCTCTCGATTCTGTCTCTGTGGATGTCATAATGAGGATTCCATACCTGGGAGCAATACTCTAAGTTGCTTCTAACGAGGGTGTTATACAACATTATCTTAGTCTTAGGTTGCCTAGCAAATTTACTATTCCGAATGAGAAATCCAAGCATTCTAGAGGCTTTAGCTATAATGGAATTGATATGTGCCCTGAAATTTAGTTCATTATCTAAAATGACACCCAAGTCCCTTATGGAGCTCACGTTCTGGATTGTAGTGCCACCAAGCTTGTAAGAAGGGATTTGGGGAGTTTTGCTACGACAGAATGAGATGCTAAAACATTTTTTGGTATTTAAGACCATTTGGTTTCTCTTACACCAATCAGCTAGTTTATCAAGGTCGTTCTGTAGCAACTCTACATCCTCATCCGTAATAATTGACCTAAAGAACTTCAAGTCATCCGCAAAAAGATAGACTGATGATGACGTGAAACAGTTTACTATGTCGTTAATAAAAACTAGAAATAGAAGCGGTCCCAGGTGAGACCCCTGGGGCACACCAGATGTCGCTATAAATGGCAGCGATTGAGCTCCGTTAGCAGCAACGTGCAATTTACGTCCATTTAAATAAGATTATTATAATTATAACTATTTATAGAATCCCTGAACATACAAAAAGTCATATAGGTATTTTCTTAAATAAATTAGATAAGTTACTTTATACTTTGACAACTAAATATAAGAATAAAAAAATTATCTTGTGTGGTGATTGGAATATTGATGTGATAAAGAAAAATGCTTTCACAAATGATCTGGTAAATACTTTGAAAAACTATAATTTTAAGCTACACATCAAGTCTCCAACAAGAGGTGAAGCATGCATAGATCAATTTGCGAGCAATGTTAGAGGTATGAAGGCGTACGTGCATAAACTATGTTTATCTGACCACGAGACTGGGCAGTGTTTCCTTTAAAATTAACAAGGAAAAATCTTTTATGACATGGTATGAATATAAAAGGGACCTAAATAAAGAAAATATTGAAAAGTTTGTTCAATGTATTTCTGCTGTCTCTTTTTCCGATCTCTATGAGAAGGAAAATATGTCGGATGCCTTTCAAGATTTTTATGCGTTATTGTGCTTGTTTTATAATTTATCTTTTCCTATAATTAGAGTCAAGGTGTCAAATCGTTTTAAAAAAATAAGATGGCTCACAAAAGGTATTAAGAAATCGAGTAAGAAAAAAAGAGTACTCTACTTAAATTACCGAAATAACAGTCACAACAAACACAAAAACAAACATAAATATAAAAAATATAATTCCATTTTGAAAAAATGTATAACGGTAGCACAACAGATTAATAACAAAAAATATATCATAAATAATAAATTTAGTTCTAAAGCCATATGGAATTCTATTTCCCCATTTTGCAGCAATAGCTTAAATAGTAACGATATACCTGAAATAAAAGTCAATGATAAATTACTAAATTCACCGCATGAAATATGTGAAGCTTTTAATAACCATTTTATAAACTCACAAAATAATTCAAACTCTTGCAATAAAAATAATTATGACTCTTCAAAGTTAAATCAGAACCAACATACAATATACCTAAAACCAGTTAGTAATTCTGAAATATTTAATATAATTATGTCACTCAGGAATACCAATACATGTGGACATGATGACATATGTACAAAGGTACTAAAACTAGTTGCCTGCTATATTTGTCGTCCCCTATCACATATTATCATTTATTGAAGGGAAATTCCCCGAACAGTTAAAATTATCAATAGTTAAACCACTACACAAAAAAGGCGATAAATTAGATTTTAATAATTATAGACCAATAACAATTATTCCCATAATATCTAAGATCGAGTCTTATCAGGATGTCAAATCATTGGCAGAGGACAGAGAGAAATGGAGATTGCTCCACCGACAAGAGCGCGGCTCTTAAATATGAGAAGAAGAAGAAGAAGAATCTAAGATCTTTGAAAAATCAATATCCAAAAGGTTAAATGAGTTTCTAGTCAAATATGGTATTTTATGTCCGGAACAATTTGGCTTTCGTAAAGGATCCTCCACCACTCTGGCATGTTTTAACTTAGTCAAAACTTTAACAGAAAACAACAACGACAAAAATTCTACCATGTCTATCTTTTTAGATATGTCGAAGGCGTTCGATTTAGTTAATCATAAATTATTATTGTACAAATTAGAAAAATATGGTATTAGAGGAAAAGCTAACGAATGGTTGCAAAGTTATTTAATAAAAAGGACAACAGTTTACAGAGATTTTAAAAGTTACTAAAAATCAGAAACATTACATAAAACAAAAATTCAAGTCACACTTACTCATCAGCGACACCGGTGTTCCTCAGGGAAGTATCCTCGGGCCCCTACTCTTCCTAGTTTATGTAAACGATCTTCCAACTGCCACCTCTCATAAATCGCTATTATTTGCAGACGACTCTACTCTTATTATAAAATGTGACAGTAAAGATACTTACGAATCCACTATAAATTTAGGTTTAAATAACATTATTCGTTGGTTAGATGATAACTATTTAAAAATTAATTTAAATAAAACAAAGGTCATGCAATTTTATTCGTACAATAGTAGCCCTCTGACAATAAACATCAATCACAACGGCCAAACAGTAGAAGAAGTTAATTCATACAAATTTTTAGGCATCACCATAGATAGTAATTTAAATTGGAAAGAACACATTAATAGAATTTGCAATAAATTAGAAAGTTTCGTATTTGCACTAAAAAGAATTAGGCAGAATGTTTCTGTTGAAGCTGCACTAGTTGCATACCATGGATATATATCATCGATACTTAATTACGGTCTTTTAATATGGGGAAACTCAACTGACATAGACAGGGCTTTTAAATTGCAAAATAAATGCATAAGAGCCATATATGCAATGCTTGGTTTATGGATAGTTGTCGACCTCTATTTAAGAAATTAAAAATATTAACTTTAACATCTATGTAGGTATATAAGGGAACTTAGTTGTTTCGTAAAAATGAATCCGGATTTTTTCAAAATGCATCAAGAAGTCACTACAAGACAAGTAAGAAATAAATACAAGGATCTATTGTATCAGCCTCCATGTAAAACAGCAATATATAAGTCAAATGTAAGTATATAATATGTGTATAGATGTTCATAATAATTTACCAGAAAATTTAAGAAATATATCTAATGTAAATACTTTTAAAAAAAGTCTTTCGGAATGGTAAAACATTAAATGTTTTTATAATTTAAAAGAATTTTTCAACCACAAAAGTGACTTTGTGTTGAGATAGTTATAGTTACTTACCGTAGTTTTGTTAAAATTGTTACCTATGTATTGTTAAGTTTTTCGTAAGATTGTTTTTAGTAAGATTATTAATTGTTGTTAAGGTAATAGTGTAGTGTCAGTTTTTGTTAAGTTTTTCTATATATTTTATATTTGCACGCTCGCTTGCGAGCAGAATACCTACTAAGTACCATGTACCTATTTAAACATTATGTTCTTGTTAATGTATTCTTGCAAATAAACGTCATTCATTCATTCATTCACCCTTAGAGTACTAACAGACGATCGGATCGGACTGCTCCGAATTTAGCTCCGGACCACGATTTTGTCCAATAGCGTTGCGGATTGACCCTAACGACAATTTTGCTATTGGGCAAAATCGTGGTACGGAGCTAAATTCAGAGCAGTCCGATCCGATCGTCTATTAGTACTTTTAGATAACGTCGTCTATCACTACGGTTTAAAACCTGCTCATGAGCTTTGTGTGCGGTTTTAGCGCGCTAATAGTCGGTTCAAAACTTGCTCGTATTCACTCGTTTAAGCGACGTGACGTCATCAGTGACGTCACTTTAGCGCGCTATCATTGCATACGAAAATGAGGTAGTGCAGCGTGTGCGAAACGTCAAATTCATAAGACATTTGTCATCAATCTCGTTTTCGAGAGATTTTTGGGGTTTTTAGATTTAATTATCTTATCGAATAATCATTATCTCTCAACAATTTCTTAAAACGCAAAACAAAATCAAAATTTTAATTTTTCTCAGTGACATTAACATAAGCGCGCTCTAGTCTGGTTTAAAACTGTATTCGATCGTATTCGACGAATGCACGCATATAGAAATAAACCGACTATATTCAGTGAATGTGATGTGTGCGTTGATTTCAAGAAACAAACCGTAGTGTATTAGTACTTCAATACTAACGTATAAAACTGCTACTGAGGTAATTATCTCAGAGTAAAAAACTATAGACTCCGCCATATAGTGAAGTGTAAAGCGTCTCACTGTCGCCCATGCTAGTCGGTCTAAAACTCACACTACGGATTAAAACCTGCTCATGAGCTTTGTGTGCGGTTTTAGCGCGCTAATAGTCGGTTCAAAACTTGCTCGTATTCACTCGTTTAAGCGACGTGACGTCATCAGTGACGTCACTTTAGCGCGCTATCATTGCATACGAAAATGAGGTAGTGCAGCGTGTGCGAAACGTCAAATTCATAAGACATTTGTCATCAATCTCGTTTTCGAGAGATTTTTTTCAACTTTGTTTGGGTTTTTTAGATTTAATTATCTTATCAAATAATCATTATCTCTCAATAATTTCTTAAAACGCAAAATAAAATCAAAATTTTAATTTTTCTCAGTGACATTGACATAAGCGCGCTCTAGTCTGGTTTAAAACTGTATTCGATCGTATTCGACGAATGCACGCATATAGAAATAAACCGACTTGAATGTGATGTGTGCGTTGAATTGAAACAATCCGTAGTGTCAGTTAAGTTTTACAAAAATCAAGATATATTTAAAAATCTAATGTTTTGGTATAAACTTTGTTTGCGAAAGTGAAAAAATATCGTTTTTTACTTGTGAATTGAACATTAATATTACGTTTTTAGGATTTGAAAAAAATGTATGGAGGTCCCTCGCAAGAAAGTGATACGCTTATGGCTCTCTCCTTAGCAGAAAGAGCTGCTTCTTAAACCTCCTTGGTAATTATATACTCATTGAGGGCGAGGCGATTATATTTATCAAAAACATAAACAAACAAGTGTTTCAAGGCTACTTTACTGGTAAATATTCGGTTCAGTGATCAGTGCAAGCCGATGAGTTAATCGTCCGTAACAGGTGACACATAATACCTTTAAGATCAGGCAGTATCTGTTCGCCTGCTTCTGAGATCGACCAGATTTTTTAATAATATGACTTCGAAAGAAGAGGAGGGTCCGGCTTTAGAAGCCCAGGAGTCGCTGCTATATTCGTCAAGACATGGAGAGCTCAAGGTGGTCACAGCTCTGCTGGAAGCTAAGAAAGAGGGGAAGATAACTTTGGATATAAATTGCAAGGGTAAGTATATTATAATTATCTTATAATCCTTGAAGCTAAAACAATAAGACACATAAAAATATTTATTGTGTTCCTCACACAATAGAGTACTTTTTAAACCTAAATTTTGAATTATTCATTTTATTATATTTTTTTAGGATATTTATGACTCATTCTGTATTCATTCAGTTGAAAATCGAGAAATGAAAAAGAAAATCCTTTGTCCCGGATACAAAATTACAGTTCAGGTAGCTAACTCATATGGTGTAATTTATTTTTACCCGACTACGGCAAAGCAAAAGGAGGGGTTATTACCCGACTACGGCAAAGCAAAAGGAGGGTTATGATTTTGACAGGCTATGTATGTATGTATGTTCATCTGTTCCATCATAACTTCTAAACTACTTCTCATATTTTGACAAATGAGGTGTCGTTAGAAGCGTCTTAATTATTCGCTGGTTATAGGATACAAGAAATTTCGTTTAATTGTATGTGGCGCCCTCTAGAGCAGATTAAGTCAAGGACTAATAAAAAAAAATTTTTTTACCGTACCGTGTTGGGTATCAAATGAAAGGGCTTAACGAGCACATTTCAAAAAAAGATATGTTGTTAGCTTTTTTATGTATTTACAACTCCAAAATAATTGAAATAAAAAATCAGTTCAAAAACTAGAACCCGACTACTGGCAAATCTTGCTCTAAAAAGTATGTAACAAGAAAATATTGTCATCGGAAATTGTTATGTACAAACTATGGTATTAAATAAATATTCATAGCGATGTTCAGATAATAGCCGTGGTCATGTTATGCCACCTATCCGAAAAAAGCGATCATAAACTTCAAGGCAAAGAGGCATAACAATATGACCACGGCTATTATCTGAACATCGCTATGAATATTTATTTAATTCACTTTTTAAATGTTACTTAGGGAAAGCTCTTCAGTTTTGTCGGTTAAGTGAGTACCCCCCCTGAGTTACTGTTGTGCTAATAGAAAAAAAAAAACCCTGTATTTAAACAATGAGATTATTATTATAATACTTGTACAGTGCATGAGAATGAAAAAAATAAAATTATTTTATTTGCTATGAACAGTTATTGCTAGGATTATGATAGGGGTCCCCAAACTAAGACGAAGCCTTTATCTTGGGAGACATAAGAAATTCAGTACTCACTAGTTTTTCTACTTTGTACTTTATGCAATAAAATTAGTTTTAAAAATTTAAGTAGGTACTAAGATTGACAAGACCAACAGAATCCATACTATATAAGGTGTAATTTAATTAGACCCAAATATTTCTAGGGGTGGTGTAACTTTGATAAAGAAACAGGTTTTTCAAAGTTTTAGCGAAATCGACTCGCTGGTTTTTTTTTTGTAATTTTCAAACAAAAAAATAATAAATCTTTGCAATCATCCTGTAGTATTGATTTCCACCGTACTACAAGTATGGCACCTCACACTCACACACACAAGATCGGCCGCCTTGCGCGCGATTGGCTTACGACTATTCATTCAATTAATTCAAAGGGCGGCAGCGCGGGGGGGGCAAGCACCACGACGTCTGCGGCCGCGGGACGCTCTGTGTGGATCGCGCATGCCACGCACGCACCGACCGAGTCCCTACGAAATAAACTAGAAACCTAGCATTCGCGCCTCGTGCTACGCCTTGCAGGATCGGATGAGCGACGACAGGCCGGACCTTTACCTACCATCGCCTACATAGGAACCTAACTGTCCTATAAACGGACCATGGGTTGTGCCGTGGGCAGAGGGAGGAAGGAGCCTAAGCCGCCATACCTACCTAGGCAGCTACTTGCCTGAGGAGTAGGTACCTAGTTAGGTACCTACATAACAAATTCATTCATTTATTCATATCGTTGTGGGTTGCAAGGTTGATGACCGTACTCACAAACCCTGGTACCGCCAGATGCCAAAGGCCTCTGACATGGCTCATTAACGACTACATCCGTAGATAGGTAATAGTCGGGACCATCGGGTTGACGTGCCCTCCGAAGCAATCATGTAACATTTCGGACAATCGGGTGATTCATCCTGCAATATCCTAACCAAACTGGGCTGGTCGCACAAAAATATTTTTGTTTGACAGTGTCCCCATCGGGAAACGAACCCAGAACCTCCTGATCGAGAGCCAAGCACTCTAACACTAGACCACGGAGGCTGTAGGTACATAACAAATTTACAAGTACCTATTGCTATAATACGTACGTAAAGTACAGTCAAGAGCACATCACGCCTGACACATTGGACTTTGTACCGTTTTTATTTCAATAGACGTACGAGCTAGAGTCGCACTGCAAGTGTCAAGCTTGACCTGTCGTTGACTGTACCTACTTGCGGTCGAAATGTATGGCACGTCATACCTACCTACTTTTCGCCCGCAATCCCGAGCTGTTGCGTCCTATACCTCTTCTTACGTGCGCACGTACAGTCAAGAGCACATCAAGCTTGACACATTGGACTTCGTACCGTTCTTATTTCAATAGACATTCGGGCTAGAGTCACACTGCGAGTGTCAAGGTTGACCTGTCGTTGACTGTACATGATTAAGGACCATAGTTAAGGACCTTAGGTACAGTCAAGAACAAGTCAAGCTTCATAGTTTCATCATGATTAGCCCGTACAAAGTCCAACGTGTCAAGCTTGACTTGCTCCTGGCTGTACCTAGATATTCAAGAACCTATTTTTCAATTCAATCCAATTAAAACTAGAAAAGTTCGTAGGTTCCTACTTCTCTCAATTAAGCTCTTACGACGGTATCAGAGTAGGTAATCTTTACCTACCTACTTACCACCGTTTTTGCTACGTCCATCAGTTTACTTAACCTACCATACTTATGAGAAGGAACTAGGATATCATTATCATAAGATCCCATAAAAAGTTATTGGTCAACTCGTCCGATCCGAACTAGGACCATCTGGGACGAGTTGATAAAATTCAAAATACACCCCCCTTAGTTGCTCTACAATTAATTTTACATCGACAACAAAAGTCACCACGCTTATTAGCGTTGCAGCTGGCACACTTCCTGGACAGGTACCTTCTCGTACCGTTCGCGTTCGAGACGGCAGCTAGCTGGAGTACGGAGGCCAGGGAGATCGGGCGTCGACTTAGGGCGCAAGGTGGTGACGCCCGTTCTGGGTCGTTCCTGGTGCCATGGGCACCTTTGCACCAGAATCGACCAGGGGCAGCTTGCCTCACTTCTTATCAAAAGTACAATTATGATGAGTTTTATGTTACCACGCTTATTAGCGTTGCAGCTGGCACAACGGACAGCTGTTATTTATTAGTGACCGCAGCAGCAAGGTGGTAGCACGCTACTGCCCGCCCTCTGGTTGATACCGCCGGCGACTAAGTCGCCTTTTAAGACATGCATGGGGAGAAAGGGTTGGTGCTATTCTTGCGCCGGCACACGCATGGACGAACAGAACAGAGGATAAACAACATCAGCTCTTGGACAGGTACCGTCTCGTACCGTTCCAGGTCAAGACGGCGGCTAGCTACAGTACGGAGGCCAGGGTAATCTTGCCTCACTTCTTATCAAAAGTACAATTATGATGAGTTTTATATCACTTACTTGAGAAATAATTTCCCATACAAACATCCACACCCCTTTTTACTCCCATAGAAGATTTCCGGGATAGATAGGTACTATGTACCTAGATATGTCCTTCCCAGGGTAAAGGCAAATTTTATCTAAATCGGTTCAGCGGAACAAGCATGAGGAGGTATTGATTGTCTTTGGTTACCTAAGCTTTCTTTTAAACTTTACCTGAAGAGTAGAAAAACAAATTGTAGGACGACACGGGAACAGAAACATTGTCTGGTATCAAGTCGTCCTAGCTGGACCAAGATCGGATCGAACAAGTTGACGAAAAAATCCACGCAGAATTTCACATAAATGAATGCTTAGCTGGTACCTACCTAAAGATGTCCTTCCCAGGGTAAAAGCAAATTTTATCTAAATCGAATCAGCGGAACAAGCATGAGGAGGTATGGATTGTCTTTGGTTACCTAAGCTTTCTTTTAAACTTTACCTGAAGAGTAGAAAAACAAATTGTGGGACGACACGGGAACAGAAACATTGTCTTTTATCAACTCGTTCTAGCTGGACCAAGATCGGATCGAACAAGTTGACGAAAAAATCCACGCAGATATTCACATAAAAGAATGCTTAGCTGGTATCTATCTAAATACATTTGGAAATAACTACCTACAACATTCACCACGCCGCCGCCGCGCCGTTAGCGTTGCGACTGGCACAATGGTCGGCAGAGGTTGGTGACCGTAGTATGGTGTGGTAGGTACGATAAGCCCCCGTAGTTGGATATCCCTTAGTCGCTTTTTACGACTCCCAGTTGTTTTGTATCATTCATTTTACATTGCATTTCCATTTTTAATTAGACAATCAATAGTAGGTGTAAGTACCTACCTACTTACAGGCCGCGCGACGAGTTACTTAAGGCCTCTGGGAGGAGTGGAGGGGGTATGCGCAGTTGCAATATTTGCAAGCAAAATAGGTACTACTGCACATACCCCCTCCACTCCCGTCCAGACTCCGTCCAGCTTTTACTCGTCGCGCGGACTGTACCTAACGTGTCAGTAGGTAGGTATTTTAATTATCTAGATTTTAGTGGAAGGCAGGTATTGTCAAGAGCAGTGTCAAGCTTGACACTTGCAGCGCGACTCTAGCTCCTCCGGCGATTGAAATAAGAACGGTACAAAGTCCAATGTGTCAAGCTTGATGTGTTCTTGACTGTACCGTAGTAAAACAATTTTGTAGTAGGTACCTATTTATTTATTGACAAGCTCTGGTAGATAGGTATTACAGTTTTTAGCGTCGGTTGATTGATTAATATTTATTCGAAACAAGTAAAGTCAAATAGGGGACCGCGGCTCGGCGGCTCTGTCGGCATGCTTTGACCGCGGTAGCACACGTGCGGGCGGCATTTGTCAAAGGTGAAGCTATGAAATCGACATAACTTTAACTTCCCATCACACTTTCAGGCTTTGGACTGTCAAATTAATACAACTTGATTTTCGTAAGTAACGAAAGTAGGTAATTGTAGTTAATTTGAAATCCTATACCTACCTACGTGTTACTTACTGTAGTGTAACCTACTAAATCAGTTTTACAAGATTATTTACAAAATTATTTACACGAGTCACTTTAGTTTTCACCACATCAAAATGTTGAACGTGACCACCTATTTGTCGGATACATTGTCTTGCACGGTCAATGCTGTGTCTGCGCACTTCACTTAAAACATCAGTTTCACTGGCCATGAAGTTAAAAGCCCTGGTAATGCGGGCGCGCAGTTCCTCCTCGGTGCGAATAGTATGGCCGTCATTGCC
This sequence comes from Athrips mouffetella, assembly GCA_947532105.1. NCBI lineage: Eukaryota > Metazoa > Arthropoda > Insecta > Lepidoptera > Gelechiidae > Athrips > Athrips mouffetella. Next base: position 350,418 of record OX383960.1, on the reverse strand, counting down.
ATACACAAGGTCCTTGGCCCTACCCCAGACGTGGAAATCTAGCGGCGTGAGATCCGGCGAACGTGCTGGCCAGGCGATTGGACCACCGCGCCCGATCCAACGCCCCTGGAACTCCTGCGTCAGGTAATTCCGCACCGTCCGGTCGTAGTGCGCCGGCGCGCCGTCGTGCTGGAAATACAACCAGCGGCGGTTCCACACCGGTACTTTCAGCAGCAGCTCAGGGAGGACACGCTGCAGGAAGTCCAGGTACGTCGCCCCGTTTAGTCTTGGGAGGAACCAGGGTCCTAATAACACCCCGTTCAGCACACCAGCCCACACATTGACACTTATCCGGTATTGGAAGTGGTCCGGACGAATCACTCGCGGGTTGTGGTTACATCAGTAATGGGCGTTATGGATGTTGAACATCCCTACACGAGTGAACGTGCATTCATCGGTACAAATTTACAGCACTTGTCACTATTTCTCCGACTTCATGGTAACATATTGCCATGTTTTGGTATTCTTGGTTCGTAAAACCGTAAGGCATTTTGCCAAATATCAATCGCGGCCATAAGACGTATGCGTAATGCACAAGGTAAGTAGAGCAACTGAAGGCGGGCGGGCGGGCGCACGCGGCGGCGGCGGCACGATGCACCGGGCCGGTCGCGCGTGCGCATGCGTGTGTTGGCGGTTGGACAAAAAGAGGGCGGGGTTTACGCACCGCTCACTGCATTTCATTCATATTTTTTATTAGTGAGAATGTATCGATGGTGCCACGTGACACTACAGAGTGTTCATTTTACGAATTTTAGTGGTATTGTTTTTGGGATTTTTCTCGAAAACTAGCGAATAGAAATCAATAAAAATAACACCAATGGTATTCATTTAGATGCTTGAGATAACCCTAACAATATTTGGGTCTAATTAAATTACACCTTATATACTATACTATAATATTATAAATGCGAAAGTAACTCTGTCTGTCTGTTTGTTTGTTTGTTTGTTGCTCTTTCACGCCTAAACGGCTGAACGGATTTTGATGAAATTTGGTATGGTGATAGATGGTAACTTGGAGACGGACATAGGCTACTTTTTACCCCGGGAAAATATCTCATTCCCGTGGGAATCTACACATACAATAATACTCTAGCGGGGTTGTATCTGCTACAGCACACCGAAACTACTTAACCGATTTTGATGGGACTTTTTTTATTCAACTAAGTATCGCTGATTACGAAAACTACTACAATTTTGAAATCCAACGTGGTAGACGTAAACTACCATTATCCCCTGGGGATAAGGTTGAGGTGCGATAGGGTTGAAATGTCTAAAAATCAATATGGGTGTCGTTTGTAAGGTTTATCGAGCCGCTGATTACAAAAACTACAACAATTTTGAAATCCAACATTGTGGACGTGAAATGCTATCATCCCTTGGGGATGAGGTTGGGGTGCGATAGAGTTGATATGTCTAAAAATCAATATGGGTGTCGTTCATATGGTTTATCGGGTCGCTGATTACGAAAACTACAATGATTTTGAAATCCAACGTGGTGGACGTGAAATACCACCACCCCTGGGATGGGGTTGGGATTCGATAGGTTTGAAATGTGTAAAAATCAATATGAGTGTCAGTTGTATGTTTATATAAGCCGCCTCAAGGGATAATACGCGAGCACTGCGATACCTCCAGCGGTACAATCCGTCTTTGAGAACGAGCGAATGGAGGGTGATCAACACAGTAGTGGATGACACCCACATTAGGCGCGTCGTTCTCATAGACCGGAAGTCTGCTGGCACTATCGCAGAGGCGGGGTATACCCTCAATACGATAGGCGAGCAGGTGAAGTTCAAACTTTTTGAAGACCTACAAAAGATGGGGGAAGAAAAGGAGGACAAAGAGGAGAGAAGACCTGTTGAGACAACTAGAGCAGAGGAGAAAGTCTCGTTGGGGAGACCCTTGGCGGGTCGTGCGGCCTCTCCGGCTACGTCGGAGAGGACGGACGATTTGCTGGGTATCCTCGACGAGATGGAGATCGCCTCGGAGGTCGGCAACGACGATAAGACAGACGAACTGGAGGAGGGAGCTGCTGGGACCCAATAGGGACCAGTAACCCTCATACAATATGCACCCATCATAAAACCATAAGATGGCGGGACTAAGGTGTGTACAAATCAATTTACATCACTGTAAGGCTGCGACGGCCCTTCTGGCCAGACAGCTCAAAGCAAATAAATTTGATATTGCCCTGATTCAAGAACCGTATTTATATAAGGGGGAGATCAAGGGTTTAAACGGGACAGGGGGTACTATTCTATATCACTGTCTAACAAATGACGCAAGGTCATGCATTTATGTCAGAAATGGCATAAACGCAATGACAATGCGTTCTTTCTGTTATAGGGATCTAACTACAGCCAAGATCCTTGTGGAAGTGGAGCAGGGGAAGAAGACCATCTTAATAGCCTCTGCCTACCTCCCATATGAATTAGAAGAACCAGCGACACCACAACTTAGGAACCTGGTTGAGTATGGCAGCTGTGAGAACATTGAGCTTATCATAGGCTGCGACGCCAACGCGCACAACGTCGCCTGGGGAAGCTCAAACAACAACAGGCGAGGGGAGAAAGTTCTGGACTTTGTGGTAAGCACATCCATGCAAATTCTCAATAAAGGAAGTAGACCAACTTTTGTCAATAAACTCAGATCAGAGGTTATTGACATCACGTTAGCTTCAAATAGGACTAGTTCTAAAGTCTCAAACTGGCATGTGTGGAACGAGGTCAGTGGATCGGATCACAGGTACATATGTTTTATGTACGAAACACGTAAGTTCAACGAGGTCATACGGCGCAGGAACCCCAGACACACCGACTGGGGCTCATTTAGAAGGGACCTACAAACACAACTAGGGAACCTCTCAGGTAAGCTCAATTCTGTACTAGATATCGAATTCGAAGCGGACGAAATTACAAAGGCGCTATCCGTAGCCTGGATAAACAACTGTCCAGAAAACAAAACGGTAGGCAAAAAAGATCCCTGGTGGACCCCGGAGCTTGAAAAACTAAGGCGGGAGACACGACAGGCATTCAATGAAGCGAAAGCTAACAAGGACTTCTCAATGTACACCAAGAAGTTAACAAACTATAATCTGGCCATCCGAAGGGCACGAAGGAAATCATGGAGGGGACACTGTGAAATTATAGAATCTCTACCTGAGAGTATGAGAGTCTTCCGTGCCCTATCAACAGTCAAAGCAAACCCACTATCCTGCGTAAGGGATGAAAGTGGGAAGACTACGGATTCTGGAAGGGATACATTAGAAGTAATGTTTAGAGCACACTTTCCGGGATCAAAAGAAGTCAGAAATGACGAGGACGAACCCATTAGTCTAGAGGAACAACACTCTCGTACCTCAAGAACCGATTGGTACGTCGCCAAAACGGTGGTAGATGAAAACAAAATAAAATGGGCTATTAAAGGCTTTCAGCCATTTAAGACTCCAGGCCCTGATGAAATCTACCCCATCCTGCTACAAGAGGGAGCTGATATTATCGCCCCACACCTGTCAAGGCTCTATAGAGCATGTATTGCCTTTGGGTACATCCCTAAAACCTGGAGGCGGGTAAAAGTAATCCATATACCCAAGCCTGGGAAACCGGACTACGAGGATGCCAAGGCGTTCAGGCCTATTAGTCTATCGTCATTTATTCTCAAGGCACTCGAGAAACTAGTGGACAGGCATATACGAGAGGGACCATTAAAAAGGAGACCTCTTCATGGACTCCAATGTGCTTATCAGCCGGGAAAATCAACAGAGACAGCATTACACTTAGTAACAAGCCGAGTGGAAGCTGCCTTAGATACTCAAGAAATATGTATAGGGGCATTTCTAGATGTAGAAGGAGCTTTTGACAAGACCACTTTTGCATCAATTGAGGAGGCCTCATTAGAGCATAGCATCGAGCCTACTCTACGGAGATGGATCAATGGCATGCTCAAAGGAAGAGTAATAACCTCGACGCTCATGGGAGACACAATCCATGCTAGGACAACCAAAGGTTGCCCACAAGGGGGGGTTCTGTCTCCAATGTTGTGGTGCCTGGTTATAGACTCTCTTATAAAGGAACTCAACACAGGACCATACTACACCGTTGGATACGCGGATGACCTGGTCATATTGGTGAGGGGCAAAGTAGTGAGAACTGTTTCGGAGCTCATGCAAGAAGCCCTAAATAAGGTGGAAAGGTGGTGCACACGACATCACTTGTCCATCAACCCTGGAAAAACTGTTGTGATACCATTTACAAAGAAGAGGAAACTAGAGACCTTAGGCCAGCTCTCTCTATACGGGACGCAACTAAAATGGGCCACGGAGGTTAAATATCTAGGAGTAACACTAGACAAGGAACTATCGTGGAAAACACATGTAGACAACACTGTAAGAAAAGCTCAAAGAGTCTTTGGAATGTGTAGATCTACCTATGGCAAGACATGGGGGCTTAAGCCCAAAATATTACATTGGCTGTACACCATGGTGATCCGACCGATCATCACATATGGCAGTATAGCCTGGTGGCCCAGAACAAAGCAAATTGGGTGCAGACAGGAATTGGCTGAATTCCAAAGAACTGTCTGCATAGCCATATCTGGAGCTTTCAGGACCACCCCCACGGCAGCGCTGGAAAACATTCTTGGTTTGACACCGCTGCATATAGTCGTGGAACTGGAGGCAAGAAGTGCACTCCATAGGTTGAAAACCCATGGACTGTGGAATGACTCGTTGCCAAAAACACGACACACAAAATTTGACACAGATAGAGAACTTGACAATATTACATCCATGGGCTGCGATAAAACACAGCCTAGATTCATGTTCAAGAGACTCTATGAGATCCACATACCCTCGAGAGAGGATTGGAATAAAGGATTGAATCCCTTAAGAAAGGACAATCTGACATGGTACACTGACGGATCAAAAATGAAGTCAGGTACAGGGGCGGGTGTTTATACCAAAGGATATGAACACAGTCAAAGCATGGGCATATATGCAACAGTCTTTCAGGCTGAAACATATGCAATAATTGCCTGTGCAAAAGAGAACCTAGACAGAGGCACTACCGGCCAAAATATCTATATTCTCAGTGACAGCCAAGCGGCACTAAAGGCTCTCACATCCTACAAAGTAGACTCCAAATTAGTCCTAGATGCCATCCAAACCCTTAACAGGTTAGGTAGGCACAACACATTAAGACTGATTTGGGTCCCAGGACACGTAGGAGTAGAGGGCAATGAAGCGGCTGACAGACTAGCCAGGGAGGGATCAGAGAAACACTTCTGCGGACCTGAACCTTTTATTGAATTATCAGGGAGTACCATCAAAAGCGCACTCAAGGATCATGCCCAGAGATGGCACTGCACTGAGTGGGCAAACACTGTTGGACTTACTCATTCGAAAAAATTTCTAGGAACCACAAAAGTAGGTTACTTTAAACATCTAAGAAACCTAAGCAGGCACCAGACCCGTAATATTGTAGGAGCTTTCACCGGCCATTTTGGCACTAGAGAGCATCTACGCAAAATGGGTCTGTCGGATATAACTACCTGCAGAGCATGTGGTGAAGAAAGCGAACGCATGGAGCACCTTATGTGCACATGCGACGCTTTGGCTAACAAGCGAATGAGCATTCTGGGTCAGGCTTATCCGACACCAGAAGACTACAGTCTCCTTCCGCTGAAATCTACATCGAAGCTCATAACGAGCATATTCGGAGACAGCGGAAGATCACAGGAGCAATAAGGCAGGGGAAGCACAAAAGATCCCATAGGGTCGAAGTGCTCTGAGGTCCAACAAGGATCTCAGCCCCACGTAATAAGATAAGATAAGATGTTTATATAAGGATAGGGATAGCGGTTAAGATGGCGTTAGGGGTAGAAGCAGGGATAGGGGTAGGGTCAGGGATAGGGAGAGGGAGAGGGGGAGGGATAGGGAGAGAGTGTAAGGGAGGGGAAAATGAGGGGAGAGAAAGGGGGAGGGAGGGGTAGAGGGCGTGGGAGGGGGTAGAGGGAGGGAGAGGGGGAAGGGGAGGATGAGTGAGGGGAAGGGGGAAAGGGAGGGGAATGGGAGGAGGGCGAGGGGGGAAAGGGAGGGTGATGGGGAGAGGGGAAGTGGGGAAATGGAGGGGGAAGGAAGGGTGAGGGGGGGAAGAGGGAGGGGCGAGGGAGAGGAAGAGAGAGTGGGAGAGGGTGAGGGAGGGGGAGTGGGAATGTAGGGGGGGGGGGGATACAAAAGGATAGATAGGGAGGAATAGGGACCTTTTTTACTTTTATGAATACCTCCTCGCTACCCATTCACTTCACTCCCTTTATTGCCTTCTTTTTTAAGTTCGCCTGTAACGGTTGACAATGAAAATTCCGCACTACCTACCAGTTAAATAAAATCAAAAGATAATTAAGTTTGTAGTAAGATGCATTTATTCAACTTGGATAAGTACAAATGCATCTTTTACATAGGGATCAAGAAGGATAAGCGCTCCGTAAAATATGTTTCGATTAAGTTCGAGTTCTGTTTTTTTATAAAATCTACGCGGACGAAGTCGCGGGTAACAGCTAGTTCTAAAATAAAGTAACAAGCTAAATTGTGAATTGATGTATATTAATAATAAAAATTCACAAGACCAATACATGTTATGACAAATAAATAATGTAAGAAATTATATTTCAAACTGAAATACAATGTTATTGTCCTGCAAATAAGGACTAAGATTCACTGGACCAAAAGATGAATAGAGAATTAAAGTAACAAATAAGTTTTGAATAAAATTAAAATCTTATTGAGATGAAAAATAAAAAGTAGATATTGCTAATAACTCATTATCTTCTTTAGGGACCTCGGCATATGATTTAAATTATTTCTATGGCCCACCACCTGAAAGATTAGTTACCTTAGAACAATTTTTCTTTACTCTGATAATTCTTCGAAGGCACAAAACTTTTGAAGAAATAACCATGTTGTACAAAATTTCCTTGAAACATGTGTACACAATATTTGTAACATGGATTGGTTTAGATTGGTGTAGATTTGTGGGTTGACAGGGATAAAGTGAGAGCATATATCCCATTTGATTTTCATGAAAAATACTTGGCTACAAGAGTAATTATCGATGCAACAGAATGTCCCATTAAAAAGCCAAAGCTACCTCTCAACAAGTAACCTTTTCATCATACAAAAACAGAAACACATTCAAATTTCTTGTTGGCATCACTCCTGGCGGCTTCATAAGTTATGTGTCCAGATAGAAACAAGTCCTAGGTATACTACAAAAGTTTGACTACAATGATGAGATTATGGTCGATAAAGGATTAGATGCCCAAGATATTTTTGTTCCATATGGAGTCAAAGTAAACATGCTAGCTTTTTTTAAAAAAGGCAATCAAATTGAGTCCAAAACGCTAAGCTCTAATCGAAAAGTAGCTAGTAAATAAAAGAGTTCATATCGAAAGAGTCATAGGCATGTTGAAAACTTACAAAATATTAATGCAACCTATGAACCAAACTGAAATTCTTTTCTCTAGTGATATTGTTTTTATTGTTTCGCAGCTTTTAAATTTTAGGTTAAATCAGAAATGTTTATTAACACTAGGACAAATTAAATTAAATATTATAAATAAAAATGCATGATAATAATACAATCCCATATTTTTATTTAAGTAATTTACAATAATTACTTAAAGGTGGTAGGGCTTTTGTGCAAAGTCCGTCTTGGAAAGTACCAACCCCTTGCTTTTTTCTGCTGCTGTGTTTCGGTTTTAAGGGCAAGGGAGTCAGTGAAATTACCGGCACATGAGAATACCATCTTAGTTCTCAAAGTGAGTAACGCGCTTTGTTGTCTTATTAGTGTCAAATGCCATTAATAAGACAGTGGGTACTATGGGCGGTGGTGACCACTTACCATCAGGTTTACCATACGTTTACTCACTTGTAACATCAAAAAAAAAACTTAATCATAATTTCTCTTATCATACAAAAATCTATCTAAGAAGACATGTTTAAAAAAATCGTCATAAAAAGATTTAAGTTTATTATACATCTCTTGAATGAAACTGTCATCTCTTCTCACTTTTAAAAGATAATAATCACATCCAGTGTATATAAAAAAATATGCCATTTCTCTTATTGTATAGAACATCTGACCCTGAATTTGATAGTGATAATCATGAGTCTCATCAATTTCAATATGCCACTTTCTTCACATAGGTATAGGTATGGCACACTTTCCCCAGATATCATTTTGTTACATGCAGTGTACGGACATTTTACTTCAAAAACGGCATCCTCTTGATAAGAGCATCGGGTGTGCTGCCCAGAAATTGGTGTTGGGGATGTATCATTATGCCACATTTCAACGGGCTCAGCCCAGTCACCTCTTGAATTTTTTTTACCCCTTCTTGTTCATATTTTCTTCCGTGTCTTATTGCAGGTGTATTAATATTATTGATCTTAATCAATGTTTTAGCAAGACCTTTTTTTATTTGTTTTTTGTTTGCAAATTTTGCCAAAATCAGAAATTTGCAGTCGCATTCTACGAGTATGTTGTTCCAAGCAGGCTTTTTACAAAGTTTGTTTTTTTTTTCCAGTTCTTTTAAGCCATTGTTATTTAAATTTAGCGACTCCAGATATGTTTCTTCTGCAGTCTTTTATAGGTAATCGTGGTCTCTGAAAATGCTGCGTTTGTCTGCAGGCATTAAGATCTGCTTTATGGGCATGTCTGCATTTGGTCCACTATAGTTGGCAATAAGTTTGTAAAAGTACTCTTTATACTGTTCCTCGTTTTGTACCGTCTTCCTCGGATCAAATGTAGTTATTTCTTTCATTTTTTTATCTTTGAATGTAAGATTTAAGTTTTCCGCTAGCACTGGATTGCCAAAGTATTGAGCTTGTGGCTGGTGAAATGTTTGGAGTCTGCTTGTGACACTTGTCTTCAGTTTTATTGTTTTTGTCTTATTAAAGTCTATTACTCCATAGAACAACACTAATATATGCTTACATTGACTGTAAGGTCCTACACCAGCAGCACATTCACATTGTGTTTCAATTATTAAATGATCTTTTGATCTAATGGTTACATTATATGTAACATGCTTTCTCATTTCAGAGGCACATAAGCCTGTCACAAAGTAATCACCATCTTTTAGTGCAGAACGGCATGAAATTAAAAATCTTTCTTCATACATATTTCTTGAAGTTTCTCTGTCTTCTCTTTCAACTTGCTGGCAAAAAGACAGTAAATCTGTGTCATCCAATATAGGCATTGGTGACTCAGATGTCACATCCCGGAAACCTTCTGGACTAGGCAGTTGAATTTTAAAAACTGCATTTGTTGAATCATAGACAATCGGTCCAAATAATTTGTCATAATCTTCCAGTCTGAAATAAAAAGAATAAAAAATATAAGAATTTGTCACACTACTCTGATACTAACTAACCTTTGCTTCAAAATTTTTTCATGCAATATTAGGTAGGTACCTATATACTATCTTTTATCTATATGCCTGGCTCTACATACCCAGCCATAAGTTACAAAACTGTTAACAAGTTTACATTCAATCAGCACCATATATTCCAATGTAATTTAGAATATCTTACCTCTGCACAAGAACCGCTTTTTTGCCGGTGGCTTTAGCTTTGCGTTTCTTCAGCTCGTTTTTAAGGTTATTAAGCGACCAAGATCCATAATCTTTGTTCATTTTGGAAAAATATCCAAGTAACTTGCCGGAGCTTTCGGCGGTAGCAGAGTCCAGTTAACGATATAGCAAGATCAATCAGGTAGGCAAGATTCAGAGTCCAGTTCACAAGCAAGAGGTCAATCAGGAAGGCAAGATTCAAAGTCCGGTTCACAAGCATTTATTTCACTGTAGGTTCAGCAGTCCCAATTAAAAAACACAACGAACGAAGAGAGTATTCTATCAAAACAAACGTTAGTTTTTTTTTTTAGGTTGTATGGCAATTGACCAAGAAGGTCATTACTGCCAGCGTCACGTCGATATATATTTAGAAAAAAGCTGAAGTAAAGTCGTCAAAAAAGGAGTGAACGTAGTTTTTTTCGACCGCAGAGTTCGAAGTATACGATACATACAGCCTGTCTCAAATTTTGACATTTATTGTACAACTAGAGCCATCTGCCGGAGCTTTTGGAACTTTTTTGTTTTTTTAAGTCGTGTCATTCATGACCTTGAAAAGAGCTCATTTAGGTATAAGGGTTGTAATTTAACGCAACAACGTGAGTGTTTTTTAAATCTCAACCCTTTTAGGTGATAAGGGAGATGAACATACCGCGCTCGGACGTCACAGTGCTAACACACATAAACAGTACCAAAGTGAATTTATTTTTGTGAAATTTCTACCCGCAATATGAGCAAGTGTAATATTTGTAAAAAGGCTATTACCAAAAAATCTGCTGGAATAACGTGTAGCAGATGTGATGTTGTTGTACACGAGAGGGCAGAGTGCAGTGGCCTTAACAACAAACAACGCGCAGCTCTTCGTGCGGCTGAAACGTTGGAATGGGTGTGCAGTGACTGTCATTTGTCATCGACCAGAAGGACTTCCTTCGTGTCAGCCGTCGAAGATGATGACGAAGACGAAGAACAGGAAAGAGTGGCTCCTGCATCTTCCAGTATTAACCTGAAGAAACTGTATGATAACATCACAAAAGAAGTGCAAAAGATTGTCATTAGGGAATTAGAGGTATTAACAAAAGCAGCTCAACATGCAAGTGATAAAATGGATGAGTACGAGGAAGAAATGAAGGCTACTTCCGAGAAAATAAAAGCTCTCGAACGAAAGCAAACTACCCTAAAAAACCAAAATACCCACCTGGAGACTAGGATTGCAGCGATTGAACAGCGTCTTGAGCTTTTAGATCAAGCAGCTCTAGTGAATAATATTGAAATTGCAGGAATTCATCATCAAGATAATGAAAATGTGCTAGATGTAGTTAGAAAGGTAGCATCTTTATTACAGATTGTAGGTGACATCAATAGCCAGATAAAAACTGCGAGACGCCTACCCGCACGTAAAGGAAAGACAGGAAATATTTTTGTGCAACTAAATAGCGAAGAAACCAAGAATCAATGGGTAAATACCGGTCGTAATACTCAGCTACTTGCCGGTAGTATTCTACCTAATTTAACCGGAGATGGTAGATCTGAAAAAGTGTACGTGCGCGAAGCCCTCACTGGTCGTATCAAGTTTCTTCTAGCAAAGGCCAAGTCTGAACTTAAAGACACTAACAAATGTAAATTTGTATGGTGTAAATATTCTAAGGTGTTTGCGAGAAAATCGGATAATTCAAAAATTTACTGGATCCGAAGCGAGAAGGACATTGAGTCATTAGCTTCCTAATTAGTCTCCTTTACGCTTCTCTTTTTAATTCAGTATTTATTTAACAACTTCTCTCGCTTAATTTATGGATGATAATCCTGATAATACCACAGAATTATTTGATTGTATCGATATTAATCACTTTTCAACCTGCTTGCCTACTAAAAATAATAAACTAATATGTATTCACATCAATCTAACGTCACTTTTAAAATACTTTAGTAAATTGGAACAAATTGTGTATTCCTTTAAAAAATCTGTAATAGACGTGATATCAGTGACAGAAGCAAATATTTCTAGCAAGATTAGTGATTTGTTTCAACTTAATGGGTATAATATGCACACACAGCTTAGAAAAAACCGGAAAGGCGGTGGAATAATCGTATACACTCATAAAAAACATAAATTTCAAGTGTTAAGAAAAACAAGTGTACACTTTGAATGCTTAATTGGCAAATTACAGACACCTTCCCGGTACAACTTGGCTTTGTGTGCAGTTTATAGGCCACCAAACACTAATAAATACGCATTCACTAATGAACTTGCACATACACTATCTTTCTCACAGGGATTAGACTTGCTTGTTATCGGCGATATGAACATAGACCTTAAAAGTAACGACTCTGTAAAAAAAACATACTTGAGCGTCATGAGTGAAAACGGTCTTGTAAGCGGGATCTCAGATTACACAAGAATAGAAATGCGAAAAGGCGAGATAACCAAAACGTGTATTGACCACGCATTGATTCGCTCTCGCTTACAAGATGTTTACTGCGCCGCGCTTTGTACAAAACTGTCTGACCATAGAATGACGGCAGTAGCACTGCTTGGCGGATCCCACGTACAGGATGTTCCAATTTATGTTACAAAACTAGATAATACATTATTTAATTATGAGATTCAAAAAATTTCTTGGGATTCATGCGCTGATTTAAATTGCCCAACAGCTATTAATAACAACATTTCTGAATGTTACCAAAAATGCACTTCCTTAAAACGGCTTAGTTTATCGAAGCGTAATAAGGAACCGTGGGTTACTAGAAAAGTGAATAGTGAATGTATTAAAAGGGATTTGCTTTTTTTAGAGTGGATTAAAGATACGGAGAATGCTGTCAAACGTCTCGAATACAATAAGCAACGTAATAAAACCAATAAGTTAGTAGAGAAAGTAAGAAATAATTATTTTAAAAAGAAAATATTAATAAATAAGGGAGACATTAGACAACTTTGGCAAATATTAAACCAAATATCCGGTAAAATTTGTAAAAATATTAATGATACAATTAAAAAAGCATTTGAATCATTTGGCTCGGATCGGGATATTGCAAATTTATTTGCTGTAAAATTCAAAGAAAACGTTAAAAATATTATTCCAAATTGTAGAAATAAACTTCTTGGTGAGTCCAGATATAGAAATCCATTGAATTCTTCAATGTTAATTAAAAAAGCTACATCAAAAGATATTTATAAAATAATAGGAAATTCCAAAATTAACAAGGCCCCAGGTATAGACGGAATACGTACAATTGATCTTAGAGTAATAGCGGAAAAAATTTCAGGAGTTATAGCTCACCTCATTAACACAAGTTTCGATACAGGCATGTACCCCGACGAACTTAAAGTTGGCATGGTGAGACCCATATTTAAAGGTGGTACGGATAAAACAGACTGTTCCAACTACAGACCTATAACTATGCTTCCTACGGTAGATAAAATTGTGGAAAAGTTTGTGTGCAACCAAATTCAAGGGTTTTATAATAAACATGAAGTTTTGTCCCAAAATCAGTTCGGATTTCAGCCGAAAAAAAGTACGTCGATGCTGCTCTCGCGATTCTGTGATGAAATAAACAAACACCTAGATTGCAGGAGGCATGTACTAGTCGTCTTTATAGATTATAGTAAAGCGTTCGACACTCTGCGACACGATATTTTATTACAGAAGTTGGAGGATACTGGCATTCGTGGGCCGATCTTGGAGTGGTGTAAAGGCTACCTTCATAATCGTGCATACTGCGTTAAAATAAACCAGACTTGTAGTGATCAGGTGCAAGTAACAGAGGGGACAGCACAGGGATCTGTGCTTGGACCCTTACACTATCTGGCTTATGTAAATGACATGAACAACTGCGTTGATCACTGTAGTATCTACCAGTTTGCTGACGACACATGTGTGCTAGCCGCTGACAAAGACCTTAAGAAAGCAGAACAAAAACTGCAGCATGATTTCGATCTCATATGTCGATGGTCGCATGACGCAGGTCTAGTTCTCAATAGCAACAAAACCAAGCTAATGCATATTCGCTCTAACCAGTGTAGATCTGTTCGCCCCGTTAAAATCGTTGGGCATAGTCATGAATGCTTACACGCAAGCATTTGTCCTCCGCAATGTAAATGCCTACCATTGGTGCAAGTATCAGAACAGAAATATCTTGGTATGATGATAGATCAAAATTTTAATTGGGGTGCTCATGTCGATATGGTGTGTGACAAGTTGCGGGCTATTATGGCAAAAATGTATATCCTCCGGAATAGAATACCTTTTTCAATCCGTTTGAGTCTGTACACTTCATTGGCGGAAAGCATTATTGCATACGGGCTAAGCAGTTATGGCAGAACGTTTAAGTCTTATTTGAACCGAATTAAAAATCTACAAGTTAGGCTCTTAAAAATAGTTGTACCATACAATCTAAAAAATAAACTTAAAACGGACGATGAATTATTTAATTTTTGCGAAGTATTACCTATCCATATTAAGTACAAACTCCAATATCTTAAAGAACATTATATGATGACAGATCTAATACAACTGGTATCGCACTCAAAAATAACGAGAAAAGTAACTAACAAAATGTTCCTAATACCACGAGCTTCAAACTATTATGGAACACGAACAACAGAATACATTTTGCCAACCTTACTCAATAAACTATCAACAAAAAGTAGGGAAGATATCACTTTGAATGGTAAACTGTCTAAACCAATCTGTAATGAGCTTATTGGCAGTTTTGGGTACCGGCCGAAAAGTAATAAAAGAAATGGAAAATATAGCTAATTGGAACATCCCGATAACGGCAATTGTCAGACGTGGCGAAAACGGTTTTGTAGGCCGTAAACGCTTTGACTATATGTGATTATAATGATAACGAATGTATGTTTGGAACATCCCGTACCTCATACGCACGGTACTGCCGAGGAAACCGGTTCCCGGCCTGGCATCGGTTGCGTGCGCCTTGCGCTGCGCTGCGACGCGGCGCTATACTACCTACTTATATTTATTATTGTTCATGTTGTATGTATCTACTTATTAAATTGTAATAATGTTTGTTGCGGATTGGTGCCGAGACAAACTTTGTTAAGTTTAACGGCCCATTTTAATTGTGTTTTGAAACTTTATTTTGTAATAAATGATGATAATAAAAAAAAAATAATAAAAAAAATTTTACTTATGCAGACATTCATTTTTGGAGTAAAATTCGCAAAATTTATTGTTTAGGCTATTTTATTTTTTTGGATTCCGTTATGGCTGAACTAGTTGAGCTAGTTTGACAGCTGTCATCCGAAATGTAGATCTCATCGAGACTTATCATTTGACTCAGCCAGCACACTTTGTTGACAGCTGTCATCCGAAATGTAGATCTCATCGAGACCTATCATTTGACTCGGCACACGAGTAGTCTAAGCGCCATAGAGGAAATAAATCACTCCGTTTTAAGAGGCGGGACTTTCTTATGACACTTTTGCTTCAATTTGCCCTAAAATATTTGCCAACATAGATTAAAAAAAGCAATATCGCCAATATTACGGAGTTACTACGGAAGTTAGAGCTGCGCCCTGTGGTAGCCTGCTGAATTTATCGATATCGATATTTAATAAAAAATCAGTTCAAAAACTAAAACCCGACTACTGGCAGATCTTGCTATAAAAAGTATGAAACAAGAAAATATTGTCATCTGAAATTGTTATGTACAAACTATGGTATTTAATAAATATTCATACCGATGTTCAGATAATAGCCGTGGTCATATTGTTATGCCTCTTTGCCCTGAAGTTTATGATCGCTTTTTTCGGATAGGTGGCATAACATGACCACGGCTATTATCTGAACATCGGTATGAATATTTATTAAATACCATAGTTTGTACATAACAATTTCAGATGACAATATTTTCTTGTTTCATACTTTTTATAGCAAGATTTGCCAGTAGTCGGGTTTTAGTTTTTGAACTGATTTTTTATTTCAATTATTTTGGGGTTGTAAATACATAAAAAATCTAACAATATATATATATTTTTGAAATGTGCTCACTAAGCCCTTTCATTTGATACCTAACACGGTACGGTTAATTTTTTTTTTTTATTAGTCCTTAACTTAATCTTCTCTAGAGGGCGCCACATACAATTAAACGAAATTTCTTGTATCCTATAACCAGCGGATAATTAAGACGCTTCTAACGACATCTCATTTGTCAAAATATGATAAGTAGTTTAGAAGTTATGATGGAACAGATGAACATACATACATACATACATACATAGCCTGTCAAAATCATAACCCTCCTTTTGCTTTGCCGTAGTCGGGTAAAAAAAAGCAGGTGAATGGGGTCTCATTTTTTATTTGGGAAAAAGTACGTATAAATAAAAAAACGTTAATTTAATTAAACAATTTAATATATATTGATAAAGTATCCGCAACAGCCGGTTATCTTCATAGCGTTTTTTTTTAATTACAAGAGGAACGCTTCCAACAACTCTCTTATCTCCTCCCGGTCTTTGTGCATGTATCACTGGTTTTAAAATGCTGTATCCTGAAATTTAAAAAAGAAACGTTACCAATATTTTGGATTCACAAAAATAAAAAATAACCATTTTTATTTTAATTTCTTACCAGCTAGTTATCTTTAAGGTGTTTTTATTTTTCATTTCAAATAATTAGATGAAAGCTTTCAATACCTCTATCTCCTCCTGGTCTTTGTACATGTATCACTAGTTTCAAAATGCTGTATCCTGAAATTCAAAAAGAAACGTTACGTATATTTTGAATTTACAAAGATGAAAATAAAAAATTTTCATTTTAATTTGTTACCAGCTAGTTATCGTCATGGTATTAAATTTTTTATCTCAAATCACTAAAAGATCACTTTCAACGCCTCTCTATCTCCTCCTGGTCTTTGTACTTGTATCACTGGTTTCAAAATGCTGTATTCTGAAATAAAAGAAAAAAATTAAACATTTCAATTTGTTAACAGCTAGGTATCTTTATAGTGTTTTTATTTTTCATTTCAAATTACAAAATGAAAGCTTTTAACACCTCTTTATCTCCTCCTATCATTAGTTTCAAATTGCTGTATCTTGAAATTTAAATTAAAGACGTTACCAATATTTTAAATTCACTAAGATAAAAATTAAACATTTTCATTTTGATTTGTTACCAGCTAATTATCTTCATGGTATTTAATTTTTCATCTCAAGTTACTAAAGGAACGCTTGCAACACCTATCTCCTCCTGGTCTTTGTACTTGTGTCACTGATTCTAAAATGCTGTATCCTGAAATAAAAAAAGAAACGATACCAATATTATGAATTCACAATGATAAAAATTATACTGTCCATTTATTTTTTTTACCAGCTAGTTATCTGCATGGTGTTTTTGTTTTTCATCTGAAATCGCAAGAGGAACGCTTTCAACAGCGCTCTATCTCCTCCTAGTGAAAAAGCTATATTCTGAAACAAATTTCATGTAATTAAAATAAAATTAAATAATTTAATTTTTTTTTATACAAAAATTATAAAGCCATTTCACATTGTTATACCTGATGAATGATCATTTATCCAGACCTTCAACTTTTGTTTATATTATTTCTCCCGACTGTTTTGTATTATTATGCCCATTGTATCCTGTAACCAAGTAGGTTTTGAATATTTTAAATTCATAAAGATACATGTAAGTTTTCCACAAAAGATAATAACGTTTTTACCAATTAATTAATCAATTTTATATTTTTTGTTATTTTATATCTTGATATTTCTCTTAGTCGTGCATTTTAATCACCCCTGGTATCCTTTAAACAAGTAGATTATCAATATTTTGCTCATGATGATAAAAACAAAAACATATAAGAGTTAGAAAGGATACTGTTAATACCTGATTATCCAATTTCAATTAGGTTGTGCATTCTTATAAATATCGTATTTAGTATCCTGTAAGCAAATAACCAAAGTTTTAAAACAAATTACTTCACTCACTAGCTATGAACTTTGACAAATGTTTTTCAGATAAAGTTAGGTAACAATCTAACAATACCTTATAAGTTTTATTTACCTATTCCTTGCTGTTGTGCTTTTTTTACTACATCTGCAGTACTTTCTACAGCAATCGCAAAAGTTCGATTGATACGATTGCACTTATTACGAATCAAAAGGTGTATCAGGCGGCACATAAGAACTTTGACCAACTCATCCGTATGTCTTTTACCCATTGTCTGCATCTGCAAACGAAAATATAATTATTTATACGAAGGTATTTTATTAATGATTTGTAAACATATCCCGAAACAATTTTTTTGATAACGCGTGGTTTTTGGGACTGTAGTTGATACTAGGATTTCTAAGGCTCCTCTGATCAGTGCGAGTACTTTCTGCGTTACTGAATAAATGAAGGTTAGTCCTAACAAATCTACCTAATTCGAAAATATACAGACAAGGTAATGGTAATATGTTTAGCGATTTGAAGTAAGGCCTACAGGAAACGTCAGGAGCGATTCCACAAATTGCCCTCAAGCAGCGTTTTTGAGCAATAAATACCTTTTGAATATCATATCATATCATTTATTCATAGAACATGATTGTGTTTGAATATTACAATTTAAAAAATAAACAAATTAAAATAATAAAACCATATAAACAATATAAGATAAAAGTGCACCTACAACCAAACAGGGTGAAGTTAAGACTCCACAATATCATGCCATTTAATATAAAAATAATAATAAACAACAATATCAAAAATTTACTTCAACAATATCAAAAATTCAACAATATCAAAAATTTACTTCAATATCGGTCCCATTCCCCCAAATTAGGACTCCATATCTCAGCACAGATTCTACATATGCGTAGTAGGCAATTATTGCAGTATTACGGTCTGTCACTCTAGTTAACTTATAAAGTGCAAATGAAAAATTGTTTACTTTATTGCAAACTTTATCAATCTGCTCTATCCAGTTCAGTTTCGGTGTTATATAAGTAAACCTAAAAATGTCTCATTGTTATTAAATTTAAAATTCGCCCATAAGAATTAATATGAGTTAATGATTTTTTTTTTAGATTATTGAATTTAACGTAATTAGTTTTATCAGGATTGATTTTCAAATTATTTTGTTTAACCAGTCAATAAGTTGGTGAATAGTTTTATTTATGTCCTCTTTGTGCTTGTCTAGAGAAAGTTTTTTGTTAGTAGTTACTAAAATAGAGACGTCGTCAGCAAACATTATTGTTTTTAAATCAAATATATTTTATATGTACATTAAAAACAAAAGCGGGCCCAATATGCTGCCTTGAGGCACTCCGCTTCTATTGTGTTTAAAATCCGATCTATACATATTGTTGTGGAATCTTCATCGAGCTGCGAAATTTTGACACATTGCTGTCTATCTTTCAAATAAGACTCAATCCAGGCTATTGCAGGTCCCCTAACACCATTAGCTTCTAATTTACAAAGTAATTGTTCATGTGAGGCATAATCAAAGGCCTTGGTCATGTCCATGAATCATGTCTAGAAATTTAGGTATTCTCATAGATGGTAGACTAAAATTTGAGAACTTCGTTCTTGAGGTAGTAAGAAACTGTTTTTACAGGCTAAAGGTACTGTATAGAATTCGTGACTTCATTAGTGTAGATTTGCGTGTAGCTTTGTGTGAAGCGCTGGTCTAGGCAAAACTTAATTATGGTATTACTGTGTATGGCCCTTGCTTATTAGCTAAGTCTCAGAAGCTGATACAGCGAGTACAGAATGCTTGTGCGCGGTATTGCTTTAAGATCCCACCACGTGCGCATGTTACTCCTTACTTGTACTCATCTAACACTTTAAAAATGCAAGAACGGCTTAAACTTTACACTGCAGCGTTAATGTTTGGGGTAATCAACTCAAAATCTCCTTCGTATCTTTTTCAAAAACTAACATGGCGTTCGGCGCGTGAAAATGACAGAACCAGGACTTGTGTCGCTCCCCTTCTTCTTCCTTATCATAAGTCAACGGCTTTTTGTGGCTGCTTCAGATATAATGCTGCCAAAATTTGGAACAACATACCCCCTCCTATAAGAAATGTTAAATCTATTTCTAGTTTTAAATTAAATTTTAAAAAACATCTTTTGAAATGCAGGATGAATGTGTAACATTGTATCAAATAGCTGTCCAAAAGTACCAAATTAATCTCCATAGTATATTTCTAAACTCATACGCACACATACATTAGCATATCTTACATGACACTTTCCAAATGATATTATTTAACTATATATAAGTAAACTAGCTGTTACCCGCGACTTCGTCCGCGTAGATTCTATAAAAAAACAGAACTCGAACTTAATTGAAACATATTTTACGGAGCGCTTATCCTTCTTGATCCCTACGTAAAAGATGCATTTGTACTTATCCAAGTTGAATAAATGCATCTTACTACAAACTTAATTATCTTTTGATTTTATTTAACTGGTAGTGCGGAATTTTCATTGTCAACCGTTACAGGCGAACTTTAAAAAAGAAGGCAATAAAGGGAGTGAAGTGAATGGGTAGCGAGGAGGTATTCATAAAAGTAAAAAAGGTCCCTATTCCTCCCTATCTATCCTTTTGTATCCCCCCCCCTACATTCCCACTCCCCCTCCCTCACCCTCTCCCACTCTCTCTTCCTCTCCCTCGCCCCTCCCTCTTCCCCCCCTCACCCTTCCTTCCCCCTCCATTTCCCCCCTTCCCCTCTCCCCATCACCCTCCCTTTCCCCCCTCGCCCTCCTCCCATTCCCCTCCCTTTCCCCCTTCCCCTCACTCATCCTCCCCTTCCCCCTCTCCCTCCCTCTACCCCCTCCCACGCCCTCTACCCCTCCCTCCCCCTTTCTCTCCCCTCATTTTCCCCTCCCTTACACTCTCTCCCTATCCCTCCCCCTCTCCCTATCCCTGACCCTACCCCTATCCCTGCTTCTACCCCTAACGCCATCTTAACCGCTATCCCTATCCTTATATAAACATACAACTGACACTCATATTGATTTTTAGACATTTCAAACCTATCGAATCCCAACCCCATCCCAGGGGTGGTGGTATTTCACGTCCACCACGTTGGATTTCAAAATCATTGTAGTTTTCGTAATCAGCGACCCGATAAACCATACGAACGACACCCATATTGATTTTTAGACATATCAACTCTATCGCACCCCAACCTCATCCCCAAGGGATGATAGCATTTCACGTCCACCATGTTGGATTTCAAAATGGTTGTAGTTTTTGTAATCAGCGGCTCGATAAACCTTACAAACGACACCCATATTGATTTTTAGACATTTCAACCCTATCGCACCTCAACCTTATCCCCAGGGGATAATGGTAGTTTACGTCTACCACGTTGGATTTCAAAATTGTAGTAGTTTTCGTAATCAGCGATACTTAGTTGAATAAAAAAAGTCCCATCAAAATCGGTTAAGTAGTTTCGGTGTGCTGTAGCAGATACAACCCCGCTAGAGTATTATTGTATGTGTAGATTCCCACGGGAATGAGATATTTTCCCGGGGTAAAAAGTAGCCTATGTCCGTCTCCAAGTTACCATCTATCACCATACCAAATTTCATCAAAATCCGTTCAGCCGTTTAGGCGTGAAAGAGCAACAAACAAACAAACAGACAGACAGACAGAGTTACTTTCGCATTTATAATATTAGTATGGATGTATTCAACACATATTTATATTACCTACTTGTTTACATCCCTAGCTCCTTTTGGTAACTCTATAAATATACAGATTATTTTTTATATTAAGTCTTTTCTGTATCGCTCTTTCTTACTCACCTCAACCCTGAGGTTTGGGCAGAATGAACAGCGTCACAGCTTGCTGTGACAACATGCTGAGTCTGAACCTTTTCTCTGTCCCAAGCAGTACATAGTTGACACTTTGTTGATGCTTCTCTTTAGAATAGGATTATTTTATGTAAGTAACTACTGATTTCATGTTGCCTTCTATGTATAACTGTGATTTTACTTTGTAGTACTTATAAGCTAGAAATATTGTCTTTTATGTACTGTATGTGTTTACAGAGAATAAACGTTTTTCTATTCTATTCTATTCAAATCAAAATCAAATCAAATCAAAATCGTTTATTCATTGTTGGATATTAAAATCTCTTAATGACGTCAGCTAAACTACATCGCTTCACAAACAATGTGGCGCCATTGTGGGAAAAAAAAGAAGCGACAATAAAAACCCACCCATATTCTATTCTATTCTACGAATATTACTGTTGTGTTGTTCATATCGTTTACATTTTGCAGTATTTCATTAACTAAATTAAAAGCAGCATGTGTTGTAGTTGATTTGTTTTTTTGAAATCCATACTGATTACTTTTTATAACTTGAAATTTGTCAAAGAAGGCGGTTAGGTTGTTAAGCATTACCTTTTCGAAGATCTTTGATAAAACAGGAGTTAAAGTTATCGGACGATAGTTTTTGATATCTGTTTTTTTGGCCTTTTTTATAGATGGGTTTCACTATAGCGATCATAAGCTTTTTACAAGCTTTTATTTAACTTGCAATGTTCGTATGTAAGTAAGTAACCTTTTTTTTCAAATCTTGCAAACCATTTTTCACCAACTTGCTGGTATTCGATTGAGCTGAAATTTGGTGTACTTATATAAGTTCGGTGACAATGCAATATTATGGTACCATTGAGCTGATCTCATGATGGAGCCGGGATTTAGGAACTGGAACTCTCTGATGGAAGATACTAGGACAGTTGAGTTTTGGCTCGTTTGTTTTGTAATCATGAGTACTTTCTATTTATTACGATGACAAAGGTCTGAAGATGGAGCCGGTGGAGTGCTGTTGGAACTCCTAGATGGAAAGTGCTAAGATAGTCGAATTTGGGCTCGTTTGTTTTGTCATCATGAGTACTTTCTATTTCTAATGATGACGAAGGTCTGAAGATGGAGCCGGTGGAGTGCTGTTGGAACTCCTAGATGGAAAGTGCTAAGATAGTCGAATTTGGGCTCGTTTGTTTTGTCATCATGAGTACTTTGTATTTCTTATGATGACGAAGGTCTGAAGATGGAGCCGGAGGAGTACTGTTAGAACTCCTGGATGGAAAATGCTAAGATAGTCGAATATGGGCTCGTTTGTTCTGTCATCATGAGCACTTTCTATTCATATAGCTCAAGAAATATTTCATTTGAGTTGCATTGGGATGTAAGGGTTGTATCTAAAATCATTTTTTAGAAGCCAAGCCAACCTTACCTGCTCGTGGTGCATCCTGCCGATTAACTAACAAGGCTCTGGCGAAATTATACCCAAGGCAAGGTTTTCGATTACGCCAAGGTCTGGATGGCATGGGGGAATCATGTCGCGAGTAATCGACTACCCAAGCTCAAGGTGGGGTACGTGCTGAGGAGCTGAATGGCAGGGGGTAGCAAACATGCACTGTCGCTAACGTACCAACTTCGGGGCACCGGGCGCACCCCGTCGGATTAAATGCCTTACCCTTCTACTCCGGAATCTCTGGGAGGGTGGAACCAATATTTCTTCCGGTCTCGTGGGAACAACATGGATAAACAAAAGCAAAAAAATAAAGAAAAACATGAAACCTCAACACAAAGAAAACGGCGCCTGGAAAAAGCCCGAAACAAATATCTTGAAAAGAAGAAAAAAAATGAGTCAGAAAATATAGATTGTACACACAAACCAATAGAAAAAAGGCAAGCAAAATTAAGATACTTAAGAGAGTATGCGTCACAAGCGCGGAATAATGAGTCTCAGGAAGACAGAGAGCATAGGCTAGTATTTTTAAGAGATTATGCGTCACAAGCGCGAAGTAATGAGTCCCGGGAAGACAGAGAGCATAGGCTAGTATTTTTAAGAGATTATGCGTCACAAGCGCGAAGTAATGAGTCCCAGGAAGACAGAGAGCATAGGCTTGAATATTTACGGGAATGCGTTTCAAAAGCTCGAGAAAATGAAACGCCGGATCAAAGGCAGTTTAGGCTTGCAACTTCACGGCAATACTCATCGCAGCTGCGCATTAGTGCGACACCGCAAGCCAATCAGGTTTCCACAGAAAGTGCAAGGTTGAGGATGTCTCAAAGACGTGTGGCTCTTAATGCAGACAAGGCGACTTTTATCAAATCTGTTAACACTTTCTGTGATGCTACCTGTGACGTATGTAATAAACGTTGTTACCCAAATCAAGTGACAACCTGTCGTCCTAGTGTCCTAGCATTAACATACTTACCAGACGAGCTACTAATGAAATCACCATTGAAAACATGCCATCGTTGTAAAAAACATGTTACTAGCGCCAAGACTTTGCCACCCCCGAAAGCATACTGGAACAATTTAGATCCTGGTCCTATACCTGATGTTATCAGTTCATTATCCCAAGCCGAACAACGATTAATATCAAGAGTAATACCGTTTGTGAAAGTAATTAAATATGATGGATTGTTTGGCCAGTATGGTTTTAAAGGCCAAGCTGTTCTCTTCGCTCAGGACATATTTGAAGTGAGTGAGAAATTACCTACTATGCTACCACGATCTAGTGATAGTACTGGAATCATAATTGTGACAGAACATCTAGAAAACTTGCAAATAACACGTGAATATTGCATAAACCGTGAAAAAGTATATGCAGCATTGCGGTGGCTCATTCAAAATAATCCGTTGTATAGAGACGTTTCCATTGACGAAAACGCTCAAATAGATCAACAAGATTTTTACCGTCTACGACAACCAGTACAAGCCGAAGAGTGTGAGAATTTAGGGCCTCTTCCTCGTTCAGTTTATGTACCTATTAATAATTTGGCGAGAATTGTGCGTGCCTCTTGGCATCAAGGAAACGAAGACATATTCACATCTGGATTTGCCGGAGTGCAATGCCTTGCAATGGCCTTGGCCAACATCGTTAGAGCCAGCATTACGTTGCCAAGTACATGGACCACGAATACTCTCAACGAAAATTTAATACAGGGAGACTTAATCTACAAAAACATTCGCGACTTGACATCACAAAATTCAGAAAATGCATATCCTATTGATGATACTGGATACTTAGAAGTGGGCAATCTAGCAGTAATAAAACATGATTTAGTTATGTTCAATACGTCGTTTGCTATTGACTACGATAATGACACGCAATTTCACTATAAAAGCTCAAGATCAACTAGTAGATGCATCGAGAAATTTAGGTGACACTCCATTAGACAATATAATATCTACTGATGTCAACAAAACCGGTGGCTTGCCAACCACGTTACAGTTATTTGAAGGTGCTAAAGTCATGTTGAGATCCAATGTCGATGTCAGCAAGGGTCTGGTAAATGGAGCAATCGGATTTGTTACTAAAATTATCTGGCCTTTGTTTCGTCGTGATCAAATGTATGCGTCGGACATACCATCTGTGCGTATCAACTTTTCTAAAGACGGAGAACACATTATTAAACCAATCTCTGTACAATTTCCAGCCAAATATAACTACGGCACTATCGAAAGACGAATGCTACCCTTGATTTTATCATGGGCTTCAACAGTTCACAAGATGCAGGGTAACACCGTAGATTATGCCGTAGTGTATTTAGGACCAAAACTTTTTGCGGCCGGTCAAGCATATGTAACACTAAGCAGAGTGCGCTCCTTAGACGGTCTAATGATCAATGAATTAGATTGTAATAAGCTATCAGGGAAAACACCGTGCAACACCAGCGCGCTAGCGGAAATGAACAGAATGAGAAATATTACTTAAGAGGGGATCGTACCTGTGAATAAATCGAGAAATAGGTATTTGAACAAGCTATTGCCATCGTGCTATAAAAATATAAATGGTTTTGCTAGTGACAGCGATAATAAAATAATGTAAATAGTATTATGAATGTAAATAATGTAAATAATTTCGGATGTAGCAACATAGATAGTGTTATTGGTATAAATAATTCGAATAGTGCAAATAATGTCGACGTTGTAAATAATAATAATTCGGTTAATGATAAAAAATAGTAGAATCCTTCAATTAGTTTAATAAATAGCAATATACCAACATATCAATTTACCAATTTTATTGGTAAATAACTTTAACAATAACTTTTGTTATAACTAAGAAATAAGTTCCAAGGGCAGACTAAAAAGTACTAAATAAAATTAAAAGTAAAAAAATATTTTTAAAAACAAGCTTTTATTAAATGAACTAAAAAGTAAAAAATAAATATGAAATCTCTCATACAAAGTATATTGTATACTATGAATAGAATAACTCCTCTCACGGTACTAAATGATCATATATAGGCATAAATTAGTAGTTAGTTAGTTCAATTACCGTAAGTGTTTTAATGTAGACGTTCTCAAAATATAAGTAAAATATCTAAATATAGATTTAAAAGCTTGAGGCTCATAAGTAAGTAGGTACCTACAGTACTGTAACATCATATCATAACGCCTCAAGATTTTAAATCGATATTTAGATATTTTACTTATATTTTGAGAACGTCTACATTAAAACACTTACGGTAATTGAACTAACTAACTACTAATTTATGCCTATATATGATCATTTAGTACCGTGAGAGGAGTTATTCTATTCATAGTATACAATATACTTTGTATGAGAGATTTCATATTTATTTTTTACTTTTTAGTTCATTTAATAAAAGCTTGTTTTTAAAAATATTTTTTTACTTTTAATTTTTTGGAAATTGTCCTGTCTCAAAAGTTAGGTTTACTAAAAACGCTAGTACATGACAGATGTTTTCTTTGCAGGCTTTTAAAATTTTCGTACAGATACAATCGTATCCTTCTGAAGTCGTATTATTTAGGGATGTTATAATTTTATTTATAGAATTTATGTCAGTAGGAAATAGAAATAAAGAGTTATTTATTTTATTACTGTAATGTTAAATGTGACACTGTGTGAAGGTAGACAAATAAAGTGAGTTCGTATCCGAGACTCGGTGGTTTCACATCATGGTGACAGCGGTTCTATGAAATTTAAATAAAATAGTTATTTTAATTGCACTAAAACGTTAAAAAGTGATTAGTTGTTGTTAAAATCATACTGTGATTAAATAAATATGGAACACGCACGTCCACCGATTGAATTAGTGTTATCAGGCGGTCCCGCGAATCGTGCCGACGCGTGGAGAAAATGGCTGCGTCAATTTAAAGTGTTTTTAAAAGCATCCGGTGTTGAAAAGGAAGATACCAGTGTCCAGGCTAGCTTACTGGTCAATCTCATCGGCCCAGATGGCTACGACGTTTATTCGACCTTTAAATTCAAGAAAGAGGAGGATCGTGAGAAGCTAACCTCATTAATTGAGTTGTTCAATAGTCATTTTGCAACAAAGACTAATACAACTATGACGAGATTTAAGTTCTTCACGAGAAGCCAGAAAAACGGTGAGAGTATCGACGATTACGTAACAGCTCTAAAGTTGCCGAGTCAACACTGTGAATTTGAACATTTAGAGGACGGGTTGATTCGAGACCGGATTGTATGCGGTGTCTACGACGGTTCAGTGCGGGACAGATTATTGCGAACGGATGAACTCACACTAGATAAGGCTATAAAAATATGCCAGACCAGCGAATTAACAAACGAGGATAGTCGTGAGATCGACGGAGTGAAGGTGCAGGCGGGATCCTCTCGCGTGGACGCCGTGTGGGCGCGCGGGAACCGACGAGGCGGCGGCGCGCGGCGCGCCGGTCGGGGGCGCGGCGGCGGGCGCGGACCGCTGGCCGGTGGAGCGAGCGCGGCGGCGGCGCGGGGCGGCGCGCCGGCTGCGGGCGCGCTGCGCTGTTGTATGGCTTGCGGCGGGGCCGGCTGCGATGCGGGCGAGCAGTGCGCGGCCAAGAGTGCTAAGTGTTTTTTGTGCGGTTATAAAGGGCATTTTAAAAATATGTGCGGTGTTCATAGAGCTAGTAAAGTGCATATGTTGGAAGAAGAAGAAAACGAAGAAGATGACCTGTTCTATATTTCCACTTTAGAGGACATTCACGGATACCGTAAGGACAGCAAATGGTATGAGACTTTGTTATTATTTGGTAGGGACATAACCCATGTTTTTAAACTTGACACTGGTTCAGATTTGAATGTTATATCTTTAAACGATTTTTTAAAACTTGGTTTTAAGAAAACAGACATAGAATCAGATAAAACAAGGGCTCAATCCTTTTGTGGTAATTTTATAGCGATATTAGGGTCTTGTTCAGTATCATGGTTGTATAAAAACAAATGTTACAAATTAAAATTCATTATTGTAAACAGCGATTGTCAAAGCATTCTCGGGAAAGAAGCATGTGAACAGTTAGGAATGTTAAAAAGAATATTTTCAGTTGATATTGATAGTTACAAAGACTTGTTTCAAGGGTTGGGAAAAATACCAGGTGAGTACAAGATACCTATTGCAGAAAATGCCACTCCTAGTATATGCCCAGTGCGGAAAATACCAATGGGTATTAAAGATAGACTATTGCAGGAGTTGAACCGTATGGAAAACTTAGGCGTAATTCGCAAAGTGACACATCCTACAGAGTGGGTAAACGCGATTGTCATAGCCCCTAAAAAAGACAACACCTCGCTGCGTATCTGTCTCGATCCGCGCGCGCTCAACAAGGTCATACGGCGCCAGCACTACCCCTTGCCGACGGTGACCGAGATAGCCGCTCAGCTGCGCGGTGCGCGTTACTTTAGCAAGCTAGACGCACGCTCCGGTTTCTGGATGGTGGCGCTAGATGACGCTAGTGCGGATCTCTGCACGTTCGGTACGCCGTTCGGCAGGTACCAATTTCTGCGTATGCCGTATGGAATTAACTCGGCGTCAGAGGTCTTTCACGCCAGGGTACGTCAGTTATTAGAAGACCTGGATGGTGTGGACTCGTTTATTGATGACATTATTGTGTGGGGCTCTAGCAAAGAGGAGCACGATTGTCGCTTAAAGAGCCTATTACAAAGAGCTAGAGAGGTGGGCATAAAATTTAATAGTGACAAGTGCCAGTTTGGTGTGCAGGAGGTAACATATCTCGGGCATACCTTTAGTGGTGAAGGAATGAAAATTGACACTTCGAAAACAAAAGCGGTTCAGGAAATGGCTACTCCGTCTGATAGGCAAAGTCTAGAACGTTTTCTAGGTATGGTAAATTACCTATCAAAATTCATACCGCATTTTTCGGAAAAGGTACAACCTTTACGCACACTTCTTAAAAAAGACTCTGAGTGGGTCTGGAACGTGAATCACGACAACGTGGTCGAACAGCTGAAGCGGGAGGTGTGTTCAGCGCCTGTGCTGGCACTGTACGCGCCCGAGCAGCCGGTGCTATTGTCGGTAGATGCCAGTGCGCACGCTTTGGGCGCTGTACTACTGCAAACCGGGCGTCCGGTTGAGTATGCATCAGCAACGCTTACCAGCACACAACAGAGATATGCGCAAATTGAGAAGGAGATGTTGGCCATCGTTTTTTCTCTAGAGCGTTTTCATCAGTACGTATATGGGAAAACAGACGTAACTGTTGAGACTGACCATAAGCTCTTAGAGAGCTTATTTAAAAAACCGTTAGATTCGGTACCCGCAAGACTGCAACGAATGATGTTACGCGTGCAGGCGTATGACATAACCGTGATATACAAGCCAGGTAAATACATGTACGTGGCGGATGCGTTATCGCGCGCCCCGTTACCGGAATTAATGAGTGAAGACGTATCTTGTGACGTAGAAAGTCAATCTTGTTTTTTATTAGAAACGGTCAGGATTAGTGATAGTAAACTAGACCTTGTTAAAAAACATTCTATCACTGACACACAACGTCAGTTATTAGTAAATTACATACAACACGGCTGGCCGTCAAATAAATACGATGTACATGAACGGGTACGCTTTTACTGGGACTTTAAGGAAAGTTTGCACTACATAAACGGGGTCTTATTTCGAGACAACTTAGTTTACATTCCAGAGGGGCTACGCGGAGAAATGTTAGCGCGCGTGCACGAGGGCCATTTAGGTGTAGACCGGTGCAAGCGGCGCGCGAGGGACATCATGTACTGGCCGGGGATGTCGCGCGACATCGAGATGATGGTGCGCAGATGTGGCACGTGCGCGCGCACGGCAGCACGGCCGCAGCGTGAGACGCTCATACCGCATCACATACCTGAGATACCGTGGGCTAAAGTAGGCTCGGATATTTTTGAATACCAAAAGAAATATTTTTTAATTTTAGTGGATTATTTTTCTAGCTTCATTGAGGTATGTCCATTAAAAAATATATGCTCGCGGTCTGTCGTTTTGGCAATGAAGGACCAGTTTGCGCGTCATGGCATACCAATGGAGCTCATCACAGACAACGGTCCAGCCTTCTCATCCAAGGAATTCAGGGAATTCGTAGACTTATGGGGACTAAAACACACCACTTCGTCGCCAAATTACCCACAGTCGAATGGAAGAAGCGAACGAGCCGTCAGGACTGTTAAATCAATACTAAAAAAGTCGCTGATGAGCGACGAGGATTTCTACCTTGGTCTTTTAAACTACCGGTGCACACCTAAAGACGGTGTAAGCAGCCCTGCACAGCTTTTAATGGGAAGGAGGCTGAACACGCGTCTACCGGTACATAGTGACAAGCTGCAACCAGAGCGTGGTAACTGCGCTGATTATCACCACATATTGCTAAAACAGGCATACACCAAGCAGCATTACGATCAACGAGCGCGCGACCTACCCGCGCTGAAGGTTGGTGATCCGGTCCTAGCGGCAAACAGCACAGGACAAAAAAGGGAAATGCGTGTTGTCGGAATAGCACCACAACCACGCTCGTACTTTGTGGCAGACGACAGCGGAAAGCCATATAGGCGAAATCGAAGACATCTGATGAAAATTGAGCCGGAAATTGTCCAACCTCTATCGTCACCTACTACTCAGAAGACGTATATTGATGGTGAAGACAACTTTTACGCTGACGAGGATGGCTCTGGCAGTGGTGACCCTGAAGTCACTGCTGATACAGAATATTTTCCATCAGAAGCATCTCTTTGTAACTCATCAAAGTCTGTGTCGGGGATAGACCCGTCATCCACCCTGTTCCCGCCAACCGCGGCTCTCCCTTTGCCTCGACCCCCGAGGGCGGCGAGGGCAGCAGCTCGCGAAGCATTCAAAAATATTACGAAACCCAAATAAAAAATATATATAATATATATATGTTTTGCATATTCCTACAATAGGTACTTATTCACTCGTACTGTTACTTAGGGCTACTACACTCTATATTATGTTACCAATTTTTTATTCAAACTTGTTTTTTTTTTGTAATGATATTTTTTTTTAAGAAAACTGCAAATAGAAATCGAGTTTGGTAAAAACCATTTCATATTGTTATACCGTACATAGGTACCTTCGATTTCCAAAACTAAAATTTTATCATTTGTTCAAAAATTTGTTGTGTGGAGTGGTGGTCTGTACTTTGTGTTTCATGTTGCATTAATACTTGTGAAAAGAGATTGTTGCTTAAGCTTTCAAAAATTAATAAGGGAGATGTTGTAATGTTAAATGTGACACTGTGTGAAGGTAGACAAATAAAGTGAGTTCGTATCCGAGACTCGGTGGTTTCACTTCAATTACTATTATTGATTTATTATTAACATATTTTTCTTGACAAGGTTAAAAAAAATACTGCAAAAATTTTAGATTACTTGAATTTTTTAAATTAATTTTAACCATTTGATTACCATTTGAATTTTTAATTATTCTTAACTATTCTTTTATTTTAAATTACACTGGTCAATACTCAATAGGTTGTTATTCCCAGCAAGTTAGGGAGCAAAAATAAAAGGCTTTTTATTTATTTTTTATTTTTTTATTTAAAGTCAGTTACAGTTTTGCTGTTTCTCAACCAAATGAAAAAATAAATAAAAAGATTAATACAGCTAAGTAAAGCCCAATTCTTTGTTTGTCATATTACTCTTTTGTAAGATTTCATTTACTGCCTGAATTTAACAAAACCAATAACGTCCATTGTTTAATATCAGCCTTTTTCTAAATATTTAATTAACTATGGTATTGATCAAAACCGTTATAAGACATGTAATATTATTTTAAGCATTTTATCACCTACCGTATGACACTATAATTGTTTAAATCGAATGAGATATTAACTAAAATTGATACCCAGTTTTCGCATCTTCCCCCTCCCCTCCCCCCCATCCACCACTTTATAGTGCGTCAACCAGTCGATAATTCTTTGGGTGATCATACTGAACACAATGATACTAGTTGTCGGTGGAGGAATCTTCGGTCCAACGGGACACGTCATTTTACGTTTATCGTAAAAGCGGCATCTTCACTAACTCATCTGTTTCTTGCTTCTGGAACCACTAGAAATTCTATGATTGCAGGTAAAAGTAAAAGCAACCTGGGCTGGACTCCACTTCACCTGGCTACATACTTTGGTCATGTCGACGTAGTGAAGGCATTGTTGGAAGCAGGTGCAGATGTGGACGAGGTCAATGACACAGGAGACACTGCTTTACATAAAGCCTCGTTCATTGGAAATGAGGTTAGCAGGTTTATAGCATTATGAGAAAAAAACAATAAAACTCAAAATAAATAGAGTAAAATACTATTAAAAAAGTTTGATTCAAAAGACTATTGCCATTTCTTATTTATCATGATTTTGAGGATATTCTTGAAATATTTTCAGGAGTTAGTTATCCTCCTTCTTAACCACAAGGCAGATGTCCACATAATGAATGGAGAAGGCAGGACGGCAGTGGACGTTTGCAAGACGAGAGACGTCCAGAGGCTGATAGAGGCGGCGCAACGTTCCGAGAGGAAGGAAAAGGAGACACAATTACTGAACGCTGCCAGAGATGGTCGGCTTGAGGACGTACAGGAGTTGGTAAGAAATATTTTCTATTTTAATTGCAAGTTGGAAGAATAAAAATGAGGTCTTTGCCTAGCACAAGAACAAATTATAGGCTACAATTAAATCTATTGCTGTTATTTTCTTTGTACTTAATTACTATCAGAAGTGCAATAGATTTATGAGGTATTTAATTTGAAAATTGTTGGTAATTATTATAATAGAAAAGAAGGGAAGAGAAATTTAAAATGATGAAATAGTCGTGTATTGGTATAGATTTGTTGTTTTCACTGTCACTGAGCCCGCATTTTGTTTATGTTACAAGTGGGCAAGCTAGCAGGTGGGCCACCTGATGTTAAGTGGTTATCGCCGCATATCGCACTTCCTGTCTTATTTATTATAAGACATTAATATGATAGCAAAACGTGTTGCCCACCCTGATAACTGAGATGGTACCTATGTCTCATCCTTCAAACTAAAACACAGCAGTGCAAACACTGCAGCTTTACAGAAATAGCCTAGGGACTGGTACTTCTCCAGACGAACTTTGCACAAAAGCCCTACCATGTTAATGTTCGGTGTGGTGTGTGTGCTCAGCTGTCGGCGCGCTCCCCGCCCAACATCAACTGCGCGGACGGTCAGGGCAACTCGTGCCTGCACTGCGCGGCGTACCGCGGACACGCGCGCGTTGCCGTGCTGCTGCTGCAGAACGGGATCGACACCACGCTGCGTAACAACACCGGTACCTACACACACGCACACACAAACACACACACTGCACTGCACGGCGTACCGCGGACACGCGCGCGTCGCCGTGCTGCTGCTGCAGAACGGGATCGACACCACGCTGCGTAACAACACCGGTACCTACACACACGCACACACAAACACACACACTG
Source organism: Athrips mouffetella (assembly GCA_947532105.1). Taxonomy (NCBI): domain Eukaryota; kingdom Metazoa; phylum Arthropoda; class Insecta; order Lepidoptera; family Gelechiidae; genus Athrips; species Athrips mouffetella. Next base: position 317,075 of record OX383960.1, on the reverse strand, counting down.
CACTGCACGGCGTACCGCGGAACGCGCGTGTCGCCGTGCTGCTGCTGCAGAACGGGATCGACACCACGCTGCGTAACAACACCGGTACCTACACACACGCACACACAAACACACACACTGCACTGCACGGCGTACCGCGGACACGCGCGCGTCGCCGTGCTGCTGCTGCAGAACGGGATCGACACCACGCTGCGTAACAACACCGGTACCTACACACACGCACACACAAACACACACACTGCACTGCACGGCGTACCGCGGACACGCGTGTGTCGCCGTGCTGCTGCTGCAGAACGGGATCGACACCACGCTGCGTAACAACACCGGTACCTACACACACGCACACACAAACACACACACTGCACTGCACGGCGTACCGCGGCCACGCGCGCGTCGCCGTGCTGCTGCTGCAGAACGGGATCGACACCACGCTGCGTAACAACACCGGTACCTACACACACGCACACACAAACACACACTGCACTGCACGGCGTACCGCGGACACGCGCGCGTCGCCGTGCTGCTGCTGCAGAACGGCATCGACACCACGCTGCGTACCAACACCGGTACCTACACACACGCACACACACACAAACACACACACTGCACTGGACGGCGTACCGCGGACACGCGCACGTCGCCGTGCTGCTGCTGCAGAATGGCATCGACACCACGCTGCGCAACCACACCGGTACCCACACACACACACACACACACACACACACACACACTGCACTGCACGGCGTACCGCGGACACGCGCGCGTCGCCGTGCTGCTGCTGCAGAACGGCATCGACCCCACGCTGCGTAACAACACCGGTACCTACACACACACGCACACACACACAAACACACACATTGCACTGCACGGCGTACCGCGGACACGCGCGCGTCGCCGTGCTGCTGCTGCTGCAGAACGGCATCGTCACCACGCTGCGTAACAACACCGGTACCTACACACAAACACACACACTGCACTGCACGGCGTACCGCGGACACGCGTGCGTCGCCGTGCTGCTGCTGCAGAACGGAATCGACACCACGCTGCGTAACAACACCGGTACCTACACACACAAACACACACACTGCACGGCGTACCGCGGACACACGCGTGTCGCCGTGCTGCTGCTGCAGAACGCAATCGACACCACGCTGCGTAACAACACCGGTACCTACACACATGCACACACACACAAACACACACACTGCACTGCACGGCGTACCGCGGACACGCGCGCGTCGCCGTGCTGCTGCTGCAGAATGGCATCGAAACCACGCTGCGCAACCACACCGGTACCTACACACACACACACACACACTGCACTGTGCAGCCTACCGCGGACACACGCCACGTCGGTCCAACAATAACCTAGCATACCTCACGCTCGTTTCCTTTTCAGAACATCTCGGGCAATATATAAGCACTGTAAATATAATGTAAGCTAAAGCAATATGGAAACTCCTAACAAACGTCTAATAGAGACTTCCATTGGAATCCCCCCCCGCTCCAACCCCCGCGATTTATGAGCGAGTACTTCGCATCGCAGCCAGGTCTCTGCGCTTGACAGTTAGTGGTTTAGCGCTCTTTTTATGTTGTTTTTATTTATTTTATTTTATTTTATTTGGAAAATTTACAGCCAATAATGTTTTATATAATAATTTTGAAAAGAACTACGCCAATTACAAATTTTCACCAGTATAAAATTCATTGAGTCATTAAGTTACTCAATCAATAAACTTAGAAAGTATCTAAAAGTTGGATTTAACAAAAAAAAAAAAGCTGGATTCCACTAAAGTAAAATAACCTATTGGTAAATTTACAGGTTATCAATGAGTACCTTGGTAAGCTGTCGTTTGATACTTGAGTTGCTGGTTGTAAATATATCTATAGTTGCTGGTATATCTTTAATTTCCCTACAGACTCTTACAAAAAACGAGTTTGCTCTGTAATTCGTTCTAGCAAATGGTACGTCAAGGACTGAACGCTCTCTAAAATTTAACAAATTAGTACGCAGGTATACTTTAGACAATAATTCTGGGCTATCTATTAATCCCTTTACAATGCTAGAAAAGTAACATATGTCGCTTATATTACGCCTTATATTCAGTGGTAAAAAATGGTAACGTCTACATCTGTGGTTATAATCAACTGATCGTTGTTTAGCTTTAAAATCTAGAAAGCGGAGGAATTTCTTTTGAACACCCTCGATCCTAGAAATGTATTTCTGGTACAGGGGGTTCCACACAGGTGAAGCATACTCAAGATGGCTGCGTACATAGGCACAATATAGTATTTTCAAAGTTTTGACATTACGAAAGGGAGCCGAAAGTCGCATTAAGAATCCTAGCGCCTTGGAGGCTTTATTAACACTGTGCTCAATATGAGCGTCAAAAACAAGTTTATTGTCAAAAATGACTCCTAAGTCTCTAATCGAATCTACCTTAGAAATATATACATTATTCATTGAGTATTTGAAATTTATTGGGTTAGTTTTGCGTGAGAACGAAATATAGAAACATTTCGATATATTTATGTCTAATTTATTTGATATACAATAGTTTTGAAAACGCAATAGTTGTGTTCGGGGAGTGGTATCTTTCGGCTTGAGCAGAGCCTTAGTCGTTCTTAAGAGACCATTAGCGATTGTTTCGGGCTCAAATAGCTAGCAGACTCATTTCCACTGAAAGAGGTCAAAACGCGTTATCTTTCCCACTTTGTAATGATCGCTGAAAAACTATAGAAAAAGGAGGATGTTGTATTTTGTGGTGTCCAGGTCAGCTGGCCGTAGACCTGGCTAAAGACAACGAGATGCGCTCGGTGCTGAGCGTGCGGCCGGTGCAGCGGCTGCAGAGGACAGCGGCGCGCCACGAGGGGCCGCTACTCAAGCGGGCGCGCTTTCTGGGGTGGAGGCCTGTGTGGGTGAGTCCTCTATCAGCTGCAGAGGACGGCACGAGGGGCCGCTACTCAAGCGGGCGCGCTTCCTGGGGTGGAGGCCTGTGTGGGTGAGTCCTCTATCAGCTGCAGAGCACGGCACGAGGGGCCGCTACTCAAGCGGGCGCGCTTCCTGGGGTGGAGGCCTGTGTAGGTGAGTCCTCTATCAGCTGCAGAGCACGGCACGAGGGGCCGCTACTCAAGCGGGCGCGCTTCCTGGGGTGGAGGCCTGTGTGGGTGAGTCCTCTATCAGCTGCAGAGCACGGCACGAGGGGCCGCTACTCAAGCGGGCGCGCTTCCTGGGGTGGAGGCCTGTGTGGGTGAGTCCTCTATCAGCTGCAGAGGACGGCACGAGGGGCCGTTACTCAAGCGGGCGCGCTTCCTGGGGTGGAGGCCTGTGTGGGTGAGTCCTCTATCAGCTGCAGAGGACGGCACGAGGGGCCGCTACTCAAGCGGGCGCGCTTCCTGGGGTGGAGGCCTGTGTGGGTGAGTCCTCTATCAGCTGCAGAGGACGGCACGAGGGGCCGTTACTCAAGCGGGCGCGCTTCCTGGGGTGGAGGCCTGTGTGGGTGAGTCCTCTATCAGCTGCAGAGGACGGCACGAGGGGCCGTTACTCAAGCGGGCGCGCTTCCTGGGGTGGAGGCCTGTGTGGGTGTGTCCTCTATCAGCTGCAGAGGACGGCACGAGGGGCCGTTACTCAAGCGGGCGCGCTTCCTGGGGTGGAGGCCTGTGTGGGTGTGTCCTCTATCAGCTGCAGAGGACGGCACGAGGGGCCGTTACTCAAGCGGGCGCGCTTCCTGGGGTGGAGGCCTGTGTGGGTGAGTCCTCTATCAGCTGCAGAGGACGGCACGAGGGGCCGCTACTCAAGCGGGCGCGCTTCCTGGGGTGGAGGCCTGTGTGGGTGAGTCCTCTATCAGCTGCAGAGGACGGCACGAGGGGCCGTTACTCAAGCGGGCGCGCTTCCTGGGGTGGAGGCCTGTGTGGGTGAGTCCTCTATCAGCTGCAGAGGACGGCACGAGGGGCCGCTACTCAAGCGGGCGCGCTTCCTGGGGTGGAGGCCTGTGTGGGTGAGTCCTCTATCAGCTGCAGAGGACGGCACGAGGGGCCGTTACTCAAGCGGGCGCGCTTCCTGGGGTGGAGGCCTGTGTAGGTGAGTCCTCTATCAGCTGCAGAGCACGGCACGAGGGGCCGCTACTCAAGCGGGCGCGCTTCCTGGGGTGGAGGCCTGTGTGGGTGAGTCCTCTATCAGCTGCAGAGGACGGCACGAGGGGCCGTTACTCAAGCGGGCGCGCTTCCTGGGGTGGAGGCCTGTGTGGGTGAGTCCTCTATCAGCTGCAGAGGACGGCACGAGGGGCCGTTACTCAAGCGGGCGCGCTTCCTGGGGTGGAGGCCTGTGTGGGTGTGTCCTCTATCAGCTGCAGAGGACGGCACGAGGGGCCGTTACTCAAGCGGGCGCGCTTCCTGGGGTGGAGGCCTGTGTGGGTGTGTCCTCTATCAGCTGCAGAGGACGGCACGAGGGGCCGCTACTCAAGCGGGCGCGCTTCCTGGGGTGGAGGCCTGTGTGGGTGTGTCCTCTATCAGCTGCAGAGGACGGCACGAGGGGCCGTTACTCAAGCGGGCGCGCTTCCTGGGGTGGAGGCCTGTGTGGGTGAGTCCTCTATCAGCTGCAGAGGACGGCACGAGGGGCCGTTACTCAAGCGGGCGCGCTTCCTGGGGTGGAGGCCTGTGTGGGTGAGTCCTCTATCAGCTGCAGAGGACGGCACGAGGGGCCGTTACTCAAGCGGGCGCGCTTCCTGGGGTGGAGGCCTGTGTGGGTGTGTCCTCTATCAGCTGCAGAGGACGGCACGAGGGGCCGCTACTCAAGCGGGCGCGCTTCCTGGGGTGGAGGCCTGTGTGGGTGTGTCCTCTATCAGCTGCAGAGGACGGCACGAGGGGCCGTTACTCAAGCGGGCGCGCTTCCTGGGGTGGAGGCCTGTGTGGGTGAGTCCTCTATCAGCTGCAGAGGACGGCACGAGGGGCCGCTACTCAAGCGGGCGCGCTTCCTGGGGTGGAGGCCTGTGTGGGTGTGTCCTCTATCAGCTGCAGAGGACGGCACGAGGGGCCGCTACTCAAGCGGGCGCGCTTCCTGGGGTGGAGGCCTGTGTGGGTGTGTCCTCTATCAGCTGCAGAGGACGGCACGAGGGGCCGCTACTCAAGCGGGCGCGCTTCCTGGGGTGGAGGCCTGTGTGGGTGTGTCCTCTATCAGCTGCAGAGGACGGCACGAGGGGCCGTTACTCAAGCGGGCGCGCTTCCTGGGGTGGAGGCCTGTGTGGGTGAGTCCTCTATCAGCTGCAGAGGACGGCACGAGGGGCCGTTACTCAAGCGGGCGCGCTTCCTGGGGTGGAGGCCTGTGTGGGTGTGTCCTCTATCAGCTGCAGAGGACGGCACGAGGGGCCGCTACTCAAGCGGGCGCGCTTCCTGGGGTGGAGGCCTGTGTGGGTGTGTCCTCTATCAGCTGCAGAGGACGGCACGAGGGGCCGCTACTCAAGCGGGCGCGCTTCCTGGGGTGGAGGCCTGTGTGGGTGTGTCCTCTATCAGCTGCAGAGGACGGCACGAGGGGCCGTTACTCAAGCGGGCGCGCTTCCTGGGGTGGAGGCCTGTGTGGGTGTGTCCTCTATCAGCTGCAGAGGACGGCACGAGGGGCCGCTACTCAAGCGGGCGCGCTTCCTGGGGTGGAGGCCTGTGTGGGTGTGTCCTCTATCAGCTGCAGAGGACGGCACGAGGGGCCGCTACTCAAGCGGGCGCGCTTCCTGGGGTGGAGGCCTGTGTGGGTGTGTCCTCTATCAGCTGCAGAGGACGGCACGAGGGGCCGTTACTCAAGCGGGCGCGCTTCCTGGGGTGGAGGCCTGTGTGGGTGTGTCCTCTATCAGCTGCAGAGGACGGCACGAGGGGCCGCTACTCAAGCGGGCGCGCTTCCTGGGGTGGAGGCCTGTGTGGGTGTGTCCTCTATCAGCTGCAGAGGACGGCACGAGGGGCCGCTACTCAAGCGGGCGCGCTTCCTGGGGTGGAGGCCTGTGTGGGTGTGTCCTCTATCAGCTGCAGAGGACGGCACGAGGGGCCGCTACTCAAGCGGGCGCGCTTCCTGGGGTGGAGGCCTGTGTGGGTGTGTCCTCTATCAGCTGCAGAGGACGGCACGAGGGGCCGTTACTCAAGCGGGCGCGCTTCCTGGGGTGGAGGCCTGTGTGGGTGTGTCCTCTATCAGCTGCAGAGGACGGCACGAGGGGCCGTTACTCAAGCGGGCGCGCTTCCTGGGGTGGAGGCCTGTGTGGGTGTGTCCTCTATCAGCTGCAGAGGACGGCACGAGGGGCCGCTACTCAAGCGGGCGCGCTTCCTGGGGTGGAGGCCTGTGTGGGTGTGTCCTCTATCAGCTGCAGAGGACGGCACGAGGGGCCGTTACTCAAGCGGGCGCGCTTCCTGGGGTGGAGGCCTGTGTGGGTGTGTCCTCTATCAGCTGCAGAGGACGGCACGAGGGGCCGCTACTCAAGCGGGCGCGCTTCCTGGGGTGGAGGCCTGTGTGGGTGTGTCCTCTATCAGCTGCAGAGGACGGCACGAGGGGCCGCTACTCAAGCGGGCGCGCTTCCTGGGGTGGAGGCCTGTGTGGGTGTGTCCTCTATCAGCTGCAGAGGACGGCACGAGGGGCCGTTACTCAAGCGGGCGCGCTTCCTGGGGTGGAGGCCTGTGTGGGTGATTCATCATCATATCAGTCTCAGTCGAACGCTTGCTCGACACGCACGCCGCACGTTCTAGTTACCGTTCAAATCTCTCAACGATTTACGACTTTTTATTTCAGCTTTGCTTGTCTTAGCTTAATTTTACAAAAATGCAGACCTGTGATGTGTGCATGGAGCCCTTTAATGATGGAGTGCAGTGTTCAACGTGCGAAAATCATCTGGATTTCGTATGTGCAAACATAACCGAATATAACTACAGGAAGCTTAGTCACGATAGAAGAGCGGCCTGGAAGTGTCCCCAGTGCAAGAAGTCTGCCCATAATCAGTCGTCTGCTTCGAAAGCTGCCCAAAATCCGTCGACTCCGAGTAACCTGACCAGCGTGCCCGTTGCACCGACTCAACCGTCAGCTGATGAACCTATTACCCCTTCAATTATGAACGAGTTACGCAACCAGGGGCAAAAACTCATAAGCATACCATTAATATTAGACGAGGTAAAATCTATAAAGGATGAATTGTTCCAGCTGAAGACACGAATTGATAACGACAGCATAATTTTGGCGGATCATTCAACACGCTTGGAAGTCGTCGAGAAGTCGGTATCTAATTTCGATCAACTTAAACACAATTTTGCCGAAACCACTAACCAGCTTAACGATCTTAAAAAAGAATTAGCTTCAAAAGAGCAGTGGTTTCGCATTAATAATGTTGAAATAAAAGGGGTACCCCTAAAAAGCAATGAAAATCTGTTCACCATTGCCGAACAAATCGGTAAAGCTATCAGCTACAATATTATTAAACAACAGATAAATTACATCGCTCGTGTACCCGTCTTTGATTCTAAAGAGAAAAATATAGTGATCACTTTTGCCAATCGGTATGTAAAAGAAGATTTTGTTGCCGCCTTCCGTCTCAAAAAAACCCTGCTCACCAGCGAAATTGGATTCCCCAGCGGTCATAAAATATTTATCAACGACCACCTCACGCAAGAAAATAAGAAGCTTTTAACGAAAGTAAAGAGATTGGCAACTGAGAAGAACTATTCTTACGTTTGGGTGAAGTATTGCAAAATCCACGTTCGAAGAAACGATTCATCCAAAGTCCTGATAATTAACACCGAAAATGATTTAAACAAAATTATTTAGTCAATAACTTATTTTGTATAATCCTATGTCTAATCACTTTCTTTACTGCACTTTGTTTATCATGTAATTCTATGCATACTCGTACACTCACGCCGCAACACATTTGTTTTTTTGGTTCTAAATCATGCATTAATCCACCGTGCGCCGTACTACCTACTACGGCTACCTGCGCTCAGCTGATGCTCGCACTCCGCTATTATTCTTTCTTATCTAATCGCAAACCGGTTATTGCCCCCAGTAGGCTGCGCTTATACTGCTCATCAAGCCACCTCACTATATCCAAGTTTATTTATTACTCGCTCGCTTTGGACTACCTGCTTATGTTATCTAATATTTACAAATTAAACTACTCTTGCCATGCACTCTGTAAATTAATATTGGGTCTTACTAAACTAATTATATTTGCTATATTGTTTTTCCGATTACTTTATAATGGCGTCTAAAAATAACTTCAGTGGTGATACACTGAGAGTATACTATCAAAATACTAGAGGCCTACGTACGAAAACTAATATTTTCTTACGTAATTTATTGTCTAGTGATTACGACCTCGTTGTTCTCTCGGAAACATGGTTATTGGATGGGATACATAACTCTGAGTTATTTGATGATCGGTATGTAGTCTGGAGACGCGACCGCAATTACGCATCTACCGGTCAAAAGCTAGGGGGTGGAGTACTTATAGCGACCCGGAAGGAACTTGCTGTCACCCCACAACCCTCCTTTCATTCTAGCGCCGAGGACCTGTGGTTAACAGTCTCGATTAAGCAGCGAGGTTCTAAATTACCTACAAATCTGCATATTTGTGTACTTTATCTATGTAAGGAAGGTCAGGGTTTTACGTTTTCCGAACAACTATCAAATTTTTTAACTAATTTAAGTTGTATAACTAATGATTATCCTAATGATAAATACCTTATAGTAGGTGATTTTAACATGAGTAAAATCCAGTGGAACTTGAATAACGATGGTTCGTTATCGCCTTATAACTACAGATCTGAAAATGAAACTCTTTTAGTCGATGAAATTCATGCTTTTAACCTAAGCCAATTTAATAATATTACAAACTCATCCGGTAGAATACTTGACCTAGTATTATCTAATGAAAATGTGTCAGTTTTTGATTGTAGCAACAACGCGTTGGTTCTAATTGATAATGAGCATGGAGCCCTGTACATTGATTTGAAATTTACTGTTTTTAAACCATTGAAAAGTGCAACAGTAAGCCGCTTTATTTATTGTAAGGGTGACTATGACTCCATTAACAATGAATTATCTGCCATAGACTGGGATGCTATTTTGTCACCATTGACGATTGAAGATGGTGTGTCTTATTTCTATAACGTATTTGAATCGCTTAGGGCTAAATACATTCCATCTAAACTTATTTATGGTAATCATTTTCCACCCTGGTACTCTTCTGCGTTAAAGAAATCCATTAAGGAAAAGTTTAAGTACCTGCGAAAATTTTGAACTTATGGTAACATATCTGACATTGCTACTTTTAAATATTTACGTGAGAGAGTAAAATCTCTTGAAGCTACGTGTTACAATAATTATATTAAACAAGTGGAGAAATCAATAGAATCTAATCCTAAACATTTTTGGTCATATCACAAATCTAAACTAAACTCTAATAGCTTACCTAATAGTTTATCTTATAACGGGGTAGTCGTGAATACAGGAGAAGCTATCTGTGATGCTTTCTCTTCTTATTTCTTCTCCACTTTCGCAACATCTTCTGGCAGCCCCAATTCTACAAACCCGACGCATCATCCTTCAACAACCATATCAGATATATCTTGCATAGACGTAAATACCGAAGCAGTGACAAAACTTCTTCTAGCATTAGATGCTTCCAAGTCTGCGGGTCCTGACGGTGTGCCTGCTTCGTTTCTTATAAAATGTGCAAAGACTGTAGCTAAACCCATAACAATATTATTTATGAAGTCTCTTACATGTGGCATAGTCCCTAACATTTGGAAACGTGCGTACATAACCCCTGTATACAAGAAAGGACCCAAAACCGACATATCTAACTATAGGCCGATATCTAAACTATGCATTTTATCGAAGGTCCTGGAGAAAGTAGTTCACAGTCAAGTATATCCTGCAATCAGAGCGTCATTAAGTGCTACGCAACACGGCTTCTTGAGGGGTCGCTCCACAGTCACTAATCTTGTATTACTTAGCGACTTTCTGACAAAGGCTATGGACGAGGGACATCAGGTCGATGTCATTTACACTGACTACAGCAAGGCTTTTGATAGGATCCCACATAAACATCTATTAACCAAGTTGTCGCATATTGGTATTAGTGGCGACCTATTTAGATGGTTCTCATCTTACATTGCAAATCGCTCGCAAGCAGTCGTCACTAACAACTATAAATCTAGTTGGGTTACCGTTCCAAGTGGAGTACCGCAAGGTTCTCTGCTTGGACCACTGCTGTTTTTGGTCTTTGTAAATGACATCGAGTCCTGTTTTCAATCGTCGCGACTACTTTGTTTCGCAGATGACATGAAAATCTTTGCTAAGATAGCATCTGCTGCTGATGCTGCTGAAGTTCAACGTGACCTTAGTCGTTTAGAGGACTATTGTAACGCCAATTGTCTTGACTTGAACCCTACCAAATGCAGTGTTATGACTTTTACTCGTAAACACATTGTAGTCGCATATGATTATAAATTGAAAAACCAAGTCCTACCAAGGGAGTCCACTATACGTGACCTTGGAGTAATGCATGATAGTAAGCTGTTGTTTGATGCCCACGTAGATCATATTGTTGCCAAAGCTTCCAAGTCACTCGGTTTTATAATGCGAAGTTCTAAAGATTTTGCAAGGGCTAAGACCTTTAAAATATTGTACTGTGCTTATGTGCGTAGCAATCTGGAGTACGCCTCGCAGGTGTGGAACCCTCGGTATGGTTGTTACATCTCCCGAATCGAGCGTATCCAAAAAAAGTTTCTAAAATACCTATGTTACAAGCTGCGGCAACCATATGATTCGTCGAGTTACATATCCTTATGTAGGAAACATCACCTATTGCCCTTAAGTAATCGGCGTGAAATCGCAGATCTGGTGTTTTTACTCAAAATCACTTCAAATATTATTGATTGCCCCGAGCTGCTATCATCTATAGGTCTCAGAGCTCCTAATAGAAACTTAAGATCTCATGATCTTGTGTCCCTTCCCTATGCGTCCTCAAATTATCGCCAAAATTCATTTATATTAAGGGCGAGTAACAACTTTAACAAGTTATCTAAGGTGCTTGATCTTGATCTGTTTAACACTAGTATAGCGAGTGTTAGGCGCCAGTTGAGTGACAGGTTCTTTAATGTGTAATTGTTATTTGTATGTTTTTATCTAAACGTTGCGTTGCGTTGTGATTTATGTGAGCGTTTGATTGTATTTTTGTCTTTTGCTTGTCAAATTTTGTCATTAGTTGTGAAAACCTTTAATTGGCTGTTTGTAGCTATATGTATTATTAGTGTGTTTATTGTAAGCTGTCGGTTCTCCAAAAATTAAATAAATAAATAAATAAATAAATAAATAAATATCAGTCAAAAGACGTCCATTGCTGGACATAGGCCTTTCCTGGCGAACTCCATAACGAAATATCTTACTTCTTCGCATTTTTAGGGTTCCGTACCTCAAAATAAAAAAACGGAACCCTTATAGGATCACTTTGTTGTCCGTCTGTCTGTCTGTCTGACTGTCTGTCTGTCAAAACCCTTTTTCTCACGAACGAGAAGAGGTATCAGGTTGAAATTGATAATGAATATTAAGGTCTGTAAACCACACAAGATTAGAAAATTTCAATTTTTCTCACAACTAATAGTAACCAATTAAGGTGAGCTCCCGTTTCAAGAACTTGTCGCGCGCTACGAATTTCGAATAGGTACTTACGTATGTGTGCTCAGCTGCCCCCCCCTCCCCCCCCGCAGGCGGTGGTGCAGCGCGGCGTGCTGCTGTACTACGCGTCGCGCGCGGAGGCGGCCCGCGCCGGCGGCAAGTGGCGCGCGCGCAAGTACCTGGACAGCGCCACGCTGGCCGCGCCGCCCCACGAGCCCGCGCTGCTCGTGGTGGGCTTCAGCGACGGGGACACGCACCGCCTCGCCGTCGTCAGCAGGGACCAGGATGTCGCCGTCTGCAGGCAGGTCCGTTACACTCTCACAGACAAAACTATACAGTCCATCATATACATATTCTGTATGAACTAGTGAAGTGTAAAGCGACTCATTGTCGCCCATACTAGTCGGTCAAAAAACTCAGTTAAGTTTTACGAAAATCAAGAAATCTTTAAAAATCTAATGTTTTAGTATAAACTTTGTTTGCGAAAATAAAAATATATCTTTTTTTATTTATGAATTGATCATTAATACTAAGAACGGAAGCGTAAATAATCCGAAATAGCCATTTTATGCGTGATTTTTAACACCGTTTTTTTCCTGAATGGTAAGTGTTTTCATCAGCAAAACTGTGGTAGTAGCATTTATTAGTCCCATGTCACATATTTCTCAGAGAGAAAGATAAAAATTTTACGTTTAATAGGATTTGATAAAAATCCATACATTTTAGTATGGAGGTCCCTCGCAAGAAAGTGATACGCTTATGGCTCCCTCCTTAGCAGAAAGAGCTGCTACTTAAACCTCCTTGGGTACAGTACTCTGGCAGTGTCACGGTCACTGCCCGATAGCGAGCTGACTGGCACTGTTAATGATATATATAAGTGTTCGAAATTTTAATGACATTTTTAACTCGCTAAGAAAATCTCTTGGAAGAATAAACAATATTGCTCGCTGTTATTGGCGAACCCCTTGGATGAATATGAATTCTCTATTGCTAGAACGAGGTGCCATTACCAAATTAACTTGTGTTACTTAAAATATCATAAGTCAGTTGAGGATTCCTACAACAACATGAAGGTATTTTGGTCCTTTATCAATGCGAAACGTAAGTCTAATAGTATTACGAGTATTCCTAATAAAATGACTGCTGCCTGCCCTAATCACCCACCTCTGGACTGGACTGCTGCCTGCCCTAATCACCCACCTCCAGGCAGGCCTGAAATGCAAAGTCTGTGGGATGATCAATGGGCCAAGTCTGTCATCGACCATCTTATAGAGTCGTCTACTGGGTTGGACGTGGCTCGACTTAAGGCTATGTCATGCCGTGAGTCTGGTGCCTGGCTTCACGCCCTGCCATCACCCCACGTGGGCACTCTTCTTGATAACAATTCACTTCGTGTTGCAGTGGCTCTTAGGCTTGGGTGCAAGGTGTGCGAGCCTCACGCTTGCAGGTGTGGGGCGTGGGTTGACAGTAGCGGCCGTCATGGCCTTAGCTGCAGACTGAGTGCTGGCAGACATCCACGACACCACGCACTCAACGAAATTATCCGTCGTGCTTTAGTGTCTGCCGACATCCCTTGTGTCCTGGAGCCACCTGGGCTTTGTCGATCTGATGGCAAAAGGCCAGACGGCCTGACTTTGATTCCCTGGGCAAAAGGCCGATGCCTCTTGTGGGATGCCACCTGTGCCTGCACCTACGCGGCTAGCCATCTGCCCCGGACCTCACGTTCTGCTGGCGCGGCCGCTGAGTGGTTAGCTAATCAAAAATTTAATAAATATTCGGACTTGCTAGGGTGCTATGATTTTGTACCTTTCGCAGTTGAGACCTCGGGGGTGTGGGGCATAGCAGGGAAGCGTTTTGTGAGCGAAATTGGAAGGCGCTTGAGGGAGCGCGGTAATGACCCCCGTGACGGCTCGTTCCTGGTCCAACAGTTGTCGCTGGCCATTCAACGCGGTAACGCGGCCAGCGTCATGGGTACGTTTGGACCAGGTGCGAACAGGGACGGGGTACTAGACTAAAGATTTTTATCTGTATGAAAAAAAAAAAAACAACAAAATTATATTTCACCTCCAAGCTCAGAAAGGTTGACTTTATAAAATGACTCTTCAAGGCGGTACTTTCTCCAATCCCTCGAGCATATGTAATGGGTTCGCTAAACAGTTCCGCTCAGTTTACTCGTCTTCTAGTCACATTAACACTGATTTTACATCATCTCAGCCTGATCATTTCAGCATAAGCAATTATTCCACTGTTAGTTTAAATTATATTCCTATAACTCAAGAAGCTGTTACAAAATCTTTATCAAATCTGGATAGAAAAAAAGGAGCCGGCCCTGAAAAAATATCAGCTGTCTTCCTTGCAAATTGTGCAAAAACTCTTTCGTTGCCACTAAGCATCATTTTAATCGCTCTTTGAATACCGGTATATTCCCAAGCTTGGAAAACGGCAAACGTAGTTCCCATTCCGAAAGGCGGTAATGCCTCTGATATACAAAATTATAGGCCTATTTCTTTATTAAGTACCTGCAGTAAAGTTTTTGAATCCCTTATTTGTCCTTACCTTTCCAGCCATTTAAAGCCTCTATTAACACCTCATCAGCATGGTTTCCGAGAGAAAATGTCTACTACATCAAATCTTGCTGTCTATACCACATATCTTGCAGAAACAGTTGATAAAGGTCTCCAAATCGACGCTATCTATACGGATATCAGCAAGGCGTTTGATAGGGTAGATCACGGCTTACTGATTCGTAAGTTATACCAGTTAGGGATTCATGGAAGCCTGTTGAAGTGGTTTGCGTCTTATCTGCATTCAAGATTTCAAAAAGTGACTGTATGCGGTTACGAGTCTGACCCCTATGTAGTAACGTCAGGTGTACCTCAAGGGTCTCACCTAGGTCCAGTACTATTTCTGGCGTTCATCAACGACATGTCAGATGTTATACTAAGTTCTCAATATTCTTTTTTCGCTGACGACCTAATAATTTTTCGAGTAATTAAGAGTCCCGACGATGCAGCCTTGTTGCAAAAGGACCTTGATCAGGTAGTTAAATGGTCCAAAGACAATAATTTACCTCTGAAAGCTCAAAAATGTAAACACATAAAATTCACCAAGAAAAGAGTACCCATTAAAACAACTTATCATCGTCATCTAGACAGTGTCGATCTTGAAGAAGTCGATCGTATAAAAGATCTAGGAGTTATATTTGATGGAAAAATTACATTTAAATATCATATTGATAACATTGTCAACAGATCGTATAAAATGTTAGGGTTTTTATGGAGAACCTGCAAAACTTTCAGAGGTAATGCTGCTTTGAAGTCTGTTTACTTCGCTTTAGTTCGTTCAATTTTAGAGTACTGTTCAAATGTATGGAGTCCACACTATAGAGTTCACATCGATAGGATCGAAAGGATTCAAATACAGTTTCTATTCTTTTTGACTGTGCATGAAAAAAAACTTTCCACTTTTAATTCGTATAGCATCAGGCATAAATATTTTAACTTTATTACTCTTGAGGATCGCCGCTGGATATCGGACCAAATCCTTTTATACAAAATTTTAAGAGGACTCGTGGATTGCCCTAGTTTGTTGGCGCAAATAAGATTATTGGTCCCTAGACCTAATGCTAGGCTCGTCAATTATAGACCTTTTGATGTAGAGATTTCTAGAACCCATTTGGGATTTAACAGCTTGCTGCGAAGAATATGCCGTGAACACAATAAATTATGTAATACTTGTCAGCCTATCATTGACTTGGATATTTTTAATATGTCTTTTTATACATTTAAAAAATCTTTGTACACCTTTAAGACACAATCTTAGACACAATCTACATAAACACCATTAATATAATCTTAAGAGTGAAATTCTACTTTGCTTTTTGTACGCTTGCTGTGTTTGCCTGTAATTAGGTATACCTCTCGGCATTACCATTTATGTATGCTGGTTATTAAGTTCAGATGTAAACCTGTTGGCAAACCTATTAAATAAATATAAAATATAACCGATCTGCGAAGAATAAATTTATTATTATTATTATATTTTCAAATTTACTGACCCCTACCCACGAAAAACGTAGCAAAATTGTGACAAAAGTTTGGCGACAAAAAGCTTGCAGCTTGTAGCATCAATGTTGGTATGTATTTCAGTCGTGGCTGACGGCGCTGGGCGAGCATATCGCATACTCGGGCCACTACCTGTGGGCGGGCGCGGCCCCCGGGCCACACGGGGCCCCCGGGCCCGCCGGCCCCACTAGCTCCGCGGGGGACGCGCAGGACGACTGCAAGCCGCTAGGTACGTGTCTGCCCCTCGCACATTATACTGGAATGTTATTAAATCCCTGGGCTTTACTGAGCAAGCCTTTTTACTGAGAGCAACTGATCCAAACAAACAGCATAAATCGAAAAACGTAATTTCCTTTTTATCACATCTATTCAAGCTAGTTCATTCCACTCTAAAAAAACCGGCCAAGTGCGAGTCGGAATCGCGAACTGAGGGTTCCGTACCACCACATAAACATAATTGTATTAGTTGAAATTTCAGTAAGTTAATGTGCTAGATTTTTTGAGTCCGACCCGCGCTTGACCAAATTTTATTATTTGTTGTTATTTTATAGCTTATGCACTATAAACATACCAATTTTCAAGTTTGTAAGTGTTCCCATTTTTAAATAGAACTAAAACAAAAATCGCCTCAGCGACCATCCAACTTGACCCCTCTCTTATATATGAATGTTCTTGAAACGGGAGCTCACCACAATTGGTTACCTTTAGTTGTGAGAAAAGATGTAATATTTAATGAGGAGCAGCACGGATTCCTTATGAGTAAATCTACTACATCCAACCTTGTGTTATTCAATGATTTTGTTACGTCTCAAATGGATAAGGGTGTACAAGTCGACACGATATTTACAGATTTTAGTAAAGCTTTTGACCGTATCGATCATGTGCTGCTCCTGGAGAAACTGAGTTGCGCAGGGATACATGGAAACCTCTATAGATGGTTCTCTTCCTATATCATGAACAGGTCCCAGGCTGTCGTAACTAATGGCTATAAGTCCTCCTGGATGCCAATCCCGTCTGGTGTACCTCAAGGCTCACTACTAGGACCGTTGCTATTTGTAATTTTTATTAATGACATTGGCGATTGTTTCAGCAATTCAAAATTTTTACTATATGCAGACGATACCAAGATATTTAAATCCGTGTCAAGTACTGAAGATTGTAATCATCTGCAATTAGATTTAATTAATTTTGAGCAATACTGTGTCAAAAATAAATTAAATTTAAATATCACAAAATGTCATTGTCACCACTTTTACACGTAAGCCCAACCCTATAGTCTACCCGTACACACTTAGCAACGATCCTCTTAGTAAGACTAACATCATGAAAGATCTTGGAGTTATGCAGGACTCTCGGGTTTCCTACGAGAACCACATTCACTATATAGTCAAAAAGGCCTCTAAATCCCTAGGCTTTATTTATTTATTTATTTATTTATTGTTCGGTAAGCCAACAGCTATTTAAAAAAACAATAGAAACAATAATAACATCAGAGTGCCAATTACAGGCTTACACTACTAACAATTGAGTAAAAAAATCACAAAAGCAAACAAAGCTGCACAGAGTTGTTTGTGCGCATACTGACACAGTTGAAAAAGTAAAATATACAATACTATAACTAGCACAAGAAAATAGAATTACAACATTTTGGTATGACTAAATTAAGAGCTAGTGATGCATGATGCGAACAACTAAAATATCCAAAAATATAATTCTTAAATGAATATAGTTAAGTTTTAAATATTACGACGATGCAAAACACAACAATCAGAAAAAAGCAGATAGGTATACTATGAACGCTGCGTTATCTCGAAGAACTTATTGCTCAACTGACGTCTTGCTGACACGGTGCTAGTGTTGAAAAGATCAAAGTCAAATTCCCTGCACAGTTTATTGAAATTTCTACTCGCACGCACAAGAAATTAATTTTGACGGTAATTGGTCGTGGCAAAGGATGTATGAATAAGGTCGTGAAATCTTAATGGCCTCTTGGGAGCGTTAATACCAATACGAGCTAGGAGATTAGGACAATCAATAGAGCCAGACGCAAGTTTAAAAAGGAAAACGAGATCAGCTATTTCACGACGATTTACCAACGGAAGAAGGTGGTGTTTCTTACACATGCCAATGTATTGTTTAGAATCATAGCGATCTTTAATTTTAAAGGATAAAAATTTCAAGAACTTTTTCTGAATTCTTTCAATCCGGGTTTTGTAGGTTTCATAGCAAGGGTTCCACAACTGTGACGCATATTCCAGGTTACTTCTAACGAAAGCACAATATAAAATTTTAAGGGTTTTAGCACGAACGAAATCTTTTGAACTACGCATAATGAAACCTAGGGATCTAGACGCTTTGACGACAATTTGATTAATATGCACATCGAATAATAGTTTTGGATCATAAGTTTCACCTAAATCGCGTACTGAGCTTTCTCTTAGTAGCGCTTGACCTTTCAACTTATAACTATAGGATACAAGCTTACGTTTACGACTAAAAGTCATAACACTACATTTTGAGGCATTGAGATCTAGGTTATTGGAAGCACAGTACTCTTCAAGTCTATTGAGATCACTCTGCAGCAGTTCAGCATCACTTACGGTAGAAATAACTGAATAGATTTTCATGTCATCAGCGAAACACAGTAAACGAGAAGAACGAAAACACTTGTCGATGTCGTTTACAAAGACTAAGAATAGCAACGGTCCAAGCAAGGAGCCCTGTGGTACTCCACTAGGTACAGTAATCCAGCTAGAAATGTAGCCATTAGCGACAACAGCCTGTGAGCGTCTTTCAATATACGAGGAAAACCATCTCAATAAGTCGCCGCTAATACCTACATTCATAAGCTTTTGCAATAACAGATTGTGTGGAATTCTATCGAAAGCCTTGCTGTAATCTGTGTAAACGACATCGACCTGATAACCATTATCCATAGCTTCCGTTAGATCATCACTTAGTAGTAAAAAGATTGGATGTGGTGGAGCGACCCTTCAGAAATCCATGTTGAGAGCAACTAAAGGATTGTCTCAGTGCGGGAAAAACTTGCGAATAAACCACTTTTTCAAGGACTTTAGATATTATACAAAGTTTAGAAATTGGGCGATAGTTTATAACTTCCGTTTTAGGACCTTTTTTGTGGATTGGAGTTACAAAAGCACGCTTCCAGATCTCCGGAACAACACCTTCTCTTAATGACTTATTAAATAATATAGCAATAGGGACTGAAATCGTTTTAGCGCAATTTTTTAGAAATATAGCGGGTAAATCGTCAGGTCCAGAAGATTTAGTAGTATCCAACTTAGACAAAAGCTTTACTATTTCTTCGATATTGATGGTTATACATGAAATATCCGACACTGTATTTGAGATAGATATTGTATCTAATGTTGACGGAGGGACGGTTCCATGTGTTAAGAAATTAGACAAGAAATACGAAGAGAAAGCATTGCATATACTTTGACCACTGTTTACAATTTCAACACCATAAGTTAAACTACTTGGTATTCCATTCGATTTTGACTTTGATTTATAGTATTTCCAAAAATATTTAGGATTCTGTTCAATTGAATTTTCAACACTAGCAATATAACTGCCATAGCAGTTGTTTTCAAGAGACTTTACTCTATCCCTTAGGAAATTAAACGTATCTTTATTGGATAGGTTACCATAAATTTTATATTTTTTCAGATGCTTATGTTTTTCTTTTATGGACTTTTTTAATACAGGTGAATACCAAGTAGGATAACGATTAAAATTTATTAATTTCGAGGGTATGTATTTAACTTTAAGGGACTCATAGATATTATAGAACTTGGCAACAGCGTCTTCTAGTGATAAAGGTGACAGGATTTCATTCCAATCTATATCAGTTATTTCCTTATTTATAGCATCATAGTCACCTTTAAAAAAAAGGAAACGTGTAAAGGGAGCATATTTTAAGGGCTGAAAAGTCATAAATTGTATGTCAATGGCAAGTGCACCATGTGCTTTATCTATTGGGACAAGCGAATCTAAGCTACAATCGGATACAACTACAATGTCGTTAGATAAGATCAAATCTAACGTTCTACCTATATCGTTTTTCATGTAATTATATTGGTTAAGACCCAGAGCACTTAATTCACTTATCAATAATATGTCATCATCAGAATAAAAGTTACTAGGGACTAAAGCATTGTCATTGGCATCTTGACTACAACTCCAGACAATATTACTTAGATTGAAGTCGCCAGCGATAAGAAATTTGTCATTAGGATATTTAGTAACGACATCATTCAAATTTGACAAGAAATTCGATAATTGTTGGGAAAAACTAAATCCGAGTCCTTCCTTACATAAATAAAGAACGCAAACATGTAAGCTGAGGGGTGAGGAAAATCCTTGCTGTTTCATCACGATTGTAAGCCAAAGGTCTTCAGCACTAGATTGAAATAACGGTTGCGGGGTTACAGCTAACTCTTTACGCGTAGCTATCAGAACGCCGCCGCCGTATATTTGCCCAGTCTTAGAATAATTCCTGTCTCTGCGCCACACAAAATATCGGTCGTCAAATAGTTCAGAGTTATGTAAACCATCTAGTAACCAAGTTTCGGTTATAATAATGATATCAAAATCAGATTTAATTAAATTCCGGTAAAAAGTGTTCGTCTTGGTCCGTAGGCCCCGAGCGTTTTTATAATAAATATTTAAACTTTCGCTATTAGAGTTTAAATTTGCCATATTGAAATAATTTTGCTCATAAATAACTGCTTAGTAACATTGTACAGGTATAAAAAATAGAAAATACCGTCATTATAAAATGTAATACAGCGTATCAAAAATAATAATTTACATCTATCATCAAAAAAAGTTACAAAATATTGGTAAAAAAAATAAGTCCGAGCGAGTAGGTAGCAATAATGTAAGAAAAGTCGTGCGATATCAGTATTTAAATGTTGCATTGCCGCATACTTAGTATGAATGGATATGTCGATGACTGAGTGAGAACAATAGCGATGCGTTATCAGCAGGTAGGCAGATGGTTCGTCGAGGAGCGTGAATAAAAAAATATTTATGAAATTAGTAGGTTTCATCAGAGAGTGAATTGCATTTCGTCGTAATATTTTTATTTTACAACTATTAATTAACATAAGTCGCGGGTTAACACAATTTGATAGGTAAATAAGGTAGAATAAGAAGTAAACTAAGCAATTTTGTTTAAATCATTCTCACGGTTAATAATCAGGACATTTGCAGTATCATTTTTACGGACATGAATCTTCCCAAACTTCACCCATACGAATCTATATCCTTTTTCTTGAGCGAGGGATTTCGTTTTGGTTAAAAGTTTTTTTGAGTCCGGGGTAAGGTGATCGTTTATAAAGATTCGCTGGTCACTTTGGAAGCCGATCTCACTAGCTGTTATGGTTTTTTTCATTCTGGCGGCAGCCACGAAATCTTCTTTAACATAGCGGTTGAGAAATGTGATGATAATTAGCTTCTCCTTGGAGTTGAAGGTAGGTACCCGGGCAATGTAGTTAATTTGTTGTTTGGATATACTGTAGTTTACTGCTCTACCTAATGTTATATATATATTCTTTATTGTGCACAAAATACATAAAATTGTAGTTAACATAAAATTTGTTTACAAAGGTGAGCTTATCTCTATAAGAGATCTCTTCCAGCCAACCTAGCTGGTGTGAAAGAATGACATGAAAAGGGGCACAGGAATGTGCATTTAGAAGTGTGAAATTAGAATTAAACAAAAAAAATACATATGTTTTTAATAAATAGCAAACTAGCATAAAATATGGAGAAAAAAAAATACTTACTTATACTACACACTAATATACTTAAAATTACAATATAAATAATAAGGCATATATAAAGAAGGATAAACATACTTTTAAAATACATACATACTTAAATACTTACATAAACTAAAAATAATATTATAATGTTTCGGCTATAGTAAAAAGATTTTCGTTGCTTTTTAACGGCACCCCTTTAATTTCCACATTATTTTGCCGTGACCATTGTTCCTTAGCGGCCAACTCACTTTTTAGAGTGATTAACTCACTTGCTGTATTAGATAATGAATTTTCGCATTGTTGAAATTCGATCAACTTATCTTCGACCTTCGACAAACGATCACTGTGTTCATCTATAGTAGCACTATTAAATTCACAAGCAGCCTTTAGATCCATTAGCTCACTTTTAATGTTTTTAACTTCATCAAGTATTGTAGGTAGGGCGCTTAGCTGAGACCGAACGCAACGAAGCTCACTCATAATGGCATCAAAGGGGGCTTGACTAGCTGACTCAGTATCCAAAGGTAAAGGTGAAGAGATCTCGGGTTGTGCTGAAGTAATTTTGCACTGGGGACACTTCCATGCAGCTCTCTTCTCGGGTCCCAGGTTTCTAAACCCTCGTTCCTTAATATTGGCACAGGAAAAGTCCAGGTTCTTTTTACACTGTGAACACTGCACTCCATCAGTATAATTTTGACTACAAATATCGCATTGCTTCATTTTAGCAAAGAAAACTAAAAATCTGTTCGATAATAAACAACGAGGTAGGTAAGTAGTAATCGATCAACTGCGCCAATTGACAGTACGCGTGCAGTCAGCGCTTGCGCTCGCTTAACACTGAACACTGAACTTTATTAAAAGGACTACAGCTCCATTCAAGACACTCAAACCTATCAAAGTCCTGTATTGTTCGTATGTGCGAAGTATACTGGAATATGCATCCGCTGTGTGGAATCCCCAGTATAAGGTGCATATTAACCGTATTGAGTCTATCCAAAAACGTTTCCTCCGCTACTTACAATATAAATGCAGGCGGTTTGAACATGGCTACGAAACCCGTTGTAAAACTTATCATTTCTTACCCTTAGTACAAAGAAGAGAAATTGCAGACCTCATTTATTTAGTTAAAATTGCCAAGGCAGAAATAAACTCTCCCAGTCTTTTACAAAACATTAATATCCACGTTACTAATAGACTTCCTATTAGACACAACCAGCCCTTAGCAACAATTAGTGCAAAAACCAATTACCGGCGAAATTCCTTCTTCTTAAGGGCTGCTAAGTCATTTAATAGTTTAAGCAAGGAACACAGCGACTTGGAACTGTTTTGCTCAAATCATTCAGATATAAGGCGTATTTATAACAAGATATTCTTTAAGCCTAACATAAGTTCATAACTATTCTTACCTAATTTAATTTTAGCATTAATTTCTGTATTCCTCATTTTCCTTAAGTGACTGATTGCAGTGTTGAGGTTTAATTTAACTACTTGGTTTATACTCCAGTGATATTCTTGGCTTCTTCAGTTATTTAGTTACATTTGAATCTGCGGGTACCTATAAATGGCTGTGTACTAATTCACCTATGTTTATAATTAGATTTAAGTAGCTGTTGGTACTCTGAATAAAATTAAAATAAAATAAATAAATGATTTCAGACTTTTCCCTTTATTTATACTGTGAGACCTAGCTTCTTGCCTAATTTGATAATTTTAGGTTAACAGGAAGTACCCTGTAGGTTTTGCTTTTTTGCATAAATGTATGGCGATGAGGACATAAAAAGACATATCTTTTGATTGCGTCGTTGTAAAAAAATAAATTTTCAGATCTTGTGTGGTTCATAGATCCTAATATATGGTATTAATTTCAACCTGATACCTTTACCCGTTCGTGAGATAAAGGGTCTTGACAGACAGACAGACAGACAAACGGACAACAAAGTGATCCTATAAGGGTTCCGTTTTTTTCTTTTGAGGTACGGAACCCTAAAAAGATTTGAATTTGGAATGTGGATATTGTTAGTAAAAGTATTGATCACTAAAGAAATCAATCATTAATATTGTATGAACAAATGACTGTATAATAATTTAACCGCGCGTTTACCAAAACGCCCCTTTGCATTGATACAGTCGCGATTCAGTCGATACAGCGTTGCCAGTACGTTACTTTTGTTAGTCGAGTTGTTATCCTCATTCATTACCTCATCATCATCATCGACATCTTTATAAACCTTATCACCATGAACCTTATCACTATCAACAACCTCACCACCATCAATACCATCATCATCAACCTCACTGTCATGAACTTCATGATCATCCACCTCATCTTCATCAGCCTCATAAGCCACATGAGGTTGATGATGATGTCGACGATGAGGTTTAAGATAAGGTTAACGACTAGACTCGACATACAGAAGTAACGTACTGGCAACGCTGTATCGATGAAGCATCACGTTTGTGTCGCAACTGAATCGATACAAATAGTCGCAGTATAAAAAGGGATTAACATATTTATTTATTTATTTAATATTCGGGTGACCAACAGTATTACAGACAGAATAATAAGGTAAATAGGCATCAAAAAACCAATTACAGGTCTCCACAAATAGAACCAATGTAGGAATGAAGTTACGTAGAAAGTTATGCACAACCAGCATCAGCATATTGATGATAATTGCGATAAAAATTGACAATGCACCACGTGTTAAGCTCCTACTGCTTTTAAAATAGGAGCGGTAGAAAGTAGAATGTGTGACGCATGACGTGCGGTTGACTGGCAGGGTCGATGCAGGACGCGCTGTCGGCCGCCGCCCGCCAGCTGGGCGCGCTCGACACGCAGCTGCGGGAGTGTGCCGCCATCCTCACCGCGCTCGAGCGCAGCGCCGCGCCCGCCACCGCGCTGCACCACTCCGCGTACATGGTGAGTCAGCGCCGCGCTGCACCACTCCGCGTACATGGTGAGTCAGCGCCGCGCCCGCCAGCTGGGCGCGCTCGACACGCAGCTGCGGGAGTGCGCCGCCATCCTCACCGCGCTCGAGCGCAGCGCCGCGCCCGCCACCGCGCTGCACCACTCCGCGTACATGGTGAGTCAGCGCCGCGCTGCACCACTCCGCGTACATGGTGAGTCAGCGCCGCGCCCGCCAGCTGGGCGCGCTCGACACGCAGCTGCGGGAGTGCGCCGCCATCCTCACCGCGCTCGAGCGCAGCGCCGCGCCCGCCACCGCGCTGCACCACTCCGCGTACATGGTGAGTCAGCACCGCGCCCGCCACCGCGCTGCACCACTCCGCGTACATGGTGAGTCAGCACCGCGCCCACCGCGCTGCACCACTCCGCGTACATGGTGAGTCAGCGCCGCGCCCGCCCCCGCGCTGCACCACTCCGCGTACATGGTGAGTCAGCACCGCGCCCGCCACCGCGCTGCACCACTCCGCGTACATGGTGAGTCAGCACCGCGCCTACCGCGCTGCACCACTCCGCGTACATGGTGAGTCAGCGCCGCGCCCGCCCCCGCGCTGCACCACTCCGCGTACATGGTGAGTCAGCACCGCGCCCGCCCCCGCGCTGCACCACTCCGCGTACATGGTGAGTCAGCACCGCGCCCGCCCCCGCGCTGCACCACTCCGCGTACATGGTGAGTCAGCACCGCGCCCGCCCCCGCGCTGCACCACTCCGCGTACATGGTGAGTCAGCGCCGCGCCCGCCCCCGCGCTGCACCACTCCGCGTACATGGTGAGTCAGCACCGCGCCCGCCCCCGCGCTGCACCACTCCGCGTACATGGTGAGTCAGCACCGCGCCCGCCACCGCGCTGCACCACTCCGCGTACATGGTGAGTCAGCACCGCGCCCGCCACCGCGCTGCACCACTCCGCGTACATGGTGAGTCAGCGCCGCGCCCGCCACCGCGCTGCACCACTCCGCGTACATGGTGAGTCAGCACCGCGCCCGCCACCGCGCTGCACCACTCCGCGTACATGGTGAGTCAGCACCGCGCCCGCCACCGCGCTGCACCACTCCGCGTACATGGTGAGTCAGCACCGCGCCCGCTACCGCGCTGCACCACTCCGCGTACATGGTGAGTCAGCACCGCGCCCACCGCGCTGCACCACTCCGCGTACATGGTGAGTCAGCACCGCGCCCACCGCGCTGCACCACTCCGCGTACATGGTGAGTCAGCACCGCGCCCACCGCGCTGCACCACTCCGCGTACATGGTGAGTCAGCGCCGCGCCCGCCCCCGCGCTGCACCACTCCGCATACATGGTAACAAGTATAATAAATATGTCGTTACGCTTTTACGGCTGATTCTCTTAGCCTACATTTGATAGTTTGATGAATGATATAAGCATGGGAATTGAATCCATACGCAATCGCATACAACAGCTAGTAACACGTGTGTCCTGTGTGCAGCGGTTCCAGCACGCGTGCGGCACGGGGCAGGAGGCGCTGGGCGCGCTGCGCCACGCGGCCGCGCTCGTGGCGCAGGCCCGGGACATAGACCGGGACCGGCTGCAGATGGAGGTATACAGGTTGTTTTTGTAAAACCTTTTATGAGGTTATTTATTTATTTTATTTTATTTGGAAAATTTACAGCCAATAATTGTACAGTGTTGTACATGTAACAGGATGTAGGTTTAGAGTTGAGTTGTTTCGTTGAGGTGCTCTAAGAAAAGTCAGTTTCACAAATCACGAAATCTATTATTTATTTATTTATTTATTTATTTATTTATCTAATATTCGGGTGACCAACAGTATTACAGACAGAATAATAAGGTAAATAGTTTTAAAAGTTTATTTATTTATTTATTTATTTAATAGTCGGAAAACCAACAGCTTCAATACAAGATAGATAGCTTAAATATGTAAAAACAGAGCCAATTACAGGTCTGTAATACAGTGGAAAAAATACATTCTTTGCACACTAAGTACACAGTACGCACTTATTTGAAAACAGAAAAACTAAATAATAAATTAAAAAAAAAATGTAAGGAATAATAAGAAAAGAAAAGTTACAGATATAAAATTTGGCTACCTCCTTCTCTCACAAGTTGTTGATGCACACTGCTATAAATTGTACTAAACTCGGCAAAGTAGGTTGCCGAGCTAGCTAGAATAAAATGTGCGGTGTAAACCGTACATGTTGGCAACCCCAAAAGAAGGGGATGAAAATTTAAATACACTACAATATAAAAGTTATAAAAGAGAGATTATGAGAGTTAGAAGTACCAGTACAAAGCAAAAAATGGTTTCTCTTAAATATTATCTAAATTAAAGCTAGGGTTGTAGGACGAAGTGGTCTGGCTTGTTACGGTGGTGCTCGCTGAGCGCTGAGGCTTCGGCGGCGGTGCCCTTCTCTGTTGCATTTCTATGTCTTGGTTGGTACGTCTTGATTTCTGACTGTTATTTGTAAAGTATCGTTTTCTTATACTCCAGACTATAAAACCTCCGATTATTGTGCCCACCAGTGCATATATGAGAACAAACTGGTGTATGTCGTGGGAAGAGATTTTAGACGGTAAGGTTTGCTCATTTTTCTTTTCCAAGACAAGTTTATTTTCTTTTTCTCTTAATTCTGCACTGTCCGGAAGAGGCAGTAGATGGGACGTGTCATGGGCATTCACAATTTTGTTGATTGAGAAGTTCAGTGCTGGCATATCGATATCAAGGCCCATTTTTAAGTTGGAGTTGTAGATGTTATGCGAGTATATACTTAAGGAGTTTGACTGCATTATACATCCTTGAGCAATGTTTACTATTCCTGAAGTTTTCAAGACGTGTGTAGTGATGTCATCAGCACATATGGTTCTTATTGTGCATACGTCACAACATATCGTAAGCCAGGAATTCGCTGAATGCAACTCTATCCATGCGTCCTTACACGCTGTCTTGCGCATCTTGCACGGCAGATTTGATTTCTGGTGACCCAGCAGTTTCGCCTCACAGGGCGCATTGTTGTTGTTAAGATTATAGACCGGGATGTTTTTATAACAGATAATTTTCTTATTCTGAAGTTCTATACATTCTTGTAGGTCTGTTTTTTCCAAGGACACGTAGATGTTCTTTCTCATATCTACAGCCAGATAATCCGATGATATTTGAGCTATAGCTGTCCCTTCTCCAATTTTGACCAGGATCGGTATTATTTGATGTAAGACAAGGTCGTCATCCGTTATCAAAGGAATGTGGACTTCAAAGAGGAAGTAGTTAGACGTGACACGTGCTTTCAGGTATATAAGTTTGTAGAGGTCCTTGACATCCCTTCGTACGTCATCTATGGGTAGTGACAAGGTCTTCGGCAGGTGCCCAGATATTTCGTTCAGTTCCGCGACTAACTTAGCTGGCGAGAGCAGTTGTATGTCTATATGACCTTTATAGATATTCGTCAGTGTGTCAAAAAACATTTCTTGAACTTTTCGCAGATTATTGATAAGTAGGTACACGGCCAGGGATGCTGAGTTGAAGTAGTTCGTCGCCATGACTTGTTCCAAAGCTGATTCAATTTTCATAAATTGTTTATCTGTATGACTCATAAACTGGTCTATCTTTGTAAGTTGTTCCTTTATATTTTTCTCCGTTTTTTTTCAGGAAGTCATTTTCAAGTTCTACGATGGATGTTTGATTTTTTATAAGTTGAAGAAGATAGTTTTGGTTGTCTTGTAGAGTTTGGATGTCATTGTTATATTTTTCAGCAAACTGGTTGTCCAAGATACCAAATAAGGTGTTGGCGATGTTTCCAATACCGTTGATTAGCCCTCGCTTCCTTCGTTCACTCAAGTTTTTGTTTGGGGTAAGTAGCATCTCGTTGTAATGGTTAAGAAGATCCATCTCATGGTATAGTTGGCCAATCGTTGTATTGCAATATCTGGGATCCGTGTCCATGCATAAGGAGTTTATTTGGTTTAAGTAGTTTTCTATGCGTTCTACTCCTTCCCAATAATTAGTTAAATTGTAATACATAAGCAACGTCCATTCATCGTGAATCATCTGTATTCGTCCGACGGTGTCGTAATACACGGAGCGCCCCGACTCGAAGTTAGTGATATGAGCGCCTGACGTCACGTTCATGCTGAATGACCCAGTTATCAGCGTTGCGAATGTAAACAAGCACATTAATACTGCACTTATTTTTGAAGTTTTTGAAGGAGGTTTCTTAATTTTCTCTTTGTTATCTATATATATAAAAGAAGAAGGTGACTGACTGACTGACTGACTGACTGACTGACTGACATATCAACGCACAGCCCAAACCACTGGGTCTAGAGATTCCAAATTTGGCATGTAGGTTCCTTATGAAGCCTAGGGGTGCACTAAGAAAGGGTTTTACAAAATTCTTCCCCTAAGGGGGTAAAATAGGGGATGAAAGTTTGTATGAAAGTCCGTCAGTTTTGAAGTTAGGATCTTCAAAATTTGTATTTAGGCCGATGACTAAAAATTAATAATTACGTGTCTCAGGGTTTTTAAAATTCGACACCCTTAAGGGTGAAAAGGGGGATGAAGTTGAAAATTCTTTATTCTTAAAGTAAAATCCACATAATTTATTATTTAGGCATTAATGAGGTAACTCTATGCAACTTTCATCACTGTTATTGAAATTCCACTCCAAATTCAACCCTTCAAAAAGGGAAATGGAATGAAAAAGTCTAAAAACCAATATGGGTATCGTTTGTATGGTTTATCGGGTCGCTGATTACGAAAACTACAACAATTTTGAAATCAAACGTGGTGGAGGTGAAATACCATCATCCCCCTGGGGATGGAGTTGGGGTGCGATAGGTTTGAAATGTCTAAAAATCAATATGGGTGTCGTTTGTATGGTTTATTGGGTCGCTGATTACGAAAACTACAACAATTTTGAAATGCAACGTGGTGGACGTGAAATACCATCATCCCCCTGGGGATGGAGTTGGGGTGCGATAGGTTTGAAATGTCTTAAAAATCAATATGGGTGTCGTTTGTATGGTCTATCGGGTCGCTGATTACGAAAGCCACAACAACTTTGAAATCCAACGTGGTGGACGTGAAATACCATCGTCCCCTGGGGATGGGGTTGGGGTGCGATAGGTTTGAAATGTCTAAAAATAAATATGGGTGTCATTTCTATGTTAGGGATAGCGGTTAAATTGGTGTAAGGGGTAGGGATAGGGACAGGTAGAGGTAGAGGTAGAGAGACAGAGAGGTAGAGAGGTAGAGAGGTAGAGAGGTAGAGAGGTAGAGAGGTAGGTAGAGAGGTAGAGAGGTAGAGAGGTAGAGAGGTAGAGAGGTAGAGAGGTAGAGATGTAGAGAGGTAGAGGGGTACAGGTACAGGTAGAGGTAGAGGGAGAAGGAGTGGAAGGGGGAGAGGGAGGGAGTGAGGGAGGGGGAGGGGTGATGAAAAGGGGGAGAGGGAGGGGGAGAGGGAGGAGGGGGAGGGGGAGAGACAGGGGGAGGGGGTTTTAGTTTTCTCAATTACTTCTGCGAATTGGCTCTGTTTTGAAATATTACATAAAGGTGTCTCTCATCTCTCTCTTTACATTTGTTAGGATACTGAGTAATTTATGAGTAACGTCTGTATATTATATAAAATTCAGCTGGATCTTGAATTATACTCATTGATTTCCGCAGGGTTAGTCCTGTTTTTCCTTAGTTTAAAATTACCCCGAAATGACGGGAAAATATCTCATTGCTTCGGAAAACCGGTAACAACTTAAATACGAAATCCACGCGAGCGAAGCCGCGGGCAACAGCTTGTTGTCAATATTTTCTTTAGTTCCAGGTTCTTGTTCTATTTCATTTCCAATGGGCAACGGTGAAAGTTTCACTATCGGGCGCTTGATTATTCCTGTCTTAGTTTTCAGGGTTGTCACGCGAACATAGCCGTCAGAACCGGGGTGTAGTTCGAGCACGCGGCCAAAGGCCCACTTGCCTGGCGGTAGGTTGTCCGTTTGCTTAAACCGGTGACAGCGTACACACTTGCGTAGTAGCGCCTTGACAGTTCTATTGCCACTAATGATCCAATAGCGCTGCCTAATGTGAGCTAACGTGAGTCGCGCGCCTCCATGTAGCGTTTTCAAATGTGCTTGCTGAATTACAAGTTGCGTAAGGCGGCCGTCACGTGATAGTATAGCTGGATTTTTCATATCCGTTGGCAAGTTTGATTTATTTAGCCGTCCACCGACTCTCAATATGCCCTTTTTGTCTAAATAAGGGTTAAGTTGGCACAGGATGCTCTTGCTATGCACTGTTCCATTTTTCATCAGCTGGTTGTATTCAGGTTCGAATTCAGTGCGTTGCGCATATTTAGTTATAAGTTCGCTCGCCGCTAATAATTCATTTGCAGTCAGATAGGTAGTATCGCATTTCTTATTCCGTGCAGTTGCACTAAATCGCATAACCCACGCTGTGATGCGCGTCATACGAGTCAACGAACTGTGTTTGCGTAGCAAGTTTTTGATAAAATTGTCTTCATCATTTTTGTAGCTTGTAATTATTTGCGTCGATTTTATTTGACCTAGATTAGTGGCGTACAAGCACGTGGGCTGTTTTAAGTTTTGTTTGCTTCCTTCTGTTGTTTGTAGGTCGGGACCGTTCCACCATAGATTGAAGTTAACGAGTTTGCTGGGGAACATCCCCCTAGCAGCGCAGTCCGCAGGGTTATTCTCTGATCTTATGTACTGCCATTGTTCGGCGGGAATGACTTGTTTGATTTTTTGCACTCTATTGGCAACATATTTTTCCCACCGCGTTATGTCGCCTTGTAGCCATGCTAGGACGACTTGAGAGTCACACCATGCTCGCGTAGTTATGTTTCGGCCCGCCAAAGCTTGTGTAGTTTTTTCTATAAGTTGAGACAGTAACCGAGCCCCGTTAAGCTCAAGTTTCGGGAGCGATATTTTTTGAGATAACGGGGATACTCTAGTTTTCGAAGCGAGCAGGGTTATGATGGGCTTTCCAGTTTCATCGTGTACTCGACTGTACACGACGCAGGCATAGGCTCTCTCGCTTGCGTCACAGTAGCCAAGCAACTTGATCTCTTGCGTGCCGCCGATCCACCGATTTAGTTTGATGTTTTTAATGTGGGGTAATTCTGTTTTGAACTTTGACCATTCGTTTTGGATTTCAGCAGGTAGCTTATCGTTCCACTCTAGTTTCGCCATCCAGACTTTTTGAAAAAGAAGTTTTGCTGTGACTGTTATTGGAGACAACCACCCCAACGGATCGTAAAGTTGAGAGATCTCGGAGAGTAGTTGACGCTTAGTTAGTTGCTCGGTGATAGATTTATGCTGCAGGTTCCAATTGAAAAGAAAAGTGTCCGAGTTTGGGTTCCACCCGAGTCCCAGAGTTTTCGTGGAATCTTCCGACTTGAAGTCAAACAACTTTTTCGTAGAAATTTGATCTTCGCTAAGATTTCTCCGCCCGCGAACTATCTGCGCCGCTGACACATCCATCGTGCACCGGTCAGTTTTGTTTACTTTAAATATTTTTATTGAAGATGTCTATGAGCTGCAACGCGTGTGGTGAGAACATTGCGTCAGGTCTGTTTATGAAATGCTTGGAATGTAACAAGTTCTACGATATTAACTGCCTAAATTACTCGGAAGATATTTTCAATGCACTTGAAGAGCATTACAAAGAAACCTGGTTGTGCCCCGGGTGCA
Organism: Athrips mouffetella; assembly: GCA_947532105.1. Lineage (NCBI taxonomy): Eukaryota > Metazoa > Arthropoda > Insecta > Lepidoptera > Gelechiidae > Athrips > Athrips mouffetella. Next base: position 284,947 of record OX383960.1, on the reverse strand, counting down.
AATGTGCCAAACCCAAAACAAGCGATGTTAACTCCCCTATTAGAACGCTAAACAGCACCTTCTCAAATGAAAACATTAACATGGTCCGCGGTAATCGTGGTACGACCAACAAAGGATCGAATTCACAAACGCCTAAGTCCGACCATAAAGTGCCCGGCAAAGATGACTCAACGCTCGGCATGTTAACAACGCTCATTGAAGAGGTGCGGCTCTTGCGAAAGGAGGTAAATGACATAAAAAAGTCAAATGTGGCTACAAATACCCTTGTATCGAATTTACAAACCTCATACAATGCCACTGTTAAAGAGCATACAGAAAAAATTAAAAAAATTGAAAATGACTTAGTTGAACTCGACTCAGTAGTTAACCAAATTCTTCATGTCTCTAACGCCCGAGACCAAGAAAATTTGAGGAACGAGCTTGAGGTTTGTGGTATTCCCGAAAAAGAAAATGAGAATTTGTGTCATATCGTCATGGTTACGTCTCAAAAATTCGGTCTCGAATTAAAAGAAGATGAGATAGACGACGTATATCGGGCTGGGCCAAAATCACACACCAACAGGTCTCCTCGACCAATAGTGGTCAGGCTTCTTAGACGTCGTAAACGTGACGATTTTCCTAAGGCCGCCAAGTTGAGACGCAACCTATCTACCGAAGGTATTACTGAGGGTGAGACTGCCAAGCTGTACATAAACGAGCGACTTACCAAAACTAATCGGCTGTTATTTCGCTCAGCCCGAGATCGAGCATCAAAGTATGGCTTTAGTTACTGCTGGGTGCGGAATGGCCACATATTTGTGCGAAAATCTGACGGAAAGCCGGCTTTTAGAATCGTATCAAATCAAGACCTTGACGAGAAGATTGGGCCCAACTCTTCGCATTAAAAATAATTTGTTGCTTTGTATCAGGTCTTTGATAATTATCTTTATTCTGTGTATTAATTTTTGTATTAATGAAGAAAAATCTCACAGTTTTCTAATTGTTAATATTATCACCTCACACACCACATTCCTTACGCTCACTTGCGAATCAAAAACCACACTCACTCACTTACTCTCTCTACATACTCAAAAGCTGGCAGCACGCTTACTCTATGCAAAAAAATCCAAAAGTACAATGCTTTGGGATCTTGAGCAACACACTTCTCTCTGTGATGATATCTTCAATCATTTTATTGCATATATAAATGGTGGATCTTACTAATGATATTGATAAATCATTATCGGTTAACTGCGTGTTGCTTGAGAGCCTTGAAGCCTGCAGTGACCACTTGAGTGCTGCCCACGATTTTAAATGTTTGACTCTGAATATCCGGAGTCTCCATCACAACTTTGACGCGCTTATGGTTGCCTACAAAAGGTTAAACATTGAGTTAGACGTTATTATTCTTACGGAGTGTTGGCTTACCGAACATTCTGTCCTTCCAATCATTCCAGGGTATAATGTTTATAGAACTTATAAATTTATAAATAAGAGTGGCGGGGTGGTAGCCTACGTTAGCCAAAAATATAGCGCGACAGTCACTGAGCCAGATTGCAACGACTGCAACTGCCTACAGATAAATATCGATGACAACTTGACCATCTTAGCGATATACCGCTCCCCCTCTTTTAAGCAGACAGAACGTTTTTTGTCATCTCTTGATAACATCTTACAAGCCACAAACAATAAAAAACTAATATTGACAGGTGACATAAACATAGACATTATTTCTGAACCACTGCCTGATCAATGTTCAGATTATCTCTGCCTTCTATCGAGTCATAAATTGCTACCTGCTATAACCAAACCGACCAGGAAGAGAGCATGTCTTGACCATATATTCCTTAACTGCCCATCTCTGGCAATAGGCATAGTTTGTCCCCTCGACGTAACTGATCATGACGTCTGCATTTTGGGTGCTAGTTTGAAAATAAATCGTCCTCCCTTAAAAAGGAAACGTCTTAAAATTGATTTTGAGGGCGTCCTCAAAGAACTTCGTGCTGCCGACTGGTCTCTTGTTCTAGATTGCCATGACTTAGATGAAGCGACTGATGCGTTCAACCTTATCCTAGACGACGCGATTGCTAGAAATTCCAAAACTATTCGCATAAGCCGTACCAAGTTTAATATATGCCCCTGGATCACTCCTGGATTAATTAAATGTCAAAGAAATCGTGACCGTCTGCACTTACAAGCCAAGCAGAACCCAAATAATAAAAAAATTACTGCCACTTACAAAAGATATCGCAACTTTCTTAACAACCTCTTGCGCCAACTTAAAACTAGCTATGACAGCCAAGAATTGAAAATCAATGAAAATAACCCCAAAAAGGTTTGGCACACAATAAAAGCTATATGTCATCTATCAAATATACGTACGGATCCTATAGAATTGTGCCGAATTGCTAATGATCCCACGACATCTTTAAATAAATGTAACGATTACTTCACGAACGTAGGAAACAACCTGGCTAAGAACATTCTCACTAGACTTTCATCGACGCAGTCAACCTTAGCGAACGAATTTAAGCCACAACGCCCTAGTATTACCTCTATGTTCATGACTCCAACAGACACTGGTGAAATCAGTACTTTAATAAATGGATTAAAAAATGAAAGCGCTGCTGGTCTAGATGGTTACACGCCTATAATTATCAAAAAATGTAAAGATATTATTCTGGAACCATTGACGCATATCTGCAACCTTAGTTTAAGTACTGGATCCTTCCCACAAAGTTGGAAAACCGCAGTAGTAACGCTTATACACAAAAGCGGCGACAAAAGTGATCCGCGTAATTATCGGCCAATTTCCTTGCTTAGTATCTTTGGTAAGCTTCTTGAAAAACTGGTTAATAGACGTTTGATGAAGTATCTTGATAAGAATGGTATCATTTCAGAAAGGCAGTTTGGCTTTAGGTTCGGAAAGTCCACCGAAGACGCGGTACTGCTCTTAACCAATACAGTTTCAGCTGCGTTGGACCACAACAAGCGCTGTCTTGGGGTATTCCTTGACCTTGCCAAGGCGTTTGACACGGTATCGACTCCAATTTTGCTGCAAAAATTACAAGCTGTTGGCATTCGGGGTGTGCCTCTCAACTGGTTTGAAAGTTACCTCACTGGGAGGCAACAATGTGTGTTAGTTGGTTAAACCATTAGTCAAACGCTTCCGGTAGAGTTTGGTGTTCCCCAGGGGAGCGTGTTGGGTCCCACGCTCTTCACTATCTATATCAACGATCTTTTGGGTATTTCCTTAAATAGTGCAGAAATTATTTGCTACGCGGATGACACAGCGATAATCTTTCAAGGCGACTCCTGGAAGGAAGTTTACGAATCTGCTGAAGCTGGCCTTAAAACTGTCGCAGGATGGCTGGACAGAAATCTCTTAACTTTAAATGTTAGAAAAACTGAATATATAGCATTCCACAAGACCTGTGCTTCAAAGCCCACTGCAAATATGATTCTGAAACTTCATTCCAGTTCTTGTCAGTTGGCGCACGTACCAACTTTAAATGCTCCCAACTGCAGTTGTAGCACGATCAATCAAACCGCGTGTATAAGATATTTGGGTGTAGTCATAGACAAGAATTTGTCTTTCGGGCCCCATATCTCTGCACTGTCTTCTCGTGTTAGGAAGCTAATATATATCATGAAGCCACTTCGACTTGCTGCCTCACGGCAAACTCTAATTTTGGTGTACAAGACCTTATGCAGATCAGTCATCTCATATTGTATCCGAGTCTGGGGTGGCGCGGCTAAGACTAAGATGATTACTCTCGAACTGGCCCAAAGAGCCGTTCTCAAGGTCATGTTACGTAAGCCTTTTAGATTTTCTACAGACTGTCTGTATAGTGAGGCAAAGGTTCTGCGAGTCCGACAGCTATACATTCTGAGAGCCGTAGTCTCGATGTGCAAGACAGCTCGCAATTCTGCAGATTTTGAGATACTCCTTAAGCGTAGGGTTTTTAAATTAACAGTTCCGCCCATTCGCACTACCTTTGCCAAACGCCTTCCGTTATTCTTATTTCCCTACTTATTTAATAAAATTTGCTACAAGCTTCCCCACATCTTAACTTCTATCACGCGAGAATCTAAATCAATAGTAGAAAGCTGGTTGCTAAATATAAACTACACGCAAACAGAGGAAATACTGCCATTACCGGGTTACTGACTCCTACCTCGCCTTTTGATATGTACGAACACACAAAACACACACACATACACACACACACACACACACACACATAAACACACATACATCATACTCAACCTATTTATTCTACGTTTTAATTTGGATTTTTGTGTGAGATACTTATTGCAATTTTAATCTTATAAAATATCTGTTGTTTACTTTTAATAATTCCTGTTTTTAACTGTTTCTATTGTTGTACGAGTATTTATTGCCAATTCGTAAATTAGTCTTGTAAATTGTCCGCGATTATAGTAGACGGGTAAAAGTTGTTCGGGTCCCTGCGATACAAGCTTTGCTTAGTGCAGGGTCCGCTGATTATATGTATACGTAACACTTATATTTTGTACAAGTATATGACTATGGCTGTTTACAGCTTAAACATTGTGTGTTAATAGCAATTTCTTTTGGCAAATTTATTCTTATTATTTTGTAGCAGGGCCGGGTGATTGCTGGACCATTTTCTTAAGTTCATACCGCCTTCACGTAACAAGTTGATAAGAGATTTTTGTAACTTGAGTGCTTCTTCTAGTGAGTCACGGCCGCTGATAAGATCGTCAACAAAGAAATCATTTACTAGAGTGCTGGCAGCAGAGGGGTACTTCAGACTTTCGTCAGAGGCTAACTGCAACAGTGTTCTTAGCGCTAACCAGGGGGCGCTTTTCATGCCGTACGTTACGGTACACAGCTGATATTCTTGCAGAGGCTGTGCTGGCGAGTCTCGCCAGATTATTTTTTGAAGTTGTTGCTGATCTTCATTGATCCATATGCAGCGGTACATTTTTTCGATGTCAGCGGTAAAGGCGTATTTGTACGATCTCCATTTTAATATCAAAGTTTGGATGTCCTTTTGTAGGTTAGGACCTTTTTCTTGCAAACTGTTTAAACTCTCGCCGGTGGTTGTTTTTTGAGAACCATTAAAAACTACCCTTAGCCTGGTCGTGGTAGATTGCTCCCTTAGGACCCCTAGATGTGGGAGGTAGAAGGATGTAGCTGAATTGGTGGCTGGAGACGACGGTTTCATATGTCCAAGGTCGATATATTCCTTAATAAATTCTTTGTACATTTGAGCCAGTTTCTTGTTCCTTTCCAACCTTTTTTCTAGTTGTAAAAACTGTGAGATGGCAATAGATTTAGAATTTCCTAGGCGCTCTTCAAAGTTGGGCAGGAAAGGCATTTTTACGACGTACGTTCCGTCCGATGATCTTTGTACCGTGTCTGAGTAGTACTGTTCGCATCGGTCGCCAACAGGAATATCTTCAGTTTGAGCTATATCTTCAGTTTCCCAAAATTTGGTAATCTCTTCAACGTTGATTAAGGTTACATGACAGTTTAAAGTTTTTAGTTTCTCACACAGAATCCATCCCAGGTGAGTTTGTTGCGCAATCGGTGAGTATTGACTTTTTAGTACTCCGTCCATGATGACGTCAGAGTAAACGTCCGCGCCCAGAAGCAGGTCTATTGGGCGGGAAACGTTGAAACCGGGATCGGCGAGTTTCAGGTTCTCAAGATGCGGCCAGTCGCACTTTTCAAATGAAGTACTGGGTAAGTTATTAGTTAGTTTACGCATTATCATCGCATCGACTTGAAAGTTGTAGTTAGAGTGTATCGATTGACATACAAGTTGCATGCGCCTTTTACACTCCCCAGATACGGCCCCCAATCCGGAAATTGTAGCGTTAAGTTTCTTTCTAGGAAGCCTCAAAAGCTGCGCCGCGCTTTCTGTGATTAAGTTTGCCTGCGACCCTTGATCTAAGAGCGCACGAAGCGTCACGTAAGTACCATCAACCGCTTGGATTTTCAGTTGGACCGTGGTAAGTAAGACCTCCACGTTTTCAGTTTTGGGTGGTGACATTATTGCCTTCCAGTTATTATGCAATAATGTATGATGACCCAGATTGCATTCCTTACATTTCTTTTTCACTGTTGCCGTGACTAAACAAACAGTTTTTGCATAGTTTCAATTTCGCAACCGCACCGTTCCTTTGCGTTGCATTCATGTCGATGAACTTTGGACACTGCATCAAAACATGATTTTTGTCGCAAAGTGGGCATGGAATGTTTTGCCCGTAAGTAGTTACGTAAGTTTTATGAAAAAAAATTCTTGCTTCATATTTATTGAAGTTAGGTTTTGGACGAAAGTTGGTTGCCGGCTTTTGTAAGTTAGTTTGCTCTTTCTTGACTTTCCTTTTGGTTTCGTATGCCATGAATTTAGACTCAAGGAAGAATAAGAACTCAGTCATGTTTGGCAGCTCTCTAGGCTCTTCCATAGCCTTCGAGTATTCGTCGAACGTATTTTCGTCGAGTTTCCGGGACATTAGATGCGTAAAAGTTGATCCAATCGCGTACGTATCAACGCCGATGTTAGCAAGGCCGTTCAGACACTCTTGAATGACGTCGTGCATTCGTTTTAGAGTAGCTGCGTCGGGTTGTTGAATGACAGGAAGGCTCATCATGTTGTTAATGTATGAAGTAAACTGAAGACGCCGGTTGTTATAACGTTGTTGTAGAATAGTCCAACACGACGTATAGTTTTCGGCACTGATTGGTAGATGTTGCACTAGCCTCTCAGCTTCACCTTTGAGTTTAGACTTCAGATGCTGCATCTTCTGCGCGCTGTTGATTCGCGGGTTGTTGTGGATAGTTTCTTCAAATAAATCTTTGAATGAAATCCATTGCGTATAACTTCCCGAAAATTCGGGAATTTCGATTTTTGGCGCCATACTCTCATAATGCTTGCTGGACCAGATCTTGCTGCTTAGTTGTTTTTGTAGAAGTTCGTACTTATCCTCCATCTCGTTGTAGAGCTTGTTGTAGTTTACTTGGCTGCTACCTTTAAGACGAACCTCCAACTCCCAATGTTGGTTATCGATTGCTTCCCACTTAGACTTAAGGGTTGCAAGTTTATCCTCAAGTTCCCATTTTTTCAGATAAAATTGACCCATTTATTCTCGACATGGCTCGGTCCATAGCTTTGAAGTTACACTGCTGTTTACGTAACATTTGTTGTATTTCTTCTTTGTCACCGTCATCCTCGATTTTGAAATCCGAAAAATCGAATGATAGTGGCTTTGAATCGTCCAGTAGTTTAGCTAACAAGTTCTCCATATTTTCTTTGGTTTTTTCGTACAAACCTTTAGTTTTTTCAAATACCTCATCACTGAAGTAGTTGATTGTTTTGTCAGTGATCAAAGTTAGGAGCAGTTCGTGGCGAGTTTGGAAGTCCTTCCACTGGCTTTCTAAGGACGTTAAACGTGTGGTAAGATACTCAATATTTTTCCTGTCCGCAGGATCTTTGCTCAAGTTAACGCATAAGCGCTTGATGTTGTCAAAACAAGCTTCTTGAATCTGAAGTTCCTTCATCATCTTGTCAAGTTAAGTTGCACAGGCACAGTAGTTTAGTTCGGTGCACAGGCACTGCAGTTAAGTTACGAACAGTTGATTGGCCAACCTGACACGTAGTTTACGGTGGCAGGTGAAGCCCGAAGAGTTGATAGCAACACGGAGAGTAGAAAGTTGCTTCTCCTTTTTCAAATCCTCCGCAAGTGTAACCCAGGCGAAGAGACTTAAAGTGGTCGCTTATTCGATATTTAGCGCGTCTGTACTCTCAATGTAATATTTGCGACTTCTCAATTCAACCGGTGAGACCCGCTTGTGGGAGGCCGGCGAACCGATGCGCTATTACAAGAAAGATACAAAACACACCAAATACCTGTTGTCGCTCGAAGGACCAAAATGTACAGTGTTGTACATGTAACAGGATGTAGGTTTAGAGTTGAGTTGTTTCGTTGAGGTGCACTAAGAAAAGTCAGTTTCACAAATCACGAAATCTATTATAGTTTTAAAAGTTACAGATATAAAATTTGGCTACCTCCTTCTCTCACAAGTTGTTGATGCACACTGCTATAAATTGTACTAAACTCGGCAAAGTAGGTTGCCGAGCTAGCTAGAATAAAATGTGCGGTGTAAACCGTACAATAATGTTTTATATAATAATTTTGAAAAGAACTATGCCAATTACAAATTTTCACCAGTATAAAATTAATTGAGTCATTCATAAAAAACTTAGAAAGTATCTAAAAGTCGGATTTAACAAAAAAAGCTGGATTCCACTAAAGTAAAATAACCTATTGGTAAATTTACAGGTTATCAATGAGTACCTTGGTAAGCTGTCGTTTGATACTTAAGTTGCTGGTTGTAAATATATCTATAGTTGCTGGTATATCTTTAATTTCCCTACAGACTCTTACAAAAAACGAGTTTGCTCTGTAATTCGTTCTAATTCGTTGTAATTCTCTGCAAATGGTACGCCAAGGACTGAACGCTCTCTAAAATTTAACAAATTAGTACGCAGGTATACTTTAGACAATAATTCTGGGCTATCCATTAATCCCTTTACAATGCTAGAAAAGTAACATATGTCGCTTATATTACGCCTTATATTTTGTTACAAAATTATTAGGATTATTAAATAACAATGCGTTTATTAATATTGTGTAAATTAACAATGTATTTATTTATTGATCCTTTGTTATTAAAATTAACAAGTAGTTGTAATGATTCTGTGGTTCGAATCCTCCACCAATCATGTGAGTTGACCGACCGCAGAGCTCGACCAATCGGCGTCGAGTAGTGAAGTGAGGTAAAAACGGAAACGGAAGGGGAAGGATTGGTGGTGGAATCGTACCACTACTTTACTTTAGAGGCAGTCACTTCTGTACGTTGGAGACGGCAAGTCGCTTATAAAATATATTTCAGTGGTGTGAATTGCTGAAGAGCTGTATTGTGTACCTAGTGTTTGAGTGTAATAAAAAGTGTTATAAACTGAATTATATCGTTTGAGTTTTTAAAAATTCAGAAGTTGGATCGATACTGTTCACGACCACAAAAGTGGAGTAAAAAGAACTTTCAAGTAAGTAAAACACATATATTTTCTTTGAGGTAGTATGTATGTATTATTTCTTATTTTTCTCGTTTTTTTTTGTGAAATGTGTGTAGGGAGCCATAAGAGCTAAATTAATATGGATACGTACAGGCATAAAGGTTTTTTTTTTTATTTTGAAAACGAGGTTGAGTCCTAAAATTTGTGGTGACTTATGATAATGGTAGTTTAAGCCTTTCATTTAATAACAATACCTATACTTTCACCTTTGTAATAAAACAACCGATTGCTAGACAAAGACTGATTTATTTTCCTACCCACATCAATATATGACAGACCTGATTAATAGAACTTTATGTGCCTACCTACAAGTAACATCAATATTATAACAACCCTGTTGTGTAATTAAATACATCTGAATATGGTTATTTACTGTAGTTTTAACCAATACTTATAACTAATGGTGAAATAATAACAATATTTCTCTTTGTAAGTAACAGAATTATTTTAATAAAATGTGCTATGCTCATTTACTTTTATTGCTTGCGGCTAGGATTTGCGGTAGCTTAATATATAGTTATTATTTCTGATGGGGCTCGCGCAGACGGGTGATCGGATCACGTGTATGGAGCTATTTCACACCCTGTGTAGTTGGTCACTCTCATAGTTATAGGCATTTGTTTTCCATAGTTTAGTGATGTGTTCTAATGAGCTGTTTTCACAGTCCAGTGTAAACTGAGTGTCGATAGATTGCGCTGAAGAGAAAAACTTAAAATAAATCTGTCGTAGATGAAGTGTGTAGTAAATAAACCTCCTTAGGCAACACTTACACTTACTTAGACTTGGAAGTTTTTCCTTCTAGAAAAGCGTTTTTCCTTTTTAAAAAAAAGTGAAATACATATGTGAATAGTTAAGGTTAGTATTTTACAATATAAAATACGAGCTTAGTTCTTACCAAGCTCTATTACAGGCAGCTTCACCTACTCCTTAATGCTTGTATTTCAATATTTTTTTTTCCTGTAATTACTTTGACGGTTTGTGATAAGCAAGGGCAATGGAAAGGTAATTAAAACTAGTACCTACGTTATATTTATTTTACTTATTAAAAACAAACAAAGAAGCTTGGTTTATTCTTTACACTGCATTTATTATTTGTTTTTACAACGTTTTTATGTGAGTTTCAGATAATGGAGACACGTGATGAAGACGATGGAAATAATTACCCGCTAAGTCCGATCATCAATATAAGACCTGGACAAGTTCGAGAAATAAACGCGGAGTATGAAACACCACGTGGTGGCCGAACCTTACGATCTACCGGAGAACAAGTAAGTGGAACACATTCCTTATTTCGAGAAAGCGTTCCAAGGAGTGAGAGGGAACATTCCCTTCGTCGACCGTCACCAGGCGATGAACTAGAGAGACGTCTGCATAATTTAGGGAGAAACTTGAGTGTGGAGCTTGAGCGACACTCAAGTGACAAAAGGCGTGGTGAAGAGCTTGAGCAACACCATACTGCCTTACAAAACATGACTATTGAACAGTTAAACGATGAGCTTGAGCGACGTTTAACTGAAAAACATGAACTTGAACAGAGAAGACGTGAGCAAGGAAGAAAACGAGTTAGGAGTCCCACCCCCGAAAATTTGAGCTTGTTAAGGGAGCAGTGCTTCCGCCGTCGCCCGAATGAAGACTATACGCCATCTTCACGAAGACAGCGCACCAGATTTATTGAGACTCCGACACGGAGCCCTCGAGTTGAAATTCCTGATTCTAATCGACGAAGTAGGTCTGAGTATTCTACAAATGATAGGTCTACTCCAAGGAGCCGTGATCTCTCTCGATTCCGAAATGAATCTCAATCATTCAGGAAACGTGATCAGGCAGGAACTTCTAGTTTATTGCATGAATTTGTGGATGTATTGAAAAATATAACCAAGTCCGACAACCATAAGCTTAACTCTGTCAATAATGTAGTCCCTGAATTTGACCCATTGTCCAAGAATCAAACTATTGAAAATTGGCTTATCAAAGTGGAAGAATGTGCCGAAATTTACAACTGGGATGAGCGCGAGAAAATCCATTATTCTCTGCCAAAACTTACAGGTTTAGCAAAGTCTTGGTATGAAAATTTGCCAAGCGTGCGTCTCAATTGGTCGGAATGGAAGGCAAAGTTGAAGGAAGCATTTCCTTGTCAAGAAAACTATGCTGAATTACTATCGGATATGCTTGCCTTAAAAGTTCGTTATGGGGAGCCTCTGGAACCATATTTCTATGCTAAACTTAACTGGTTAAATCGTTGTCAAATCACAGGTAGAAGAGCCGTGGACTGTATTTTACATGGAATCGAGGACAGGAGTATAAGGCTGGGAGCCCAGGGAGGTCAATATGAATCTCCAGAAAACGTGCTTAAATATTTAAAATCTGTACGAGTTGGTAACATTAAAGAAAGTTCCAGCAAATCCAATAGAGTTGCGAATGATAAAAAATCAAATCAGGGCGGTGCGTCGTTTTCGGGTAGAGGCACGAATGCTTCTGTGAAACCTCCTATTAAGTGTTTCAACTGTGGTGTGGAGGGTCACCCAAGCTTCCGCTGTAATAAACCAATTGAAAAATGTAGTAATTGTTTTAAGTTGGGTCATAAAATTACATCTTGTCCCACTATCCAAACAGAAAAGAGTGGTACCAATGATCACACTAATACTAAAGCAAAAGAAAACAATAACTTAAAGGAAAAACAAGTATTAAAAGTCTCATTAGACCGACCATTAGACACTCAAATCCCTGATCTCTTTTCAAATGATTATATAAATACGAACAAACCAAAAGTTCCCCCCGAAGAGAGTACAAAAGATAAATATAATATTTTTATAAATGTGAACAACTTGACATTCGATTGCTATGTAGACCTTGGTAGCGAATGTTCCTTGATTCGGAAATCTGACGCAGATGCCCTAAAAGTCCCTTTAAAAACTGATAATTTGCCCTTTTTGAAAGGCTTAGGTAGTGGAATGATACAGCCTCATGCACGCATTGCCGTCTCGGTGGAGGTACAGGATATTATTCTACCGATTGAGATGTATGTAGTGCATGATGACGTCATTAAGCAATCTGTGCTTTTAGGTCATGATTTTACAGAGCACCCCAATATCGTAATTACAAAAACGCCCTCCCAGTTAATTTTTGAGGATATTACAGAATCAAATAAATTGTTACTTACAGTTGCAAATGATGTGATTATCGAATCAAACGACTTAAAAGCTGTCCCTGTAACAAGTAATAACTCGTATTCTGGTAAAATATACGTTCACGGTTCTGTAAGAGGTCAAGTAGGCAGTGAGTTTTACCTTCTTCCAGGCGAGTACATGATTCAGAATGGAAAGGGAAATCTATTAATTCAAAATGTAGGTTCTAAAACTATAATATTCACTCAAAATTCACTTGCAACTAGAGCACTACCAATAAAGTGCACTAAAGAGGTTCAAACTATTCAAAAACATTTTGACATAGACGACGACTCCATCAACATTGGTGAAAATGTTACTGAAACACAAAAACGAGAATTGTCAGCGCTTTTAGATGAGTACAAGGATTGTTTCTCTAAAAACCTTAAAGATCTCGGATTCACTAATGCTGGAGAAATGGAGATACAACTGACTGACTCCGAGCCTGTTGTATACCGACCCTATCGTATGTCATTTAGCGAAAGATCTCTAGTACGAGATATGGTGCAGGAAATGCTCGATGCCAACATTATACGCGAGTCTTCCTCTCCTTACGCTAGTCCGATTGTACTTGTAAAAAAGAAAACTGGAGAAAAACGGCTCTGTGTCGATTACAGAGCCCTAAACCGTAAGACGAAAAAAGACCACTATCCCTTACCTCGGGTCGAAGACCAACTAGACATGCTTGCCGGTAACTCGGTGTTCATAACATTGGATTTGGCATCTGGTTATTACCAGGTGCCCATTACGGAGGAGTCTCGACACAAAACCGCTTTTGTCACTCCAGATGGACAATTTGAATACCTTCGAATGCCCTTTGGCTTGGTTAACGCCCCCTCTGTCTTCCAACGCACAATCAATAAAATCCTTGCTGATGCAAAAATTAAATTTGCTATAATTTACATGGACGACATATTAATTCCAGCTCGGGATTTCATTGAAGGTATGACTCGTTTGCGTGAAGTTTTAAATCTCTTGCGACAAGGAGGCTTAACTTTAAAGATGTCCAAGTGTCACTTCTTTTATGACACCATTGACTACTTGGGATTTGAAGTCTCTAAAGATGGCATTCGACCGGGCGCTAATAAGACAGATGCAGTTTCAAAATTTCCCAGACCTACAAATCAACACGAGGTTCGGCAATTCATCGGGCTGGCTAGTTTTTTCAGACGATTTATTAAAAACTTTGCGTTGATTGCTAGTCCCATGACCGATCTTTTGAAAAAGACCGCTGTTTGGGAATGGACCGACAGACATGAGGCTGCTTTTGAAACCCTTAAAAAAACTCTAATTCAACGTCCTGTACTTGCTCTTTACGACCCTTCATTAGATGTGGAATTGCATACAGATGCAAGTAAATACGGTGTAGCCGGAATACTTTTTCACAAAAGCAAAGAAGGCCTTCTTAAACCCATCTCATTTTATAGCCGCAAAACCACAGACGAAGAAAAAAACATGCATTCTTACGATCTTGAGACCCTCGCCGTTGTAGCTTGCCTAAACAAATATAGAGTATATTTACTTGGGATATCGTTCAAAATTTACACCGATTGCAACGCTTTACGCGCAACGCTAACAAAACGTGACCTAGTTCCAAGGATAGCACGTTGGTGGATTCAGTTGCAGGAGTTTGATTTCTCCATTGAATATAGAGCAGGATGCCGTATGGCCCATGTGGATGCTCTTAGTAGAAACCCTGTTGACCCCGCGACTGAAGACACCCATGTGTTGGACGTACTTGTTGTAGATACAGAAAAATGGATTAGTACAGTTCAGTTGGCTGATGAAGAAATTAAATCCATAAAAAACACCTTAAATGATCCCAACCTTGACAAAATAGTTGATATCCACAATAACTACTCCATTAGGAACGATCGCGTTTATCGCAAAGTTAACGGGGAGCTGCGTTGGGCTGTGCCTAAGGCGGTTCGTTGGCAGGTGCTTAAAATGAACCACGATGATGTGGGTCACTTTGGCTATGAAAAAACTTTATCCCGTATTAAAGAGTCATACTGGTTTCCAAAAATGCGACGCTTTGCGAAAAAGTATGTAAGTTCGTGTTTGGAATGTGCACACCATAAATCGCAAGGTGGCCCACGTCCAGGCGAACTCCACCCTATTCCCAAAGTCGAAATTCCGTTTCACACTGTGCATGCAGATCATCTTGGCCCTTTTGTTAAGAGTAAACGAGGAAACTCATACTTATTGGTCATTGTTGACAGTTTTACTAAATTTGTTAATATCTCTCCTGTGCGCAATACTAAGGCTGCAACTACGATCAAAATGTTTAAAGAACACGTCAGTTACTTTGGCACTCCCACGCGTCTTATAACTGATAGGGGATCTTGTTTTACGAGTCATGCGTTCAAGAAATTTGTACAAACGTCCGGTATAAAACATATACTAAATGCCGTTTCCACCCCGAGGGCAAATGGCCAAGTGGAACGGTTTAACCGTACAATTTTGGATGCATTGTCAACAAAGACACATGGTCAAGATGACAGGACCTGGGATGAATACATACCTGATATACAATTAGGGCTAAACACTACAAAACACAGCACGACACAAAGGAGCCCATCAGAATTACTTTTTGGCTGCAGGCTATTGAGTGCTTCTGAGGGGATCTTAAGTGGGGTTATAAACGATACCACAAGTGTGTACTCACCGGAACAACTGACTAACGTTCGTCAAGAATCTGGAGATCGCATTAGAGAACAGCAGAAGAAAGATAAAGAGAGGTTCGACAGTAAAAGAAAACAAATAATTCGATTTAAAGAAGGACAGTTGGTAAGGGTACAAAGAGACAATCATGTGAATGATGGGAAGTCAAAAAAATTAGTTCCTAAATTTCAGGGCCCATATCGAATAACTAAAATTCTCCCTAACGATCGCTTTGTCATAGAAGACACTCCTCTGACTAGGAAAAATAACCACAAATACGAAGCCATTGTCGCAATTGATAAGATTCAGCCTTGGCTGAGATTCACAGAAGACATAAATAGCAGTAGTGATGAGTCAGAAAAAGATGAGCATAATAATGATGAGAACTTGGACAATGGTGTCGATTCTAATTAATTTTTAATGTAATAGTAGATATGTCAGTCTAAGATTAAGCATTTTTCATTAAAAAAAGTTTTATTCTAGTTGTATATAGATAGAGGTATGTTTAGTCGCATTAAAATTGTACTGTATATAAAGGAGGCCGAGTTGTTACATGTCGTCATCCTTTATTTGATTTTGTTAAATATTATTTTTGCTAATTATTAAACACGAGGACGTGCTACAATGCAGATGGCCGAGTTGTTACAAAATTATTAGGATTATTAAATAACAATGCGTTTATTAATATTGTGTAAATTAACAATGTATTTATTTATTGATCCTTTGTTATTAAAATTAACAAGTAGTTGTAATGATTCTGTGGTTCGAATCCTCCACCAATCATGTGAGTTGACCGACCGCAGAGCTCGACCAATCGGCGTCGAGTAGTGAAGTGAGGTAAAAACGGAAACGGAAGGGGAAGGATTGGTGGTGGAATCGTACCACTACTTTACTTTAGAGGCAGTCACTTCTGTACGTTGGAGACGGCAAGTCGCTTATAAAATATATTTCAGTGGTGTGAATTGCTGAAGAGCTGTATTGTGTACCTAGTGTTTGAGTGTAATAAAAAGTGTTATAAACTGAATTATATCGTTTGAGTTTTTAAAAATTTAGTGGTAAAAAATGGCAACGTCTACATCTGTGGTTATAATCAACTGATCGTTGTTTAGCTTTAAAACCTAGAAAGCGGAGGAATTTCTTTTGAACACCCTCGATCCTAGAAATGTATTTCTGGTACAGGGGGTTCCACATTCTATGGGTTAAATGCAACCAATTTTGTTTTACAACTTCTGGAAATAAAAAAATATATAGACTCTCCATAACACATACTAAATAATCAGCTGATCGGTCTTATTTGTGTGAATAATCAAATTTATTTTTCGTTGAATTTCAAAGTTTTAAAACGTTTTATACCTATATATTCAAGCCCAAAATACACCCACGATGTTACAGAGGCGCGCAACGCCTGCACAAAAGTTTTGAAGCTTAGTTACATGTGCTACCCATGGTGTGTCTTTCTTTAGTTATAAGATCCTAAAATACTTAGAAAAAACATTTAGTTTTATCTTTATATTTTAAGTCTTGCTTGGTGCTTGTCGAACCGTATTATGTAGAAGTAGTTTTATTTGTGAATATGAACCAAAATGATAAAAACGGGATCTATATGACGCGACTTTGTCTGTCAGTCAGTCTGTCTGTATGTTTATCTCAGCAACTACTTAAAATTTGGAATACTTTTAACTTATGCTTGCCCAACTCCATTGCAAACCGAGGAAAAAAAAATATAGAAAATCAGGCCAAAATAATACTATTTGTATTTTTTTTATACTCAGGTTTGAAGCTATAATTACAAATATTTCAAAAAAATACCATTCCTCCATTATTTCCGAAGTTTCATAAATGGATAATTTGAATTATTTATAGTCGATAGAGGTAAATATTACAGCAAAAATAAAAAGATCTCTCTAAGTAGCACAGTTTCTTAGAAATCTGCAAAAAACCTTTAAAATAAACTTAGTTTTGCTGTCCTAAAATGAACTTTATTACTTCTAAAATTACTGCAGGTATTTAAAATTACTGCAGGTATATTGGAACCCTCGGCGTGCGAGTCCGACTCTCACTTGACCAGCTTTTTACTTAGGAAGTAAGGAACTGTGTAGTTTATGATTGTTTCCGATAATGGCGACTTGCTGTTTGAACCGTTTGTGTCCGTCCAGATAGAGAGAAACCGCGTGCTGGAGGAGGCGCTGGCGGCCCTCGCGCGCTCGCACCACGCGCTCGAGATGTCGGTCGCCGAGGAGCTCACCAAGGTAGCGCCACTACTCTCACTCTCACTCTCACTCTCACTCTCACTAGGTAGTGCCACACCGCAAAAAAAAAAACATCTTAATCATCTTGGTGTAGATCTCTTTTAGTTATAGATTACTAACATAGTTTTAAGGCTTACTAACCCATATGGATCATGTTGTTCGAAATAAATAGTTTTTTCACCTCCAAAGCTCGGAAACATTTGTTTTGTCGGTTAAATTCTGCGGCCAGAAGCGATTTTTGGCCGCTAGCGGGCAAAAGGTTTTTGAAATTCGAACGTGATGCAGTATGGCAGACCTCCACGCTGCGGTACTGGCTGCTTCCTCGCTTTAGTGAGGTGAAAAATTTTGTGTTTCGCTCGGCAGCAAAGTTATTTTGCGTTTCGTGCCTTGAAACCTTCGCTACGCTCAGGATTCTTCTTTTGATCCTTCGCTTGCTCAGGTTTCAATACAAGGCACTCACGCCAAATAACGCTTTTGCTGCCTTGCATAACAAATAACTATTTTTTTTATTTGACCAACCTCCTCCTGCAGCCATGCTCGATGTGGTAATAGGGAGTATTCATCTATTTTTTTTATTTGTTTAATTTACTTCTTACATCGTTATACCATGGTTAAATATATAAATACTGTTAGAAATGTTCAAATATTTTCATAAAATAATATTTGAAAAATCGATTAAATTTGACATGGATAAACGCCGCCATTTTTCGCGCGTTTTGGATGACGTCACATGCCGCGTTCTGTATTGTTCACTATAGGCTTGTAAAGGTAAAACCTGAAGATCTTCAGTTTTAATCGCTATTAGATGATGGAAAATGCTATAAATACATTTTATAGGGTATTGTCTTATGCCAAAGTGCCCAAATACTATGAGAAGTTTACAGATAATGTGGTTTTTGCGGATCCGAGAGATGTGAAAACATGAAAAAAATGGTATAAGGTGATGAGAAGAACTGAAGTATTTTCAATATCCTATTAAAATTGTTGTGAAGATCACTTTAATGTAAGTTTATCATGTTTGTATAGTTAACATGCGTGTCGAGTCACGCGCATAGGGTTCCATATGATAGTT
The DNA here is from genome assembly GCA_947532105.1 of Athrips mouffetella. Lineage (NCBI taxonomy): Eukaryota > Metazoa > Arthropoda > Insecta > Lepidoptera > Gelechiidae > Athrips > Athrips mouffetella. The sequence goes on along the minus strand of OX383960.1, from coordinate 266,688 downwards.
ATCTTAGAAATGATTATTGTTAAGCAGGTTCCTAACGAACAGCGAGATTCAGCGCCTGATTGCAATTTCCATTGTTTTCAGTATTTTGACTATTTCTCGTTAACCTGTAAAGCTAACTTAGTTGTTTTTTTTTAAATTCTTCATATTCATGTGGTGGTAAGCACTGTATATTTTTCCACGTTTCCATATTAACCGTTTAGCTGGCAGGGGGACACGACCCTGACAATAAGTTGCCCTTTTGAGCAACTTTTTTCGCAAACGAATCCCTAATTCATAGAACCGGCCAAGTGCGTATCGGGCCACGCGCAGTATATAGGGTTCTGTAGTTATTTTTACGATTTTTTATCGCAGAGCAGGTTTTGCTTAAGTATTTCATAACGTTTATAACATAAACTTTTTACCTCCTAATATGCTCAGCAAGGTCCTAGCGCCTGACTGATATTAAAATTTTTATTATTTCCGCTATAGCTACCTTCTTTACCTGTAAAGCCTACTTAGCTGTCTGTGATAGTTGTCCTTTAAATTTCATCATATATACTACTACTGTGAATTTTTATACATTTCCAATAACAACAGTTTATCTGGCAGGAAAGGCGGGGTGATTCCAACAAACAATTTCGCTTTCAAGCTAAATATTAAGCAAACGGATCCCTAAACCGAAAAATTATCTTCGCTAACTCACATTATTTTTAAAAGACCTATCTAACGACACTCCACACATTGGGGTGAACAAAAAAAATTTACCCCCACTTTATTTGTAGGGGAGGTACCCTAAAAAAATATATTTTGTTAGATTTTATTTTACCACTTTCTCGGCGTGAATAAAATACGTATTCATATTCATACAAAATTTCAGCTTTCTTGTACGAAGGGTCTCTGAGCTAAGTCGAATTTTTCTTCCAAATACAACAGCACAGTATGAATACTGACACTACGACATTGCGCGTGACGTCACGTTTCGATTCGACCAATGGCGAGGCTTTTTGCAAATTCGAACTTCCCTCGCTTATTTATCACTTTTTAATTAATATTTTGTGCATTTATATCCACACTAAACAAGAAAATATTGGTTTAGGTGTAATGTCAGGGCAATAAAGTATCGGAAATAAAAAAATCAAGTTAATTTATATGACATGCATACTATTGCCTACAAGGGCATAAGCCCAGCATGACCCCCGTCTAGTGCCCGCGGAGAAGAGGCCTAGGTACGAGGGTTTCCTCCACACCCGACCCCGCGACCCCGCGACCCACGTAGGCCGCGGAAGTCCGTATGAACTGAACTGTGCTGTATACAGGGTCTTGTCTGGTTGGCAACAAACAGATAAAGGATGCCAATGTATTAAAAAAAAATAGCTTAAAATATTGAGTTCCGTAAGTAGCGTTATTACAAACGAGAGGACACATTGTAAACGTCACAAGTTCGTAATCATCCTTACGGACGTGTATCTACGCTATTTTTCAATAAATTTGTGAGAAAACTATTTACAAATTGCGTTTTTGCATCAAAACTCAACCAAATTTCAAACTTTTACCACAAAGGCGCGTACTTATTTCTTTTTTAATTATTGCAATCACATATACAAAGGGGAATTATTTACAAACTAAGCGGCCTTTTATGCTCTATAACCTTTACTTACAACTGAATGATCAAACTTTAATTCTGAACAATATTTTTTATCTTAAAAACCTTCTAATCTTAACAACCTTCAAAACTGAACGACTAAGGCCGTACGCGAGCTTTTAATAATTTTCTTCTATAAGTTTGAACCTTGAACTAAGGCGTCTTTTACATAAAGTCAAAAATTTAAAATGTATTAGGTATTTTAATTAAGTTAATATTTTGGATATCTTGTTCACAGAGCAAAAGAAAGAAAAAGACATCATCGGTACATGAATCTCAAGAGAACTTCTTTGATGTTTACGAAGGTAAGTTTTCCTAAAGTACGTACCTGAGCGTGGGCGACCGGCACTGACCTCTATTGTATATAGAGGTCAGTAACGACCGGGCTTTGCTACAAATATTCTAATACCGAAGCGGACCAACTGATGGCACTGTGGGGTTTTTAAATCGCGCCATTGTTTTTTAACAGAAAATTTATTTCTCTGATTTAAAACCTTCGCTTGTACACCTCTATGTTGTACACTCGGCCGCACGTCAGCGCACGTGTAGCGCTGGTTCAGCTTACACTGGTTGCATTTCTACTTGGTTGCTGCCATGTGTACATATATTTATTTACTGGATATTCATTACCATTATCTCTTAGGGAATAATGAAAGAAGAATGAAATATCATAAAGTTTCAACAGAAAATTGTCAAAATATTTGAAAACTCCATTCCCTCAAACATTTTAGTTTCATGAGTCAAATGACTGTTTCGAGAACGAATTAATAAATGTTTATGTGGTAACTACTCGTATCTTTATAACTGTATGTTATTCCAGCATCCGACGATGAAGATGACACGCTAGTGACTGCAGGGTTGTCGAGTCCACTGGGTGCTCTGAGTCCGTGGGGTAGCAGCCCTGACTTGGACATGCTAGAGCGACGCACCCCTATTGGTAGTTTAGATGGTGAGCTTTCGTTTTTGATTGATAGCTTTTAATCAAAGGAAAATCTTAGAGCTTTGTGATGCTCTCGGGTAAGTTAATGTGCAGTGCAATCACTACCTTGCAATAACACCGAAGATTTTTAAAATCGAAAGTGGAAGTGTGCTAACTTGAAGTAGTCATTTCATCCAAATGGGGATCAAATGATCATGGATTAAAGGTCCCGTATCATAGACTTCAGAATATGCTGTAGTGAGTGTAACAGTTACAGTAAATCAGGCCAGAATCGACTCGAAAGAAGAAGAAGCATTATAACTGAACTTTTAGAATCGAGAAACTAGGATAAATCGGCTCATATTAGTGCTCATAGCCATTCAGGGTAGATGGCGGTAAGGTCGCCAGTTGTCGATCAGGTTTTAAAAATATATAATATAGGTATTTACTTAAATTCCTACACATAAAAGTTTACGAAAAGTTCTGCTTTCTTTTTTAAACGAAACAATGGAGAAATGTTCATTGATGGTTATATGCTGTACGTCGCTTATCTTTTACGCCACTGTACTGTTCGTGCCACCTCCAGGCACAGTAATCAGTATGTATATTTACAGGGTGAAAGGGACGGTGTACTGAAAACTGAAAGGGCGTGCTCAGACAACGAAACTGAACAATTTTCCCAAAGAAACATTTTTGGGAAATGAAAATACAAACGGTTTGATCATTGTGAGCAATTTGCATGCAAATCATTTTCATTCCCAAAACAAAAACCTTTCTTGGGGAAAGTTGAAGCAGTATGAAAACTCGGCCTATTTGTCAAAATGACGAACTTCTGTATTGGAGTTGCTACTCTGAGTTTTTTTATTGAATCTAATGATGTACTTATACAGGATGTTGAGCATATCTCTTAGGTATTTGCTTTACCCCTGGTTGTTTAGTTTGGAAGGTTGCGTAGTTTAGAATTTTGTTCAGATTGTAAGGTTGTTAGGTCTGGCAGGATGTTCAGGTTGAAAGGTTATGCAGGTTTTTCAGTTAGAAAATATTGTCCATTTTGAAAAGGAGTTCCGCTTATAAGTTGTTTAGTTTGATAAGTTAATCAGTTTGGTAGGTGGTTTAGTTTAAAAGATTGTTCATAAATATTCAGCTTAAGAAAAGTAGTTCCGCTTATAAGTTGTTTAGTATGATAAGTTAATCAGTTTGGTAGGTGGTTTAGTTAAAAAGATGGTTCATAAATATTCAGCTTAAGAAGTTGTTCAGTTTGAGAAGTTGTTCAGTTTTAAATTTGTTCAGTTTTAGAAGTTGTTAAATAACTGAACAACTTTTAAATTAAAACCATAAAAACTTTACATCAATAAGGTGTTTTTAAAATAGACCCAAATATTTTTAGGGGTGGTGTAACTATGATAAAGAAAAAGGTTTATCAAAGTTTTAGAAAAATCCTCCCACTAGTTTTTTTTTTAAATTTTCAAACAAAAAAATTATTATTATTTGCAATCATCCTGTAGTAATGATTTCGACCGTACTAAGAGCCCGAAACCGAGCCGAAACCGCCCGAACCGCGCACTCGGCTTGCGCGTGATTGGCTCACGACTCCGCGCTGCCGCCTGTGCTGATACGGAGTGTTCATTTTACGATATTTGGGTCTAATTAAAAAACACCTTATATAAAAACTAAACAACTTTTCAAACTGAAAAACTATTAAAATCAAACATGTTTTAAAACTGAACAACTTTTAAAACTTTTCTTTTTCAAACCGAACAACCTTCCAAACTTAACAACCTTCCAAACTGAACAACCTTCCAAGCCAACCAATTTTTAAAAAACAACTAAATATTAACGACTTGAAACGGAGTAACTTTTCAAACAAAATCAACAAGTTTTCAAACTGAACAACCTATCAAACTGAACAATCTTCTAAACTGAATAAGCTTCCAAACTGACAACCATCAAGCAGAACAAACTTTCCAAACTGAACAACCTTCAAAACTGAACAACCTTCCAAGCTGACCAATTTAAAAAAAACAATATGACTATAACTGAATCATTTTTCAAACAAAACAAGTTTTCAAACTGAACAACCTATCAAACTGAACAACCTTCTAAACTGAGTAAGCTTCCGAACTGACAACCGTCAATTACAACATACTTTCCAAACTGAACAATCGTCCAAACTGAACTACCTTCTAGACCGAACAACCTCCTAAATTGAACAACCTTCCAAACTGAACAACCTTTCAAGCTGACCAAGTTTTTAAAAACAACTGAAACTGAATAACTTTTCAAACAAAACAAGTTTTCAAACTGAATAACATTTCAAACAAAACAAGTTTTTAAACTAAACAACCTATCGAACTGAAGAACCTTCTAAACTGAACAAGCTTCCAAACTGACAACCTTCAAGCAGAACAAATTTATTTTTGCAAACTGAACATCCTTACAAACTGAAAAACTTTCGAAACCTTCCAAGCACAACAAATCTTTCAAACTATACAACCTTTCAAGCAGAACAAACCTTCCAAACTGAACAACCTTCCAAGCTGAACAACTTTCCTAACTGAACAAATTTTCAAGCAGAACAAATCTTCCAGACTGAACTAACTTCCAAACTGAACAACCTTCTAAACTGATAAACTTTTCAAGTTATCCAAGCTTCCAAACTGAACAACCAAGTTAAGTTGATATAATGCACTTTGGTAAAGTGGGATTTTGAAAGCAATCAACCCACGACTGACTTCAGCGTGAAAACTGCTTCTGTAGAGATGTGCGTCTGTGTGAGTGTACCATTTTTGAACGTTTGTTAGGAGTTTTTATACTCGTACTGCTTGCTTTAGCTAATATACAGCGTGAATGTTCATTGGTTTTGTTCTCGAAGCCCAGTGATTTTACTCATGATAACAAGCAACTTTACCAAAGAAAAAAAAATTGTACTCGTAAATATTTTTTCGTCTCCATCATGAAGTGGTCACGTGATCGACTCATTTTGTATGGGAAGGCGGAAATTTTTGTTCGAGTAAAAAAATTTTTTTCTTCGGGAAAGTTGCTTGTTTCTACGAGTAGAATCACTGGGCTTCGGGAGCAAAACCAATACAAATTGACGCTGTATTTACTGTGCCCCAGGCGACCGCACGCCGACGAACGTGGAGCTGTCATTCCGCGACCTGGTCCTGCCGTCCGGCGCGCGGTCCGGCTCGCCGGCCGGCTCCCGGTCCGGCTCCCGGTCCGGCTCCCGGCCCGGCTCCTGGTCCGGCTCGCAGCTGTCGCTGCACACGGCGCTGTCCCCCGCGTCGTCGCGCGGCACGCTGGTGTCGCAGGGGGGACACGTGTACCGCAACGCGCGGCACAACTACCACACGCCGCCCAGGTTAGTTCTTTTATGATTGAAATAAATAGGGAACATGCACGAATCTTTTTTATTAAATAAATTTATTCTCATTCATGTAATAAACAGACTTGTAAAACCATTTTTCGAATAACTATAATATTAAAAAAGATATAAGCCATCGAAGATTTGTTTCTGTCTCTTTCTAGCAAAACGAAATTTAATATGGAGTTTATATGGCCGTAGTGAATTTTGACGTCACTATTCATGTCGGATCTCTCTGTCTAATTAGTAGTTTTAAATGCATATATCGGCCGTATTTCTTGGCCGATTTAAATTTAATTTTTTGGCATCTCTACTACGGTATTTTCATATTTTATTAATAAATGCGACTAATAAAATTTATGCATGTTCCCTATTATTGTTTATTTACCTAATACAAAATATTTATTCCATTTAAACCATGTTTTCCAAAACTCTTATTTATAAAGACTTTTTACTTCATTATTTTTGGCTTTTACGCAGCGGACGGTTTGTAAAAGAACTACTTTTATTTGATTCAAATTTCTTACGTGGCTATCAGCGTAAAACAAACGACAAGAAAAAAAAAATTCTTATTAGGAGTCGTATATTCAAAATCGATAAGGATAACTCATATAAATTCCACTATTAGTGTGTCTTTCCACCTGCCAGATCCTACCAGATCTTTGCTAGGTAGCAACCCCGTCTTATCTTACAAGCCATGAGTTTCCCACTTCTAGGCAAAGGCTTCTTTACCTCCACTGGCCTCTACTCTGAGCCTCTTCATCAGCGAACCTGTGTGCTGAACAAATTCCAACCAATAGGATTGCTCCAATTATGTAACTTACTCTTCACCTCGATCTGGCCTTGAGGCGCATTCCGGACACTGCATACGACGAGCGCGAATTTGAAATAGGAAGCGCGCGGGGGATGTGCGCAAGGGGGGCGGAGAGTGTCCTACCTTTTTTTTATGTTACAAATAAAAACGAGCAGGTGGGCCACCTGATGGTAAGTGGTCGTCACCACCACCCATAGCACCCACTGTCTTATTAATGGCATAATTTGACACTAATAAGACAGCAAGGCGCGTTGCTCACTTTGAGACCTAAGATGGTATGTCTCATGTGCCAGTAATTTCACTGGCTCCCTTGCCCTTCAAACCGAAACACAGCAGTGCAAACACTACTGCTTCACGGCAGAAAAAAGCAAGGGGGTGGTACTTCCCCAGACGGACTTTCCACTAAAGTCCTACCACCTATATGATAATCCTATTGCTATTTTTTTTCTGTGCCTGAGAACAAAGATGAGGTCAACAACGGAACGAACTTCCACAGAAATAGCCTATTTACCTGCGAAGATTATTTAACTTCAGGTGTTCATTCCTTTGAACACCCTCCAAACATCATCCTTCCAGAAATGTTGACAAATGCGTTTTGTAACCACTTGCCGTAGAAAAAAAAACCGTCTTTGTTTCTCTATGTATGTATCAATTTAAGTCGCGAGTGAATAGGCTTTTTCTGAGTAAGCTAGATCGGGGTCAAGAGTAAGCCCATTGGCAGTAAAAACATTGTTTTACGCGAGTAGTTGCGATAAAGGCCATTTTCGATTCAAAAGATTTCGGAAGTTTCAAATAAATATATTTTGATGAAAATACACTGTTTACTTAAAAAGAAACAAAAGGAAAGAACAAAAAGCGTATTTCGTTTGATCAAAGTTCGACAATACATATTACAGCAAAAGTACCTATATACGCACGTACACCTGCTGTAGGGTGTTAATACAAATACTTTGGACTTAATGGCGTGGTAATAAAGTTAAAAATGTTTTCACTCACGTGCGCTTGTCTGAACAGTATCTCAAACTACCACAACTTGTTTTTTAAATCCGTGAAACTTAGTTATGATGCGATGCTAAAAATAACATAATGGCGTTATAATATCTTAAACTCTTGATGAGCAAATCAGATTCGCAGTTGTTTTATTGTTTTAAATTGGTAAATAAACCAGAAGCAAGTAAACGACGATAAAAACAACATAATTGTGTACAAGCTTTGATTCCTTTATGATTTTGTTGTCAATTTTGTTAATTTTACTTTTTTGTTTCAGTTCTCAGTGGTCTCTTTAAGAATCAAATTATTGGTTAGTACTTCAAATATCTTCTTAAAAATAAAACACTTAAAAAAATTGCAGTTGGCACCATAGAGTATCACGACTACTCGGGCTTGCGCCGATTTGACACGCGTTGCTCTAAGGCTTGCACATATCAAAACAAAAGTTGCATTTATAAAATTGCACGCACGCACAATAAATATTGTACCAAAATGTTTATTTTTATTTTTACGTTTTATTTTTCTCATTAGCGATACGGTTAGCACAACAAATTATAGTTTACTTTTCGTTAGAAAAAACAGGAAGCATAAGACATAAACTTTTAAAATCTTTATCTGCTATTTTTAACAATCAAAATGTCAGCAGTGTTGCAGGACGGGAAGATGCGTAAGATGAAAAGGATTTTTATTTTAACACTTCCAGTGTTCGGATAAAATCTACAAAGTAGAAAATCGCAAAATTTCACAACCACAGGCAGGATTCGAACCTGCGTCTTCTGCGTCAGTACTGCAGACGCTTTACCAACTAGGCTACTGTGGTCCTGCCTGATGTTGTGAAATCTGCGATCTCTATATGCATTCCAACGTTGCGTTAGTGCTGCCACCTAGTAAGCATTAGCTGTACTAATGTTGGTGCTGCCACCTAGTAAGCATGAACTGTACTAGCCTAACTAGTCCATTATTGCAAATAGAATTCAAGTCTAAAATTGGTAACACTACGTATAATTGAAAAGGATTTTTATTTTAACACTTCCAGTGTTCTGATAAAATCTACAAAGTAGAAAATCGCAAAATTTGACAACCACAGGCAGGATTCGAACCTGCGTCTTCTGCGTCAGTACCGCAGACGCTTTACCAACTAGGCTACTGTGGTCCTGCCTGATGTTGTGAGCGGTACTGACGCAGAAGAGGCAGGTTCGAATCCTGCCTGTGGTTGTCAAATTTTGCGATTTTCTACTTTGTAGATGCGTAAGATGTATCGCTCCGTCCTGCTCTCACGCGTAGCATTCTAATAATCTAGGTACGCACGGCAGCAAGCAAGTGGAAACAAAACCAGTATAAGCTGAACCAGCGCTACGCTACAAACGCCGGAAACCAGAGACCCGCTCAAGGTCAAAGTGTTTCCACTGACGAGTGGCCACGTGTACATTATTTCGAATTTAGTATAGGAATGAAACTTCAGGTAGAAACTTTGTAGACATTGGAGAGATATCATTGTAGCGAGGTTCTTTTACGTAAGACATATACCGTTGGATTCCTCGTGATCTCTAGTTGACGAAAGAGCCTGTCCTACCGCTACCGCTAGTTGCACAAATAAATTTTTAAGTTTAAGCTCCTTTAAATTCATTCAATGTTTTATCTATCTATCTATTGATCACACTTTTTGTGTTTTTGACAAAGAAAGTGACAGCAATAAATTAAAAGAAGGTTTGTGCAACCGGCTGTTAGTTTGCAATATTTAAGGCTTTTTTTGTTATGATATGACGTCACAAAGATGGCGGTGGCCAAGTTTAGTTTTACGCAAGAAATATTCCGTTGATCCAGAATAACATTTTCATAAAGAATATGTAGAGATGATCCTTTCGTATAAATTATAGATTTAGCATTTATAAGGGATATTTTTTTACATAAGGGATGTTTTTTACTTTCGAGCGGAGCGAGGAAGGTATTTTATTCGTGAAAAAAAAAGTTTTTCTAATTTTGTCAAAAATGTGTTCTATATCACTTATACATCATAAAAAACAAGTCTCCCAAAAATGTCCGTCCGTCGGTCGGTCGGTCTGTCCGTCACGCTTTGGCCTAGCGGCTAAACGAATGGTCCGATTGACACCAGATTTGAATTTAGGAGTTTTATGCAAATCCATCGAAGGGTTCTAAGTGGTTTCTTGCTGGCTCTCATTTTGAGGGTAGCTGTCATACAACGAAAATGAAAAATTGAAATTTTCTCAAAAACGGCTCATAGAATCTTGATGAAACTTTGCATGACCAAGCATCTCCATGTAAGATATCTTGCACTAGTATCAATTGATCTGTGTAATTTCATATAAGGGGTGTTCCTGTACCACCAAATCGTAAATATGTGATTTACCCAAAATTGGATTCATTGATTTTATTAAAATTTTCTATAATATTAATCCTGGATTGGTTGTCTACCTGACTGGATATTCTTTATGATTTTTTTGAATAATATTTTTTACACAGGGTGTACCAAAAACTGAAAGGGCTTGCTCAGTAGACTAAACTGAACAATTATCCATAACATGTTTTGGGAAATTAAAAAATCTCCATGCAAGTATCCTACGGTAGTATCCATTGATCTGTGAAAATTCATATAAAGGGTGTTCCAGTACTACCAAAAGTTAAACATGTGATTTACTCGAAATCGTTTGAGGTTTGTTTGTTTTAATGTTTGAGAATTTGAATTTTGAATTGATCTGATTCGAACATTTTTTTGGTAAAACGTAAATAAAAGTTTGTATTTCCATACTATGTGTAAGGCATTACAAATTTAAGTTTGCGGTTGATAGTTTTTCCTTGAGTATTGCGAGAAAGTAAGTGCAGTGCGGCTGTACCATTTATTGTTTGTGGGTATAGTGCAATATTGTTGCATTATTGATACTATTGGTACCTGTACTGTTTACAAAAGGGGTTTATTTTAATTTAATGAATCATATTCAAATTAATTTTATTTGTATTAATATTTTTCCAAAGTAATCCCTATTTTTCATTTTGTATTAATTTCAACGTTTGCTAAATATTTAATGTCTGCTGAAACGAAATGTTGTTGCATTAAACCAACAACTGGGCTGGTTTACCGGCTAGTGGAGAGCGCGTGGGTTCCTGTGGTGCTAAGACCGTAGTCCGATAGGTATCTTACTCGTCGGTGAATGAAGGTTGGAAGCGGTGTCTATACATCACTTACTTTCAGGGCGCCACCAGTCACAAAACTGGAAATGTGTTACAAATAAAGGTGTTAAATTAAACAACTTAATTATAATAAATGAGAGAGCATCTTATTTCGTACCTTTCAAATACATTAGTGTTACAATTGACGAGGAACAATAGGCTTATCCTCAAAAGCAATTCTCGAACAAACTACTTCTTCTAGGAGTTATTCTTAAAAAACAATTCTTTCTTAAAAATATTTCTTTCTAAAGATAGTCCCTAAAGGGATGTGAAACTTATGACGATAAACTTACTTACTATTTTACATACAACGACATTTACATGGATAGGCCTCTCCATGTAAATGAGTGACGTGACGAGAACATATATCCTTAATTCTAATACATGTTGGGGTACGAGTTGGTTCGAAGACAAACAAGTAATACACCAACCCGAATACGGCACACCGGTGTGGGGGTAGCGTTCACTCACAACGGGTGACCTGGCATTGCAAACAACGGAGAGAAGTTCCCGTACAGATCTTCACAGAATGGTTGTGTCGAGGTTCAGAATAAAACGTGTGATGACTCACTTGGTCTGCGCATTGCGTTACCTCCCATGACCATGTACCGATGACATGACGATTCTCTCTTTTGTTATAAAAAAGATTCTCTCTTTTATTATAAAAAATGCGAGTCAGCGCCGCGGCATCACGCGTGGGCTTATGACGAGACTCACGATATGTGAAAGAAGCCTAAGCTACCAGATAAAAGAAGAAGGCGACATCCTGTAACAAAGGAATTACGTCAACAGAATGTCATCCACATTTTACGAATTCTACCTAACGGGAATACAAAAATAAACCACCGACCTGTCGCCTCCTGGTTCTGTTTGTCAATCTGACATTGTACTAATGGGTGATCCACAGGATTACCCTGGATATTTGCTAACAAAAATACACCGAAAAACACATTAATGTTAAGAAAAACGTATTTAAAACTATAGGGGACGATGTGACGACATCACTCCGGCACTGTGAAGTGAAATGAGGTAGTGAAAACACAAAGAGGCGAATAAGACGACGGCGAACGTTGACAAAACAACAGGTTGTTTTGTATCACTGGTTTTCTGCCGGTATACTACAGATTCTATGTGGCGAGACGCAAGTGGAGCTCTGCTATTCTGTCCCTAGTCCACCTAGAATGCCGCAAACCTATTCCACGTAAGTCCTACACAATAGATCAACCTTGCCAAAGGCAATAGACCTACCGGTGAAACCGTGTACTCTGCTGGAGCGTCTTGGCTTCACTGAGTGGGACGTACTCCAGCGCAGTTCCTGCGAACAGTCCTACGAATCACCAGCAAAGTACACGCCTTCCCAGGTGATTCTTTACAACATTGAACATTGTAGAAAATAACATGCAACAACACTCCCCTCCTAAGAGCGAAAATAGTTTCGAGTACCGCGAGGTAGAATTTTCGCGATACACGGAGAAACTAAAGGTAAATATTTCTTATAAACAAGTTACGTGTAAGCAACGAAGAACCACTGACCCTTGCTTTTACAACGCACCATTTCTTCTAAGCTACTTTTGGTTAAGTAACCGAACGCGTTCTATTCTTTTTATAAATCCTGTTCTATTTGTAAGTTTATAACACCTAGGAAAACATACGAATCCTTTAGCTTAAGATTAAGTCTTTGTAAATAGTCCTATACTAACTAATACTTAAGTCTTAACCAACTCAGGTTTTGCAAATATTTAACTTTACGGCTATTGTTACTATTGTATACTATTTTACCCTACTCTTAAGTAAATTACTACTCTGTTACGATTATATGTTAATTCCTTATCCTAATGCGCGCGCGACTATACTAAAATATTTGGTTGGGGATCCCCTTTGGATACCTAAACTACACTTAAATGTTAACGATTTGTTGACCTACTCATGCAAAAATATTTACTCGCTAAGGATAATTCTACTCTTCTACATGTATAATATCTTTAATATGGGTAAGTCCCAGTTTCTTTCCGTTTAGTGCGCGTAAGCGATACACTAACGGGCTAATCCTTTCTTCTACTACACACTTTATATTACGGGGTGCTAGTTTACTTGCGAAGTTCTCGCTAGCTTTCGACTGTATATAGTCTTTCTTCCAGACTATTTGACCTACTCTCAAATTGACGTCTCTCTTTCTCCTATCATAGATTCGCTTTCCTCTTTCATATGCTGCGGCCAGCTTTTCTCTAACTTTTGAATAAATCGTCCGAAGTTCTTTCAAGGATTCAGCGTATTCATTTCTCCCAGAGAAGGTCAGTTCACCTTGTTCTTGAGAATTGGGATTGTAATGTTCTGTTTCCAAGATAATCTCTCTCCCATGAACTAGAAAAAATGGTGTGAACCCAGTGGCATCATGCTCACTATTATTCATGGCTGATTGAATATGTGGAATATGGACGTCCCATTCTCTTTGGTCTTTCTTAAGAAATGCTGAAATGGTATCTCCGACTACCCTATTAACTCGCTCCACAGGATTTACCTGTGGCGTATACACCGCGGTGTAGAAGAGATTAGGGATCTTGTATTTTTCTACAAATTCCCTAAAGTCTTTAGAGGTGAAGACACTACCATTGTCGCAAATTAAAGTTCTAGGTACTCCGTGCACTAGGAATACATTCTCTTCTAACTTCTGGTTAATAACAGAAGTCACAGCTCTTCGTATAGGAAAAAGAAACACATACTTTGTGAAGTAGTCGGCGACTACCAAAATAAAGGTATTGCCTTTCTTGGACTTGGGCAGAGGACCATGTAAATCAATTGATATAGTTTCAAATGGCCTGTGCACCTTCTTAGGCTGTCCCATTAATCCTGGTCTAGCTTGGTTACTAGATTTATTAGCAAGACAGACTTCACATTTCTTGACATAGCTCTTGACATCTTTTAATAATTTGGGCCAATAATAACGTAAAGCGATTCTCTTTAACGTTTTATTAATGCCAAAGTGTCCCGCTGTTGGCTTGTCGTGGTTCTCAGATAAAATCTGCTTTCTTTCCTGAATGGGTACTACTAATTTCCAAGCGGTGTCATTTTCTAAGGCGTATTTGCATTTTATTAATTTATATAGCTTCTTGTCGATAATATTGAATTTAGGGTAGCGGTGAGGGTGCTTCTCACAGTTCTCATACAGCTTATCGTACCATGGGTCATTCGACGGGAATGTAATCCTTTCTACGACATTGACTTCTAGCCTGCTGAGCGCGTCCGGCACTACATGCAGATGGCCTTTCCTGTGTTTGACATCAAACTGGAATTGCATGAGTCGCATCGCCCATCTCGCCAATCTACCACTTGGTGACTTTATGTTTAGCAGCCACTGGAGTGATGCGTGATCAGTAATGACTGTGAATGGATGTCCTTCGACATAGCATCTAAACTTTTCAACACTATACAGGGCTGCTAGGCATTCTTTCTCTGTCACCGAGTAATTCCTCTCCGCTGCGGTAAGGCTACGCGAAGCGTACGCTATGACCTTCTCTTCTCCTTCTATATTCTGAGTGAGTACGCTCCCTATACCCTTATCACTAGCGTCACATTGTATGAAGAATTCTTTTGAAAAGTCTGGACAAGCCAAGACTGGTGAGGTTATTAAGTGTTCTTTGAGTTTATCAAAGGACCTTTGAGCATCGTCGCTCCATTCAAACCTTTTCAATTTCTTACTGGTCAGCCGATTTAATGGTGCTGCCACCGTTGAAAAATTTGGAATGAAGCGGCGGTACCAACCCACCATTCCCAGAAAACTTTTCACTTCTTTCGGAGTTTTAGGTTCTGCTAGTTTAACAATTACCCTCGTTTTTTCTGGGTTAGTTCTCAGGCCTTCCCTATCAACTTTGTATCCTAGATAATCCAGTTCCTCTCGGCAAAAGTGTGACTTCTCTATATTAATAGTAAGCCTTGCGCTTTCTAACTTCTGATAAACACGGTCTAACAGAATTAGATGGTTATTGAAATCGCCACGAGAGACCACTATGATATCGTCTAGGTACGTAAAAACAGATAGGGTTAAGTCTGGGTTCTGAAATTCCGCCGTTATAACGCGGTCCATCAATCTTTGGAGGGTTTGTGCTGCAGTACTCAGACCGAAACACATCCTTCTAAATTGAAATAATCCTCGACCGGGGACGCTAAAAGCCGTTTTCTCCCTGCTATCTGCGCTCAGTTCTACTTGCCAGTAAGCAGACTTGAGATCAATGGAAGTCATGTATGTCGCTCCTCGTAGACTATTGAGGATAAAGTCTATGTTTGGTAGTGGGTAACTATCAAATTTTGTTACGGAATTAAGTTTTCTACAATCCAAGCATACGCGTGGTTTCCCATCTTGTTTCTTAACTACCACCAACGGACTGTTCCACGGTGAGTTAGACGGTTCTATCACTCCTAGTTGCAACATATGATCGACTTCCTTGTGAATGAGTTCCAGCAGGGCGGGCGAATATTGATGACACTTTTGTCGCACGGGTGGATGATCACCAGTATCGATCGTATGTTGAACTAAGTCAGTTTTATTTAAAGTATTCTTAGAAGTTAAATTCTTAAACTTTTCTATTCTCAAATTTAATTGCTTGATTTGTTCTGGAGTTAAATCCGTCGAAGTTTTAAGTACACCAGCTTCTATGAAATTTTCTAACGTCAAACTATTCGTTTCTATTAACTGTAATACTTCTGAACCGATGTTAAACATTTGCCAAAAATCGATTCCAAAAATAATTGGTGTGCTTATTTCTTCTACGACTAAAAATGTAACCATATGGGTCATGTTTTTATATTCTACAGGCAGGCGAGTATTACCAGCAGCTGTACTTTCCGATCCATTAGCAGTTATGATCTTAACAGTGGATGTTGTTTTTTCTAGGGTTGCACCACACTGGTTCAAGTAACGGAAAGCAGAGCCACTGATCACACTGCACACGGCCCCCGAGTCTAAGAGACCTTTGCATTCTTTACCTAAAATCAGAACTTTTAAAAATGGTCTGGTTTCTTCAGGTTTAGGGCAAAACTTAACTTCTTGAATTTTTGACATATCGCCGACAGATGGTTTTTGGATGGCTATCCTTTTTCTGCGTCCGAGGCCTTCCCTCCGTTTAAATTCTTTTGAGGGTTACATTTTGGACACTTGGGTCGGATAACTCCCTCCTTCCCGCAGCCGTAGCAATGCAACGTGCCATTGAATTTACAGTCGTTGGCGATGTGTCCTTCTTTCTTACATTTACTGCAAGTAATACGATAAATTCTCGGTCCACCGACCGCTCCTACGTTCTTTTCCTTCTTTTCTGGGTTTGACTGGCGAAAATTTCGTGTTTTGTAACACAGATCCGAGTGTAAAGAGTTTTGCGTGGATGTTGAAGGATAAACATATGACGAGCATTCAGCTTTCATTTCCTCTATCTGTTTACACTTGTTTCGCAAATCGTCTACACTCGAATATGCTTCACCAAACACTTTTGATTTGTAAAAGGGGGCTAAATTATCCTTAATGATTTCTACCTGTTCCTTCTCAGGAATCGGTGTATCTAGCCTTCTAAAGTAAGTTTTCATCAAGTAGATGTAGCTGGTCACGCTTTCTGATGGGTGTTGGGTCCTATTGTAAATTTCTTTAAGAGTTTTTCTGTTATAGGACGTTGGCAAGAATTCGCTTTTTAAAGCTTCTACGAAGTCTTGCCAAGTCACTTGTTGTTTACCGTAAAAGCGATACCACTCTAGAGCTTCTCCTTCGAAAAGGTCAGCTACACCTCTCAACAATTCTGAATTGCTAACGTTTTTAGAAATACGTAATTCTTCTATCCGTTCTATAAAAGCATGTAGACTAAGTCTGCTGTCGCGTCCCGAATATTTGATTCCCCATCTAGAAACCGAACGCATAGGGTCAATAGTTACTCGAAGCTCACCTGTGCCAACTGAGGCGTCTTGAGTCTCTCCGCGGTCTCGATCCTCATCTTCGTACTCTACTCCTTCCTCGCTTACCGCGGTCACATCTAAGGCCTGTAGGCACAGAGCGCACTTCCTCTTAAGTAACTCCAACTTCTTCTTCGAATCTTCTTCATCTGAGGGTAAACGACCAAGTCTGAATTGAATATGTAAGAGCCTAGATATGAGTCTTTTAGTCTGCGATGGGGTACAATCTCCAGCAGCTATTTTAGAGCCTATCTCGTTTAGTTTGTCTCCACAGATGTCTAATTCTAATTCTAAGTCTAACAGTAGTGGATCAATAGTGACATCCATCTGTGAGGTCGATATCAAAATCGAAATTCTTCTTCTCATCTCGGCTACAGTCTTGACATCAGAATGTCCACGAATACGGAGTTCATATTTGAGTTCATCACCCAACAAATCTCTAAAGTAAATCTTTGGACCAGACATGGTGAAAGACTACCGAGTACTTCTATTCTTAAAACAATTCTATCATAAACAATGACAAGACACTAACCTCCAACTTGTTCCAACGATACCTCGCCACACGTTGTGAGCGCCATTTTGTTGCATTAAACCAACAACTGGGCTGGTTTACCGGCTAGTGGAGAGCGCGTGGGTTCCTGTGGTGCTAAGACCGTAGTCCGATAGGTATCTTACTCGTCGGTGAATGAAGGTTGGAAGCGGTGTCTATACATCACTTACTTTCAGGGCGCCACCAGTCACAAAACTGGAAATGTGTTACAAATAAAGGTGTTAAATTAAACAACTTAATTATAATAAATGAGAGAGCATCTTATTTCGTACCTTTCAAATACATTAGTGTTACAATTGACGAGGAACAATAGGCTTATCCTCAAAAGCAATTCTCGAACAAACTACTTCTTCTAGGAGTTATTCTTAAAAAACAATTCTTTCTTAAAAATATTTCTTTCTAAAGATAGTCCCTAAAGGGATGTGAAACTTATGACGATAAACTTACTTACTATTTTACATACAACGACATTTACATGGATAGGCCTCTCCATGTAAATGAGTGACGTGACGAGAACATATATCCTTAATTCTAATACATGTTGGGGTACGAGTTGGTTCGAAGACAAACAAGTAATACACCAACCCGAATACGGCACACCGGTGTGGGGGTAGCGTTCACTCACAACGGGTGACCTGGCATTGCAAACAACGGAGAGAAGTTCCCGTACAGATCTTCACAGAATGGTTGTGTCGAGGTTCAGAATAAAACGTGTGATGACTCACTTGGTCTGCGCATTGCGTTACCTCCCATGACCATGTACCGATGACATGACGATTCTCTCTTTTGTTATAAAAAAGATTCTCTCTTTTATTATAAAAAATGCGAGTCAGCGCCGCGGCATCACGCGTGGGCTTATGACGAGACTCACGATATGTGAAAGAAGCCTAAGCTACCAGATAAAAGAAGAAGGCGACATCCTGTAACAAAGGAATTACGTCAACAGAATGTCATCCACATTTTACGAATTCTACCTAACGGGAATACAAAAATAAACCACCGACCTGTCGCCTCCTGGTTCTGTTTGTCAATCTGACATTGTACTAATGGGATAGAACGGATAGAAGAATTACGTATTTCTAAAAACGTTAGCAATTCAGAATTGTTGAGAGGTGTAGCTGACCTTTTCGAAGGAGAAGCTCTAGAGTGGTATCGCTTTTACGGTAAACAACAAGTGACTTGGCAAGACTTCGTAGAAGCTTTAAAAAGCGAATTCTTGCCAACGTCCTATAACAGAAAAACTCTTAAAGAAATTTACAATAGGACCCAACACCCATCAGAAAGCGTGACCAGCTACATCTACTTGATGAAAACTTACTTTAGAAGGCTAGATACACCGATTCCTGAGAAGGAACAGGTAGAAATCATTAAGGATAATTTAGCCCCCTTTTACAAATCAAAAGTGTTTGGTGAAGCATATTCGAGTGTAGACGATTTGCGAAACAAGTGTAAACAGATAGAGGAAATGAAAGCTGAATGCTCGTCATATGTTTATCCTTCAACATCCACGCAAAACTCTTTACACTCGGATCTGTGTTACAAAACACGAAATTTTCGCCAGTCAAACCCAGAAAAGAAGGAAAAGAACGTAGGAGCGGTCGGTGGACCGAGAATTTATCGTATTACTTGCAGTAAATGTAAGAAAGAAGGACACATCGCCAACGACTGTAAATTCAATGGCACGTTGCATTGCTACGGCTGCGGGAAGGAGGGAGTTATCCGACCCAAGTGTCCAAAATGTAACCCTCAAAAGAATTTAAACGGAGGGAAGGCCTCGGACGCAGAAAAAGGATAGAGTCCCCTGGCCGCACCCGTAATAATCAGCAAAAACCATCTGTCGGCGATATGTCAAAAATTCAAGAAGTTAAGTTTTGCCCTAAACCTGAAGAAACCAGACCATTTTTAAAAGTTCTGATTTTAGGTAAAGAATGCAAAGGTCTCTTAGACTCGGGGGCCGTGTGCAGTGTGATCAGTGGCTCTGCTTTCCGTTACTTGAACCAGTGTGGTGCAACCCTAGAAAAAACAACATCCACTGTTAAGATCATAACTGCTAATGGATCGGAAAGTACAGCTGCTGGTAATACTCGCCTGCCTGTAGAATATAAAAACATGACCCATATGGTTACATTTTTAGTCGTAGAAGAAATAAGCACACCAATTATTTTTGGAATCGATTTTTGGCAAATGTTTAACATCGGTTCAGAAGTATTACAGTTAATAGAAACGAATAGTTTGACGTTAGAAAATTTCATAGAAGCTGGTGTACTTAAAACTTCGACGGATTTAACTCCAGAACAAATCAAGCAATTAAATTTGAGAATAGAAAAGTTTAAGAATTTAACTTCTAAGAATACTTTAAATAAAACTGACTTAGTTCAACATACGATCGATACTGGTGATCATCCACCCGTGCGACAAAAGTGTCATCAATATTCGCCCGCCCTGCTGGAACTCATTCACAAGGAAGTCGATCATATGTTGCAACTAGGAGTGATAGAACCGTCTAACTCACCGTGGAACAGTCCGTTGGTGGTAGTTAAGAAACAAGATGGGAAACCACGCGTATGCTTGGATTGTAGAAAACTTAATTCCGTAACAAAATTTGATAGTTACCCACTACCAAACATAGACTTTATCCTCAATAGTCTACGAGGAGCGACATACATGACTTCCATTGATCTCAAGTCTGCTTACTGGCAAGTAGAACTGAGCGCAGATAGCAGGGAGAAAACGGCTTTTAGCGTCCCCGGTCGAGGATTATTTCAATTTAGAAGGATGTGTTTCGGTCTGAGTACTGCAGCACAAACCCTCCAAAGATTGATGGACCGCGTTATAACGGCGGAATTTCAGAACCCAGACTTAACCCTATCTGTTTTTACGTACCTAGACGATATCATAGTGGTCTCTCGTGGCGATTTCAATAACCATCTAATTCTGTTAGACCGTGTTTATCAGAAGTTAGAAAGCGCAAGGCTTACTATTAATATAGAGAAGTCACACTTTTGCCGAGAGGAACTGGATTATCTAGGATACAAAGTTGATAGGGAAGGCCTGAGAACTAACCCAGAAAAAACGAGGGTAATTGTTAAACTAGCAGAACCTAAAACTCCGAAAGAAGTGAAAAGTTTTCTGGGAATGGTGGGTTGGTACCGCCGCTTCATTCCAAATTTTTCAACGGTGGCAGCACCATTAAATCGGCTGACCAGTAAGAAATTGAAAAGGTTTGAATGGAGCGACGATGCTCAAAGGTCCTTTGATAAACTCAAAGAACACTTAATAACCTCACCAGTCTTGGCTTGTCCAGACTTTTCAAAAGAATTCTTCATACAATGTGACGCTAGTGATAAGGGTATAGGGAGCGTACTCACTCAGAATATAGAAGGAGAAGAGAAGGTCATAGCGTACGCTTCGCGTAGCCTTACCGCAGCGGAGAGGAATTACTCGGTGACAGAGAAAGAATGCCTAGCAGCCCTGTATAGTGTTGAAAAGTTTAGATGCTATGTCGAAGGACATCCATTCACAGTCATTACTGATCACGCATCACTCCAGTGGCTGCTAAACATAAAGTCACCAAGTGGTAGATTGGCGAGATGGGCGATGCGACTCATGCAATTCCAGTTTGATGTCAAACACAGGAAAGGCCATCTGCATGTAGTGCCGGACGCGCTCAGCAGGCTAGAAGTCAATGTCGTAGAAAGGATTACATTCCCGTCGAATGACCCATGGTACGATAAGCTGTATGAGAACTGTGAGAAGCACCCTCACCGCTACCCTAAATTCAATATTATCGACAAGAAGCTATATAAATTAATAAAATGCAAATACGCCTTAGAAAATGACACCGCTTGGAAATTAGTAGTACCCATTCAGGAAAGAAAGCAGATTTTATCTGAGAACCACGACAAGCCAACAGCGGGACACTTTGGCATTAATAAAACGTTAAAGAGAATCGCTTTACGTTATTATTGGCCCAAATTATTAAAAGATGTCAAGAGCTATGTCAAGAAATGTGAAGTCTGTCTTGCTAATAAATCTAGTAACCAAGCTAGACCAGGATTAATGGGACAGCCTAAGAAGGTGCACAGGCCATTTGAAACTATATCAATTGATTTACATGGTCCTCTGCCCAAGTCCAAGAAAGGCAATACCTTTATTTTGGTAGTCGCCGACTACTTCACAAAGTATGTGTTTCTTTTTCCTATACGAAGAGCTGTGACTTCTGTTATTAACCAGAAGTTAGAAGAGAATGTATTCCTAGTGCACGGAGTACCTAGAACTTTAATTTGCGACAATGGTAGTGTCTTCACCTCTAAAGACTTTAGGGAATTTGTAGAAAAATACAAGATCCCTAATCTCTTCTACACCGCGGTGTATACGCCACAGGTAAATCCTGTGGAGCGAGTTAATAGGGTAGTCGGAGATACCATTTCAGCATTTCTTAAGAAAGACCAAAGAGAATGGGACGTCCATATTCCACATATTCAATCAGCCATGAATAATAGTGAGCATGATGCCACTGGGTTCACACCATTTTTTCTAGTTCATGGGAGAGAGATTATCTTGGAAACAGAACATTACAATCCCAATTCTCAAGAACAAGGTGAACTGACCTTCTCTGGGAGAAATGAATACGCTGAATCCTTGAAAGAACTTCGGACGATTTATTCAAAAGTTAGAGAAAAGCTGGCCGCAGCATATGAAAGAGGAAAGCGAATCTATGATAGGAGAAAGAGAGACGTCAATTTGAGAGTAGGTCAAATAGTCTGGAAGAAAGACTATATACAGTCGAAAGCTAGCGAGAACTTCGCAAGTAAACTAGCACCCCGTAATATAAAGTGTGTAGTAGAAGAAAGGATTAGCCCGTTAGTGTATCGCTTACGCGCACTAAACGGAAAGAAAGTGGGACTTACCCATATTAAAGATATTATACATGTAGAAGAGTAGAATTATCCTTAGCGAGTAAATATTTTTGCATGAGTAGGTCAACAAATCGTTAACATTTAAGTGTAGTTTAGGTATCCAAAGGGGATCCCCAACCAAATATTTTAGTATAGTCGCGCGCGCATTAGGATAAGGAATTAACATATAATCGTAACAGAGTAGTAATTTACTTAAGAGTAGGGTAAAATAGTATACAATAGTAACAATAGCCGTAAAGTTAAATATTTGCAAAACCTGAGTTGGTTAAGACTTAAGTATTAGTTAGTATAGGACTATTTACAAAGACTTAATCTTAAGCTAAAGGATTCGTATGTTTTCCTAGGTGTTATAAACTTACAAATAGAACAGGATTTATAAAAAGAATAGAACGCGTTCGGTTACTTAACCAAAAGTAGCTTAGAAGAAATGGTGCGTTGTAAAAGCAAGGGTCAGTGGTTCTTCGTTGCTTACACGTAACTTGTTTATAAGAAATATTTACCTTTAGTTTCTCCGTGTATCGCGAAAATTCTACCTCGCGGTACTCGAAACTATTTTCGCTCTTAGGAGGGGAGTGTTGTTGCATGTTATTTTCTACAATGTTCAATGTTGTAAAGAATCACCTGGGAAGGCGTGTACTTTGCTGGTGATTCGTAGGACTGTTCGCAGGAACTGCGCTGGAGTACGTCCCACTCAGTGAAGCCAAGACGCTCCAGCAGAGTACACGGTTTCACCGGTAGGTCTATTGCCTTTGGCAAGGTTGATCTATTGTGTAGGACTTACGTGGAATAGGTTTGCGGCATTCTAGGTGGACTAGGGACAGAATAGCAGAGCTCCACTTGCGTCTCGCCACATAGAATCTGTAGTATACCGGCAGAAAACCAGTGATACAAAACAACCTGTTGTTTTGTCAACGTTCGCCGTCGTCTTATTCGCCTCTTTGTGTTTTCACTACCTCATTTCACTTCACAGTGCCGGAGTGATGTCGTCACATCGTCCCCTATAGTTTTAAATACGTTTTTCTTAACATTAATGTGTTTTTCGGTGTATTTTTGTTAGCAAATATCCAGGGTAATCCTGTGGATCACCCATTAGTACAATGTCAGATTGACAAACAGAACCAGGAGGCGACAGGTCGGTGGTTTATTTTTGTATTCCCGTTAGGTAGAATTCGTAAAATGTGGATGACATTCTGTTGACGTAATTCCTTTGTTACAGGATGTCGCCTTCTTCTTTTATCTGGTAGCTTAGGCTTCTTTCACATATCGTGAGTCTCGTCATAAGCCCACGCGTGATGCCGCGGCGCTGACTCGCATTTTTTATAATAAAAGAGAGAATCTTTTTTATAACAAAAGAGAGAATCGTCATGTCATCGGTACATGGTCATGGGAGGTAACGCAATGCGCAGACCAAGTGAGTCATCACACGTTTTATTCTGAACCTCGACACAACCATTCTGTGAAGATCTGTACGGGAACTTCTCTCCGTTGTTTGCAATGCCAGGTCACCCGTTGTGAGTGAACGCTACCCCCACACCGGTGTGCCGTATTCGGGTTGGTGTATTACTTGTTTGTCTTCGAACCAACTCGTACCCCAACATGTATTAGAATTAAGGATATATGTTCTCGTCACGTCACTCATTTACATGGAGAGGCCTATCCATGTAAATGTCGTTGTATGTAAAATAGTAAGTAAGTTTATCGTCATAAGTTTCACATCCCTTTAGGGACTATCTTTAGAAAGAAATATTTTTAAGAAAGAATTGTTTTTTAAGAATAACTCCTAGAAGAAGTAGTTTGTTCGAGAATTGCTTTTGAGGATAAGCCTATTGTTCCTCGTCAATTGTAACACTAATGTATTTGAAAGGTACGAAATAAGATGCTCTCTCATTTATTATAATTAAGTTGTTTAATTTAACACCTTTATTTGTAACACATTTCCAGTTTTGTGACTGGTGGCGCCCTGAAAGTAAGTGATGTATAGACACCGCTTCCAACCTTCATTCACCGACGAGTAAGATACCTATCGGACTACGGTCTTAGCACCACAGGAACCCACGCGCTCTCCACTAGCCGGTAAACCAGCCCAGTTGTTGGTTTAATGCAACAACATTTCGTTTCAGCAGACATTAAATATTTAGCAAACGTTGAAATTAATACAAAATGAAAAATAGGGATTACTTTGGAAAAATATTAATACAAATAAAATTAATTTGAATATGATTCATTAAATTAAAATAAACCCCTTTTGTAAACAGTACAGGTACCAATAGTATCAATAATGCAACAATATTGCACTATACCCACAAACAATAAATGGTACAGCCGCACTGCACTTACTTTCTCGCAATACTCAAGGAAAAACTATCAACCGCAAACTTAAATTTGTAATGCCTTACACATAGTATGGAAATACAAACTTTTATTTACGTTTTACCAAAAAAATGTTCGAATCAGATCAATTCAAAATTCAAATTCTCAAACATTAAAACAAACAAACCTCAAACGATTTCGAGTAAATCACATGTTTAACTTTTGGTAGTACTGGAACACCCTTTATATGAATTTTCACAGATCAATGGATACTACCGTAGGATACTTGCATGGAGATTTTTTAATTTCCCAAAACATGTTATGGATAATTGTTCAGTTTACGCGTGGGCTTATGACGAGACTCACGATATGTGAAAGAAGCCTAAGCTACCAGATAAAAGAAGAAGGCGACATCCTGTAACAAAGGAATTACGTCAACAGAATGTCATCCACATTTTACGAATTCTACCTAACGGGAATACAAAAATAAACCACCGACCTGTCGCCTCCTGGTTCTGTTTGTCAATCTGACATTGTACTAATGGGTGATCCACAGGATTACCCTGGATATTTGCTAACAAAAATACACCGAAAAACACATTAATGTTAAGAAAAACGTATTTAAAACTATAGGGGACGATGTGACGACATCACTCCGGCACTGTGAAGTGAAATGAGGTAGTGAAAACACAAAGAGGCGAATAAGACGACGGCGAACGTTGACAAAACAACAGGTTGTTTTGTATCACTGGTTTTCTGCCGGTATACTACAGATTCTATGTGGCGAGACGCAAGTGGAGCTCTGCTATTCTGTCCCTAGTCCACCTAGAATGCCGCAAACCTATTCCACGTAAGTCCTACACAATAGATCAACCTTGCCAAAGGCAATAGACCTACCGGTGAAACCGTGTACTCTGCTGGAGCGTCTTGGCTTCACTGAGTGGGACGTACTCCAGCGCAGTTCCTGCGAACAGTCCTACGAATCACCAGCAAAGTACACGCCTTCCCAGGTGATTCTTTACAACATTGAACATTGTAGAAAATAACATGCAACAATGTGATAAATGTGATGTGAAAAATGTGATATTTAGATTTCATTGTTAAATTATTATTGATTCGATGAAAAGTTTTAGTTTTAACTTCAATGCGAATTTTAAAAAGCAACCAAAATTGTGGTGATTTATTTTTTAAGTATAATTTTATGACATTATTTAGTTTATGATTGAAATATATTTTTACGATTGATTTTTAACCTATGTTCTTTTTTTTTCTTCATATTTATTTATAAAAAAAAAACCGGCCAAGCGCGAGTCGGACTCGCGCACTGAGGGTTCCGTACCACCACATAATCATAATTGTATTAGTTAAAATTTCAGCAAGTTAATGTGCTAGATTTTTTGAGTCCGACACGCGCCTGACCAAATTTTATTATTTTTTGCGTTATTTTATAGCTTATGCACTATAAACATACCAATTTTTAAGTTTGTAAGTATTCCCGTTTTTAAAATAGAACTAAAACAAAAATCGTCTCCGCGACCATTCAACTTGACACCTCACTTATATGAATGTTCTTGAAACGGGAGCTCATCTCAATTGGTTTCCTTTAGTTGTGAGAAAAGTTGTAATATTTAATGATTTAAGACTTTTCCCTTTATTTGTACTTTGATACCTAGCTTCTTGCCAAATTTCATAATTTTAGGACAACGGGAAGTACCCTGTAGGTTTTGCATTTTTGCAGAAATGTATGGAGATGAGGACATAAAAAGCCATATCTTTTGATTGCGTCATTGTAAAAAATTTAAACTTTCAGATCTTGTGTGGTTCATGGACCCTAATATATATTATCAATTTCAACCTGATACCTCTACCCGTTGGTGAGATAAAGGGTCTTGACAGACAGACAGACGGACAACAAAGTGATCCTATAAGGGTTCCGTTTTTTTCTTTTAGGTACGGAACCCTAAAAACACCAGTTTTACCTTGGATTAGGTACATTCGCGGTAGTCAATTGTTGGACAGTTTTACAATTGATTCTATTTAGTCGTAATAATACAAATTTACAGGTAAAAGAAATAGTACGTAATCCAAAGCCTCGAGTAGTGGGACAAATTAAACGAGAAGAAAAAAACTATGTACACTCGAACCAACTGATTCGTGACCCTTTTTGACAAGAAATATTTTGAAATTTTCAAATCAATAAGGTTTTTTCCTTTGACATTTTAAATGAGTGTTTACGCGAAATTAAGCTTACTTGTATTTGAATGTATGCACGAAAATAAGCCGGGTCATGATTCAAATTGGCATGATTCACCCTAAGCATAGTGTAATAAAATGATACGCCTAGTAGTCTATTTACCAGTAGCAGCTGCATGACTACGGCACAATCATTTGTCATTAGTTGACATTTCCAATATTAATTACAAGGGAAGGCGTTATTTTCGAATCATCAAAGGCTAGTGACATACCTACGAGTAGTTTTGTTCGCAGCAAAGCTATCACGGCAAGAAAAAAAATCCTTCGGAGGAATAAGTTTTTAATATCTATCAATCCAAATTGACTAATATCAATTCAAAATCATGTCATCGAGAAAGGACACTTGTTTTTTGTGCACTTTTATTTTACTAACAGTATGAAAAAAAAAAGTTTCTGTGATCTGTGATTATTTTCCACGATTGTACAACGAACTATATTTCACAACACTTGAAGTCGCTGATAATGCGGAGGTAAGTATAGATTTTATCTTAATTTCAATCTTACGAATTTCCAGAAAGCTTTTATGTCGCAAAATGGTTTCAATCATTGAGTATCTCATTTCAGTGACTACATATATAATCTAGTCAAGAATTTTTCTATCAATCTATCTATCTAATCCGAAAAGCCGCAAGGTCAACAGGTTTTGAAGAGCAAAAACTTTTTGTCGGTGAGCGCAATTATAAGATTTATTACCCAATGCCTCCCTCCCAGTGCCCAGGATAGCGGGTGCTGTGATTCATTACTCTATCTTTACAGGCCTAATGTTGGACCGAAATTCGACGTACATTTTTTTTTGTGTGTACGTTGTCTTTTAAACGTTTTTATTAATCAGTACATCAATGTGCAGTCCGCGTCAAATTCATATGAGCGCCTATCGTAGTCAAAATGATCTGTAGTAAACAAATTAAATTGAATATAGGTACGCAATTAGAATTGTCATTTAGTTGTAAGCACCCGAAGTGTTCAAAATATCTTGAGTGGCAACATGATTTCCAATATAATGTTCCCGGCCGTCACCGTCAGATTGATTTAGTAGTCAAAATGATCTGAAGTAGTCTAGATCTTGTTTACTTCAGATCATTTTGACTACGATACACGCTCATATGAATTTGACGCTGACTGTACCTACACACGATGGTTATATTGTAACCTATTATGGTTTTATCGAGCACTCACAAATGAACCTTATGCCATGAGTAATTAATTAAGCACCTTCTTAGTCACAGAATTTAATGTGCGAATAGTTTCTTTTTATAATTCTTCGTATGCATTTTATTTGATTTAAACGAAATACGTTAGCAATTTTTCAAATCAAAAGAAAGAATCACATGTCACGGACAAACAGAACATTCGTAGAGGTGAAAATCCATAGAATACAATAAAAATCGGTCCCTCGTCGGGCGCCAATGTTACTGAGCGGGGAACGACCGGGCGCGCGAGGGGAGGGGAGAGCCAATAGATGGGGAGAGGAGAGGGGGTGAAGGAGAGAAGAGAATGGATGGCGGTCAGTAGCGCCGCAGCGCCCGCCGCGAGCACACGTCCGCCCGCGCTCGCGAACCGCGACCTCACACATGACACTGGGACATTCGTGAGTCGTCACGATTACATAATTATTGTTTCGCTATTAGCTTCGACATTTACCATCATCACATGGGAAAGGATTTTATCCTTTTAAACTACGTTACTTAGATCTACGCCGGTCAGTCTGTGTGCATTGTGCATGCTCCGTTGCAATGTGCATTTTATGTATTAACCTAAACTCAAACTTAAAAGCTTGGCTTGGCTTAGCCTGATTGAGTAATAACCTAGTTTTGTTCTAAAATTCGACCTGAATCTCGTCATTTACTGGATTTACGCAGTCATGAAAATGTTGAAGTAGCTTTTTATAGCGTGGTCGGTTAAACATTTTATTCCGTGATTATGATTATAATGATTAAGCATCTTTGTCACGTTATTTGATTAATGTATTAGGTACCTAATTGTTGGATGTTTATATTATACTTTTAAATTTCGGATACCTGAAATGTATTCATATTGTTTATGATGATGATATTTTTGCAATCGCTTTCTTGAGAATGGCTCTAACGATTGAATTTTCATTGATTTTGATCCTGAAGCGTAGTGATTCTAATCGTGAGTAGAATCACTGGGCTGCGGGAGCAACACCAATGAAAATTCACGCTGAATATTGGGGTTTACAGGGGGTGGGTAATTGGCTTTCTCCGTGTTTCCGTGTATTGTCTCGGAAAAAACTATCGTGATTTAGCAAACTCTACAGTGCCATCTGTTGAACGCTCTGGTATTAGATTATTTCGAGAATAGCTCGGTCGCTCATGTCCCTCAACACAGAATCCTCAGAGAAAAAAACTGCATAAAAAAATGTTTTGACGCTGCCAAAAAATAGTCATGAAATAGTCATAAATAGTCACCATAAGGAAAAAAATAGTCGCGTTACAATTCTAGAGTTATAGCTTTGGTTTGCTGAGAATTATGGCCATAGGCTATAGACAGAATCCTCAGCTTTGATGCAAGCAAACCGTGGGGACTATCGACTTGGTTTTTATTTTAAAAAATAGTCATGAAATAGTCGTCTTGACTTCCAAATTCTCGAAAATAGTCGTTCAAGGATTTCAGAGTTACAGGGGTAGCTTGCTGAGGATTCTGTGCATAGCATTTCACGGACGCAGATTCCTGCAGAACGTTTAGGTTTTTCTGTTTGATACTCACGTCAAAAAATAGTCAACAAATAGTCGTCTCAAACCATAATAACTTCGGTCTGGTTTACCTAGTAGAAGTATGTTAAAAATGCATGTTAACTTCGCCATACATTTTTTCTTTGTACAGTCGCGTACACAAAATTATTTGATATTGATTTCAAGTTATGAAAAAAAATGGATTTTGACATTGTTAGAGGCTTTTATTTCTATATGTTATTGCAGACCCTATTTTTGTGTATTTTTATTACGTAGGTTGTATTTGTATTAGGTAAATAAGAGGAAAAACCGACCTTTTGGTCTAGAAACTTATAATGTAGGTTCCACGTTTAATGAATGGTAAAACTAGGATATTGGGCTTACACCTAGATGCATAGAGTAAAAAAAATACTTGAATAATAATTGGTAAGTTCACAAATATTACTAAATTAACTACACTAACTTTACTTATTTCTTGATTGATCAATGTTGTTTGCCTATGCATTTAACTATTCATTAAAAATTAAAATATCGCTGCATATGTGTTTCTTTTAGCCAATATCACATCAGTAGAATAATATAAATCAGTGACTTAATGTCATGGTAACAGAGTTGGAAATGTTTAACGTGGATCGTATAATAGAAAAAGCACCAATATTCTGCGACGAGATATGTTTAACCAATAGCATGGCGGCGTTTGGCTCGACCGAATTGTATGACCGAGCTAGCGCTCGCCGCTGCCGGCCCGTATTTAAGTGCCCTACAGTGTTGCTATTATTGTCGTGTTCTACAGTAATTATATGGAATGTAAAGTAAACCTACACTACAGCATATGGAAGCAGTAAATATACAACGCGTTATTCCAAATTAGTATTTCCAGTTTTTCAATAATCCTACTTAAAAATTGGATGTAAATTCCAAAACTAACAGTGGCTGGCTCGTTAAAAGCGCAGCCTCGATCGGGTCATTGCGCTGCGGGTCATTGCCCTCTGCATCTTAAAATTTTCAGAATTTTTTGAAAGTAGAATTTTTTTAAAGATTTTTTTGTGTTCCTTTATCATTACTGAAACACCCCCTAAGCTATGGCACGCAATAAAATTATCACCCTGTATTACTCATTTAACCTTTTAACGAAAATAAGTACAAAGACTGTGATTTATACAAAAAACTAACATAAAAATAATCTGCAGTGAATATATTCATTAAGAAGTTTTTTTTTTATTATTTTAGTTTAAAACCAATTATTGTAGTTTATCAAGCTTTATTATTAAACATGAAAACAAATAAACTTTGCTTTTTATAACACAATTAATTATATTGCATGGGTTCCAAATACATAAAAAAAAAAACAAGTACCTAACTAAACAGTTACCATCAAAGATGATATGCATTTTGAACACGACTGTACTTGAGTTGAAAAATGTATGGCGAAGTTAACGACGACTATTTTTTGACATGAGTATCAAACAGAAAAACCTAAACGTTCTGCAGGAATCTGCGTCCGTGAAATGCTATGCACAGACTCCTCAGCAAGCTACCCCTGTAACTCTGAAATCCTTGAACGACTATTTTCGAGAATTTGGAAGTCAAGACGACTATTTCATGACTATTTTTTTAAATAAAAACCAAGTCGATAGTCCCCACGGTTTGCTTGCATCAAAGCTGAGGATTCTGTATATAGCCTATGGCCATAATCCTCAGCAAACCATAGCTATAACTCTAGAATTGTAACGCGACTATTTTTTTCCTTATGGTGACTATTTATGACTATTTCATGACTATTTTTTGGCAGCGTCAAAATGTTTTTTTATGCAGTTTTTTTCTCTGAGGATTCTGTGTTGAGGGACATGGTCGCTCAGTCACTTACTGATTACCTATACCGTGTCAGATTCTTGATTTCTACGCAATGATTCTGCATTATGATGACGTGTTCTACGGTTTTATTATTTTAAAACTATTGACAAAACAAAAAGAAAATTTTAAGCTCTAGGATCTACCTTAGGGCAAACACTACAATATAACATCAGAGAAAGTCAAGGTTCTACTCTAATTAAACGAAATTGAAGAAGGAAATACTTAATGGGTAGAGCACTTTTCAAAGAAATCTTAAAATTGAACTTCAAGCGTCAATTTTTTTTGTTCGTATCCTTATGTAGCTATGTTACTTTATAGCGGACACATTGTCAGGGTGTCTGTCTATTACATTTTTTAGGGTTCCGAAACCAAAATAGTAAAAATAACTTCTTTTTATATAACAAATGAGCAAGCAAGCTTGTGTGCCGCCTAATGTTAAGTGGTCACCAACGTCTACAGCACCCACAGTCTCATTAGTAGCATAAATGACACTAAGAAGACAGCATACCGCGTTGCCTACCGTGAGAACGAAGATGGTGTGTCTCAAGTGCCAGTAATTTATCTGGCTCCCTTGCCATTCAAACCGAAACATAGCATTGGAAACACTGCTTTTTTACGGCAGAAAAAAGCAAGGAGGTGGTATTTCCTTAGACGGACTTTGCACAAAAGCCCTACCACTACTTACATATCAACAAAAATGTATGCCTACGTAAACAATACCAGCCTAGAAAATTTACCGAAGATTAATTCATTTATATCGAGTGAATCGCAAGATCGTTGACCGACGTGACGATTCCTTATGTCAGAGTTGTTCAGCTGCCGATGGCTTTTGACATGGCATCGACGTGTTTTCTGAAGCACGGAATCATCTAAATTTTCCGATATTTTAAATGATTCATCTTACGGTTACTTAAAGACACTGAAGAAGTCCCAAATGATTTCCTTTTGACAGTGTACCCACCGGAACCTCCAATTTGTTTAATTTATGGAAGTTTTTTTTTACTTTAAACATAATATTTATTGACACTAATTGAAAGTGAAAAATTAGGAAGAGGTCCTTTACTTCTTAGGGTGTTAGGGTAAACAGTGCTTGTACAGTGTCCAGTTCCTTCAAGGAGATAAAACAAAAACTTTTTAACAAAAAAATTAAACCGCCGAAAAAACTGAAACGCAAGAAATAATAAAACTCTTTTATTTAACCTTAATAACAAAGTTCTTAAAGTAATGTGTACCCGAGTAATTTTGAGTCGGCGCCATACAAGCAAATTAATTAATTACTATAAAGCGTGATTGATGGACGGCGGCGGCGCCGAATCAAAATTACTCGGGTATACTTACATTACTTTAAGAACTTTCTTATTAAGGTTAAATAAAAAAGTTTTATTATTTCTTGCGTTTCAGTTTTTTCGGCGGTTTAATTTTTTTGTTAAAAAGTTTTTATTTTTCAATTTTTTGTGACTATAAATTATATTTTCCCACTCTTAGGGTAAATCGGACTACTCTTTAAAAAGTAATGCGCAATCATCCCCTGTTTTCCTACCCTTAGGGTTGGATCTTTTTTTCCAAATTTATTTGGGACTAACTTCGGGATATACCCTTTCCAATAAAAAAAGAATTATCAAAGTCGGACTACTCTGCTAAAAGTTATGCGTGGTCATACATAAAAAAAAATATATACGCGTCGACTTTTTTCGTCGGTTAAAAAGGAACCCTTATGGTGCCGCTTTGTCTGTCTGTCTGTCTGTCACACCTGTATATATATATATATATATAAATGGAAAAATCTGAATTAATTACAGTCGATAGAAGTTTATGTAAATATTACAGCAAAAATGAAACGATCTTTCTAAGTTGCACAGTTTTTTAGAAATCTGCAAAAAACCTTTACAATCAAATTAAATGGACTTTATTGCTTCCAAAAATACTATAGGTATATCGAAACCCTCGGCGTGCGAGTCCAACTCGCACTTGACCGGTTTTTTTTTAAACGGGTTCATGGCTTTCTTGCCGGTGACTTGCGTAGCACCCTAGGGCGTAGCAATATCGTAGCAAATTCAAGGTGCTACGTCTTTGCTACATCTTGTATAAAATTATCATATTCATCGCTCCATTTTGTACGTGCAAGTTATATTTGCTTTTACGGTATTTAAACTTGACGAAAAGAAATCTTATACAAAGCTCCTATACTTTGAAACCAGAGTACTAAATTAAACAAAAGGTGTCGGCGGTACGCGCGGCAGCAAGATCGTAGAAACAAAACCAGTACAAACGCTACAAACGCACAAAACCAGGGACCCACTCAAGTTCAAAATGTTTCCATCGATGTGCGGCCGTGTGTACATTTAAGGCACTGCATCGTACGGTAAGCCTACAAAAACAGCGGTAAAGACATGACGTTTTCGGACCCTGTTACACTTGGTTATTTATTTAACCAACTTTCTCGTAAATAATAAATAGTACTAACTATGGTACTAAAATGTAATGGGTTGGAGAAAGAGCGACATTTATTATCGCAATGGGAATGTATTTCCATTACGACTGAGCGCAAACGATCCGACGATCGCCATCGACGCCATTTCGCGGCGAGACGGCCCAGACAACATAGCCCGCAAGTCGCAACAGGCGCGGACTGGGCCGGATCTAGGGAGAGCAAATCAAAGAAAGATTGAACATTCTATGAACGATACAAAAAGTCTTGTAAATCAAGTAGGTAAACATCGAAGAAAATACACTGCTCACAGTATGTGCCAACCTACTTGAAGTCAGGTAATTGTGTTGTGACCGATGGTTGTGCCACTGAATTTTCAGCCTCATCAGAGTGGCGGCGCCAGCAAAGGGATTCCATGACATGGTTATCGTTTGTTTTTTAGTCCGTGAAAGCTTTATGTATTACTCAGATATTCATATCCTGTTCATTGGAAATTCCGTGCCTGTGTGGTATGAATGTTAATACCCCTCCTCTTCCTGTAGGTGTCTTTAAAGGCCAATAAGAGATCTCGGAGGATTTGCAATTAATACGGTTATCCACCATCGCAGTTGATTCTGCCAGCTGAGTTAACGCTCACAATTGTGGTGTTGGTGACTATGGTACATCCACAATGTACCTGGCGTATTATATTACTCTATGCTATCATGGTGTTATGCTGTGAATTTCTTGACTTGGGGCGGCTTGGGAACTTCTTGCCCCATTGAACTTTTTCTGTGATGGAGATGTTGATGATCTCCGTCCCACTTCCTTCTTATTGAGCTTTAACTTAAAGGAGTTTTGCGCAACTGGCTGTGGTTGGGATTGCGACAGCCTAGTACTGACAGAGTACTTATATACCTGTAAGATGTGTAATCCTATTACTCTATTCTGTGCTATAGGTCTGATTGATAGTATGCATCACATGCTACCAAGTATGTCTTGACAAGATATGAACTAACTTGTGGTTATTGTGGTCAACCGGTCGACATTCAGATGGCAGTGAAATCCTACTATCCTATCTTACTAATAATATAATCGCAAAAGTTTGTAAGTATGGATAGATGTTTGTTAATCTTTCACGTAAAAACTACTGAATGGATTTTAATGAAACTTTACAATAATATTATATAGCTTATACATCAGAATAACACATAGGCTACAATTTATAAACCTGCTACGCAGACGAAATCGCAGGCACCAGCTAGTATAAAATATTAAGGTTTATAAATGCTAAAGTTACTGTATAGTCGTGTAGGTACTGTGCTTTTACGGTTATCTAGCAAAAATTTTGATGAGAACTTTGATTGAAGACTGATAGAACCCCGGGGGAGAAGACGCAAACAATTCGCGGACAAGTTGCTTGTCGTACAATATTTTATGTGGCTGTATTCGAGTCGGTAGTTAACTTTATTAGGAATTATGTCCAGTAGTTTTGCTTTATTTGTGTTATTGGTCGTTTATGATCTATTCAAGTCGCGAGTGAATAGGCTTCTTCTGGGCAAGCTCGTTCCATCGTCGACCTCATCTCTGTCTTCAAGACTAGATCGAGGTCAAGAGTAAGCCCATTTACAATAAAAAATAAATAAATATTGCACTGAATATTTTGATTTAAAATATAATATCTTTATCATCATATCGTATGGGTTGCAAGGTCGATGACCGACCTCACAAACCTTGGTGTCAGAGTTCTTGAGCCGCTAAAGGCCTCTGACATGGCTCGTTAACGACTACATCCGTAGATAGTAGTCGGGACCAACAACGGCTTAACGTGCCTTCCGAAGCACGTAATTATCAAACTTTTCGGACCCCAAGTGATTCTTACTGCAATGTCCTAACCGAACCGGGGAGGTCCCATAAAGAGAGTTTTTTGACAGTGTCTCCACCGGGAATCGAACCTTGAACCTCCATAATCTAAATATAGAATATACGCACATTTTTGAATACATGTAACCAACGCATGTAACTTTAATATATCGAATCGATTCCTAGCGTTGACCCTTCATAATCGTTAGAGTATACAAAAACACCTTGTTGTTTGGGCTATAATTGGTAGTCTTCCTTATCCCGTGCTAGGATTTCCTATGTGTTCCTGTAAGACCTCCTTATGAGTTTTGAAGCCGCCAAAAGGTGTCTGACGACATCTACGACAGTAAAGATCAACGACTTAACATGCTTTCCAAAGGCTGAGAACGCTTTACATATTATTAAACCATTAGCAGAGCATGGCTGGCTTAGGTACAAGGGAAGAGCAATCATCACGAGTCACGAGGATCAAGAGCTCTACGGTATCTGGAATAAAAAGATCTCTTGCAAAAATAAGCTTGTCCTAATTTCAACACTTATCAGCCCTATGCCCTTTGCCTTGCGTCGTAATCTGTACTGGCGTAAGACACAACCCTGTCGGTTCAGTCTGTGGCAGGTCGTCCGCTAGGTTATGCCAAGTACTTGAGCGGTTTCTTAAGCAAGGCTATGTCTATACCTTATTCATTTCTTTGACTCTTACTCTAAAGGGTTATTATTAACTCTAAGTAAAGGGTTCCGAGCATAATGGTAAGAAAGAAACCCTGTTACGGTGCCACTTCGTCCGTATTTCTGTCACACCCTTAGATTAAGCATACGTCTTTACTGAGTTCAAACCCGTAGAGGGCGCAGCTCGAGCAAGTTCAGTCAAAGATTGTATTGGCTCAGTTGTCTTGTTTTTGTCGCCGAAAGTGCTCATTTAGGTGCCAATCACATCCGCTGTCTCGTGGCAGTTAGCTGGATAAACAACAATTTGCGAGTGTTTTTACGAGTTTCTCGTCGTCGTTTTTGGTTCAAATCCGATTTTAGGATTGGATTGTGGCTTGTGATGTGACTTATTTAAGCAACAGTTGTTTTGACTGTTGCAGACATTGTTAAAATATTTTAATTTATTTTATTTCGTTTTGAATAAGTTCTGTAAATATCTTGGGAAACTTGGAATTGAAATATTGTAATGACGAAAGCAACTTGGTCCCAATAGAAACTGATTATTATTCTAAAAGAAAAGTTTGGGTACAAAATAAACTTATATCTGTGTAAGAAAATTATTTTGTGTTCGTGTCCGATAAATGAGATTTTTATGAAACATTCCTCGCTTCGTAAAATGTACATTTAATATTCCCTCGGAAAAAATATATTCAGTCAAGGCTCATTACATATTACTTTACCGTCTGTATGGTGCTTTAGATGTGTTAAGTACAATAACTTGCGGTCTATATACAAACAATGAATATTTTTCTTCTGCCTAACGTTTTCCCACCGTTTTGCCAGGGCCTGCTTTCCGGCTTAACCAAGGAGGTTTTAACCCACGCTACGCAGCGTAGTAAAACCTCCTTGGGCTTAACCACGGAGCACTTTAACCTTTTTGACTTTATGCGATCTTCAGCATCCTCTGTGGTGAGATTACATTCCCTCATGTCAGCCTTTATGTCATGTCGTCCAGCGCTTTTTGAGCCTGCCGCGTGGCCTTCGAACTAGCGAATTACGTAGTAGGTGACGAAGTTTACATCTGATTTAAAAACTCTTTAAAGACTACTTACAAAATGACCGGCTGATTAGTTACATTTTATTTATTTCGCTAAAAAAAAAAAAAAATTTTTGTGTTCGAAAAACTTATAACTTATTGGAATTTTTAACTTCATCATATTCTGTGGGTTGTAAAATCGATAATGAACCTCACAAACCATTTATTTCGTTAAATAAATTTATTTTCAGGAAACAAACAGTTTTACATGAATTACAATAATTACTTAAATGAATCTCTTATAAACCTAAAGTTCCCTAAATGTTTATAAGAGTATAATGGTTTCGTTTTGGAATTAATTAATTAATTTAGAATTAACAACCTTAAACAATTAAACTTTTGTCCAGATTTAGCTCTAAACTTAACTTAGTATTATAAAATATTGAACCCTGACATATCGTAGTAGGTAATCCTATCCTAAACAAACTAGAGATCCGTGTGCGTGGGAAGATAGAATTGGCCTCATTCCAGTTGTGTCAAAGCCTTACGCGAACTTTGACCTACGCGAGGGGAATAGGCAATTAGCTCGTCTGTAAGGCTAGAGATGGTCTAGTGAGCTGTCTATAAGGCTAGAGATGGTCTAGTGAGTACAGCGTCGGGCTCACGATCCGGAAATCCTGTGTTCAAAACCCTTGGAGGCACT
Source organism: Athrips mouffetella (assembly GCA_947532105.1). Taxonomy (NCBI): domain Eukaryota; kingdom Metazoa; phylum Arthropoda; class Insecta; order Lepidoptera; family Gelechiidae; genus Athrips; species Athrips mouffetella. The sequence continues at coordinate 228,633 of OX383960.1, read as the reverse complement.
TAAAAATGAAGAATTTAAAATTAGGCACAGAATTAGTTTTGAGCCTACTATTAAAATTTCGTCTGTAAAAAACGTGTTTATACCATTCCCCCTCTAAAAAGATTATTTTATTCACTGACAACAGTAAAAAAAAAAAGCCTTTTTAATCACTATTCTGGTGTTTGAATTTAGAACACACCAATATATTCGATCTCCATCTCAATGCTATACAACCTCCTTGCGCAAAAAATACTTGACATATAAACTCCTTGTGCAAATAACTCCTTCTTTTTATTTGTTTATTTTTCTCGTAGTCATGGTATAAATCTTCACTTGCTCGTGAGTCATCTCTGGCCTTCGCTTTAAATCCGTCTTTTATTCACTAATTGCATAATATAATATTTATTTTCTCATTATTATTTTTATTTCTCCGCTCTGGATTCAAAAAACTCTTTCGCCCTTAAAATAATTCTTTTCTCCCTTGGTAAACGATCTACTATGTGGTTGTAAGTTACGGGACGCTAGGTGCGCGAGCCGACACCCCTGTTTTTGTTTATTTAGTAGGTACGAGTACACATAAATAAACTACTTTATTGATTAATGTGGCTGGAGTGGCCTTGCTAGTAGTCGTAGTTATATGAATTTAATTGCTGGTATCCTAGAAAAAAAAAATGTTTTGATCAATAGGAATAGTGCCGTGCTTTATACGTGCCATGGTCGGGGTGGGTCGCTCGTGTACTAGGTATAGCCCGAGTGTATCGACCGGTCTCGTCTAGCCCGAGCGTTGGGCAGCTGGCAGCGCGCCAGGTTACCTTAGTCAGCTGGTTCGACCAAGTGTACACACGACCGCACATCGGTAGAAACACTTTTGGACCTTATGGCGTGGTAATAGAGTTGAAAAAGTTTCTACCGACAAGCGGTTGACCGTACATACACTGCTTCAACTTGAGTATTTGTTCACTGTCTGCATCAGCTGACAGCGCATTTTGTATGGGAGGTAAAATATTACTTTTCGTATTTCAACCTATGTTTTTTGGGGAAAGTTGATCAGTTTCATTGCCTAAGTGATCCTATTTCATTAGGACCCTATGTTAGTGTTTTGAGGGACTTGTTTCGTTGTAGCAATGGGATAAATATTAAGTAAATACATTAACAGCAATCAGTAGCTAACTCGGGTACAAATGATTTCCCGTAACAGGATTTGAACCCGAGACCTTCGGCTTGGCAGGCAGCACACCATTCAGGTGGTCTGGCCATCACACCAACAATTGAAGCGAAGTTCGCTTTAATTTAGATCATCACAAGCTCTAGGCAATCCTCTAACGAAACTAATTATGAGGCAGAAATTAGGAACAGCTAAAAAATATACCTGATTATAAAGCTTTAATAACCAAAAGCTTTTTGATTACTTGAGTAAGTTTTTTCGACTTCAATCACGAGATGAAACGCGAGAATTACATTGCCAGTATATAAAAATCAGTAGGGAATAGTGTAAGTATTTTTTCTAACAATTATCTGTTCCATACTCTGAGTGCCTAACACGACCCGGCATTGTTCTCAATCAGCTGGTGCAAAGTTGAAAACTTTTTTCGCTGTTTAATGTTTTATGGAAAAGTTGTCCAGTTTCATGTTCAGATTCACAGCCTACCTACGGTTTACACGTTACGAGCGAAACTCTACCTTAATGGGTTATTTAAACGGGGCAAAATTAAGGCGCCTGTGAGGGATGCCAATCCAAATTTTAACTACTTACATGGCGAAAGAAGAAGGCCGCCGGAGGCAGGCGGTGGACATTCTCTAGCTCCTGCAGTATCGATACGTTGCGTTGGTGTGGCGTGCCTCCTCAAAATGCTTAGCATCTTCCGCTATACGACTTATGGAAATAATAAAAAAGAGTCCTGCCTAACTTCACTTAGATGACCGATTATATTTCCGTTACGAGTAAAAAGTAGTGATATCGCTACGCCGCCTACGCCGTAGCAATTTCTTTCGTAGTAAGGTTTGATCAAAACTTTCGCACATTGTAAATATGTTGGTTTCGTACATTTTTTCAAGATTTTAAGGTAGTTTACAATAGAATTATGTGTTTAGAAGCCCTTTATGTATGAACGTTTGATTGTATACGATGCGGCGTAGTATACAGCGTAGTATCTATCTACTTTCAAACATTTTTATTTTAATAATTAAATTACTTCAGAATATGACATAAATTTGCTTATAGTTTTGTTATTAAAAACCACCAACGAGGCCAAATTACACAAAATAGTTTATCAGGTTCACTTGTTGGTCGCGTTATCGTTATCAGCATCCTCGCCCACACAATTTGTTATTTCCAACTTATTTCCAACCTCCGGTTCAAGTTTTTGCAATACAGTACAATAATCAGTCTTTGTCCTTCAGCCAAACTGCTACAACATGTCTCGACTACTTCTATTATTGATTGCAATTGCTTTGGTGAATTGTATCGAAGCTCTTCATCGCTACAAGAACAGACGACACCACCACGAGTGCAAACACGAAGACACCAACAAAGCCTTCAAGAACTTCTACAAAGATGTGATTGAAGTCGACAAAAAGGAAGAAAACTTCTGCAAGGATCAAACTGCAGCCAACTTAAAAGAATACTATGGATCAGACTTTTACAAATTCATTGTACCTCTCCAAGGTGTGACGGAAGAAAACTTGAAGATCAAAACACATCATACAGCTATACTCATTACGGTGAAAGATAAATTCTTTGTCATAAGAGAGTTACCAGAAATAGTGAACCCTAAGAAATCTTCCTACATCATAGAAGAGGGACGGGTAGAGATATCGTTCGCATACGACGTGGAGTTCGGGAAAGAGATTGATGTGACCTGTGATAACGATATAGATGATACAAGTCGGTACGTGTCGAAGAGTGAGGTGGAGGTCGTGACGAACAACCAGACCCTTGCAGGAGAAATAAAAGAAGATGTTTGGAAGACCGTTGAGATTCTTAACGATGTTAACGTTAACCAAGAGGTGAAAGCAGAGGTGAAAGGTGCCTGAGATATGTTCATATATGGTTGAAGTAATGTAGCTTGATTAGAAGAGTATAATTGAGTACATATGTATTTGCAATGTGAATATAAAAAAAAATGCTTTTCAAAATAAAAAATAAAGCTATTGAATGTAGTTTCACTGTCCCAGCGATTTTCTGTCAGTCTGTATGGAATCTTGCAAGTTAAATTTAACCCACTTTTCGGTTTTTGATTGAGCTGAAATTTTGCATGCATGTTTAAATCGGATGACAGTGCAATATTATTATGAAGTGGGGTTGATCTGATGATGACCATGGAAATTCTGTAGTAAAACGATGCAGTACCATCGAGTTTAAGCTCGTCTGATTCGTTTTGATAAAGACAATGGTCCTAGATGATATCCAGAGGCTCATGATGGAGCCGGAACGGGTCACCCTGAAAATATGGGAACTCTGTAATAAAAGTACGATGCAACCCTCGTCGAGTTATCGCTCATTTGATCTGTCTTGTCAAGGACTCTCATTCTAGTGTCTGTGATTAGTTGTTTTTTAGTATTTGACATCATAAAAACTAAAAAGTAAAATAAAAATATAAACTTAAAAAACAAGCTTTATGTACCGATAGATCAGCTCTTAGTGGTAATGACCCTCAGCCGTGAAGTGACGACAAGGAAAAAGATATATATTTTAAAAATGTTGAAACTAGAGCAACGTGGGCAGTAACCAGACATAAAGCCTGAATCGAAATGGAGTAGGAGGAAATCAGACGGAACTATTGCTTGGTTTCAATATCGTACGCCAGTAACTGTAGACCTAAAATATGCGCTAGGTCGCAAAAAAATGGTATCACACAGACTTTTTTGGATGTTATTATACATAACATTAGTGTAAAACTAAAGTATCAGCTTCGAAAGACTTGTGTTAACTGCGTTGAATCAATGTTTGAAGTGCTACATCTCAAGCTACATTAGATCAATCGCTGAAATCCGAGCTAATTTTATATATTTTTTAAAGTGACTTAGTTTCTTTTTTAGTAGGAGGCACCTTTTTTTTCTTTTTTTTTCTTTTTATTAATAGATGCATTAAGCCGATCAAAGTCGAGGTTTTCGAGGCACCACGCATTTAACACAGATTTTTCGAAGCTGATAGGTAATTTGGTTTATCACTATTTTATGTATTTTAATAACATACCTACCCGAAAATCAGCGTTGTACAATTTTTTGCTACCTTTCATTTGTCTTCCTCTATGCTTTCATGTATTAAATATGTTTCCAGTTGTAATTTTGGTTAGAGGCAATACAATTTAAGTGTAAAATCGAACATGAAGCAGTGTTTATCCATGCACTGCTCGTAGAAATATGAATATTTCAAAGCTTTAGCTTCAGTTTTTCTATAAATCCAAATCCAAACTTCAAAGTTACTCTGTTTGTCTGTTACGTTTGCACGGCTAAACCACTGAACCGCTTTTGATGAAATTTAGTATGAGGATAGTCTGAACCATGAGAAAAGACATAGGCTACTTTTAATTGCAAAAATTAAACAGGAAGGGGTTAAATAGGGGATGAAAGCTTGTATAGGAAATCAAATAACGTAGGTTACGCTTTCACGGCTAATCCTCTGAGCTGGTTTTGATGAAATTTGGTATTAGGATATTGTGAACCATGAAAAGAGAGGACAATGGCTACTTATTATTTTCAAAATGAAGCTTAATGGGGGTGAAATTATGGATGAACTCTACAATTTATAACGCTTTCATGGCTAACCCACGGAACCTATTTAAACAACCGATGGAAAAAGATATACCTAGGCTACATTGTTATTACAAAAAATTATTTTTAAAGGGGGTAAAATAGGGGGTGAAGGTCTGTATGGGAATCCAATAAATTTTTTTTTGCGCTCTAAGGGCTTATTCGCTGAACCGATTTCGATGAAATTTGGTAAGATAGTGTAGTGAAAGACATATTAAGCTACATTTTATTGAAAAAAATAAACTCAAAGGGGATGAAAGTTTTCATGGAAAAACAAAAATTTATTAATACTTTCACGGTAAAAACGCTGAACCGATTTTGATAAAATTTGGTATGGAGATATTCCGAACCATAGAAAAGGACAAAGGCTACTTTTACTAGTCGCGGGCACCAGCTAGTATAACAATAAGTTAGATACGATAAGAGGTGTATTTTCAGACACGCATGAACTTTGAAATGGGTGATTAAGTATGTAAAAGTGGTCCTAAAGCACTTAAAGTAGACTCAAGAAAAGTTTTATTGTACTTTTTGGGCTCAAATTTTCAAATTTGATTGATGTCGAAGGGCAGTAGGCGGTTAAAAAAATATGAGAGTTGTATTAGTTACAGGTGCGTTACAGTCACAAGCAGTAATAAAGGAATTGTATGAAAATTAATAGTTGTATGAAAATCAAGAGGAGATTGGGGTCATAATAATTCTGACAAAGACGGAGTTTGATTTTTTAGTTCTTTGTTTGTATCTTCTACTCCTCGTCTCCTCTACAAATGGCTGATTTACACGGGGCAAAATTTAGGCGCCTCTGCTTTCAGAGCGAGCATCTTGCAGTGCAGTGCATCTTTATGCAGCTATACGAAAGACAAAAATAGTCGAATAGCTTTCTCTTTCTTTCGTAGAACTGCATCCCTCAGAGGCGCTTAAACTTTACCGTCGTCACAGATTAAATAATAGTAACCGTCGTGTAAATCCGGCTTAAAGGTTGTCACTCGGAGCAAGAGAGGGTCAGGCTTGACGTGCTCCCTGTACGTACACCCAACAGCACGTCAGCAGTAACGTAAAAAAATAGAGTTGCAAATAATTAATGATAAAACGAACTTACCTGTACGTGAAGTTCTATCATAATTATGCGAGCTGCTCAATTCGAAGCGATTAATATTTACTTGTAGTACTGTTTCGTAATTCTCGGCCATTACCACGAATAGTTGAAAGAAAGGGATATCAATTTCTAGAAAAAAAACAAAGTTAAAACAAAACCGTTTTGACCAATCCGCCACCAGAGGGCAGGTTCAGCTCAGCGCGCGCGCGCCATTTTTTCTTCATTTAAGTTTAAAGCTCTTCTAAAAGCCACGTAAGCGAGCACAGATTTCCGCTAACAGGGTGGGAGAGTCTTGGGAGGGTGATCATATTAATCGCTTCGAATTGAGCAGCTCGCATAATTATGATAGAACTTCACGTACAGGTAAGTTCGTTTTATCATTAATTATGCTTTGCTGCTCAATTCTCACGATTAATATTTACTTGTAGATGTTTATAGACTAAGCGCTTAATCTGTGCTCTGTCTGTTAAAACAGGAAATAAAATAAAGTAATCTAAAACATAAATAATTTTATATTGGGCGATTGAAGATATATTATACAAAGCATATTAATATTAATATACTGAAAATATATCGAAGACCTTTATATTACACCCATAAATCATATGATTTTAAATATTAAGTATTGAAAGAGCAAAGGAATTATCTTGATTAGCAACAACATCCTTGTTATAATACCTCGCGAAGACTGTTGAAGACATGCTCCACCCAGCGGTCTTACGGATCACATCAACGTTAACTCCGGCTGCTTTCGCTTTGGAAGTAGACGCGTGGCGTGTGCTGTGCGAACTAAATACACCAGTGTCAATACCGCTCTTGTGGAGCATGTCTTTTATCCAGTGACTTAAAGTTTGGTTGGTAACTTTTGCGTGAGGTTTCCTGAAACTTACAAATAGATTTTCACAATCAGGTTTTCTAATCGATTCGGTTTTATTTTTGTAAGAACATAGGGCGCGAGCCGGACATATTTCCGGCTTTTCATTGTAATAAGGTAATTTTAACAAAGGATTATAGGCATTCGGTCTTGAGGTTTTGATTATTTCAGAAATTTTTATGGATATGTAATCGGCATGAAATACAATATTTTTTAATTGAATTTTTGACAGAGTTTGCACCCTATGAGCAGTTACAAGAGCTAGTAATGTAACCAGTTTCTTGGACAACAATTCAAGACTTAAATCATCATTAGGATACATGTTTCCTAAGTATGCTAAAACGATATCTACGTCCCAGGTGAATTCATATTTAGGTTTCGGTGGACGAGATCTAAATACACCTTTCATAAATCTGGCTACTCTATCATCGGCCATGAAATGTTTACCCAATAGAACTGAAAGGGCCGATTTACAGCAGTTGAGACTACCGTATTGATAACCTGAATTAAAAAGCTTGGTCAAAAAATACAATACATTTGGAATCGATGCCTGTAAATAATCAATATTTTGGGATACACAAAAGTTAAACCATTCCTTTAGATAACAATCATACTGTTTTTGAGTATTTAAAGCCAAGGAATTGATCATAATATCTACGGAAGAAGGTGGAACACGTCTTCTTAGTAAAGCTTCCCTGATAAGGTCGCGGCAACCAGGGTAAGGCTTTTTTGTAGTTTGTGTTGTGACCTGGAATCATCGGAAATGAGAAGGTCACTACTCGGCTTGAAGTAAATAACTTCAGACACAATCAATTTTTTAAATATTGGAAACCACGCTTGTGTAGGCCAGCATGGCACAACGACAATCCCTACAGCTTTATCAGTAATGATTTTATTTAGCGTTTTTAATATAATAGAAAAAGGAGGAAAAGCGTAGAAGAAGAAATGTGACCAATTTGTTGTGAAAGCGTCAATGCAATATGCATACGGATCAGCCTTCCAAGAAATATATTTATCGCATTTGAAATTAGATCTACTGGCGAATAAATCTATTTCCGGTATTCCAAAACAATTAACAATCCGAGAAAAGGCGTAAGTTGCTAACTCCCATTCCGTATCTGATTGGATTTTTCTAGATTCATAGTCAGCAACTGTATTATCGGAAGACTTAATATAAGAAGCAAAAATAAATAACTTTCTTTGTTCACAAAAGTCCCATATTTCTCGTGATACCTTGTTTAGATGTGGGAATTGGACACTTCCCTTGCGATTAATACAGGCGATGGCAGTCGTATTATCAATACGCATTAAAATCTGGATGTCATACAGATCTTTCGCGAAAACTTTTAAGGCAAATAAAGCCGCCAACAATTCTAAAATGTTAATATGATAATTTTTTTCATCATTTGTCCAGAAGCCATTAGCCTGTTGACTGCCATTGGAAGCTCCCCATCCACTTTTACTGGCGTCCGAGTATATCTCGACATCATAAAATGTACTACGAATAGGACACACAGCTGTGTGGATGTTTTTATCCCACCATGTTAGATCGTCATTTAAAAGACTTTTATCTAAATTCATAATCCTTTCGTAATTTTGATCTCGACCTAAATTTAAGAACTTTTGTCTTTCAAATATTTTTGTATGACTCCAGCCATATTCAATAGCTGGGCATATCGACACTAGTAGACCTATAAATTTTGCAAAATCTCTTACTCTGCACTTGTCTATAGATTTAATTTTTTCAATTTCGAGCTGCACTCGTTGTCTTTTTTCATTAGGTAGTCTTACGCAAAAATATTTTGTGTCCAAAATAAATCCCAAAAATTTACAAGAATTTTGAGGCGTCAAAGCACTCTTTTCAAAGTTGATGATGAATCCTAAGTTATTTAACAATGTAATTGTGGAACTAATGTTAACTTTACATTCTGAATAAGATTTAGCAATAAGCAAAATATCGTCCAAATATATTGTTGACAGAAAACCGTGTAAACGTAAATGTTCTATCACGGGTTTCATAATTTTGGTAAAAAGTAATGGTGCTGTATTTAATCCAAAGGGTAAACAATTAAATTCGTAGCATTTATTCTGAAACTCAAATCTCAAAAACTTTTTATGATCAGGATGGATTGGAATTAAAAAATATGCGTCTTTTAAGTCAACTGACGCAAGGAAACAATTTGGAGTAACGAGCTTAACAGCTGTTCTTAAATCTTCCATCTTAAAATGTGGCGGTTTTATAAATTTATTTAATTTTCTTAAATTAAGTATGAACCTTTTTTCTCTGCCATTTGGTTTAGGTACCAAAAAAATACTAGATAAGAAGTCGCCTGTCGATCTAATGCATGGTGAAATAGCACCTTTAGAAATTAAATTACCAATTTCATTCTGAAGGTCCATAAGATCATTTCTATTAGAAGGCTTATTTCTTGGATAGTTTGTCTGAACCGGTGTTGAAGAAAAAGGAATTCGATAACCTTCAATGCAAGATAAAATGTGAGGGTGTTTTGTCAGTCTACGCCATGTATGTATAAAATACTGTAAACTACCGGATGGTTGTATCACCTGTGGTTCTAGTATCTCCTGTGTTGTCTGTAGTGGGCATTGTTCTTGCTGGCACGTGAGGCTGTAGTCTTGCGGGCAGGCTCGCTCCGGCGAGTCGTGGCTGGACCCGCAGGCCGATGATGAGGCGTCGCTGTTGGTCTGCGATGCGCATTCTGTGGATTGGGCTGCGGGTGTTTCCAGTTTAAATTACCATGTGAACTGGATGGAGCGGCGTTTTTAGAGGCAACAGATTTCGGCTTAGATTTCAGGTCTTGTCCACATTTAGAGATAGCCTTGTTGGCCTTTAATTTTTCTGGCAAGTTTTCACCGAACAAGAACTTGTCCCTTTTGGACTCTTTTAGAGTTTCTTTAAGTTTGTTGTCAAGAGCCGAAATAAGAAAGTTGCGTCTCATTCTCGTGTCGATAAAGTGGGAGTCACATATTAAACGAGAAGCGTTGCTGATGTGTTTTAGAAGACGCTGGTTTATCTCTGACTTTTCTGTTACTAAAATATCCATCGCAGTAGTTAAGGCAGTCAGTGCTATACCCATTTGACTTTGTCGTGCTGCCAAGGAAGTATCTTTCTTTTGGAGAATATCAGATACTGCAGCTTTGATCTCTTCATTCAAGACTGGTGCCTTAAATAATGGGCAGTTACCTGGAATTGGGTACTCTTCAGTAATTTTATCTTTTAAATCCTTTTTCAAACCATTTTCTAGGATATCTTTTAATCTTGATGCGATATCTTTATGGACGTCCTTCCCAACAGGAGATTCGTCTTTAGGAGCGTCACCCAATATGGTGAGTATGTCATCATCCAAGTGTTCAGGTTCTGCAGATGGTGGATCTTCTGGTGGAGTTACCCACGAGGATGGCTGTTTGGTGGTATTTTCAGCTGTGTGATTTTCATTGTGGCTAGCCTGCGTAAGAGGCAAAGACTCATCATGATTATCTGACTCAAAATCTTCGTCTTCATTATGAAAATGAATTCTTTTCGGTGATCCCGAACCTGGGAAAAAAATTGTGAAGGTAATGATCCCGAAAATCATTCGCATCACTAAGAAAAAGAAAGGTATCACACAGCCTTCAGTTTTGACAACAACTGTGAAGGTAACAGTCCCAAGAAAATACCCTTACTGTTCGCATCACTATGTCTGATATAAAGAATATTTCATTTTGTATGAAATAGGTAATAAGATGAAGGTAACAGTCCCATATTGTACTGTTCGCATCACAAATATTGGTATCAAAATAAGATAGATCTATGTAAAAGTGAGTTAAGGTAACAGTCCCACCTCGTACTGTTCGCATTACATATTTACACCATCTACGTAATGTACGTTCATAGTTTTTGTGAAGGTAACAATCCCATTGTATTGTTCGCAACACTTATAGGCATACAATAACAAAGAAGAACAACCCTCATCTAAGTAGGTTCTTATTTCGAATTACTACTAATTATGTAGGTAGTAAAAATTAAAAAAAAAAATATATTTTCTCTTAAAGAGAAAGAAGAAGGTAGGTACATATCTAATTACCTTTGTATTTAATTTCTTGAAGAAATAATCGAAACTTATATCGATAATCGATGCTTTTCTAAACAAATGACTTACTTGTAGTGTCAGGATTCGAGGAATTCGAGTATGATTCACGGCGTCGTCGCTTGCATAATTTTTTCTCTAATTTCTCGATCCTTCTTAATAAACGTTCACTACTATCACTGTCCCTGTGTTTCCGCTTTTTCCCCATGTTTAAAGAAGGAATTCGCTGAAAGAAACTCACAAAAAACACTATTTACGGATAAAAATAAGCAAATAGTTTTTGACGAGTAACGGCCGATACTGCACGAAAACAGATAATGAAGAAAAAATGGCGCGCGCGCGCTGAGCTGAACCTGCCCTCTGGTGGCGGATTGGTCAAAACGGTTTTGTTTTAACTTTGTTTTTTTTCTAGAAATTGATATCCCTTTCTTTCAACTATTCGTGGTAATGGCCGAGAATTACGAAACAGTACTACAAGTAAATATTAATCGTGAGAATTGAGCAGCAAAGCATAATTCTACTAACGTTTGGTTGACCGTACGTCGACCGCAAAACGAGTACATGACTCTGGCATTTTACAGTAACTACTTGAAATTCTTGATTAAATTGCACTACATTTACCCATTCTATGAACTATAAAAGCGTATCTATTTGGCGATGAGTCCTAAAACTTACTTTGATTACAACTCCGAAACTTCTTATGTCATTATTGGAGCCTTGATTATTCTTCATGAGCTGCTAACTTACGTACTTTAACTTTACTTTCCTTAAGTTCGAGAAAAGTATGTACTATTTAACATTACAAGTACAAAATTGTTACCTCATTACAAGCATGTACTTCATTTCAATCTTAGTTTTCATCCAAAATACGAATGTTTAGATAAATTCAAACATAGTATCTCGAATAATAAAATTTCTACAAAAGTACACTTACACCAATAAAAATGGAAATTAAATAACAAAAAAAATTAAGTGACTGTAGATAAAAGACTTCTTTGAAGTTCGTGGGACTTGATAATACTTAGTTCGTAAAAGTTCGCGGGACTTGGTGAAAGTAGTTGGATCTTCGTGAGTGTTGGAGTGCTCTGATTGGTCCGTGGCTGGTCGGGGCGGCGCGCGGCGAGGTCAGGCGCAGTCGTAAGATGGAAGAGAATGCTGACGGCCTGCCCAAGAAGTTCAGGTAAGATACTACCACAACTTGCACAGATGCACATGCATGTGTCCTTTTCACGTTAGTAGCTAGTTTTGTTCTTTCACCAGCAATCTAACATTTCGTTATTTCATTTGTAAAAAAATTACTCGTAAGTTTATCCTTACAATCTGCTTGGACTTACGCGCCTCCTTGATTGACCCCAATTTCGCTATGATTCGTCTGTCTGTCACACCTGCAACCACCCATGCCATCGACTTGAAAGTTGGAATAGTTAAAAAATATGATTCATCATAACATCCCATGAAACGTCCACTACAGGACAGGGAGCTCCCTCCAGAATTCTAGCTTTTGCTGGAAATATGTGGAAGGGAAGTACCATAGTCACCTCGCTTGTTAGCGTTACGGCTGGCACTATGGACCGCGGTTGTAGGTGACCGCAGTAAGTAAGATGTAAGATACAAAGGAGGATGCTGCTGCCCATCCTCCAGTTAACCCTTAGTCGCCTCTTACGACACCCACGGGTATGTATGGGTTGGTACTATTCTTTGCCGGCACCACACGGGAAAAAATATGATTACCAAACTTTATTGCAAACGAAAAAATGAAAAAAAAAAATACGATTATTATTGTAAAGGGAGCAAACAGGTAAAATACATGAAATACAATTTTGAAAGTTGTTAAAGGAAAACACCTAGGTACATATTGCAGCCGACAAAATGTTCCGGTGGACGTGCGGTGGACATAAGGTTAGCAAAGTTTATTATTTTTACTCGTAAATGTGTTGTAAAATGTCGTAAGACGCACGTGCGCATTTCCATTACACTCTCGGCTCCATTACGCCCTCGCCTGCGGCTCCATTACGCCCTCGCCTGCGGCTCGGGCTGCAATTTCTGAGCCTCGTGTGTAATGAGCAAAACAGCGCTATTGCAGTTCTTGACTTGAAACATCTCAGCGGCGAATGCCATTGCCTGCTGTGAATTCAAACATAAAGCAAATTGGACTGGCGGGAAATTCCGCGATGGTGCATTATACACGAGAATGTTCATTTATAAATTGATTTATTTCATTTATTCATTTATTTACTCATACAGTTTACATTAACAGTCTCAAAAACTAAACATGTAAGCCATAGTCAATTTTAAATAAAATGTTCCCTCCAAAATGTCATCCCATATTGCCAGGTTTGGTATGGCCATTAGTAAAATGTATAGTTTTTGGTATGGCAACTTAAGTAAATCAAAATTCGTTGAGAAAATTTAAGAACTATTTCGGTTTAGAGTTTCTTCAGTGTTAAAAAGAGGCTCAACAGGATTGGTATAACTAGCTGTTGCCCACGACTTCCTTCGCGTAGCATTCCAAAAATGAGTTGTTGTTGTTGTATAATCTTTATTGCATAATCTTTATTACAAAGTGGCTATTGTCTGAAAGATTACATGCAAAGGCGGACTTATCCCTAGGTGAGATCTCTACCAGTCAACCTTAGAGTGACTAAAGGAGAAAGTATAATGATGCAGGATGCAAGCGTGCAAACAGAGCAAAACATGAAAGAAATAAGATAAATTTATAAGACTAATAGAAAGAGACCTTAAATACGTACCTAACTTAATAATAATAAAAAAAAAATAAGTATATTAATTACTAATGCTATTCCATACATACCTACATAAAAACTACATACAAATATCTAATATCAAATAAGCCAGTAGCCAGTGTCCTGCCTTAGGGTTGAAACTATCTATTCAAAATGTAGCAAAGTTTAGCTGTGCTAGCGGAACAGTAGACAGAGACTTTAGTTGAGCTGTGCTAGCCATGTGCTAGCGGAACAGTAGACAGAGACATAGTTGAGCTGTGCTAGCCATGTGCTATCGGAACAGTAGACAGAGACTTTAGTTGAGCTGTGCTAGCCATGTGCTAGCGGAACAGTAGACAGAGACTTTAGTCAAGCTGTGCTAGCCATGTGCTAGCGGAACAGTAGACAGAGACTTTAGTTGAGCTGTGCTAGCCATGTGCTAGCGGAACAGTAGACAGAGACTTTAGTTGAGCTGTGCTAGCCATGTGCTAGCGGAACAGTAGACAGAGACTTTAGTATTTAATACAGCGTGTAACGAAAAGGGGGGATAATACTAAAGGGTATGAATCTGCCTATGAAACTGAACAATTTTTCCCACGGTCATGGAACAAAATTAATTTTTGAACTCCCATAGAAACTGCATCAGCTGATAGCGCATTTTGTATGGAAGGTCAAATTTGGTTTTTTGTATTTCGATCTATGTTCCTTTGGAAAAGTTGTTCAGTTTCATGAGCAGATTCACACCCTTCAGTATCATCGTACCTTTCCCATACACGTTAATTATTTAAGTGTGAATATCGTTTTAACTCTGAAAGATAGCGTTCTATTTGAAAAAACAGGAATCATAAATGTAAGAACTATACGATATTTTTTGTACCTATCAATTCAAATCTATTTTCTTCTTATAATAAAATACCCAAAACGTAAATCTCACCGAAATTCTCTAATTCCTATTTGTCCAATTTCATCGGAACGCTTTTGTACTCGAAATTAAAATGGAAATTAATTAATTACTGAGGAGTTTTGACAGCACAATCCCCGCTATCACGATCGGGAATAATCAGAGACGTTGAATTTATTGTAATTGGATTTAATTTTTGTCGACCTTGAACTGGCTTATTGATTGGGAGCTGTGATTGGGAGTGATTGAATCGTTGATTGTATGAAGGTAGTAGGGCTATTCTGATTACTCCACTGAAAAGAGATTGGCTTGGCTTCTTCAGGGGAATTACCACCCCTCTGCCTATTTAAGCCGTGAAGCAGCTAATAAACTCTACGTCGACGAAGTTCGGTACAAGCTTGAAAAAGGTTTATTTGGGATTTCCATGATACTTGCGTCCACATCTTGTATTAATTTGGTGTGTCCTATGCCATATTCCGCTCCGTGTCATGGTGAACTGTATCACAGAGATCAGCAGCAAATAAACATTCATATATTCATCCATGTGTTGCCGGCAAAGAATAGAACCGAATTTACCCGTAGATGTCGTATGAGGCGACTAAGGGTTTATGAACCGGAGGACGGGTAGCAGCATCTTTTTGTGTATCGTACCATTCGTACCATCTCACATACTGCGGTCATCAACAACAGCGGTCTCAAGCTGCAACGCTTACAAGCATGGTCACTATGGTAACTATATGGAGCTCACTGTCCTGCTGTAACCGTTTTATGGGATGGTATGATGATGTTTCATTCCAAACACGCGGAATGGATACATGATATACCAATAAATGGCTGGCCATAGTAGAAAATTTCATAAACCCTGGTGCAATAGGTTAAATAAATATGTAGACATTCACAAACTAGGAAAAGTCTGTAGTTTGGATACCAGAGACTGATATATACAGGTTGTAAGGGACGGTGTACCGAAAACTGAAAGGGCGTGCTCAGTCAACGAAACTGAACAACTTTCCCAAAGAAATATTTTTGGGAAATGAAAATAAATTTTTTCCTCTCCATACAAATTGGTCACTCTGATTGAACAGTTTGTATGGAGACGTCAAATTTTTCTTTCATTTCCCAAAAATGTTTCTTTGGGAAAGTTGTTAAGGTTAGTTGACTAAACACGCCTTTTCAGTTTTCGGTACACTGTCCCTTACACCCAGTATAGATAAATAACAAACAAAACAAACAGCTAAGTTTATCACACAAATATTTGCCCTGAGCGGGTATTGAACCCGCAACCTACTGCGCCTACAAATCAGTTTATTTTTGTTCAATTTATTTTAAAAAGCATAAAACACTATAGTGCTATAAAAAAATGATATTTTTTCTAAGTCCCAAAGAAGACCAAACGGGAAAGTGGATCGATCGCTCTGGAGGGAAATATTCCTCCTTGAGGACTGTAGGTTAATATAATACAAAAATAGAATATTCTTAGTTGTCGAGTTCTCTCAGTATTACCTACGACTTTGATTAAAGACAAATAACATTACTATGGTCGCGCTGCCTGACATTCAAATTAATTTGTCAATTTTCCTCACCGCTTTCATGTTTCCAAACGCTTTCAGAAACGCTACAATTATTCCTCCGCTCGGTTTTCTCCAATCTTCAAAGTTTCTCATTTCTCTTTGTCTGAGGTAACGATTGTGGTTTAGCTCATGCAGACTTTCAACTTATACCTCAGTGAGCGACAAAAGGTAAAAATAAAAAAAACCGTCCAAGTGCGAGTTGGACATGCGCATCGTGGGTTCTGTACCACCGGGTAAAAATACCGACTTAGTTATGGATGCGCAGTCACGAAGAAGTGTATGTGTGTAGTTCCCGTTTTTTTTACCGGACTACAGCAAAAAGGATAGTTACGAGTATTTACAATAGAGCTAAAACAAAAGTCGAGCAAAAATGGCCTAAAAGCACGTTTTAGTGGGGAAGCCCTCCTTAATATATTTTTTTTGTTTTATAATTTTTTGTAATAGCGGCAACAGAAATACATGATACAGTCCGCTGACAGTTAGACAGCTCGTATGTCTCGTTTCTCACCCTTTTGGGGTACGGAACCCAAAAAAAGAAAAGCTTTATATTTATTGTAACTCAATTAAAAACGAATACTCCACCCACAATATAGCAAAATCAGAAATCAGAAATCAGAAATCAGAAATTTTTATTAACACTAAGACATCACAACACAATTCTATAAAAAATACAATAAATATGTAGCATTATCAAATAAATATTATCGTAAGGGTAGAATACAAAAGTAGAAAAAAAAATAAAAAATAAAATCAGTGCTGTGACATCGGCAGTGATAAAAGGGCCTCACTCAGCAAAAGCCGCAGCACGCATGCTGCGACGCTGGTTTTCAGTGGACCCTGCGCTGAGTGAGGCACGGACGCTAGTGTGCATAAAATAAACATACATCATACAGGTACATACATACAAACTTAAAATGTGTCTAAGAAGCAGATGATAAATACAAAATAAGTGTAATAGTGTTGAGGGAAGAAAAAAATTATGTGAAGTGATGATGGTATGCTATCGCATCGGGGCTCGCGCGCCCGCAGTCGGCATGCACATTCAGGTTTATTCGCTACTCGTCTTTTGTCGCTCCGGTGACAAGAAAATCGTCTACACGATGTTATAACAAATTTACTACAATGCTACTACTCGTATAATGCGTGTGGGTAAACACCTACAGATAATAATAGAATACACTTCATTCGATTTGTTAATTATTATTAAATGAATTTATAAAATAAAATAATTGCTATAAGTAAACTAAAAATAAAAATGAAATAAATCGTCCAAATTTTGTGAATAAAATTAAATATAAGCAATTCTAAAACTATATAAATACTAACTACTAAACTATTTTGTAGGAAAGAATGTCTAGGTACATACTTACCTACGTATCCTAAATGAAAAGATATCCCCACGCAACCACCGCCTCTGCCTCGCGTCTGAATCCGTTAAGGTGAGTCGGTTACTTCCTACTATAATAGATTTTATCAACTTTTTTGTAAATGCAATATGTAATTTTTATATTTTTCTTTAAATGAAATTAACGATTTCAGACTGCGAATAGGGGGCGGTAAATCGTTCCAACACTTGGTTGCGGCAAACCTGAAACTACCGCGGAATGTTGAAGTGCGGTGTGGCGGGATCGCAAGCCGAGAAGCGGAGGTGCGCGTTAAGCGGGCCTGCACGTCGCGGGACCATACCAGCTTCTTATGAAGATACAGAGGGAGTTGATACTTCACAAGACCAAATAATAGGCAGGCCAGATGGATATTGCGACGATTAGCCATTTTAAGGATATTAGAGTTATTAATGTACGGAGTGCAGTGTGTGCGTGGTGGTATATTAAAGCAGTAGCGTGCACAAGCGTTCTGAACACGCTGGATTAATTTGGCAGTACGCGCAAGTAGGCGTGGCCCGTACACTACGTCCATGTAGTTGAATTTAGACAGAATCAGGGAATCACACAGTCTAATTCGAACATCTACACGTAAAGAGTTTCTAATTTGGTAGAGCACCTTTAGTCGGTAAAAGCAATTTTTTACTGTGTTAATAACATGATTTTCAAATCTAAGCTCTTCGTCCATTAACAACCCCAAATTTTTTGCTTCAAGTACGCGCTCTACAGCTTCACCTTTTATAGATATGTGAATGCGTTGTGCTGTAAATTTTAGGACTTGACGTTTGGTTCCAAGAAGCATATACTTAGATTTGCCACCATTTAATACTAAGGCATTCTTCTCTGCCCAGGTCGCAATGTGATCTAAATCCTCATTCAGTTTTTGAACTGCTACAGAACTTTCGCTAGGCTTACAAGATATGTAAATTTGGATATCGTCAGCATAGATATGATAATTACAGTTGAAAATGTGGTCAACTACATCCGCACAATATATTATGAAAAAAAGAGGACCCAAAATAGACCCCTGAGGGACACCCCTTGTAACTTTTTTATCTAGTGATTGAATTGAATTACCTCCATCGTCACAGATCTCAACGCATTGCATGCGGTTTTTAAAATAGCTGTCAACCCATTTGATTGCGGGGATACTAAAACCATAGTAATGTAGCTTAGCTAGCAATAGCGGAACATTAATACAATCGAACGCTCTCGTGAAATCTAGGAGTGCAAGTATAGTGCCTTCGCCTGCATCAATCCCTGTAAGGATATCATCAGTTACATGAAGCATGGCTGTTGTAGTGCTGTGAAATTTACGAAAGCCAGATTGTTTATGTGGAAGTATTTCATTGCGATCTATAAACGTCTTCAACTGATTGGCCACTACCCTTTCTAAAATTTTTGATGCGAATGGAAGGATGCTTATCGGGCGGAGGTCCTTCAATGTGCTAGGCATTGACAACTTGGGTATAGGTCTTACAACCGCCTTTTGCCAATCAGTAGGGAACGTGCACGTTTGTATAGACTTATTTACTATCGCCGTTATTACTGGCAAGGTGTGTGGCAAAGTAAGCTTCAACATGTCTAAGGATATACCGTCGCTGCCAGTCGCGTTAGACTTAAATGAATGTAAAATTTTCAAAACGTCTTCTTCGAGGACTTTTTTTATTTCAAATGTGTCCGTCACTTTAGTCTGGAACTCAAAAAAGGTTAAATAAGAAATGGGGACTTTATCATGTCCCGGTAAGTTCGTGAAGTGATCGTTTATTTTATTTGGATCTTTAAAAATACCATTATTGGGTAGTTCAGGTTTATTATTAATTCTGACTGTTTTCTTTATGTGCCCCCACATAGTTTTAGGGTCGTGATGGTTGTGGTTTACGTAATGATCGAAATAAGCCTTCTTTTCCCTTACTAAGGCATCCTCCACTACATATTTAAGATCCTTATAAAAAGATTTATGGACATCCGAATCACTAACGCGAGCTCTTTGATGTGACTCATCCCTTAGTTTCATCATTTTCATTATATTATATGTGATCCACGGATACTGCTCATATTTGATGTTAATCAACTTAAGAGGTGCATGAATGTCAAAGAGATATAGAACTAAAAAGTTAAAATTGCGGACCATTTCATTGACGTCAGTTAGGGACAATAGGCTCTTAAAATCCATTAGAATTAAGTCCTCCTGAAATTTCTCTAGATCGATGCTCTTTAAGAGCCGACGTTTAATTTTACACGGCACAGGCTTTATTTTCGGAACATTTAAGTGACATACAATAAAAGCATGACTTCCAAGTTCCTTGATGTGGTTTACAGTCAAAGTAGTTCCTTTTATATCGGTACATACTAGATCTATAAGGGTTTCACTGTGAGTTGTAAAATGTGTAGGTTCCTTTACTATTTGTGACAAATTAAAACTATTCAAAAAGTTTAAAATATATTTAGAATTATAGTCGGAAGTACCTTGAAGCAAGTTGATATTAAAGTCACCCAACAAAACGATATTATCGCACCATGCAAACGCCTCGAGAGACAGCGCTAATGCGTCAAAGAAAGTGTCCACATTCAACCATGGGGGCCTATATCCTGTTCCAGTAACAACCTTTTTACCTCCAATTACAATTTTTAGCCACATTTGCTCCACGTATATGCACGGTGGATGAGTAAGAACGCGCGCAGTGATGCCGCGGCGTATGTAAAATCCAACGCCACCGCCCCGCGCACGCACATCTGGTGAACGCGGAATATGCCGCAGCCGGTAGCCGGGCACGGTAGGTGCGCGCCCCTCCTCTCCCCGTCTTACCCAAGTTTCATTTATTGTGGCGATCTCAACATTGTGGCGCTGCATGGCCACTAAAAATTCATCGTGTCTTGTGCCCAATGAACCGGCATTAAAAAGACTAACTATAAGTTTGCGTTTACTGTTGAATGATAGATAAATTTAATGCATGAGTGATAATAATAGGAATGTTTATGAACGTTATAACGCGTAATCGAATACGCTGTGCAGGCGGAGCAGATATGTAAGATAGGTGCGAATGAGTGTCTAATGAAGTGCGAGTATTGTGTTTGTGTAGGTACTTGATATGTAAGATAAAATGAGGTCGGAATCATGTCAATAAAAATATAAATATACAGTAAGTAATGAAACGTTAATAAGTTTAAACATTTGATGTCACAGCACAATAGTATAAGGACAAAAACTCTAATAGTACAGCATAAAGACATTAAATAACAATGATAACACAAATAAACGCATATTAGAAAACAATGCCAAACTTTTTTAAGGTTATTATCAAGTTGAACGAACGTGTTCGGGTCCAAAAACCCGTGACAAATCGTCCAAAGATCTTAATCGGTTCAGTGGTGCGCCTTGATGGTGCCTTGCGTAAATCTTGCCCTCCCTGGTCCAGACAAACTTCCAATCGGCGCTTTTGGCAGATGTACGAGCCTGGGAGAAGAGTGAACGGTTGTTCTTTGTTAGCCTTTCGTTAACATAGAACCGGCTCGGCTCCCCACGCAGACCAATTCCTTCGGTGGTGGCGCCGCGACGTACACGCGCCGCCTTCAGCACCGCGTCGCGAGTCGAGCGCCGCGCCAGCCGGACAGCTATAGGGCGCGGCCGTGCCGCAGTACCACCGTCCGCGCGGATAGCCCCGACGCGTGAACAGCTGATGATGTCACGCTCCTCCAGGGGTACCCCAAGTTTTAAAGCACACGCGATAACTAGATGGACAGTGCTTTCTCCGCTTTCTTCCGCTATACCGGTTAAATCAAAATCGTTCAGCAGAAGCTCCTGGTCCCGGTCCTGCAGGTCAAGTTTCAACTGAGCCACTGTAGATTCCAGCCCTCCTATAACCTTTAAGACCTCTTTGTCTCCTCCTGCCGACGATGATGAAGAAGCCTCCAAGATCGTTATTCTTTCCTCCAGCTTGGAAACGCGGTCATCGTAAGATGAGATGATTGCTTTCACCTCTTTTAGCTCCTGTCTGAAAGCTAGAAACTCCTCTCTAACTGTAGTAAGCTTTTCCCCAAAGTCCTGCTTAAGTTCCTCACATATGATTTTCATTTGAGAAAACATCTCACTTTTCCATAATTCGTGCGTGGGGGGGTAATTTGAGATGGGTCCCTGGGTCGTTTTTTGAGGGACTTCATTTTCAGTAGTAGAAATAGAAGTTGACGGTGGTGAAATTTCGGGCTGATCAGGTGCAGGCACTGCTACCAGGTTTTTAACCGGCGTTTCTTGGTTGTTCCCCTTAGGTATCTTTGCCTGACATTCAGGACATAACCAATTTTTCGGAATCTTTGCATCTTTAGGTACGTTAAGGCAAGTTCTATGCAAACAAGCCTTGCATTTTGTACAGGTCACGCCATCTGTCGACGCAGGTGACAAGAACTTCCCGCACGCACTGCACTTCATTGCCATTTTATTTACTTAATTAGCCTGAGAGCCAAACTATTTCACCACTGTTTTGAAGTGATAGATATTGGAAAACAATCAGACAGATGTCACCAATAATGGTCAAACTAACCAAAACGAACTATTTTAATAATTCCGAATGTGGAGTGAGGGTAACTGTAGAAAATATACGTATCTGTTTTGAATATCCAATTTTGTTTTTCTATATTCACTCGCTATTCAACGACCACAAACACTGCCTTTAACGTATGTTGTTTCTTGAGAGGTAACAAATAGACTTTTAACACTCTTGCAGGGAAACTTAAGCTATAAATATTTTAATTTGGCTTAAAATACG
This sequence comes from Athrips mouffetella, assembly GCA_947532105.1. Taxonomy (NCBI): domain Eukaryota; kingdom Metazoa; phylum Arthropoda; class Insecta; order Lepidoptera; family Gelechiidae; genus Athrips; species Athrips mouffetella. The sequence continues at coordinate 206,510 of OX383960.1, read as the reverse complement.
CGTAAGGGATACGTGCACACAGACGTCCGTGACGTCAAATAAACGTGTATTTTAATTTTGGAAAGGAAACCCTAGCACACTCCAGGAAATTAAATCCGCAGTCAGTCAGGCGCAGGCAATCCAATCAGGCAGAGGGCACGAATGTTGTACGGTCAACAGCACGTCTACCTTTACAAATTGCAGAGCCACTCTGGCTCCTACGTTCTTTATAACAAAAACGGTACGCTAACCAGTGTGGCAAGCTTGACGTGATCATGGTTGTAGTACATCCATGTGTACGGCCGTACGTCGGTGGAAACATTTTGACCTTGAACGTGTCTCTGGTTCCGAGGGTTTATAGCGTAGAGTTGGTTCGGTTTTGTTTCTACTTGCTTGCTGCCGTGCGTACCTACTATCCATCCATTCTGAGTGGCAGGCAAACAATTTATCTATATAAACAATTTGTCTATATATCTATCAGGCTGAAAAAACACGTAATTTCTCACTGCGCGTAAGGCATTCTAGTCTCAATTCTAGTATGAAGTTATAACTTGCTTACCTGTACGATGATGTCACAAAGGGTGGCTTAGAGAACATAAATAATTAGTGGTGTATTTATTTAGGACGGAAAGGCAAACAAATAACGAGGCGTTTGGAAATCCTACTAATATGATAAACGCGAAAGTTTGTGAACATGTATATTACTAAACCCAGGTTTATTAAGTGTTTCTGGAATCTTTTATGAAAGACGAACAGATGAAAAAATATTTGAACGACTTGAGTAGCTACTTGAGACGTTTTACCACTTAGAATCCAGGAGTTTTTGGCAAAAAAAACACTTTTTGCTTAAATACAGGAATTTATTTTCGTCTCTAATATACTGCTCGCATTCCGGCCGCAAGGGAGGCAGTCTGTCAATTGTAGAGTTACTCCCCTCCCTTTCTCCCCTCCCCATCCCTTCTGCGAATATCCCGTCCTCTCTTTTATGTGCGTTATTATTCGAGATTTTTGGTGCAAAAATTTTGCTGTAAAAATGTATTTCTAAACTAAAAAGCAATATTAAAAAACTCAGTCGAAACGTCGGGAAAAGTGAGGTAATTTATTTTTCAAACATGTATGAGAAGAGCGAAAGCTTAAAACAAATCTTTCTAAAATACTAACCCACAATATTTCACCCTTCACGAACGATTGCAATAATTTTTCACGCTTTTCACCGTGTAACAAAAAAATAACAAAAAAAATAAAAGTCGGCTATTAATCTGCCCATCAAACTAAACAACTCTTCCCAAACAAAAACAAAAAGCGATTCCATACAAACAGGTCAGGTTTGTACGGAAGGTCGAATATTATATTTTATATCGACCTATGTTCCAAGGAAAACGTTGCTTAGTTTAATAGGCACATTATGGAACACCCTTTTGACTTACAGAAACTTGTTTATACCTACTGTGCTTAAAGTTTTTTTTAGCTCCTTGTACCTATACTAAGGAATTACTATTTAATTAAACAGTCTGTACATCTACAAAATTGCAGGTGAAATCATACTCCGTACGTCGAGAGTATAGCCACGATCACACGTAGCTGAATTCAAAGACTAATTCGGCATACACTGCTCGTTGAAGTAAGGATATTGCAATTAATATAACCAAGCCTCCCAGCAATGTATGCCGAATTAGCCTTTGAATTCAGGTAGGTGTGATCGTGGCTTAACTTGTTTCTTTATGATATCCTGACGCACCCCGCGGACCATCCTCTACTTCGCCGCAAGCACACTAATTCACCGGCTAATATGTACGCTACGGTACTAGGGTGACATGACAAGGCCGAAGGGAGGTGTTTGAACAACGACGGATCAATACCGTGTCTATGAGCCCTCTCACGTTTGTTTGCTCTTAAGAAGCACGTGCCTATTGACATGTTAGGCAAGAAGGCCTAAAGACTAACGAACTAAAGACTTCGTATTTCGGCTTTCTCTGCCTGCGTCTGTGTTCCCGAGTTCATATAAGTAATACGTATCTATTCAAGTCGCGAGTAAATAGGCTTCTTCTGGGCAAGCTCGTCCCATCGCGATCAAGACTAGATCGAAGTCAAGAGTAATCCCATTGACAATTAAAAAAAACTGCTGCAAGTATTGTATCTAAATTCTGTTATCGAAGCGATTCTGTAATATTCTGTATTATGATAAATAAATTTGTTTATTTATTTATTTATCTTTTATTTATTTATCATATTTTAGAATGTATATTTATGTTATTTTTTGAACAAAGTTTATTCTAATGTCTAGATATATAGCTGATAGATTTATTCAGAACTAGCTTGTGCCCGCGACTTCGTCTGCGCAGGATAAATTGTAGCCTATGTGTTATTCTGATGTGCAATCCATTCAGTAGTTTTTACGTGAAAGAGTAACAAACATCCATCCATACTTACAAACAAACTTTCGCGTTTATAATATTAGTAGCAAGGATGCGGTTTCAAAACCTTCCGTGGGCATGTGCTTGTGACCTAGAGTATTAACGTATACATGAATTGGTTAAAATTTTAGTAAACCTTGTCCGTAATGTCCGCTTCGAGACATAGGGGGTGCAGAACCGGTGCCCTCCCAAGAACCGGGACTAGATTTTCGGTACTGGACTTGGAACCGGGATTTCCCGGGAATTTCGGTACTTTCGGTACCTGCATAGAAAATTTGCTAAAAAGTTGTAGAATTAAATGTTTTCACTTGTTATAATGAAAATATCTATTTAAATTTGTTAACTTTGGACAAATTTAATAAATTTATTTATCTACACTCATGTCGTAATCTTTGATTTATGATTCAAAAAGGCAAAAGGAAAAAATATGCGCGCGCAGCCTGAAATTAGAAGGACTTGGAAATAGATATTAGATTTGCCGCCATTTTCAAATATTTACCTTTTTCAAGATTTTTGTGCCCGTGAAAGCAATGAGAAAGTTTATTGAAAAAGAAGATAAAGTGATGCAGTCAGGATACTGCAGTTATACCTGAAGATACTCAATAACTTATGATCTTCTCCCAAATTAGTCTAGGACATGTTATGACATAACCTACAATGAATTGGGAAAGAATGAAAATCGAAAAGAAAACCATGTCTTGTTAAGAAAATGTTCTGCTTGTATATTTCAAAGAAGACCTAGCGGATATATTAAGGCGGCTTCTTCAGACTCATATCAGAACTGTAATATACATAATATTATAAGTTACCTTTGTTGTTTACTTACTTTTGTTTAATTTTTATAAGTAAGTACCTACCTATTGCATGAGTGAAGATAAAGTGGTATACGCAACTGCATATAATATGGTATTAAAACACTCGTTTGATGCTATTATCACATTCGGCTACGCCTCATGTGATAAACCCGAACTCGTGTTTTAATAACCTGTTTTATATGACAGTTGCATAAACTACTATTGTATTTGTATTTGAAATAATAAATCACAATAAAGTGAGAGGTACTCTCTGAATTTGAAATAACATAATAGAAATAATAATAAGTTTATTGAAACCAAAGGGTAATTTAAATTCTAGGTTACAATTTGTTACTGTGTAAGGTTTACATTATATTCTTGTATCTCAAGCAGCAGTGTTTGACCAGTGCGGTACTTTCTTTGTACAAATTATTTCAGTCGTGTCGTAAGCTAGTGTTCTAGCTAGTTATTCATTTGATACACGTTTTAATTAATAAATCTTGCTAACGATTTTGAATATATTTCAAACCAAATTTCTTCTTTTCCATTGCAATCTTTTTTACTGCCTTCAGGAAAACGTAGTAGTTTCTCGTGTGTGTAAACGAAGTATTTTATTATTTTATTACCACCGTTCTAAACAATACAATTAGGGGTATATCTATGAAGTTACCGTTTTATATGAAGTATTTTAAGAAAACTCAATTCAGAAACACTTAATTTTGTAATTTTTTTGGAATCATAAATCCAAATTTTATATCATTTTGGAGTACAAATGAGATGACATTATGCTAATAGCAGCTTTAACTTAACTATCGAAAAGATACTTATTTAAAAAATTCATGACATCTAAGATGAACTATTTTCGGAACTTTAATTCTAGATATCAAACTAGAAATAAAAACAATATTTAATGCGATGATTCAAATACAACTTGTACCGGAAAGGTGTGATAATACTGAAGGATGCTTATCTGTCCATTTAACTGAATAACTTAACCCAAGGTTTGTTAAAATACGAGAAAACAAAATTCAACTTCCCATAGAAACTGCATCAGCTGATAGCGCATTTTGTATAGGAGATCAACATTTTTTTTTCGTTATTCGACCTAAGTTCCTTCGAAAAAAATGTTCAGTTTCATGGACAGCACATGTCATAGTATTATCACACCTTTCCGGTACACTTTGTAAAGATAGAAAATAATAAAAATAGATATATTATGTAATATTTAAGGAATTATGATCCCATGAATCAGCAAAAAGATTTCGGCATTGATATTTCCCAAATTTAATGTAAGTACAAAAGTAATGTGTTATTAACACTGTGTAAATTCACAATATTAAACAGGAGAAAAAATATATTGTTTAGATTAAGAACAGTTTGTTTATTTATGAATTTTTATTGAATTATTAAAAAAGTTATAGGTTGAGTTAATTTTTGTATAATAAAATGCACGACAATTTCTTTAAAACCGTGAGCAGTGAGATAATATAGACCAAAATAAATGTATGAAGTACGTACCGAAAGTACCGAAAGAACCGGGATTCTTTCGCCGAAGAACCGGTACTGGATTATTTAAAAATCCCGGAAATTCCTGGTATTTTCGGTACCGGGAAATCCCGGGAGCATACCCTAGAGACACACCCTGTGTACAAACTACTGTAAAGATTTGACCATGACCTTGCACACAGAATACCCTGTGTAACTAACTACTGAAACTATTTGACCATGAGCTTGCCCATAGATAAAGATATAATAATAATAGCGGGAAAACTGCTTTTTCATTTTGAAATTAACAATTTAAAAAACCGGTCAAGTGCGAGTCGGACTCGAGCGCTGAGGGTTCCTGATATACCTGTAGTATTTTTAGAAGTAATAAAGTCCATTTTCAGAACAGCAAAAATAAATTTCTTTTTGAAGGTTTCATACAGATTTTTTTTATATTGTGCTACTTAGAGAGATTTTATTTTAGCTGTACAATTTACCTAAATTTTTATCAAACATAATTAAGGGTATACCTTCCTGAATTAACTTAAGAATGGATTCCCTCGCAACCACTTTTTACATTAAATCATTTATCTTAACACAAAACAAATAAGATATTAGAAGTGATGTGTTCGAGACAGAAATTTAATTTAATTTTAACTGAAGAAAAAAAATCCTAAAATTTCCCTTATTTTATCCATTTTTTCCATTTATCAAAAATATATGAAAATTTTCAAGATTTTAGGCAAAATAATATTTAATGATGTGGTCGTTTTACATTTTTGATATTTTTGAAATACTTTTCTCTCATTTTTAAGGAATTTCGGTGCCACCGTTGGTCGTATCACCCACGTTGCAAGGCAGGCTTATGTGAACCCTATTGACGTGTAAATGAGGTCGAAATTAACATTGACGAGCGTGTAGCTGCTAATTTTAGGGAAGGTATAGCCTTAATTCCCGTGTGGTGCCGGCAAAGAATAGTACCCACCCATACATACCCGTGGGTGTCGTAAGAGGCGACTAAGGGTTATAAACTGGAGGATGGGCAGCAGCATCCTCCTTTGTATCTTACTTACTGCGGTCACCTACAACTGCGGTCCATGGTGCCAGCCGTAACGCTAACAAGCGAGGTGACCCTACTTCCCCTCTACATTTTTCCAGCAAAAGCTAGAATTCTGGAGGGATTTCCCTGTCTTGTAGTGGACGTTTTTCATGGGATTTTATGATAACCTTAATTCAAAATTTTTCCGTTCGCAAACCTCGGAGATAAGGAGAATGGTATTTTTTTGGTTATTTTTATCATAACTTAAAAACTAAGAATTGCAAAAAGATATAAAAATCCATTTTGAAATGTACAACAGCTCTTTCATATGATACCGAATTACTCCTATTAACGACAATTTAAAATTTTGCCCCCTATTTTGTCCCTCTTTACTATAATCATATTATTATTTTTTTCATTTGCAATAAAGTTGGGCAATCACATTCTAAAACTATTTCAAATTTCAAGTCGATAGCATGAGTGGTTGCTGATATTAGGTCTTTACCTATGAAATTGCCGTTTTGTATGGCGAATTTTAGTTAAACACAATTTTCAGTACTAACATTTTTGCATTTTTCTTAGGAATTATAAATCCAATTTTTTTTAATTTTTTCAAGCATTATTGCGAAGACATTAAGCTAACAGAAGCTTAAATTGTATTTTCGAAAAATACTATCTGTAAAAAAATAGAACAAATCTAATGATGAAATCGGACGACATTTAAGACGAACAATTTTCAAACCTTGAATTTTATATATCAAACCGAAAATAAAAACTTTATTTTATGCGTAAATTGATAACCTTGAAGTCAACTTTCAAATATAAATCAAATGAAAAAAATAGCATTAGAATTATACTAATTATGATCTCATTAATCTGTAAGAAAATTTCGGCAATTTCATAGATAAAGACCTATTATATACAACAGGTGTGACAGACAGACGAAGTCACACCATAAGGATTTGTCGGAACCCTAATTACCAAGAACTTAGACTAGCTTCAAGATTCGTTGGCTCGATCGACGGTCATTCACAAGTTAGATTGCTGAGCTGAACGCTGTCATAATACTCAGAGTTCACGAAAAAACGTCAAGTTTTGTAAATGAACATTTTGCAGTTAAGAAAATATTTCTCTTCTTTTACACGAGGTACTTACGTTTCCAACCACATTACATACACTTAAAAATGCATAGGCTCTCGTTTTACTTATAGCTAGTCAGACATATCCACATTTTAACATTGAGGTTATAGTTTTTCTTTCTTTTAGCTTTCGTGAAGTCTGGTATAGACAGTAACCGAGAAGAAAGGAAACGAATTTAGTAACAGTTGTTTAGAAGGGCGGACGGAACAGCACTTTTGTTATTCGATTCAATTTACTTGTGATTTATGACTGCGTGGTGTGTCGCACTCGCGACTGAGTTTGCAACAGGGAGCTAACGAATTTCACTGGTTATGGCAGTTTCAAAAGTAGAACAATTTAACAACGGTTGATTAAAGGCAGTCTAATTTAAGGAGGCAGTCTAATTTAAGTACTTTTACGACTTTTTTGAACTCTGGAAAAATTGCTTTTTTTTATAAAATTATTTAATCGGTCCAATACGTACGAGGAACCATATAATATATTATGTGAGTTCCATACGAACTTGCTCATTCCCAAGTCTCTCGGTGCTCCCCTTTTTTTCGCCGTGCCGGTTCTTTTCTGTTTTGCAGCAACCTCAGTAGTTAAAAAAAATCTGAAAAAAAAAGACAGAATTAGCAATGTTCATTTTTTTTTACAGTATTCAACACCTAAGTATTTGTTGTCCTATTTTTACAAGAAAATATTTTTCGTGTCTCTTAAATGCCTCATTGCCTCTTAAAAAGAATAGTCCCATGGACCATATGGTCTTGTTATAAATTTTTGTTGGTTTTGTTCAACCTAAACCGACGAGCGTGTATGAAAGGATTGATGAAAGTTCAGGAAGCAAGGGAAGTATATCAAGATCGTAGCAGGTGGAGAACTGTGGTCTCTGCCTACCCCGACGGGAACAAGGCGTGATGTTATGTATGTATGTATGTTTGTTCATGAAGCCAAGTGATTCTTCTCATGAAAACAAGCAACTTTCCCAAATGGGAAAGTTGCTTCTTAAAGAGCGTAAAACGTTTTTTTCTTCTGGAAAGAATCTCTAGGCTTCGGGAGAAAAACCCATGAAAATTCACGATATTCATGAACATTCCGAAGGAAAAAGCGCTTTTACCACGTTTCAGTGTCTCAAGAGCCGCCATCATTCGGTTGCAGGCCATTAAAACTTTCATGATTTAAATTTTGAAGTTTCCAGAAACTATTGCGCTTTCTTTAAAGTCTGCGCAACGCCGGGGCGCCGGGCGGTCCGCTAGTCCTCAAAATATAGTACCTATAGCACGTTAATCTAAAGCTTCACGCGATTCGTTAAAACCAAATGAGATTAGATTCGAGGTAAAAGAGGCAGAGGCAGATGGATGGAGCCAATTCGATTATATTCAAGGCCGGTACCCTCCCGGTCCCAATAATGTATACCTACGTAGGAGGAACCTTGTGAGATTAATCTCCTTAGCTTAACGTCAAGCATTGTTATCCGTTTTATAAGTACTCCACTTTCAAGGCCAAGAGTGGGCGCAAATCAATATTCTTTCCTGGAAGCCCCTGGCTTTGTCTGCGCTCGGCATTCATCATAACAACCCCTGAAAAGTGTATTGTTGGATAAGGAGCTCTCATGTTTATTCCATAGTCACCACGCTGTTAGCGGCGAACGTTAGCGTAACACAGGAATGATTTCGTGTAAAACATTTCTTCCATATAGAGCTATTTGGGCGTAACTTGATTTTATCAACTTTTCAGGAGAGCAAAAAGAAAGTTTTGATTTGATTAAAAAAAAGAACTACAGAGTATTTTTGAAAAAATGCTTTTGTTTTATATAGCATATGTATCTACGTACGCTTTGTTGTACTTGTATATGAAATTATTGCCAGTTACTTGAGAGAAAACCCATTTTTTATGAGAAAAGTCGTGTCTTAAGGCTAAATCGCATCCAAGTGTAAGACTCACATAGACTTAAAACATAGATACGCCCTTGTGGTTTGAGGGTTCCCTAAATTATAGTGGCTTAACTGATTTATACGCTGTTCTTCCTCTTAAAATAGGACAAAATCGCACTTTTTCATCTGGACGTAAGTATGACTTCAACCTCTTTAGTTCTCATTTGTTTGAGAAACATCTAAAAATGAGAGGCGTCACCTCAAAATAAGCCTATTTGCCTTAGTAGTGACTAGGACACCTAAAATATTTTTCTTAGTTACGCTTAAATAGCATAGATTTTTAAGCACTTTTTAACTAGAGGACTTCGCATATTCAATAAAAAAAACTTAATAATGATATATTTTACTTCTCACAAAGAAGACAGAAATATTGTTAAAATCTAATAAATTACCTTACTTTTCCCGAAGTTTCGACTGATTTGCATCAACCTTGTAGATTGAAGGGAACTACGGAGATATTAGTGAGACGGAAGACATCATCTGCCTTCATTTAAACATTATTGTGTATTGATAATTATTAATTATCGCGCTAAAACTCGGAATAAAATAAACAACAGTTTATTCTGTAATCAAAGGTTTGTTTGGATTCGGGTACTAAGGAAAAAAGACAGGCAGATAATTCTACTCCTTAGGTGCGCGATTTTTTTTCTATTGTCAATGGGCTTATTCTTGACCTTGATCTAGTCTTGAGGACAGAGATGAGGTCAACGATGGAATGAGCTTGCCCAGAAGAAGCCTATTCACTCGCGACTTCAATAGATTCGGGTTATATGAAATTGAGAATGCAGACGCAGGCAGGCAGGCACAGTCCCGAAATAAAATAAACATCAGCTTGTACTGTCTTCAAAGGTATGTTTGTTTTTTTATGATCTTGACTTCCATCTTGCCCTATAAGCAAAGATGAGGTTAACAATGGAACGAGCTTGCCTAGAAAAAAAAGCCTGTTCACTGGCGAATTGAATATACTCGGGTTTTCACTAGGCAGAGAATTTAACTCCTTATATAATTCAACTCAAAAGATGAGAATGTGTGAATTATCAATCTAGTTTGGGTGATATCCTGCGTTAACACCTGGACTCCCGTTGGTAGAATGCAGATGGTGGTATAAGTTCTTGAAGCACTTGGGCACACTGTCCAAAGTACAATCTGTAAAAGACCGATAGACAATTAACTTTGGGGCGGTAAACTAGACTGCTAAACTTGGTTTTCACCTACATCTGATCACGAACAAGTTTTTGGCTCTAAAATTTATCGAGTCAGGTGTGGCTAGTTGTTATTTGGCTGAGCCATCCCAAGGTAACAGCAATTCTCTACGTAAGATCGGACTTGAGCTTTATATAAAACTAAAAGCTGTGAAGGAGTGAAGTACATTGTTGAGGATACTAATTTTTTATCGCAATTAAAGCTATTGACTCAATGTAGGCACCAAAGGTAAAGTTAACACAAAACTTCGTTCCAACTTTGTACCTTGAAAAGTAGGAGCCAGATTGAACAGGCTCCTATTAGCGATATACAGACACGCTTGTGTTTTGGTGGCGTTGAAACTCACCAAATTTTTGTTACCCTATTCAGAGACACACACATAAGGTTGAAAATAATCTCTGTGTCCTTCTTTTAAGTCCAGACTATCTTGAAACAAAGTTTCATCAAAATCGGTTTAGTGGTTAGCTAGTTAGCTAGTTTTGGGTACAAAACTATTTTTAAATTGGGATTTTTATCAGACAATTAAGAAGATTAGAACAACTTCAGTAAGTTATCAGTATCTAAACTGTATATTCACAACCAAACGAAACCTTAAACTTTACATACCTGTAGGAAGTTTTTGCATTTTTATCCATTTGTTGTGATTTAAATGTCTGATTACTTTTGCCTATTGACATGTATCCGTATTTCATCTGTCAATCCTTTAATTGTACCAAAAGCACATTAAATTTCACAAAATTTTCAACTCAAAAACCGTTTGAAGAAATGACGTTTCAAAACTTATCAACAAATGGCAAAAATACCAAAAGAATACATCTGTCCTTGTCACTCACATAGCGAGCGTAATATTCCTATCTCTTTTTCTTCTAATAGTTGCGTGCGAACAGGGCGTATGTTGAAGTAAGTCTACACGGCCACTAAGGTTGGGTCCAGAACCACACAGCCGTAATTTGTCATACGTCTAGTTCACGTATAAGGTATCATATTATTTTAGTGCAAAAAGGACCCATATTAGATTAAACCTATTTAGCTCGCACAACAGTGCATACTTAAGCCTTTATAGACCAATTTTATTTTAAAACTAAGGATCGTACTAATAAACGGGAAAGATGCATCTGTAGCCAAAAAAAAATTTTGTTTAACAGTTTCGAAAACCTATTTTGGCCTTATTACGAGTTACGCCCATATCGCTCTATATGGAAGATTTTAAGGGCTTATTGTGGAGACTCAATGGAATATTTTTTTTATCTAAGACTTGCAAGTTCGCAAATAATTCTACTCACAAAATGGCGATTTTAAAATTTCTAACAGTCGTAGAAAAACAAAACTTGTTTCATTTAGTCCTCGGGATAAGCCCTTCAAAGGTTTACATGGATTTATTTATTTTACACATAACTTACATCTATCATTACAGACAGGATTATCATTATATACAGGGTTATTTTTGGACCCCTGGCTAAGTGTGGCTCTCAGAAAACGAATCTGAACAACTTTTCCAAAGAAACATGGGTCGAAAAACGAGAAGCAGTTTTGGTTCTCTCATAAAAATCGCATCATTATCGGCACAAGATTTGTATGGGAGGATCACAATTTTATCTCTTTTTTAGACCCATTGAGCTACATACTAAAGTTTATCAGTTCATTTTTATAAGAAGTAACAAATGATGCCGCCCTATTCTATTAGTGAATTGGCTCAGAGTAGGTACAGAAAATAAATCTGGACTTGATATGAGAATGATTTATTAAAGCCCTGTATATTGTTTATTCGCCCGCGTGGTGCCGACAAATAATAGTAGATTCAGATTCAGATAATTTTGTTCAATGTAGATTCTTTACAGAATACTTATTTATTGAATGTCATGCAGAATGCAATGCAAATAGAGCGAGTCTACGCCGTTTCGGATCGTGCTATGGCAGCGTAAAAGAAATGGCAAGAAACCACTGCAGCACGGCGGCGTACTTTAAGAGTCGGCTTTTTACAATGTGTTTCTTGTGTTTCGCTGGAATATCAGAGCACCATACCTCCTTGTCATTGAGTAGTGGTACAAAACCATCTCTATCCGTGGGTGTCGTAAGAGGCGACTAAGGGATTATGAACCGGAGGATGGGCAACAGCGTTCTTCTTTTTATCGTACCGTCTTACATACTGCGGTCACCAAAAACAGGGGTGTATGGTGCAAGCAGCAATGCTAACAAGCAGCATGGTGACTATGGTACTTTTTCTCGAACCACGCATTTTTGCTGGCATTCTAAAGGGAGCTCCTTGACCAGTCACTCAACCGTATCAATCATTAATATTACTTCAATGGGGAAGTTACGATGTTGTTATATAGTTTGCGTCCGGCACAGTAATTGTTGACCGTAATTAGGTTAGTTCTAATAGTGCTGCATTTTTTAAGAATTTCTTAGAAGTCGAATATTCTTTTCCTTTTTTAGGGTTCCGTAGCCAAATGGCATAAAACGGAACCCTTGTGGATTCGTCAAATCTGTCTGTCTGTCTGTCCGTCCGTATGTCACAGCCACTTTTTTCCGAAACTATAAGAACTATACTGTTGAAACTTGACAAGTGGATGTATTATTAGTAAACCTTCTTAAGATTTTTACACAAAAATAGAAAAAAGAAACGGTAAATTTTACTTTGAACTAAAACTCAAATTTCTTTTTTCATCAAACCCATACGTGTGGGGTATCTATGGATAGGTCTGCAAAAATGATATTGAGGTTTCTAATATATTTTTTTCTAAACTGAATAGTTTGCGCGAGAGACACTTCCAGAATGGTAAAATGTGTGTGTCCCCCCCCCCCCGTGTAACTTCTAAAATAAGAGAATGATAACAACCGAAAATTGGTTTGAACGAGATCTAGTAAGTAGTTTTTTTTAATACGTCATAAATCGTAAACCGCAATTTACATTTCATTCGTACAGGTTTGTACGGAACCGAGTGTCCGACTTGCACTTGGCCGGTTTTTTAGAATAAACTGCTGAAATTTGTTTATATCTGTCGCAGGCAAATCGTATAATTCGCCGTTTACAAACGGCGGGCAAACTGTAAACGGTCGGCAAATTGTAAAACGGCGCCGGCAGATTGTAAACAGGTTTAGATCACTGCTGCATTTTAGGTCCGTTAGCCACGGTAAACCCAACCTGACCGATCCCGAGCAGGGATCGGTTAAGTTGGGTTAGGTTATCTTGCGACCACAACCGCACGAGCCGAGCGAGCGAAGCGAGCGTGCCGTGGGAGCGGCCGGTGAGTGCCAGAAACGAATTACGCGCCGTTTTGTGAAATGCCGCGGCATTATGTAAAATGGCGAATTAAAATTTTTTCGGCATTTTGTAGAATGCCAAGGCAAACTGTGATATGACGAATTATACGATATGCCTGCGACATATCGATCGAATCTCTTTTCCAATCTCCGTTTAACTCCTAGTTCGTGTTGCAGCCTTCATCCTCCAGCCCCCAGAAATATTGATTGATCCTTTAGCCTTGAGCGAGCCAAGCGAGGCAATCACCTCACACAAAATGCAAATATCTACGAGAGTGCTAAAATTGCTGAACGTATTAGGTTATACTCTGTTCGAACGGTTAGTTGGTTGAAGTTGCTTTGTTAAGCTAGGATTTTGTTCAAAGAAATTTTTAATAAAAGTTTCTGTTGCAAGTTTTAAAAAAATTGCTCAAACTCATAACTCTGATGAGGAGAGTTGGACACACTTTATGACGTATTAATATAAACCCACGTTCGCGATATAAGTAGGTTTAGGAGAAAAAAAGCTTCCAGCAAAAGACCACACTAATCTGGCTACACGTAAAAAACCTTCCCCGGATATTGTTTTATCCTACTCTGTGCCTGATCTTCTTCTTAGCAGTCGACAAAAGAACTAAATTTTTGTAGCCCAGAACGCTGCCACATTTTTGTGGCTTTAAAAAAAGGTCATCACGTGTACATATGTCGGGACATGATGCATGACAGGAGGTTAGGTGACCATTGTTTGCGGGGAGGTACCACACTCACATTTGTTATTGGAGCTGTCGGTGAAACCCCACCTACACACGCTGTCTTTGCACCGACCGACCTGTATCCGTTTGAGCAGGTGATGTCCAGGTGGTAAGCTTTCTGCTGGTTGAATAAACTGAACGAGTGAGTGCTCCTCTTCCCACAACTGATACCTCTCTGTGGATGGGTCGCCGACAAGTGGCTTTTAGGATTTAAAAAGCTGTTAGTACCACGCGCGTTTAGAAGCTAGTCTAGGCAAATTGCAAATAGCCAACTATCCGTTTACTTCGGTGGTTTGAAAACTTTTATAGCATGGTTAGAACATAGAGTAACACGATTTTCGCGCGCAAAGCCAGAGGGGAAGAGGGGAAGCTACATAAAAGGCGTCTCCTAAACGGGCTTGCGCGGTTTGACGCGTTGCTCTAAGGGTTAGAATAAATAAATTCAAAATTCATTTATTCTAGGATATTATTTATCACTTTTTGGCGTAAGTTTTTTTAATTAAGAAGCTACTTTTGCTTCTTATTCCTTAAGAATTATAATCTGCAATGCAGCTAAAGCGGTAAAGCTTGTGTCAAGTTCAATTTTAAGTTTGCTATGTTGTTGCAAGTCTAGCTCGAGAGAATTAACTCTGAAAACGTTACATTCTAGCGCAGTAGAAATTTTACTTTTACGTCGAAATCTTTTAACGAGCAATATTTGTATTTGTAAATATATTCGCAATCGGTTTCTCGATGTTGATAAAACTTACTCTTCGGGGGTTTTTGAGGGCGATAAATCGATCTAGCTATGTCTCATGTCTGAAAAAGGTCGTTTTCTCAATTCTCTTGAGCATGTCTTGAAAATAGTGCGTTTCAGAAATCCTATAGCGCCATCTGTTGGTGGCTTTGTTGAAGATTATACAGAGCGAAGCTCGCGTATTAGTCTTAAGACAGTAACAAAACTATTTTAGTTCTATGCATAGAAAAAAAGCGCGGTTGAAGAATCAGGAAAACAGAAAGTGATTGATATGGCGCGTTGGGTTACTCCGTGCCTTGAAAATAATGAAGTGTTCGGCTGGCCTTACGTTGCCGCTACACAAAAAGAGCTAGGAAAGGCTATATGCATATGCACACAGACGTACATGTAATATCGCAGATTTTTCTCCCTGTCCAGTTAAGAATTCCTGCCGCCTGGTAAGAGGCTATGGGAAAAGATAGATATTTGACAGTGCGCGCAGTCTTTTCGCTTGAAAGAAAGGGATAAAGTGCGCAATCCGCAACGCATTCGATTGCGACAGATATACTGTGCGTGTTACCAAAACTAAATGACGTAAGCGCCTGATATAAAATATCGACTTTTTGTAAAAACTAAGTAATAAAATAAAATTTTAGGTTGGACAAACCCTAGCAACTACAAATACCATTCTGTATACTTAATTTCACTACTTAAAATACCTCCGATTCCACAAAAAGAGGAATAAATGAAAATTGAAGAGGCAACTTTGGATTTTTATTTTGTCGAGTCGATTTTCACTAATCATGTTTTGGTCTTGGTGATGCCCTCACTTTAATGTTCAATAAATACATACCTGAAAATCACGGCAAGATATTGGGTAAATATAAAGATATTTCTCTTTAGAATACCCAAAAAAACTTACATATCGCCTTAAGTTTTCGCCTATTATAAGAAAAATAAAATGCAATGAGTGTAATTTGCAAAATAGACGCTTACAGGTAGGTGTCATAAGGAGATGGAAAAGCACTAAAATACCGGAGCGCCGAGCGAAGTGAGCCAGTTGTCCGTGTGGTGCTGGCAGAGAATAGTACCAACCCATCTCTACCCGTGAGTGTCGTAAGAGGCGACTAAGGGCTTTATAGACCGGAGGATGCGCAGCAGCATCTTTTTGTGTATCGTAACATCTTACATACTGTGGTCACCAACAACAGCGGCCGCCGGCCGTAACGCGAGGTGACTATGGTAAATCCTCTCCAAAGTAACACGAGTTTTTGCTGGAGTTTTGGCGGGAGCTCCCTGTCCTGTAGTGGATGTTTTATGGGTCGTTATGATGATTCGCGTTAATGGACACCCATCCAAATTCTAACCATGGTCAACGTTGCTTACTAATTTAATTAATGATCGTCGACAGTACTATCACAACAACTTAGTCATGAGCACTTCCGTCATAAATAAGTCACACATTCTACTCATTACCTCGGAAGGGTCGGGTGGTGTAGGTAGTAGGAAGGTCGCGTAGGGCGACAAGGGTGTGCGCTGCACTTGGCCCAGTTCCGTCGGTCGATAACTCCTCCCTCACTCCCTACACATCTGGTGCGAAGGTACAAGGTCAGGCGGTTGTGGAAGCAAGCCATCGTTTCTGAAACTGGGGGCAGGATAACACGCAACGCGTACATTTTTACACGGAGAAATAGAAAATGGTTACAGATTCAGATAATTTTATACAATGTAGATTCTTTAATGAATACTTGTTGAATGTCATGCAGAATACAATTAAGCGAGTCTACGCCGTTTCGGATCTTGCTATGGCAGCGTAAAAGAAACGGCAAGAAACCACTGCAGCACGGCCTAATTTAAGAGTCGACTTTTTACAATGTGTTTTTATTGTGTCTTATATATTATAATTCCTCTGAGGGTTAACTATTATTATAACATCTGTTTCTGAGATTACTTGCATGATTACCTACTTGAACTTGATTGCTGAATAGAAAACGATAGAGCAATTCAAATCTCCCCCGACGGGCTTTGTGCTGGTCACGTGATGCTAAGAATATGCCATATAACTTATTTCTTGTGTAGTAGTTTTAAATAAAGAGGCGTGATGTTATGTATGTATGTAGTTTTAAGTAAAGTTGAACAATTATTGACAATAGGTATAGTTAAAAATGAAAATAACTAGGTAGACAGTCATAGGTATTCCTAACATATGAATAATTAATGAAGTAAACTCTATCAATTAAGTCACACCTTTAAATCAGTGTCATAAATATTTATTATGTCGGTAATTTTATGTCATCTTGTAGAAGACGATTAATGAGAACCAATGGTTGGTACTTGAGATTCGAGAAACTTGCTTGATTGATTGATTAAACTTTGCCATTTGAGTTAGAAATAGGTGCGGCACGTGGCAGGCCAACTCCAAACCACCTAATTAAAAGTTCTAAAAGAGGTCTGACAGGAAATCGCGCCTCAATTGCGCGCTCTTTTTATATTATCCAAGGGTCGCTACTAACGAACAAAAACTGGCGAAGTGCGTGTCGGCCGAAGCGCAGTTAGATTTTTTCATAATCTTTTAACGAACAGCAATTGCTATTCCTATTTCTATTATTTTCAGTTTTTACTCGTTAACCTGTAAAGTCTACTTAGCTGTAATAGTTTTCTTTTTAAATTTACGATATATACTACCAGTGTGAATTTTTTTAACATTTCCGATAACAAGCGTTTAGCTGGCAGAGGTGGGGAGGGGGGGGGGGGCGGGGCGGCACACTTGACTCTTACAAAAAATAGCGCTTTTAAGCTAAATATTTCACCAACGAATCCCTTAATAATGAGGGAAGAATGATAATATTAGCGGAACAAATTAATTGTTAACCAAAAGCTTTAGCTTTGGGTAGTCTTTGACTCTCTTCACAACCTCAAATAAATTGCTCTCGATTATTGTAAGGGCTACTCGCAGGTCAGGTCGAGAAAGGTCCTTTTTTTAGGACTTTCGCTAGTAACTTGAAAACGGTGCGTCTTAGAGACAAGGCTTTCAGAGATGAATTGAAGCCTAGTAAATTTGCCATAACTTTTTCCTTATACATAACTAGCTGTGCCCTACGACTTCGCTTGTGTGAAGTGTTGATTGAGGCTGCGTCGCTTTAAACTTCATAATCGCATATCTTCTGTTACGGTTATTCGTTTGCAATGAAACAAAGTTTATATGATGCAACAACGTAAGCTTCATACATTATTGAAAAATTCATTTGAATCGATTCTGTAGTTCGTGAGTAAATACCAGACAGCCGCTTGAAATTTAAAATTCTAATATTTAGTCTTATGGTGAACCGATTTCATTGAAATAATGCTCGTGTATTGCAACAACTTATGGTTGACACATTATTGAAAACCCCGTTCAAATCTAATCAGTAGTTTGTG
Source organism: Athrips mouffetella (assembly GCA_947532105.1). Taxonomy (NCBI): domain Eukaryota; kingdom Metazoa; phylum Arthropoda; class Insecta; order Lepidoptera; family Gelechiidae; genus Athrips; species Athrips mouffetella. The sequence goes on along the minus strand of OX383960.1, from coordinate 188,416 downwards.
AGTGAATCGAATCTGTGTGTTTGTCTGTTTTTCTCTCTGTCGGCGGCATAGCTCAGAAGGCTTCAGTACTAGAAAGCTGAAATTTGGTATGAATATATGTATTAACCACCCGGACAAAAAAGTAAAACAAAAAAATCATTCTCTCCCCTGCACGTGAAGCGGAGTTTTTTTTTTTTGTTTACCCAATAGTGTGGGGTATCGTTACAAAAGTCTTTTAAAAATATTGTGAGCGTGTGAAGATCATTTTTCGATTTAGGGATCCGTTTGCGAAATATTAAGTTTCAAAGTGCATTTTTTTTGTTAGAGTCAATTGTCGACGTCGGCGTCGTCGTCGTCCCCACCAGTTAAACGGTTGTAATCGATACAATAAGAGAGGAATTTATTTGAGGTTGTGAAGAGAGTCAAAGACTACTCAAAGCTAAAACTTTTGGTAATCAATTAATTTGTTCCGCTAATTCCCCTTATATGGCTCAATCTTCCTGGGATATAACAAAAAATTTTCTTAGAATACTCATAATATTTTCAAAAGCACCCTACACAATGAAGTTGACGGGAAGAAAATCATTATACTTGTAGCAGGTACCCTAAAATTTTTTTTTTCGAAATTATATTTTACTATTTCCTAGGCGTGACTAATTATGTATTCTCAAACGAAATTACAACCTTCTAATACTAAAGATTTCTGAGCTACGCCGCGGACAGACAGACATATGGATATGACGAAACATTAAGGGTTCTTTGTTGACGACGGAACCCTAAAACTCTACGGAACGGAACCCTATGTGATAAATGAGGTACCTATTTGGCTGTTCATAGAGCCGTTTTGGTCTTAACACTGATGGCAGTCAAAACTGGGTATGGCCAAAGAAGCATGAAAATAGAATTAATGCAGTAGAAATAGAGCGTTAAGGAGTATGATTGATGTGAATTTTCGAGTGACATTAGAAATAGTGTGATAGGAGAAATTTGTGGCGTAAAAGAAGACGTAGGGACTAAAATTGAGAAAGGGATGCTGAGATGGCTTAGAGAGGATTAATGGACGCAGATTTCCGAAAGAGATCTACCAGGCGAGAGTGAATGGAAACGTTGTAAGAGGAAGGCCTCGGTGAACGTGCTAGGACAAATTCAGGACGTTCTGAATAAAGGCCAGGTTAAAAGTACCTTAAAGCGAAGAGCGTAGGATTGATGAAAGCGAAATCTTTGGATGAAAGTAGAGAAACTCGTTACCTGCAGAACAATACAATATATGGATCTTTTTAAGGCAAGAGTGAACACTGAACAGGTATCTTTTAGGTAGGCATGTTATATCTTTGACTCCATCGTCAGTATCGTCACCTACCATCAGGTGAGATGGGAGTCAAATGCTTACCTATCCTACATAAAAAAAACCGGCCAAGTGCGAGTCGGACTCGCGCACTGAGGGTTCCGTACCACCACATAAACATAATTGTATTAGTTGAAATTTCAGTAAGTTAATGTGCTAGATTTTTTGAGTCCGACACGCGCTTGACCAAATTTTATTATTTGTTGTTATTTTACAGCCTATGCCCTATAAACATACCAATTTTCAAGTTTGTAAGTGTTCCCGTTTTTAAATAGAACTAAAACAAAAATCGCCTCAGCATCCATCCAACTTGACCCCTCTCTTATATGAATGTTCTTGAAACGGGAGCTCACCACAATTGGTTACCATTAGTTGTGAGAAAAGTTGTAATATTTAATGATTTCAGACTTTTCCCATTATTTGTACTGTGAGACTTAGCTTCTTGCCAAATTTCATAATTTTAGGTCAACGGGAAGTACCCTGTAGGTTTTTCATTTTTGAATAAATGTATGGAGATGAGGACATAAAATGCCATATCTTTTGATTGCGTTGTCGTAAAAAATTGAAATTTTCAGATCTTGTGTGGTTCATGAATCCTAATATATGGTATTAATTTCAACCTGATACCTTTACCCGTTCGTGAGATAAAGGGTCTTGACAGACAGACAGACGGACAACAAAGTGATCCTATAAGGGTTCCGTTTTTTTCTTTTGAGGTACGGAACCCTAAAAAAGCGAGGGAAGTATGTCAAGATCGTAGCAGGGTGGAGATTTGTGGTCTTTACCTACCCAGACGGGAAACAGGCGTGATGATCTCTGCTCGTTACGAAAAGATACCTGAGACAGAAAATGCATGTTGTTTTTATTTTAATACCGCTCTCCGAAACAATATTACTTTGATGCCGCCATCAAAAACCACTTTCACGGTAATCGTTTGTGAAGTACGTTATATAACAAAAACAGTGGAAAAAAACACCTTGAACATTTTTGATACTGCCACTTTTGTGATTTTTCAGGTTCTTTGCTGAATTTAATTTGTGTGCGTAACACTGCCGTAGTGACGTGCGTGAATTGTAATACTGCCGTAGTGACGTGCGTGAATTGTAACACTGCCGTAGTGACGTGCGTGAATTGTAACACTGCCGTAGTGACGTGCGTGAATTGTAACACTGCCGTAGTGACGTGCGTGAATTGTTGCACATTCTGCTGGTCTCCTTACTTAATAAAAGAACATGTTTACCCCTATTCTTAGTCTTCACCGTAGGATTAGTAAGGGTATCCTTCCTATGATTCAAAAGCTAATTCCATCTTTTGCGCGGAGCAACAAAGGGATCTGATCAATGATCTTATATATGTTACTGATCTGATAGTTTCTAAACTTTCTAAGGTTTGACATTGTTGCATTAAACCAACAACTGTGCTGGTTTACCGGCTAGTGGAGAGCGCGTGGGTTCCTGTGGTGCTAAGACCGTAGTCCGATAGGTATCTTACTCGTCGGTGAATGAAGGTTGGAAGCGGTGTCTATACATCACTTACTTTCAGGGCGCCACCAGTCACAAAACTGGAAATGTGTTACAAATAAAGGTGTTAAATTAAACAACTTAATTATAATAAATGAGAGAGCATCTTATTTCGTACCTTTCAAATACATTAGTGTTACAATTGACGAGGAACAATAGGCTTATCCTCAAAAGCAATTCTCGAACAAACTACTTCTTCTAGGAGTTATTCTTAAAAAACAATTCTTTCTTAAAAATATTCCTTTCTAAAGATAGTCCCTAAAGGGATGTGAAACTTATGACGATAAACTTACTTACTATTTTACATACAACGACATTTACATGGATAGGCCTCTCCATGTAAATGAGTGACGTGACGAGAACATATATCCTTAATTCTAATACATGTTGGGGTACGAGTTGGTTCGAAGCCAAACAAGTAATACACCAACCCGAATACGGCACACCGGTGTGGGGGTAGCGTTCACTCACAACGGGTGACCTGGCATTGCAAACAACGGAGAGAAGTTCCCGTACAGATCTTCACAGAATGGTTGTGTCGAGGTTCAGAATAAAACGTGTGATGACTCACTTGGTCTGCGCATTGCGTTACCTCCCATGACCATGTACCGATGACATGACGATTCTCTCTTTTGTTATAAAAAAGATTCTCTCTTTTATTATAAAAAATGCGAGTCAGCGCCGCGGCATCACGCGTGGGCTTATGACGAGACTCACGATATGTGAAAGAAGCCTAAGCTACCAGATAAAAGAAGAAGGCGACATCCTGTCGCCTCCTGGTTCTGTTTGTCAATCTGACATTGTACTAATGGGTGATCCACAGGATTACCCTGGATATTTGTCGATTTTCTTGGAATGGGTCCGAGATGTGTGTGCTCAGTTACACGGAAAATGAATGACAGGTTAGTTAGTTCTCTTTGTCAATCGACGAAATGCGAGGACCGGATAAAAAAAAATAACAAAGCACCAAATTCAATAAGAACTTTACAATCCAGTTGGAATAATTTCTACGAAGGGGTTTATCTAATAATTTCTATTTACTTCTGCTTTTCTAATTTGGAAATATTATTTAAGAGAAAGACCGGTATCGGAATGATGGCGTGGAAAACGCACTCGTCTCCACATTCTGTGGCACTTGTCTATGGTAACTGTCAGTCGACGAACGTAAACAGTGTCTGTTTATCCTAACAAAAATACACCGAAAAACACATTAATGTTAAGAAAAACGTATTTAAAACTATAGGGGACGATGTGACGACATCACTCCGGCACTGTGAAGTGAAATGAGGTAGTGAAAACACAAAGAGGCGAATAAGACGACGGCGAACGTTGACAAAACAACAGGTTGTTTTGTATCACTGGTTTTCTGCCGGTATACTACAGATTCTATGTGACGAGACGCAAGTGGAGCTCTGCTATTCTGTCCCTAGTCCACCTAGAATGCCGCAAACCTATTCCACGTAAGTCCTACACAATAGATCAACCTTGCCAAAGGCAATAGACCTACCGGTGAAACCGTGTACTCTGCTGGAGCGTCTTGGCTTCACTGAGTGGGACGTACTCCAGCGCAGTTCCTGCGAACAGTCCTACGAATCACCAGCAAAGTACACGCCTTCCCAGGTGATTCTTTACAACATTGAACATTGTAGAAAATAACATGCAACAACACTCCCCTCCTAAGAGCGAAAATAGTTTCGAGTACCGCGAGGTAGAATTTTCGCGATACACGGAGAAACTAAAGGTAAATATTTCTTATAAACAAGTTACGTGTAAGCAACGAAGAACCACTGACCCTTGCTTTTACAACGCACCATTTCTTCTAAGCTACTTTTGGTTAAGTAACCGAACGCGTTCTATTCTTTTTATAAATCCTGTTCTATTTGTAAGTTTATAACACCTAGGAAAACATACGAATCCTTTAGCTTAAGATTAAGTCTTTGTAAATAGTCCTATACTAACTAATACTTAAGTCTTAACCAACTCAGGTTTTGCAAATATTTAACTTTACGGCTATTGTTACTATTGTATACTATTTTACCCTACTCTTAAGTAAATTACTACTCTGTTACGATTATATGTTAATTCCTTATCCTAATGCGCGCGCGACTATACTAAAATATTTGGTTGGGGATCCCCTTTGGATACCTAAACTACACTTAAATGTTAACGATTTGTTGACCTACTCATGCAAAAATATTTACTCGCTAAGGATAATTCTACTCTTCTACATGTATAATATCTTTAATATGGGTAAGTCCCACTTTCTTTCCGTTTAGTGCGCATAAGCGATACACTAACGGGCTAATCCTTTCTTCTACTACACACTTTATATTACGGGGTGCTAGTTTACTTGCGAAGTTCTCGCTAGCTTTCGACTGTATATAGTCTTTCTTCCAGACTATTTGACCTACTCTCAAATTGACGTCTCTCTTTCTCCTATCATAGATTCGCTTTCCTCTTTCATATGCTGCGGCCAGCTTTTCTCTAACTTTTGAATAAATCGTCCGAAGTTCTTTCAAGGATTCAGCGTATTCATTTCTCCCAGAGAAGGTCAGTTCACCTTGTTCTTGAGAATTGGGATTGTAATGTTCTGTTTCCAAGATAATCTCTCTCCCATGAACTAGAAAAAATGGTGTGAACCCAGTGGCATCATGCTCACTATTATTCATGGCTGATTGAATATGTGGAATATGGACGTCCCATTCTCTTTGGTCTTTCTTAAGAAATGCTGAAATGGTATCTCCGACTACCCTATTAACTCGCTCCACAGGATTTACCTGTGGCGTATACACCGCGGTGTAGAAGAGATTAGGGATTTTGTATTTTTCTACAAATTCCCTAAAGTCTTTAGAGGTGAAGACACTACCATTGTCGCAAATTAAAGTTCTAGGTACTCCGTGCACTAGGAATACATTCTCTTCTAACTTCTGGTTAATAACAGAAGTCACAGCTCTTCGTATAGGAAAAAGAAACACATACTTTGTGAAGTAGTCGGCGACTACCAAAATAAAGGTATTGCCTTTCTTGGACTTGGGCAGAGGACCATGTAAATCAATTGATATAGTTTCAAATGGCCTGTGCACCTTCTTAGGCTGTCCCATTAATCCTGGTCTAGCTTGGTTACTAGATTTATTAGCAAGACAGACTTCACATTTCTTGACATAGCTCTTGACATCTTTTAATAATTTGGGCCAATAATAACGTAAAGCGATTCTCTTTAACGTTTTATTAATGCCAAAGTGTCCCGCTGTTGGCTTGTCGTGGTTCTCAGATAAAATCTGCTTTCTTTCCTGAATGGGTACTACTAATTTCCAAGCGGTGTCATTTTCTAAGGCGTATTTGCATTTTATTAATTTATATAGCTTCTTGTCGATAATATTGAATTTAGGGTAGCGGTGAGGGTGCTTCTCACAGTTCTCATACAGCTTATCGTACCATGGGTCATTCGACGGGAATGTAATCCTTTCTACGACATTGACTTCTAGCCTGCTGAGCGCGTCCGGCACTACATGCAGATGGCCTTTCCTGTGTTTGACATCAAACTGGAATTGCATGAGTCGCATCGCCCATCTCGCCAATCTACCACTTGGTGACTTTATGTTTAGCAGCCACTGGAGTGATGCGTGATCAGTAATGACTGTGAATGGATGTCCTTCGACATAGCATCTAAACTTTTCAACACTATACAGGGCTGCTAGGCATTCTTTCTCTGTCACCGAGTAATTCCTCTCCGCTGCGGTAAGGCTACGCGAAGCGTACGCTATGACCTTCTCTTCTCCTTCTATATTCTGAGTGAGTACGCTCCCTATACCCTTATCACTAGCGTCACATTGTATGAAGAATTCTTTTGAAAAGTCTGGACAAGCCAAGACTGGTGAGGTTATTAAGTGTTCTTTGAGTTTATCAAAGGACCTTTGAGCATCGTCGCTCCATTCAAACCTTTTCAATTTCTTACTGGTCAGCCGATTTAATGGTGCTGCCACCGTTGAAAAATTTGGAATGAAGCGGCGGTACCAACCCACCATTCCCAGAAAACTTTTCACTTCTTTCGGAGTTTTAGGTTCTGCTAGTTTAACAATTACCCTCGTTTTTTCTGGATTAGTTCTCAGGCCTTCCCTATCAACTTTGTATCCTAGATAATCCAGTTCCTCTCGGCAAAAGTGTGACTTCTCTATATTAATAGTAAGCCTTGCGCTTTCTAACTTCTGATAAACACGGTCTAACAGAATTAGATGGTTATTGAAATCGCCACGAGAGACCACTATGATATCGTCTAGGTACGTAAAAACAGATAGGGTTAAGTCTGGGTTCTGAAATTCCGCCGTTATAACGCGGTCCATCAATCTTTGGAGGGTTTGTGCTGCAGTACTCAGACCGAAACACATCCTTCTAAATTGAAATAATCCTCGACCGGGGACGCTAAAAGCCGTTTTCTCCCTGCTATCTGCGCTCAGTTCTACTTGCCAGTAAGCAGACTTGAGATCAATGGAAGTCATGTATGTCGCTCCTCGTAGACTATTGAGGATAAAGTCTATGTTTGGTAGTGGGTAACTATCAAATTTTGTTACGGAATTAAGTTTTCTACAATCCAAGCATACGCGTGGTTTCCCATCTTGTTTCTTAACTACCACCAACGGACTGTTCCACGGTGAGTTAGACGGTTCTATCACTCCTAGTTGCAACATATGATCGACTTCCTTGTGAATGAGTTCCAGCAGGGCGGGCGAATATTGATGACACTTTTGTCGCACGGGTGGATGATCACCAGTATCGATCGTATGTTGAACTAAGTCAGTTTTATTTAAAGTATTCTTAGAAGTTAAATTCTTAAACTTTTCTATTCTCAAATTTAATTGCTTGATTTGTTCTGGAGTTAAATCCGTCGAAGTTTTAAGTACACCAGCTTCTATGAAATTTTCTAACGTCAAACTATTCGTTTCTATTAACTGTAATACTTCTGAACCGATGTTAAACATTTGCCAAAAATCGATTCCAAAAATAATTGGTGTGCTTATTTCTTCTACGACTAAAAATGTAACCATATGGGTCATGTTTTTATATTCTACAGGCAGGCGAGTATTACCAGCAGCTGTACTTTCCGATCCATTAGCAGTTATGATCTTAACAGTGGATGTTGTTTTTTCTAGGGTTGCACCACACTGGTTCAAGTAACGGAAAGCAGAGCCACTGATCACACTGCACACGGCCCCCGAGTCTAAGAGACCTTTGCATTCTTTACCTAAAATCAGAACTTTTAAAAATGGTCTGGTTTCTTCAGGTTTAGGGCAAAACTTAACTTCTTGAATTTTTGACATATCGCCGACAGATGGTTCTTGCTGATTATTACGGGTGCGGCCAGGGGACTCTATCCTTTTTCTGCGTCCGAGGCCTTCCCTCCGTTTAAATTCTTTTGAGGGTTACATTTTGGACACTTGGGTCGGATAACTCCCTCCTTCCCGCAGCCGTAGCAATGCAACGTGCCATTGAATTTACAGTCGTTGGCGATGTGTCCTTCTTTCTTACATTTACTGCAAGTAATACGATAAATTCTCGGTCCACCGACCGCTCCTACGTTCTTTTCCTTCTTTTCTGGGTTTGACTGGCGAAAATTTCGTGTTTTGTAACACAGATCCGAGTGTAAAGAGTTTTGCGTGGATGTTGAAGGATAAACATATGACGAGCATTCAGCTTTCATTTCCTCTATCTGTTTACACTTGTTTCGCAAATCGTCTACACTCGAATATGCTTCACCAAACACTTTTGATTTGTAAAAGGGGGCTAAATTATCCTTAATGATTTCTACCTGTTCCTTCTCAGGAATCGGTGTATCTAGCCTTCTAAAGTAAGTTTTCATCAAGTAGATGTAGCTGGTCACGCTTTCTGATGGGTGTTGGGTCCTATTGTAAATTTCTTTAAGAGTTTTTCTGTTATAGGACGTTGGCAAGAATTCGCTTTTTAAAGCTTCTACGAAGTCTTGCCAAGTCACTTGTTGTTTACCGTAAAAGCGATACCACTCTAGAGCTTCTCCTTCGAAAAGGTCAGCTACACCTCTCAACAATTCTGAATTGCTAACGTTTTTAGAAATACGTAATTCTTCTATCCGTTCTATAAAAGCATGTAGACTAAGTCTGCTGTCGCGTCCCGAATATTTGATTCCCCATCTAGAAACCGAACGCATAGGGTCAATAGTTACTCGAAGCTCACCTGTGCCAACTGAGGCGTCTTGAGTCTCTCCGCGGTCTCGATCCTCATCCTCGTACTCTACTCCTTCCTCGCTTACCGCGGTCACATCTAAGGCCTGTAGGCACAGAGCGCACTTCCTCTTAAGTAACTCCAACTTCTTCTTCGAATCTTCTTCCTCTGAGGGTAAACGACCAAGTCTGAATTGAATATGTAAGAGCCTAGATATGAGTCTTTTAGTCTGTGATGGGGTATAATCTCCAGCAGCTATTTTAGGGCCTATCTCGTTTAGTTTGTCTCCACAGATGTCTAATTCTAATTCTAAGTCTAACAGTAGTGGATCAATAGTGACATCCATCTGTGAGGTCGATATCAAAATCGAAATTCTTCTTCTCATCTCGGCTACAGTCTTGACATCAGAATGTCCACGAATACGGAGTTCATATTTGAGTTCATCACCCAACAAATCTCTAAAGTAAATCTTTGGACCAGACATGGTGAAAGACTACCGAGTACTTCTATTCTTAAAACAATTCTATCATAAACAATGACAAGACACTAACCTCCAACTTGTTCCAACGATACCTGGCCACACGTTGTGAGCGCTATTTTGTTGCATTAAACCAACAACTGTGCTGGTTTACCGGCTAGTGGAGAGCGCGTGGGTTCCTGTGGTGCTAAGACCGTAGTCCGATAGGTATCTTACTCGTCGGTGAATGAAGGTTGGAAGCGGTGTCTATACATCACTTACTTTCAGGGCGCCACCAGTCACAAAACTGGAAATGTGTTACAAATAAAGGTGTTAAATTAAACAACTTAATTATAATAAATGAGAGAGCATCTTATTTCGTACCTTTCAAATACATTAGTGTTACAATTGACGAGGAACAATAGGCTTATCCTCAAAAGCAATTCTCGAACAAACTACTTCTTCTAGGAGTTATTCTTAAAAAACAATTCTTTCTTAAAAATATTCCTTTCTAAAGATAGTCCCTAAAGGGATGTGAAACTTATGACGATAAACTTACTTACTATTTTACATACAACGACATTTACATGGATAGGCCTCTCCATGTAAATGAGTGACGTGACGAGAACATATATCCTTAATTCTAATACATGTTGGGGTACGAGTTGGTTCGAAGCCAAACAAGTAATACACCAACCCGAATACGGCACACCGGTGTGGGGGTAGCGTTCACTCACAACGGGTGACCTGGCATTGCAAACAACGGAGAGAAGTTCCCGTACAGATCTTCACAGAATGGTTGTGTCGAGGTTCAGAATAAAACGTGTGATGACTCACTTGGTCTGCGCATTGCGTTACCTCCCATGACCATGTACCGATGACATGACGATTCTCTCTTTTGTTATAAAAAAGATTCTCTCTTTTATTATAAAAAATGCGAGTCAGCGCCGCGGCATCACGCGTGGGCTTATGACGAGACTCACGATATGTGAAAGAAGCCTAAGCTACCAGATAAAAGAAGAAGGCGACATCCTGTCGCCTCCTGGTTCTGTTTGTCAATCTGACATTGTACTAATGGGTGATCCACAGGATTACCCTGGATATTTGTCGATTTTCTTGGAATGGGTCCGAGATGTGTGTGCTCAGTTACACGGAAAATGAATGACAGGTTAGTTAGTTCTCTTTGTCAATCGACAAAATGCGAGGACCGGATAAAAAAAAATAACAAAGCACCAAATTCAATAAGAACTTTACAATCCAGTTGGAATAATTTCTACGAAGGGGTTTATCTAATAATTTCTATTTACTTCTGCTTTTCTAATTTGGAAATATTATTTAAGAGAAAGACCGGTATCGGAATGATGGCGTGGAAAACGCACTCGTCTCCACATTCTGTGGCACTTGTCTATGGTAACTGTCAGTCGACGAACGTAAACAGTGTCTGTTTATCCTAACAAAAATACACCGAAAAACACATTAATGTTAAGAAAAACGTATTTAAAACTATAGGGGACGATGTGACGACATCACTCCGGCACTGTGAAGTGAAATGAGGTAGTGAAAACACAAAGAGGCGAATAAGACGACGGCGAACGTTGACAAAACAACAGGTTGTTTTGTATCACTGGTTTTCTGCCGGTATACTACAGATTCTATGTGACGAGACGCAAGTGGAGCTCTGCTATTCTGTCCCTAGTCCACCTAGAATGCCGCAAACCTATTCCACGTAAGTCCTACACAATAGATCAACCTTGCCAAAGGCAATAGACCTACCGGTGAAACCGTGTACTCTGCTGGAGCGTCTTGGCTTCACTGAGTGGGACGTACTCCAGCGCAGTTCCTGCGAACAGTCCTACGAATCACCAGCAAAGTACACGCCTTCCCAGGTGATTCTTTACAACATTGAACATTGTAGAAAATAACATGCAACAACATTTAGGCCAGACATACATTTGCGTGATGAACATTGATGTACTCGTATTTTGTGTATGTGGGTGTTATTATTTCAATCGTGTTACGGTATAACAACTCAAAAAGAAACGCTCGTGAACAGAGTAACTTTTACGCTGGAGCCTAGTACAAAAATGAAACGACATTAGCTGATAGCGTCACCCATACCAAGAAGGTTTTTTTGAAATCGATTTACCTATGTTTTTTCAGAAAGTTGTTTAGTGTCATAGGCAGGTTTACATACTTGAAGATTGTTATACCCTTAAACCTTGCTGTCTCCTTGAAGAGGTATATGTTTCCTTTGAATATCGATCCCTGTTACTCGTAAGCTTTGTTGGATCAATCAAATGTTGATTTATTTGTTAATTTGTTTGATTACCTCTATTGTCTACAGGACATCCCTCCCAGTGGCCCAGTTCAGCCGCGGCGACTTCTCCTTGTGGTCAGTGCTGAAGAACTGCGTGGGCAAGGAGCTCTCCAAGATCACGATGCCGGTGGTGTTCAACGAGCCGCTCTCCTTCCTCCAGAGGATGCTGGAGTACCTGGAGTACGCTCATCTCCTGCGCATGGCGTCCGAGCAGACCGACCCCGTCACCAGGATGGAATACATCGCTGGTCAGTCCAATAACTCGCTCGTAAGGAACTAGCCAAGCACACTAAAATAGCTGTTTACTTAAAAATCATAAAATACTTTCCCGTTTCTGATGAATGCTCTAATCTACTGAATATCCCCTTAAAAAATCATATAATTTCCCTTTTCTTATGATGAATTCTCTAAGCTACTTAAAGTCCCCTTATAATAACATGAAAACAATTATTGCAAGCGTAGGGGCATAATATTTATTCATGTACCAAACTATTATGACTTTCCATAGAAACAAAATCACGTGATATTCCATTTTGTAGGTATCGGATGTAAAAATATTTTTTTCGTCTCGTTTTGGTTCATATAGGGAGACTTTTAATTAGTTCTCGATCGCTTAAGATATGCATGTACTCATGATACTGAACAACAGGTCGAAATACGAAAAACCAAATTTGACCTCCCATACAAAATGCGCTACAGCTGATGCAGTTTCTATGGGAGGTCAAAACTTGATTTTCGTATTTCGACCTATGTTCCTTGGGGAAAGACGTTGTTCAGTATTATGAGAGAGGTATTATTCTGTGGTCTCTGCCTACCCCGACGGGAACAAGGCGTGATGTTATGTATGTATGTATTATGAGTACATTCATAGTTCTTCATTGAAAAAGGTATACCTTTTTCTATGAAGAACAAGTCAGCCTATAGAGATGTATTTCAGAGGCATTTGCTGATCAGTTTGCAGGAGTGTTTCAAAAGGAACCACAGGGCCAACTACCTGTTTTGGACCCATGCACTCGAATACAGGAAAGTATAACAGATGTTACTTTCTCAGTGTCAAAAATTCAACAAGCTGTTAAAGAAATGAAACCAGACTCTGCAACAGGACCAGACGAAATCCCTGTAACAGTAATACAGAAATGCAACCTTGCAGAGACATTATCAGTTTTAATGCAGACTTCATATGACACTGGTCTCCTGCCACCGTTGTGGAAAACTGCATCAGTAACACCAATTTTCAAGAAAGGAAGTAAACTGGAACCGTCAAATTACAGACCTATAAGCCTGACCAGTGTAGTATGCAAAATAATGGAAAAAGTTATAGTTCGGCATATAAGAGAATTTCTGCATACACATGAAATAATTAGTGACCAGCAACATGGCTTCTGCCCTCACCGTTCGACAGTATCAAATCTATTATCTTGCCTAGCATCCTGGACTGATAGTTTCAACAAAAGAGAACCTGTAGACGTCATATACCTAGACTATGAAAATGCATTTGACAAAGTACCCACTACAAGGCTTCTACATAAACTAGAACACATAGGTATACGAGGAAAACTGTTAGAATGGATCGAGGCCTTCCTGCGAAACAGAACACTGCGAGTTCGAGTCGGCGATACTATGTCTGAAGAAAGAGAAATACATAGTGGTGTGCCACAAGGCTCTGTCCTGGGCCCCGTTCTGTATATTATTTATACGTTTGACCTGCCACATTGCCTGAAATGCAATGTCAGCATTTTTGCTGACGACACCAAGATTTTTGGAAACCCACTCACTGATTACGACAGTCTGCAAAGAGACCTAGATGCAATAGCGAACTGGTCAAAAGAATGGCTCATAAACCTTAATGCTGACAAATGTACCACACTCCACATAGGTAATAGAAACCCACACTTAAAATATAAGATGAATGGAGTAGAACTGCGAGCAGTCAAAGAGCAAACTGACTTGGGTGTTATTATCACGGATAACCTTAAGTGGGAAGATCAAATTTGCACAATCACGAAGAGAGCAAAAAGCTTTATCTATCTTATCCGAAAAGCCTTTGGAATTCTTACTCCAGACATGTTGCTGAATATACACAAGACATACATAAGACCAATACTGGAGTATGCTTTTCAGGCTTGGAGCCCGTATTTTGTCAAGGACATTGAATTATTGGAGAAAGTACAGCGCAGCTTCACCAAAATACCAAGACAATTAAAGAGACTACCATACGATGACAGACTAGAAGCACTGAAGTTATGCACCCTCAAAGAGCGACGGGAGCGTGGAGACCTTATAGAAACCTATAAAATCTTAAACGGCCACTACAATCTGAAAAATCTCCAGACAATGTTCAGAAAGGACAATAATACCCGTCTAAGAGGTCACCACTTGAAACTAGAAACCTGTCTCTCCCACAACAATCCTCACAGAAACTTCTTTGCTAATAGAGTCGTCAACCCATGGAATAAACTGCCCGAAGAAGTAGTCTAATACAAATTAAGAAACATATAATACAAATTAAGAAAAAGAAAGCACACTAGTTAACTGGATACAGGCATTATCAGTTGTATATCGACTGCCTGCCTGCTCAATGATAATAATAATAATAATATTTTTACACCTGCATATTGTTTTTTTGTTTTCAGCTTTTGCAGTGAGTGCTCTGGCATCGAACTGGGAGCGTCTCGGCAAGCCCTTCAACCCCCTCCTCGGGGAGACGTACGAACTGGAGAGACCAGAGTTCAGAGCCGTCTGTGAACAGGTCAGTGCTTTTATCGGCAGTTGCTCGCTTCTTTAAGGTTGAAGCTATGTTGAATCTATTGCTGTCACTTTCTGTTTTGAACGACGAAGAAAAGAAGCTTTAAATTTAGACTTGTGCAACTTTAGGCAGTTAGGCAGTAGTTGACTTAAGGCACAGCCTGGACACTAGTTACGTCGAGCTTGAATTTGAAGTTTGGAATTGGAAGGTCGCATAGGTCCGCATATTCAGTACAAAAGACCCTTAGACAAGGACCACGAGAATTTCGCAGGCGGGTGCGCGCGGGGGTGCGAGGTAAATTGCAAGGGGGCGGAGTGTCCGTTCTATTAGGTACCTGTCGGACTCGCGCGCCGAGGGTTCCGATATACCTATAGTATTTTTGGAAGCAATAAAGTCCATTTTTAGGACCGCAGAACTATATTTATTTGTAAAGGTTTTTTGCAGATTTCTAAAAAACTGTACAACTTAGAAAGATCGTTTTATTTTTGCTGTAATATTTACATAAACTTCTATCTACTGTAATTAATTCAAATTTTTTCTTTCACGAACTTCGGAGATAAGGGGGGGGGGGAATGGTATTTATTTGTCATTTTTCATCATAACTTTAAAACTAAAAGCCGTAAAAAAATCAAAAATATATTTTTGAATGTACAAGTAAAGCCCTTTCATATGATACCCCATTCGACCTGGTAACGACAATTTGAAATTTTGCCTCCCCTATTAGGGCCCCCTTTACATCAATAATCATAACATTTTTTTATTCTTTCATGTGAAATTAAGTTGGATAGCGCTATTCTAATACTATTCCAAATTTCAAGTCGATAGCATGAGTGGTTGCTAAGATATACAGGTGTGACAGACAAACAGACAGACGGACAGACAGACAAAGACGCACCATAAGGTTTCCTTTTTTTACCATTTTGGTATCGGAACCCTAAAAAGGTATCATGTGCGATATCCCAAGTAAAGGACATGCTTATGAGTAAGGAAGTATATTAAAATATAACAACATATACAGTTACTGTTTATCCTTGTCGCGCCACGCACACTGACTGACAATGATTGATGCTGGAGGAAGACGTAGCTTTTTCGTGGTAAAATTGGTGTCTGATAGAAGTGTGCGAAAGATATTGAATCGATTTTTTTCTAGAGATATTTCCATTAACAAAGAAATTGAATGAATGCATAAATAAAACAAACCGTTTTATTGATGGAGATAAGGTTTTAATCCAATAGTTAAAAGTATTTCGGCTTTATGCTAATCGTTTTTCGCAATCTAGTATATAATCCGCGTGTTTCCTAGTAAAAAAAATCATTTTGTAATCGGTGAAAAATTTACCTTCACAATTAGTATGTATTTTTCATGTTCGTCCACGTTAAAAATGCAGTAGGTAACACAAAGGAAACAACCGCTTCTTTCGGAGGTTTGCCTTCAGTCAGTCATTGTGAGTTTGAATTTATAATTTGCATTTGCACTGCATTCATAAGATGGACGAACAGTAAATAAACTTTCAGGAATTGAAAAATAAGTAAACTTGGACAGTTTTTATGGAGTGGCCGATTTTTCATGAAGTTTTAGTCACTAAAAGTTCAGTTACTTTGACTGATTATGCCCTTTCAGGTTTTGCCAACCGTCGCCGTTTGCCGTGGTGTTTGTAAACAGGTGCAAACTTGTTTTCAGGTGTCGCACCACCCGCCGGTGTCAGCGTTCCACGCGGACAGCCCGCACTTCGTGTTCCACGGCTCCGTGCACCCCAAGCTCAAGTTCTGCGGGAAGAGTGTCGAGATACAGCCCAAGGGACACGTCACTGTCGAGCTGCCCAGGTCACAATATACCTACCGTAGTAAACACCCTGTATAATTAGACAGTATCGTAATACTGTCATATTATACAGGGTGTTTAGTGTTAAAGTAGTCTTATTCAGAGTGTGCTTGCTAATCCGAGACCGAAGTTGAGTGCTGGTTTTGTAACGCGCCTAAGAGACTTTCAGAGGAACAAAAAATGCTTGTTCTGGAGGCTAATACAAAAGAAAAACAATAGAGGTAAGAAATTGATATATTATTTCAACAACGGGATTATAGAACTGAATGATGGGACCTCCTATAAGCAAACAGGTTGCCTTCTCTGGCTGGAGGTTCCGTGGTGTGTTTATAAGGTAAATGTATTTTTTTATTGTCTATGGGCTTACTCTTGACCTCGATCTAGTCTTGAAGACAGAGATGAGGTCGACGATGAAACAATCTTGCCCTGAAGAAGCCTAATCATTTGCGACTTGAATAGATTCGGGTAATATGAACTCGGAAACACAGACGCAGGCAGAATATTCCACTCTTTGGGCGTGCGCATTTAAGAAAATGTCTCAAAGCGCTTGGTGGGAATGTGCGGAACATCAACCAGGTATGGGTGATATCCTGCGGTGCGTCTGGACTCCCGATGGTAGAAGAGAGATGGTGGAATAAGCTCGTGAAGCTCTTGAGCATACTCTACGAAGTAAAATCTGTAAATATTTTTAGTGTGTTCTTAATTAAACAACTTTGATTCAAAACCTTTTGCGAATTTATAGAAAGCACTGGAAAAATCTGGAGAACACATGCTAGGAAACCATAGGAAAATCCAAATTGTGTTTACGTTCTTGTATTTTACGTAACCTATTCAAAATACAAACCGATTATGAATACAAAAGGCTGTGACTAAGTCCTTTATACCTACGTACTTATCTAGTCCCTGATACCTACAGCTTGTTCTTTGTTTACGTCGACGTTCAAAGTTTCACAAAGGAAAACAATAGAGGTTACAAAGGAAAATTTCTGTCCTAATGCGTTTCTCATTTCGATAAAATCTTTTGAAGTTTGCAATTTTTTCCATAATATTTTATTGATATTTTCGGACTAAGCTCGACAAAGGTAAAACAAAGAAACATAAAGTTTGAGAATAGATACTTTTAACGTATCAATTTCATAACTAAAGCGAAAAAGTGTCCAACCAATTGGGTCATCTGCGTCTATTTATCAGAGGCGCAGGATTCGGGAATAGGGGAAACCCCCGTGTCCCGGGCATATGCGAAAATTTACACTCCGTTGCAGTCGCTACTTCTTCGAAGAACGATGGTTTAGCTAATTTTAATTGAAACAGTAGCAACAATAACAACATATTTTGCTCGCTTTAACTAGTTTTTAATTTATTTTCACTATCCTTACTTCGACATACCCATTTTATTACTTAAGAATGTGACTAACTTTAAGAATACCTGTCTCAGGTCACGCTTGCCAGGAGGTGTTCAAGGTAGAGCTATTATGCGACAGCTTGTAAATGCGGACGAAAAATATAGCACGTCATACATTCGCCCGCACTCCGAGTTGTAGCCTACTATAACTTACCCCGTTGTTAAAAGATTTCAAGCCGTCAAATAGCCTCTGGTCTAGCTTGATCATCGTAGCCAAGAACAACAGCTCATGAAACAACTGGATAGCCATAGCAGTGAAGAAATCAATATCTACCCCAAGAGGGCCTACAAATCCAAGGTGGATATGGGTTGATACGTAAAAGACAAATGTAAGTGGTTTGATATGCGCTTGTTTGTTCTTACTAATGTCAGCGTACCGCAAGTGAGTTAGGAAGGCCATAGCGCCTTGGTCCATAATAAAACAACATATCGTTTTATTGTTACCCAGATGGGGTGAAGCATACACGTGGAGCAACGTGAACTGCTGCGTGCACAACGTGATAGTGGGAAAATTGTGGATCGAGCAGTATGGCGCCATGGAGGTGACCTGCCACGGGGGAGCTGGACTCAAGGCTAGCCTCGCCTTCAAGCCCGCCGGCTTCAACAACCGGGACCTGCATAGAGTGGACGGGTTCATCACTGACCCCTGGTGAGTTCCGCTTGTTAAGGATCGAGCAGTACGGTGCCATGGAGGTGACCTGCCACGGAGGCGCTGGGCTCAAGGCCAGCTTCGCCTTTAAGTTTGCCGGCTTCAACAACCGGGATCTGCACCAAGTTGATGGCTTCATCACTGACCCCTTGTGAGTTCTGCTTGTTAAGGATGGAGGAGTATGGCATTATGGAGGTGACCTGCCACGGGGGCGCTGGGCACAAGGCCAGCCTCGCCTGTAAGCTCGCCGGCTTCAACAACTGGGATCTGCTCCGAGTGGACGGCTTGATCACTGACCCCGTGTGAGTAGTCCAGCTTGTTGACGAGCCATAGTTTAACCAAATCAAGGTACCCTGCTTGCTCGTGACCTTGATCTAGCCCTGAGGACAAAAATGAGGTCGACGATGAAACAAGCTTGCCCAGAAGCAGCCTATTCCCTCGCGACTTGTATAGATTCGGGTAAATAAAATAAGTGGGTATAAAATCATATCATCATCATGACATCCTGTAAAACTTCCAAGGCGGGAGGCCAAAGTGTATCATATTTTGTGGGATTTACTGTTGACATAATAGCACAAAATGCAATGTGTCAAAATGAACGAAGTTTGCGGCTGGCATGAAATGGATCAGAGATTACTGACCATAGTTAGGTGACACACCGCACGATTCCCAGAAAAACGCTTCTGCCCATTCTTTGGCTTAAAATTCCATATAGACCTTTTATAATTATCATGGAAGAAGATGGGATCCCTTGTAATATTTTCAATCTGCACCACAAGGTTCACTACGCAAGCACATGAAAGGAACTTCCTTTCTTTATATTTTCAGCAAAAAGCGCATCAAGTTCCTTTATGGCAAGTGGACGCAGTACATAAAGTGCTGCACGGCAGCACAGTACGAGCAGTGGGCTAAGGAGCAGGCGCAGGAGACCAGCTCGCAGACTCCCTCGCACACGCCCAAAAAAGTCCTCGCTAAGCTGAACAGCTTCAAGGTCGGCGCCCTGAGGTCTATGTCTATACAGGATGTGAGTTTTCCTTCAGATCTAAAATTTATATTTATGTCAATAAATGAGCAGATTGGCAAACTAATAAGAAACCAAAAGCTCGTTGTTTACCTACTGAGAACAAAGATGAAATTTTTCGTGAAGGCGAACTTTCTCGAATGGCCTATTACCGTCTTCAAACGCCACATAGTCGCGCTTTACTCACCTTATATTGCTTTTTGAAAAGTCTACAGAGACTGCAGGTTCTAGGGCTATAGTAAAGTATTCTAAAATAAACGTTGTATGCGCCTCTTACCATCTGTTGTAAATGTTGCAATATCCATCATCTAGCCAACTAGTACAGTCAGAGGCTGAAGTCAATATGATGCGTGACTGTTTCTTCTATAATAACCAGTTATTTTTAAACAGCCGGAAGAAACGCCGGAGTCATCGGACGACGTGCCAAAACCGGACGACTCATACAACATTGACATTCCCGGCTCCGTGACGCTGTGGGAGGCTCGGCCGCGTCCCAGCAACAGCGCACAGGTTTGTTTATACATTGAATAGCCACTATTACTAACTCTCAATGTCAAGAAAATTTCGTGTAGGCACCTACAGTAGCTAAATCAATCCATTATTACATGGCTTAACTTTATTTCCGGTAATAATTGCTTTTTTTAATGGATTAAACTGATGTTCGGTTAAATTGAAGCTCTGAATTTTATTGACGAGGGAACAGCTGGTAGGTGCTTCGCAGGCAGCCAATTTAAGAACACTCCAACTGAGCAACTTTGCCCTCAGGAGCCTTTAAGGTTAATTATAATATTGAAACAACAGTAGATGAAACAATAACTCAACTAAATAAATGGTACAGCAGCATCGCATTTACTTTCTCGCAATATTCAAGGAAAAACTATCAACCGCAAACTTAAATTTGTAATGCCATACACATTGTATGGAAATACCAAATTTATTCACGTTTTAAAAAAAAAGTATTCGAATGAAATATTCAGATAAATTCAGAATTCAAATTGTCAAACATTAAAACAAACAAACCTCAAACGATTTCATAGAATAAATGTTTCATTTATTCTATGAACGATTTCGAGTAAATCACATGTTTAACTTTTGGTAGTACTGGAACACCCTTTATATGAATTTTCACAGATCAATGGATACTACCGTAGGATACTTGCATGGAGATTTTTTAAATTTTCCAACACATGCTCCTTATGGATAATATGAACTCAATGGAACCAACTTTGGGTAAATCACATATTTACGATTTGGTGGTACAGGAACACCCCTTATATAAAATTACACAGATCAATTGATAGTGGCGCAAGATATCTTACATGGAGATGCTTAGTCATGCAAAGTTCATGAGTTTCATGAGAAAATTTCAATTTTTCATTTTCGTTGTATGACAGCTACCCTCAAAATGAGAGCCAGCAAGAAACCACTTAGAACTCATCGATGGATTTGCCTAAAACTCCTAAATTCAAAATATGGTTTCAATCGGACCATTTGTTTAGCCGCTAGGCCAAAGCGTGACGGACAGATCGACCGACGGACCGACCGACCGACGGACGGACATTTTTGGGAGACTTGTTTTTTGAGAAAATTTGAAAAACTTATTATGTTCACGAATACAATACCTTTCTCGCTCCGCTCAACAATTACTCAACTAAAAAACAACAAACTTTTATTTCCAGTACTACCAGTTTACGGAATTCGCGATGTCCCTGAACGAGCTGGAGCGCAACATGAAGGGGCAGCTGTGTCCCACCGACAGCCGGCTGCGGCCCGACGTGCGCCTGCTCGAGCAGGGCGAGATCGACGCGGCGGCCGGCGAGAAGACGCGCCTCGAGGAGAAGCAGCGCACCAGCCGCAAGGGGCTCAAGAAGGCCGCCGAGCCCTGGCAGCCCAGGTACGCAGCAGAACTTTTATTGTGACAGACTGCAGGTGCAGCCATTTACAAGACCAAGCTCGAGAAGAAGCAGTGTACTGAAGAGCCAGAAAAAATACTCCGAAACCCTGACAGCTCAGGTAACAAGCAGAGCGTTTATTGTATCAAGCTCTTGGAGACTCGGAAGCTATGTAAGAGACTAGGTTTCAGAGAAGCAGCGCGCGATTAGAAAGAACCAGAAAAAGTCCACCAAACCCTGGCAGCCTTGATAATGAACAGGTTTGTAGCAACTTGCTTTCGCAGACCTCTGCAGCTTTAGCAGGTCGCTACAAACCTGTTGAGGTCCACAGGCTGCATGTAATGACAATCTTTCAAAAAAGAAAACGTTTTGTCATTACATGCAGCCTGTAGAGGTGTGCGTAAGGTCCCTATAGCACAAAAAGACAAACGTAACACTGCAATTATTATGCCATTTGAACTTTTCCATTTTAACGTCATGAGTTTTGGTGTTAGAAACCAGCAACTTTTCTACGATTTAAAAATACTATTTCTTTTGTATTTGCTTATTTAGACGACATTTTAAAAGCTTCGGCAGATCGAAAAGAGCATGAATTGCACTTCAAAACCGTATTTGAGAGGCTTAATCAATATGGATTGAGAATCAACGTTGCAAAATCTGAATTTGATCTCAAGGAGGTAGTGTTTTTAGGTTTCCTTGTTACACCACGTGTGGCACCAAACCACTACCGGATAAAGTGAAAACCATTTTAGATTACAAGCTTCCAGAAACTGTACACGAATTACGTACCTTTTAAGGACTTATTTACTTTTATAGACGATTTTTGAATGCAATATCACACGACTATTTCAAAGAAACTAAAAAACGTGACAACACTTAAATTCAATGGACTTGACAAGCAATAAAAATTTAATTAATGCAAACAAGATTAAGCTTACACTACACTGCTTACTTTGCCAAATTGATCTTCCTTTAGCTTTATTTACAGATGCTTCAAATGTTGCAATTGGGTCTGTGTTATAACAATATGAAAATAATAGTTGGAAGCAGATACTCGTAGCATTTTATAAAAAAAAATAGCGTACAGAAAATATAAAGTGCCTACGATAGAAAACTACTTAGAGAAGGACGTGTCTTTACGGATGCAGACCATAAGCCACTGACTTACGTATTTAAACAACAGAATGAAAAAACTAGTCGCAGGCAATTAC
Organism: Athrips mouffetella; assembly: GCA_947532105.1. NCBI lineage: Eukaryota > Metazoa > Arthropoda > Insecta > Lepidoptera > Gelechiidae > Athrips > Athrips mouffetella. The sequence goes on along the minus strand of OX383960.1, from coordinate 165,863 downwards.
GACACCTACAATACATTTCACAATTAATAACGGATATTCGTTATGTAGAAGGAAAATATTATAGCAGACACAGTGTCGAGAATCACTTAAACTCGAAACGATTAATTACGATCAAATTTGTGATGCACAAATTGAGGATAGCGAACTTAAAATCTTACAAAATTCAAAATCACTAAATTTAAGCCACATCTTCTTAGCTCAGGTAAAAAACTACACTGCGACATCTCAACAAATAATATTAGATCATATTATTATATCCCAATTCAATATCGTAAAGCTATGTAGGAAACTAATTTGTTTTTTTTTTTTTAACTTTAAGTGTTATTTTTAAATTATTTTTTTAAGTTTCAAAATTTATGACGTCATTTCACAATAGACAATAAAACAAACGTTACATAGTGCTACGGTGTGGTCACAAAGAAACGAACGTTACATAGTGCCACAGTGTGGTCACAGTGAAACGAACTTGCTTCGACACAGATGTGTCAATCAAACTTGAAACGTCAAATCGAATCGTTTTACAGAAAGAGCTCAGAGAATAAAAGTTTTCTTTTCTATTGTTTTTTTTACTTGTGAAATGACGTCACTCAGTGGTCAAATGAATGTCACAACTGCCGCAGCATTTTTGAATATATTACCGTAATCAAATTAATTTTCTATGCGTGCATAGAGTAACACAATTTTCGAACGCGTGCGCGGTTTAACGCATTGCTCTAAGGCTGCATGTAATGGCAAAACGTTTTCTTTTTGAAAGGTTATCATTCCGACCTAGAACTTACGTTGTATAGAATATAGTGAATTTTACTAATTTAATCTTTTAATATTCTGTAGTGCCGAACATACTGGCAAAGGTTATTGTATCACACGTGACATGACTCTTGGAAACGCTATAGCCATTTAGGTTAAAAATCAATTTTCAGAAACAGTGCAGTACCAGAAATATACAGAAAACTGGAAGACCAGTTAACGAGCAGGGCTTTTATTGTATATACTCTGCTTTCATTAATTGTATTAAGTGTTATTTACTCTGAAGACTCTGTACTCACTTAGAAAATTAGACCTCAGGAGAAACAGCGCACCACCAAAAATTACTAGAAGATTTTTTCTGAACTCTGGCAACCCAGGTAAGGCTCAAGGATATTATTGTATCAGAAGACGCTGTTGTTACTTAGCAGGCCATCAGGAGAAAAAGCGTACTTCCAGAAAAAGTCCTTTACATCTCTCATATTCGGTAAGTAGGTCCTTATTACCCCCAAATGGGGCTTGTAGGTGACCAATTAGCGCTCTAGGGTAATAATGTAGCTAGAAAAGCCATAGGGCGGTAAGTAATTGAGTTTTGAAAGAGTGAATGTTTTTTTTTATTACTTACCGCCCTGGGGCTTTTCTTGCTACATTATTACCCTAGAGCCACCTACAATTTGGTGGTAATAAGGACCTACTTACCTCACAATCGAGATGTAAAGCAGAGTAGTTAGCTCGGGTGTAAGCATCAATTGCACCCTCGAACTATAGGCGCCCTCGCTGCGGGCTGCAATTAATGCCTTACAGCCCTTGGCTACTAATCTACTATTGCTGTGGCAGCTCAGGTACGATTCAGTATTTTTACTATATCAGAAGCCTTAGTCACACACCCCGTCGGACGAGTGTTGTGTAAAGTTCAAAACTTAATTTTATTTGTTTGAAAAAAGACTTGCTTAGTTTTCAGAACTATCTTTTCAATCGACATTTAAGAAGATCAAAATAAATAAATAACCCCTTATCTATTTCTGCCGTGAAGCAGCAGTGTTTGCACTGCTGTTTCGGTTCGAAGGGTAAGGGAGCCAGTGAAATACCATCTTAATTCTCAAAGTGAGCAACGCACTTTGCTGTCTTATTGGTGTCAAACTATGCCATAAATAAAACAGTGGGCGGTGGTGACTACTTACCATCAGGTGGCCCACCTGCTCGTTTGTTCACTTGTAACATAAAAAGCCGGCCAAGTGCGAGTCGGACTTGCGCCCTAAGGGTTCCGTACCTATCTACCATATGACATACTAAAAGCTAGCTCTTTGATTTAAAAAACTCCGCGACCATCCAACTTGACCCCTCTTTTATAGAAAAGTTCTTGAAATGGGAGCTCACCTTAATTGGTTACTATTAGTTGTGAGAAGAATTGAAATATTTAATGATTTTAGACTTTTCCCTTTATTTGTACTAAGAGACCTAGCTTCTTGCCATATTTAATCATTTTAGGTCAGCGGGAAGTACCCTGTAGGTTTCGCTTTTTTGCATAAATGTATGGAGATGAGGACATAAAAAGCCATATCTTTTGATTGCGTCGTTGTAAAAAATTTGAATTTTCAGATCTTGTGTGGTTTATGGACCTTAATATTCGTTATCAATTTCAACCTGATACCTCTTTTCGTTCGTGAGAAAAAGGGTCTTGACAGACAGACAGACAGACAGACGGACAACAAAGTGATCCTATAAGGGATCCGTTTTTTATTTTGAGGTACGGAACCCTAAAAAAAGGAGAATTAAATTATATACAAATTAAAAAATCAATTCTTTGTTAGCCTTTTAGATGAAGTTTAATCATTGGTTGCAGATGGTTCAGCCAGGGCACGAACCCTTACACGAAGCAAGAGGACTGGCTCTACAACGGCGGCTACTGGGACCGCAACTACCAACACCTCAAAGATGTCGACATATTCTAACTTGTTGACCCTCAAAAACAAATACCACTATTTTTCTGGTAGGAAGAAATACTCTATTTTTCTTGTAGTCCACGGTGAGTAATGGATGAAGGAAGTGGTGCTTAGAATTGGAAAATTATGGTTTTTGAAACCGGTCAGGTATATAATACTCCTTAAAGTTAGAGTATTACACATATGGAAAAATCAAAGATGTGTTATAAATAACGATAAATCGATGAACGTTATGATATGGTTATAATATAAATCATACTTAAATTGAACGATATAATATCACACATAATAAAGTCTATTTAAAAGTTAAGAAACGATATCAGAATATTTTTATTTATTAATTTAACAAACATTCTGTTTTAGGGGTTGGTTAAAGATCAATTTGTTTCATGGAGCGTTTACAGGCTCTCAGAATTTCGTAGAACTGGACCAGTTTTTTATTTACCTACTTTCTTTAATTTTTGAATGTATTTACTCAACCCAATAAAGTAATTTGTATTGATAAAAACTTTTAAATTCAAGATGAGTCGTAAACTTGTGAGATTTTAAAATGATAGAAGGGTAAAAAGTAATGGACCAGAAATGGGGAATATAATATTTTTGTGGATACGAATAATAACATGTAAATGGTAAATGAAGGAATTAATGTAAGAATTATTTATGGTGGGTTGCAGAAAGATTCGTCAGTAATGTCAATCCTTTCAGTACTTTTATACAGCAAACGAGCTGTTAAAGGACATAATTAGCCTTTCTGCTACTGACCACAAAATAAAATAATACCTAAATTATATTAATAATGTAAGATAATTATTATAACGTAGTCATTAAATAAATTTAAAGAACAATCCTAGTACAACCGCGTTCTTTAAGAGCAACTCAAACTATTCCCAGTTTTTTTTATGTCGGATGTTTCTGTGGCTAAATCCAAAAACCTCTAAACCTCTAAATTACGACCTTTTTATTATGGTATAAATTTTTGACTTCCATTCATCTCATCATTTCTTTTTCTATTTTGTTTATGTATTTGGAAAAAGTCGTCGATCAAGATAATCTTCTTGCCGTAAAATACTTACAAGTACTATTCAATAAATTCCTGCAGAAATCGTAAAACACTTACTAACGTAATGAGTAAATGACTAATTTAAATTTTAAATAAATTTACCGTGTAAAACTTATTCTACTTTATGTATGTTAGCTCTTTTAAAAGATCTAATGATTAAGTAGTTCTTTAAATTATGCGAGAAATTTAAAGATCCTGCTCACGGCACAAATTTTTCCCGATTTTTAATAAATTCAGAGCTTTGACCTATATCGACCTACTAACGCCCACTACATTGCTTCAGTATTACTTTGTTATCTCACTCTTTTAGCTACAACATAGCTTATTATCTAAAAAAAATACAAATTAAAGTCAATTACTAAAATTTAGATTGAAACCTATCGAAGTAGATTCTGAAAACAATTAGGATAAGTTAGAACTATTTAATTTATTTATCTAAAATAAATCTGAAAAACATCTAAAACGTACAGAAAGACACAATTTAGATGTGTGACACCAATGAACCTCATCGGCTAATATACTACAAATTAATGGCAAACATTTAATGGCACCGTGAATTCCTGAAAATTCAGCCACAGTTTGTTCTGGCTTCGGTTAGTTGTCAAACAGCGATACAGCGTGGAATGTCTTCCACACAATCGAAGGACGTGCTGGTGGCGGTAACGGAAAGTGGACGGCTTTAAAAACAGCAAAAGCAAAATTGCTTATGAATTAGGTACTCCATTCGGCAAAGCATTTGTCAACCTACAGAGTTGATGAAAGGAAAGGAAAATAATGAAAAAAATATGAGATCAGGACCAGGATAAATGAGTGGACGGAATAACATAGACTCATTAATTGAGTGTACGCAAAATAAACTTCCGAGTACTCTGAAAAAAATATATTTGTAAATTAATTACTAAATATTTAAATAGTGCACAGAGTCAGCCTTCGATGTAATCAATCGGCTGATGGTAGGTACGTAAACGTTTCAGAAAAAATTAAATGTACTTACTTAGAGATTAAGTATTATTCAAAATCTAATTACTGTTAAAAGATTGCCTCAAATAGCTAATTAAATAGGAAGTTGTATGTAATAATTATTAATGTTTTAATTTTTATAGCTATGTTTTTTTTTTGCTTGGCGTATTATAGACGAATAGGTACATGTTTCATAAATCGTTTTGCCAATTTTAAGGAATTGAAACCTTTTAACAGCATCGAATTATTGAAAATATTGGGTCATGTTTACTTTGACTACCTATAGTCAAATTGAAGACCCTGAACTCTTAAAAAATTAAATTGATACAAAGTAACACATTTCTTTAATTTCCGACTCGTTTTTTGGGTTGCTTTGACAGTAAAATTTGATGTGGTTCAATTTTATTAAAAATTGGGTTAAATCTATCTATGATGTTAGACAATAAACGTCCTACATCAGATACTTGAATGTATTACACTGTAACTTATCAAGTTGACTATAATAAAGTAGGTAACGAATTAGTTAGCAAATTATTTTTATTTAATAAATTGTCTACCTAATTAGGAGCTCATAATTTCGTCCTTTCTGAACTTAAATTACTATAGGATTAATAAAGTAAATCTATTTAAATTAGCTGTGTTGTATAATTGAAGACTCTTCTTTTGATTAAAGCCCTACAAATCGCTGTGAAAGAGACAGATAACAAGCGAAACAGAAACGCTTCTGGATGTATTTGTGGGATCGTGAATAGGCAGCTTTTCGTTATCTTATCAAGCATATTTTTGAATATAATTCTAGATGTAAGTATGTAGGTTACTATGTATGGTAATTCATAATGTGTTTATTGACAATATTTTACGGTTCCCAAGTCAGGAATTTAGATTTTAAGTTAGTAGTGTTAAATTGCGTGTTTTTTACACTGATTTTTGTACTAATTACGTACCGTCTACGGTCCGTGACGTACGTACGGTGTTACACTACACTACCATAGTGTAAACGCTTCTTAATACGATTCAAACAAAGTTCAGCAAATACTACTTGCTATGATTGAAGACCCGTTGACCATTACGTACACACGAGAAGGTCAATCGTATTTTTGAAGACCCGTTGATCATTACGTACACACGAGAAGGTCAATCGTATTTTTGAAGACCCGTTGACCATTACGTACACACGAGAAGGTCAATCGTATTTTTAAAGTAGGCTTCCTATTGTCTTCTCTTTGTTATTTTGTCGTTAAAAAGTGTTAAATTTCTTATTATCTGATAATGTAAAATGAATGTATGGTATAATTAATGAAAAAGTGGAAATCTTTATAATTATGTATATGCTGGGCATATTTTGTAGTTGAAAATTATACAAATCTGCATTATAAAGTAAATGTCATAGCATTTTGTAATGCTGCGACACCGCCGCAGTAGACGCTACCTTCTCATGGGTTTACCGAAAGATTTTGGTCCTCCTTGCTTCGCTCGGAAACCTACTTCTCCCTTGCGTACGTGACAGCCATATATTTTTCTTCTTCTTCCTCGCAAAATTACAAAGCGATCGAAGCCGATACAATTTCTTTCCGTCGCATTGTGACGTCTAATGCGCGTTGGTTCTGTTGCCGCATTTATACAGGGTGTCAAATCATCTACTGACAACTGAATCTGCGGGTGGACTGTGGGTGGACACATAACTTTCCCTTAGGAAAATAGATCAAAGAACAATAAAAATACTTTTCATACAAAATGATATAGTTTACATGAGAAGTATTTTTTTTCGTACTTTTCGACTTAGGTATCTTCTATGAAAAAGTTGTTTAGTTTCTCGGCCTCAGCTCTTCCTTTTCAGTTTTCAAGGTTTTACACATAATGGACCCTTTACACATAATAGACCATGTGGTGCCGGCAAAGAATATTACCAAGCCGTCTCTGCCTGTGGGTGCCGTAAGAGGAGAATTAGGAATTATGAACCGGAGGATGGGCAGCAGCGTCTTTCCATATACCGCACCATCTGATATACTGCGGTTACCTACAACCGCGGTCCATGGTGCCAGCCGCAACGCTAACAAGTTTGATGAGGTGACTATGGTTACTTCCTCTCTAAATTATATTGTACTGCACCACGCGTACTCGTATTTGCTGGTATTCTGGAGGGAGCTCCCCGGCCTGCGGTGGACGTTTCATGGGATGTTGTGATATAATGAGTATAGTATAATTCAACGGAATATTTACGTGCAGTTTTGTATTTTTTCGACGGTTAGTTTTGTCAGTTATTTGAAAACCTTCAATATATAAATTTATTTTATAATGTAAGGCGATGGTTGTTAAGAGCCAAAGATATTGGTCTATAGGACTCCTGGATGTATTAGAGACTGTATTGATAAATCATAGCGAATATTTAAATCAAATGTCTAAAACTAATAAATTGAGGATCTGAAACAATTATTTTTATAAAGACTTTCATTTACTTATGTAACTACCTAAAACACTTGTTTACGCATGAAATGACTAAAAAGAAATATAGATGGCAAGTATAACTTTATACTATACAGCTAGAGAGCCTAAATCTACCCACTTAGCTCAGTGTATTATTAGCTGCGGGGGGGGGGGGGGGGGGAGAACTAAAAAAAACTTAATAAGCAGGTAAACCAAATTGTGGGCACACTACTACTTACAAATTAATATCTAAATATGATATTCTTTCTTGCATAATACCACAACACAAGAGTTCGTATTTAGTTATTTCTATGTAAAAACGATTGCAATAAAATTATAAAACAGCTTAATTATAGAAGGGCGCCAAGCATACAAGTTTTTGTCATACATAAGGTACGTCGTACCTAATGTGGTCTGCCAGTTATACGAAAATATTTTTTCATTTAATATTTAAACAAATACGCTTACATTGATTAAATAAAAGGCTTTCTTATTTGAAATAGAAATAGAGCATGCATTTTTAATCCTCAAAAATCTAATTGCTTTACCTAAAGACACTGGCCGGTCAATGATTTTGCGATTTTCTACTTTGTAGATTGGTACTTACAACAGAAAAAAAGTGTTTTAACAAAAACTACACACCTCCTTCAAAGTTTGGCAAGGTTTCTAGTAGCACTAAAAAGTATAAAATAACTGTAGCAGTTAATAAGCAGCAACTTAGTGAAGTAATAGAAAATAACCAAGCCAGTTTTTAATTTCAATTATAAATTTATAGGTACATTACAACAGTACATTTTGGAGTCAGTGCCAGCCAAGAAGTTGCATTGCTGGTAATACTATCTAATCTGGTGCCTTTATTGCAAAAGACATTGAACTTCTTTTTTATTTATCTTCGAGGGGATCCCATCTTAAATTGTCAATATTTAAGATTTGATAAAAAGTAGGCACAAGATGGAAAATGCAAAACTTGTCGTAATTTGGTACGAGTATCGGCATATCTACAGCTCATGAAACGCGAGTTAGTACACTTATAAGATACTTGGCTAGTAGCATAATATAGTAGCTCAATTGATTTTGCGACTTGGCTGGCACCGACTCCAAAATGTACTGTTGTAATGTACCTGTAAATTTATAATTGAAATTAAAAACTGGCTTGGTTATTTTCTATTACTTCACTAAGTTACTGATTATTAACTGCTACAGTTATTTTATACTTTTTAGTGCTACTAGAAACCTTGACAAACTTTGAAGGAAGTGTGTAGTTTTTGTTAAAACTCTTTTTATTTTACAAATTTTAGTGTTAAGCAAACACTGTAAGGTGCAGTCGCCACTTGGTGGTTGGTAACCCTGACAGATTCTGTTGTAAAACCATTTTCTGATGATTACTCTTTAAGAGACTAGGACAAACGACTTAAAAGGCCTTCCGAAGTATAAAATACGTGGTGTTGCCATATCACTACTTACAATCATAATGTCACTAAAAAGGTTCGAGCATTTCACGGATGAAATCTCTAAAATCGATGGTCAGTAAAAAAATACATACAGTAGAACATAGAACATCCTTCTTTTTTGAAGTTAGTTAAAACATAGGCTTTTGTTTTCTATTATTTTACTGAGTTCTGCTATGCTTATTTAATTCGTCTTATTGCTAATGGAAACCTTACGATATTTTGAAGGTGTGTAATTTTTGTGAAAATGTTTTGTTTTTACAAGTTTTAGTGTTAAGCAAACACCGTAAGGTGTAAGCATCAAGGTATCCCTGACTGATCATGTTTTAATATCATCGCTTAATGACCAATACTTAATAGTTGCTCGGAAAAACGAGTTATAAGGCCTTCCGAAGCACAAAAACGCAGTGTTGTCATATCACTATTTACAATCGTGATGTCACTAAAAAGCCATGAACAGTAACGCTGCATGTCGTTGAGTAGGGACTAGGGTTAATCTGGATCTCTTAAAACAAGCTTGACCCATTATCTCTTTCAAGATCTCTTAGTCGCCTTTTTTGATACCCGTAGATAGTGTGGTACTATTTTTAGCTTTAAGCTTCTTTGAGGTTAAAGCACTGTTAAATCTATTGTTGACAACTTCTGTTTGTATGCTGGACTCAAAAAGTGACAGCAATATATTTGAAGGGGCTTTAACTTTGAAGATGCTTTGTGAAACTGGCCGTAAGACCACCCACTGTTCAGTTGGTCTCTAGCGATCACCTATCCAGATTCTGACGACACCACGGCCTACTTATCTTTCGTGATCGGAAGGAAAGAGTAACTACCACTTGGCAACGAGAGCTTCAAACTATCGGTCAATACGTACCTATAATTTTAAAGAATTATCCCCCAAATCCTAACCGTTAAGGAGTTGGACCTTCCATCAACACATCCTCAACATGAAAAGATGATAACCAGACGCATATACCTGTATTGCTTTGAAAAAACATATGAAACACGTATAACGTGCCTACAAAATTTGAGGGTTGCCCTCGATTTCCTCAGGATCCCAATATTAGATCCTGATTTGGTGACAATGGAACCACCTCAGGAGTATACCCTTTCCGATAAAAAAATAATTTTGCAAATCGGTTCAAACTGTCGGAGTAATCGGTGAACATACATAAAAAAAATACATACAGTGGAACATAGAACCTCCACCTTTTTTAAGTCGGTTAAAAATATATAAATCACGAAGCCCATGAAAAGTAATAAAAGACAATTAGAACCTCCGACAATTTATTTTCTACAATTTGTCTCTCATACAGAGGTATATCACATCACATCCTTAACCTACCTGAACATCTTCGAAACTATATCACACGAATAGTGAAAAATATATAAATTCATATAAAAGTGATATTTTTTGTCAGTGATCACAAACTCTAATCTATTTGAATGATAAATCTTCCCAGCTAAGATAAATCTAGGTGTAAAGAGCGAACCACACAGAAACGTCGTGTGGCGCTACATGCGCGTGTGAAGCGGCTTTTCTGTGTGGTTTTATTGTCCGAGTGTACTCTGTACCCTGTACATTGTACGGTCAACCGCACGTTAGTGGAAACATTTGCATCATAAAGTTCAAAGCGTTTCTACCGACGTACTGTTGGGTGTACTTATATAATATTTAACCGAATTTCTTAGTCTTAGATCACCTTGTTGACCGACTTTTTAAAATAAAATCTGTACATAAAAGGTACAGGTTTTGGTTTTAAAGATTTTCTCATCCAACCCCATATAAAATTGTCCTTGTAAATTAATGATTTCGCACTGGACTTTGATACGTATGTACAATGTTTTACCTTTAATGCATTTTTTTTTCATTTATTTCTACGCTCACCAACATATTTTGCAGCCAATACACTAAAACCTGATTATATTTGACGGAAGGAATAACTTTGTTTTACAAACTTGTTTTTTCTGTCAGCTTTAGTTGATTACTTTTGTCATAGCTGCATAATGTGTTGGTAAGCCTTAGAATAAACAAAAAAAAAATTATATATAAGTATACCTATATCTATCTACATAAAAATATATCAAGTGTAAAAAAAATTAAGCACTATTTCAACCTGTTACTGAGACAATGAAACTGAACAACTTGAAAAATAGGTCGAAATACGAAAAAAAAAAAAGATTGATTCCCATACAAAATCAGCTAGTGCAGTTTTGACGGCAAGTTGATTTGTTTTTCGTATTACGACCTATGTTCCTTAGGAAAAGTTGTTTAGTTTCACGGTCTGAGTAAAACGGTTCCTAAAATAGTGTTTTCAATTTTTTCTTCACCTTGTATAAAATATCACATTATATTAAGGCCATTGGTAATATGGTTAAATATAGGTAGGTAGTTTTTTAAAATTATTATAATCGGCAAGATTTAATTAATAATTGTGATAAAAAACCCTTGCATGAAAATTGCATTGAAAAATTCAACAGCCACGCGATGCCACATTGTAAAAACCTTAATTCTTAACTTTCATCATCTTGTTAGGCCTCTTTCCCATTTACTTGGTATCGGCCCTCGTAAGTTTTAATTCTTATTATAAGGTTAAATCATAAGTTTTAATTAAAATCTATGTTATTTTTCAATAAAGAATAAATATTCAGTGCAACATTTTAAACTTATCTGATCCGGTGGCCAAAATTAGAACCAAGGCCACTAACCGCTATTGAGCAATGATGATGACGACGCATACTAGCCGGCTAGCCGGTCAGGTACAGTCACGAGCGCGTGGAGCTTGCCACTTGCAGCGCGACACTAGCTTTAACGGTGCTTGAAATAAGGACGGTGCAGAGTCCAATGTGTCAAGCTCGACGTACTCTTGACTGTACATTTGTGGTTGGTAATATGCAGCGAGTCCACTTTTAGTGAAAAAATATTTGGTGGTGGACAACATAAAGGTGTTTGAAAAAATCGCTTATTTTTCAGTCTCTCCAAATGGGTACTCTACTTCCATATATACAACAGTTTTCAAAAGAGTGATTTATGAGTATTGTTATGATATGAAGCAAAGTATAACTTCCTGTGGACCTTTTCATCCGTGCGACGACTTTGTAAACCTTGGAGGAGCCATTGTAAACAGATAATGCGGATAGCACGAGCAATTAAAAAAATTAAATCATTACAGAGACCAAAAATAAAGAAATTTAAAGGATATTTTTAAAGATATGGAACTGAAAAACTTTTGCAAAGTAGAAAACCGCAAAATTCACAACCACAGGCAGGACTTGTTTTTTTTGCTCACTGGGTGGCAACCGCGTGGCAGCACTAAAGAAAAGAGGTTGCAAACAGGACCACGGTAGCATCGTCTCCGGTACTGACGGAGAAGACGCAGACTGCCTGTGTAGTTGTGAATTTTGCGATTTTCCTTTTTGTTGAATTATCCCGTGTAATAAAACATTTTTTCACTTAGAACATAGGTCAATATGCGAAAAAAAAAAACATATTCTCAATTCCTATTGAAACTGCATCAATCAGCTGCATTAGCTCATTTTGTATGGGAGGGTAAATTTCGACCTATGTTCCTCCACAAAAGTTGTTCAGTTCCATACTCAGCAGACTGGCATTCTTCAGGGGTTCCTGCTCTTCTGGGGAAGAATTACCTACTCTTATGCTACTTTTGGTGATACTTTGCCTAACTACAGCTTACAGAAGACGCCGCTGGACAAAAGCAACCAATACGGATTATGTAGACTTGTGTTGTACACAAGTGTACATAATCCGTCTTACGAGTCAATTTCAACGCTTACCAACACATTTTGCAGCCATAGAACCAGACAAACCACTACGAACCAGACGAACCAGAGTATATTTGACGGAAAAAACAACATTGTTTAACAAATGTTTTTTTTCTGACAGCTTTAGCTGATTACTATTAATCATGAAGAACAATAGCCTTGATATAGCTGCAAAATGTGTTGGTATTTTGGCATCAACTCGTGTTACGGATTATATATAATCCATATTGATTATTGATAAAAGATTTTGAAATTTCATACACATTGACGCCTTGGCAAACAAACAAACAGCCAATTTGTTAATATGAAAACAAATGCCGTGTTTACTGGGCCTCGAGACCGGAGTCCAGGAAGTCTTTGAGATGAATTGGTACCTTGTAGGGCAAGGCGCGACACATCTGAAAAACAAAGAATACAAAGTCAGATCTCAAAATGGATTTATGTGATCGATAGTGACATAAAAACTACAGCGTTTTTTTTTATTTTGGAAGGTTCAGTAAGCCGTTGAGTTATTATTTTAAGCCGTGAGAAGTCACATTTTAGGCCATTGTGGCGTCTTGAAAACTGTGACAGGAGCTATTTACTCATTTATGATTGCCGCTGGGCTGACGGTGCCTATTTCACGGGCACCTTGATTATGCGGGCAGTATTAATAATGACTAACAACTTTGGTCAAATTAATTAATTTGACTGGCCCATTTCAATAATGCCCAACAGCTTGAATTATGAGCATTACGAATGATTCCCTACTTCTATCCGGGCAACATGATTAAATCAATTGGGCCACGCCGTACAACGTTGGGTAAGGTAGTCTGTTTTGACACTGTTCAAGACAGAGTGGTCATTATTGATGGGAAAAGTGATTATTCATGCAGTTTTCACTTGATACGGACATTATTAATACAAACCGGTCATTATAATAGTGTTATTTTATTAATAGTGACCGCACTTATCAAGTTGTCTGTAACACCTACATGGTAAAATTCACAACTTTTTCAAAGAGACATGACATGGTTCACAAACAAGAAAAAAATGTGTTCTTCCCATAAAAACTCTACTACAGCCACCTACAGCGGCGCAAGGTTTTTATGCGACAGCAAAAAAATATCTAGTTTTTCGACCCAAATTTCTTTGAAATAAGTATTTTTTCTATTCACATTTCTTTTTTGGCTAGGGATCCAAAGAGAACCCAGTAGATTCCAAGACAGTCAATCAATTCCTAAACTAGAATAGCCTGTAGTAAAGCAATACACGCCTAGCTTTGACTGCCCCGACGCATGGTTGGTAGTACTTGGTAGTGAGCCTACCTTTTGCGCAGTGGGCCGCGGTTCCTTATCCGCTCATGGCATATATTTGTGTTATAAAACAAGAGTGTTTTTTTGTGTCTGAGTGTCATTTATCTGTACGTGTGATACCGGAAAAGAACCAACCCATCTCTACCCATGGGTGTCGTAAGAGGCGTCTAAGGCCTTAGGATGGACAGCAGCATCTTTCTGTGTATCGTACTATCTTACATACTGCGGTAACCAACAACAGCGGACCCCAGCCGCAACGCTAACAATCGTGGTGAATCCCCTCCACGCGTTTTTGCTGGAGTTCTGGAGGGAGCTCTCTGTCCTACAGTGGACGTTTTATGGGATGGTATAATGATGATGTATGTTATATATCTTAGCTTATTTTCTGATCAGATTATTTCGTGTGAACTGTCCCCAAATATGTTTCATAACAAGCGTGGTGACTATGCTACTTCCCCTCCGCATTGTTTCAGCAAAAGCTCGAATTTTTGAGGAAGGTCCCTGTCCTGTAGTGGACGTTTCATGGGATGTCATGATGACGATGATTCAAATTCAAATTCAAATTTTTTATTGCATTCCATGTGTGTTTACAAGTTCTTAAACAATAAATAAGTACAAAACATGGACCCTGTCGGGCACAGCAATGTAGGAGAGAGGAAGACAGTTTATTATATTAAATATTTGACACTACATTAAAATTGACTTTATTATTATTATATTAAAAATTAAAAAAATAATTATTTTGTACCTGTAGTTTATGATTTTGATTATTTATTTAAGTTAAACTAATTAATTTATAAATTTTTATCATTTAAATATTCATTTATTGTATAATAACATTTTTTTATAAGAAATCGTTTTAAGTTTTGAATAAATTGTTTATCATTTGCAGAGTATTTGATAGACTCAGGGAGTTTATTATATACTTTAATGGACATTACATGAGGGCTGTCTGCATGTAATTGTAGTCGTGAGCTGGGTAAGATTAATCTGTTCTGATGTCGTAAGGAGTAATTCGTTGGTATATCTGAGCGTTTTGTGTAAAAATCCGGGTATTTTCGGACAAACTTGCTAATTTCCAAAATGTAAATACATGGCAGGGTAAGAATGTTATGTTCCTGAAAGTGAGGCTTACAGCTGCACGTTTGTTTTATATTAACAAGAATTCGTAAAAGCTTTTTTTGTACCGTGAACAGAGCAGTTGCATCTGTGCTATTTCCCCACAGTATGACACCGTAGCTGAGCCAAGCGTAAGCGTACGCATAATAAGTTGTTATAGCTGTTTTCAGGTCTGTAGTCTTTTTTATCTCACGGAGCGCATATGAAAAGGAGCTAAGTTTGGTTCGCAGTTTTTGAATATGAGATTTCCAATTTACGAATGTATCTATATTTATTCCAAGCAAATTAAAAGATTTAGTAACTTCAATTTTGATATTATTATATGTAAAGTTTATATCTAAAGGGGCTTTCTGATGCGGGTGAAAAGTTATAATTTTTGTTTTTTCATAATTTATTTCTAAATTGTGATCTTTCAGCCATTCCGTTGTTTTGTCCAGTATGTTCATAAGTTTATCATTAATATTTATATTGTCTAGGCTTGAAGTAAGTATGGACACATCGTCAGCAAATAAAACACAATGATCATTAATTACTTTGGGGAGATCATTAATATAAACCAAGAACAAAAAGCATCCAATCACACTTCCTTGGGGTATAGAAGAGTTTACCGCCCTAGTATTTGATCTGATTTTTTCAATTTCATTTATCTTTTTGTTGTAATACTCTACTTCTACAAATTGAGTCCTATCTTTTAAATAAGAAGCAAACCAGTTTTGAGCCACTCCACGGATTCCAATGTCATATAATTTAGATAATAATATTGGATACTGAACTTTGTCGTATGCTTTCGACATATCTAATAGAAGTCCAATTGCATATTTCTTATTTTGTATAATATTTAGTGTTTCTTGAATATATTTGTATATAGCTAATATTGTCGACCGGTTTTTCCTAAAACCGTGTTGGTTTTCGTCAAAGACTTTAAATTTCTCACAAAATTTATATACTCTGTTGCACATAGCTTGTTCAAAAATTTTTGATGAAGTAGGAAGTAAAGCTATGGGTCGGTAGTTGTTGGGGTTTATTTTTTCCTTTTTCTTATATACGGGTTTTACTACAGCTTGTTTCAGCAAATCTGGGAAAATTCCTTGTTCAAAGGATTGGTTTATCAGTAAGCAAAATGGCAGGGACAACTCATCAGCACACTGTCTGATTAGTTTTGGTGGAAGTTCATCGAATCCGTGACTGACTTTGTTCTTTAAGGAAGTTATGATTTTATGTACTTCTGGTAAGGTTACAGGTTGAAGAAACATGGTATTCAATGTTGGGTACATCACAGGCCGGCCAGTTTGGCTGTTACATTTTTCGCTTATAGAAATAAAGAAGTTGTTGAAAGTGTTCGCAACACCTTTTGGGTCAGATATAGCAGCATTGTTTATTTGCAGGGAAATGTTTTTCCCCTCTCTTTTTTTAGTTTTATTCGTTTTATTCGATTTTATGATGATGATGTTGTATGCGTACGAGTAACTGACCATGTTGATGTAGTAGAGCGGCGCGGGGATGGTGACCTCGTGGTAGTTGCGCCTCACGGCGTCCACGATGTCGTCGGCAGCCTCCTGCGGGCTCACGATCTTCATCAGCGACGGGAACTTGATCTTCGGGTTGCGGCACAGGCCCGTGTCCACGATGTACGGACAGATCACAGTGAACTTGATCTGCGGGAGGAAACCTCGGGTACATTCACGAGGAAAACAACGAGGTAGAAAGCAAATTGGATTCAGAATTACTTATTCGATGTGGATCACTTGCAGAATACTTATTGAATGTTATAACATTCGGTATTCAATGCAAATAGAGCGAGTCTACTACCGTTTATGGCTGCGTAAAAGAAACGCCAAGAAACCACTGCAGCATGGGTTAATTTAAGTGTAGATTTTTTTCGTGTTTCGCTGGTATATCAAAGAACCGCACCTCTCAGTCATTAATGTAATAATTTAAATAACGTTTGTTGCTTTACTCTAGACAATCAGCTTAGCAGTTCAGGGGTATCCCCTGTCTGCATCCAGATACTCAAATTTACCAAATTCGTTACCCTGCTTGCGCCCAGTGCTGATTGCTCTTTCTTTTTATTACGAAAGTAAAGCAACGCTTGCTGTAATCGGACCTGAAGGGGGGACCGCTTGTGGTATGCAGAGATTCATATCACACGTACCCGTATAATTAATATCAAATAGATAAGTTAGTGTATGGGAGACCATTTCGACACCCCACGGTCGAGCTTTACCAGGAGGCACAAGTCCTGAATGTCCGTCAACTGTACATCACAAAATTAGTGGAATACACCCATCGTTGTGTCTTAAACTCTAATCAATACTCTATGATGCTAAAACAAAGAGTTTTTAAACTTGGGTCGGTTTCTGTTAGATCTCGTTTTGCCCAACGTTTCTTTGAGTTCATGTCTGTTTTTGTTTATAATAAAGTTGCAAAATTATGCGAGGTTAAACATTGCACAGTCCCACAAGCAAAGAAGCTGGTAACCAAATATTTATTGACCCTTTCTTTCTCCCAAACTGAAAATAATATCAAGCCGTTGATCTAATCCCGTAGTGCCAGTATTTCGCTAACACACACACACATCACACTTATACTCACTCACTCACTCTCACACATGTCATCTCATAGTATTTTTTGGTATTATTATTCTCTTTCTCTTTTTCTGTATTTTTATGCAATATAAATTATGTAATACTACAAGATCTGGAGCATCTAGGCTATTAAATTGTAAACTGTCTTTTTCGTTGAAGTTTGTTTTAGGCTGCCCACGATACAGGCTTGACCTAGTGTGGGAGTCAATGTTTTGCCTTATGGAAAGTTACCAATCTCATTGTTTTATTTTTAGATGCTATAAATTGTAACTTTATTTGATTAATAAACTATTTGTATTTGTATTTTGTATTTGTAGTAATGTAATCTAGAATAGATGGGACATCTCTTACACTTTTAGCACGTAGGGAGCATATCATGAGCTAGTATATAAGGTATGTTAAGATTAGTAGTAGTGTTGAGAATCGTGGAGTAAAGATACTCGAATCTTAACCGACGCGGGTTCTTTCTCTTCCCTACATCAAGTCCCGACGGTTCGATAGAGATTCTATAATTATGGCCACCCTGCCAGTTGGTGCATCATTTAATTATTTCACGCTAATGGCACATTTAAAGTGTTTTACGTACTTCGGAAGGCAATCCGTTTGTTCTACTGTCACTGAAAGAAGTCGTTAAGCCAAATTTAAAGCCAATTGGTGGTCTCGAAACTCTAGCAGTTAGGTTGACCACTAAACTAGATCATAGATTGGATCGGATAAGCTCTCCGGGTTACAGAGGTCAAATGGCAAGTCATGAACACCAGAGCTCCATACATCTTTGTCGTTGACGTAGTCATCTCGTCTACAACATTTTATAAAAACGTGTGACAATTTAGGGGTGTGATTCTGTCTAGATTCTGCTCATGAAACTTAACATTAGGTACATACTTAGGTATGTTACTTATGAATAGTCATTTGTTATACAAGGCTTCAAAAATGTATTTGGTGCTAGTGCCCTGTATTGAAACTTGAACAAGTGAAGGATTCTAGCTAGGGCTGAGTCATGAGAGAAGCCAGCGAAGAAAGAAGAATCCTGAGCGTAGCGAGAGTTTCAAGAAACTTGATGGCGCAGTACGGCACCAGGTTGCGCAGCCCCAGTAGACAGTAGCCCCAGTAGACAGTAGCCCCAGTAGACAGTAGCCCCAGTAGACAGTAGCCACTCACCCCGCTGAAGTCCCTCGGGTCCTCGCGCAGCTCCTCGTGTAGAGCCTCCATGAGTCCGCGCACCGCGAACTTGGTGGCGCAGTACGGCACCAGGTTGCGCAGCCCCAGTAGACAGTAGCCTCAGTAGACAGTAGCCCCAGTAGACAGTAGCCCCAGTAGACAGTAGCCCCAGTAGACAGTAGCCCCAGTAGACAGTAGCCCCAGTAGACAGTAGCCACTCACCCCGCTGAAGTCCCTCGGGTCCTCGCGCAGCTCCTCGTGTAGAGCCTCCATGAGTCCGCGCACCGCGAACTTGGTGGCGCAGTACGGCACCAGGTTGCGCAGCCCCAGTAGACAGTAGCCCCAGTAGACAGAAGCCACTCACCCCGCTGAAGTCCCTCGGGTCCTCGCGCAGCTCCTCGTGTAGAGCCTCCATGAGTCCGCGCACCGCGAACTTGGTGGCGCAGTACGGCACCAGGTTGCGCAGCCCCAGTAGACAGTAGCCCCAGTAGACAGTAGCCCCAGTAGACAGTAGCCCCAGTAGACAGTAGCCCCAGTAGACAGTAGCCCCAGTAGACAGTAGCCCCAGTAGACAGTAGCCCCAGTAGACAGTAGCCCCAGTAGACAGTAGCCCCAGTAGACAGTAGCCCCAGTAGACAGTAGCCACTCACCCCGCTGAAGTCCCTCGGGTCCTCGCGCAGCTCCTCGTGTAGAGCCTCCATGAGTCCGCGCACCGCGAACTTGGTGGCGCAGTACGGCACCAGGTTGCGCAGCCCCAGCACGCCCGCCATCGACGACATCGCCACCACGTGGCCGTGGTTGCGCTCCATCATGTGCGGCAGGAACGCTTGGATCAGCTGCACATCAACCATATTCACTAATTAGTACACGTAGATACATAACATCATTTATTAAGAAAAATAAAACCAAGGAAGAGAAAAGAGAGCTAAGCAAGCTATATAATAATAAATATAATAATAATAAATAACTTTTTATTTTATCTCACAAACGAAACGTTAATTAAGTAGGTACATATCTTATATATATCAAACATGGTTTGTGTTTCCTTTGTGAGAATCTGGTGTCCATACTAGGATAAACCTGTGTCACAGAGCACCAGACCCCCACCCTACAGTCTCTGAATCAGACATTTGATACATATACTTAGTGCAGTATACCATTATAAAATACAATAATCAATGTTAGACTAATCGAAGAAGATAAAGAAAGAAAAAAAGAAAAAAAAAGCAACAGGAATAAATAAATTAGGTTAATAAGTAAGTAAGTAATTTAGTAGTAGTACATTCAAGTACATTCAAGTGAGTGTGTATGTGTATGTGCGTGTGTATGTGTGTGCGTGTGTATGTGTGTGCGAGTGTATATGTGTGCCTGTGTATGTGTGTGCGTGTGTAGATGTCAGCGTATGTATATGCGTTTTAAATATGTATGTGTGAGAGTAAGAGTGAATATGTGTGTATGCATATGCGTATGTATCTCTGTGTGTTATGTTGTGATCTGTAGTAAGTTTTCTGTGGCTTCATAATCATATGCTTCCAAAGAAATTCGGATTTTATTCTTAAACTGATACGAGGTAAATTTTCTAATATTGTTCACTTTTTTATTAAATGTGTTATAAATACGTGGTGCCAGGAAGTTAAAGTGCCTTTGAGCAAACGTGCTCTTGGTGACGGGAACTGGTCATGGGTTTCGTCTCTTATTACTGTGTGGTAAAAAGGGTATCACTTTTTTATGATAGCGATGCAAGCACTGGAATAAATATAATTTCCTGACACTAAGCACATTAGAATTTGAGTATAATTGTCTCGTAGGAAATCTATATGGGAGTTTTAGAAGGACCTTCAGAACCGCTCTCTGTGATATTTCTGCTTCCTTTAAGCGAGTTTTGGCAGCGCCTCCCCAAGAGCAAATGCAATACGTGGTAATAGATTCACACAAAGCTTTATAAACTTGCTTGAGTAAATTTATACATAAGAAGATAAAGAAAAATATAAGAAACCGTAGACTAAACACTATAAGTAAATACCTAGAAGAAACAGGAGGAGTAAAAAAAGCATACAAAAGGATAGATGATACAAAACACGATAAGGCGAAACTGACGGATATCTCAGGAAAAACTGTCACACATAGACGGGATCTAATGATGATAGCTACTAAATTCTACAAGGACCTGTATGCAGACGCAAACAAGAATAGGGAAACCCTTACCAACACAATGAACAACAGCCGTTCGGTACCACCTTTCATGGAGAGCGAAATAGAATTGTCAATTAAAAATCTGAAACCAGGAAAGAGCCCAGGACCGGATGGGGTAACTAACGAAATGATAAAGGCTGGAAAAAACGATCTAGTAAAACCCCTCACGAAGTTATTTAATCTTATTCTGTACAAAAAAGAATTGCCAGAATCATGGACACTTTCAGAGATATCTCTTCTGTACAAAAAAGGAGACCCAAAATTAATAACAAATTATAGACCTATCAGCATAATGTCCTGTATATACAAAGTATTTGCATCAACTTTACTTAGACGCATAACTAAAACTATTGACGAAAATCAACCGATCGAGCAGGCAGGCTTTATGAAAAATTACTCCACCATCGATCACATACATACACTTAAACTGATCATAGAAAATTACACAGAACATGACGTACCGCTATACATAGCTTTCATTGATTATTCGAAAGCTTTCGATTCTATATCTCATAACTCTATTTGGCAAGCACTTACAGATCAAGGAATTGAATATGACTACATTGAACTAATAAAAACAATTTATTCTAAAAGTATGACTAGAGTACGACTGGAAACTAAAGGACCAACATTTCAAGTAGAGCGAGGTGTAAAACAAGGAGACCCTCTTTCACCGAAGTTATTTATTGCCGTATTGGAAACCATCTTCAGAAAACTTGATTGGAAAGACATGGGCATCAACATTAATGGCGCGTATCTATCACACCTGAGATTCGCAGACGACATCGTCCTCATCTCGGAAAAACCTGAAAAGTTGGAATACATGCTAGAGACTCAGTCATCAAAGTAAAACTGCTGGACTACAAATAAATAGAGAAAAAACAAAAGTCATGACAAACAGAGATAAAAAATCAATTTCAATAGCGTCAGAACCGATAGAATATGTTGAAGAATACTTATACCTCGGCCACCTCATATCATTCAAATCATGCACAGAAAAGGACATAGATAGAAGAATAAAGAATACATGGAATAAATACTGGTCAATGAAGGAAATATTCAAGGGACCTTTACCAATAAAACTAAAAACAAAAGCAATGAACATATGTCTGACACCTTGCTTAACCTATGCATGCCAAACCTGGCCACTAAAAGTCTCTCACCTGAACAAAATAAGATCATGTCAAAGGGGAATGGAACGAAGCTTTTTGAACATTAAATTGAAAGACCGGATCAAAAGCGCATCTATTAGAAAAAAGACAAAGGCAAAAGATGTAGCCAAACAAATCCTGACCCTTAAATGGAGGTGGGCTGGCCATATTCAAAGAGTAACGGATAGCAGATGGTCACAAACCGTAACAAATTGGTACCCAATGTATAAAAAGAGGAGACGAGGGAGACCACTGAAAAGATGGAAAGACGACATAATAGCAATAGCCGGAAAAAATTGGCATAGAGTGGCTCAAGATAGAGAAAACTGGCACAATTTGGAGGAGGCTTTCACCGCAAAAGGCGGCCCTTACACCTAACAAAAACTAACATATTTTTTAAGAAACAAAACTAATAAAACTAACATATACAAATAAGAAATCATTATTTTAAGAAATACTGTAGACAGATTCTTTTGTAAGGGAAAAATAAAAGCTATATTATTATTATTATTAGATACATAACATCACGCCTCATTCCCATCGGGGTAGGTACACTATTTTGCGCACTCGCTTATTTTTGTATAACCAACAAAGATCAAATTTACTCCGTACGAGTTAGGTGCTATCTTACTTGTACCTTGATCATCCTACCAGCCGAAAGACATGCACTTCTGGACAAAGACCTCTCCTGAAGATCCAAATACCCACCCTGCAATGACCGCATCCGACCCTGAGTCGGGCCCTCCACCTGCTAAGATCTTGACATACTTCCCTCGCTTTCCTTCCCTTAGATTTCATTTAACATTCCAAACTTGGCTTCAGGGTCAGCTACCTGAGCCCACAATCTGTGGTGAATTCCATGGTGTTATCTTTACAAAGCAAGAGTAAAAATAACAATAAAAGTCTAAAGAAAAATAATACTACGAATATTCATGATGATGCAGTCTACGTGAAACAAACATGAACAAACCTATAAAGCCGATAAGTTTAATATACTACCCGTGTTATTGAACTAGCTATCACTCTTCGGGAGTATCATGTCATGTCACAATCGAAACTAAAGGTGCCTAGAATGTGTTCTCTGCCTATCCCAACGGGAAGGTCGCTTGATATTCTGTATTTAAATATTTAAATGTTAGTTTATTTTGGCTGCCTTATTTTTGTATCGTCATCCGTGGGGGAAGGACCAGGAGTCCTATGACACAGGGTTTCCTAGTTTAGGCTCCTGTCTTCTACACACTAATAGTTCCAAGTGTAAGGCTTAGTTCATATGTCTTGTTAAAGTTTGTAGAATAAAAAATAAATACATTTTATCATTTATCATTTTTATCATTATCATATTTAGGTATAACGATAAGCAGTTTAATGTTCTAAGCACCATATTTAGAAGACGCATTACTAGATCACGCACGCAGTTGTGTGTAGGCAGGGCTGGTATTAAAGAAACTTAACTCCTTAAACCAAGCGTAGTGGCTTGGCCGTCAATAAAGACTGTGGACTTATTAAACTTATCGACTGAACTGTCACCTGTGTCAGTGTCATCCAAGGGGTCATCAGCTGAGCGACAGACAAAACAATCTTTTGCAGGAGTATCGAAAAATGGTGAATGGAAGGAAACTAAACGAGATGAATGATGGACTGTGGTGCAGAAGTACCGGCACAGGAATCGCTTTGTTGGACAGACGGGAAAGGCGAGCTGTGGCCACTCCAACTTCAAATCGGCAGAAACAAAAATACCGTTGTTTATCTCGAACGTACATACAGATGTGTCACCATCAGACATTGTTGAATACATTATAAACAGAACCAATGAGAAAGTTGTGCTCAAGAAGATTAATATGAAAAAGAAAAAGGATTATAACGCTTACAAAGTGTTTGTAAACAAACGAAAAATTGATGTGTTTTTGGATGATAAGTTTTGGCCAGATGGAATCTCTTTTAGAAAGTTTGTTTACTTTCATAGAGAGCGGACTGAAGAGGTAAACAAAAGTACTTTAAAAAATGGATAGAACATCATGTAGTTTAATCTCATTCAATTGTAAATCCATTGTACGATCTGCGGACTGTGTCAGGTCACTGTGTAAAAAGGCAGACGTCCTAGCCCTGCAGGAAACTTGGTTGTGGCCCCATGACCTGACATACCTGGGCAGTATAAGTCAAGATTTTGATTACACAGGATCATCTGCAATCGACACTTCAGTCGGGATCCTGCAAGGACGTCCTTTTGGAGGTGTAGCCCTACTATGGCGTAAAAATCTGTTTAATTCAGTATCTGTGATCAAGTGTGACAGTGTGCGTATCTCTGCGATTAAAGTGTCTACCACTGATCAAGTCATAATTATAATGAGTGTGTACATGCCCGTAGACGTTTCTAAAAACTTGCCACAGTTTACGCAGTGTTTAGGTGAAATTTATGCGATATTAGAAAGTAATGCAGCAGATTTGATCTATGTGCTTGGTGACTTCAATGCCCACCCAGGTGAACATTTTTGTAAGGAACTTTTAAGCTTCTGTGCGGAGCAGAAACTTATATGCGCAGATATGGTAACGTTAGGTTTGGACAGCTACACCTATATCAGTGAGGCGCATGGCTCTAGGCGCTGGTTGGATCACTGTGTAGTTAATGAGCTCGCACATAAATCTATTGTTAAGGTTCAAATACATAATGACATATTCTGGTCAGACCACTTTCCCCTTGAAGTTGTCTGTGATTTAAGCATAAACTATTGTAAGAATCCTGTTCCTCGTAATTCATCTTTAAATACAATTAGGTGGGGTGTACGCAGCAATGACCAGAGTCAAGAATACCACAATTTTTGTCATAATTTGCTTCGCAATATTGATTTTCCCTCTGAATTTTCACAGTGTAGCGAGAGTTTTTGTAACAGTGGTGAGCATCGACTAGTATTAGATAGAATGTATCAAAATATAGTCAGCATACTCTCTGAAGCAGCTGTTAGGTCGTGCAGTATAAGAGAGGCGGTATTAAAGCGAAGGACTTATGTAGTAGGATGGAATAAACATGTTAGCGGAGTTCACAGGGAGGCGAAGTTGAAATTTCAGGAGTGGCTGCTATATGGAAAACCAAAACAAGGGCGTGTATTCCAGGAAATGTGCAGCAGTCGGAAACGTTTCAAATCCAAAATCAAATGGTGCCAAAAGAATCAAGAGCAAATTAAAATGGATTCTATTGCACTACTCCACTCTAAGAGCGATTTCAAAAAGTTTTGGAAGAGTACGAGCAGTATAAATGGTAAACCTTGTCTTCCTGTGAATGTCGCTGGTCTTAATGAACCTAAGGAAATAGCTGAGATGTTCATGAATAGCTTTAAGGTGCATTCACCTCTGGGTCCCGCTTCTAAAACAGCCGTGGCTGACACTGTCGAGGGCAGGCCGACTGTTAGGTTCTCAGCTAAAGAAGTTGCTGGTGCGATAAGAAACATGAAAAGAGGAAAGTCACCTGGCCACGACAGTCTCAGTATTGAGCATTTACAGATGGCTGGCGTACACCTGCCGCGAGTTCTAGGTTTGTTCTACACAATGTGTATTCGCCATTCATACTTACCTCAGGATATGCTTAAGACTGTTGTTGTGCCAATAGTTAAGAACAAAACCGGTGACCGTTCAGACAAGAGTAACTATAGGCCCATATCATTGGCTACAATTTTGGCTAAAGTTCTTGACAGATTACTGGAGTCGCGCCTTGGTGGGTGTCTGGAATTGCACGATTCTCAGTTTGGCTTCAGACCAGGCGTATCCACTGAGACGGCTATCTTATGTTTGAAGCATACTGTCAAATATTACAATGAGCGCAGTACGCCTATATATGCGTGCTTCTTAGACCTCTCAAAGGCCTTTGATATGGTTTCTTATGACATCCTGTGGAAGAAACTTGAAAGTACGCGTTTTCCTTCTGAATTGTCGGAGGGTCTAAGGTATTGGTACAACAACCAAGTCAATTTTGTAAAATGGAACAACATTTATTCAGAACCGTACAGGTTGGAGTGCGGGGTGAGGCAGGGGGGGTTGACCTCACCACTGCTCTTCAACCTGTATGTCAATGATTTGATAGTAGAGCTCAGCAGTCTACATACAGGATGCTCCATTGATGGTGTAACTGTCAACAACATTAGCTATGCGGACGATATGGTTCTGCTGAGCCCTGCTATCAGTGGCTTGAGAAAAATGTTGAAAATCTGTGAGAGATATGCTCAAGATCATGGTCTGCTATATAACACGAAAAAAAATGAATGGTTGGTGTTTAAGGCAGGGTGTAAAGGACCTAATGTTGTGCCACATATTCAGTTAAATGGGGTAGTTTTGAATAGAGTTGCACAGTTCAAATACTTAGGACATATTGTCACTGAAGATCTACACGATGATTTGGATTTGGATCGGGAACGGAGAGCATTAGCAGTGCGTAGTAATATGTTGATCCGAAGATTTTCTCGTTGTTCAAAAGATGCTAAGATTACCCTCTTCAAGGCGTACTGTCAGGTGTTTTACACGAGCAGTCTTTGGGTCAACTACACACTTAAAGCATATAATGCTCTCCGTATCCAATACAATAATGCCTTTAGGATGCTGGTGGGATGGCCACGCTTCTGTAGCGCTTCAACAATGTTTGCTGAGGAACGCACTGACGATTTTTTTGCGATTAGGCGCAAACGGATAGCTTCTTTGTTGATCAGAATGCGGGCTAGTACTAACAGTATCCTAAGGACAATAGCTGACAAAATGGACTGTGCAATGTTAAAGTTTTGGGTGGGCGTGTTGCTTAAACCTAATAAGTAAAACTATTGTTTTTTTTTTCTTGACATGGTATTTAATTGAATTTTATTGTTTATTTTTATTTATGATTTGACATTTAATAACTCTAATCTATGAATTGACATTGTTTAAATTATGGATTGACTTATTGACTGTTGTATTTTACTTAACTTGAATTTGTGACTAACATAGTTGTTAAGTTCTTATGTACTAACAATACATGGACCATGATGTCTGATATTAATTAAAAATAAAAAAAATAAACAAGAGTTTGCGACTGAATGCCGGCTAGTTGAAACGAATGCGTTGTATGAACGCTCCATCTTAAATCGACAGTACCTACAATACGCGTTGTATGATCGGTCTATCTTAAAATACACGGGAGGTCGATCAAACATTCAGCTCGCAAACTATTTGACTAATGAGGCCGCAAAGGCTATGAAGGTGATAAATCTCTTTATTGTTTGAGAGTTTCGCGGTCATTAACACCATGGACAATTGTTCGTCTATCCTAACACTAACGTAATAGAATAACAGGTTTTTACATCCATTTATATATTCTTTGATCATGGTGCTTGCAAATGCACATCGGGGGAGCTCATTAAAATCCCATATCTTGGTATAATCAATTTTTTTCGTTTATTCCAACGCTTACCAATACATTTTGCAGCCCTGACACTATAACCAGAGTATATTTGACGGAATGAATAACATTGTTTTACAAGTTTGTTTTTTCTTACAGCTTAAGCCGACTTCTTTTGATAAAGCTGCAAAATGTGTTGGCTGGTAAGCGGTGGAATAAACTAAAAAAATGGATAGAACCTGATAACTGTTATCATAATAAATATCCTTCTCTGTACAGTTAGCACACCCCAGACACTTCATACAACGACTTCTCTTGAAACCACTGATTGTCAAAATTGTAAATAGACAGAAGTGAGCGCACGAGCACATCAAACTAGACCCGGCAAAGAACCCGGTAGGTAATTGCGCGGGCGGGTCACGGTCACGGGGGTGTCCGTTTGATATAATCTGTAAAGTTAGTGTTGACGTACCCACAGATGAGCGATGATGTTGATGTCGAACACCTTCTTGATCTCGGCGTCGGAGTGCTGCATGAGCGGCTTGCAGGGCATGATGCCCGCGTTGTTGACCAGCATCGTCACCTCGCCCACCTCGCGGCGCAGGCGCTCCGCCAGTGCGCTCACAGCCTCGCGGTCCGTCACGTCACATCTGCGCACGAGTCGGGGAACCAGCGTCAAAACAGAGGAAATAGTCTGCCTATACTCGTACGACGCTCAGACAAGTTCGTTAGTGTGGTTGATAGTGTAGACAGTATGAGCCTGCCTTTCACGCCGTCGGCCGCGGGTTCGAACCCGCCAAGGGCAACATTTGTATGATTAACAAAAGTGTTTTTGTTCTGTGTCTGGGACCTGGGTGTGGGTGTTATTGATCTATTTATGTAAAAGTAAAATAATGATAGTCTGGATGGAGTGAAAGAATAACTTAATAGCTGTCAATTAACAAATTTTGTGTCTGAGCGGGAATGTCCGGATGTTGCCAAGCGAATGTGACCTTTCTGAGGTTAATGTACTCAACAAATTGAAAACTGTGAGTTATACGGAATATTTTATTTATTTTTGACTTGTTAGTTTAGGACTCATAAATATATTCCGTGCCTACCACTTTGGGTACAAATATTTACACATTTGATGTTTCTCTTAACATTTTACCACGCATTTGGTAAGACAATAGGGTCAAAACAAACAATTTAAAAAAACATAATAAAAAAGTTAAGTTAAAACGTGGCAAAAGCTAGTAAAAATAATCTCAGGATCTTCTACAACAGATGATGTACGAAACTTTTTAAAATCTAACGCAAAACTCAAAGGACGGACGATAAAGTCGCGAGCCACCATTTTATAGAAAACTAGCTGTTGCCCGCGACTTCGTCCGCAAGGTATTCTATCTATCTGACCATCCAGCCATCCACCCTTCCGTCTGTCTGTCGTCCGTCCGTCCGTCCAACCATCAGTCCAACCGTCCGTCAAACCATCCCTTTCCCTGCCCCTCTCCCCCTCCCCCTCCCTCTCCTCCTCCCTTTTCCTCTCCCTCTCCCTGACCCTCTCCCACTCCCTCTCCCTACCCCTATTCGTATCCCTTCCCCTATCCCTACCCCTAACGCCATCTCTACCGCTATCCCTATCTTCATATAAACATAGAAATGATACCCATATTGATTTTTAGACATTTCAAGCCTATCGCACCCCAATTTCACGTCCACCACGTTGGATTTCAAAGTTGTTGTAAGTAGTTTTTGTAATCAGCGACCCGATAAACCATACAAATGACACCCATATTGATTTTTAGACATTTTAACCCTATCTCACCCCAACCCCACCCCCAGGGGATGATGGTATTTCACGTCCACCACGTTGGATTTCAAAATTGTTGTAGTTTTCGTAATCAGCGACCCAATGAACCATACAAACGATACCCATATTGGTTTTTAGACTTTTTCACCCCATATTCCTTTTTAGGGGATGAATTTGGGGTTTAATTTCAATAACAGTGATGAACGTTGCATAGAATTACAAACCTTATGCCGAAATAATAAATTATGTGGATTTTACTTTAAAAATAAAGGATTTTCAACTTTATCCCCCTTTTCACCCCTTAGGGTGTCGACTTTTAAAAAACCCTGAGATACATGAATAATAATTTTTAGTCGTAAGCCTAAATACAAAATTTGAAGATCCTCACTTTAAAACTGACTTACTTTCATACAAACTTTCATCCCCTATTTTACCCCTTTAGGGGTGGAAATTTGTAAAACCCTTTCTTAGTGCACCGTTAAACCTCATAAGGACCCTACATGCCAAATTTGGAATTTCTAGACCCAGCAGTTTGGGCTGTGCGTTGATAGGTCATTCAGTGAGTCAGTCACCTTCTTCATTAACATTAAATGCGTTTTCCCGTGGGAATGAAGTGCTTTCCCGCGGTAAAAATAGCCTATGTGTTATTCCAGGACCTAACCTATATGTGTCCCAAGTTTCATTAAAATCCATTCAGTAGTTTTTACGTGAAAGAGTAACAAACATCCATCCATCCATCCATATTTACAAACTTTCGCGTTTATAATATTATAGTAAGATAAGAAGTAAGATAAGATTTACCTACCTAGTACGTGAACACTTTAGTACGCAAAGTGGCTTTGGCGTGTGCTTTGAAGAAGTTGCTTGTTTTTCAGAATCACTGGGCTTCAAAAGAAAACCAAATAAATAAAAATTCAAGATACCTCTAAAGTGTTGTTACGCAAAAAATATGTCTAGGTGCTCAAATCAATAAACCTATTGGAATATTTGTCTGTCTGTTTCTTTGTTCGAGCATCATGCAAAACATACCTGCTTTACCAGTTTGTTTCTTTGTAAAGACAAAAGCTGATGATACTCGTAATCTCAAAGCCACATGTTTGCAACCAATTTAAAATAATATTTTAAGTACATTCAGATTAAAGGAGCATTCGTTTTCAGTGGCCCTTGCACTAGATGCGGGAGTAAAGGCACAATACTAATTGAATCACACCAAGTTCTGACTTGGATTTTGAAATGTTCCTCGGCTGAGGCCGGGGGTTGCTCACACGTGTTCTATAATGTGACATACCATACCAGTGAATACAAAACTTACAGAATGTGTTTAAAAAGACCTACAAATTGACAACAACAAACAATCCTTATGTAGACCCACATTGACCGTTACTCTCTGCGTATGGGCATGTATGGGTGACATCTGAGGAGCCACTGAATGATCGGCACAGGTGTTCCGCGCTCCCCTTAAATATTTTTTTTAGTTCTGCGCATTACGGTTCGCAACGGAGTAATATGTCGCGCATTACCCGCGACTGACAGACTGACACTCACTCATATCTGTGCGCCTTGCCGTTGTCCTTCTTGATGAGGTCGACGGTCTCCTGGTTGCCGGCGGGGTTGATGTCCACACACACGATGGTGCCGCCCAGCCGGCCGAACCGCAGCGCCACCTCGCGCCCCATGCCGTGACCCGCGCCCGTAATCTGAGAACACCATGGACATACATTAGAGTGAGATCATCGTAATAGGCTAGGTAGGCTAGTTAAGGAAACGACGAAATGGACTTCTTACGTTTTGGCCCTACATGGCCCTACTTAATAAAGTATATATTAACATACCTGTATTCACCATCTTAACATCCCACTAAAAGTCCACTGCTGGACAGGGAGATCCTTCCAGAGTTTTACAGCAAAAATGCGGGGTTTATTTTGGAGGGAAAGAACCATGTCACCGCGCTTGGTCGTTTGGTATTTACTATTCTTAACCGGCACCACATAGACGATGCATGGATGCCTGTATTATTTTATATTGGCCTTGGATATCTCACTTATGAGCTAGGTCTGATATTACCCTCCTCTTGTGACTGGTCTCTACTCACTCTGAGCTCCTTGTTGTCAAACTTTGAATACAGTATCTTAATTAAGTTTTTAGTTTAAGTTTGTTTTTTTGCGCAGCAGTGGGACAATTCAGGCTGTGATTCGGGCTACTTAAAAAAAGTTTTTAGGAACATATCTAGACTAAAATATTTGGAATAAGATTTAGATTGTGACACTGAACTACTTATAGAATACTTACATATAAACTTACGTGTACTTAAAGAACAAATTACTTCCATAGAAAATGCATCAAGTGCTATGACAAGTATTTTTGTCGTAACAATTAATACAAAGTTATGCTCTGAATTCGAACTCGATTTTGAATCCACAGTTTAAGCTGTCAATGCCAACGAACTACTTCCTTAGAGAGTAGCCGAGACCAACGGTTTTACGTGCCGGCCTTCTGAAGCATGGAATCATTTTGTTTTTCGGACAATCAAGTGATCTATCCTGCCATGTCCTAACCAACATGGAGAACCCCCACAAAGTGAATTTCGTTTGACAGTGTCCCCACCGGGAGTCGAACCCAGAACCCCCGGATCGAGAGCCGAACGCTCTAACCACTACAACACGGAGGCTGCCAACAAGAACCACTTACTAGTATGACTTCTCCCTCCACGCTCTTGGGCTCCGGCGGCACGAAGAACTGGTAGACGCTGTACAGCCAGGTGAGGTTCATCTTGATGATGAGCAGCAGCACCTCGGCGACCGTCACCATCGCGTCGTACACCTTCATCACTATACCCTGCTCGTCCGACCTGGAACCACACCAATAAAAAAATCCATTAGTTCATAGTGACGAGAAACTGACGACCTCAAAAAGCTAGTACTTTTAGACAGAACGGCAGAGCACCGCGCAGGTGGCCCAACAATTCTGAGCTATTTCGTTTTCATAACTTTTTCCCGTTTCTCATGCGTGGGAACTTTTAATAAAACCTGAAAATCTTCATGTTTTACTACGGCAGTCAGTTAGTCACCATATCCCTTAATTTAAATTTCTCTTTTAAAACGCTAATATTGTTTTAAGGCAAATTTTAGTTTTCTACAAATATAATCACAGAATATAAAATAGTAAACAAGGTTTGTTTTCTTTCGCTGTTTATTTTATTCAGGTTCTTAGCGCGATACTTGTAATTTTTTTTTTTTTTTTTTTTTTACATCTGCCATCAGTCGCCAGACTATAATCAGATTTGGTTTCATTGAAAGTGACTTTTAATGAGGTAGCAGGACCATTGTCATTGCTCCTCGTCATTCAGCAAGTACATGAGTACGCTTTAATCTTTTAGTAGTAACACTTGTCAGGAGTGAGTTAGCAAGTGGATTTGGGTGCTGAGCTAAACGTTTCTCGTGCTTCTGTTTGCATCGCTCTATTTCTTCCGTTACGGTCGGCATTTCCAGGTATTTGTGCAATTCATCATTACGTGCATACCATGGTGCAGCGCAAATGGTTCTGAGGATGTTGTTTTGTGTTCTTTGTATACATTCAATGTTTGACTTAGATGCTGTTGCCCAAAGTTCTATGCCGTATAGCCAGATGGGCTTTATGATAGCGCAATAAACCGTAACTTTGTTACTCAGGGATAGTTTGGATTGTCTCCCAAGAAGCCAGAGGAGATTTCTGAAGCGGTAATTTATGTCGTCTCTTTTGTGTTTGATGTGCTCCTTCCAGGTAAGTCTACGATCCATATAGAAGCCTAGATATTTGACGCATGTGGTTTCTGGCAAGGGATCGTTGCCTAGTCTCACTTGTGGGCAGTCACTTCGTCTCAGGGTAAGAGTGATGTGATGTGATTTCTGAGCGCTTGCTTTTATCCGCCACTTTTTAAGCCAAACATCGGTAGCATCTAGTTGTTGCTGTAGACGCTTAGAAGCTAGGCTCGGATCAGTATCGCAAGATAGGAAAGCTGCGTCATCAGCGAAGGTCGCAACTGTGACTTCTCGTAACTGTGGTAAGTCCGACGTGAAGATGTTATAGAGAAATGGACCAAGGACCGAGCCCTGCGGGACTCCGGCATTGCATTCATAGAAAGTAGATCTGGCATTCCCTTGCTTGACTTGGAACATTCTGTCTAACAAATATGATTGGATGATTGGGTAGAACGAGTGCGGCAGAAGAGATTTGATTTTATACAACAAGCCTTTATGCCAGACTCTATCAAATGCTTGTTGCACATCCAAGAAAGCAGCAGAACAATATTCCTTCTTTTCTAAGCATTCTCGCACGACATGGTAAACGCGGTGCACTTGTTCTACAGTAGAATGCTGTTGTCGAAAGCCAAATTGGTGAAGTGGAATTATGTTGGAATCTTCGAGGCACACCTTTAGCCTCGCGAGAACTATTCTTTCCCACAGCTTTGATAGCACGGGTGTGAGGCTAATAGGACGGTAAGATGTTGTCTCATTAGCTGGCTTTCCAGATTTGTGGATCATTATGATTTGGGAGATCTTCCAGATGCAGGGAAAGTGGCCGATTCTGAGAGTAGCGTTAATAAGAGTAGCCAGGAACACTAGACATTTCTTGGGAAGCTCTTTCAAGATCTTCGGGGAAATCAGGTCAAATCCTGGAGCCTTGTTGGATTTCATCTTCTTGATTTCGCGAGCTACTTCTCCAGGCGTAGTGGGTTTCAGAGGAAGACATAGCTGAAGATCTTGCGAGAGGACACACTCAATATCAGTTTCATCGGAGTTAATGTCAGGTGCATTTGGTTTGAAAACAGACGCCAAGTGCGAAGCAAAAGTTTCGGCTTTTTCAGAATCTGTGCGTGCCCAGGAAGAGTTAGTCCTTAGGGGAGGAAATGATTGTTGTGGCCGATTACCATTATGAGTGGCCTTCCAGAGAGATTGCTCTCCTTTCCCGGTTGGTGATAGTTGCTCTATTAGTATTCTCGCAGAGTCGTCGGCTTTCTCTTGTAGTAGCTCTTTTAGTTCTTTAATAGCCCGATTTAGTACCCGCTTATCAGCTGGATGGTGCGTTAGATGCCAGTTTCTTCTAAGTCTACGCTTTTCCTCTATTTTGCTCCGGATTAGGGCAGAAATAGGAGCTCCTGAGTGTCTAGGTTTGAGTTCTGGTGTGTTAGTCCATGCAGCGAATTGAATAAGGTTGGTTATTGATAAACATGCTTGATCAACATCGGAAACTGTTTTCAGGGCAACGTTGAGGTTAATATGAGTCACCAAGTAGCCTCTAAAGCAATCCCAGTCCGTTTTGTGGTTGTATAAGCATTCTCTATGTTCACGGGTAATGACAGTAGTACTAATTGTAAGAATCACAGGAGTGTGATCTGATGACCCGTCAAGGCTGGATTCTATACTAGTGTAGATATGACTGATATTTTTCAATACAAAGAAGTCAAGTAAGTCCGGTGTTTTGTTCGGATCTGTAGGCCAGTAGGAGGGTTCACCAGTAGACACAGGTTGAAGACGATTAGTTTCAATACAGTACTTTAGCGCACGGCCACGCGTCACAGTTGTACGAGAGCCCCAGTAAGTGTGCTTGGCATTCCAATCACCACCTGCGATGAATCGATTTCCTAGGGTGTTAAAAAAGTTGGTGAACATGCTATCAGTAATTTTGTGTTTGGGTGGGCAATAAATGGCTGACACATCGATAACCCCAATTCTGTCTTCAACACGGACTGTAGTAGCTTGGATATGGTCTTTTGCATATGGTTCCATTAAATGATGGTTGATGTTATTTTTTATCACAATCGCAGAGCCAGCATGAGCTTTACCATCAGGGTGACTAGTCAGATATACACAAAAACCTGGAATGTGTACTAGGGTGTTAGCTGTGGCATGTGATTCCGAAATTAGAACGATGTCGAGCTTGTTGTTGGCTATAAACATTTGTAATTCTAGCTTGTTGGGTGCAAGTCCATTGATGTTCCACGTGGCTATACGCAGAGCAGTCATGGTGATAGTTTGGAGATAAGAGTGGTGATAAGACCCAAAAGAGTGCTTATTTGTTGGATGAGGAGATCAATTTTCTCGCTCTGTTTTAAAAGTATTGTTTCTACAGAACTGCTAAGCTGTGGGGTATGCACATCACCGACTAGGTCTTTTGGAAGAGTAGTAGCTTGAGCGTAGGTACGAGTTGAAGGAGTTTTTTGAGAGATAGGCATACTATGTGCCCCACGGTGTTGACTTTCGGGAATCGTCATAGTTGGAATGCCATTGGTGATTGCAGATTCGGGTTGGGTATTGTTGGGTTTTCTCGCAACGTTAGGTGATAGTCTGGGTTGTTTTTTTGCCATGATTTGTTTGTAGACTTCGCAGCCTTTATAGTTGGCCGGGTGATCACAGGAACACAAGGCGCATTTCGCAGGCGTGTTTCTGTCTTTCTTGGGACACTCTGAAGTTTTATGACCCTCGCCGCATTTAACACACCTGTAAGGTCTCATGCAATTGTTCTTGGAGTGACCATATTGTTGGCAACGCTGACATTGAACAATAGAGTTGCTTTTCCTTGGATCTTCTATTTTGACTTCTTGATGGAAGATGTGTTTGATGTTCTTGACAGATTTATTAAGCGCACTAGGTTCTAGATTGACGAAGAAAGTTGAAGTTGGTTTTTTGTCCGGGCCATACCGTGCGTTAATTATTTCTCCTCTAATTTTATTTCCCGTTGCCTCTATTTCTTCTACAATGGCGTCATGAGGAGTTGTGTGGTGGAGATTTTTAATAACAATTCGGTAACATTTTGTGTCTTTCCTTGTGAAGGTGTGACCTATAAGACCCATTTCTCTTATTAAGGTAATAACTTTTTTGTATTCGTCGATTGAATCAATAAGTATTCGAAGCAGGTTTTTGTTAACAATTTTGATTTTAAAATGGCTCCTGTCTGTTGCTGTCTCAAGTGACTTAGACAGTTCTTTGACATCTTCGATACCGTACAGAATTATTGGCGGTGGCTTATTGGGTTTAGGAGCAGTATTGTCGTTCTCGACTTCATCTACAGCAAGACCGCTAAAGCGGTTTGCGGTAGGTGCACCATTTGACTGCAGAGGAGACAAGTCAACTCTTCTGCGCTTTGCTTGGCGGAGTTGTTGCGCAGCTTTGCGCGTCGGGTTTAATGGGCGTTGCCATGGTGGCGGTACTTGCTTTGTAGTAGTATCTAAGCTACTATCCTCCGTGTTCATCGTATCATCTGGTTGGGTAGGTACTGGTTTTGAGGGTGGGTTAGGACATCCGGTCAGAGGGTCCTTGGCTGGTATTTCGCTGGTCGATGCTGATCGTTGCCTATTGAAAAGGCCAGGATGAAAAATTTGTTGCACTAAGGGCTTTTGGGTTGATGGTGAATTGTTTTTACTATTCAAGTTTGATAAGAGATCTTGAAAGCTTTTTGAAGTTAACTTCTCTCTCTTGAAGTATACTTGTAATTAGGCAAAATAAATTACCTCACTATTCCCGACGTTTCGGCTGAGTTGCATCAGCCGTGGTCACGGGTAGACTGAAGAGAGGTTTTGCCTAATTACAAGTATCGCGCTAAGACCCGGAATAAAATAAGCATAATAGTAAACAAGCTGACAACTCCGATGCTGACCGTTGATGCGCAGAAGAAAAAATGTGCGTTCTTTCATTGGTTCCCCACGTGTCACCCATGCACATAACTGCAGCAACTGCTAAAAGGTTTTAACAAAGCAAGGACAGCCGTTTAATTAGCACCTGATCGCATTTATGGCGACGTTTTACAAAACAACATGTTTAATTGCAATTAGCCAAGAAAACTTGATTCTTAAAACATAAAACTAAGTTATTTTACGACTACCTGCCAACTCGATTTTCCACAATGTATCTAGTATCTTCTCAGAAACAAATGAAAAAAAAACTTGTTGTGCTAATTTTATTGCCTAAAAAGCTACACGTTTGGCTTCCCATATAAAGCAGAAAAATATCTCAGAGTGACGTTTTGTAAATAAACACTTTAGTAGTATCATTTAAGAAAAGATTTAATTTTCAATTACACGAGGTACTACAAGTGTCCCCATGTGGTGGCAGCAAAGAATAGTACCAACCCATGTGTCCCCCGTGGGTGTCGTAAGAGGCGACTAAGGGTTAAGGGACCAGAGGACACCAACAACTGCGGTCACCAACAACCGTGGTCCACGGTGCAGCCGTAACGCTAACAAGCGAGGTGACTATGGTACTTCCCCTGTACATTTTTTCTAATTCTGGAGGGAGCTCCCTGTCCTGTAGGTAGTGGACGTTTCATGGGATGTTATGATGATGAATAAAGTTGAGCTATCATATTCTAAAACTGTTCCAAATTTCAAGTCGTTAGCGTGAGTAGTTGCTGAGATATACAGGTGTGACAGACAGACAGACGAATCGCACCATGTTACCTTTTTGGTTCGGAAACCTTGAGGCAGCCAAAGGTGGTAAGTAAATTGAAAATACGGATATTCAAAAGATTTTGGCCTGCAATCCTACTCGATCTCAGTGTTGCATTCAGAAAGCAAGGCCTTAACTCAACGATCAAAGTTAAAGGTAGCTAGGCGTTGCACTGAAAGGGCTATGAACTTTCTTAAGGTTCACCACGTGGCTCCTGATGACGTCACATCTCACAAATAATTGTACCAACAGAAACAGGTTGAGCTGCGTCAAAGTTCTCGATAAGCACCCAAGTGTCAGCACTCGACCCGATCTCTCACATTAAAGGCAACCTTGGTAGCTCATTATTTGCATTTTTTTTTCTGATTATCGTATGTCACTTCCTTGTCGGCTACATAACGCAGCAGCCACGCCATACGACACGAAATAATAAAACAGGGTGTTGACAAAGGAACCGATATGAATTTTTGAATTTGAACTTTTCCATAGGAACATAGGTCAAAATATTTTCTTGCATTTTGCAAAATGCAAGAAAACATTTTGACCTTACATGAGCTCACCTACAGATGGCGCTGCTGTGGGGTTTCTGAATCGCGCTATGTTCAAGTGAGTTTCCTCAGAATGGGACCTAAGGCAGATTTTTCGGCTCTGAAAACCCCTGGCCCTGAGACAAGTGGCTTTCTACTATCGCAAACGCTATAGAATAGAATAAAAATATATGGAATTAAAATTTCCTGCCACGCAACATTTCGTTAGCTAATGTCAATTCCATACATTTTCATTCTATTATAAGCCACTTGTCTACGGCCTCTGTACGGTTTTTATCGAAATCGCTAACATAAAAGACCAACACAATTGTAAGGTAATTAATTTTCTTTTCCAATTTCGACTTGTGTTCCTCTGGAAGTTGTTCAGTTTTATGGGCAGACTCATAGTTTTCCTAAAGACCCTGCATAACGAGGAAGACAAAAGCGCACCTAGCCAGCTCGAGCGTGCGTCACATCCGACATCTGTAGGTACGTCCATGACAACGCAGGGAGCCAACTCTTGAATATAACGGAGTCATTTTCAAAAACTCTTGATAAACTTTTTAAATTATAACTTTATACATACATATACGTAACGAATATTCTTCACTTTTGAAAAGAAATACCCTTTCATTCTGTTTATTTTTTATCATATTTGTAACCCGGTGATAATAAGTTAGGTAGAGGGAGACCTAGGCAAAGTTACTTCGACCAAATCGGAGTGAAGGTCGAATTTGAGACGTACCAGGAACTAAAATATCTGGCGAAGAGAGAAATAGACTGGAAATACTCCACCGACAAGAGCGTGACTTTAAGTTTGAAGAAGAAGATATTAAAAAGTTGGGGTTCAGTGGCTTCACTACTGTGACTCAGGGTTTCTAAACTGCCTAAATGGCATCTAACTTAGACAGCTTGACAGGTCCAACTCAGTATCCATCCGGTACTGTATCGGAACAGAACCCATATTGTTCAGTTTAAAAAAAAACCGTACACACGAAACCGCACAGTCCAAACGCTAGTTTGTATAATATTTACTTGTTTGTAGCTTGGATGCGATGCACTGCCTTTTTTAGTGGTTGAGTTGCGGAATATTCCCGCCAACGTGTGCAACAACAGACCCAGTTATTTTCATTGGCAACGCTTTGCTCAATATTTTTACACCTTATGCAGATAAAACCGGTTGCGTGCGACCAAAGCAGGAGTGCGTAAAGCAACCGGTCCCTACTAAGTGTCACAAGGTCATCTTCCCCTTGGCACAAGTTGGTGTCAAATTGCAATTGCAGCTGTTTACCAAGGGCGTTTGTATTTAGTAAAGCGCTGTTTTCTTACGAACGCTCATAATATAAGCTTGTCTTCAAAGTATCCGAACACAGGAAGTGTTACTCGTAAAATAAAATCATAAGCTTATTTATCTTCCTTGACAGGATAATACCGCATCCACTAAAATGTTTGCTCTGATCGAGAATCAAACATAGGACTCGCCGCTGCAATTAACTCAGTCAATGGACAATTTACTTTTATAACGATGATATCATGATATGCGCTCGTTAAGGGGTATGTTAGTAGCTGCGTTTATCTGAAGCCAACATGAAAAGCAATGCGAAATTATGCTGGTAAAACATTAAAAACACCACTTTTGGGCTGAATTCCTAGTCAGTGGACCTCACAGTACTTCGAAATTATGGGACTTTTCGTGCTTCCCCTGCTTTACTGCTCCTCTGATGTCCCACTCTCTTCAAGCGGAAGGAGCCTATAGTCATCTGGTGTCGGGTTCGGGTAAGCCTGACCCAGAATCTTCATACGCTTGCTATAGTTGTTGCGTTGCATGTGCACTTCAGTTGTTTCATGTGTTCCTTTCCTCACCACATGCTCTGCAGGTGGTCAAGTGCTCTCTAGTGCCGATACATTTTTGTACAGCCAGTTCATCGGTCGCTAGTGTTGGAAATTTCAAATCCTTTTCCGAAGATGAGCTCAGCAAATCTCAAACAAAACCTATTTGACATGGCTTTGCTAAAATTAGGGAATTTGTCTAAACATTTTTGCCAAACAGTGCGCTTAGGCGTTTGCGTAACAATCTGTACAGTATCAATATACATAAATAGTTTAGTTAAGTGCTGTTTACATAACGAAGCACGCACATCTGACATCCATCGCCAGTCAAGGTCAATTTCAACTCGACGATTGTTAAGTCATTACAGTAATTTCTACCACTTGCTTGCACATTTTTAGGGCTCCGTACCTATAGAGTACCCAACGGAATCTTATCTTGTACATACCCGAACTTCAGGGTTCCAGGCACAGAATCTATAGCACAGACTGCCGAATTAGTTTTTGGTTATTCAAAAATTTCTATGAAGAATAGTTTGTCAGTCACTTAGCTTTCAAGCGATTGATCTATCATTGATTGTAAGGACTTTATATTCTTCATCTTTTTCCTCGTTGTAAAAACACAATAAAGTCGATGTCATTCTCTAAGATATTTACTATCATAAAATGAATATTGTCTATATATATAAAAGAAGAAGGTGACTGACTGACTGACTGACTGACATATCAACGCACAGCCCAAACCACTGGGTCTAGAGATTCCAAATTTGGCATGTAGGTGCCTTATGAGGCCTAGGGGTGCACTAAGAAAGGGTTTTACAAAATTCCACCCCTAAGGGGGTAAAATAGGGGATGAAAGTTTGTATGAAAGTCCGTCAGTTTTGAAGTTAGGATCTTCAAAATTTGTATTTAGGCTGACGACTAAAAATAAATATTTACATGTCTCAGGGTTTTTGAAAATTCGACACCCTTAAGGGTGAAAAGGGGGATGAAGTTGAAAATTCTTTATTCTTTAAGTAAAATCCACACAATTTATTATTTAGGCATTAATGATGTAATTCTATGCAACGTTCATCACTGTTATTGAAATTCCACCCCAAATTCAACCCCTAAAAAAGGGAAATGGAGTGATAAAGTTTTAAAACCAATATGGGTATCGTTTGTATGGTTTATCGGGTCGCTGATTACGAAAACTACAACAATTTTAAAATCCAACGTGGTGGACGTGAAATACCATCATCCCCCTGGGGATGGAGTTGGGGTGCGATAGGTTTGAAATGTCTAAAAATCAATATGGTTGTCGTTTGTATGGTTGATCGGGTCGCTGATTACGAAAACTACAACAAGTTTGAAATGCAACGTGGTGGACGTGAAATACCATCATCCCCCTGGGGATGGAGTTGGGGTGCGATAGGTTTGAAATGTCTAAAAATCTATATGGGTGTCGTTTGTATGGTTTATCGGGTCGCTGATTACGAAAACTACAACAATTTTGAAATCCAACGTGGTGGACGTGAAATACCATCATCCCCCTGGGGATGGAGTTGGGGTGCGATAGGTTTGAAATGTCTAAAAATCAATATGGGTGTCGTTTGTATGGTTTATCGGGTCGCTGATTACGAAAGCTACAACAACTTTGAAATCCAACGTGGTGGACGTGAAATACCATCGTCCCCTGGGGATGGGGTTGGGGTGCGATAGGTTTGAAATGTCTAAAAATAAATATGGGTGTCATTTCTATGTTAGGGATAGCGGTTAAATTGGCGTAAGGGGTAGGGATAGGGACAGGTAGAGGTAGAGAGGTAGAGTGGTAGAGAGGTAGAGAGGTAGAGAGGTAGAGAGGTAGAGAGGTAGAGAGGTAGAGATGTAGAGAGGTAGAGAGGTAGAGAGGTAGAGAGGTAGAGAGGTAGAGAGGTAGAGAGGTAGAGAGGTAGAGAGGTAGAGAGGTAGAGAGGTAGAGAGGTAGAGAGGTAGATAGGTAGAGAGGTAGAGAGGTAGAGAGGTAGAGAGGTAGAGAGGTAGAGAGGTAGAGAGGTAGAGAGGTAGAGAAGTAGAGAGGTAGAGAGGTAGAGAGGTAGAGAGGTAGAGAGGTAGAGAGGTAGAGAGGTAGAGAGGTAGAGAGGTAGAGAGGTAGAGAGGTAGAGAGGTAGAGAGGTAGAGAGGTAGAGAGGTAGAGAG
Source organism: Athrips mouffetella (assembly GCA_947532105.1). Lineage (NCBI taxonomy): Eukaryota > Metazoa > Arthropoda > Insecta > Lepidoptera > Gelechiidae > Athrips > Athrips mouffetella. The sequence continues at coordinate 123,906 of OX383960.1, read as the reverse complement.
GTAGAGAGGTAGAGAGGTAGAGAGGTAGAGAGGTAGAGAGGTAGAGAGGTAGAGAGGTAGAGAGGTAGAGAGGTAGAGAGGTAGAGAGGTAGAGAGGTAGAGACGTAGAGACGTAGAGAGGTGGAGAGGTGGAGAGGTAGAGAGGTAGAGAGGTAGAGAGGTAGAGAGGTAGAGAGGTAGAGAGGTAGAGAGGTAGAGAGGTAGAGAGGTAGAGAGGTAGAGATGTAGAGACGTAGAGACGTAGATAGGTAGAGAGGTAGAGAGGAAGAGAGGTAGAGAGGTAGAGAGGTAGAGAGGTAGAAAGGTAGAAAGGTGAGAGAGGTAGAGGGGTACAGGTAGAGGTAGATGGAGAGGGAGAAGGAGGGGAAGGGGGAGAGGGAGGGGGAGAGGGAGGGGCAGGGGGAGAGGGAGGAGGGGGAGAGACAGGAGGAGGGGGAGAGACAGGGGGAGGGGGAGAGACAGAGGGAGGGGCAGAGGAAGGGGGGGAGAGGGAGAGAGAGGGAGAGGGTTTTAGTTTTTCTCAATTACTTCTGCGAATTGGCTCTGTTTTGAAATATTACATAGAGGTGTCTCTCATCTCTCTCTTTACATTTGTTAGGATACTGCTGCTAAGTTCCTCTGTTCTGAGTAATTTATGAGTAACGTCTGTATATTATATAAAATTCAGCTGGATCTTCAATTATACTCATTGATTTGCGCAGGGTTAGTCCTGATTTTCCTTAGTTTAAAATTACCCCGAAATGACGGGAAAATATCTCATTGCTTTGGAAAACCGGTAACAACATAAATACGAAATCCACGCGAGCGAAGCCGCGGGCAACAGCTAGTACTATTATAAGATTGTACATAAATTTTGTCTGTACATTGAACATATTTAAAAAAAAGATATCACGTTATGCTATTTTGATGGTAATTATAATATTTAATGATAGCTATATTTTTTTAGGGAGTGACTCCGCTGCCGGCACCGGCACCCAAAAATAACGTGGTTGGGAATCGGCAGTAAATTGCGCCAGCAGCCGAAATGACAAGAATCGGCTGCCGGTGGCGGAAGAAACTGGCCAGCAAATCGTGAGCTAGGTTTATTTAGCGTCTGGCACTAGCGCTGTGGTCGCAAGAGAACCTAACTCGACCACGGCGCTGAAGGCAGGCTCACTACCAACCACACCAACGGGCCAGTCTACAACATGTAATTCTAAATATGAAATAATATTTTTACCTCCTTAAAAAACGTAATCAGCTGGTGCAATGTGGAAAATGTAAAAATTTTACATCGTGTATTACTCGTCGTCGTGTATTATTCCTGGTCGTGAGGTTGAAAAGAAGTTTTTTTTTTTATATCAAAACAGACAAACGAGCAGACATCTCACCTGACAGCAACACCAGAAGAGGCGATGCTAGTGCGTTGCCTGCCTTTTAAGAAATTGTTAACTCGCTTTTTGAAAGCCCTCGTATCATAACTACCTATTGGGGACAACCACAGGGGGAAGTTCGTTCCACATCCTAAATGTGCTCAAGAAACGATCGCGCAAACCGCGATCTTCTATTTGCCAAAATATTTATTTGCACTTACGATACCATACGATTTTGTGCGGCATCTTAGTATTACCGACACATAAGACATTCCGCTTTTAGTTCTCAGAGGGGGCAACGCGCTTTTGTTGATCTAATTGAGTGTACGTAACGTGCTTACACTTCCAATTTAGCCCAGCATCTGCTTGATTTATTACATACTAATAAAAAAAACTTTAAAATAAGATTCTATACATTAAACTTATGAAGTAAGATATTAAAGAGGGATTCATAGATATTATAATATAAAAAAACTTTGTCATTGAATGATAGTACCTTAACCTGTATAGTACGGCAGAAACATATAAATAACTCTGTCTATCGCCAGAAAAACTCAAGAGAAAAACCCGCTAAGCACTGCCATACAAAAATAATTATTTTTCTATCGGAAACTCATGGCTTACCTACGTAGCTAGCTCAATTGATATTCAAGGTTTGGGCCGAACGGTTGATGACCACACTTTACACGTCCAGGAAAACTAATATTACAATATTTTGTTTGACAGAACAACATTGCAAAACAATAAAAAAATCTTTTATCCATATGGCAGGGTGTTGTAGTGACACACCTTTTGTTTAAAAAACCGGCCAATTGCGTGTCGGGCCACGCACAGAGTAGGGTTCCGTAGTTACCTCAGGAATCATTATTTTGATTTTTAGGGTTCCGTAGTCAACAAGCAATACAAGGAGCCGCGGACAGACGGACAGACATGAAGAAACTATAAGGGTTCCTTGTTGACTACGGAACCCTAAAAAGTCAATAGTATACTATCCTACATAACATAACTAATTCCAGGACCAAATTCAGGACGTTCTGAATAAAAGCCAGGTTAAACGTACCCTAAACCGACGAGCATGTATGAAAGGATTCATGAAAGTACAGGAAGCAAGGGAAGTATGTCAGGATCGTAGCAGGTGGATGACTGTGGTCTCTGCCTACCCCGACGGGAAAGAGGCGTGATGTTATGTATGTATGTATGTAACTAATAAATAAACCGTAAAAACTTGACAGCATACGCAAGCATAATAAGAGTAACACTATGAACTGTAGTCTAAAAATAAAGATCTGATTGATGGATTGATATAATCTTAATTTTTTTTTGTTAAAAACTATTTTAGGGTTCGGAAAAAAAACGGAATCCTATGGTGCGACTTCGTCTGCCTGTCACAACACGTGTGACAACACCCGATTGTTTAGAATATGTTTTACGAAAATTATTAAGACTCAGTTTTCAAGTTATGATGAAAAATGTCAAAAAAAATACCAATCCCCATCTCCGAAGCTTGCAAAACGAAAAATCTGAATTAATTGTTAACATTATACGAGTAGGAATATTATCAAAAATTTCTTTAAGTAGCACAGATTTAAGAAATCTACTTAGTTTTGCGGACCTTAAAATAGAGTAGAAGATAAAATCTATTCAAGTCGCGAGTAAAAAGGCTACTTCTGGGCAAGCTCGTTCCACTGTCAACCTCATCTCTGTCCTCAGGGCCAGATCGAGGTCAATAGAAATCCCGTCAACCATTAAAAAAACTTAATTGCTTTTCAAAATACTATACTACACTACAGGTACACTACTATACTATAGGTACATCGGAACCCTCGGTGCGCGAGTCCGACTCGCACTACTCTGTTTTTTTATTGTTTCGTTATTTGTTAACAACGCTGATCCTAACAAGAGTAGTTCCATAGGTACAGTCAAGAGCACATCAAACTTACCACTTAGTACCGTTCTTATTTCAATCGGCGGGTCTCAAGCTTGACCTGTCGTTGACTGTACTTACATCCGTAAACCGTGTCCCGTGTGGTGCCGGCAAAGAATAGTGCTATCCCATACATACCCGTGGGTGTCGTAAGAGGCGACTAAGGGTTATAAACTGTAAGATGGACAGCAGCATCCTCCTGTGTATCATACAATCTTACTTACTGCGGTCACCTACAACCGCAGTCCATGGTCCAGCCGTAACGCTGACAAGCGAGGTAGCTATGGTACTTCCACTCCACATTTTTCCAGCAAAAGCTATAATTCTGGAGGAAGCTCCCTGTCTTGTAGTGGACATTCCATGGGATGTTGATGACATACGTAAACAGTTTAAGTAAGTACCTACTTAAACTCGCGAAACTTTAAAACTTACATACGCCTATCAGCACAATACCAGGACATGTCGCAGGCGCGTCGGTCCACGATCCAGCAGCCGTCGCACAGATCGTACTCACAAGGAGTCATAGTAAAAACACACAATAATCCACTAATCAAACCACCACTAATAAAAACACAACGTCCACTAATAAAAACACAACACAGTTCCTAGCACAAACAAATCAATATTTTGGTCTACAGGCTCACTCGATCGACCGCACTTGAATTATTAATGACGGTGACTAATAATAAAGTCAGGTAGTAAATTCAATCCGCTTCCTATTTTGTTTTTCATCTACCCGCAAGTAACCATCACAGATCTATACTAAACGTTAGTTTACTATTATTTAATCTGTGTCTATACTCTGATTTTTATAGTATAGCACCATAAGAAAAATATAAATAATAATTTAATTAGCGTCTCTGTATGTTTCTTAAGTGGATTCCGGACGTAAGTAATAACAATAAGCTCATGCAGTGAAAAATAAATTTTGTGTTTGCTAGTAAATGTTAACTAAAAGGCAAAATTGGTAAATTCCAATATATTCACAGATACAATATGCAAAAATTACAACTCTAAAACAATAAAATAGTACCTATGTCTTTATTTCAATCACATTGGGGGCTAGAGTTAAGTGCACGTCAAGTTTGACACATTGGACTTTGTACAGTCAACGACAGGTCAAGCTCGACACCCTCAGTGCGACTCTAGCCCGTACAACTATTGACATAAGAACGGTACCCACAAAGTGCAAGCTTGATGTGCTCTTCACTGTCTTGTACTGCAAGAAAGTGAGACTTTTAATAAACTCAAAAAGAATTTAAGTAACGCTTATAACGAGTTAAACGATATTTTGTCCCAATCGAAAGAGTTACCTTATCGTGCTAAGGATTAACTTTGTTCGCTTTCCATTCCCTTTAGTAATAGTTTTAACGTTTCCCGTGCTAAAAAGTAGCCTACCTACCTCGATACCTATTTCAGTAGGTAGGTATCATTGATGTGCCTAACAGAAATAATTCGTCACAAATATTTTGAATGTTTACTAGTGATCATTGATAATGCGACTTTTCAATTTGGCACATGCTGGCAGATGTCATCATCTAGTAAAATAATTTAGCTCGGTTAAAGCTAAAGAGGTCCAAATTCCTTGGATCGACCGCTTTGGTAGGTAAGTAAATTCTTAAAGAATTACAATACAACACAATATTCTTGAACAAATAAATAAGAAGAACCTAATATAGGAAGTGCAAAAATAAGTTTAGAAATTCAAATTTGAATTCTTTGAAATATTTAGTGTGGATAATAAACAAAAACTTTAGGCAAAGGTCAAATGTGTTTAATTTAGTAAGCAACAATTAAAATTTACATAAATTAGCAAACGACTTTTATTAAAACAGAAAAATGATATCGCTTGATTTTAAATAATACCGGAATAGGTACCCACATTCAAGACTCTTGTACAGGAAAGATACAAGTAGGAAGTTATAAAGGTTGGTAGGAAAATATTCTAGATCTTTCCCTAGATTTTTCTTACTGCCAAACAGAGAGTATAGTATTCTTTGCTGCCAAATCTCCCACCCGTTTCAATCAAGTAGATGTCACGCGGACGGGTTTTTCACAATCGCAGGGGAAAAGCTTGTGAATAAATGTACGTACATACGGTGGTACGGAACCTAACTCACACTTCACCGCTTTTTTTGTGACTCCTTGTCGAGTAGAAATTCTCAGACTGTTAAGATGATTATGATAATGGATGGTATGAAGTAAGTAGACACGTATTTCACTTGTATATCGATTACAGTAACTCAAACCGCTGCTGGGCTGGTGGGCTGGTGGCTTGCAACATCCTGCACTTTCGACATCCTCGCCTCTTAGCTCGAGCTTAGCATTGACATGGATCTATCATCGTTACTTCATATACGAGACGAAACCTCGCGTGCACCTTACCTGCAGTCAACTACACTACGTTATTTTCTATTTATTTGGTGCTATCGATGTACTTCTGGTTGAATTCAATCTTTTTTCAGGGTTCCGTAGTCAACAAGGAACCCTTATAGTTTCTTTATGTCCATCTGTCTGCCTGTCCATCCGCAGGTTAGCTCATGGACTCAGAGGCTTAGAGTTTAGTACTAGAAAGCAGAACGGTACGAATATACATAATGATCACGCCGACAAAAGAGTAAAATAAATTGTAGAAAAATGTTTTTTTAGGGTAGCCCTTAGTGTGGTTTGTCACTGGCCCACTGTCCTTCAAAAATATTGATTTAGGGAGCCATTTGCTAAATATTAAGCTTAAAACTGCAAATTTTTATTAGAGCCAATTAAGTGTCCTCCCGCTGCTGTTAAACGGTTATGTATGTAATCATTTATTCCATATAAATTTACATGGTTTTACTACATTTTGCATTCTGCCAAACTGCGTATTGGCAGACCATCTCTGTAGGAATAATTATGAAAGTAGTTCATATAACGAAATTAAAAGCAAATCTTTCACAGGCTTTATTGAAGGCTTTACAGTTTATGAAGTAATAGTAGAAAAACTGAAATAGCAATCAGGCGCAGGATCTCGCTGGGCGTTAGGAGGAAATGTTGTCTGTGTTGCCAAATGTTGGTGTTAAAAAGTGTGAGTGTTGCCATCCACACTCAAGAAGAAGAAGGAGCAACAACGTTTATAAATAAATCAAAATATCCTGGACTATAATAGTTAATGACATAACAACGGAACCGTACACTGCGTGCTAGTCAACTCTTAATTACGCTAACCAAAGACCTAACGAGGATTTAATTGCTTAATCCTTAATATGTTTGTTTGACTTCGTAATTGAATGGTGTCTTAACATAGAAATGTCTTAAATTACTCCCGTCGTGGTCAAAATGCATAATTATCACGTGAAGAATTCAAAGCATCAAAATTATATTTTTGTATACATTAAAGTCTATCCTTACTAGGTGAGAATTCAGTTTCTATTAGTACCTGGGCGACCGAGCTTCGCTCTACAATAGCCTACCCAACCGGAAAATATTATAGGGTGAGCAAGCTACGCTACTCAACAACAGATGGCGCTGTAAGTTTCTTGAACACACTAAAACGCGCTAAGAAATATTAAAAAAGACGATGAAAACGAATCGTCCCAGACATGAGACCTAGCTAGATCGATTTTTTTGCCCCGAAAAACACCTGTATACTAAATTTCATCGAAACCGTTAGAGCCTTTTTCGAGAAACCGATTACAAATAGGTATATATATACAAATATTGCTCGTTTAATAGTATAGGATTTCATGTGTGATCAAATGAAGAAAAAGGCAAACTGTTACAGCATATTTGAAGGTTAAATAGTATGTTTATTTATATTTTTAAGCACTCAAAGCAGAAAACATTTCGGTGTTTGGCGCTTGATTTACCTGTTTTGGTTAGTAATTTAATTAACGTATTTTTTATTATTATTATTGGGTTATATAATATACCATGCCAGAAAAAGTGCTTCCTTACTAAGATTTGTTTTATATTTTTTGTGTAGTGCACGCAAGCGAAGCAGTAATTCATTTCATTTATTTTTCGGAAAATACATCCATATTTAGATACAATTACAATCAAATTAAATTAAAATAAAATGCTTATTTACAATTGGACTTAAAACTATGTTAGTAAGACAAACACAGGACTATCACACAAAATACAGACAAGATGTCAATGATCATACTCCAGAGACATCGGTGCATGCATCGACATCCAATGTCTCTGGAATGGGCTGACCATCATCAGGAGGCTGTTGCGGCGCGGCTGTCCCGTTTTCTGCGCGCGAATGATGCCACTCTCTTCCGCAAGGTGGCGTAGAAGCAATCCACGTGCTAATGCTAGTATTTAAGTCATTTTCAAGTTAAAACGTTTGCCGTCGCTAAATAAGCTCATTAACTAGCTCGGGGCTGCCAGGTCACCCGGAAAACAAAACTGTTGATATGAATTTAACGATGTTTTGACAGAACTTATTTTAACTGCGTAATAGTGAAATTTAAGATATTTGTGATCCAAATAATACAAAGGGGAAAATTATTAATTCTGTTTCACGAAAACATATAAGCGTTTGCTTAACTTTTTGTTTCCATATTGTGAGCAGGTTTTTTGGCGTTCGGTCTATAAGCTAATTGAACACGCGTATTTATTTTACTGCGAGGTGGTTTTTGTAACCGCACGAGAAGAGCACGACTCCGAACTTACTCAAGTAGCAAAATGTCGATCCTTCTCCGCCTGGCGGTGGAGGTAGTCATAAAGCTGCGGTTGTACCACATTGCTGAGAAGTTTCCAGAAAAACCAGGCGCAACACTTAAGCAATACCACATTTGTTACAAAAATTCTGAAAAATATTTTTAACGTAAAAGATATTTGGTTTCCTTTTATAAATTTCACATTGCGATTAGAAAAGGACAAGAACCATTATAAAAAATATTCCGAATTAAAATTGAATCAGTTTTCTAGAGCTGTGTTTTTACAAGCAATTTTAATATTTTTAAGTTTGTTCGGGATTATTGAAAATTTTAATTTCAATTTTAAACTATAAAAAATGCAATGCAATATACGCTGCAGTATTTGGCACAGAGTAATCAAAGACGCGGTGCACTCCAGAACACTACTTTCACTACTAGTTTAGTGCTGCACTGCTACTAGTGCGCTTACCTTAGGTACTGCAATTGCATAATTAGCGGAAACACTAGAAAATTACGTTGGCATACGTAGACGACTTGATTAGTTGCGCCCAGAACAGGGGCAATCTACTTGAAGCACCAATTTGATTAGAGCAAGGAAAATAGTAGCAATTCTCACACAAATGGTCAAAGGATGGGGCAAAATGTAACTTAGGCATAGGAAACAATAAAATTGGTATCTATCAACAATCAAATTAAGGTAGGTAATTATAACTATTATGATTTACAATTGTGAATATTTCCACTGTCAGTCACTTTAGTTTTTAAAAGATAAGTGAATACTAATGTGAATATAATAACATTTTATATCGTAATTCCTGGTACTACTGATTTTAAATCTATTGAGAACATAAACATTTTTAAACACAAATTAAAGTCTTATCTTTTGGAAACGTGTTGCTATAGTATTAATGAATTTTAATTTGAGCTATTAATTTATAAATTTTATTAATGAAATGTGATTATTGACATATATTATGATGACGAATGATTTTAATTAAGTGATAAGAGTAATTTTGACATTTGATTTGTAAATTTTAATTGTTTTTAATGTTAATTTATTTACTATTGCATGCATATTTTATATTAGTTTTAAGTCATTTCGGATACGATATGTATTATTTATCACGAATAAATAAATTGAAATACTCAAATTGGTGCTGTAAGTAAATCAGACCAGAATACACCGCTTGTTATGTTTGTAAACGATTCATAAACTTTTATTTGTTACAATTTTACGTTGATATTTTAATAATGCAGCTCTACCTATCCATTCATAACTAGATATTATTAGCTCATAGCCTTCGTTTGTCTCTCAGCTTTTAAAGGGTTCCGTAGCCAAATGGCAAAAAACGGAACCCTTATAGATTCGTCATGTCTGTTTGTCCGTCCGTATGTCAGAGCCACTTTTTTCCGAAACTATAAGAGCTATATTGTTGAAACTTGGTAAGTAGATGTATTCTGTGAACCGCATAAAGATTTTCACACAAATTAAAAAAGCACCATATATTTTAGAGCTCCCAATACTTAGAACTGAAACACAAAAAAATTTTTTTTTTTTCATCGAACCCATACTTGTGTGGTTTCTAATATCATTTTTTCCTAAACTGAATAGTTTGCGCGAGAGACTTCCAAAGTGGTAAAATGTGTGTCCCTGTAACTTCTAAAATAAGAGAATGATAAAAAATATATATATGATGTACATTACTATGCAAACTTCCACCGAAAATTGGTTTGAACGAGATCTAGTAAGTAGTTTTTTTTTAATACGTCATAAATCTTAAACCGCAATTTACCTTTCATTCAATCAACTCAAATATAAATTTTAGTTACTTACATCACATAATAAAGTTTTTTAGCAATAAAAATACCATAACTTTTACTTATACATATACACGTACAGGTTTGTACGGAACCCTCAGTGCGCGAGTCCGACTCGCACTTGGCCGGTCTTCTGTTACGTAAGGTACTATTAATTTGATTAATACTAAATTTATTTAAATCCAACCATGGAGTCACATACGTTTTATTTTTGCGATATCTTCTTTTGTTGAATATCTTACTTGTTGTATCGGTGCACGAAAAAGTTGCAATGTATATGATGAATAATTTTCCTTGAGAATAACACGTAGTCAAGTATTCACTTTTAATTCAGCTTTTCGAAATTAATGAGCGTAAAATTGCTTCCATTTATTTGTCTCAAGAATCTGTTGACTACTACATGATGGCAAGACACACACACACACGGGCTTGAGTACTAATATGGGTAACCGAATTCGAAGTTTGCCCCGGTATCTAAGGCAATAGGAATTATTAACGGTATATCCGATAAAATTTATATTTTTTGTTGTTCATTGTCGGAATTCGAAAGGGTTACTTTATATTATTTATGCTATATATATAAGTCCTAACATTGTTGATTGGGGTTACCTGTAAGAACAATGTAGTGTTGATTGTAAATAAATAAATAAAAACCTACACGATTATAATAAGTTAAAGTGATTACAAGTGAATGAACGTTTATATCTCATATGTTATAATTTTAATGGCTCCCTTACCAATCGAACAAAAACACAGTAGTGCAAACGGCATAAATAGGCAAGAAGGTGGTACGCACTGCAGCAAGGAAGTGGACACAAAACCAGTATAAGCTGAACTAGCGCTATGCTACAAACACCCGAAACTAGGGACCTGGTCAAAGTGTTTCCCGTGTAAGTACTTCCCTAGACGGACCTTTCCCAAAAAAATAATGAAATTTAATTCAAGATAAACATCGACATTCGTTTATTATTTTTGGATCTCTTCCGCCTTATTACTCGTGCCGCCGTCCATGAGCTGACGGGCCTGCATATTCGATTCGAGTTAAACTTTTAAGTGGATTTTTGTAAAATTTTACTCTACGTCTTCTGTGAAATTGCTTTTTGACTTCCCGTCCCTTAATAATAGGTCTAATGAAATCTTAAACAAAGAGACATGTTTTTTCGGTTTTATGAATATAATGCCAAAGTCACAAAAGTTGTTGCATATTCAAGTTCATAACCGGTATCAGAAAAGCAAAAAATATGGTTGGTGGTGCGACTTCTTTGGCTTAATAACCCTCCTTTATGCCATAGTCGGGTAAAAAGGGTTTTACAATAAATCATCAAAATTAAAAATTTTAAACGAATTTCCTAGGTATTAAGATTGGACTTATGCGTTCAATTGGTAAGCAATTTCACCCAACTCAAGTACAGGCAAAAAAGCAACAGAAAAAGAATAAAACGAAAAAAAAGCACGACCAAATGAGAAACGGAAAATTTGAAAATCTACGACCTTCACGACAACAACCTAAAGTCAATGTCAAACATAGTCAATAGGAGCTGCGAGATGGACGGGCAATCGGCGCGCGCGCATAGTGTCGTAACCGCGCATGCGCCGCCGGTCAAATGGCCTGTAAACGCCACTTTATGCCCTTCTTACCATGCGATGCAAGCAATGCTAGGTTCCTTCCTGTGACCTGCATTATTGGAATCATTATTGCTTTATTCCGTTCTATGGCACAGTACGAGTACACACGGCATCACTGTAAACTGAATAACTTACGAAGCAAGCATTTGAAGCCATATATTTTCTTAGAGGATATTTTTACTTGATTATTTATGCTTTTGATGTATTGAGAAATAATAAATTGCATAAAAGCTTTATTTACAAGTATAAATTGATATAAAGCAAGTCGACCTCTTATTTGTATCATGATCATCATCACCTTAACATTATTCCGTTTCTACTATGGTTTCGGCTTATAGGTGATTTGGACGTATTATTTTAATAGGTCTATATTTTTAGCGTATCAGAATCCTTTTTATTAAAAATAATAAACTGGAATGTTGATACTTTTTATTGCTCGATACCAAGACAACTGTAAACAACGCAATCTAATAATAGCGTAACAATTCATAAACAGCGTCCTATATTGGTTTAACCTTTTACAAATAACTGATAAGTTTTGTTTATCATAATAATTTTATTCCTAGTTAATACTTAGGTTTTTTCCATTTCACGCAACGTATACAACGGATATTACTATTAGTATTTATTGCTTATTGATGTTATTGCGTGAAACGATTTTTTGTAGCTTAGCAACCATGTTTATCGTATAACGATTACTAATTTGAATAGTATTGTCTAGTAATATTGATTTAAAAATACATAACTCATTTGAATTAAACTCTGTTATTAACTACAATCCGCACATTCATTTTTTCCTTTACGAGTACATGTAAAAGTTCTGAATCGATTTTTCAGATTCAGATAATTTTATTCAATGTAGATTCTTTAAAAAATACTTATTGAATGTCATGCAGAATACGATGCAAATAGAGCGAGTCTACGCCGTTTCGGATCGTGCTATGGCAGCGTAAAAGAAACGGCAAGAAACCACTGCAAGTCGTCTTTTACAATGTGTTTCTTGTGTTTCGCTGGAATATTAGAGCACCATACCTCTTTGTCATTTAAAACCCTAGTTACTTAGTAGACATACTTTAAGTAATTGAAGTGAAATAAATAAAGAACAAATATGCATGCACCCGAGTTAGGTTAGGATAAGACACTGTTTAAATTCCGTATCATTATGGTTCAACAACCTCTGTGAACTATAAATAGCAATAGATAAAGAAATACATTTGTTCGTAAACTTGCTTGGCATATAGACATTTAAAAGTGTTCAGGTTTGTAACTATTTGTTAAATAGTAGCAAAACGGTAGTTTTTATCAGCTGACCCGCAATGGTTCCTGTCATCAAACTGCTTATCTCCTAAAGGTTAAAAAAACAGATACGTGATGGCCCACTAAAGCACTTGATGCCCGGCTGAGGCACATGTTCGAACGATGACTTTGGATATCTGTATCAGGTTTAGGATAATATTATGTCTATGACTTTATGTTCATGGTTGTGTATATCCGTCTATTATACTGTGTGATGGGATGGAAGGTCGAAATACGAAAAATAGATTTTCACCTTCCATACAAAATGCACAATCAACTGGTGCAGTCTCTATGGGAAGTTGGATTTTGTATTTCGTTTGTCTATCTAGACAGTATTTCCCGTTGAAAAACTAATTCATTTTCATTGTTTGAGTGACATGTTAAAATTATGTTCACTATTTCATGACCTTATATAAATTATAAGCTTTCTATTCATCTCGTATTTCATTCCTTTGACGGATGAATTTCTAAAAGTCCTTTCTTAGTGCGATGTTTTGATGAGTATTGAACCTCTGTACCAAACCTCATTCCTGCAGCTAGCGGTTACGGCTCGGCGTTGATGAATCAGTCATATTCCAGTCAAAATAAGAAAAAGCGTGGATTTAATTCTGGCAGTTGCAAATTCTTATGGAATCGTTAAATGACAAAAAGAGGAGTTCATGCCTGATTTGCACCGCTTCTGGTGCATATGGAACGTTCCTTAATATTAGATTGAAACTTTGAGTGGGCGTAAATTTTGAATAGACAAGTTGTACTTGATACAAGTTCTGCTGCATATAGAGACTGTCTTACTGCATTAAGAGTTTTAATTAAAACTACGTGAACGGAGGAAATCATTAGCCATTATTTTTTACTTTCGAGCGGAGCGAGAAAGGTATTGTATTCGTGAAAAAAAAGTTTTTCTAATTTCCTCAAAAATGTGTTCTATATCACTTATACATCATAAAAAACCAGTCTCCCAAAAATGTCCGTCCGTCGATCGGTCTGTCCGTCACGCTTTGGCCTAGCGGCTAAACGAATGGTCCGATTGACACCTCATTTTGAATTTAGGAGTTTCATGCAAATCCATCGAAGGGTTCTAAGTGTTTTCTTGCTGGCTCTCATTTTGAGGGTAGCTGTCATACAACAAAAATGAAAAATTGAATATTTCTCATAAACGGCTCATAGAATCTTGATGAAACTTTGCATGACCAACCATCTCCATGTAAGATATCTCGCGCCAGTATCAATTGATCTGTGTGATTTCATATAAGGGGTGTTCCTGTACGACCAAATCGTAAATATGTGATTTACCCAAGACTGGTTCCATTGAGTTTATTAAAATTTTCTATAATATTAATCCTGGATTGGTTGTCTACCTGACTGGATATTCTTTATGATTTTTAAAATAAAATTTAGTGCACAGGGTGTACCAAAAACTGAAAGGGCTTGCTCAGTTATAGACTAAACTGAACAATTATCCATAAGGAACATGTGTTGGGAAATTTAGAAAATCTCCATGCAAGTATCCTACGGTAGTATCAATTGATCTGTGAACATTCATATAAAGGGTGTTCAAGTACTACCAAAAGTTAAACATGTGATTTTCTCGAAATCGTTTGAGGTATGTTTGTATTAATGTTTGACAATTTGAAGTTTGAATTGATCTGTGTATTTCATTCGTACATTTTTTTTGGGAAAAACGTAAATAAAAGTTTGTATTTCCATACTATGTGTATGGCATTACAAATTTAAGTTTGCGGTTGATAATTTTTCCTTGAGTATTGCGAGAAAGTAAGTGCAGTGCTGCTGTACCATTTATTTTTAATTTGTGACTAGGGGAAAATTATTGCACTTGGTGCAAACTTACATAGACCTTCTATAGGTATAATAAACACTTGTTAGTTTTGCACGCCTTCTGCGAACTCCGGAACACTTCAAAATAACACGCAAAAATAACTTCCATATGATTTTATTTCCCCCGAGCTTAAATATAAATTAAAAAATATTATAATTTTATTTTTTTGTGGTGTTCCGTAAGTCAGATTAAAAAAATACTTGGTGCGAATGTAGATAACAATGGTTTAGAAAACATGTGCAATTGCACCAATTGTCAGAATTTCCCCCATTGAGTTACGGATATTAAAAGATTTCTCTCCATGTCATGCTTCTGCGAACTTTGACTTTGTTAAAAAATATTTTAAAAGGTTATTTTCAAGCCATATACTGCAAAAAGAAAACATTTATTCGTGCTTTTAATTATTGCCACTCTTTTGTACAATACCGGGTAATTTTACTGTACTATGTATGTACTGAAAGGACGTGTGTATTTAAAAAGATATATATGGTTTTTAATTAATTATCCAGTTATCTATTCAAAAGATAGGCAATTAAACTTAACAACACGTTTATCAGATTAAAATAAGTACCTTAAGTATTATTATTTGAATGTTTTTTTTCGATTAGAACGAATATCAAATACTGTTTTTATCAAGTCTTTTTTGTATGTGTGGGGTTCAATGTCAACTACTTTATGAATAATAAATATCACTTCTATCTAGCCAATAAATTTTCCTACAAGTAGTTTTACTAACCATGGTGCCTTCTGCGCCAAACTCTGGGTCACTCCATTTTTATTGATTGTTGTGGTCGCCATTATTTTGATATGGATATCTGAAATTGACAAAAATAGAATTTTATTTAAACTATACCTATTCGAATACTTACGTAACTATATAGATCCGGTGATTATTTTATTCCGAAATTGCGTTTTAATAATAGTTTTGTTTTTCATTTTCAAATCAATTTGTAACGTAAGTAATTGAAAAGTAATAATTATTTACGTATTATTATCTAGGATTGCCAGATGGTCGGCTTCTAAAGGACTCGTAAACCCCGATCATGACATTCTCGGTAAACCGGTTTAGGGACTATCCAATTTTTGGCAGAAAGGTGAGAGTGTTAATACAAAAACCAAGTTAGTATTCGGCTTATGACCAGAAGATAATACGAAATCTAATTTGATCGATTTCCCAGAATGTTGATCAACTTTCGAAAAGTTTTAAATAGCACAGAATTCAATCTGATCGCTTAGGTTGTGTTTGTCTTACCTAAGGGACCTATGGATCTATGAATGAATTTCCTACTAGTTTATCACTTTTCGAAAGTTGATCAACTGGCGGGGAAATTACGAACTTACGATTCTTATAATTTTCTGGTGACATACATATTTTGGCTTTTTTAGGGTTCCGTACCTCAAAATTAAAAACGGAACCCTTATAGGATCACTTTGTTGTCAGTCTGTCTGTCAAGAACCTTATTCTCACGAACAGGTAAAGGTATCAGGTTCAAATTGATAACGAATATTAAGGACCATAAACCACACAAGATCTGAAAATTTAAATTGTTTACAACGACGCAATCAAAAGAAATGTCTTTTTATGTCCTCATCTCCATACATTTATGCACTAAAGCAAAACCTACAGGGTACTTCCCGTTGACCTAAAATTATGAAATTTGGCAAAAAGCTAGGTCTCACAGTACGAATAAAGGGAAAAGTCTAAAATCATTAAATATTACAACTTTTCTCACAACTAATAGTACGAGTACCAATTAAGGTGAGCTCCCGTTTCAAGAAATTTTCTATAAAAGAGGGGTTAAGTTGGATGGTCGCGGAGTTTTTAAAGTCACAGAGCTAAAGCTTTTAGTATATCATATGGTAGATAGCTCGCGCCCTAAGGGTTTGGCTTGGCTGGTTTTTTTATTCATAGCAGTGGTTTGTAATCATGACTAGAATAGGTATGTACCTACTTGGTTTTGATATTTTTTATCCCTTGTTATTTTCCATAGTTGTTGGATGAAATTAATAAGTAGAACTTGGTTTCAATTTGAACAACATTCAATAAGACCTTTAAATATTAAAAATGGATGGCTACAATAATTTTTTTAGTAGATTGTGCCTTTTTTATAATTGCACTGAATTAAAATAATATGCCATGTTTATCAAAAAGCCTTTGTTAAGGACCGGCATCTTACTGAGGATAAACACCTACATACAAATGAACTATAGTTTTTTGTGCTTCATTATATTAGGTTATTAGCACGTAAACATAGGTACCTACAATTCATTAATTTATTTTATTGTTATTCATTTATTTTAGACATGGTTCCATAGAAGGGATAACATCCGGCTCTTTTTGACACATCTGGCAATTCGAATTTTATCTTCATCCGTGGACTTCAGTCTTCAGTCCAGTTGATATCTTATTATGATTACTTACAAGTTGATAAGCGTGTTAATTTTCACAATGTACAAAGAAACTGTAATTAATAAAACAAAAACTCACCTTCACGTTAAAACTTGATTGATATCCAATACTAATAGCAACTTAACGCAAAGAACAAAAATTAACGTTCTTTATTAGACCAATGTGGTTTCTGTTTTGGAAACAGTTGGGAAACGCGTCCGCTTCCTCGCAACCGGCGCGAAACACTGAGCGCGCTGCCGTTTGTTTTGTTGTTCGCAATCCTCACGGACATTGGGCCGTGCGATAATACTGGCTTGATACTGGTAGCGTGGAAGCCACAGAGCAGGTGGAAGCTCATGGAATCCAGTCGCATGCTCAGATTCTCCGACAATTTTCTGAATCAGTTTTAATAGCAGATAGGGGTGTATCCAAGGTCAAGAAACATCATCGATTAAATTTTTATACAGAATTATGTAAATGATAAAAATCTCACTACCTACTTCACATTTAGTGAGCAATTCATACTTATGCGATTTATTTGAGTTATGCAAAATTTAAGAGAAATAATATTATGCAAATCAAAATTTATGATTGTGCATCAAAAATAATTATTATGCATCAAAAAGTTTTAGGTTGGAATAGGTTGTCTTGCGACGACAACGCACGAGCCGAGCGAGCGAAGCCAGCTTGCCGCAGCAGCGGCCGGCGAATGCCAGCAAGAAATTAGTGGCTAAGAAAGGTTTATTTTATTTAGTTGCACGTTGTTTGTGGCTGAGTTAGTAATTTAGAATGCAATTTATCTAAATATATAAAAGAGCATGTCCTGACTGACTGACTGACTGATTCATCAACGCCGAGCCGTAACCGCTATAGATACAGATCATAAATTTTGTACACAGGTTCTATGCACGTCAAAACCACCCACTAAGAAAGGATTTTGGAAAATTCATCTCCCAAGGGGGTGAAATAAGGGATGAAAGTTTGTATGAAAGTCCTTTGTTTCTTGAGCTAGATTCACACAAATTTGAATTTAAGCTTCTGGTAAAAAATAAAGAAACGAGTGTTTAAGCATTTTTTAAAAATCACCCTTTAAGGGGGTGAAAAAGGGGATGATATTTTTTCCATTTGTTGGTCTACAAGTCTTTTATTTTTAAATGTAGAATTATTGAAATTTGTTTTTGAGCTTTTGGTAAAAAATAAGAAAGTACGTGTTTAAGAATTTTTCAAAATTCATCCCCTAAGGGGGTGAAATAAGGGATGAAAGTTTGTATGAAAGTCCGTCAGTTTTGAAGTTAGTATCTTCAAAATTTGTATTTTGACTGACATCTAAAAATTAAGTTTTATGTATCCCAGGGTTTTCGAAAATTCTACATCCTAAGGGGTGAAAAGGGGGATGAAGTTAAAACTCATTCATTTCAAAGTAATATCCACTTAATTTATTATTTAGGCATTAGAGTTGTGATTCTGTGGAACATACATCACTGTTATTGAAATTCCACCCCAAATTCAACCCCTTAAAGAGGGAAATGGGGTGAAAAAGTCTAAAAACCAATATGGGTGTCGATTGAATGGTTTATCGGGTCGCTGATTACGAAAACTAAAACAATTTTGAAATGCAATGTGGTGGACGTGAAAGACCACCATCCCCTGGGGATGGGTTTGGGGTGCGATAGGTTCGATATGTCTAAAAATCAATATGGGTGTCGTTTGTATGGTTTATCGGATCGCTGATTACGAAAACTACAACAATTTTGAAATCTAAGGTGGTGGACGTGAAATACCATCATCCCCTGGGGATGGGGTTGGGGTGCGATAGGGTTAAAATGTCTAAAAATCAATATGGGTGTCGTTTCTATGTTTATATAAGGATAGGGATAGCGGTTAAGACGGCGTTAAGGATAGGGATAGGAGTAGGGGTAGGGTTAGGGGCAGGGATAGGGAAAGGGAGGAGAGGGATTGGGATGGATGTATAGAGAAAGGGAGTGGCAGAGGGCGAGGGAGGTTGAGGGGGAGAGGGAGAGACTGCACATTGTCTGAATATCACGCGGGCGAAGCCGCGGGCACAGCTAGTTTAATCATATGGCTTTACGAATAGGCGATATTTATAGACTTAAATTTACTCCCTTTAGCCATTCGGCGGCGTAAGGCGGTAAACTAAACAAGTCTTCTAGAGGTCCTGGATATGAGAAGAGGGGGAAAGGCTATTAATTCTAAAAGTCTAAAGTCTAATGGTAATAAAAAGAAGTTTGTTTAATTAACACCCAATTTTTTTATCATAAAGGGCATAGGTATAATAACAAACCACTCAGGTCTGGCCATGAAACTGAAGAACGTTTTCTTTGAACCTGAGACATAATCGGAATTCGATAAAAAAGTCCGTTTTTCTCTGTCTATCAATGAATTTAAATTGTATTAGATAATTAAGCGATTACGAGTACTTAGTACAGTAGGTCTTAATTACCATTAAAATAATATTATTATTCTAATCTTATCATGTTACTGGTAGTAACAGTCCTTTTATTAAATAAAATATAGATAAATAAGTTTTTTATTTAGAGATCAAACATTACATTTTTATGCTTCTGCTAACATTGTTATTTTTATGTTAAAAATATTAGTTTGTTTCCCGTGGCACTACCAGTAGTGTCATGGGGGATTTCCTTCCCCACGACACTACCGGTAGTGTCATAGGTACAATTACAGTTTCTACGACACTACTCTGATTCCAGTGTCTAAGGAAATTTGTTGCCCTGCGGCACTAGCAGACTAACGTTAAATTTTGTATGGGAAGTAATTTCTTTTTTCACTAAATATTAGGTATACTAATCAATATGTATGTACAAGATGAGAAATAAAATAGGTGCTGGTTCTACAAAAAAGACCCTGTAAAAATTAGTACTTACCAATTTACAATAACTATGTACGAATGAAGTTTTAGTAGCATGGGAGCCCTCCTTAAAAATATTTGAAATATTTTTTGTCAATTTGCATCGATTTATGTCAACAAGATACTTGTACTGTGAAGAAGAAGAAGACTGTATCTCATCAACCCGTTTGGCTGTAAAACCTGTGTTATAGACGTCAGTAAGACGAACACGTGAGTGGCAGCAATAACGGCTGCGTTTTGGACCCTTCCGATACTGAACCCTAAAAAAACATCATAAGATTGATCACCATTCATATGAATGACGTACATTCAAATAAATACTATTTGAGAAAATGCAAGTGGTATAGTCAACGACAGGTCAAGCTCTACACTCGCAGTGCGACTCTAGGACCTTTGCAATGAAAACGGTACAAAGTCCAATGTGTCAAGCTTGATGTGCTCTTGACTGTACGTAAACGCATGATATGCAATGGTGTTTTATGCTTCACGAACGTTCTCTACGTCATACAGCCCACCCGTACTTTGTTCATACAAAAACCTCATAGAAATAGCACCTCCTGTTTTCTCCGATTTTTTAATTTTCCTGGGAATATTTTTCATAATATTCTTTTCAAATAGGGTGATGCTCCATCATACATGTGAAAAGTATTTTTTCTAAATACATAATGTAAGTAGATACTTTATTTTTCTGTGGTAGATACCTACCTCAGGTTCAATATCGATTTTAATTCCGGGCCTCTGATCCGGAAAACATATTAATAAAATATTGTTTTTAATACAAACTACAATTTCCCCATTCGCGACCTTGACGCGTGCCTCGCTCCGGCAGCGGCCGGTCGGTGGTTAGTGGCCAGTATTTCAAAACTCACAAACAATTACACGAGTCTAGAAGATTCATGGTAATAAATTCATATCATCTTTCCTTTTTCTTTTACCCTTTTTTCTTGCAATTTTCTCTTTAGAGTGCCGTACCACCAAAGGAAAAAAAAAAACGGAACCCTTATAGGATCACTTTCTTTTCTGTCTGTCCGTCGAGACCCTTAATTTTTCACGTACGGGTAATATAAAGGTATCAAATTCAAATTAATTTCAAATATTTTCATGAACCCTTAAAGGTGTAAAAAATTCAAGTTTTAAAAGATACGGTCATATATGTCGTCATCTCCATATATTTATGAACCAAACAATAAACTAAAGGGTTGTTCCCGTTGACCTAGAATCATGAAATTTGGAAAAAATCTTTTAGCAGAACCAAAGGAAAAAGTCTAATTTCATCAAACAATTCACAACTTTCTCATAGAAAACTAAAAACAATTAAGGTGAGCTCCCGTTTCAAATACATTTATTTTAAGGAGGAGTCAAGTTTGAGTAGACGCTGAGTTTTTTATAATCAAAGGACAGAAGCTTTTAGCATCATATAGTAGACTACGAGTAGTAGCACGCGAGTCCGACTCGCAATTGCCCAGTTCTTTTCTATTTACTGAAATCCAAATTAGTTAGTTTTCTGATTCGGGACCCTTCTTGTAGCAAGAACTTCGTAAAATTCTTTATGTCGTTCGTGACAATGACGATTTTTTTTTACTTACGCCATCGTTAAAATGTATGCTAGAGTAAGAAAGTCTTAATTATTTCTTACGTTAATACAAAAAAAAACAAATGCTTTTATTTTATTTTACTTTTTTAGGAAAACTTACAGCAAAAAATATACTTAAGTTGATTCAAAAACAGTAGCTTGAAACTACGCCATTTACAAGTTTTCGCCTATAACACGTTAATGTGTAAAGATAAAAAAAAAAAACTAAATATCAACAAAATATAAAATCTTGAAAGGGGGTAAATGGTTCTTAAATCTACTATGATATAAAAAGATTACATTATCTTAACATACGAAAGGTCTACCGAAACTTAAAAGCAATTATTAGGTAGGTACTTATAAAAAACACTAAAAGTAAAATACAGAAAATCTAACCATAGCATGAAATTTGTTAGCAAGAGATAACTCACAGATCTGGCGTCAAATGAGAATAAGAAAAAAAGAAACAAATTCATAAAAAATAGCCCCAACAATTATAGCCTAACAAAACATCAATGCATGGTGGTGAGAGGTGGTTGTGGTGCGTTATGAAAGAAACCACTCATGAACAGTCGCCGTACATGGGTGCGTTTGGAAAAGAATAAATCAAGTGATTTAGTATAGGTGTCGTTAAACTTTTTGCCAACTCGCCGCAAGAACGAGTTTTTGCGATACTCAGTACGCGAAAACGACAGGTCTAGTTGTAAATAATTGTGTCTTCTACTTCTGATGGGCGGTAGCCTAAATTTATAGAAGCCAATAATTCGGGGGAGTCAATTTTACCGCTGACAATATCGTGCAGAAATGTTAAATCTGCAGCATCTCTGCGAATGTGCAATGGTAATATGTGATGGGTTTTACAAGATTCGTAATAATCAGAACAAAAAATTCTAAATTTTCTATTAAGCAGCCTTAAAAAATTTTTTTGGATTTTTTCAATTTGGTTTAGATAAATGTTGTATTTAGGGTTCCATAATTGCGAAGCATATTCTAGATGACTTCTAACAAGAGCACAATATAAAATTTTAATAGTCTTCGCTTTTTTGAAGTTTTTTGCTACTCTAAATAAGAAACCAAGTGTCTTATTTGCTTTTTTTGTTATATTGTCTATGTGTTGGTCGAGGAGCAGCTTGGAGTCCAATATCACACCTAGATCACGGATTTTGTTGACCCTGACTAATGATTGGTTGTTTATTGTGTAGTTGAAAATGAGAGGTTTTGGTTTTCTTGTGAAAGTTATGACATTACATTTTTGGATATTGAGGTCGAGTTTGTTATTAACACAATATTGTTCCAACTTGGCCAGGTCTTCTTGTAGCTTCATGGCATCTTCTGTTGATGAGACAGATTTAAACACTTTCATATCGTCAGCAAATAGTAATATGTTTGAAAAAGAAAAGCATTGGCTTATATCATTTATGAATAAGGTGAAAAGTAAAGGAGCCAGAATCGAGCCCTGTGGCACACCGGATGGGATAACAATGGGGGTTGAGATATAGCCATTTAGCGCAACACGTTGGCTTCTGAGTTCCAGATAGGATGAAAACCATCTGAGTAAGTTGCCTCGAATGCCTAAAGCTTCCAATTTAGCTAGCAATATGCTGTGGTCTATACGGTCAAACGCTTTGGAATAATCCGTGTAGATAGCATCTACTTGTCCTCCACCCTCCATACCAGTGGTTACCTTTTCTACAAAAAGAGCTAGGTTAGTAACAGTTGATCGGCCCTGCAGAAACCCATGTTGTACAGGACTAATTACAGATTTTAATGCTGTAGACAACTGGCTATGGATAATTTTCTCAAACACTTTAGCAAGTACACACAATTTGGATATTGGTCGGTAATTCTCAATTATTGCTTTCGATCCTTTTTTATGTATTGGCGTTACCAGCGCAGATTTCCAGATAGTAGGCATTGTGCCTTCATTGAGCGATCTAAGGAATAACTTAGACACTGGTACGCTCAGACTCACAGCACAATGAGCAATAAAGGCCGGATGCACTTCATCGGGTCCTGCAGATTTATTCTGATCAAGTGACATGAGATGCTTACAGACTATTGTAGGTGTAATTTCAATTGTTTGTATGTCAGTAGATGCTAGATTGTTGCTGTTATTAAATGTTGTATGTGTTGTGGACAGATTACACGAGCTTGACGGTTGTTGGTATGTTGAACTAAAGTATACAGAAAATGCTGAGCAGATTTGGTCACCAGATTCCAACCGTTTTTCAGAAAGAGTCATTGTACTAGGATAAGCATTATTCTGCTTCCTATCCTTGACGAAGGCCCAAAAAGCTTTAGGGTTTTTTAAAATTGATTGTTCTACATTAATCACATAGTCATTATAGCAGGTAATTTCAAGTCGCTTGGCCCTATTTCTCAGCAAAATAAAGGTATCCTGGTCTGCTATATTACCGTAGATATTGTATTTATTTAGGTATTTAAATTTTTCCTTTAAGACTTTTTTAAGCGGTTTTGAATACCAAGGAGGAAACCGTGTAGACCGTGAGATTTTTTGTGGAACGTACATGTTTCGCAATTCTAAAAGTTTGTTATTAAAAAATTGTACAGCTTCGTCTATGGTATTAGAGGCTAGTAAAACATCCCAGTCAACCAAATCCAACGCATTACAAATAGATTTGTAATCTCCATCAGAATAAAGGTATTTGGAGCGTTTTTTGGGTTCTAAAAAGATGTCAGAGTTAAATGAAGCAGTGATGCTTAGCGAGGGATGGTAACTATCTTCTGGCACCAATGGTTCGAGGTCTCGTTGTACGGTGAGGGGTGAGTTAGAAAGAACAAGGTCAAGGAAACGACCTTGTGCATTACTAATGCCATTATATTGCCTAATGCTGCATAAATCCATCATTTCAATCAGCTCATTATGAATTGGACTTGTAACACATGAAGGAAGAGAATAGGAGCTGTCTGCTTTTAACAGTTGAAATTGGTAATCTTACATAACATCACATCACGTGTAAATATTTAGTTCTTTTTAGGGTTCCGATACCAAAATGGTAAAAAAAAGGAACCCTTATGGTGCCGCTTTGTCTGTCTGTCTGTCACACCTGCATATCTCAGTAACCACTTGTGCTATCGTCTTGAAGTTTGAAATATTTTAGAATATGGTGGCCCAACTTAAATGCATATGAAAGAAAAGAATTAGGATTATTAATGTAAAGGGGGCCTAAATAGCGGGGGGGGGGCGAATTTTCAAATTGTGGTTACTAGGATGAATGGGGTATCATATGAAACGGCTTTACTTGTACATTCTAAAATATGTTTTTGTATTGTTTTTCGACTCTTAGTTTTGAAGTTATGATGAAAAAATGTCAAAAAAAAACCGTCCCCCCCCCCCCCCCCCACCCCCCCCCCCTTTTCTCCGAAGTTTGTGAAAGTAAAAATCTGAATTAATTACAGTCGATAGAAATGTATGTAAATATTACAGAAAAAATAAACGGTCTTAATAAGGTGCACAGTTTTTAGTGATCTGCAAAAAAACTAACAAATTAAGTTTTGCGGTCCTAAAAATGAACTTTATCGCTTCCAAAAATACTATAGGTATATCGGAACCCTCGGCGCGCGAGTTCAACTCGCACTTGAACGATTTTTTTAATAAACTTAGATGTAATATTACCATATATTTTTTAACTCTCTAAATGAATATTGAATTTCATCCAAGGATTAGTGTGCTGCCCTGCGCAGTGCGCGGCGCGGAATTGCCCGCATCAAAATTAGGTCCTTTGTTTACCTCTTCACCTTGGTTCGGCTCAACCGCAACCTGATGAAAAACTGCCCATGCTAATTAGGCGTCATTTCACTAAGAATGCGTGGACACCACAAAAACTTTCTTGCACCATTACTATTGGCTAATAGAGTGGACATTGCGACAGGTGAGCGACCTTGTTTGGTCAATTTCTTTCACATGATATTTACTTCATTATGGCCTTGAATTAGTGGTTATAAAAACAAAAATGTACTCTTACTTCATACATCTACTAAGTATCTTGTTATTAAGACATTGTTTATGTTATTGAAATAGTCTTGAATGGAAATTTTGTAAGTACTTATTTTATAAAGAGGAGAAGGGATATTGCAAAATTCTCACAAGAATAGTAATAACGCAAAATGCGATGGAATTAGGCAACTTTCTATAACGTTTATCAACTATGTTTTTAAGTGTCGATAGGTGGCACGCTCATCACTGTTGTTTATTTTATTTTGGGTCTTAGCGCGATAATAATATTTTGCCTATTAATTATTATCGCGCTAAAACCCGAAATAAAATAAGCATGTTTGAAAAGTGCGAAAGTTTAAAACAAACGCTCATCACTGTTGGTAATTTCTTTGTTATGGCCTTGTAAAATAAATGAAAGAAAAGAAAAGATTGATTGATTGTAATAAAATATATTACAGACATTTGACAGTAGCAATTTTGTTAAATCCAACTTTGAAATGAAATGAAATGAAATGAAATGAAATGAAATGAAATGAAATGAAATGAAATGAAATGAAATGAAATGAAATGAAATGAAATGAAATGAAATGAAATGAAATGAAATGAAAATGAAATGAAATGAAATGAAATGAAATGAAATGAAATGAAATGAAATGAAATGAAATGAAATGAAATGAAATGAAATGAAATGAAATGAAATGAAATGAAATGAAATGAAATGAAATGAAATGAAATGAAATGAAATGAAATGAAATGAAATGAAATGAAATGAAATGAAATGAAATGAAATGAAATGAAATGAAATGAAATGAAATGAAATGAAATGAAATGAAATGAAATGAAATGAAATGAAATGAAATGAAATGAAATGAAATGAAATGAAATGAAATGAAATGAAATGAAATGAAATGAAATGAAATGAAATGAAATGAAATGAAATGAAATGAAATGAAATGAAATGAAATGAAATGAAATGAAATGAAAATGAAATGAAATGAAATGAAATGAAATGAAATGAAATGAAATGAAATGAAATGAAATGAAATGAAATGAAATGAAATGAAATGAAATGAAATGAAATGAAATGAAATGAAATGAAATGAAATGAAATGAAATGAAATGAAATGAAATGAAATGAAATGAAATGAAATGAAATGAAATGAAAATGAAATGAAATGAAATGAAATGAAATGAAAATGAAATGAAATGAAATGAAATGAAATGAAATGAAATGAAATGAAATGAAATGAAATGAAATGAAATGAAATGAAATGAAATGAAATGAAATGAAATGAAAATGAAATGAAATGAAATGAAATGAAATGAAATGAAATGAAATGAAATGAAATGAAATGAAATGAAATGAAATGAAATGAAATGAAATGAAATGAAATGAAATGAAATGAAATGAAATGAAATGAAATGAAATGAAATGAAAATGAAATGAAATGAAATGAAATGAAATGAAATGAAATGAAATGAAATGAAATGAAATGAAATGAAATGAAATGAAATGAAATGAAATGAAATGAAATGAAATGAAATGAAATGAAATGAAATGAAATGAAATGAAATGAAATGAAATGAAATGAAATGAAATGAAATGAAATGAAATGAAATGAAATGAAATGAAATGAAATGAAATGAAATGAAATGAAATGAAATGAAATGAAATGAAATGAAATGAAATGAAATGAAATGAAATGAAATGAAATGAAATGAAATGAAATGAAATGAAATGAAATGAAATGAAATGAAATGAAATGAAATGAAATGAAATGAAATGAAATGAAATGAAATGAAATGAAATGAAATGAAATGAAATGAAATGAAATGAAATGAAATGAAATGAAATGAAATGAAATGAAATGAAATGAAATGAAATGAAATGAAAGATATTAACAAAGCTTCTGAGGGGATCAAGGAGGTAGAATGCAATGGTAAAATAATTCAAAGCCCATTAAAGATTGCAGAGACCTTTAATAACTTCTTTATTGATACCACAAACAAGTTACTAAAAGCTGTCAAAACAAACGAGATTACGATAAACTCAATACCAGGAAGTATTTTTCTGAAGCCGTGCACAAGGGAAGAAATTATGAAGATAATAATGTCACTTAATAACACCAGTGCAGTTGGCTATGACTCCGTGTCAACTCAAATAATAAAAGAATGTGTAGCAGAAATTTCTGAGGTTTTAATATATCTAATAGACTTATCGTTTGCAAAAGGACACTTTCCAACAAGTTTAAAGAAGTCAATTGTAAAACCACTACATAAGAAAGGGAATCCGAATGATTTAAACAACTACCGACCTGTAACACTTATTCCTGTTTTTTCCAAGATCTTCGAAAAGGCAATGCGGAATAGACTTATACAATTTCTCGACGGAAATAATGTGAAATAATGTTATAGCTCAAGAACAAAACGGCTTTCAGAGTGCAAAGTCAACACTACTTGCAGCCTTCTCTTTGGTCAAAAAATTAGCATCTTGCATCGACTCAAGGGTACCAGTTTCAGTCGTGTTCTTTGATATGACCAAAGCTTTCGACTTTGTGGAACACAAAATACTATTGTCGAAATGTGAAAAGTATGGCATCAGGGGTCTAGCCCTGGAATGGCTCCGAAGCTACCTAGGAGGAAGAAGTCAATGTGTAGAGGTCAAGCGGATTGACGACAGTCTTCAACTAAGGACATATCAATCCAAATATCGCCGAAATGATTTCGGTGTACCACAAGGGAGTGTATTGGGTCCTTTGATGTTTTTATTATATATTAACGACCTACCCAAGGCTACAATCTATGATACAGTTCTTTTTGCAGATGATATCTCGCTCGTAATACCTCATATCGACAAAACTAGCAATTTTGAAACACAAATAATTGATGCGATAAATAGCATATATTCCTGGTTGCAAAACAATAACCTAATGGTCAACTTAACTAAGACGTGTATGGTACAATTTAGAAACTATAAAACTGATCCTAAATCAATCAGCATACATTGTCAGGGTACTAAGATAGAGGAAATAGATTGCGTTAAGTTCTTAGGCATACATCTAGACAGAAATCTTAACTGGAAGCCACAAGTAGATAGTGTCTGTACTAGGCTGAGTAAATTTGTTTATGCTCTAAAACAACTAAGGTGTACAGCAGGCGAGAAAATAGCACTACTAGCATATCATGGCTACGTGGCTTCAGTTCTTAGATATGGACTAGTTATATGGGGTAACTCTACAGAAATAGAAAGAGTTTTCTTAATGCAAAAAAAATGCATAAGAGCGATAGCTGGTGCAGGCTTTATTGACTCATGCAGGCCAATATTCAAAAAACTGAATGTACTAACATTAACCAGCATGTACATCTTAGAGTCCTGCATGTTCGTGAAGACTCACCCCAGGTTCTTCCAACTCGAAAAACGACCGACAAACCTACGTAAAATAGATGAGACCAAACTGGCTATGCCCTCTTGCAGTACAAGTCTAGCCCAAAGAAATTGCTTTTATATGTGCATTAAGATTTATAACAATATACCGAAAGAATTTCGAGAGCTACATATTATACAAATATTTAAAACAACCGTTAAAAAGTGGTTATCTGAGAAATGTTTTTATAATTTACAAGAACTTTTTGTGACATGTAATAATTTTTAGGTTTTATTGAAATTAATATTGACTGTTTGGTTTTTTTTTTTTTTTTCTCTATTTTGTGACATTTAATTTTATTACTACGACTAATGTTATGATTGATTTATTAATGTATATTGCCTGAATTTAAAAGAAAAAGAAATTTTTGCATGCTATTATAAGCTAAATAGAGACACCTAATTAAATTTAAGATCTGTATTGTACCTATTTAATGCAAATAAATTATTTGAATTTGAATTTGAAATGAAATGAAATGAAATGAAATGAAATGAAATGAAATGAAATGAAATGAAATGAAATGAAATGAAATGAAATGAAATGAAATGAAATGAAATGAAATGAAATGAAATGAAATGAAATGAAATGAAATGAAATGAAATGAAATGAAATGAAATGAAATGAAATGAAATGAAATGAAATGAAATGAAATGAAATGAAATGAAATGAAATGAAATGAAATGAAATGAAATGAAATGAAATGAAATGAAATGAAATGAAATGAAATGAAATGAAATGAAATGAAATGAAATGAAATGAAATGAAATGAAATGAAATGAAATGAAATGAAATGAAATGAAATGAAATGAAATGAAATGAAATGAAATGAAATGAAATGAAATGAAATGAAATGAAATGAAATGAAATGAAATGAAATGAAATGAAATGAAATGAAATGAAATGAAATGAAATGAAATGAAATGAAATGAAATGAAATGAAATGAAATGAAATGAAATGAAATGAAATAATAAATAATAAACTGACTTAATCACATCGAATCCTTTATCATTTTCATACTGGGTGACCCAAAGAGTTCAAATCTCTTTTGGATGACCGTTTAGTATCAGTGTTTTTATATCCCATTTTCCTAACGATGATCAGCAGCGCTTCTAGCTTGTAGTTGGACTTTCAAAAGTTGCCGGGAAACACCCTGATGGTCTACACTGTAGTTGTTGATGATGATGAGCTACGAGCTATCATGCCATGTTAGAGGCCGTTGGCGACTCTACAACTCTTTGTTGTAGAGACCCCTACGACATGATACCCATTATGATTTAAATTATTTGCGGCAAACCATCCATTTAAGTTTTTCAAGTAGATAGATACCTACTCTAAAATTCTTTTTTAGGGTTCCATAGTCGACAAGGAACCCTAATATTTTCGTCATGTCCGTCTGTCTGTCCGCGGTTTTACTAAGAGATCCTTAGCACTAAAAAGTTGTAATTAAAATAACCACGTAAAGTGGGGGTGATTTTTTAGCTATACGCTTCCTTGTATATAACCTCACCCTATTACTCATGTGGAAGTGGAGCAAATGTGGGTTTTCACGTGTATAAATAAAATCAAGTTTCTAATTGGTACTGCTTACAGACCTCCTTGGGTTAACGTGGACAAGTTTTTTGACTCGTTGACTGACTCCATATCATCGTTTACTAATTACGACCACATTATTCTCTTGGGCGATTTTAACATTAATTTTAGTAATTCTGTTGATTATAAAACCGTTGGTCTAAATCAATTCTTACGTTGCTCAAATTTAATAAATCACATAACTGAACCTACACACTTCACTTCGCACAGTTCGACAGTTATTGATCTAATACTTACTGATGCTCCTGTCCTTAACACAAGTGTACATCACATTCCCGAACTTGGTGGCCATGCGGTGGTTTTTGCGATTTTCAAAGTCAAAAGAAAAAAGTCACCTCCCCATATTGTTGAGTACAGACCCCTGAAAGACATCAATATGTAAATTTTTAATAGTGTATTAGAGAGCATTGATTGGAATAAAATAATTTACACTGATAATGTGAACGATATGCTAACTCTTCTTAATGAATCTATCGTTAACCTTTTTGACATTTTTGCCCCGGAAAAATGTGTAACAATTACGGAACGCATATTGCCTTGGCTTACCTGCGCGATGATGCACATGCTGACGCTAAAATAACGGATAATGACCAAACTAAGGAGTATTATAAATCTCTTAAACATCTTGTTATAACAAATACTTTTGCTGAAAAAACTGCATACTTTAATCATAAAATTAACTGTAATCTAAATAATGATAAATTACTTTGGAAAAACTTAAAGTCTACTATTTTACCCAGTTTTAAAACCTCCTCTGAGCTACCTAGTTTTTTTTTTTTTAGTTTTTTTTGACAACCCAGACGCTATTAACAAGTACTTCCTTACAGTGCCGGGAAAAATCCTCGCTGATATCTCTAAAATGACGTATTTTGAGTATCATCGACATAGTGATGCTACTTTTAGTATCAAACCAGTACATGAATATGTAGTTGCCAAGGTCATTCTTGGTATTACTTCTGACGCGAAAGGCGTAGACAATATTTCTAGAGAC
Organism: Athrips mouffetella; assembly: GCA_947532105.1. Taxonomy (NCBI): domain Eukaryota; kingdom Metazoa; phylum Arthropoda; class Insecta; order Lepidoptera; family Gelechiidae; genus Athrips; species Athrips mouffetella. The sequence continues at coordinate 92,596 of OX383960.1, read as the reverse complement.
ATGATTTTACTCACACTTCCTCAAACTCTTCCCGTAATTACTGCAATTGTCAACAAGTCCATTCTTACCAGTACCTTTCCTGACCTGTGGAAATTTGCACTCGTCCGACCCTTGCCGAAAAAAAATAATGCTTCTGAGCTAAAAGATTTGCGTCCTATAAGTATTTTACCGTTTCTATCAAAAATATTGGAAAAAATCGTGTATGATCAAGTAAAAGCTTATTGCGAGTCACATAGCATTCTTCCCGAATTTCAATCTGGTTTTAGAAAAAAACGTAGTACTGCCACTGCTTTACTTGACGTTGTGGATAACCTTCTAAAACATACAGATTCAGGCAAGGGATCTATATTAGCTTTGCTTGACTTTTCGCGGGCTTTTGATGCGATCAATTCCTTTCTTCTTCTTTCTAAGTTATCATTTTATGGGTTCAAATGTTCTACTCTTCGTTGGTTCAGTAGTTATCTGAGTGGTCGCTATCAAAAAGTTATCATCCGAAAACCCGACGGTAAATATCTATCATCCGCACCTTTACCAGTTGATCGAGGTGTTCCACAGGGCTCCATATTGGGGCCTCTTCTTTTTATAATTTATAGTGCAGACATAGTTCAATGTCTTCAAAACTGCCAATACCATATTTATGCTGACGATATTCAACTGTACGTTCCAGTTGACCTCAATTTCATCAATGCTGCCGTTGGTGAGTTAAATGAAGATCTGGATAGAGTTTTTAGATGGTCCGATGATAATTGTCTTGTTTTAAATGCTTCAAAATCGAAGTGCATGATAGTAGGATCGAAGCAACAAGTTATTAGAATTGAAACCCAAAGACCACTTGTCAAAATAATGGGTGAGCCTCTAGAGTTTGTTAAGGAAGCTCGAAATTTGGGTTTGAATTTCGATGCTCAGCTGCGTTTCGAAAATCATGTCGTTGACTTAGTACGGAATTGTTTCTATAGGCTTAAAGTCTTGTATCAAATAAGACCGTTCATTAGTACAGATTTAAGAATTAAACTTTGTGAAACTTTAGTGTTATCGAAACTCAATTATATACTGTTTAACAGTTTATGGACCTTGTCTTTACAATAAAACTCAAAAGCTAATTCAAAGGGTTCAAAATGCTTGTGCAAGATACTGCTTTCCCATTCCTCCCCGCACTCATGTAACTCCTTTCCTAAATAAGGCAAGTCTACTAAAGATGCAGGAGCGGCTTACACTTTTTTATGCGTGTCAATTACATGACATTCTTAAATTTAATGAGCCACAATACCTGTATAAGAAGCTATCTTGGAGATATTCTGGTAGCAGGTACACTGGACGATCCTGCTCTGTAGTCTTAAATATACCAAGTCATCGAACTGCTGTTTTTCGGGGTGGCTTCAGCTACCGAGCCTCAAAATGTTGGAATAATATTCCTCCCCCAATTCGTGGAATAGTATGCAAATTTAATTTTAAAAATAAATATCGTGAGTTTTTAATTTCCATTCAGAAAAGCAAATTATGAACTTATTCGTGGCTGAAGTTTTACCCACACATATTCTTGTTTTACTTATATACATGTAAATATTTATATATGTTATATTATACATTTATTTATTGTTATTTTATACATGTTAATATATTTTATTTATTTTGTTTATTTATATCATGCCTTTTATGTTCTTATGTTCTTTTCATCGATTGTATATTGTCATATTTCGTCACTTTGTGTGTTTTGTTTATCTTTTTTGAGCTTAATACAGTTTCTGCTTCCATCCGAATGTAATTTTTATATGAGGTTTTTGTGCGCAGCTCCTGGTGCTGACTGAAAATCAGTGTTGCTATTTCATACTAGTAACAAAATGCTGAGTTTAGCGCCTTTTTCTTTGCACAGTTCAAAATGTTTAATAATATCTGTACTTTCTGCTGAAATGTTATTGTAAGTTTACAGGTCTTACTCTAAAGTACTTTTTTTCTACATTTTGTGCTATGTGGTGAAATAAACGTTTTCTATTCTATTCTATTCTAATGAAATTAAAAAGAAAAGTATCACATCCAATTAGGCCTTATACTCGTAGGTTAAGGAGTAATAGTCGAAAAACTGCAGATAATAGAAATATATATAGCAATCAGGCGCTGGGCTTCGCTGGTCGTTAGGACGGAAAAAAAATCCTATAAAACAACTTTACTACGGAACACGCACTTGGCCGGTCTTTCTTTTGTGAGTGAGGAGGTAGCTACAGTCAGTGTCCAGTGCACTACCACATACCTACCTGAACCGACACGACATCTGCACATTAGATGGCGGCAATACAACTCACGTTTCCACATATTTTTGCAACAATGAAGCAACCGACACATCGCTTCATCTTCGAACCATCGAGAAGCCTATTCATTCCGAGCTGTGAAAATATATGATAACGAACCTATCGGGGCTCGTGGGGGCTGTATTGCTCAGACGACTATATTATTTGAAAATTGGTTATTTTCGCTGATCCTATCGGTAGATTTCCTCAACAATTATACACCAGGTTCAGTTAAACGAACATCAGATTTAATCCATTAATAACAATTATTACATAGCTGAAAAGAAACACGTATAAATTACACAGAAGGCCTTATTGGCTTTTCACTTCGGTTAGCGTATAAAGTAATAACGCAATTATTATACAAAAAAGGTATTGAACGCAGCGCAAACGCAATGAGAATGATCGAATGACGTTCGATCAGTCCCGATAAAAAAAAAAAAAAATTTTCTTGATATATGGCGATGAGGCAAGAAATATAACGTAGAGTTTTTATTGCTGTTGCAAGAAATCACTACAGTATCTAGTGGCGAAGGTAAGAATTGGCACCTTAGAGTATCAAGCAAGCTTATGATTATCTACTCAAAGATTGGCACTGTTACCTACTTCATGTAAAAACAAGTAGGTAACATAGGTAAGTACTTACCATAGGTACTTAAAATTACTATTTAAGTTAAGTGTAGAAGGATTTTATTTTTATTTGTATTTCTGCTTTTTGTCTATACAACGTGTAATTCTAAATACAGAAAACCTCCCGGGTAGTAGTTCCGTTCCACCCATGTTACTGAAAAACGTTTGTTCCACAAATTGACCAGATCAGATTATAATGAATAAATTTATTTATATTTTATTTCCAAAAGTTGTAGAACCAAAGTTGTGATACCTTGTATCGGCTGCGCTGTATACATACAGCGCAGCCATCAACAGAACTTAATTAAGGTACACACGGCAGCAAACACGTAGAAACAGAACCAGTATATAGCTGAACCAGCGCTACGGTACTGTAGTGATTTCTTGCAACAGCAACAAAAACTCTACGGACTGATCGAACGTCATTCGATCATTCTCATTGCGTTCGCGCTGCGTTCAATATCTATTTTTGTATAATAATTGCGTTATACTTTATACGCTAACCGAAGTGAAAAGCCAATAAGGCCTTCTGTTTAATTTTTACGTGTTTCTTTTCAGCTATGTAATAATTGTTATTAATGGATTAAAACTGATATTCGTTTAAACTGAACCTGGTGTATAATTGTTGAGGAAATCTACCGATAGGATCAGCGAAAATAGCCAATTTTCAAATAATATAGTCGTCTGAGCAATACAGCCAATTATAGTACTAACGCCCGAAACCCGCTCAACGTCAAAAAGTTTCCTTTGACATGCTGCAGTGCGTACATTATTGAATTGTAAAGGTTGAATGTCGATGAGTCACAACACAACGTCCTATATACAGGGTGTAAGAGACAGTGTACCGAAAACTGAAAGGGTGTGTTCAGTAAACGAAACTGAACAACTTTCCCAGAGGAACATTTTTGGAGAATGAAAAAGAAATCTACCTCTCCATGCAAATTGCTCACTCTTGTCGAACTGTTTGTATGGAGAGGTCACAATATTTTTTCATTTCCCGGAAATGTTTCTTTGGGAAAGTTGTTCAGCTTCGTTGACTGAACATGTTCTTTCAGTTCCCGGTACACCGCCTCTTACACCTTTGTATAGAAAGATTAGTCAAAAATCTAACGTTACGTATACAAACACGGCCGACCTTGGACTAGAAAGCGCCGGCGCCGCTGCACAATTGGGCACACACATACTCACTCGCTGCTCGTACATTCACCTTCAAGGTCAGCAGGCAGCTGTCCGCAGTCGGACGAGTGTCGAGCCGGGCCGGTAGTCAGCTGAACAGGTCACAACGACACCCACAGTTCAATGCATCGTCAACCTTTCGCCGCAACAGACTGTGACCGGAGCTGTCGCCATCAGCTTATCACGTTCAAATAATGCTTTTGTTCTTGTTCTAATATAAGGTCTGCAGTCGCGCATCAACCTTCGCTTCCCGCTGAGCATAAACAATTTGATCTTGAAAAATAATAAAAAAAAAAAACTAACTAATAACTAAAAAAGTTCTGTTATAAAGGTCACGTTATAATTTTCGCCTTATATCGTGTGGGTTGCAAGGTCGATGACCAACCTCCCAACCCACACCATACCGCCTAATAAACCCTGGTATCAGAATTGTCAAGCCACTAAGGTCCTCTGACATGGCTCCTAAACGAGTACATCCGTAGATAGAAGACTGGACCAATGGCTTAACAATCCTTCCGAAGTACGTAATCATGTAACTTTTCGGACAATCAGGTGATTCATCCTACACCCAATCGGGAATCGAACCCAGAACCTCCGGATCGAGCCAAACGCTCTCACTACTACACCACTGAGGGTGACACGTAAAATAATAACGCAAATAAGATTTTATTTGCGTTTTCAACATGAACCAATGTGGTTTAAATCATCAATCTCAGAGATTCCATCGAAGAGACACGTTTATGTGCTACTGTTTGTGTGAAATAATATAATTAATTATCAACACTAAAAGTAATTTAATCACTTACACGTGTACACTATACTACAGCTAATGATATCACAACAAAATTAGTCTTACAATATGATAAATTTGTAGTAATTAATAATTCTATGGGTAGTTAGCTTCTTCAGTGTTATTTTTTAATTCACTCCTGATCATTTTATTTCGATTCTTTAGTAATGCTAAGGAACAGTTGGTAATTATTTTGTTTTATAATTCCTACGCTAGAAACTAATACATCCGTTATTACTTATTTGCAAATCTTTTTTTCTCTTTGTGTTATATTTTACATTACATTCAAAAAAATAAATAACACGTTTTTCGTAATGTAACCATCAGAATGTAACGTTACTTAGTGGTAAGTGTGTTGAGGAAGGCAGCAGCGTGTCTCTTGGAAGGAAGACACTGTCCGAACGCTTCCAACAGGAGAGGCTCCTGCTCCACGGCTTCCCTGGAAAATTACACACTAGTTAGCGCGACAAGAGTTAGACTTGGTTACTGTCACGTACACGTACCTAGTACATATATATACGTAGAGCAGGTATCGATGCGCCTGAGACTAAACTCTGTTACCACACAATAAAAGGGTTCTATATTACTACAACACAATATCAAAACAATATAGTACTTATGAAACGAAATTTTAGTGGCACTCGTAGGTTCAAAACTACGACGCCTATCAAAGCTGTAACAAAACATCTTTAAACCTTTTATCTAGTTATTACAATATTAAAACAATCTAAGATTGGGTCTGGTTGCCCTTCTGGGTTGCGGAGGTCAGATGGCAATGGCTCTGTGTAAAAACCAGTGCCTTCTTCAAATCCGCTAGGTTACGTAGCAAACTCCGCCTAAAACGTATCTTGCTTGACTAATCAACGACGCGCTGTCGTGCAGATGTGCGAGTCTGATTCGCACTTGACAAGTTTTTTTTATTATTTGTTGTTATTTTATAGTTTAATACCAATTTTCCTTGTAAGTGTTCCCGTTTTTACGATAGAGCTAAAACAAAAAAAAAAACACCAAAAGTGTCACCTTTCCTTGTATAAGGACATTGGGGACCCTCTTATTTTTACCTTTTTTTATTGTTTGTTAGGTAATCTGCTATAAAAACATATTCTGAATAAAAAATCCACCAAATAGCTAATATACGGTTCAAAAGATACAGCCCTCGGATGTCACACAGACGACGCAGGGCTACGTAGGGTTAATAGTGCTCTGTTTGGATCCCTTTTGTACAGAACCATTGGTAAAAACGAAATGAGGCTAAATCAATGATGATGACGATAAAAAATCGGCCAAGTGCGAGTCGAACTCAACGAAGAAATCGAGCAAAAAAACGCCTAAAAATCACGTTTTTAGGAGGTATGCCCTCCTTAATTTTTCTTTTATTTTTATTATTTGTTGTTATAGCGGCAACCCGCTGACAGACAGACGTCGAAGGCATACCCTTTGTGTACGGGACGCTAAAAAATCAAGCTCTGTAAAGGTGAAACGGACAGACAGTAGACATAGGCTTAGCAAGAGTGGTAATAGTGTCCCGTTGGCATCGTTTGGGTACGGAACCCTCATTACGGCTCAGTGGTGTGTTGTGGTGCGGTGGTGTGGTGTTGCCTCACTTGAAGTCTTCAGCGGACACGCGGCCGTCCTTGTCCACGTCCAGCTTCCGCAGCACCAGCTCCACCAGGTCGCGCACGCCCTCGTCCGGGTCCTCGTCTCCCGGCTGCTTCAGCAGCGAGTTCCTGCAACCAACCAACCACCCAACCCCACCCACCAGTCATACAACCAGTAAAATAAATGAAATAAAAACTTGGGCAGTAATAAAACAGTGCGTATAAAACAGTGCGTGTATCTAATTCTTCCACAACACAAACTCATTTACTATATTATCTTAGGTACCTATTTAAAACATATTATATACGTATAGCAAAGATTTACTGCTTAAAACTGGAAAAACTAAACTTTAGGATTCTGTGATTTCAACCGGCTAAATAACCCTACCGTTTTGGGGCAGTCGGATAAAAATAAAGGTCACTGATGGAACGAGCTTGATCAGATGAAGCCTATTCACTCGCAACTTGAATAGAATTGGGTTAAATGAACTCGGGAACACAGACGTAGGCAGAGCGTCCCACTCTTTAGCTCTGCGCATTATACAAAACGTTACAAAATAATTCGTGTGAATGTGTGGAATATCAACCGTGGTGCGTTTGGATTCCTTATTTTAGAAGAGGGACGGCGGAATAAGCTTGTGGAGCTGAGAAGAAGAGGGAACATTGTTAGCATACTTAAGCAGCAGAAACATCTCGTCGCGGGTGATGTACCCGTCGCCGTTGAGGTCGTACACGGCGAAGCAGTGGTTCCTCCTCTCCTCGTCCGTGCCGCGCAGGAGGATGCTCAGACCTGCAAGTTCAAGGGAAAACAGACTCATTCATTCGTATAAAAAGTCGTTTGCCGACTTTCTAAAGTCGTAGCATAGTCGCCTCAAGATCAAGCCTCCAGATCCAGAACAATATAGGTAAATATTTATCATGGCCGATTGATAATTGCTCTTTCTTTTCGATCATGAAAATTAAGCAACGTTGGCCGTGGTAAAACATATAAATAAATAAATAAATCATTTATTCATGAACAACCAAAAATAATTAACATGTTTAAGTAATTTCTATGAATACAGTCAGTTGTACGCTATCGTATGTAAGGGCAAAGTCCATCATCAAATTCCTTTACTAGGAAGACCTGTACAAAAGGAACAGATGATGTTCCTCCGCGGAGCGTCACTATTGTTTACAACTTAATTGTCGATAATAATTACGAGTATGTGTAGTGACCAAAATTGTTGTACAAAAATTTATAAAATAAAAACAAAAGAAAGAAAAGGGAAACAAAACAAGTGCAGTGTTGTATTGTGTGTGTTTTATTGATTTGTTGGTTCCGGCTACTTTCTGTGATAGTAACGGGTATTGGTCAAGTCAAAGACCATTTAGTGGGTTAAAAACAGTGACAGTTTGACCACTAACTTGGCAAAGCCGAGCCGGGTCTTTTGCCCTCTGATGGTGATTTGACAAGGGTCGAATTCCTAGATTAGGTAACCGACTACGTATAAACGGAATTAGGCTCTGGTGATGATGATGATTAAAACGGTACATACGTTATCTTCGTGTAGTTGTACAGTATAGCAAAGCATCGGACCTTTGACCCAGGCGGGGAACTTGAGCGCGCCCTCGCCGCCGGCCGGGCCGCGGTCCCACACCGTCCACACGCGGTCCAGCACCTGCTCCTCCGTCACCACGTCCAGCGTGGTGTGCACCACCTCGCGGAACGTGCTCTGGTCGATACCCTGGAGCATCACATACTTACTGTTGCATGTTCATCGTATAATTGGCAGTTTGCAGTGGTCGGCCGAGTCGGTCGGTCCAGTATTTTACGGTGGGATATTAGGCTGATAAGGATATATCTAAATAAAATTGCAAACGCTGGCTGAACCGTAAGAGATAGATCAAAATAATGTGCTCAGTATGGTACACCTTATAAAGATCTACAATAAAGTCTGCGATGGTATATATCTATCTCTTAGGGATAACCCACAATAACAATTTTTTATCCTTTATTTTTTTACGAAGTGATTTTAAGCAGTACAGCATTAATCCTTATCCAATTAAGTACCTTAAATACATTTTGTATTTAATATAGATTAATATGGCCCTTTACAGCATGTAATTTAAATGAGTATTTTCGAAGATATTATAGATTTAAAATGCAGGGACATAGCGGTTGCGGCGGTACCGGCCGACCGGGGGACCGGCGGCGCGTGCCTATAAATAGTGTATTTAGTATCAGCATTTCACCTGTGCGAAGCCGGGGCGGGTCGCTAGTTTATAATATAGCAGTCATTATTTTGCCATTACGTTTTTACTACAAAACAAACAGTTATTAAGTTAAAGTCAGAAGCAATTTACCGGCTTTGAACCACTGATTAGTCAATAGCGAGAATGTGCACATGAAGCATAACTACGGAGTAAAGAAGGGATCCTTACTCCGTGAGCATAACGTATCTGTTCCGGTCACTAATAGTCGGGGGTCGCTAGGGACGGATGGATGCGCACGCGCCTGTCGATAAACGACTGCTTCACACAGGCTCACAGCGCGTGGTGCTCTTTTTAACAATGAGCGAGAGAATATTATTCTGTTCGGCCTAAATGAACAAATTCTTCCGTCTTTTATTTTTAGTAATTTTCTGTTTCGTTTAAAATAATTTTATCATTACGTCCAAATTATACTTTGTTTAATAAATCAGTTATCTGTATATAGTTTTTTTTATTTAGTTTATTCTGCATTTTTTTTAGTTTTTTGGTTAGTTAAGTATTGTTTGTTTATTTGAGTAGTGTTTTTCATTCGTAATTTTCTATTTGGCCAATTGTTAGTCATTAAATAAGCAATTGTTAGTTATTAAATTGTATGGTTACTAAGTTATTAATTTAGTCTAAGTTACACTAGTAGTCTAAGTTATTAATTTAATTGTAAATAACTTTCTGTTTTGTTTAAATTTATTTTATTTTTTAAGTTATAATTTTTTACTCAGGCTGTTAGCTGTATGCATTTAAGAGCTTGACGCTAATGACGTGTTAATAAGGTCGATATTTGCATTGACGATCGCGTAGCTTCTAATTTGAGGTCTATAATCGCCTTAAATGGGTAGATGGGCAAAATTGTGGCAATTACTTCACTATTTGTGTATATATTATTAATATAAATAAATTAAAAATATATGTTAGAAAGTTTCGAGAGTTAAGAAGAAATGGAATATAGAGACGTCTTAAATGAGGCTAAAGAACCAGAGAAGATGTCAATTTTAGATCTTATTCCTTCGTAGTAAGAGCGCACATACCTACGTATGGTACAATGGCGAATGCCGGAGATTGGAACGGCAAGACTAAAATACCTACGATTTTGAAGTCTAATATTTGACCGAGGTACATCTCTGCTCTAAAACATCAGGCAAATTCACACAAGAACGGTACAAATTTCAATGTGTCAAGCTTGATGTGCTCTTGACTGTACCTGCTATAAAATGACAGTACTGCCACTTTGATAGTAAGGCAACGACACATTTCGATTTACTCTGTGATCGTATGCTCGTAAAAACATACTTCAAATATTTGTATATCAGAAGCCGTGACCAAAATCGGTGCACACAAATGTCCTTGTAGCCGTTTCCCGAGTCATAAACTACCTGCAATAAACGTTCATGCTAATCTGTGTTGTAACGACTATAGAACAATTTCTGCTACCTTAGTTTTTTAAACTACGGCAAGAAATTATATGGCCTTACCAATTTGGAGCCCGTTGTCTATTTTCAAAATAAAGATTGAGTGCATTTCGTACGACAGGCGGTATGTTTGATTTTGGTAAAGGATTTCAGGGTCATAATAGGCAAATCTGATACAGATAAGTCATAGTAAAAAGTTGCTTTATTTATGTTAAAATCTTTTTTTAACTCTTTTGTATGGTTCAAGTTTAGATTTTGATTAAAAGTCCGCACTCGGATTATCTAATGTACGAACTTTTTAGCTTTAATACCTACCTCAATCTAGTAAATTGATCCTTTGCCCACGGATACAAAGAGATGGGGCCGCCCGGACCCTCACCAAAGCTTAAAACGGAAACATTGGGCTATTTCTTGATAGCCCATTTAATATGGGAACTGGCTCGGCTTCTATGACGACACAGCCGAAATCCACGTACATTATTGACCTATTTTGCTGACAAACGGCCGATAAACTAAACTACATGCGACATACGAGCGATAGCAATTTTTTCTAGTCGTTTGTTGCGTTGCGTGTCTGGCCCCCAATGTACCTTATTTACGAAATCTATGTCGAAGTTCTGGCAGACGTATACAAAATATGCTATAGATCATAACATAAGTCACGTGCCTTGATGGATTCATCGTAAGTTTACGACATGTTATTTTTGTACTTTCTACCAAGTAATTTTCGGTCAAACGCGAGTCATAAATTAATCGTATTAAATAAAAAGACAAATAAAACAATCAAATGAGTTATTTTTGTCAGCTAGGTGACGTTGTGAGACTTTATAATGTAAGTGATACCTTTCTCATGCTAAATTCAAATTCAAATTGATTTATTACTCGGACAACATACAGTCCACTGTTAGTAAGAAACTTAATTAACTATGTTGTGACTATGTTAAGTAACTCATCAGATCGGTCAAATTATATGATTATTATCATAAATTATTATTGTCATTTATATTACCAAATCAAATTTAATAAACGAATACCACATTTTTTCATTTTCATCTTGTGCTCTCGTTCAACCCCACCATGATAAGATTCCAATGTCTCAGTATGGGGCACTCCCACCTGTCCCTGAGCACAATCAAGATGCTGTTTAAGCTCGCACATACTCTCTGTAGCAAGGATGTTACGCTCTTGCGTCTTATTAAAACGAACGAATTCAACCTAGTGAAGCACTTTCAATAGGTATAAATAAGTTTTTGGTATATTATGTGATGTTTTCCTGTATCTTGTATGTTACTCCAGATACTTGCAAGCGTCTTAAAACATGAAAAGGAGCACAAAATACTGTCACCTACGCGCATCATTACCTTAATCTGTACCCATAATTCAGGCTTTGGCTAGTTTAGGCGATATTAAGTGACATGTTTCCCATATTTATCTACTAGCTGTTACCCGCGACTTCGTCCGCGTGGATGTTATACAAAAACAGAACTCGAACTTAACTGAAACATATTAACGGAACGCTTTTCCTTCTTGATCCCTACGTAAAAGATGCCTTATCTAAGTTGAATACTATCTTACTACAAATTTAATTATCTTTTGCCTTTATTCAACTGGTAGGTTGTGCGGAATTTTCATTGTTAATCGTTACAGGCGAACTTAAAAAAGAAAGAAGAAGATTTCATTTAGAAATAAGCGGCGCCTGTTGTGTAATTTTTCTTAATTTTAATTTTCTTAATGTATTTTCTTGTGTACGATAAACTGTAAATAAATAAAGAAGGCAATAAAGGGAGTGAATGGATAGCGAGGAGGTATTCATAAAAGTAAAAAAAGTCCCTTTTACTCCCTATCTCTCCTTTTCTTACCCCCCCCCACTCCACATCCCCCCTTCCCCCCCTCCACATCCCCCCTCCCCCCCTCCACATCCCCCCTTTCCCCTCCCCCTCCTTCTCCCTCTTCCTTTCCCTCTCCCTCTCCCCTTCTCCCTTTTAACCCCCTCCCTTTCTCTCCCCTCCACCCTTTCCCCCTCCCTCTTTCTCTCTTTCCCTCCCCCTCCCTACGCCCCCATCCCTCACCCACCCTCTACCTCCCTCCCTTCCCATCCCTCTTCCCCCCTTTTCCCTCTTCATCTCCCACCCTTTTCCTCTTACATCTCCCCCCTCTCCCCCATTCCCCTCCCTTTTCCCCTTAATCCCCCCTCCCTGCCCCTCCATCCCTCTTCCCCCTCCCAAGAGGGTCTTCCCCCTTTATCCCTCTCCATCATCCCCCCTCCCTCCTTTCTCCCCCATCCTTTCCCCTCTTCCCCCACCCCCTTCCCCCCAGCCCCCTGTCCTCCCTTCCCCCCCCCATATCCCCCCTTCCCTCTCCCATCCCCCCTTTCCCCCTTCCCCTCCCCCATCTCCCCCTTTCCCCTTCCCCTCCCCTACACCCCCTTTCCCTCCCCCCTTTCCATCTTCCCTTCCCCATTCCCCCTTCCCCTTCCCATTCCCCCTCACCCACTCCCCCTGCCCCTCCCTCTTCACCCCTCCCTCTACCCCTCCCTCCCCTACCCTTCCCGCCCCCTTTCACTCCCTCTCCCCTTCCCTCTCCCCCTCCCCCTAACCCTTCCCCTACCCGTCCCTCACCCCCTCCCTCTCCCCCTCCCCCTATCCCTGCCCCTGACCCTGCCCCTGACCCTACCCCTATCCCTGCCCCTAACTTTGCCCCTATCCCTATTCCTATCCCTATCCCTTCCCCTATGCCTACCCCTTACGCCATCTTAACCGAGATCCCTATAAACATACAACCGACACTTATATTGATTTTTAGACATTTCAAACCTATCGCACCCCAACCCCATCCCCAGGGGATAATAGTATTTCACGTCCACCACGTTGGGTTTCAAAATTATTGTAGTTTTCGTAATCAGCGACCCGATAAACCATACAAACGACACCCATATTGGATTTTAGACATTTCAACCCTATTGCACCCCAACCTTGTCCCCAGGGGATGATGGTATTTCACGTCCACCACGTTGGATTTCAAAATCGTTGTAGTTTTCATAGTCAGCGACCCGATAAACCATACAAACGATACTCATATTGGTTTTTAGAATTTTTCACCCCATTTTCCTCTTTTAGGGGTTGAATTTCGGGTGGAGTGATGTACGTTCCATAGAATTACAACCCTAATGCCTAAACGTGGATTTTACTTTGATTTTAAATGAAGGATTTTCAACTTCATCCCCCTTTTCACCCCACAGGGTGTAGAATTTTCAAAAACCCTGAGACACGTAAAACTTTATTTTTAGTCTTCAGCGTAAATACAAATTTTGATGATCCTAACTTCAAAACTGACGGACTTTCATACAAATTTTCATCCCCTATTTTACCCCCTTAGGGGTGGAATTTTTTAAAACCCTTTCTTAGTGCACCCCTAGGCCTCATAAGGAACCTACATGCCAAATTTGGAATCTCTAAACCCAGCGGTCTGGGCTGTGCGTTGATATGTCAGTCAGTCAGTCAGTCAGTCAGTCAGTCAGTCACCTTCTTCTTTTATATATATATAGACTAGCTCTGACCGTCAATGCGCAGAACTCAAAAAATAGCCGTTAGGGCTAGATTTATTTTCCGCCCCGTATACAACGTAACAAAGGAGATTACTTTATTGAAACTTATGTGGCAGATCTTTTCACGATCATGTTATTGTATAAGACCCTAATTTACCTCTCTTAAACTACAAATTACATATCTTTACGCACACCATTTAACTCTGTTAACCCTAATCTGTAATATTTCAAAGCACCCTCCGTAAAGCTTCGTTTACACAAACACAATGCAACCTAATTAAATTAATTCGTGCCCGTAGAGAAGACCAAGATCTCATGTCCCCAAATATCCGACGTGGCTAAACACAACCTTTAATTAACACATTACCTACCTAAGATACGGTACATTACAAGGGAAAACACTTAGGATTCAACCGCTTTATTTGCCACCCGATCACGTACAGAGAAATCTGCCTGACCAGTAATATACCTTCACCCTTCCTTATTCGTATTCAGGGGGAGGCGGGCCCGGATTACAAAACTATGTTGGGGACTAACTGAAAACTGCTTTAACGCCTTTGTGTGGATTAAGACCGATGGACGTGAATAGCCGTGACGGCTTTGCCGTAACTATTGAGTAATTGATCGGTCCAAATATTAAGGAACTAGCTGTGCCCGCGGCTTCGCTCGCGTGATATTCAGACAATGTGCAGTCTCTTCCTCTCCCCCTCCCTCACTCTCTCCCACTCTATCTACCTCCATCCCACTCCCTCTACTTCTCCCTCTCCCTATCCCTGCCCCTAACCCTACCCCTACTCCTATCCCTATCCTTAACGCCGTCTTAACCGCTATCCCTATCCTTATATAAACATAGAAACGACACCCACATTGATTTTTAGACATTTTAACCCTATCGCACCCCAACCCAATCCCCGATGGTATTTCACGTCCACCACTTTAGATTTAAAAATTGTTGTAGTTTTCCTAATCAGCGATCCGACAAACCATACAAACGACACCCATATTGATTTTTAGACATATGAATCCTATTGCACCTCAACCCCTTCCCCGGGGGATGATGGTATTTCACGTCCACCACATTGGATTTCAAAATTGTTTTAGTTTTCGTAATCAGCGACCCGATAAACCATACAAATGATACCCATATTGGTTTTTAGACTTTTTCACCATTTCGCTCTTTAAGGGGTTGAATTTGGGGTGGAATTTCAATAACAGAGATGTATGTTCCACAGAATTACAACCCTAATGCCTAAATAATAAATTAAGTGGATATTACTTTGAAATGAAGGAGTTTCAACTTCATCCCCCTTTTCACCACTTAGGGTGTAAAATTTTCAAAAACCCTGAGACACGTAAAACTTAATTTTTAGTCGTCAGTCTAAATAAAAATTTTGAAGATCCTAACTTTAAAACTAACGGACTTTCATACAAACTTTCATCTCTTATTTCACCCCCTAAGGGGATGGATTTTGGAAAATTCTTAAACACGTCCTTTTTTTATTTTTTACCAAAAGCTTAAAACCAAATTTCTATAATTTTACCTTTAAAACTGAAAGACTTATAGACCAACATACGGAAAAAAAACCATGCCCTTTTTCACCCCCTTAAAGGGTGATTTTTAAGAAATGCTTAAACACATGTTTCTTTATTTTTTACCAGAAGTTTAAATTCAAATTTGTGTGAATCTAGCTCAAGAAACAAAGGACTTTCATACAAACTTTCATCCCTTATTTCACCCCCTTGGGAGATGAATTTTCCAAAATCCTTTCTTAGTGGGTGATTTTCACAGCTAGGCTTAAATATTCCCAGGTTGAATGCTAGATTGGTGAACTATAGACTTTTTCATGTCAAAAGAGCAAGAACCAATTTGGGTTTTCACAGTTTGCTGAACAGAGTATGTCGTGAGCATAACACTCTTTGCAGCTCCAATTCTGTTGACATTTTCAACGTTTCTTTATCAAAATTTAGAAAAACTCTTTCATTAACTATACCCGTTTCAAAATAAGCCCCTATACATGCAAATATAAAATATGAGCAAGTCTGCAAAGCAAGCTGTGTTCGCCTGTAATTGGGTGTACATCTCGGTCTACGTTTGTGCCTGTTATTATAATTTAATGTTAAGATGTACTTCTGTTGGCGAACCAATAAATTAATAAAATTAATAATAATAATAAATTTTGACGCACATAGAACCTGTGTACAAAATTTCAGATCTGTATCTATAGCGGTTACGGCTCGGCGTTGATGAATCAGTCAGTCAGTCAGGACATGCTCTTTTATATATTTAGATTACAGACTCTAGAGTGGCGACCACGTACCGGAAGACGTAGCGTGGGCAGGCCCCCCAAAAACCATAAGAATAAACATATGCAAAAACCCGACGATCTAGTCAAGGTCGCGGGAAACCGCTGGATGCGAGCAGCGCAGGACCGGTCGTCAGGGAGATCTTTTAGGGGAGGCCTATTTCCAGCAGTGGACGTCTTTTGGCTGATATGATGATTTCTTTTAAAGTACGACGTGACCTTATACTCACATCAATCTTGGTGGGCGGCTGTCCGATGGGGGAGGGGGGTTGAGCCGCCTGCGCAGCCGCCACCAGCTTCCGGTACATCGTATACAGCGCCTCCAGCTCCGCCCTGGGCAAACCACAACACACGTGCTCAGTCGTCTGGTACAGTCAAGAACACGTCGAGCTGCACACATTGGACTTTTTACCAATCCTCTATCATATCCTCTACGTGCTGGAGTCGCAATACTAGTATATAGCTTGAGCTGCTCTAGACTGTACCTGTGTACGCTCCGCGCCTACCAACTACCGCCTGTCTATTGGTTAACGACTATCATCCAACAACATAACCAGGTGTGCCAGGACTAACGATAGTGCGTCCCTGAGAAGGGAACAGGCTCCATGGTTTCCTGTAGGAACTGTTTTCCACACTGAAAGTTTTCTTTTTATGTGAAATAGGTGAGCGTGTTCAATAAATTTACACATAAAATAAAGTTTTTATTAATATTTTGATATATAAAATTAAAAGTTCAAAAATTATTCGTCTTAAATGTCGTACGATTTCATCATTAGATTTCTTATATTTTTTTACAGATAATATTTTTCTAAAATTAAATTTAAGCTTCTGTTAGCTTAATGTCTTCCCAATCACTGGTATGACAAGATGAGATAAGGTATTTCATGTGTTACTTTTGTTTTAACCTTTACATAAAATTTTTGTTTATATCAAGATTTTACTAAAATCGTACGATCTAATCTCGCCCTTATGTAAACGTTATATTGTAAAAAGCCGGTTAAGGCCACCCACGGCACAGGTGTTTTCCTAGTGTGGGGACCGCTGATAAAACTTTTGTAACCATTTGAACTTTGGTAAATAAATGAATTTATTATTTATTTATTATTATTTAATCATGCTTAAAAGTTTATTAAAATTTATGATTTTTAATTCCAAAAAAAAAACAGAAATGTTACTACTGAAAATTAAGTTTACCTAAAATTAGCCATGTAGAGACCCAATAATAGTAAAAAGTCAGCCTCAAGGTAAGAGTATTAAATAATTATAAGTACTAATACCCGAAATACACTAAAACTTTGTTAGAATGTTCACTTCGACACTTCTAAATAGGCAAGTACTACTGATTTTCCGTAAGTATTGTTGGTTACCGATGGAAATAAATATTTTAAGTATTAAGATGATCCGAGCTCACTTGCTGAAGTGCGTGGTTTTGTTCAGGCTTTCCAGTAGCTTTTCCTTGAGTTTGTGCGTCATGCTGCCAGCCGCCGCGGCCGGCGCGTACAGACAGACTGGTATAGAGAGTATATATATTCCTTGGACTGGTAGACCGGGAGTTCGTGCTTCACTACGTAATGCAACTACTGTTTTGATTTCAGATGATTAAACTGTTGGTCATTTTAATTAATACGTCTAGTCTAGAATAAGTTTGTGTATTTTATACTTTGACTGTTCGGACTATCACCGAATCAAGAATCAGTATAATGCGCTTCAGATATCTGTTGTTAAAACTGTTAGTTAATCATGACATATTAAAACGATACGGTCCTAGAGCCAATTCTTGCATATCACCGAGTTCTTGAATGTTACTTGAGATTTTGAAAATTCAAACAAGCCTCGACTCGATAAAATAAAAAAAACAGGTCAAGTGCGAGTCAGACTCGCGATCCGAGGGTTCCGATATACCTATAGTATTAGTATAAAGTCCATTTTCAGGACCGCAAAACTAAGTTTGTTTGTCAGATTTTTCCTTACACAAACTTCGGAGATAGGGGGGGGGGGGGGGGAATGGTATTTTTTTGTGACATTTTTCATCATAACTTAAAAACTCAGAAACGTATAAAAATAAAAAAAAATATTTTAGAATGGACAAGTAACCCTGTAACTGAACCTATAAACTTACTTAATAGAATAAGTATTTTCTATTCAGACAAATCGTCCCGTGTGGTGCCGGCAAAGAATAGTACCAACCCATACATACCCGTGGGTGTCGTAAGAGGCGACTAAGGGTTAACTAGAGGATGGGCAGCAGCATCCTCCTTTGTATCTTACATCTTACTAACTGCGGTCACCTACAACCGCGGTCCATAGTGCCAGCCGTAACGCTAACAAGCGAGGTGACTATGGTACTTCCCCTCCACATTTTTCCAGCAAAAGCTAGAATACTGGAGGGAGCTCCCTGTCCTGTAGTGGACGTTTCATGGGATGTTATGATGATTCAGACAAATACCGAGATATTCGTTGGAAGATTTTAATTTAGCCAAAACACAAGTGTTCCAGCAGCGCAGTCCCTTGAACTGTCAAAATAAGATCATAGCGAGTTTCTTTCACAAGATCTTTTCTCAAATTTCTATATCATTATCTATTCCGCACGGAATTAGAGAGATATCCACCGACTATGACAGTTTTATGTCCGAAGACAAAGCAAATTCGTTAAGCTTTGGCACACCAATACAATTGATGTGCTTACACTTGGTCCATTGATCCCGACAAATCCGCTTTTAAACGTAATCAATCTGGGTGACCAAGTAGATCAACATCGTTACAACTCCGGAGAAAGCTGAAAATTTAAAAAGAAAAAAAATAATATTTCAATACAGGCAGGTTATTATTCTAAATTGATACTTGATGGAAACATACATAACATCACGCCTTGTTCCCGTCGGGGTAGGCAGAGACCACAGTTCTCCACCTGCTACGATCTTGACATACTTCCCTTGCTTCCTGAACCTTCATCAATCCTTTCATACATACATGCTCGTCGGTTTACGTCGGTTTAGGGTAGTTTTAACCTGGCCTTTATTCAGAACGTCCTGAATTTGGTCCTGGTACGTTCGCCGAGGCCTTCCCCTTCCAACGTTTCCATTCACTCTCGCCTTGTGGATCTCTTTCGTCAATCTTCCTTCATTCATCCTCTCTACATGACCAAACCATCTCAGCATCCCTTTCTCAATTTTAGTCACTACGTCTTCTTTTACGCCACAACGTTCTCTCATCACACTATTTCTAATCCTGTCACTCAATTTCACACCAATCATACTCCTCAACGCTCTCATTTCTACTGCATTCATTTTACTTTCATGCTTCTTTTGCCATACCCAGCTTTCACTGCCGTACATCAGTATTGGTCCCAAAACGCCTCTATGAACAGCCAGACGAGCCTTGTGAGACACCTTCTGACTCTTCATAAAAGCATGCAGAGCACCATTCACCATGTTTCCAGCATTCACTCTTCTTTCGATATCACTTTCACACTTTCCATCTCTCGTAAACTTAGAACCCAGATACACAAACTCCTTCACTTGTTCGACTTGTTCACCACCTATTAATATAGTACACTCTGTCATACACTCTTCTTTTTCAAGTACCATTACTTTCGTCTTGCTTACATTAACTTTCACTTCCTATCAAAAGCCACATTCATCATTGTTACCATCTCCTGTAACTCGTCAGCAGATGACGCAAGTATAACTTGGTCATCAGCGTAGAGAAGACATTTGATGAGTAACTCATTCATTCTCAGTCCACACATACTCTCTTTCAGATCAGTCAAACAATTATCCATGAATAGGTTAAACAGCCAAGGTGACGCTACACATCCTTGCCTAACACCTTTTTCGATGCTAAACCATTCAGTGTACGCCCCGTTTATTCTGACGCAAGCACTGGAATCTGTCATATATGTAGGTACTCATAGAGAGATTTCAGTGCTTGAATCAGATGACCGTTCACCCCATACATAGACAATGCCGACCACAATTCATTCCTCACCACTCGGTCATAGGCCTTTTCCAAATCCACGAACGCGCAGTAGACTTTTTGGTTTTTGGCCAAAAACTTTTCAGCTATGCACTGCAAGGAAAAGACCTGATCTGTACATCCCATTCCCTTTCTAAATCCCGCTTGTACATCCCATATTTTTTCGTCAGTATCTTTCATCACTCTTTCAATCAAAACCTTTGCATACAGTTTGCCGACGACACTGAGAAGACTTATCCGCGGTAATTTTTGCAGTCCTGTTGTGACCCTTTTCCCTTGTACAGCGGCACAATCACAGCCTTGCACCAGTCACCTGGTAGTTGGCCGTTCGTCCAACACAGGTTGAAAAGGCGGTACAGCTGACTAGCCACAATGCCTCGCCCAGCCTTCAACATTTCGACCGACACTCTATCATACCCACCTGCTTTACCTGATTTCATACTTTTCATTGCTTTCATGATCTCATCCATACTTATCTCATCTCATATTCATCTCATAGAAAGATATTCCTATAACCCATTGCGTATAATACTTTTAACTGCTTTTTTTTATCTTAATGTCCATTTTCATTAACTTTGTAGTATTTCTCAATTTTTATGCGTTTCTAAGATATTTTTCAGCTCCCAGCCAGCTGTTTAATGGTTTTTAAGAATCTTAATTTGTACCTAGGGTCATAGTGTTACAAGCCCTTTCATATAACACCCCATTCGACCTAGTAGCGACAATTTGGAATTTGGCCCCCCCTATTTTGGCCCCCTTTACATTAATAATCATATTTTTTTCAAAATTGTTACATGTGCAATTAAGTTGGGCAACTATATTCTAAAACCATTCCAAATTTCAAGTTGATAGCATAAGTGGTTGCTCGTGTATAGAGGTGTGACAGACAGATAAGACAAAGTCGCACCATAAGGATTCCTTTTTTTGAACCCTAAAAAGAACTAAAAAAAAATTTAAACTTTAAAAACGTAACTCATTTTTAATTAAATTTTTAATCATACACTATTTTACAAACAACCAAAATAAAATATAATTTTTCAGCCATTATTCTTTGGGTTCTTTATTGTACCATGCCTTGGCACCATGAGTCAGTGCTTTCAAAAGGTTTAGGGTGGTGCCATACACCATGACTGGCACACTTTCAGTTAACTATTTCGGCCTTTCATATTCATTTGTATTTTCTTTATAATGCAAAAGGCTTTCGCAGTGTGTCTGCCCAACTGCTTGAAATGATTTTACATAATAAAACTACACCTCTTTCCCATCGAATGGCAGTCCTCCACCTACTAAGATCTTGAGTTTCGCTTCCAATAATTTTAACCTGGACTTTATTTAGAACGTCCTGAATTAGGTCCTGGTACGTTCGCCGAGGCCTTCTCCTTCCAATGTTTCTAACGTTTCTATATTATCTACTCTTAAAACTATTTTGAAAAATATTAGGGGTTAGTACTATAAAGTATTTCAACGTCTTAATTGTTCCCTCACTAATAAGGATCGTGAATCCGTGTCAGCTTGAGCTTGGCAACAATATAAGGTCCTAATGAAATAGTGAACATAATTTTAACATGTTACTCAGACTACGTCAGCTGATAGCGCATTTTGTATGAGAGGTTAAAAAATGTCTTCTTATTCCGACTTATGTTTTTTGGGGAAAGTTATTCAGTTCCATGGTCTAAGTAAAATGCTGAAAATATTATGTTACACATCTCTCCATTTATTTTGGTCAGCCGCTTGACGGAGGGCAGCACTATCTCCAGCTGTTAAGTAATTTGGTCCGTCCATTATTTTCAGGACCTTTGGGTCGTTTTCCCTCAACGCGCGTAACATCATCATCGCGGGCAACAGCTAATGTTTAGTAGGTACTTAAATTAAAATTGAGGTCAAAGTAATTTTACTTATTAAACTTGGTTGCCTTGAGGAGCATATCCATAGTCTTGGGCGGTAGTTTGTTGGCTGGCAGCACCGGCTTGCGCTTGCGGCGCGGTTGGACCGCGGGCGGCGGCGGTCGGCGCTGAACAGCCGCGCGGCTCGCCGTCAGGAACAGGCGGACGCCGCGAAGTGCGATCGTCGTCGCCGCCATGCTGATCTGCTTCGTCTCCGCCATGATGTCTACCTACAACATGACTATTTTCACTTCTTTGAAGTATTTTTTAAAAGGACCAGTAGTGGACATCTTTCAGATGATATAATGATCATACATTGGTTTCGTTAAGAACCTCAACATAAGTGCAAAAAATCCAAGCGTGAAGCCATACAAGTATGTCCCTTTAATATACACGCACCGCAGGATATCACGCACACTCGGTTCATACTCCACACATTCGCACAAAGCACTTAGAGCAAGATTCAAGTTTTTTTTATGAACTTCGCATAAACAACATTACAACCCACGACCGAAGCCGGGGCGCCACTGTGGGCTGAAATAAGCGTTTCATAGACATTCAGTATTTTTTTTGAGTGACGCTTTTTTTGCTTGGAAACGATTAAGGATACCTACTTTATGCCTTATATAATGTACTTTCATGTTTATAATTGTAAACAGTGCATTCAAAATTTTTGTTTCGAAAAAATTTGTTAGGAGTCTGCGTAATAAATGATGATATCTCCATTATCGCACAATTGCGCCTAATATCCTATTACGTTATTGGTTTTTTGACATACTCCAAACTAAGGCCAAACTTGCGGCTTTTTTTTTAAATCTAATTTTGTTATTCTTTTCGTTTTTAACTAATATTAAGCTTAAAATGGATTTACATAGATTGGAAATTTACGCAAATTAATTGCCTGAAATATTAGAATGTGAAATTTGCTTAAAATCTCATTAGCTGTATAATAAACAAAAAATGACTGATATTTTTTTTAAAGTTTTGTTAAATAAAGGCGCAAGTTTGGCCTAAGCATGTAGTATGTCAAAAAATCCAAAATAATTCATATAACCTAAGAGGATATTAGGCGCAATTGTGCGATAATGGAGATATCTAAGCGCACGGCAGTGCGCAGGCCAAGTTTCCGCAACAGGCCACGCGCATGCCGTGCACTATTTACACGAACCGTTTCGACCCACTTTTGAACCCCCTGTAGCTCAGTGCCTATTGCAAGTACAGAGATAAAACTGTACCCACATAATTATATACTAATACTGAAGCAATTTGCCAAATTTCATAATTTATATTAATTTAGCATGGCTTTTGTAAATGCTGTACTTTGCAAAATAAAGTGAATATGAATATATAATATGAATATATGTATATATATATGAATATAGCTACAGTAGACCCTGAAATATGACCCCGTGAAAATAGCTAATTTTGGCACTTAATGACTGACTGACTCACTCACTGACCGGTAATCAAAACCTCCAGGCCACTTCCAATTGTCCTAGCGTTATGAAATTTAGCATTTAGGTAGTCGTTAGGATAAAAGTAATGGAAAAAATTAAAAAATTGAATTTGATCAAGTGCGAGTCGGGTTTTAGTCAAAATTACGTATAAAATATTGGTAATACTTCTCTAAGACCTGAAAATCTGAAATTTGGCATGGGGATAGTCGTTAGCATTAAAAAAAGTATAGTGAAAATTTGAAAATTGGAAATTGGTCAAGTGCGAGTCAGGATATAGTCATTACTATGCATAAAATTGTTGGCCATACTTCTGTGAGACCTACAAATCTGAAATTTGGCATCGGGGTAGTCGTTAGCATTAAAGTAAAGGAAAAATTTGGAAAATGGAAAATGGTCAAGTGCGATTCAGACTAAAATTAATGTACCAAATATTAAAAAGGTATTTCTAGGTCAGACTTAGTCATGCATGAAAACAAGTACCTATGTTTTAACGAAACTATGAAAATACAAACAACCTTGCGATATTCACTTTAAATATAATATAGCAAACTGAACAAAAAGAAATGAAATCCAACCAAAAACATAACTGTTTAAAAGGGGGCCAAGTTCCTATCGGCTAATTGTTTGCCTAAAAACGGGTTTACATCCGATCCAATGCCAAGTTTAGATGCACTTTAATATCGATCATAATCGTCTTCATCAGCAGCCTGATCCACTAGTAAACATTTGCCATTCCCAAGACTCGCCACCACATCCAGTCCTCCGCCTTCCGCATCCAGCCACTATCCACCACCTTATTCACGTCAACGGTTCATTTGGCCAAAATTCACTTTACCATACACCCAACTTAAAATATGGTATAGCTTTGAAAATACGCAGGTACGTTGAAAATAATATCTAAAATGAAATACTTTTGAATTTGAACTTGGCAGGTTCATTTAATTATATAAATAATAAATCTAATTACACAATTAATCAAGTGTTACTTACAGCACAAAAGCCTGCCAAGTTCAAATTTAGAAGAATTTCAATTTAGATATTATTTTCAACGTACCTGCGTATTTTCACAGCTATACCATATTTTATGGTAAAGTGAATTTCGCCCAGATGAACCGTTGACGTGAATAAGGTGGCGGATAGTGGCTGGATGCGGAAGGCGGAGGACTGGATGTGGTGGCGAGTCTTGGGAATGGCAAATGTTTACTAGTGGATCAGGCTGCTGATGAAGACGATTATGATCGATATTAAAGTGCATCTAAACTTGGCATTGGATCGGATGTCAACCCTTTTTTAGGCAAACAATTAGCCGATAGGAACTTGGCCCTCTTTTTAACAGTTATGTTTTTGGTGGGATCATCTTTTACTACGCCGACACCATACAAATTTTTTCGAAAAAAATTCTGAGTGCGCTGTTTACAATTATAAACCTGAAAGTTCATTATATAAGGGATAAAGTAGGTATCCTCAATCGTTTCCAAGCATAAAAAGCGCACTCAAAAAAAATATTGAATGTCTATGAAACGCTTATTTCAGCCCACAGTGCGGCGGGCCGCTAGTTTGTAATACTTCTAATTAACTTCAAGTCGATCTCATTAGAAACGAATTGTTTATCCGTGATTAGGCACGAAATCATACCACACCGGTTTATGTTTCACCGTCTTCGTCGGAACCCTAAACAATCTTATGAACTTCGTGAAAAAGTCCCTAATAATTATTTAAGTAGCGGTTTTGTCTACTGAGCACGCAAAATAAATGATCGCGCAAAACTTCAAACAACAAACTTTATGCAACTTAAATCACAAAAGTTTCTCTAAATCTATAAGCTAACTGTAGTTAAATTATCTAGTTGTTAGTTAAACGTGGATGAAGTTAATGCAGTAGGTAACTTAGCAATTAAGGAAGCAGGCGGTACGAGGCACGGACGGACGCACGGAGTTCGCTAATGAACGAAAATAGGGTGAGAATCAAGGCATGCCAACTATCTAGGCAATCTTTCTTCATTGAGGTAAATCGGTGGATGTACTAGATTATCACAAAATATAGGCATTGCCCGGCCAACCAACTTGGCTGATCGTGAAAGCTCACCGTTTAAAGGGCTTATTTTTCAGGCTTAACCGGTTGTTATACCGATCAAAAGAGCACGCTATATCTTTTATTTTATAAAAAAAAATCAAATTGTCGTTACTAGGTCGAGTGGGGTATTATATGAAACAGATTTACTTGTACATTCTAAAATGTATTTTTGTATATTTTACGACTCTTATAGTTTTTAAGCTATGAAGAAAAATGTAAAAAAAACCATTCCCTCCTCTTGTCTCCGTAGTTTGTGTACAGTAAATAGAAATATTACAATAAAAATAAAACGATCTTTCTAAGTTGCACAGTTTTTTAGAAATCTGCCAAAAACCTTTACAAACAAATTTAGTTTTGCGGTCCTAAAAATGGACTTTATTGCTTCCAAAAATACTATAGGTATATCGGAACCCTCGGCGCACGAGTCCCACTCGCACTTGACCGGTTTTTGAAGTTATAATGGAAATACATGTGGAACAATGACCTACCTAACTCATTTCTTTCATCTGGTATACTAGCAGTAAGTACTTATACTCTCTTTGTATACTAGCGCTTGTTGTACCAACCTTTGTCGTAAAACAATTAACTCTTTGAACGAAAATTTACGGGACGGATATAAAAACGGATAAGTTTAGAACATTTTGTATGGAGAGTTCTAAATAAATTTTAAAAATGTTTCTTTGGGAAAGTTGTTCAGTTTCGTTGACTGATCACGCTTTTTCAATTTTCGGTACACCGTCCTTTACACCATGTATGATACCCGTTTGTACAAATTGGAAATCAAAAAAATACATACAGTGGAACATAAAACCTCCTCCTTTTTTGAAGTCGGTTAATAAAAAATCAGAAAGTGGTCAATAGAGCCCGTCGGCTGAATAGGCTGTTATGGGTTAAGTTGATCTAAAGCCGAATTTACTTACTTATATTAGGTTGAAAATGATTTTATTTTAACACTTCCAGTTTTCGGATAAATCTACAAAGTAGAAAATCGCAAACTTTCACAAACACAGGCAGGATTCGAACCTGCGTCTTCTCCGTCAGTACCAGAGACGCTTTACCAACTAGGCTACTGTGGTCCTGCCTGATGTTGTGAAATCTGCAGACGCAGATTCGAATCCTGCCTGTGGTTGTGAAATTTTGCGATTTTCTACTTTGTAGATTTATCCGAACACTGGAAGTGTTAAAATAAAATCATTTTCAATTATACGTAGTGTTACCAATTTTCGACTTGAATTCTATTTGCAATAATGGACTAGTTGGGCTAGTACAGTTCATGCTTACTAGGTGGCAGGACCAACATTAGTACAGCTAATGCTTACTAGGTGGCAGCACTAACGCAACGTTGGAATGCGTATTGCAGATTTCACAACATCAGGCAGGACCACAGTAGCCTAGTTGGTAAAGCGTCTCCGGTACTGACGGAGAAGACGCAGGTTCGAATCCTGCCCGTGGTTGTGAAATTTGGCGATTTTCTACTTTATATTAGGTTTTTTGAAATTATTATGAGAACATAATATGTGGAATGACCTAACACATTTCTTTCCTCTTAGCGCTTACTGTACCAAGCTTTGTCGTAAAACAAAACTAATTACCTAAACGAAAATTTATAGAAAAAAAATATGTATGTTTTCCCTAAGAGCTTTGTAAGTGTTTTCCTCGCAGAATTAGGCCATAGAAATAATAAATCTATGCAAACAGGCAATAAAGCATCCCATCAATCGATGTCAGCGGCATGTCCGCTTCCCCCCCACCCCCACCCCCACCTAGAGTACGAGCATGTGAACTTGCGTGCGGGGAGCCTCCTGTTCACTTCTGCTACCCTCATTTATATTCTATGATTCCAATCCAGTGCACAACGGTGCACGCCTGTTTGATATATCATAGCAAGTGCCATTGAATATTTTTGCTTTTCTTTTAAGCACAGTTCAGATCTTCCACAAACAGCTGTTGCTAGCGGGAATCAAATCCATCACTCTTCATTTATTTTTGTTAGAGACGCCTAGCCTCGCAGTGTATTGTGCATTAAAAACCGGTCAAGTGCGAAGCAGACTCGCGCGCCGAGGGTTCTGATATACTTTTTGTATTTTTGGAAACAATAAAGTCCATTTTTAGGACCTCAAAACTAAATTTGTTTGTAAAGGTTATTTGCAGATTTCTAAAAAACTGTGCAACTTAGAAAGATTGTTTTATTTTTACTGTAATGTTTACATAAATTTCTGTCAACTGTAATTAATTCAGATTTTTCCTTTCACAAACTTCGGAGATAAGGGGGGGAATGGTATTTTTTTTGTCATTTTTCATCATAACTTGAAAACTAAGAGACGTAAAAAAATACAAAAATATATTTTAGAATGTACAATTAAAGCCCTTTCATATGATACCCCATTGAACCTAGTAGCGGCAATTTGTAATTTGCCCCCCCCCCCTATTTTGGCCCCCTTTACATTAATAATAATATTTTTTTCAAAATCTTTTCACGTTCAATTATAATTCGGCAACCATATTTTAAAACTATTCCAAATTTCAAGTCGATAGCATGAGTGGTTGCTGAGATATAGAGGTGTGACAGACAGACAGTTAAAGTCGTATAATAAGGGTTCTTTTTTACCATTTTGGTATCGGAACCCTAAAAACGAAGGTCAAAGATATTGGACACAATTTTCACTTGCGCATCCCTACTCGCCAGTCAATAAAATAAAAACCTACACAATACTGCCTTTGTTAACCGTAAGGCGACACATACACGCTTGTGTCTTGTATTGTCTGCACTCAGGCTAATATGGAAATCACAAAAATGTAATAGGTATTTAGTTGTACGCACGGTAGCAAGCAAGTTGTAACAAACCAGTAGACCGGACACACCCACTCAAGGTCAAAGTGCGGCTGACTGTACATAGGAAGAAACAAACTCTGAAACTTATGCAGGCAATGAAATAGTTCCAATTGTGCAGGGTGGAAGCATAGTCTCTAATAATGTACCGACCCCTGTCGATCAATCACCCCCTAACAAAAGACTAGCAATATTAACAAAACAAAAGCACATCACATCTATATACATACGAACTGCTTTATATGGCGTCGTTTCCGGTATTGAACATGCAAAATAGCACTCTGTGTACTAGTAGCTAAGTTGAACTTTTACTCACCCGCTATTTTCTTGGGATGAAGTAATATGTACGACACAGTTTTATATTATTTTTCTAATGCGTAACGTGAGACCAAAATAATTGATTGTCGTTGCTAGGATACCTACCCAGTACAGGTATTGAATTCACGATTCCATTTCGGTGACACTTCTCTATGGTAAAAGGAGCGCTCGTGTTTGTTTCGTCCCGATGACGAAAGTGAGGCAACTGTTCAAGACCATCACAGTCCACATTGCTCCGCTATTCTAGTCATGTTGAACTTGCTGTGCTCAATTGGAAAGAGTAAGACTGAAAATTTACCAGCCATGTCTTTTTGATAAAATCATTTTCACTACTATTCAAATACAATATAATCTCTAATATATTATTATATTATAAAATTGTAAATTGATTGTTTCTGTTTATTGAAGATATTTATAAAAATATTATCATGTTATAGTAGATTGTAAATTGAGGTTTATAGGTTAGTCCCCGTTCATGTTATCGCGGAAATGGGCATATACTCGTAAGGTATCAATGCATTCAGTGTCATATTATCCTGAACTAACATATCGTCGTTGCCAAATCAAAACCTTGTATGTGCACAGATGGTAGTTTTGAGAAAATCGAAAAAAACAACTTTATGAAAAAAAAAACTATGGAAGGGTGTTAAACCAAATACCCACTTTGGTAATATGGGGACTTGGGCATGTGTACACTATGGCATTTTTTTACTTTTGTATTATTTTGACGTCATATTTTATTTTTTATCATTTTTTCTGCACATAAGAGATTTTGATTGCTAGTATTAGACACATAAGAGATTTTGATATCACATAAGATATTTGAAGTACCAAACTTGGGCACATAAGCGTTTTTTGCAATGAGGTCTTTTATTTTGAATGGTAATTTTACGAGAAAAATATTAAGTTAAATAAAAGACAAGTAGAGTAGTAATTTATGCAATCAACCTTTAATTTTAATTTGTGAAAACCAACGTAAAATTTGACAATTTTAATGAAAGTTATTTGTTTTTGTTTACATAATTAAAGTACTAATTAAATCAAGAGAATGAAAAGCAATCAAAACGTGGGGTTATGAACTCACACACGTTTTTCAAAATTTAACAAAATTTAACAGTTTTAATAAATCAATTTGTATGTTTAAGTACTTATAAAAACAAATTTAAAAAATGAAAGTAATCAAAATGTGGGGTCATCTAAACACCCGGTATATAATTTAGTGAATCGTAGAAAGGGTGATAATCTTCATCAATAACAGACTTTAGCTCTTGCAAATGCTTAAACTTGCTTTCTGTAATCTTTATGCGTTCTGTGTATAGGTTTTTCGGAAGAATTGAACCTCCACGAGGAATCCTTCGTCGCTGAGGAAGAGTCGTCCAGCTATCAGTGTGTCTCAACTTGAATAAAATTGAACCATCTTCTTTATATTTTAAGGCTCTTATGTCGACCACAACCGGATCTCCTTTTTTTTTTCCTGGTCTTATAGATTTAAGATTTGAGTCCAGTTCTTCATAATTTAGAAAAAAGTCGTAATGAAGCGACTTTATTTCATACGGTTGTTGAGGCCTTGCTTGGCGCATCCTCGTAATATAATCAGTGGGAGCGTAAATTGGAGGTTTAATGTATTGTTCGATCGTGGAATGCACACTATCCACCTCCATCATTGTGTCCTTTTTCGAGATAAAGTTGTTGTATTGTGATACCCTTTTCCATAGATAAATCACTTAAAGCACTGGACAAGATTCTGTTGCGGTTCTGGTGGCCACATCCATCTGATATCACTATGACCTTTTTTGTTCCTTCAGGTAACGTTTTTATATAATCAACTAAACAGCTCGTGAACTCATTTGCAGTAACATTTCCATCAGCTTCGTGCCAAAAATATATAGTCACATGTTTGGTTTTTGTATTATACACCGTAAAATTGTGACACTGTAGTTTCTGTTTGTAATATACTGCACTGGCAAGTAACTTTGGTGTCAGTAGGACACTTTGTACGTCTACTGTTATTAGACGTACAAAGTGTCCTACTGTCGGACTGCAAAAATTATCGCGGGATAAGCCTTCTCAGTGTCGTCGGCAAACTGTATGCAAAGGTTTTGATTGAAAGAGTGATGAAAGATACTGACGATAAAATATGGGATGTACAAGCGGGATTTAGAAAGGGAATGGGATGTACAGATCAGGTCTTTTCCTTGCGGTGCATAGCTGAAAAGTTTTTGGCTAAAAACCAAAAAGTCTACTGCGCGTTCGTGGATTTGGAAAAGGCCTATGACCGAGTGGTGAGGAATGAATTGTGGTCAGCATTGTCTATGTATGGGGTAAACGGTCATCTGATTCAAGCACTGAAATCTCTCTATGAGGATTCCAGTGCTTGTGTCAGAATAAACGGGGCGTACACTGAATGGTTTAGCATCGAAAAAGGTGTTAGGCAGGGATGTGTAGCGTCACCTTGGCTGTTTAACCTGTTCATGGATAATTGTTTGATTGATCTGAAAGAGAGTATGTGTGGACTGAGAATGAATGAGTTACTCATCAAATGTCTTCTCTACGCTGATGACCAAGTTGTACTTGCGTCATCTGCTGACGAGTTACAGGAGATGGTAACAATGGTGAATGTGGCTTTGGACAAGAAAGGAATGAAAGTAAATGTAAGCAAGACTAAAGTAATGGTACTTGAAAGAGAAGAATGTATGACAGAGTGTACTATATTAATAGATGGTGAACAAGTCGAACAAGTGAAGGAGTTTGTGTATCTGGGCTCAAAGTTTACGAGAGATGGAAAGTGTGAAAGTGATATTGAAAGAAGAGTGAATGCTGGAAACATGGTGAATGGTGCCCTGCACGCCTTTATGAAGAGTCAGAAGGTGTCTCACAAGGCTCGTTTGGCTGTTCATGGGGGAGTTTTGGTACCAACACTGATGTATGGCAGTGAAAGCTGGGTATGGCAGAAGAAGCATGAAAGTAGAATTAATGCAGTGGAAATGAGAGCGCTAAGGAGTATGATTGGTGTTAAATTGAGTGACAGGATAAGAAATAGTGTGATAAGAGAACGGTGTGGCGTAAAAGAAGACGTAGTGACCAAAATCGAGAAAGGGATGCTGAGATGGTTTGGTCATGTAGAGAGGATGAATGAACGAAGATTGACGAAAGAGATCTACCAGCCGAGAGTGAATGGAAACGTTGGAAGGGGAAGGCCTAGGCGAACGTACCAGGACCAAATTCAGGACGTTCTGAATAAAGGCCAGGTTAAAAGTACCCTAAACCGACGAGCATGTATGAAAGGATTGATGAAAGTACAGGAAGCAAGGGAAGTATGTCAAGATCGTAGCAGGTGGAGGACTGTGGTCTCTGCCTACCCCAACGGGAAAGAGGCGTGATGTTATGTATGTATGTATGTACTGTTATTACAACCACATCATCAGATTCTGAGTTAGAAGCTTTTGTTATAGCTTCTCTTTTTGCCTCTCTGGCTTCGTTTTTCTTTTGAATGTGTTCATCATAGCTTTCTTTACTAATATTTCCGGTTTTATAGCTACAGCACGTGTCGCATTGATCTTTGCGAGGATGGTGAATGCTTACATTTTCCTGAGCTAAGACTTTCTGGAACGTCATTCTTGAGGCAGCTTTTTCATTATTTTCGTCACACCATTCTTTATAAATTGTATACATGTGCAGCAGAGATCGAAATGTAGATTCAACATATAATTTTTTTGAACTTGCTCTGCAATAATGACTCGGAACTTTCGGCAGTAAGTCAAGCCACTCCTTTATTTTCATTCGCATCACAGAACAAACGGTACTTCGTCTTAAATTTACTTGTCCAGTTACAGCATCAACATCATCGTTTTCAAAAACAATGTCAAATTCTTTTGTCCATCGTCGTACGCTGTCTTCGCCTATACAAAGAGTATTCAAATAAAATTTCTTGCAGACTCTTATGTGGCACAACGTAAAATCATGTCCAGATGTTTTTTTAATCGATCTTGCAGAAGTCTTGCGACGACGTCTGATTCCTCTTCGTTTTGCTGAGCCTTTAACAAAGCCTTTCTTCTCCTGCCAGGTTTTTAAATCCCAGAAAGATTTATGTATTAGTTCGCGTTCTTCATCTGTAATTAGAGCGCACAAAAATGTATTCTTTGACTTATAAATCATATTTGAGTGGTGGCACCGTTCTTTTAAAGTTCTTGCAGGTTTGTTTATGCACATTTCAAATTTATTTTCTACCTTTTTGAAGCCAAGATACGGCTGTCCCAAAGTTCTTGCCGTTCTATTGTCTCTTCTTGATTTTGAAAAGCTATCCATGTTCTGTGCTGGCACTTCTTCTGCCAATCTTTCCTCATTATCCGATGGTCTCTCTATGTTCTGTGCTGGTGCTTCTTCTGCCAATCTTTCCTCATTATCCGATGGTCTCTCTATGTTCTGTGCTGGTGCTTCTTCTGCCAATCTTTCCTCATTATCCGATGGTCTCTCTATGTTCTGTGCTGGTGCTTCTTCTGCCAATCTTTCCTCATTATCCGATGGTCTCTCTATGTTCTGTGCTGGTGCTTCTTCTGCCAATCTTTGCTCATTATCCGATGGTCTCTCTATGTTCTGTGCTGGTGCTTCTTCTGCCAATCTTTGCTCATTATCCGATGGTCTCTCTATGTTCTGTGCTGGTGCTTCTTCTGCCAATCTTTGCTCATTATCCGATGGTCTCTCTATGTTCTGTGCTGGTGCTTCTTCTGCCAATCTTTGCTCATTATCCGATGGTCTCTCTATGTTCTGTGCTGTTGCTTCTTCTGCCAATCTTTCCTCATTACTCGGCGGTATCTCTATGTTCTGGGCTGGTGTTTCCTCTGCCGTTTTTTCTTGACTATCCAATGGTCTCTCTATCTTCTGTAATGGTGCTTCTTCTGGCGATCTTTCTTTGATATTCGATGGTCTCTCCATGGTCTCTCCATTGTTCTCACGTATGTTCTGATGTGGTAACTTTTCACAAGGAGTTTCGTCTTCTTCGTAAAAAAGATTTATTTCTTGGCTATCTTGATTTCTAAGGGGTAGTTCTGTGTGATTTTGAAGCTTTAATTTAATATTTTTAAGTTGTTTTAAAGTCGCTAGTGGTTGGTCGTCTTCATCTTCATCATCAGACATAATAATATTAACTTTCTTCTTTCTTTTAATATTTTTATCTGTCTTCTTTCTTTTAATTCTTTTAATTGTGGGATCAGTGAAACGAATCCTCTGAAAATAAAAAATATGCAGTGTTTTTTTTTTCAACAAATCATCAGGGCCTGAAAACTAATTATGAACTACACATAGTTGCCAGTTTTTAAATAGTTAAGACAATTATAAGTAGGTTAAAATTAACTTCCAAGATAACCTATATAATAAGTATTTATGAAGTTATTTTTAAGATACAAAATAATACTTAGTTGCAATGCGTCTTAAAAAAAAGTCAATAGTTTCATTCCAATTGGACAACCTGTGTTGTTAAATATCATTCAAGTGCGAAACGATTTACTTACCTTCTTTACGTCTGGAATCCAATTAGGATCCTGTTCATCATCATCACTACTGTATGGATCAACAACATCATGATTGCAGTCAGGTTCTTCAATATTGTTTTCTGAAGTTAGTTCCTAAAAACGCCAAAATAATAATAAGTTGTTGTTTTATTATTCTAATCAAAGTATTATCGCAATCGGATGAAAGCTAAAAATTTATAAAACTATTCAAAACAAAAAAGAAACCCTATTTTTTATCACGAAAACGTCGAAGAATAAAGTAGGTAGGTATATAATTGTAATAAAATAACTTACATTCCTAGACTGCCTTATGATATCATCTTCATCATAACATTTTGGGATTTCTAGAAGACCTGGGTCACAGTTTACACCGAAGTCTGGCTTCACACCCAAATCTTGCAACGTTAAAGGTGTAAAACATCGATCCTCCAAAGTATTTGGCAATTCTCCGCACTCATTTTCTATACCCAGTAATTCCTGCTCAATATCTACGTCTTTTAGCACTTTTGAACTCATTTCTAACAGAAAACATCGACATTCACATTTAAATTAACTATTATCTCACTTTTGTTTGCTCACAATGAATCATTAACAGGTTGTAACAAGCACGCGAGTCGTTGAGCGGCTGCACTGAGTATTCGGTAATTTTCGGAAACAATCGGCGCCCGAATCCTATGCATCACGTGACCTTAAACTAGCCAATTATATGCCTTCTGGTGATAGTTGAAAGTTGCATCTTTTATTTAAACCTAATTGTAAAAACAAGAACTTTACGAAAATTCCTTTAAAAATAATCCTCCGATGTGATGTATTTTTGCAACATTATGATAAAATGGATCAAAAAAAATCACATATGTGTTCTTAGATACACATCGGATATTTTGTTGAAAACAAATATATCTCTTATGTGCAACTAGTACACATAAGATTTTTTGAGTAAACAAAAAATATTTTTTTGAGAAAATAAAATATCTCTCATGTGCGGTCACAACACATGAGATATTTTGTATTAGCAACTTAATTAGAGTTGACACATAATAGTTTTTTATATTTGGCTATATCTCTGGAACTAAACATGATACGCACATGAGAGTAATTGCATAACATAGAGGTATCAAATTTCTATCGCTTACTAAGATAAAAAAAAAAACACCAAGTGAACACATACAAGGTTTTGA
The DNA here is from genome assembly GCA_947532105.1 of Athrips mouffetella. Lineage (NCBI taxonomy): Eukaryota > Metazoa > Arthropoda > Insecta > Lepidoptera > Gelechiidae > Athrips > Athrips mouffetella. Next base: position 57,396 of record OX383960.1, on the reverse strand, counting down.
TTTGGCAACGACGATATATGAGATGACAAGCGCGCGTGTGGTGGGGGTGGAAACTGTGACGTCATAAAGACGGTCATACAAAAAAAATCGCTTAAACATACCATGTGAGGTATCTAATGAAAGGGCTTTGAGATTATATTACAAATATATAAAACACTACAACATTTTTGCTACTTGGTCTAATAATTTATTAGAAAAAATTCACAATTCAGAGTTGACTTTGACCCGCTCTATATTAAAAACGACTAAATAGATTAAAAAATAATACATACCAAAAACTCTAAACATCCTTTTATAGTGTATAAAAATAATTACCTAAATATATCATAAAATGAGAGAAGTACAGCAAGTTGAATAACAGTATAATTTCCTGTTTGTACAACAATTACCCTGCGACATACCTACTCGTATAACGAGTTAAATAAGTACAGTAGGTACCCATTTTTATTGGTAACGTTTACATTTTTAATTAAATACTAACATTGCAAGGAAACAAAAGGTTTTTTGCTTAGTAAATGATTTTGATATATTTATTCTTCTTGGGAATACTTGGGGTAACTTTGACTTACGATAGGTCAAACTTACCTTTTAACAATTTTAGTCAATCAAATATTGGGCACTTATTAACTAAGTAGTTTTTGCAATAATAACAATTACAATAAAAACCGGCCAAGTGAGAGTCAGACTCGAGCACCGAGGGTTCCGTACCACCAAATAATCATAATTGTATTAGTTGAAATTTCAGTAAGTTACTAAACTAGATTTTTTCAGTCCGACACGCGCTTGACCAGATTGTATTATTCATTGTTATTTTATAGCTTACGCACTATAAACAAACCAATTTTCACGTTTGTAAGTGTTCCCGTTTTTAAGATAGAGCTAAAACAAAAATCGCCACAAAAAACAGGTCTTTAGTATGGGAGCCCCCCTTAATTTATAACTTTTTTTTAGTATTTTTGCTGTTAAACTTTAAAAAAGATATTATTAATATTTTGCAGACGGCTGTCCCACTATATTTCTTGGTAGATTTATTATTATTTATTAATATCAGACAACATGGTCCATGTATTGTTAGTAGGTAAGAACTTAAAATCTATGTTAGTTAAAATTCTAGTATTATTACAAATGTCAAGTTAAGTAAAATACAACAGTCAATAAGTCAATCCATAATTAAAACAATGTCAATTCATATTATAAAATTATTAAATGTCAAATCATACCATCTGTTACGTCCGGTAGGACGTTCTGTTATTTATCGGGATGCATCTAGTAAAACTAGCTAATAATGGTACGTAGGACACAGACAGAACATCCCCGCTCGCCGGCTGGCTATGAAGTGATATTCTCCTAGTGGCGTATTTACCCTATGTGCAGGGGGGCACGTGCCCCGGGGCGGCAAAAGACGAGGGGCGGCCGAAGATGTGCTTGCTTGTTTGTAGATGCTTTTTGTTTCGTCGATCGGTCGTGGTAGAAAAAATTGGGGAAAAATTAAATTACTTAGACGTTGATTTATTAATGATTTAAAAAATTTTTTAAGTACAGCAAAGTTAAAAGCTAGTGGAAAATATTTTGAGCTATTATGAATATTGAGGGGTTCAAACCGCCCGGCGCGGTGCCCCCTTTAAGATTCGGTGCCTTCCTACCGAATGGAGACCAATATTAAAAAATAAACAGTAAGATCCCTATCAGATCAGAGGCGTTTTTGTTATGCATGCATGAAATTTGTATTGGTATAAACATTTTTGCTTTTATATTTCAAATATATCACGATATCTATATCAATTACTCAAATATGAAAATAAAGGAAAAAAATCATTATAATTTTATATTCTTCATATTTTATACTTATTATTTTTTCTAAAATATGTGAATTTAATAACAAAAGACCCGCCTTTTTCATAGTAAGTATCAATTTCGTGCTTTGTTTTATTATAGCAATTTTTTCGCAAATGTATTAAATACGTCGTTTGCTCACGTGCGAAATATTGCTCATCGAGAAGAGAAAGTGACCGATTCGCAGCCGAGGCTTTATAGGTACTTCACCTGAGAGGAAGAAACGATTCGAAATTAAAAAACCGAATTAAAGATTAAGAACTTAATAATCTATTTTTTCAATGGCGTTTACATCTTTTTACGAGTATTTCGCCAATGTCACATTTTTCACTGATGTTTGCTTTTCGTTTCAAAACATAGTAAATAGCCGCGGGCTTAGAGGTAAAAGCTTCTAGGCTTTGTTATTATGATATTAAAAATAGGCCACATCGACCGATATTAGCTATATTTATAGAAAAACAGCACGTTAACAATGGATTTTCACACAATATTCCATCCTACATATTTTTTCAATTACTCACACATTTCCCGACATATTTTCCGCACTTACATGAAAATGTATGATTTATTGTCTTTCAATTTGCGTATCTGATAAAGAAAAATTTCGGGCTCGCTGCGCTCGCATAAAACTAACCGAATTGTTTTAATGAGTTTCAATTTGATTCGCACTCATGCTGACGAGAAAATTCGCGCTCATGCTGACGAGAAAATTCACGCTCGCTGCGCTCGCGTTTTCATCTGCTTCTGTTACAACCTGTCCCCCTCTTTAGACTTTATATATCTACGTGCTTGGTAATAATGGAACCTTGAGTGCGGAAGGCCGATTCGCAATTGGCTGGTTTTTTGGCAGAGGGGCGGAAAAAAAATTGTGGCCCGGGGCGACAGAACCGTAAATACTCCACTGTATTTTCCCAAAGTACCCACATTTATTGTGTACGTCGCATCTCTTCCTTTTTATATGATTTAAAATACTTTTTTATATCATTCTTTACATAATACTTAATGGTCATCATAACATGCAGAATACAATTCAAATAGAGCGACTCGACTACCGTCTCGGATCGTGCTATGGCAGCGTAAAAGAAACGGCAAGAAACCACTGCAGCACGGCCTACTTTAAGAGTCGGCTTTATACAATGGGTTCCCTGTGTCGTGCTAAAATATCAAAGCACTATAAGTCTTACATTGAACTGATTTAGATACGATAGTATCATTATTAAAATTAACAACTTCGTTCATTAGGTAATTAAGTTTCTTCTAGGTACTGTCCACTTTTCTCCATTTTTCCTTTAATTTGTGGATGCTTCTTGCAACACTGAGAGTTCCAGTATTGTTGTTGTGGTCGCTGGCAGTCTAAAGGCAGAAACTCCACCTGTGGACAATATTGCAGTATCTATATTCTTATTAAGGTGCAATTTCGCGCGTGCGCGCGATACTTAGGTAGTATTTACACTTATTTGTTAAAAGAACGCTTTTATTATAAAAGTCAGGGAGTGAGATTTCTGTTTTCTGATGAATTGTTAGGATATTTGTTCCAAATTAATTGGAATTTGAATAATGCTTTTAAAATTTATACAAAACATTTTATAATATCGGTTTGTGAACCACCTCTTTACAAATACGAGTAGTACTTTTTTTGTCTTAAAATAGCAATTCCACAGTTATATAGTTATCAAGATAATCAGGATGCTTTTGGCAGTTTTTTTTTAATATTTTAACTCGAGCATGACAAAGCATTTGTTTAGTCTTGGTTCATAAGAAACTGGACTGTCACCCTGTCTGTGTGTGTGATATTGGAGCCCAGTTTTTTTCTTTAAGTTTTACGAGTAGACATGTGTTGCTTTGCCATGGCATTAATGGCATCAAACGACCCACAGAAAATTTATGGTATTTATAATGTTCAACTCTGGAAGATTTATGGCATCTTTCGACCCATGGAACATTTATGGCGTCGTTTGATCCATGCGTACACATTTGTGCATTTTTCGACCCATGGGTAATTGTGGCGTCTTTCGACCCATCGATTATTGTGGGGTCTTTCGACCCTTGTGGCGTCTTTCGACCCATAGATTATTGTGTTTTTTTTTTTGATCCATGGATTATTGTGGCGTCTTTCGACCCATAGATTTTTGTGGCGTCTTTCGACCTATAGATTATTGTGTGTTTTTTCTATCCATGGATTATTGTTGCGTCTTTCGACCCATAGATTTTTGTGGCGTCTTTTGACCCATAGATTATTATGTTTTTTTTTATCCATGGATTATTGTGGCTTCTTTCGACCCATAGATTATTGTGGTGTCTTTCGACTTGTGGCCAAATCAACACATGCCTTCCAACCGCGCATATAAACCTTTATGGATATCAAAAGTCCTTCAAGACACGAGCAGGAATTGAACCCGCACCTTTGGACCGAACCAACTAGTATTTTTTGTACTTACATACACCAGACACCAGAAGCAGCACGATCCAATGGACTGACCACTGTGCTATCGCATCTAGACTCCCCCATTCACATGGTTCACATGCGTTACTTTTCTCATATTAGTGACGCAACAAGTATAAAAAAATATTTTATTTTTGATTGGCTAAATAATAATGACGTATTTACGTCTTGAAATACCCTATTCAGCATATAACAGTTTCCTTATAAATACTTAATCTCTTTTTTTTTTTAGCTTTTAATTCCTTATCTGTACCTATATATTATTATGGATTTAAAAATTTGAGACGCTGTTGTTAGGTATTTATATGTATTTGTGGTATTATTAAGAACTTATTGTTTTCACAGCTAATACTTGGACGAACAAACTCTTGTGACACCTATGTATATTTTAATCGAAACAAAATATACATTTCCTTCTTTTTTTTTACTGTAAGTTTAGATCAATAAAAGAAGGCGTCTGTCTATATGTGTTTGCAACTTTTAAGGTATTACATACACAATGGAAAAATACTAGCTTGATTCGTTGCATCACCAATATAACTGAGGATTTCAATCCATTCGAGGATTATCGTTAAAACTAACTTTTCCTTTGTTTTGTTTTCGTTGGTTTATTTTGTGGCTTTATAGAATATCAAGACTCTTTTATGATATAAAGCAAACACACACACAAGTTGATATTTAGTTTTTACTGTTGGTATGTAAGTTCAGTACTTATTACTTGTTATTTTCATTAGGTTAGGTTCGGTTCCCCCCCGAAGGGTTCCCGCCTTGTCGTGGCGGGGGGGGCTCAGTACCCGTGGCTTGGTCTCCCACGGGGAAGCGAAGAGGCACCCATGGGGCCGTGCCGGTGTTCGGCCGGGCGGTCCCAGACGGGGCTGCTCCTCCGGGCTTTGGTCTCCAAGCCCGCGATGGAGCGGCTGGAGCGGTAGGTTGCGGTAGTGTATGGGCGCTATCGCAACTGAGGCGGGCTGCGGTGTCGTATGGGAGGCACCGCAGTTGAGGAGTAGGGGCCGCGGCGGAAGAGGACTGTCGGTGTTTCGTTGTGCCGCTTTCCCTACCTTCCGCGGCCTAACCTAACATAACCGTGATCACTGCCAAAAGCACCAAAGTGATGCTTGACGATAAGATCATCAGTATGGCAGAAACCATAACTGCAGGCAGTGATCCCTACAATTCTTGGGAGATGCCGAAAATAGAGTGGGTGAACGGAGTACCCGGATGTGGGAAAACAACTTGGGTCGTAAGCCGGTTCGACCAAGAACAGGACATCGTTATAACCACCACAACCGAAGCGGCAAAGGAACTTCGGGAAAGACTGGCTCAACGCATCGGAGCTGACGCAAAAAGGAAGGTACGCACAATGGCCTCAATCTTGGTAAACGGGTTGAAAGAACAGGAGAAAAAAAAAAAAAAAAAGGTGCAGTCGACTCATGTTCGATGAATCACTAATGAGCCATTTTTTGGGGCCATTGTGATGGCAACCCGTATCACCGGAGCGAAAGAGATCTTGTTGATTGGTGACATTAACCAACTTCCCTACATAGACAGAGATAATCTTTTTGACCTGCAATACAACCAGGTTAGGTTAGGTTAGGTTAGGTTAGGTTAGGTTTTTTTTTTTTTTTTTTTTTATACTACTACCTCCAACATAATCGGAGCCTATTTTAGCTTCTAACGTTTTCATTCCAGTTCTCGCAAGTATGCCTCTCGCACTTTTATGCTTCATACAAGATCTTTCTTTCTTTCATCTTCTTTCTAACTTTATGGGTGGGATTCCCATCTAACTGAATCTGTTCTTACTAATCTGATTATTGCTTTTATTTCTGTTTTTTATTTCTCATCTACTTTTTCCAGGAAAATAAGGTTGACAACAATTTTTTATTTATGCTTCTTCTATACATCATTTACTACTGCTTACATGCTAATCTTTTTCTTACTATACATTGTTATGCTTATCGTAGTATTAGACATAATATTATGTAAGCATATTTTCTTAATTACTTTTGTTACGTTTTACAACCCTTTCTATTATTTTTGTGCAGTTATTTATTAGTATATCTCTATCGTTGCTCATCATAACCTCTTTTATGTTGTCAAGCGTAATTTTTGTGCTTAGTAGTTGTTCGAGATCAAAGCGTTCGATGGCATGGATGGGACATTCGAGTAAGATGTGTGGGACTGTCTCCTTCGTATCCGGGTCGCAGATGCACGATGGGTTCTCCTTACGCTTGAAATGGTTCAAGTATTCGGAGAACCCACCGTGTCCCGTCATCATTTGGGTTTTTAAGCTTGTAGGCTCAAATTTTCGTATAACTTTGTACGCTGTTGTAGCACACGGGAAGAAGAGTTTTGTGACGGATGCGGTTTCACCTGCCTGGTACCGTTGGTCCCATTTTTCCAACGTTGATATGCGGATGTTTTTCTTCACATAGGACAATGGGCACTTATCATAATCCGGCTTCCGTTTCAAATTTGTAGCGGCCTCTTTGGCCAAGCAATCAGCTCTCTCGTTGCCCTCCAACCCTGCGTGAGCTTTGATCCAAAACAAGGATACCATCTTGTTTTGGAGAGATATAGATCTTAGGTTATCTCTTGTTTCCACAGCTAAGGGGTGAAGGCAACAAGGATTTGTGATCGCTTGGAGGGATGACATCGAGTCGCTGTAAATCCCAAATGATGATGCCCCATGCTTGAGTATCTCCTTAGTAGCCCTGCAGATAGCTAAGAGCTCAGCTTGATAGACAGTGCAGTAAGCAGGCAGAGCAAGTTTGATGGTAGAGGTCTCAACGTCGCCATCCCACCAAGATAGCGCAGCCCCAACCTTCCCACCAATCTTGCTGCCATCAGTGTAGATGCGTGTTTCAAAATGGCTATGAGCATTCAGCTGTTCTTGGTCTTCTAGGGGCTCAATTTTCAACTCAAGCATTTTTGCCGGATGCTGCAGCTTTGTTATGGGTGCCTTATTCTCGATCTCTCTATCGCACAATCCGGGTTGAGCCACTCCCTTCTTGGCTTCGTATAATGATGCAGCCTCGCGTACCCGGAGATCAAGGGGAAGTATTCCTGATAGTAAAAGTGCCGAGTTCAGCGAAACCGTTCGGTAAGCTTTACATATCTTCTGTGCTATTCCCCTCTGTACTGCGCTGAGTTGTTTAATAACGCCGAGTTTTGAGGCGGCCGGTGCCCAGACGCTGGCTGCGTAAAGTATTATCGGCTCGACGGTAGCAACGTATATTGTGCGGATGACCTCTGGATGAAGACCCCAGCTCACCTTTGCCGCCCTTGTTAGTTGCTTGTGAATTCCAATCGCCTTTTTGCAGATGTTTGAAACGTGCGTATTGAAGGTAAGCTTTTCGTCGATCGTGACACCCAGTATTTTGATTTCCTTTGACGTGCCAACGTCAATCCCCCCCATGCTAAGTCGTGGTGTGTCGTATTTAAGCTTACGCGTGATGGTCATTGCATTCGTTTTCTGTGGAGCAAACTTAAGCTTGTTGTCGACACCCCACTCCCAGACATGTTGGAGAGCGGCATTGGCTCGTCTCTGGATTTCCTCTGCGGTCACGCCTTCAAAGACCAAGATGACGTCATCTGCAAAGGCTTGACAGAATTCACCCATACTCTCCAGGTTTTTAAGTAACGGGTCCAGCAAAAGGTTCCACAAGATGGGGCCTCCTATTGATCCCTGGACGCAGCCTTTTTCTGTGTTCTTGCAATACTCCTCTCCGGCGTATCTTACGTTGACCCTCCTGTCACTAAGATAGCTGTCCATGAGTTGTCACAGATTGAGTGGGCATTCCTCCTCCGCCAGACGGACTCTTATCGCTGGCCACCATGCGCTATCGAAAGCTCCCTCTATATCCAGTGAGACTAGTGTGATAATCTTTTTCTCTTCAAGTTTGCTTCGGATGTGCTGCATAAGGTTATAGAGGGAGTCTTCGGTGCTCCTTTGTGGCGTGAATCCGTACTGACGGGTGCTGAGCTTTGGCAGAAGGTGAAACTTCATGCGTGCAACTATGATCTTCTCAAATATTTTTCCTAGCATAGGCAGCAATCCTATTGGTCGGTACGCCTTAGGAGTTGTATAGCAATTTTTCCCCGGCTTCCTCAAAACAACGACTGTTGCTTCTTTCCAAATTTTGGGAAAGTGGTGGAGTGCCAAACACTTGTTAAAAAGCTCAAGAAATAGCTCGGGATCACTGTAGATGGCGTGGCGACATATATCTGCAGTAAATCCGTCCGGACCCGGGGCCTTTTTTGGATTGAAGGAATTTGCTGCTAACTGAAGTTCCATCATAGTGATCGGTGGATCACTAGGTGCGTTTTCTGTTCCAACGTTTACTTGTTCAGCCTTCTCTCGAACTTGGCGGTGTCTGTAATTATCGTTGTCCATCAAATCCTCCCGATAGAACGTATCAGCTAGCAGTTGGACTGATTCCTTCGCGTCCTGAACCTTCCCATCTTTTATTAGTAGCTGGTCTTCTTCTCTAATTGTTGTCCTACCGATAACCCTGTATATTCCTTCCCAGACTCCTTCCTTATCCTGTTTGCTACAGAATTCCTTCCAGCTACTAACCTGGGCTTTGGCGGCTTCCTGTTCGTACTTATCTTTTTGCCTTAGGTATTCCTCGACTACCTTCTGCCTTCGGACTGGTGCAGCGCATCTTATTCTGCATTTACATGTCGCCACGTCACGCTTCATTTTGGCGAGAGTTTCGGACCACCATGGCAGCTTTAGGGTTTCTTTCATAGTTTTCTTCGGTATTGTTTGTACACAGGCCACTTTGATTACTCCTGTTATGTTATTTGTCGCTTGATCTAATTGCTCTACTGTCTCAATTTTTGCTATTTCTGATTTAGAAAGATTGCTGTCCGAAGTTAGATTTTTAAATTTTTCATTGAACTCAAGCCAATTCGCTTTTTTGGTGTTAAATATTCTGGTTGTCCTTTCTATTTTTATGCCTTTTGATTTTTGTAGCCGGATATTGAAGCTGATGCCATTGTGGTCCGAACTTGTTAGTCCCGGAACAACCCGCCAGTCCTCTACCATGTCCAGCAGATTCGTTGAACACGCGGTTATGTCTACGTAGCTAGTTAAGTGTTGACCTCCCCTTACTGTATCGAAGGTTGGAATGCTGCCCATATTTAAAATATGTAGTTCCAGTTCGTCTAGGGTTCCGGCGGTCTCGTCTCCCCTGTGGTCAATTTCTGCGCTTCCCCACCATGAACTCTTCGCGTTGACGTCGCCCCCAATAACCCATTTTTTATCGCCCATCGTATTTTTAATAGTTCTCAGATGTTCGAGATATTGCTCAATAGGTTGGTCAGGCTCGAAGTAAAGAGAAACCAATACAATTTCCCAGGCACTGGTCTGGATGCCGATCACCGTTATATTATTTGTGGTAAGTTTAGGATATTGTGTAACTTTTATTTCATGGTCGAAAACAGCTATTGCTGCTTTCACGGTCCCGTCACCCAGCTCAGTGCTCTGGAAGATGCGTATTCCTCTGTGGCCTCGCATTGATTTGGCTCCGCCTACGTAAGGCTCTTGTAAAAGTGCTGCAGCTACACTTCGTTTTTGCGCTTCTATGAGGAGTTCATTGGTGGCTAGCCGCTTCCGTTGCAGGTTAGATTGTAGGAATCTGTAGGGAATTTGTTCGCCCTGGGCGCCCTTAGCAGTACGCTACTGACAGCCGCACCCTTTCGTCCCATCTTCGTCGTACTGGGCACTCGTGGCTGAAAGCATTATGTTCAGCGTAGTCCAGCTTTGCTTTTATGCAGTTGCGACATGAGGGAGCAGCTCCTGCAACCCACTCAGTACATTCTGTCCTCATGTGGGGTCCGCCGCAATGGCTGCACAGGTCCGCTGGCTCCTTACAGAATCTCTTTCCGTGCCCGTATCCTAGGCAACGGGTGCATTGGACCAAGGGAGACTGATCCTCAACACGCACACGTTGGAGGTCAATATGCACGTAGCCGTTGTTTGTGGCTCGTTTCCAGATGGTGGGTGATACGCTAGCAATAATGTGGCAAGTGAGTGTGTTTCTCGCTTTCCTCCTGTATTTAACTTCAACTCGGTTCTCCTCCTCGCGGAGGCCGTGAAAAAGTTCGCGGTTCTGGTTCCTTAGTGCCTTAAGGACGTCCTCATCGGTGTTTACTGCCAGAACGTCCTTGAGGATCAGAAGAGGGTCCTTGTTTCTTACTGCCTCCACGATAAGATGAACTCCATCTTGTTCTAATCTTTCCTTTACCCTATCTCTGTCTTCTTTTGAGTTGAGCCCCATGATCACTTTCCTATCTTTAGCTTTTCTCACTCTTTCCACAGTGATCCAGCCCTCCTTAGCGTCTACCACCTTCCTCACTCTGTCGAGTACTTCCTCACCCGTCTCGGTTTCGTCCTTGGAAGTGATTACGACAGAGTGTAGTGTACCGCGTTTGGCTTCGGTTTTACCGCTGTTCCCTATAACTGCACTCGCGTACGTTGGGGTGTATTCTCTAGGGTCTCTCTCTGTTTCTCGATACTCTCCTTCAGCTCTTCCATCTTTCTCGTGTTTTCTTGCAACAGCTTCGAGTGTGCCTCTATTTGTGCTGCTAAGTCTGGTTCGCGAGGTACAGAGAAAGTCATATCGGACAACAATCCTGTAGACTGCTGTTCTTCTGCTTCTCTTTCCATCTTCTTAGACTTTCCTCCCTTTCTTGTATTCCTTTCGCTTTCTGCCTCCTTAACCAGTTCGTACAGGCGGTCTAACATCTCAATTACGTTGCCTTTGATTATCCTACTAATATTTTGAGAGTTGCTAAGATTTAGCTTAGCCTTATTCAGGCAGTACTTCGCTTCCTCAGTACGCGTATATACGTCATTTAACGGTGGGTTACTGGATTCGCCGTTCGATGCTTCGTGTGGAGTAGGTACTGGCTCTGGTTGAGTCCGCTGTGTCATTCCTGTTATGTCAAACGACAAGGTCAAAGCTTTAGCTTTCGCAGGACCGGCCTGCGATGTCACCGTATCTGAGGTAGTCATGGAGTCTAAGCTGGCCGTCTCAAAATTCTCAATGCTACGTCGTACTTTATTTTTTGTTCCATCGGGTGATTTCTTGTCAATATTAGGCTGTTTGACTGGTGTCCTAAGTCCAAACATGATGGAGGTATGCGTCAAAAATCAATAAAATTAGAAAGGTTTGTAAAAGTTGTAAAAATATACGCAGAATAAACAATTATGAAATATACGAACGACACTTTAAGAGGAATAAAGTAAGTCAATTATAAATAAATATTCAAAAGTTTTGAAATCTGTGTCGTTACTTACATATAAAAGTTTCTAAAAATAACTACAATTATAGTCGCGTATCCGCTGTGTCTTCCAGGCGTCATACACGGCGTCCTGATTCCAAGGACACCTCACACAATATGTACAAAAGTTAGGGGTCGGGATTAAGGGTTGGGGGTAGGGGGTAGTTTTTTGGTGTCAGGAGACCGTACTCGTTCTCCTGACTCCAAAAATACCAAACTAAGGTTTTCTCAAAATGAGGGGGTGGGGGTTAAGGGTTGAGGATATGGGGTGGTTTTTGGGACCAGGAGACCGTACTCGTTCTCCTGATTCCAAAAATATGCCACAAGGGTGCGTTCAAAATTTTGAGGGTAGGGGTTGGGATAAGGGGTAGGGGGTAGTTTTTGGGATCAGGAGATCGTACTCGCTCTCCTGATTCCAAAAATACCTCACAAGGGTATTGTAAATTTTTTAAGGGTGGGGGTTAGGATTAGGGGTAGGGGGTAGTTTTTGCAACCAGAAGACCGCGATTGTTCTTCTGATTACGAAAATACCCCACAAGGGTGCCTTTGTATATAGTCTAATTTAGGGGATAGGGGTGGAGAGTTAAGGGTTGGGGGTAGCTTCGGAACCAGGAGACAGTATTTGTTCCCCTGATTCCGAAAATACGTCACAAGGGTGTGTTCAAAAATGAGGATGGGTGACCGGATGGGTAACCGGGGAAATAGTTATTTAGGGGTAGGGGGTTAGGACTCTAGGGGTAGGTTCGGGGTGGTCTAATTTGTGGAGGGTCTGGGTGGAAAGCGGAGGTGGGGTCAGGGGAGGGGGGGTAAAAATTTTGTTATTTTTGGGCTACGACGCCCCGTTTCCGAGATATTCGGGATTTCCCGGGATTCCTTTATCTCGACAATCTTATGTTTTACCTTTAGGTGGTTTCTTCCTTACACTTTTGAAAACCCTATATCTCCGGGACGGGGAGCCGCAGACACACAGAATAAAAAACGATTACAAGTCTGGAAGACACAGGACACGGGAAAAATAATTTTATAGGTTTTCACCAACAGGGTGATTTCTCAGCCCCGCGTGAACTCAGGGGGTGGTTTTTCGCTAGCTTTGTGAAGTTTGTTTTGGGTGTTAGGGTTGGTCTAAAAATATCAAAAAAGTTTGGTTAGGTTGGGGATGGTCCGAATTTACTATCAAGCCTAAAATTAGTTTTTTGAAAATTCAGGAAACTGAAAATATTTTGGGGTTTTTGGAAAAATTTTGAACAGGGGTGGTTTTTGGGTGGCCTATGGATAGGTTGCCCCTAAGGTTATTTTTGCGATAAAACCATCCCCTGAGGCACTAGGGGATGAACAAACTTAATTGGTAATGGCCGCTGATAAAAAAAAAAAAAAAAAAAAAACCAATAAAAAAAAAAAAAAAGAAAAAAGAAGAAGAAGAAGAAGAAGAATTTCACCGTGGATCGGGCGCTAGTGAAGTCTTCTTCCGCTAGTTGGTCTTCAAAAACAGATAAAGGATTGCAGGGATTCACAGGGTGGCTCTAAGTTTTGGGGTGAGTGTACCTCAACCGCAAATAGACTTGTTTTCCACTTAGAGAAAATTCCAGAAAAATTTTTGTTGCTTCCCTTCCTCTATGGCCTCCAAACACCGTCAGTAGTTTTGGGGTAGCTACCCCTGTTGAGGGGGCGGGGTTTCTAGGTCAATTTTTAATAATTTTTGATTCCAGGAATTGTCCATAAATTTTAACACCTAATTATATCCCCGTAAAGATGATAAAATAAGTAATTTTATAATGCCGAAAAATATAGGAGTTGTCGATCTCTTTCGAAAATGAGGGATGATTATATAAAAATTCTTCCAAACTGTCAACTTCAAAATGCTGTATCTTCCGAAGAAGATGTCTTATTTCCGTTCTGTAAACGGTTTTGGTCTTCTCTTGAAAAGTCCTTTGGATCCCGGTACAAGAAATTTTCCGGGAATCAGTCTCGTGGTTTTCGAAATTTCTTCCTTCTTGGATATCTTATCTTATTTTAGCTGCGAACGGCGTGGGTAGCGGAACGCGACTGGTTAGGTTAGGTTAGGTTAGGTTAGGTTAGGTTAGGTTAGGTTCCCCCCCGAAGGGTTCCCGCCTTGTCGTGGCGGGGGGGCTTAGTACCCGTGGCCTGGTCTCCCACGGCGAAGCGAAGAGGAACACCACGGGGCCGTTCAGGTGTACGACTGGGCGGCCCCGGGCGGGGCTGCTCCTCCGGGCTTTGGTCTCCAAGCCCGCGATGGAGCGGCTTATGGCGGTAGGTTGCGGTAGTGTATGGGCGCTATCGCAACTGAGGCGGGCTGCGGTGTCGTATGGGAGGCACCGCAGTTGAGGCGTAGGGGCCGCGGCGGGAGAGGAGTGTCGGTGTTTCGTTGTGCCGCTCTCCCTACCTTCCGCGGCCTCGACGGGGTCGCCACCGTTTGATGGCGGACGCGGTGGGGCTGCAGGGGAAGAGGAGTGCCGGTGTTACGTTGTGCCGCTCTCCCTATCCTCTGCAGCCGATGTGGCAGGCGGCGGGGCCACTGACCTGACCCGTCGCAAGGGACCCCGGGCGTTCAGACACGGGGATGTTTGGCGCCCTTCTGGATGGGTCCCTCGCGGGAGGGAATGGCCGGGCACTCACGGCCATTTCCGGCCCCTCCTTATGTGAGGGGCGTGAAGGGCCTGCCGTGTAGGCGGGCGGTCGCCGGTGTGGGACTGGAAGTAAAGGCTCTGCCGGTTTCCCAGTCCCCCGCCACTCGGTCGATGCGGGAGTGCCGCTGGGTCGTTTTAGTGGGTATACCGGGTATACGGGGACTCCCACATACCCCTTCCATTCCCCGGTGGGAGGGGATGCATAAAGTATTTTTTCCCAGCGACAAAAAAAAAAAAAAAAAAAAAAAGGTTAGGTTAGGTTAGGTTAGGTTAGGTTTTTTTTTTTTTTTTTTTTTTTTTTTTTAATATGTATGCCGCTGTTTTTCCTCCGACATGGGGGTCAGAGACTTTATCCAGCTAGACACGGACTTGCCAACACCTTTTTTTTTTTTTTTTGTCCATAATTAATTCATTGGGGTGCGGGACTCCGGATTTTCATACGGGAGTCCCGCCAGTGTTAGTACAGATTTAAATTTTTAACACTTTTTTTACAAAAATTCCTTACTAAATATACATTACTTATGTGTTCTACCTATTTTACAAAATATGCTTAAAGTATATATACTTCAATATATATACCTATATCTATCTAGTTTTATTTCTCTTTATTACTTGAAGAGCTACTTTTTCACAGTATTCAAGGAAGTCTTTGCGTTTGTATTTATCTTCCATAATATTTTTTACATTTATTTCATTTATAGTTACATCAATTTTTTGTTCAGCTATATATCTGTCATATCCATGAGCCGGACAGTCAAACAAGATATGTTTGATAGTCTCTTCCTCATCTGGATCACAGATGCACGATGGACTCTCCTTACACTTGAACCGGTTGGTTAGGTTAGGTTAGGTTAGGTTAGGTTAGGTTAGGTTAGGTTGGGGGTCCCCCCACAGTGTTGGCTTCCTCGCAGCGATCCCCGGGCAACGTCGCGCCTGACCACCGTAACGGAGTGGCAGGCCGGCGGCTAACGAACACTGTGCGTCGTAGCTTTTTTCCTTGCGGTACCTACGACTTTGAGCGATAGACAATATGTCGAAACTTTTGCGGGGCGCCTTAGGGCGTTTCAAGAAAGGCCCTTCTCAGGGCCAACCCGAAAACGGCCCTTCTCAGGGCCAACCCGATGACGCTGAGGCGTCGGATGCTAGCCGCGCACCATCTGCGGCTAGCTTATTTGGAAGGACAGACGAGTTCTCGGACTTTTCCGATAATGAGTCTATACTGAGTGCGTCAGACTCAGTTTCGATTTTGCTCGAGGACGGGCGCAAATTGCGGAAGAGGCCCTACCTTAAGCAGGGGTCCGGGGGCTCCTCGGACTCGGTAGTAAGTAAGGCCTCTAAGGCTTCGAAAAAGTCGAAGTCTAAAAAATCGAAGGCCAAAAAGGCAACGGTGGCCGACTCCAACAGTATCGGCCTGGAGGGCGCCGATCGCCAACTTAACCTGGCGAGACGGACGCAACTCCAGCAAGAACTGGAGGAGAGGGTAGCTTTCAAAGAGAAGCAGGCGCAGACTGACAGGGCCAGGGCCGGGTACGGTGCGTCCAACGTCCTGTATGCGGACCACTCCCTGGAAGAGCTGCAGCGGATGGCCTTAGAAGACCAGGAGGAAATTGTGGAGGTCGCCTCTAAGTCCTCCAATTTGAAGGGGACCTTTCAAAAGGCCCTGAAATGTCGGGCCGCGAGCATGTCTGGCATCGTACGGGAGCTGGTGCAGCGCACGGCAACCGACGAAACGCGGCAACTGCAGGCGAGGGTGGATCGCCTGCAGAAAGAGGTCACCGCACTATATGCGAAGCTGGCTGAGCTTACGGCTCACCCTGCTGAGACCTCAGAAGGACCAGTGGTGGGGGCTTCCCCGTCCAACCTTGAGGACATCATCCGAAAGGTCATTGTGGACGAGAGGGCCTTCACA
Organism: Athrips mouffetella; assembly: GCA_947532105.1. NCBI lineage: Eukaryota > Metazoa > Arthropoda > Insecta > Lepidoptera > Gelechiidae > Athrips > Athrips mouffetella. The sequence goes on along the minus strand of OX383960.1, from coordinate 41,276 downwards.
AGAGCCTGCTTCGCGGGCATTGAAGACCGGCTCCTGCCGGAGAAGCGTCTCCGACCACCGCTTGCGGCGGACAAGACGCTTAGTGCGCCGGGAACGCCGACGGCCTCATCCGCGAGGGAACAGCCCCAGGCCCCGAAGCCCTCCAAGGGCAAGGGCAAGGGGAAAAAAACGGCCTTAAACATGGGCCCGGAAAAGGAGGCTGAGCCAGCTGCCGTTCAAGCAGCCCCTCAGGACCTAGAGGCAGTAGACGCCCTTCTTCCTTCTACCACTCCGTCTAATCAGCCATGGACGGATGTGGTCAGGAGGGGGAAGAAAAAGTCTAAGAAGACGCCACCGGCCGTCATCCCCCCGACCATCAAACCTTCCGGCCAGTCCAAAGCGACTGGAAATGGAAAGGGAAAGGGGAAAAAGTCGGCCCCAAAGCCCTCCACCGTTGCTCCCGCAGCCAAAAGGGCTGCCGCCGGAGGGAGAAAGCTAATTCCTCCAAAAACTGCAGCCGTCGTGGTGACGCTCACCCCGGAGGCTGCGGAACGGGGCGAGACTTACGAGTCCGTGTTGAAGCGGGCTCGTATCAACACCGATACCAGTCAACTGGCTATCGGTGCAGTCAAGTGCCGTCGCACCCAAACCGGGGCTCGAATCTTTGAGTTCCCAGGGGCCCAGGGTGGCACTAAAGCGGATCTCTTCGCTACGAAGTTGCGCGAAGTCATCGCGGACGCAGCAAAGGTCGTAAGGCCTGTCAAGTCCGTGGCCTTAGAGGTGACCGATCTTGATGACTCGGTCACTAAAGAGGAGGTGGTGGCGGCAGTGGCAGCGGTAGGAGGCTGCGACGTCGCAGCGGTGCAGGGCCGGGCCATAAGGCCCGGCCGCGGCGGTATGGGCACCATCCGCCTAGAGTGCCCGGTCGCAGCAGCCAAAGCCGTCCTGGCCAGGGGACGGCTCCTAGTTGGGTTTAGCTCGGGTGGGGTCCGGGTGCTTGAAGACGAGCCTCTGCGCTGCTTCAAGTGCTTCGGCACCGGCCATACCCGGGCTCTTTGTCCATCCAGTGTGGATAGGGCAAACACCTGCTACCGCTGCGGGAACGAGGGGCACAAGGCCGCTTCCTGCATGGCCGCCACGCCTCACTGCGCAGTGTGTGCCGCCAGTGGTCGCCCAGTGGACCATGTAATGAGCGGGAGAAAATGCAACCCTCCCCCAAAGAAGGGCAAATTGCAGGCGCCGATCCGACCTGCCGCCGCCGCCGTTGAATCTCCAACGCCGGCCGATGAGGAGAATGCGATGAACACCGAATAATGGTAGTCCGACATCGCATTCTCCAGGCGAACATCAACCACTGCAAAGCGGCCCAGGACCTGCTGGTCCAGGTCATGGCCGAGTGGTTGGTGGACGTGGCGGTAGTCGCCGAACCATACTCTGTCCCTGGCCACTGGCTGGGGAATGGGGAAGGTTCGGTGGCCCTAGCGGCGCGGTCTTCCACAGACTCCCCTCCCCTCTCGCTCTTAGAGAGGGGACCGGGATACGTGGCCGCCGCGTGGGGAGACATAGCCCTGGTCGGGGTCTATTTCTCTCCAAACCGCCCTCTTTCGGACTTCGAGAACTATCTCGAAGTCCTCGCCTTGGTGGCCAGTAGAGCGGCGCCGCGTCGGGTCCTAGTCCTGGGAGACTTCAACGCCAAATCGGTGGCCTGGGGCAACCCAACCACCAATGCTCAAGGCCGTGAAGTCGAAACCTGGGCGGCGTCGTGTGGTTTGTCCCTCTTAAACAGAGGGTCAGTCCATACATGTGTACGACGTGAAGGGGGATCTATAGTGGACCTTACTTTCGCCACCCCCGCGTTAGCGAGCCGTGTCGTGGACTGGCGGGTGGAGCTGGTGGAGAGTCTATCGGACCACCGATACGTGCGGTTCGAAATCTCTACCCGCGGCTCCCAGGGGATAGCCCGCACGGGCCAATCCCCATTCCCTCGGTGGGCTCTTACCCGCCTAGACCGAGAGGCGGCCGGGGAGGCGGCATTTGTTCAGGACTGGCTGTCACCCCCTGTCGACGCCCTGGACGTGGACACTGCAGCGGTCCAAATGCGAGGGTCCCTGACCGAAGTGTGCAACTCCAGCATGCCTCGGTCGCGCCGTCCGCCTCCCCGACGCGCCGTCTACTGGTGGTCGGAGGAGTTAGCGGGATTCCGGGCCGTTTGTGTGGCGACCAGGCGGGAATTCACTAGAAGCCGGCGGCGACGCCCCCGAGATCAGGCCAATGAGGACCGCCTCTACGATTTATACGTGGAGGCCAAGAAGGTCCTCAAGTCGGCCATGGGCGCTGCCCGAGACTCGGCGAGGGCCGAGATGCTGGAGGGTCTCGACGAAGACCCGTATGGGAGACCATACAAGGCGGCACGCAACAAGCTGCGCCCTTTTGGTCCCCCAGTGGCCGAGACCCTCGAGCCGACTTTGCTGGATGGGGTGGTCCGTTCCTTGTTTCCACGCAGGGATGGCTTCACCCCACCGGCAATGAACCCTCCGCGGGGGGAGGCTCTGTTGGCGGAGGAGGTACCTCCGGTTACTGAGGCAGAAGTGAAGGCGGCGGCTCTCTGCCTCCGCGCCAAAAAGACGGCCCCGGGCCCAGACGGCGTCCCCGCAAGAGTGGTGGCTATCGCTGCCATCGAAATGGGAGAAAGGTTTCGGGACCTTTTCAGCGCGTGTTTAACGTCTGGGAGGTTCCCGAAACCATGGAAAGAAGGCCAGCTATGCCTCCTTCGAAAGGAGGGGCGCCCGGCGGACTCCCCCTCGGCATACCGGCCTATCGTTCTGCTCGATGAGGTCGGTAAGATGTTCGAGGGGATAATTGCCGCCCGCCTAAACAACCACTTGCGGGTGATTGGGCCGGATCTGTCAGACGCGCAGTTTGGCTTTCGGGCTGAGCGTTCGACAGTGGACGCCCTGGCTCGGCTCAAGGGCCAGGTGAAAGAGGCCGTGGAAATGGGGGAAGGTTTGTTGGCTGTGTCATTTGACATAGCCAATGCCTTCAACTCCGTCCCCCACTCCACCATCCTAGAGGCACTCCAGTTCCACAGAGTGCCTCAGTACTTGCGGGACCTCCTGGCCAGTTACTTGGAGGACCGGGCAGTCCTCCTCGTTGATAAAACTGGCCAACTCCGGCGGTACGACGTCGAGTCCGGTGTCCCACAGGGGTCGGTCCTAGGACCACTCCTTTGGAACATCGGATTCGATTGGCTTCTGCGGGGTACCCTCCTGCGTGGCACGACTGTCATCTGCTATGCAGATGACACCCTCCTTACTGCCCGGGGAGGGAATTTCGGAGAGGCGGCCAGTCTGGCCTCGGCGGGCGGATCCATGGTCGCGGAGAGGATCCGCCGCCTAGGGCTGAAGGTAGCGCTGCACAAGACTGAGGCCGTGTTCTTCCACGGGCCTCGGCAACGCTCCCCGCCTGACGCCCACATCTTCGTTGAGGGCGTCAGGATTGAGGTGAAGGCCCAGATGAAATATCTGGGCCTGATTTTAGATAGCAGATGGCACTTCGGCCCGCATTTTAGTGAGCTGTCTTCACGCCTACTGAAGGCTGCGGATGCCCTCTCGTGGCTCCTTCCAAATATGGGGGGGCCCAGCGATCGATGCCGGCGCTTGTATGCCGGCATCTTGAAAAGTATGGCCCTTTACGGGGCCCCGTTGTGGGCGGACTCCCTCCATAGGAGGGAGAACGCTGCCGCCCTTCGTCGACCCCAAAGGGCCATAGCACAGCGGGTGGCGAGGGCCTACCGCACGGTGAGCGCTGCGGCGGCATGCGCCCTGGCCAGCACCCCTCCGTGGGAGCTTGAGGCGTGGGTGCTCGCCAGGGTGTACGAGTGGACGGTAGGGCGGAGGGCGCTTGGAGAGCGCCCTGCCCTAGAAGAACGGGAGGCGGTCCGGCAGGAAGCGAGGGCGGCAATCGTCCAACACTGGACGGAGGATCTTGCCGCCGCAACCTTCGGCCGTAGGACCCTGGACGCGATCGGGCCTGTCCTGCAGGACTGGGTCGAACGGCCTCACGGTTTCCTCTCGTTTCGCCTGGTGCAGGTTTTGTCCGGGCACGGCTGCTTCGGAAAGTATCTGCACCGGATCGGAAGAGAGGAAACCCCGTCGTGCCATGACTGCGGTGCGGCGACGGATACGGCACAGCACACCCTTGAGGTGTGCCCATCATGGGACGAGCCGCGCCGCACCTTGGTCGCGACGATCGGGCCGGACCTCTCTCTCCCCAGCGTGGTCAATGCCATGTTGGGGGGTGAGAACGCATGGGCGGCGGTCGCCTCCTTCTGCGAACATGTGCTCTCGGAGAAGGAGGCGGCGGAGCGTGCGCGGGAGGAGGATCCTCTCGCGGCCGCGCTCCGCAGGCGGAGAAGGGGTAGGAGAAGACGGGCGTACAACCGTCTTCCCCCGCCTTAGGTGGTGAGCAGCGGGCGATAAGCGCGGGGGCGCTTCCGCCCGCATTGCACCGCTCACCACCTACGCCGAGAGGGAATGGCCGAGCACTCACGGTCATTCCCGGGCCTCTCCCAGTGCGGAGGGGCGTGAAGGGCCTGCCATAAAGGCGGGCGGTCGCCGGTGTGGGACTGGACGTAAAGGCTCTGCCGGTTTCCCAGTCCCCCACCACTCGGGCGATGCGGGAGTGCCGCTGGGTTGTTTTAGTGGGTATACCGGATCTCCGGGGACTCCCACATACCCCTTCCATCCCCCGATGGGAGGGGATGCATAAAGCATTTTTTCCCAGCGACAAAAAAAAAAAAAAAAAAAAAAAAAAAAAAAAAGGTTAGGTTAGGTTAGGTTAGGTTATGTTAGGTTAGGTTAGGTTAGGTTAGGTTAGGTTAGGTTAGGTTTTTTTTTTTTTTTTTTTTTTTTTATGTGTGTTTTTATTTGGTTATGTGTTCGATGACAGCTCTGCGCTATCGGTATACGCCGAGCTGCCATCTACATTGGTTTACATTGAATATGTGTTATGTTGAGTTAATTGAGTGACTAGTATGAATGTATGAATAAATAAATCTAATAATTATATGAATATAAATAAGTAAATATTATATATAATTAAGTATGCTCACATTTCTTAACAGGGATGACTCAACGTGTACTTGATTACAATTATAACGATATCCATGTGATAATGTGCAAGCACTTGCTAAGAATTAGATAATAATTAAGTGACTATGAACGTGAATATAGAATATCACTGTGGCTTGGCGTGATTTAACAATGAGTAATATGTACAACGGTATGTATGATGTGTACAATAACTTAAATTAGATTAAGATAAAGGATAACGCTAAGGATAACATAATAATATGGACTGGTATAACTCTATGGACTACTATAAACAATATGTACATTTATCAAAAACTCAATCCCATAACAAAGGCAGATCTTTGCAACCAGTATCAAAATTACATTAATTTCACTTGGAAGTCTAAGTGCCTCAGGAGCAGTGCTCCGGGAGCAACAGCCCGAGAGCAGCGCTTCGGGAACAGTGCTCCAGGGACAGTGAGCTAATCTTAAGAACTAAGGATGGAATCAAAATCCGAGCAAATATAGAATACTACACATAGATCCAACACAAAATTAAGTTCAAAAGTTAAATTAATTTACATTCACGAGTTAGTGTCTCAAATCAACATTATAGATTCCTATTAGAATTATTGATAGGGATTTACAACACATCGCGGAAAGTTCGAATGTGAGGCCAGTTAATAGCTGGTGTTTGCAGTTATCCTGTCCTTGGCTGCCGAAATTTTAGGGCACAAATTAGAGGTGGCACTATGGGAAGTTGGAAAATTAGTTTTATATTTACTGTTATGGGTGGTGCAGTTAATACAGCAAACTTTACTATCATCCTGTTTAACAGGACAGTCTGAGTACTTATGTGTTGCTGACGAGCAGTGGGAGCAGGCTAGTCCGTCAAATTCGCACTTGGCCCTGGTATGACCGAATTGTAGGCACTTATAACATTGTGTAAATGGCGAAAACTCTTCAACATGGACTTTTTGAAAGTCAACACAAACTCTCGTTAGATTCATCGCGGCCCGCCAAGCCCCAGGGGTAAGCCGAAAGACCGCATTGTATAAGTTCAGATTGCGATTGCTCTTAAGAAAACACAAACGGACGTCTTGATCGGAGGTGATTTGTTGCTTGATCGTGGGGTTTTGATTGACTAATAATTCAATCAGTTCACTAGATGGGGTGTCCTTGTGGATGCCTTTGAGAATGATCATTGGATTTGATTTCTTAACTGGTTCAGCGTGTAGTTCAGGGATCTGTTTAATTCTAGCGAGGGTTACCTCCTGTTGTATTTGTTCGTCAAATTCAATTCTTATTCTGGCCTCAGTAATTGGGAGGACGCGGTGTGGGGCATAGTGAGAATTTCTGAAAGTCAAATGTTTTCTGATTTTACCCAGGGTATCATTTGCAGATGCCGCTAGACCCGTGGAGGTGACCATAATAGCTGGTTTGGAGGTGCTAACGCTTTTGGGGTTGTTTCCCTTGGCGGCCTGCTCGGCGTAAGTCGGAGTCAGAGTGGGAGGGTCACAGGATTTGTTAAATTGATTGATAGATTGATGCTGCTGCATGGCCCTCTCCATCTGGGATAAACCGCTCTTCGAACTTTTTCATATTTTCACTGTGTACAGTTATTTGCTCAGTGATGCTTGCCATGTCAGGGCATAAAGACTGGATGGTTTCTGTGATGGACTCCTTTATGTGGTATTTGATGTCATCATTGTGTTCGTTAGATTCGGTAGCGTCTATCGCATGGTATCTGATTGCCTTAAGTTCAGACATGATTACCCTCATATCTTTTAATATACTTTCTACGCTAGTCGTAATATCCGACTTCATACCTTTGGTGACACTCCTTGCTTGAGTTAGCGTGTTGGGAATGGAGTTAGCCGCGGCATAAGCAGATCTAACCCTCATAGTAATCGTATGGACGAGCTCACCAATCAGGACGCACGGATTTGGATCTTTTTCCTCTTTTTCCTCCTCAGGGTCAGCGCCAGCGTCAGTGTCACCCTCGGCGGTCCGGGGCTCCGGTTGCTGTTCGCTGGCATAGCTCATGTTGGAATGTACAGTCGCAGTAGAGTCTTTCAGAGGGGTGCTAATCATAATGACTTACCAAGATAAGCGATAATCCAGATCAGTTAACTCACTCATCACAATTGCAAATCACTATATCACACTGCGGCTGCAAGTCGCCAGCCCGCAGGCAACAAGCCGCCGTCGCCACCCTGTCGCCCGCGCAGTCAGTCCGCAGCCCACCTGCAGCCACTGTTGGGGTTGGCCCTTATGTCGCCAGCCTGCAGGCTGCCAGCCGCCCCGTCGCACAACTGCAGGCGTCGCCGTCCTCCAGGAGTCCGAGCTGCACACCTGGCGACGACTCGCAGGCTACAGCTACGTCCGCTGCCTACTTGCAGGCAACGAGTCGCCCACGCCGCCAATCTGTCGCCCTCCCGCAGCCGCAGCCGAGCTCAGCCCCGGCGTCGCCTACCCGAGGCCCACCCGGAGGCCACCAGTCGCCCGCGTCGCCCACCTGCAGCCCACCTGCAGCCACAGTTGAGGCCGGAGCCGATGTCGCCAGACTGCCGCCCACCTGTCGCCCACTTGAAACCCACTCGTTGGCTGCAAGTCGCCCACGTCGCCACTATTGTTCGTCTCTGATGTCGCCTACTTGTAGCCTGCTTGTGTCACATTGGAGCAATAAGAAAAGCGTCCGTCCGGTACGGATGCTGATGAGATACTTGGTTAGGTTAGGTTAGGTTAGGTTAGGTTAGGTTAGGTTAGGTTAGGTTAGGTTAGGTTAGGTTAGGTTAGGTTCCCCCCCGAAGGGTTCCCGCCTTGTCGTGGCGGGGGGGCTTAGTACCCGTGGCCTGGTCTCCCACGGCGAAGCGAAGAGGAACACCACGGGACCGTTCCGGTGTTCGACTGGGCGGCCCCGGGCGGGGCTGCTCCTCCGGGCTTTGGTCTCCAAGCCCGCGATGGAGCGGCTTATGGCGGTAGGTTGCGGTAGTGTATGGGCGCTATCGCAACTGAGGCGGGCTGCGGTGTCGTATGGGAGGCACCGCAGTTGAGGTGTAGGGGCCGCGGCGGGAGAGGAGTGTCGGTGTTTCGTTGTGCCGCTCTCCCTACCTTCCGCGGCCTCGGCGGGGTCGCCACCGTTTGATGGCGGACGCGGTGGGGCTGCAGGGGAAGAGGAGTGCCGGTGTTACGTTGTGCCGCTCTCCCTATCCTCTGCAGCCGATGTGGCAGGCGGCGGGGCCACTGACCTGACCCGTCGCAAGGGACCCCGGGCGTTCAGACACGGGGATGTTTGGCGCCCTTCTGGATGGGTCCCCCGCGGGAGGGAATGGCCGGGCACTCACGGCCATTTCCGGCCCCTCCTTATGTGAGGGGCGTGAAGGGCCTGCCATGTAGGCGGGCGGTCGCCGGTGTGGGGACTGGAAGTAAAGGCTCTGCCGGTTTCCCAGGCCCCCGCCACTCGGGCGACGCGGGAGTGCCGCTGGGTTGTTTTAGTGGGTGGGAGTCCCACATACCCCCTCTCAGTCCCCGATGAGAGGGATGATGCATAATGCATTTTTTCCCAGCGTCAACAAAAAAAAAAAAAAAAAACGTTAGGTTAGGTTAGGTTTTTTTTTTTTTTTTTTTTTTTTTTTTTTTTTTTTTTTTTTTATTTTTATAATACTTCTACCTCCAACATAATCGGAGTCTAATTCTAATCTAATTCTCTTTATCACTCCAGTTCCATCTTTAATGCTTCTCGTACTTTCATGCTACATACTTGGTCTTTCTTTTATCCATCCACATTCTTTCTTTCTTCTTGAGATTTTCATCTCATTTCGATCTAGCTGTCTAACTACTTCTTACTTATCTAGTTCTCATCGTCTCTTCTCAGTGTCTTCTTCTTATCGTGTTTTGGGAAAATAAATCTACGTACCAGTTTTATTTAATGACAGGATAATTTTGTTTACAATATTACTTAATTAGTACATTTCTTTTTTTTTAAACTAATACATTTACTTATGCTATTACATTCAATGCTTATCTCTAATATATATCATTATTAGGGTTCCGTACCTCAAAAGAAAAAAACGGAACCCTTATAGGATCACTTTGTTGTCCGTCTGTCTGTCTGTCTGTCTGTCTGTCTGTCTGTCTGTCAAGACCCTTTATCTCACGAACGGGTAAAGGTATCAGGTTGAAATGAATACCATATATTAGGATCCATGAACCACACAAGATCTGAAAATTTAAATTTTTTACAACGACGCAATCAAAAGATATGGCATTTTATGTCCTCATCTCCATACATTTATTCAAAAATGAAAAACCTACAGGGTACTTCCCGTTGACCTAAAATTATGAAATTTGGCAAGAAGCTAGGTCTCATAGTCCAAATAATGGGAAAAGTCTGAAATCATTAAATATTACAACTTTTCTCACAACTGATGGTAACCAATTGGGGTGAGCTCCCGTTTCAAGAACATTCATATAAGAGAGGGGTCAAGTTGGATGGTTACTGAGGCGATTTTTGTTTTAGTTCTATTTAAAAACGGGAACACTTACAAACTTGAAAATTGGTATGTTTATAGTGCATAGGCTATGAAATAACAACAAATAATAAAATACGGTCAAGCGCGTGTCGGACTCAAAAAATCTAGCACATTAACTTACTGAAATTTCAACTAATACAATTATGTTTATGTGGTGGTACGGAACCCTCAGTGCGCGAGTCCGACTCGCACTTGGCCGGTTTTATTATGTAAGCATTATTTGCTTAAGACTTATTTCTTTCTACAACTTTTTTACAAACTTTTATGCAGTAATTTAAAAACTCTTCTCTCTCCTTACCTGCCATTATTTCACATATATTTCTCGCTTCTAGTTTTGAATTCAATAACATTTCAATTTCGTTTCGTTCCCTACCAAATACTGGGCAACTTAATAATATATGTGGCACCGTCTCGGCCGTTGCAGGATCACAAATGCACGATGGGCTGTCTTTGCATTTAAAGCGGTTCAAATATTCCGAGAAACCACCGTGTCCAGTAATAATTTGAGTAGTTATATTGTTTATTTTGCAGCTTTTGATAGTTTTGTACGCGGCCACCGCGTCCGGGAAGAAGATTTTTGTGTTTGATGCTGTTTCTCCAGTCTTGTATCTATGATTCCATTCCTCTAGGGTGGTCATGCGAATGCTGCGTTTGACAAATGAGACCGGACACAGGTCGTAGTCGGGCTTTCGTTTGGAATTTGTAGCAGCTTCCTTAGCTAAATGGTCAGCTCTTTCATTCCCCTCTAGGCCAGCATGTGCTTTAATCCAAAACAAAGTGGCAACTTTGTCTTGAAGAGACAGTGATCGAAGATTGTCCCTTGCTTCCACTGCCAGCGGATGGAGACAGTTCGGGTTCTTTATGGTTAAGAGGGCTGCCATGGAGTCGCTAAAAATTCCAAACGATTTCGCTTTGTGTCGTAGGATCTCTCTGGTCGCCCTACATATCGCCAAGAGCTCAGCCTGGTAAACTGTGCAGTATTGTGGGAGTGCAAGCTTGATAGCTCTAACCTCTGTGTTTGCATTCCAAATGGATAGCGCCGCGCCAACTTTACCACCGATTTTGCTTCCATCTGTAAAGATACGAATTTCATATTCGTTCTGAGCATCAAGTTGCTCTTGATTTATGAGGTTTACTAGCTCCAAATCGACGCGTTCTGCTGGATGCGGCGCTTCCATTGCCGACGCCATTTGCTCCACCCTTCTGTCACAGAGTGCTGGCTGGGGTACTCCCCTCCTGGCTTCGTATAACGATGCCGCCTCCCGAACTCGGAGATCCAAGGGGAGTATCCCGGTCAGCACGAGCGCAGCATTCAGGGAAACTGTGCGGTATGCCTTGCACATTTTCTGCGCTATCCCTCGCTGCACTGTTCCCAGATGTTTTATTACTCCTAGCTTTTTAGCGGCTGGAGCCCAAACTGCGGCAGCGTACAGCACAACTGGTTCGACAACTGCCACATAAATTATCTTAATAACTTCCGGCCGCAGTCCCCAACTAGTTTTAGCGGCTTTAGACAACTGCTTGTGAATGTTGATGGCCTTCCTGCAGACATTTGCGACGTGCGCATTAAAGGTCAATTTGTCGTCGATGGTGACGCCTAAAATCTTCATTTCTTTGGATATGGCAATGTCGATCCCGCCCATGCTCAAGTGAGGGGTGTCATATTTTAATTTACGCGTAATTACCATTGCTTTGGTTTTAAGTGGAGCAAATTTCAACTTATTTTGTACACCCCACACTCGAACATGTTCGAGAGCGGCATTCGCACGCCTCTGAATGTCCAGGGAAGTTTCTCCATCAAAGACCAACACTACATCGTCAGCAAATGCCTGGCAGTAGTCTCCCCTATTTGTAAGACTTTTAAGTAGTGGGTCCAACAACAAGTTCCATAAGATGGGTCCCCCAATGGAGCCTTGGACACAGCCTTTGTCTGTGACCCTGCCATATTCCTCTCCCGCATACCTGACCTTGACCCTTCTATTGCTAAGGTAGCTATCCATGACCCTTCTCAAGTTTATGGGGCACTTTTCCTCAGCCAGCCGGACCCTTATGGCTGGCCACCAGGCACTGTCGAAGGCTCCCTCTATATCCAGCGACACTACTGCGACAATCTTCTTCTCTTCCAGTTTGTCACGTATGTGCTGCACTAGTGTATAGAGGGAGTCCTCTGTGCTCCTTTGTGGCATGAACCCAAACTGGCGAGTACTCATTCTCGGAAGTAGATGAAACTTGAGGCGAGCCACTATCATCTTTTCGAATATTTTGCCTAATATAGGCAATAGGCCAATCGGTCTGTAAGCCTTGGGAGTGGTATAATCCCCTTTCCCAGGTTTCCTTAGCACTATTACTGTTGCTTCTTTCCAAGGCTCTGGGAAGTGATGATGTTTGAGGCACTTGTTTAGTAGGGCCAGAAACAAGTCGGGGTCGCATCCAATGGCTTGGCAACATATGTCAGCGGTGAAGCCGTCCGCACCTGGGGCTTTTTTAGGATTTAAGGACCCACACGCTTGCTTTAGTTCCGCCATAGTGAACGGTGGATCGCAAAAATCATCTTGTTCGCCATCATTCACGTTATTGGCCTTCTCTCTTATTTGCCGATGGTAGGTGGTGTCGCTGTTTATGAGGTCTTCCGGGTAGAACGTTTCGGCCAACAGCCTCACGGAACCTTTTGCATCCAGCACCTCTCCATCTTTGACCAGCGGCAGGTCCTCTCCTCTACTATTAGTTCTTCCTATCACCCGGTATATCCCCTCCCAAACACCTTCCTTGTCTTGTTTGGCGCAAAAGTCTTTCCAACTTTCGATTTCGGCCTTGGCTGCTTCCGTCTCATACTCCTCTTTTTGTTTCAAGTACTCTTCGATGACCATTGTTCTGCGTACTGGAGCTGCGCATCTGATCCGGCGTTTTCTGGTAGCGACCTTCTTTTTCAACTGTTCAAGTCTCTCAGACCACCATGGCAAGGTGAATATTTCATTCGTCTTTTTTGTAGGTATGGCGGCTAGACAAGCATCTTTAACTGATTTTGTGAGTGTACTTATAACCGTATCTATTTGTTCTATAGTGCAAATTTTGTCAATCTCCGGCTTGGTTAGGTTGTTATCCAATAGTAATTGGCTAAGTTTCTCACGAAATTTTGACCAATTAGCTTTTCTTGTGTTAAATTGTCTAGTCGTTCTGTGAATTTTAATGTCTTTTGATCTCTGTAATCGAATGTTGAAAAGTATGCCATTATGGTCTGAGCTCGTGAGACCTTCGTCCACCCTCCAGTCGTCTACTATATCCAGGATATCAGTTGAGCAGGCCGTGATGTCTACATGACTGCTGTAGCGTATTCCTCCTCTGACAGTATCGAAGGTCGGTATTTCCCCTCTATTGAGTATGTTGAGACTCATTTCTTCGAAGGCCCCAGATATTTCATCCCCTCTTTCGTCAATGGTTGGACTTCCCCACCAGGTACTCTTCGCGTTGACGTCTCCTCCAACAATCCATTTTCTGGGTCCTAATTCTTCTTCTATTCTTTTAAGGTGTTCCAGATATGGTGTAATGGGTTGGTCTGGCTCGAAATAGAGGGAGACGAGCGTAATCTTCCAAGCGCTAGTCTGGATGCCCACCACGACGATGTTATTTGTGGTGAGCTTAGGGTACTGTATTACGTTTAGGTCATTGTCGAAAACTGCTATTGCAGCCTTTACAGTCCCGTCTCCTATAATAGCGCCTTTGAAGACCCGGACGCCCCTATGACTCCTCATGATTTTTGCACCACCTACGTACGGCTCCTGAAGGAGTGCTACAGCGATCCCACGATTTTCCGCCTCTAATAGGAGTTCATTAGTCGCTAGCTTTTTTCGCTGGAGGTTTGCTTGCACCAATTTGTAGAGTTTTGGGTTGCCTTGGGCGCCTTTAGCAGTATGCTACCGTCAGCCTCGCTAACTCATCCCATTTTCGTCGGGTTGGGCAATCGAGGCTAAAAGCATTGTGCTCAGTGCTGTCCAATTTTGCCTTCATGCAGTTTTGGCATTTAGGTGGTTCACCAGTGAGCCGGTCGGCACATTCTATGCTCATATGAGGGCCACCGCAGTGACTACATAAGTCAGCTGGTTCTTTGCAGAATCGTTTCCCATGTCCAAAGCCAAGGCATCGTGTACATTGTACCAACGGAGTTTGGTCTTCCACCCTGACACGCTGCAGATCTATATGTAAGTAGCCAGCCTCAGTTGACCTTTGCCAAATGACCGGCGAAACGCTGACGATTATGTGGGACAAATGGGGGTTTCTTACTCTTCTTCTAAATTTGACCACTACCCTATCCTCCTCCTTGTCGAGGTCATGAAAAACGTTTCTATTTTGATTTCTCATGGCTTTGACCACGTCTTCATCTGTGTTAACAGAAAGAACGTTCCTGAGTATCAGTAGCGGATCTTTATTTCTCATTTCCTCGACAGTGAGGTCCCCCTTTTCCAATCTATCTTTAATTTTACTCCTTTCCTCCTTTGTCCCGAAACCCATTATTATTTTTCGGTCCTTTGCCTTCCTAACTTTTTCCACTGTTATCCAACCTTCTTTTGCGTCCACTGTTTTCCTCACCTTATCCAATACTTCTTCGCCTGTTTCTCTTTCGTCTTTTGAGGTGACGACAATAGAATGGAGTGTATTTCGTTTTGGCACTTTTGGCTCTCTGCTATTGGACGCAGTTATGCTAGCATATGTTGGCATTGTGACTCGCTCTAAGGTATTCTTCTGCTTTTCCATTAGCTCTTTCAACTCTTCTAACCTCTTGTTACTCTCGTGTAGCAGCTTCGAGTGCTCCTCAATGCTCGTTAATAAAGGGTTTGGGTCTGGGTTGACTGAGAAGGTCATGTCGGAAACAGACAGGGCATCAATCTGCTGTTGCTCTACTTTTTCATTCTTCTTCTTTTTTGCAGTCTTTTCAGCTTCTATCTCCTTTATCAGCTCATATAACCGGTCGATCGCTTCGATAACATTGGCTTTAATAACCCTACTTATGTTTTGAGAACTGTTAAGGTTTGTTTTGGCTTTTTCCAGGCAAGCCTTTGCCTCCGTTTTAGCAGCTTTACTCTCCAACCCAGTGTGAGCAGTAGGCTTTGCTGGCTTCGTTCCTTTGACGTCAAATGACAGAGTCAAAGGTTTGATTTTTGCAGGGCCAGCCTGCGACGTCGCTGCTTGTGACATATTGGTTGACTCAAAAATTAAAGATTCCAAGCTGTCAACGCTCCGTCTAACATTGCTTGTAGTCTCCTCGGATTTCGATGGTGACCGGTCAGTATTGACCTGCTTGACAGGAGTCCTAATTCCAAACATGATGGAGGTATGCGTCAGAGATAAAAAAGTAAGTGAGAAATATAAAGTTTGTAAAAGTTGTAAAAGTAATAAGATCTATATATATATATAAAATAATGATTTAAAATAAATTAATTCGTCACTTACAACTAAAATTTAAACCTATAATAGCAGTCACGAGTCCGCTATGTCTTGCCAAAATTTTTGTCTTCCAGATATGGATTGGGGTAGTTTTTGGAACCAGGAGACCAAGCTCGATGTCCTGATCCCAATGACACCTGTTACAATATATGCAAAAAATTCGGGGGTGGGGATTAAGGGTAGGGGGTAGGGGGTAGTTTTTTGGAACCAGGAGATCGTCCTCGTTCTCCTGATTCCAAAAATACCACACAAGGTATTCTCAAAATGAGGGGGTGGGGGTTGAGGGTTGAGGATAGGGAGTGGTTTTTGGGACCAGGAGACCGTACTCGCTCTCCTGATTCCAAAAACACCTCACAAGGGTATTGTCTATTTTTTTTTTTTTTAAGGGTGGAGGTTGGAATTAGGGGTAGGGGGTAGTTTTTGTAACCAGGAGACCGCAATTGCTCTTCTGATCTCGAAAACACCCCACAAGGGTACCTTTGTATTAAGTATAATTTAGGGGGTGGGGGTGGAGAGTTAAGGGTTGGTGGTAGTTTCGGAACCAGGAGACAGTATTTGCTCCCCTGATTCCGAAAATACGTCACAAGGGTGTGTTCCAAATGAGGATGGGTGACCGGATGGGTGACCGGGGAGATAGTTACTTAGGGGTAGGGGGTTGGGACTCTAGGGGTAGGTTAGGGGTGGTCTAATTTGTGGAGGGCCTGGGTGGAAAGTGGGGGTGGGGTCAGGGGAGGGGGGGTAAATTTTTCGTTATTTTTGAGCTACGACGCGCCGTTTCCGAGATATCTGGGTTTTTTCAAAATTCCCTTATCTCAACTATCTTAACTTTTGCGCTTGGGTAGTTCAGCCTTTACAATTTTCAAAACCCAACATCTCCGCAACGAGGGGTCGCAAATTTACGGGGTGAAAAGCACAAGCAAGCCTGGAAGACACAGTTTTTGGGAAAAATATTATTACGGTATTTTATAATAAGGTTGGTATAGCAACCCTGCGCGAACTTAGGGGGTGGCTTTTTTTGCCAGCTTTGAAAGCTTGGTTTTGGAACTTCGGGTGGAGTAAAAATTCCCGGATAAATTTTGATGTGTAGGGGACGGTCTAAATTAACTGTCAGAGCCCAAAAATTTTCCCTGAAAATTCGGGAAACTGAAAATATTTTGGGGTTTATAAACGATTTTGGGGTGGGGGTAAATTTGATATAGCCTATCGATAGGTTACCCACAATATGTTTTTACACCACCTGGTGTAACCACAAATCCGATGTTATTTTTTCGATAAAACCATCCCCTGAGGCGCTAGGGGGTGTGCAAACTTAACTGGTAATGGCCACCGGTGCCGCTTTTTACAAGAAAATTTACCAAAAATCTAATGGTTAAAATTTTTCAAAATTCTCTTCGGAATTCTAGTGCTGGTGAAGTCTTCCTCCTTAGGATGGTATCTTCGAGTTAGCAAAAGTCGACGAGGGCTGATAAGGGCTGCTCGAAGACGGGGGTTGGAAATTTTTTTCCGCAAATAGCCTTGTTTCTGCTCCAAATTTTAACAAAAAATTCTGAAAATGCTAGTGAGTGCTTCTATTCTATATTGTTTCAAAACCTTATCAAAAGTTTAGGGGTAGCTACCCCCTTTAAGGGTGAGGGGTTATTTGGCCCAATACTCAGGATTTTTTATTTCAGGAACCAATAGTCAAACTTCAATCAAAATTTTTTCGCTTCAAAGCCTATATAATGAAGTATTTTATGATGCCAAAAAATATATAGGTCATCGATCGTTTTCAGGATTTATGGATGAAAAACTAAAATTTTTACCAAACCGAAAATTTTCGGGGGCGATATCTCTTAAAGGGGTTGTCCTATTTTGATGATGAAAAATGCAACCGTCTTCTCTTGATACAAAGTATGAATTCTGATGGTAAGAAATTTCCGGGAGTCACCCTCGTGGTCTTCTTGATTTCTTCCCTCTTGGATAACTTCGAAAGGGGTGGTGTGAAAATTTTTAAATTTGTCCAGATGGTGGAAGACCCCAGTGTCAACGATGTGGTCAAATAAAATTTGGGGGTCGTCGATCTTGTTTTTGCAGCGCACGAGGTGAAAGAATTCCTAACCTCAAAATGTTGAGGTTTTTGGTCAGAAATGGCCAAAAATGGTCCGTTTTCAAAAATTTTTTCACTTTTCACATACACTTCAATACGCGCAACTTTTCACAAACTTTCAGAACGATCAAAGCACTTTTACTATTTTTAACGAATTTTTGCGTGCGGAGCGACTTGTTTTAGCTGCGAACGGCGTGGGTAGCGGAACGCGACTGGTTAGGTTAGGTTAGGTTAGGTTAGGTTAGGTTAGGTTAGGTTAGGTTAGGTTAGGTTAGGTTAGGTTAGGTTAGGTTAGGTTAGGTTAGGTTAGGTTAGGTTAGGTTAGGTTTTTTTTTTTTTTAAATGTATGTTACTGTTTGTCCTCTGACATGGGTCAGAGTCATTTTCCAGCTGAACACGGATTTCGGTCTTTTCTTTTATTGTTTTTGGTCCATAATATGTCAAAGGGTGGCAGAACTCCGGATTTTCATACGGGAGTCCTACCAGACTAATTCTATGTAGACGAAATTAATAGACAGGTGAGGGGAGAGATAAAAAATTTAACACATTAGTTCTGTTTTTGCTTACATGCTACTTATCTAGATATTTTCATTGCTCATTCTACTTGGTACATGTTTCTTAAATCTATCTTCTATCCTATGCTTATTTTAATATAAAAACATTTATACAAAAAGCATAGTATTAAGTGTTCTTGTTACGCTTATTTACTATTTCACAAATTTTCCTACAATATTGTACAAAGTGATTTTGGCAATTTTTATCAGCTATTAATTTACTTATGCTACTAATAGTTACTTGTTCGCCTATTCTCTGTTCTAGGTCAAAGCGCTCTCTAGAGAAGATGGGGCATTCCGTTAATAGGTGTTGGACTGTTTCTTTTTGATCGCGGTCGCAAATGCACGATGGATCCCCCTTGCATTTAAATCTAGCTAAGTACTCTGAGAATCCACCATGCCCTGTCATCACCTGAGTCAAAGTACCGGTTGGTTGAAGCCTCTTAACTATATTGTACGCCGCAACAGCGTCCGGGAGGAACAACTTGGTGACTGAAGCAGTCTCCCCAGACGTGTATCTGGTGCTCCAGGCCAAGAGCGATCCCTGTCTGATCTGTCTTTTAACAAATGAGACAGGGCATCGATCGTAGCTCGGCTTTGTTTTTAGTTTCAAGGCCGCCTCCTTAGCAAGCTCATCGGCGCGTTCATTACCCGGTAATCCAGCGTGTGCCCTGACCCAAAACAGAGACACTTCTTTGCTTTGTTTCAGGGCCCCAACCAGGTTTTTCCGGGATGTCACAGCTAATTCATGTAATGTGTTTCGGTTAGTGATTGTCTCCAACGCTGCCCTTGAGTCACTGTAGATACCATAACTACTCTCCTTTCGTTCGAGTATCACCTCGGTAGCCCTACATATAGCCAGGAGCTCGGCCTGGTATACTGTACAGTACGACGGCAAACCAAGTTTGAGGGCCTTCGTCTCAGCAGCATCATCCCACAGAGATAATGCTGCTCCGACTCTGCCCTCAATCTTGCTGCCGTCGGTAAATATACGCACAGCCTGATTATTCAGGTTATCCAATTGAGATTGGTCATCTATTTTCTCGTATTTATAAGTTACGAGCTTCGCTGGATGCGGAGATTCTGCAAATGCAATCGGGCGTTCCATTTCCCTATCTCCCAGCTCCAACTGAGAATATCCTCTCCTAGCCTTATACAGTGTGGCTGCCTCTTGAATTCTAAGGTCAAGAGGAAGCATTCCGGTCAAGACTAATGCTGAGTTGAGGGAAACGGTCCGGTAGGATTTGCAGAGTTTCTGAACGAAGCCCCTTTGTACAGCATTAAGCATTTTTTGAATGCCAATTTTGTTGGTTAGGTTAGGTTAGGTTAGGTTAGGTTAGGTTAGGTTAGGTTAGGTTAGGTTAGGTTAGGTTAGGTTAGGTTAGGTTAGGTTAGGTTCCCCCCCGAAGGGTTCCCGCCTTGTCGTGGCGGGGGGGCTTAGTACCCGTGGCCTGGTCTCCCACGGCGAAGCGAAGAGGAACACCACGGGGCCGTTCAGGTGTACGACTGGGCGGCCCCGGGCGGGGCTGCTCCTCCGGGCTTTGGTCTCCAAGCCCGCGATGGAGCGGCTTATGGCGGTAGGTTGCGGTAGTGTATGGGCGCTATCGCAACTGAGGCGGGCTGCGGTGTCGTATGGGAGGCACCGCAGTTGAGGTGTAGGGGCCGCGGCGGGAGAGGAGTGCCGGTGTTTCGTTGTGCCGCTCTCCCTACCTTCCGCGGCCTCGGCGGGGTCGCCACCGTTTGATGGCGGACGCGGTGGGGCTGCAGGGGAGGAGGAGTGCCGGTGTTACGTTGTGCCGCTCTCCCTATCCTCTGCAGCCGATGTGGCAGGCGGCGGGGCCACTGACCTGACCCGTCGCAAGGGACCCCGGGCGTTCAGACACGGGGATGTTTGGCGCCCTTCTGGATGGGTCCCCCGCGGGAGGGAATGGCCGGGCACTCACGGCCATTCCCGGCCCCTCCTTATGTGAGGGGCGTGAAGGGCCTGCCATATAGGCGGGCGGTCGCCGGTGTGGGGACTGGAAGTAAAGGCTCTGCCGGTTTCCCAGGCCCCCGCCACTCGGGCGACGCGGGAGTGCCGCTGGGTTGTTTTAGTGGGTGGGAGTCCCACATACCCCCTCTCAGTCCCCGATGAGAGGGATGATGCATAATGCATTTTTTCCCAGCGTCAACAAAAAAAAAAAAAAAAAAAAAAAAAAAGGTTAGGTTAGGTTAGGTTAGGTTAGGTTAGGTTAGGTTAGGTTAGGTTAGGTTAGGTTAGGTTAGGTTAGGTTAGGTTAGGTTAGGTTAGGTTAGGTTAGGTTAGGTTAGGTTAGGTTTTTTTTTTTTTTTTTTTTTTTTATGTAGTGTAGTACCTTTGTTATTCCTTCGCCATTGGACGAAGACATTGGCATCAGTACTTAGATTGTTCTTTTTTTTTTTTTTTGCTGTTCATGAGGGGTAGAGGGCTCCGGGATTTATCGGGAGTCCTCAATTTGATTGACATGCATTTGTTAGTACGACAAGATTGTTATACTACAGGGCTAGGGTTTTGCAGAAATAAGTACACGACTTTCGTTTATTTATTTTTTTGACTTTTTTTTTTTATCATTGTTTTTGTTCTTACTATCTCCTTTTTTTTTTTTTTTTTGCTACTGATTTTTTTTTTTGTGATTATTAATTTTTTTTTTCTTCTTATTTCTAATAATTTACAGACACTTTTATATACAAGTTTCAATATATCTTAAAATATATTAACTTATATACCATTTTCATACAATTCTCTATTTTTTTCTTTTCTGACCTGCTAATAATTACAATTTTGTGATGTTCTAAGAACATAACTCATTATGTCCCCAAAACATCTTTTCTATTCATTAATGTGCTTTTGTTTCTTTTACCAACATCTTTTACAATAAAAATTATATATTTAATGAACTGATCCCTCTGTTTGCTGGCTAGAAGTACTGGTAAGTTATCTTTTGTTAATTTAATTTCTGTACTTATTTCCAGATCTACACGCATTCTTTCGTATTTTGGGCACTCCAGGATCAGGTGCAAAATCGTCTCGTCAACTGTAGGCTCGCAAATGCACGCTGGGCTATCTTTAAGATTAAACCTGTGGAGGTAATGTCCAAAGCCGCCGTGCCCTGTCAGCGCCTGTGTCAACAATGGGTCTATTTTCAGTTTTTGTACTATTTTGTACGCGTTTAGTGCATCCGTCAAGAAAGTCTTTGTTGTCGACGCGGTTTCGGCTTCAAGGTATCTTTTGTTCCATTCCATCAATGTTTCTTGTCTTATGGAACTCTTTATATATGATATTGGGCATTGGTCGTAATTCGGTGCCGTCTTTTTGCGAAGTGCAGCTTCTTTTGCTAGGACATCAGCTCGCTCGTTTCCAGAAACTCCAACGTGCGCCCTTACCCAGAAGAATCTCACCTTACGCTTTTGGCTAGTCAGATTGGCGATATTTTTCCTAGTTTTTACCGCCAGCGGATGAAACGAGTCAGGTCTCTGCAGGAGCTGTAGTGCTGACCTAGAGTCACTGAAGATGTTAGTTTCTGCGTCGGTGCTTTTCAATGCTATCTCTGTTGCCTGAAGTAGAGCAAACATTTCCGCTTGAAATACTGAACAGAATGACTCCAAGTTAAATTTTCTGCACTTTTGCTCTAAACCTTCTCGCCAGTAGGACAGTGCAGCTCCAACCTTACCTTCGATTTTGCTCCCATCTGTGAAGATATACGAGCCCTTTATTTGGTTTTCGCTTATAGTTTGGGGCTGCATGTCCTCCAAGCATACAAACTCCATCCTCGTTTCATCGGCTGGGTGTGACGCTTCTAAATAGCTCACTCTCATTTCAACCTCTCTGCCGCCTATAATTTCTTGCGGTTTCCCACGTTTGGCTTCGTAGAGCTTAGCCACTTCACGCACCCGCATATCCAATGGCAGGAGGCCGGAGATAGCCAATGCCGCGTTTAGTGAGACAGTTCTGTGAGATTTTATAATCTTTTGCGCAAAGCCCCTTTGCACTGAATTCAGTATCTTTTGAATCCCTATTTTTTCGGACTCCGGAGCCCAAGTGCTGGCAGCGTACAAAATAATCGGTTCTATTACTGCCACATACATCGTCCTGATTATCTCTGGACTCAAACCCCATGAGATCTTAGCCGCTCTACAGAGTTGTTTATAGATGTTAATAGCCTTTGCACAGACATAATCAACGTGTTTTTTGAAATTCAATTTGTCATCTATAATCAACCCTAGTAGTTTTATGTCACTTTTTAGTTGGATTTCGGTCTCACCCATACGGATGCATGGCTTTGAGAATTTTATTCTGTTTGTTATAACCATGGCATGGGTTTTATGTGCAGCGAACTTTAGTTTGTTCTTTTTACCCCATGCCTCCACATAGGCAAGTATCCGATCTCCTTCTATTTCGATTTCGGGTATCGAGTTACCAGAAAAAATCAAGACGATGTCGTCGGCAAAAGCCTGGCAGTACACTCCTTTCCCTTCGAGTTGATCTAACAGTGGGTTAAGCAGAACATTCCAAAGAGTTGGTCCCCCGATCGAACCCTGTACACATCCTTTGGTTGTTTCCTTGTGGAATTCATGTCCACCGTAATGTACGCTAACCTTCCGGTCTGTGAGGTAGTTGGCTAATAGTTTACGCAGGTTTTGGGGGCATTTCTTCTCCATTAAGCGACACTGTATAGCTGGCCACCAAGCGCTGTCAAAGGCTCCCTCAATATCTAACGACACCACGACGCTGATCAATTTCTTTTTCAGGTTTTCACGTATGTGGTGCAGTAGATCATAAAGGGAGTCCTCTGTGCAGCGCTGGGGTACAAAACCATATTGTTTTGGGTTTAACTGTGGCAACAAGTGCCATCTTATCCGTTTTATCATTAGCTTTTCCAGAACCTTTCCCATTATAGAAAGTAATCCTATTGGCCGATACGATTTTGCCTGCGTGTAATCGTCTCTCCCAGGTTTCCGAAGTACAACCACTGACGCCACCTTCCACGGCTTAGGAAAATACGACAGTTCTAGGCATTTGTTTGTAAGTGCCAAAAACGTGTCACGACCTGCATTTATTGCCTCAGCGCAAATGTCGGCCGTGAACCCATCTGGCCCTGGCGCTTTTTTTGGGTTGAAACTTTTGACTACAAAGTCTAATTCCTCTGCCGTGAAAGGTGGGTCTAGTGTATCTCCCGGCATATGTAAATGTGAGGTATTCGCTTTTTGGCGAGTAACTGTATGCTCTTCGTTGTCATCTAAAGGTTGATCGTCTGGGAAGAAGGTCTTGGCAAGGTGTTCGACAGAGTCCTCCATGCTTATGACGATTCCATTCCTTATTAGCGGTTGGTCTTCGTGCCGTTTGGAGGTGTTTCGGATGACTCTGTATACTCCATCCCAAAGACTCTCACGATCCTGCTTCTCACAGTTTGGCAAGATGGCCGCCGAACTGTCAAAAGTCAAATAAAAAGGCCCGTATCTCTGCAACCGATTGTCGTAGAAACACCAGGTTTTGGATAAGATGCTGGGCACCACCTAAACCATCTTTTGAAAGTGATTTCAGGCCTTAAAATAAAAAAGTCCTGAAAAAGGCTGAAACTGAAAAATATCAAAGCCCTAGTAAACCCTTCACTAATGCTCTTAATCCTAGAGTTCTACGACAGCTGGTTCCAAAGATAAATCCAATTTAATTTTAGAACCAAAAAACCAAAATGTCGGATTTTTGGTGTTTTAGTCAATAGAAAAGGTATATGGCCCGAGTTTGGACTTGGTTATATTGCAAAAGGTGCAAAAAAGCTATTTCCGTCATAAAAATATTTATATATCTATTAAATATCAAATAAATTGCAAAAAACACATAAAAATCAATATCTTGAGAACCAGCAGAGACAAAAATGTGAAAAAAATATGATAATTAGTATAAAATATCACTCAATTTAGGTCAGTTTACAATTTTCAGAAATTAAACAGTTTCATGAAATATCATTAAAATAAAGTTTTATATAGAAAATTTTAAATAGCAAAGAAGATTCTTGTTCTAAAGACAAAATTTTCAAAACTAAGTTTCTTCTGTGAAGCGCGCCGAGGACTGCAGTTGAAATTCTTTGAAATTTTGTTTGGTTTCAGCGTTATATAGAATCAAATATTGAAAATTAAAAAGGTTCGTAAAATAAAACCAGTCAAGATAAGAAAGGGTTACTTGCTTTAATGTACTTATTTTGGTGTCCTTTCTGTCGCTGCCAAGTTTCAGCAACCTGACGTCACTCCTTCAGTACTTTCAGGAACACGTGGTTTTCGGTTTTTCCAAATTTTCTTCCAAACGCATGGATGAAAAATTTTTCTTCTAAATCGGGAAGTTGAAACACAGTAGTGCCCACCCTTTTCCGAAATAAAAAACGGGGGGTATCGATCTGAATCTTGCAGCGCATGCGTTAATAACTTTGATTTTGAAATATAACCTCAAAATTTTGAAGTTTTTCGGATAAAACTTCACTTTGCACTGTAATCCGGGTAAATTTGAGTACACAGGTATGTAGCACTTGGGTTTCCGATTCTAATGACACTTCACTCGTTGAAATCGGACCACTTAATACCACTTTTCTGAATTTTTAAGCGCGGAGCGACTATAAAAATGATGCGTAACTGGCGGCACACCGAGCGCAACTGGTTTTTTTTTTTTTTTTTTTTTTTATTTTATATAGTGTAGTACCTTTGTTATTCCTTCGCCATTGGACGAAGACATTGGCATCAGTACTTAGATTGTTCTTTTTTTTTTTTTTTTTTTGCTGTTCATGAGGGGTAGAGGGCTCCGGGATTTATCGGGAGTCCTCAATTTGATTGACATGCATTTGTTAGTACGACAAGATTGTTATACTACAGGGCTAGGGTTTTGCAGAAATAAGTACACGACTTTCGTTTATTTATTTTTTGACTTTTTTTTTTATCATTGTTTTTGTTCTTACTATCTCCTTTTTTTTTTTTTTTTTTTTTTTGCTACTGGTTTTTTTTTGTGATTATTAATTTTTTTTTCTTCTTATTGCTAATAATTTACAGACAGCGCAACTGGTTAGGTTAGGTTAGGTTAGGTTAGGTTAGGTTAGGTTAGGTTAGGTTAGGTTAGGTTAGGTTAGGTTAGGTTAGGTTAGGTTAGGTTAGGTTAGGTTAGGTTAGGTTAGGTTAGGTTAGGTTAGGTTAGGTTAGGTTTTTTTTTTTTTTTTTTTTTTTTTTTTTGATTAGTGTAGTACCTTTGTTATTCCTTCGCCATTGGACGAAGACATTGGCATCAGTACTTAGATTGTTCTTTTTTTTTTTTTTTTTTTGCTGTTCATGAGGGGTAGAGGGCTCCGGGATTTATCGGGAGTCCTCAATTTGATTGACATGCATTTGTTAGTACGACAAGATTGTTATACTACAGGGCTAGGGTTTTGCAGAAATAAGTACACGACTTTCGTTTATTTATTTTTTTGACTTTTTTTTATCATTGTTTTTGTTCTTACTATCTCCTTTTTTTTTTTTTTTTGCTACTGATTTTTTTTTTGTGATTATTAATTTTTTTTCTTCTTATTTCTAATAATTTACATACACTTTTATATACAAGTTTCAATATATCTTAAAATATATTAACTTATATACCATTTTCATACAATTCTCTATTTTTTTCTTTTCTGACCTGCTAATAATTACAATTTTGTGATGTTCTAAGAACATAACTCATTATGTCCCCAAAACATCTTTTCTATTCATTAATGTGCTTTTGTTTCTTTTACCAACATCTTTTACAATAAAAATTATATATTTAATGAACTGATCCCTCTGTTTGCTGGCTAGAAGTACTGGTAAGTTATCTTTTGTTAATTTAATTTCTGTACTAATTTCCAGATCTACACGCATTCTTTCGTATTTTGGGCACTCCAGGATCAGGTGCAAAATCGTCTCGTCAACTGTAGGCACGCAAATGCACGCTGGGCTATCTTTAAGATTAAACCTGTGGAGGTAATGTCCAAAGCCGCCGTGCCCTGTCAGCGCCTGCGTCAACAATGGGTCTATTTTCAGTTTTTGTACTATTTTGTACGCGTTTAGTGCATCCGTCAAGAAAGTCTTTGTTGTCGACGCGGTTTCGGCTTCAAGGTATCTTTTGTTCCATTCCATCAATGTTTCTTGTCTTATGGAACTCTTTATATATGATATTGGGCATTGGTCGTAATTCGGTGCCGTCTTTTTGCGAAGTGCAGCTTCTTTTGCTAGGACATCAGCTCGCTCGTTTCCAGAAACTCCAACGTGCGCCCTTACCCAGAAGAATCTCACCTTACGCTTTTGGCTAGTCAGATTGGCGATATTTTTCCTAGTTTTTACCGCCAGCGGATGAAACGAGTCAGGTCTCTGCAGGAGCTGTAGTGCTGACCTAGAGTCACTGAAGATGTTAGTTTCTGCGTCGGTGCTTTTCAATGCTATCTCTGTTGCCTGAAGTAGAGCAAACATTTCCGCTTGAAATACTGAACAGAATGACTCCAAGTTAAATTTTCTGCACTTTTGCTCTAAACCTTCTCGCCAGTAGGACAGTGCAGCTCCAACCTTACCTTCGATTTTGCTCCCATCTGTGAAGATATACGAGCCCTTTATTTGGTTTTCGCTTATAGTTTGGGGCTGCATGTCCTCCAAGCATACAAACTCCATCCTCGTTTCATCGGCTGGGTGTGACGCTTCTAAATAGCTCACTCTCATTTCAACCTCTCTGCCGCCTATAATTTCTTGCGGTTTCCCGCGTTTGGCTTCGTAGAGCTTAGCCACTTCACGCACCCGCATATCCAATGGCAGGAGGCCGGAGATAGCCAATGCCGCGTTTAGTGAGACAGTTCTGTGAGATTTTATAATCTTTTGCGCAAAGCCCCTTTGCACTGAATTCAGTATCTTTTGAATCCCTATTTTTTCGGACTCCGGAGCCCAAGTGCTGGCAGCGTACAAAATAATCGGTTCTATTACTGCCACATACATCGTCCTGATTATCTCTGGACTCAAACCCCATGAGATCTTAGCCGCTCTACAGAGTTGTTTATAGATGTTAATAGCCTTTGCACAGACATAATCAACGTGTTTTTTGAAATTCAATTTGTCATCTATAATCAACCCTAGTAGTTTTATGTCACTTTTTAGTTGGATTTCGGTCTCACCCATACGGATGCATGGCTTTGAGAATTTTATTCTGTTTGTTATAACCATGGCATGGGTTTTATGTGCAGCGAACTTTAGTTTGTTCTTTTTACCCCATGCCTCCACATAGGCAAGTATCCGATCTCCTTCTATTTCGATTTCGGGTATCGAGTTACCAGAAAAAATCAAGACGATGTCGTCGGCAAAAGCCTGGCAGTACACTCCTTTCCCTTCGAGTTGATCTAACAGTGGGTTAAGCAGAACATTCCAAAGAGTTGGTCCCCCGATCGAACCCTGTACACATCCTTTGGTTGTTTCCTTGTGGAATTCATGTCCACCGTAATGTACGCTAACCTTCCGGTCTGTGAGGTAGTTGGCTAATAGTTTACGCAGGTTTTGGGGGCATTTCTTCTCCATTAAGCGACACTGTATAGCTGGCCACCAAGCGCTGTCAAAGGCTCCCTCAATATCTAACGACACCACGACGCTGATCAATTTCTTTTTCAGGTTTTCACGTATGTGGTGCAGTAGATCATAAAGGGAGTCCTCTGTGCAGCGCTGGGGTACAAAACCATATTGTTTTGGGTTTAACTGTGGCAACAAGTGCCATCTTATCCGTTTTATCATTAGCTTTTCCAGAACCTTTCCCATTATAGAAAGTAATCCTATTGGCCGATACGATTTTGCCTGCGTGTAATCGTCTCTCCCAGGTTTCCGAAGTACAACCACTGACGCCACCTTCCACGGCTTAGGAAAATACGACAGTTCTAGGCATTTGTTTGTAAGTGCCAAAAACGTGTCACGACCTGCATTTATTGCCTCAGCGCAAATGTCGGCCGTGAACCCATCTGGCCCTGGCGCTTTTTTTGGGTTGAAACTTTTGACTACAAAGTCTAATTCCTCTGCCGTGAAAGGTGGGTCTAGTGTATCTCCCGGCATATGTAAATGTGAGGTATTCGCTTTTTGGCGAGTAACTGTATGCTCTTCGTTGTCATCTAAAGGTTGATCGTCTGGGAAGAAGGTCTTGGCAAGGTGTTCGACAGAGTCCTCCATGCTTATGACGATTCCATTCCTTATTAGCGGTTGGTCTTCGTGCCGTTTGGAGGTGTTTCGGATGACTCTGTATACTCCATCCCAAAGACTCTCACGATCCTGCTTCTCACAGAAGTGTTTCCAACTTTTTGTGATGGCGTCTTTAGCTTCCACTTCGAACTCTTCCTTAGCCATTAGGTAACATCTAACAACATGTGGACGGCGTCGAGGCGCTGCATAGGATATTCTCCTCTTTTTTGTTACCATCGTGTTCTTTAACTTTTCGAGCTTTTTGGACCACCACGGCAGCTTAATGATGGAGACGATCTTCATTAAAGGAATTGTCTTCTCACACGCATCCTTCACACTAGCTAGGTATTTATCAATATACTCTTCCAGTTCTGATACCGTATTAATTGCATTAATCTTTTCTTTGTTTAACTCGCAGTCTTCCAGATTTTTAGTAATTACTTTCCTAAATTCTATCCAATTTGCCTTTTTTGTGTTATACTTCCTGGTTGACTTTTTCCTTCTGATATCCGTAGGTTTTTCCATATTGATTGAAAAGGTAATCGCGTTGTGGTCTGAGCTCGTAATGCCTTTATCTACTCGCCAATTTTGTATCGCCCCAAGCAAGTCCGTTTTGCATGCTGTAATATCAACATGGCTTTGATATAATTTTTCCCCCCTATAGGTGTAAAAGGTTGGTTCGCGTCCCTCGTTCAGTATTTCCATACCAAGCTCCTCCAGTGCCCCCACAAGAGCCTCACCTCTGTGATTATCCTTGGCACTTCCCCACCAGGTACTCCAGGCATTTGAGTCTCCCCCGATAAGAATCTTCTTAAGATCCAGCTTTTCGCAAACATCTTTGATCTTTTCTAGGTCTGGTTCAATTGGGTGGTCTTCCTCAAGATAGACCGAGATGACTCCAATTGCCCACCTGCTGGTCTTCAATGTAGCTATAGCTAGATTTTCTGTCGTCATTCGTGGGTGTTCGATGACTTGTAAATCGGGGTCAAATACTATAATAGCAGCCTTTATAGGTTTTTGCCTATTATGGAAGCGCTGTACAACTCTGGTACCAGCCTGCTGTTTGAGCACGCCTGAAGCTCCGATGTAAGGTTCCTGGACTAACGCAAACGAGGTCTTACGTTTACCGGCTTCAATAAGCAGTTCTTGTGTTGCGAGCCGTTTTCGTTGAAGATTGGCTTGAATCACCCCATAGCTTTTGGAAGGGCCCTGGTTAACCAACTCTGTGTTCTGCCCGACTGAGTCATTCAATTCAATCCGGGTAAATTTGAGTACACAGGTATGTAGCACTTGGGTTTCCGATTCTAATGACACTTCACTCGTTGAAATCGGACCACTTAATACCACTTTTCTGAATTTTTATTTTCTGAATTTTTAAGCGCGGAGCGACTATAAAAATGATGCGTAACTGGCGGCACACCGAGCGCAACTGGTTTTTTTTTTTTTTTTTTTTTTTATTTTATATAGTGTAGTACCTTTGTTATTCCTTCGCCATTGGACGAAGACATTGGCATCAGTACTTAGATTGTTCTTTTTTTTTTTTTTTTTTTGCTGTTCATGAGGGGTAGAGGGCTCCGGGATTTATCGGGAGTCCTCAATTTGATTGACATGCATTTGTTAGTACGACAAGATTGTTATACTACAGGGCTAGGGTTTTGCAGAAATAAGTACACGACTTTCGTTTATTTATTTTTTGACTTTTTTTTTTATCATTGTTTTTGTTCTTACTATCTCCTTTTTTTTTTTTTTTTTTTTTTTGCTACTGGTTTTTTTTTGTGATTATTAATTTTTTTTTCTTCTTATTGCTAATAATTTACAGACAGCGCAACTGGTTAGGTTAGGTTAGGTTAGGTTAGGTTAGGTTAGGTTAGGTTAGGTTAGGTTAGGTTAGGTTAGGTTAGGTTAGGTTAGGTTAGGTTAGGTTAGGTTAGGTTAGGTTAGGTTAGGTTAGGTTAGGTTAGGTTAGGTTAGGTTAGGTTAGGTTAGGTTAGGTTAGGTTAGGTTAGGTTAGGTTAGGTTAGGTTAGGTTAGGTTAGGTTAGGTTAGGTTAGGTTAGGTTAGGTTAGGTTAGGTTAGGTTAGGTTAGGTTAGGTTAGGTTAGGTTAGGTTAGGTTAGGTTAGGTTAGGTTAGGTTAGGTTAGGTTAGGTTAGGTTAGGTTAGGTTAGGTTAGGTTAGGTTAGGTTAGGTTAGGTTAGGTTAGGTTAGGTTAGGTTAGGTTAGGTTAGGTT
The DNA here is from genome assembly GCA_947532105.1 of Athrips mouffetella. Classification (NCBI taxonomy): domain Eukaryota; kingdom Metazoa; phylum Arthropoda; class Insecta; order Lepidoptera; family Gelechiidae; genus Athrips; species Athrips mouffetella. Next base: position 11,179 of record OX383960.1, on the reverse strand, counting down.
AGGTTAGGTTAGGTTAGGTTAGGTTAGGTTAGGTTCCCGTGTGGAGTTCTGGTTCTCCCATCGGGCGCGTCCCCAGGTGGTGGATAGGGGAACGCCACCCAGATATGGGTGGTACCGGGTGTACACCCGGCGCGAACCATAACCAGCTGGAGGTGGCATGTGCGCAGCACTTTCCAGTACTGGGCTGGAGCCGATGACGACATACTCTGTCGCAAGGATCCTGCACCAGGCAGCGGCCGGCGAAGCTTCTAGCTACGGCGGGCGTACTGCAAACTGACGTTAGAAGGGAGATAAAAATGGAAGCACGTTTAGAAAACAAACTACCCCAGGAGGGTACCGCTGCTAGCGGAGAATCCCTCCCCGAGCATAGCTCGGGCCGCCCACCGTATTCTGGGGGGGCAAACAATTTGCTTACATTTGATACAAAAAACAACGACCTGGCATACGAAGAAACGGACACTGATAAAAATGAAAAACGGAAGACGGTAAGACGAGGGAGTGCAAGGACTCGCTCGCAAGCTTCTCGTCCCGATACGCCTACCAGCTTGGCGAGGGACAGTGACGGGGAGGACTCGGACATATCTTTTATGTCTGTAATTTCTTCCGCGTCCTCAAAGTCGCAGAAACGGAAAAGGACGATGCCTCGCCCGGTTGACAGTTCACCTGACTCAAAGAGGAAGCCTGGCACAGATGGGGATAGTGAATATTTTGCTACACCCAATTATGTCCCTAAAAAAACGAAGGCAAAGCTCTCCCTACCTAGGGCTGAGGACCTCCACGAACAAATGAGGACTCAACCTACCGCTGACCTAGCAGCGAAAGTAATGGAGAGCCTTAGTACGGTTGAGAGAGTTACGGACAAGTCCAGCAACATCAAAGGCGAATTTGTGCGGGCTCTGAGGATGGCGGTCAGAGTGGCTCAGGCAGCAACTACTGAACTGACCGACAGGTTAGAAACAGAACGCCTAGAAAGAGAAAATGAGCTACTACGCTCAAAGGTAGACAGTCTTTCCACGCGAATAGCCACGTTAACGGTGGAGGTTGATGAACTACGCTCCCAGAAAATGGAAGAGACACGGCACTCACCTATGAGATCTGTCCCTAATGGTCAAGAACCTGTTTCTTTAGACCAAATTAGGGTCATGATGGACGGAAAACTGGAGTATTTCCGTACCCAGCTGTTTCCTGAAGGAGTGATAAGACCTCCCCTGGGCAATAAATCCAGAAACCCGCAGTCGGCCGAGCTAAACAAAGCTGCGGGTGTGCAAAACAGGAAAAAAACAAAGTGGAAGAAATTTCCTTTTGAGGAGGTGGCTTCGAATCCAAAAGAGCAAACGCGGAAATCTGAACCCCGGACTCAGCAGATTCCCTCCACGACATGGACAGAAGTAGTAGGAAGGAAAAAGAAGACCAAGGCTAAGGAGCCCACTCCCCGGACTGTACTCCTTCCCTCTTCTAATACCAAAAAGAAGGGTAAAGATAAGGTCAAACCACAAAAGCCACCTCGTACTGCAGCTATCTCAGTCACGATCCCAGAGGGAGGTACCGTCACCTACGCTCAAGCGATGGAGGCTGCCAAGGAACATATAAAGCTTCCTGATTTCGGCATCACTGACGTACGGCAAAAGCGGGCCATCAATGGCGGCTTGTTGCTAGAGGTAGCTGGGGCTGACGGGGCCACCAAAGCTGATGCGTTGGCCGAAGCTATGAAAACGGTCCTTTGTGATATGGGAGTTCTCGTTGCACGACCGAGTAAAACTGGTGAGCTAAGGGTATTAGACCTTGACGATTCGGTAACTCCGTTGGACGTCACAAACGCTGTGGTAGAATCGGGTGGCTGCAATCCAGCAGAGGTGAGAGTGGGAGAAATTCGTCGCACCAAAACATCGACTCTAGGTTCAGTGTGGGTGAGATGTCCACTAGCAGCTGTTCGCAAGATTGCTGCGGATAAGCGGTTAAGAGTAGGCTGGGTCTCTGCCCGTGTAGAAGTTTTAGCGGCGAGGCCTTTGCAGTGTTTCCGCTGTCTAGAATTTGGACACGTCCGTGCTCAGTGCAAAAGTACAGTGGACCGAAGTACATTATGCTTCAAGTGCGGCCAGCCAGGCCATGGCGTCCGCGATTGCTTAGCCTTGACGACAAAATGCCCACTCTGCGCTGATGCTGGTAAACCTGCCGAGCACAGGATGGGCAGTAAAAGTTGTTTGCCTCCTAAGAAAGGCAATAAGAAGGCAGGTGCTGGAAAGTCAGCAGCAAAAAGTGGAGGGGATGCCGCACAAGCGAGGGTTGCGGGATCTCAAACGGGCCCAAGCCCGCAACAGGAGGTAATGGATCTATAAAATTCGATCGTACCTTCAAGATTCTTCAGGGTAACCTAAACCACTGCCGCGTGGCGCAAGATTTACTCTTGCAAACCCTCGCGGAGAGGTCGGTTGCTCTGGCTGTGGTGGCAGAGCCGTATAGACTCCCGGATCATCCTCGCTGGTTCGGTGATGATACTGGCTCTGTCGCTATATACTGGGCTGGCAGCCCTGGTGATCCTCCTTGCCTTAAACTAGCATCAGATGAAGGAATAGTAGCTGTGGAATGGGGCTCCTTAGCGGTGGTAGGATGTTATATCTCCCCAAACCGTAGTTTCATGGACTTTGAGGCATATCTTAACAAGCTAGAGGGTTATATTCGGCAATGCCTGCCCCGCCCGGTGCTGGTCCTAGGAGATTTCAATTCCCACTCTAGAGCTTGGGGTAATATCCGGGACAACATCAGGGGTGAGACCCTGCTATTATGGGCTGCTGCACTTGATCTGCAGCTCCTGAATCGGGGCTCTGTCCCTACATGTGTCCGGTGGCAGGGCGAGTCGGTCGTTGATCTCTCCTGGGCAACTCCTACTGCCGCACAAATGGTATCAGGTTGGATAGTAGCAGAAGACGCGGTCACATTATCAGACCACCGCCATATCACATTCGATGTCAATGTCAGCCGCTCGGCTAGTGCTCAGCGGAGCGATCAGTTGGCCTGGGCGCTCAAATGTCTGGACCGGGACAACCTGCTCTCTGCAGCTCACGTCGCTGACTGGGTGACACCTTCGACTCAGATCGAGTGGCCCTCACCAGAAAGGGAAGCATTATGGTTCAGAGGAACAATGACTTCGGTCTGCGACGCTTCTATGCCCCGGGTCAAATTTGCGCTAAAAAAGCCAATATACTGGTGGTCAGAGCATATTAGTCAGCTAAGATCGACTTGCTTGTCCACCAGACGGGAGTACACCAGGGCCCGGAGACGGCGGCGGTCTACAGAGGAAGAAAAGAAAACTGCCTATGAGGCATACAGAGATGCTACAATGGCTTTGCAGCACGCAATTGCCGATGCGAGGGATAAGTCGTGGGATGAGCTACTGAAGGACCTTAACAGAGACCCCTGGGGGCGCCCGTATCGCATGGTTCTCGGAAAATTGCGTCCTTGGACCCCACCATTGACGGAAACACTTGACGGGAACTTTGTCAAAACAATAATAGACACGCTTTTCCCTCGGCTGGTCGAACCGTCTGCCGACCTCCCACAGCCTGCGATATGGTCTGATGACTTTGAAGTTTCGGAGGTAGAGTTGAAATTGGCTATTAAACGTCTTGCCGCACGAAACACTGCGCCAGGACCTGACGGTATACCTGGTCGGGCATGGGTAATAGCCCTAACGGTCTTGGGAGACAGACTGAGGCGACTCTTTAGCAGCTGTCTTCGTTCCGGTATCTTCCCAACGAGTTGGAAGCAGGCAAAACTCGTTCTTTTGAAAAAAGAAGGAAGGCCTGTGGATTCACCCTCGGCGTACCGTCCTATATGCCTGTTGGACGAAGTGGGTAAGTTGTTTGAGAGGATTATAGCCCGCCGGCTCAGCAAACACCTAGCAGAAGAAGGCCCGGACCTGTCTGACAGTCAGTTTGGCTTCCGGCAAGGCCGATCAACAGTAGATGCCATCCTACGCGTCCGGAATCTGTCGGAGCAGGCTGTATCCCAGGGAAGGGTGGTGTTGGCCGTTAGCTTGGACATAGTCAACGCCTTTAACTCCCTTCCTTGGAGTGCAATACGGGAGGCCTTAACCTACCACCAAGTGCCTCCCTACCTGCGGGCCATAATCACAAACTACTTGTCTGACAGGGGCATCCAGTATGTGGGGCGTAACGGTACCGTAGAGCAAAGAAGGGTCGTGTGTGGGGTCCCTCAGGGATCGGTGCTAGGCCCGTCTCTGTGGAACCTCGCATACGATGCTGTCCTGAGAGTAGAACTTCCCACCGGCGTCAATGTCGTTTGCTATGCAGACGACACTCTGATTCTGGCTGAAGGGAAGAATTTTGAGCGGACCGTTAATCTCGCCGAACAGGGTGTCGCACTGGTAGTGGGCAAAATCCACGAGCTAGGATTGGCTATAGCGGCTCACAAGACTGAGGCGCTGTGGTTCCATGGTTTACCTAGAAGGCTGGAACCCCCACCGATGGTAGTTCATGTGGGCGAAGCGGAGGTACAGATAGGACGACACATAAAGTATCTGGGCATTATACTGGACGGGCGCTTCAATTTTGAAGAGCACCTCAACCATCTCGTTCCCCGGATTCAAAAGGTAGCAAATGCCCTGCAAAGACTGCTGCCAAATCTCGGGGGACCAAAGGAAGGGATCCGTAGCCTCTATGCTGGGGTCATTCGCTCCATCGCGCTGTATGGGGCACCAGCATGGTCAGACCGACTGACAACCAAACGACGCTGCGTAGCTAAACTAAATGCTGTGCAGCGCCAGATGGCGATTAGGGTCGCTCGAGGGTATAGGACCATCTCATATGAGGCGGCTACTCTCCTGGCGCGATTTCCTCCGCTGGACATTCTGGCGGTAATGGATACCAGGGTTTACCATGCGCTACGCCGGAGGAATGGGGCAACGCCTGAAACGGAGGTCGAGCAGCTGCGAAAGAGGGCAAACCAAAGAGCGCTCAATTGCTGGCGCGAGCGACTACATGAGCCACGAGCGATTCGTCAGCGAATCGTCGCTGCCATCCTGCCGTGCTTCCAAGCATGGCTGGAGCGGAAGGGTCGTGTAACCTACCGCCTGACACAGGTACTCACCGGACATGGATGTTTCGGTGAGTACCTGAACAGAATCGGCAGGGAGCGAACGGCAGACTGCCACCACTGCGAAGCCGACCAGGACTCAGCGCAGCATACGCTCGCGGAGTGTCCTGCCTGGAACGCCGAGAGGCAGGTTCTGGTCGAAGAAGTCGGGCAAGATCTCTCTCCACCGGCCCTAATAGAGGCAATGTTGGGGAGAGATAGCACCTGGGATGCAGCTGTTTCCTTCTGCGAGACTGTCATGGTCCGGAAGGAAGCAGCTGAGCGGGATCGGGAAAGAGCCGACCCCGCAAGAAGGAGACGACAAAGGGCTCTGAATAGCAGAGCCACTTCAGTACGTCCCAATATGCCCCAGGTGCGGGCGCCCCAGGTCGCGGGTGGTCAGGGTGGGGGACCTGACCACCCCTTTCAAACGACCAGCGGAATGTAGTAACGCGATGTGACCTCGTATTACTACTGCTTCGCAGTGAGGAAGATTAAATAACAGAAGAAGGGCACGAGCACCGCGCGAGGGTGACACTGGTCGCGTTCCTCAGGAGATCCCAGAGTCACCCGTCATGCGCCGAGGATGGTCACCGGGGGGTTTTAGTCAGTAGAAGTCTGACATAACCCGGCCGCTGCCCCGAGCGACCGGGTATCCATTGAGGATTTCCCCTCGTCAAAAAAAAAAAAAAAAAAAAAAAAAAAAAAAAAAAAAAAAAAGGTTAGGTTAGGTTAGGTTAGGTTAGGTTAGGTTAGGTTAGGTTAGGTTAGGTTAGGTTAGGTTAGGTTAGGTTAGGTTAGGTTAGGTTAGGTTAGGTTTTTTTTTTTTTTTTTTTTTTTTTTTTTTTTTTTTTTTTTTTTTTTTTTTTATTATTCCTTCTACCTCCAACATAATCGGAGCCTATGCTATTCTAATTCTCTTTGTCATTCAAGTTCCATCATTAATGCTTCTCGCACTTTCATGCTTCATACTGTGTCTTTCTCTCATCCATCCTCTTTCTTTCTGTATGGGTGGGACTCCCATTTGCTGTATCTAAATATTGCTATTTATTTTATTTTCGGCCTTTCTTTTCAGGGCAGTAACCACAACAATTCTGTTTTATTTGTCTAACATACAATATTGACTTATTTTCTATTTTATACAATTTTCTTTTTATTCTTATTTACTACTGCTTATTATCTATAACATTTGTTCACGCTATCATATTCAATGCTTATCTCTAATATACTCAATATATTATGTAAACATGTTTTCTTATCACCTTGTTTTGTTTCTTTTTATAACAATTTCAACTATTTCTAAGCAGTACTCTAAGAATCTTTCTCTATTTTTATTCAGCATTATCTCCTTTATACTTTCAGGTACAAGTTGCATATTTAGTTCTTGCTCTATTTCGAACCGTTTTGTGGCAAATGATGGACAGTCAAGGAGCACGTGCGGAATGGATTCAACCTTGGCGGGATCACAGATGCACGATGGGCTCTCCTTACACTTGAACCGATGCAAGTATTCGGAGAACCCGCCGTGCCCCGTCATGAGTTGAGTTTTAGCACTCGTTATTGTTGTTTCCTTCATTATTTTGTAAGCCGCCATTACGTCAGGGAAAAACATTTTTGTCACTGAAGCTGTGTCACCGTTGACATATCTTTGGTTCCACTCGTCAAGCGTTGCCATACGAAGGCTACGCTTCACGTGTGAAACCGGACATAGGTCATAATCTGGCTTACGTTTTGACCTTGTGGCAGCTTCCTTAGCCAATTTGTCAGCCCTTTCGTTTCCCTCCAACCCTGCATGGGCCTTTATCCAAAACAAAGAAACAACTTTGTTTTGGAGAGATGAGGTTCGTAGGTTATCTCTGGCTTCCATTGCAAGGGGATGGAGGCAACTGGGGTTTTTGACGGTTTGAAGAGCTGCCATAGAATCACTAAAAATTCCAAACGAGGTCGCTCTGTGTTTCAATATCTCCCTAGTTGCTGTGCATATAGCCAGGAGCTCCGCCTGATAAACCGTGCAATATTTTGAGAGAGCAAGTTTGAGGGTCTTGGTCTCAGTCTCGCCAGTCCACATTGATAGTGCTGCGCCGACCTTGCCCTCAATCTTGCTCCCGTCAGTGAAAATGCAAACCTCAAATTCGCAGTGAGCATCGAGTTGCTCTTGGTTTTTCAAGCTTAAGAGCTCCAGGTCAACATGTTTCGCAGGATGTGGGGCGTTAATAGCTGAAGCCATCCGCTCGACCTCGCCGCCCCCCAGTGCTGGCTGGGGCACCCCCCTCTTAGCTTCATATAATAAAGCTGCCTCTCGGACTCTGAGGTCGAGAGGGAGTATCCCAGCCAGCAAGAGTGCTGAGTTCAGCGAGACCGTGCGGTATGCTTTGCAGATTTTTTGAGCAATGACACGCTGCACTGCTCCCAACTGCCCGATTATTCCCAATTTGTAAACAGCGGGTGCCCACACGCTGGCGGCGTACAAGATAACTGGCTCCACAGTCGCCTTGTAAATTATTTTGATGACTTCAGGGTGAAGACCCCAGCTTGTCTTCGCGGCACGGGAAAGCTGTTTGTATATGCCTATAGCTTTCTTGCATACGTTAGTGACATGCGTGTTGAACGTAAGCTTCTCATCGATGGTGACGCCAAGTAATTTTATTTTCTCAGACATGGCAATGCCAACCCCGCCCATATTCAGACGCGGAGTGTCATACTTCATTTTGCGCGTGATAACCATTGCTTTGGTTTTTTGCGGAGCAAGGTTAGGTTAGGTTAGGTTAGGTTAGGTTAGGTTAGGTTAGGTTAGGTTAGGTTAGGTTAGGTTAGGTTAGGTTAGGTTAGGTTAGGTTAGGTTAGGTTAGGTTAGGTTAGGTTAGGTTAGGTTAGGTTAGGTTAGGTTAGGTTAGGTTAGGTTAGGTTAGGTTAGGTTAGGTTAGGTTAGGTTTTTTTTTTTTTTTTTTTTTTTTTTAAATAAATTCTACTACTCCGCAGACAAATCGTCCGCGCCTTTTTTAGATTTGTTTCTCTTTATTGTTGGATTGCTCTTTTACAATGTATAATACTCTACATCACCACTTAAAATTAAAGGTTAGCATGCAATTTTTTTTTTTTTTTTTTTTTTTTTTTTCTCACTTATTGTTTTGATGTTAAAACATTCTTTTCGTCATTGTTATTGAAACATTCTTTTGTGATTGTTCTTTTTTTTTTTTTTTTTTTTTTTTTCTCCATTTTTTTTTTTCTCCATTTTTTATATTTAACATGCTTTAATATAACAGAATTTAATAATACTATAATCTAGTCAATACAGTTAACCATACTGCTTATATTTAACATGCTTTACACAAGAAGAAAAATTTAATAATACTATAGTTGTAAAATTCAGTCTTTGTCAGGAAAATAAACTCTTTTATCGGAGTGCCACTACTCAGTTTTCGTCAAGTCTCATCGCGTTTGCTGACCCTCGATAGGGCGTCTATGACTGCTGAGTCACGGCAGCGGATTGCCATTTTAAGGTTATAGTCCAGGATTTTCCTTTCGCCTGCCCCCACCGCTTTCTTTATGAAGTTGCAAATCGCGTCCTCGCTGTCGTCCGTGTAATACACACAACTGATCGTGTGTCGTGACACGGCTACTACTGCGTGTGGGACGCTATCGTGGATTTGCAACTTCTTTGCAGATGTTCGCACAATCACCACCGTTCCGTAGGTTAGGCCCTGTGACTCGTGAATGGTAAGGGTGCGCGACCCAGTGCCCTTTCCGTATCCCTGGCTGATGAGGGATTCCTTCTCTACCTGGGTATGAACCAGGTAAAGGGTGTCCGGAAGGGTTTTGGGTATTTGCGCGCCTGTGTACCTTTCGCGTCTCAGGGATTGGACTCGAGGTCTCGACGAGTATATGCCACTGTAGACTTCGTTAAGGGCATAGGCTACGTCCATAGGGTTCCTGTGCGTGCATAGCAGTTCTTGTGTGATGGTAGCTACAAGAACTGGGCGGTTGTGTTGCAGGTCAAAAAGATTATCTCTGTCTATGTAGGGAAGTTGGTTAATGTCGCCGATCAACAAGAGCTCTTTCGCACCGGTGATACGAGTTGCCATCACAATGGCCCCAAAGTGGTTCATTAGTGCTTCATCGACCATGAGTCGACTGCACCTCTTTTTCTCCGGTTCTTTCAACCCGTTAACCAGAATTGAGGCCATTGTGCGTACCTTTCTTTTTGCGTCAGCTCCAATGCGTTGAGCCAGTCTCTCCCGTAGATCTTTAGCCGCCTCAGTTGTGGTGGTAATAACAACGTCATGCTCTTGGTCAAAGCGGCTTACGACCCAAGTTGTCTTTCCACATCCGGGTACTCCGTTCACCCACTCTATTTTCGGCATTTCCCAAGAATTGTAGGGATCACTGCCTGCAGTTATGGTTTCTGCCATACTGATGATCTTGTCGTCAAGCATCACTTTGGTGCTTTTGGCAGTGATCACTATGGGGTCACCAGGAGGGGTCTTGAACGTTATCTTTCCCGTTTGCTCAGAAGCGTCTTCGTCCAGGCCAACAAAACCCGCGGTCGCGTTGTATGCCGCCATATGCTGACTCATCTCGATTCCTTTAAGGACTTCAGAGATGGCGTTGTTGTATATGGTGGCATCTGCTTCCTCGAGTTGGTCGTTTAACAGTCTTTCATTTCCAAGCCAGTAGGATTGCAGGATGTTTTTGCAAGTCATTTCGCAGACTTTCCTACCGGCTTTCGTGACTGCTAAAAACTCGAAGAATGCGTTGACCATGTGGTCTCGTGGTCCTGTCGCTTGTCTGAGCTGTGGAGGGTCGACTTGTCCCATATCGGCTCTTGTCCGGGTAGCTTGTGGGTTAAGTTGTTGTTGAACGAGGGGCTTCCTGCTGGAGCTTTGGAGGGCTGTTATTTTCCTCTCCTCGTTTTTGAGCATACCCAGCTTCTTCTTAGCTATCCCGGATATGCATTGTGCCGCCGCGTTGAGAGCATTTATTGTAACCGTGATCGGGCTAGACTTTTCTTTTCCCTTGGCCTCTTCTTTCCTCTTTTGGGCTTCTGCATAGCTTTGGTTGGCCGTTTTCTCTTGTAGACGCTCGGAGCCACTAAGTGCTTTCGGATTTGCTATGGGGTGTCCCCAGCTGTCGATCGGGATGGTCTCCATGGTTGGATTATGCATGTGTTGTTTGAGGAAACTGAGATTTTCACCTCTATCCTCATACACCACAACCTCATGGATTTGCGAGGCTTTGATGCATCCAATGTAGTCGGAGACTTCTCCCTTCTCGAAGCCAACCACCATTGCGTCCACACTTATTCTCCGAGCGGTGTTTACGTCGGATTCCCCAACCCCTGCCAAGCTGACCAGCAGCGAGAATGCCTGAGCAAACTGAGATTTTTCCGGGCTACCCGCAAGAAGTGCGATCGTCTTGCAACGGGTTCGCACCAAGCGGCAGGGTGTTCCAGCCAACTCAATCTCAGTCATTGCTTCATAGGTCTTACGTCTCATGCTCGTCTTGAAGGTGCTGCCGTTCATCAGGGCAGCAAGGCCGGGTGAGATGGTTACCCATTTGTGTGTTCCAGCTCTGCAGAAGCTTATGCCTATTCTTTCCTCACTGCTGTCCATGAACAGCGCCACACCTCTTATCCTTATTCCCTTTGACCCTTTCTCCCCGCTTCCCAAGAATTGCTTGGCAGTGATGCGGTGGAGAGTGGCTGGTAACTCTGCCTGTGTGACCTTTGTTGAAGACTGGGTCACATTGGTGGTGGTGGGATTGGAGGATATCGGTGCTGTGGCGCTGTTTCTTTGTGCTGCAGTGCGGAAGACTGTTTCGGCATATTTGAGGAAACGCTGTCGTTTCTCGGTATCAGCTAGTATGTTCTGCAACTGACTTTTTGTAAGATTGACCTCTAGTTCGGTTTCCAGATCCGTTCGAGCTGCCAGAAAACGGGGGCATTCTAGGATCACGTGCCAAACGGACTCACTGACTTCAGGGTCGCATTCACATCCGGGACTGTCTTTCAACTTAAACCGGTGTAAATATTCCGCTATCCCTCCGTGTCCTGTGAAGACTTGTACCTGGACGGGTGTCGGTCTTGTCGTTC